>CM066739.1:77438058-78688058 GCA_033961575.1 Aselliscus stoliczkanus | reverse complement strand
AAAAAAAAGTATTAGGGATTATCATACTTTCTTACATCTGACAATTTTATTTCTTTCCAAAAGACAGATGGGTCTTTACTTACGGTATATCTTAGAGTCTTAAAGATCATTTAGTTCTACCTATGGCCTTCATCCAGTGTTGAATTTCTTCTGTAGCATCCCCAAGAAGAGGGTAGGAAGCCCAAGCAGGGACAGTACCACTGATAAATTCTTTCCTGAGCACTCCATCAAATCCCTGGGCACCTTTGCCTGGGAGCTCTTCTCTATACTAAGCTAACATTTGTCCCCCTATTACCTACTAGTCCTGTTTCTACTCCTTGGGCCAATTTTTCTGTCTTTTACATGTTAACTCTTTAATAGTTAAGATAGCTATCATGCCTACCCAAATCTTCTCTTGGTAAAACTTTATGTTCAAATATGTTCAAATATTACACAACAAATAAAGTAATACATAAAGTTATATTCTAAGGCTGAATTTTAAAAAACCCACAAAATGGGGCCGGCCGAGTGGCTCATTGGTTAAGAGCTGGTTTTGGGATGCCAGCGGCCCTGGTTCGGATCCCACATAGCAGGGTTAGTGACACTGCCCTCTACAGCTAACAACTGCTCCACCTGGAGCTGGGCTGTGTGAGCCCCGGCGATGGTGTGGGCTGCAGCCCCTGCTGCAGTGGGCTGTCATGGACTACACTGAGTGGCCGGCAGCCAGCGTGAGCTGCCAATGCCGCGATGAGCGACCATCCAGAGCGACCATCGGCCGGCAACCGATCTGCCTCATCCAGGAAGAGCACAATGACGATACCAACATGGGCCAGTGAAGCAACGTCCTCCACAACTAGACTGAAGAACAAAAGGACAGCAACTTGTCTGTTCCCCTTCCCCGATTCCCCAACGCTGTCCCCCTCCCCAATAAAAATCTTAAAAAAAAAAAAAACCCACAAAATGCATGTAACTACTAATTATAATGTGTAACTATACTTATATATACCATAAATTAGGGGAAGTTAAATAATTATGATGTATATACACTATGCATCAGATAGATAGATAGAACCAAAAAAATGTATATGCAATTTAAGATAGGAAAAACCTGTATTAAAATTTTAATACTCGGGCCGGCCGAGTGGCGCATTGGTTAAGCGCTGGTTTTGGGATGCCAGCGGCCCCAGTTCAGATCCCACATATGAGGGCCAGTGACACTGCCCTCTACAGCTAACAACAGCTCCACCTGGAGCTGAGCTGTGCGAGCCCCGGTGATGGTGTGGGCTGCAGCCCCTGCTGCAGTGGGCTGCCGTAGGCTACAGTGAGTGGCCCGCAGCCAGCGTGAGCGGCTGGCAGCCAAGAGTGAGCTGCCAATAGCCGCGGTGAGCGACATCCAGAGGCCAGCGACCGATCTGCCTCATCCGGGAAGAGCCCAATGACGATACCAACAGTGAAGCAATATCCTCCGCAACTAAACTGAAGAACAAAAAGACAGCAACTTGTCTGTTCCCCTTCCCTGATTCCCCAACGCTGTTCCCCTCCGCCAATTCCCCAATAAAATCTTTAAAAAATAAATAAATAAATAAAAATTTTAATACTCAATATATACCAATAACAAAGGATGAATACAAGTCAATTTGACTTCTGCAATTACAAGAGAGGTGCTGAAAGTGGTTACCATCAGCGTCCAGACACTTGATTATGGCGAACTACTGCTTGAGCAACGTTGACCAAAGTGTCCGCTTGTATACATTTTTTTGGCACCCCCGGATATATATGTATTCCACTAAATCTCAAATACAGTTCTTGTACAGGACCTATTAAGCTTTAGTACATGCACCTGTATGCACATATACCTCCTCCTCCTTTTTTAAAAAGATTTTATTGGGGAATTGGAGAAAGGGAACAGTGTTGGGGAAGGGAAGAGGCACAGCCAGGTTGTTGGCCTTCAATCTTGGTTATAGAGGGCACAGCTGGCTCAGCTCCAAGTCCAGTCACCATCCAGATGCTCGTTGGCAGCTCACGGCCACTCAGCTCAAGGTGCCATGGTCAATCTTAGTTGCAGGTGGGCATACATAGCATATCATCCCATGTGGGAGTTGAACCAGAAACCTTGTTGCTAAGAGTGCATGCTCTAACCACTGAACGTTCCGGCCGCCCACTGGCAGCTCAGCGACCGCTGGCCGCTCACCTCGAGCACAGCTCACTGGCCCATGTAGGAATTGAACCAGCAAACCCTGTTGCTCAGAGCTCGCACTCTTAACCAACTGAGCCACTCGGCCGGCCCTCACCTCCTCCTTGTAATCAAGAACTTTTCCTTGGTTTTGTGTGTGTGCCCAATGCCTACGGTACCCAAGATATAATTCATATACAATGTTTGAATGAGTAGATACATGACAGAAAATCTTTAAGCACAAAGACATTCACTGAACATTATATGTAGCAGGAAAACAAAAGAAAAATGGTTAAATAAATTGTGGTTTATCTGTTCGAAGATATATAGCCATAAAAGTTTTTAAAGCCTATGCAAGCAGGAAAATGTCTGGTCAATGTTAGGGAGAAAAAATAAAATAGAATACAGCACAATTACAAACTCTGCTTTTTAATACATAGAAGAATCAAAATTTTTATAGTAGTAATATCTATGTAATGGAACTAGGGGAGATATTAGTTTTTTCTACTGTGCTGTATTTTCCAAAATTTTGTAAATGATTATATACTATTTTATAATAAAAATATATGCATATTTTTAATAGGTAGGAGTTCCAAAATTGGATTGTGATGACAGCTGTACAACTCTGTGAATGTATAAAAACCACTGAATTGTACATTTTAGCTGGGTGAATTTTATAGTATGTGAATTATATATATATCTTAATAATGCTGCTAAAAATATATGTACCTGTTTAAATCTTTATTGCAAAAGCATAACAATGAAAAAGAAATTAAATGCAAAGGAGCTAGAAGGGATCTAAGAGATCATCCAGACTAGCGCTCTAATTCTGCATGTTAGAGAAAGTTTTGGTCAACACCACCAATTCACTAATGGCCAAACATAAGGCTGGGATTCAGGCCTCTTCCCAATCCAGTACTTTATAATACAGCAGATGCTTCTATCTAGACAAAAGGAAATATGTTACAGTTTAATAAATCTAGATCTGATTAGGTGCTTTTTTTTGGCCCCAAGTTCATTTAAAAGAAATGCTGCCTCAAAATAAAATTTTCTGAAGTAAAAAGAGTCTCAGAAAGTAGGAAAGAAATCAATGGGCATATATATATATATATATATATCCAGAGTTCAGATCAATACACGCATAGTTGATAGAAGCTTTAGTAACTCCAGTTCAGTGAAGGAATGGACATGCTTGTGATCACTAAAATTGACAGAATTCAAGAACCTGGACAAGATGATTTTCAAGCTTGTCTCCTAACAAAGATTTTTTATTTTAAATGAAAGGTCATTATCACAAATACCACTATGGCTACCATGTGTAAATACGGCTTTTCAGTATTGAAATATTCTCAGACAGAGCCTGATATAGATCCAGAGCACACACTGAATTTCTCATCACAAAGAAACTTCAAGCACAGCACGGGTTCAAGGTCTACATAAATTATGAGCAATTATATTACTAATGGCTGAATACTTCTAACTCTAAATATTAAAATACCCACAATGACACTGGCAATTACACAATCACCATTCATCCCAATTTAACTCCTATTAAACATAGTAATATTAAAATTCCTTACCATAAAGAACAGACTGGATGGATGTGTGCGCTGATTATTTTAGCAATGCCTCTTGTCAAGAAATCCCAGATGACAATTCGGCCATCATTACAGCCAACTGCAAGCAGTGTACCCCACCTGTTAAAGGTGCAAGTCAGGGCCATGCTGATACAATCCAAAGTTCCATCAGCTTCCTAAAAATTAAAACAAACACAAGAATATAGACAATAATACCCAAGAATTCAAATTATTTTTTAAAGGTTCTCTACCATCTCTGACAGTTCTCTTGAATTTCAATTATGTACACCAAAACGATCGCTTTGCGTGTTCTTACACCTATTAAACTACACAAAATGAAGGAATATTTATAAAACCAGAGAATTTCTGGAAACAGGTGTGATCAATCCCTTATATTACCACTATAAGTCTGTACACATACTCTTAAGAGCAATTAGATAAAATGTAACAAGATTCATTAAAGGGGTCATCCTATTTACCAGTAATCATAATTTTGGGAATTTATCCCAAGAAAAATAATTTAAAACAAAACCCTGGAACAGTCTAAATATGTAACATTAGGAAAGTCAAATAAATTATTTTATATTAATATCAAGCCACTTAAAATAACTATAGTGACTAAACTGAAACATATTCCAAGTATTACAAAATATTTTTACATCTAAAAATATAAAGCATACTTATAGCATATATACTACTACTATCTAAAAACATTGATCAAAACTAGAAAAGCACACACAGAAAAAGAAATCTAGGGGGCCAACAGAGTGGCATGGTGGTTAAGAGCTGGCTTGGGACGCCAGCGGCCTGGGTTCACATCCCACGTATGAGGGCCGGTGACACTGCCCTCTTAAAAAAAAAAAGAAAAGAAATCTAGGTACAGGTGATGGTACTGTTTGTGATCCTTCAGAGTCTTTTTTAATTTAAAGGGAAATGAACTATAAGATATAAAATATTATGCTAGGATTTCCAGCCAATATTGCCTATTTATTTTCTCCCCTGCTCAAAATTAAACATTTAGTTCTGTATTATAGCAAAAGATGTATCATCACATTTAATGCTACTGTTGTCAAAAAAAAAAAAAAAAAAAAAGGATCAAAATGGATTTTCCCTCTAACACAAAAGTTAGTGAGTGACATATTCCAAAAATCACAATACTATCCTCTTACCTCTGGATAATTCTGCCCAAAGGACTCTGCAACAAAGCAAAGAGAGAAGAGTTGATGGAACATGTGCAACATCCCAGGGATCTCACAGCTCAGGAATGGTGGATAGCAGCGCTCTGCAAAGGATGCCTGTGGAACTGAGCCCTTTTGGAGACTCTAAGGTCACACCTATTTTCATTATCATGCCAAGATGGTACTTGCCTTTTTACTCTCATTACCTCATAAGCTTATAGAGGAGTTCTCCCTGAGGCTGTATGACCTGTGATATCGCAACAGATTAAGTGCAGAAGCAGATGTGAGAATTCTGCCAACTTCTATGTAGGCAAACATTACAGAGATTTGTAAAACTGTAAAATACTGTCATTCTTCTCACTAAATATTTTTTTAGAAAATAGTTATTTTCCATAAAATTGTTATTTATGTAAACATGTAATAGAATTATTACAGTTATTTTTAAATAACAAACTTTAAAAAACAAAATCAAATTATCTCAAGTCCCAACTATTCTCTAAAACCTTTAACAGCAGTCAACCATGGTTGACTATTCCCCTTACTAATAACAGCATTTAGTTTGTAACATAATCTGGTAGTTGGTTAAACACGCAATTCTCTATATTAATTTCTTAAGCAAACAACATTTTGGTACAAACATCCCTGAATGCTTTTCCTACATGAAATTGGGTATTTATACATTAGCAGTAATAAACATTTCAAGCTACAGATGATGGTATAATACTGCCTGCTTGTCAGAAGTTTAATTTTAGCAGCAGCACCATCTTTGTCAGTATTTATTTCTAAAGGTTTTATTACAATGATTTTTAAATTATATATACTCTAAGGTTTACAGGTCCAGGAAAGTTGTTTTATGTATAAGGCATCCAAGTATGATTTCATTTTATTTTTATTTTTTTTATTTTTTTATTTTTTTAAAGATTTTATTGGGGAATTGGTGGAGGGGAACAGCGTTGGGGAATCGGGGAAGGGGAACAGACAAGTTGCTGTCTTTTTGTTCTTCAGTTTAGTTGCGGAGGATGTTGCTTCACTGTTGGTATCGTCATTGCACTCTTCCGGTCGGTGGCCTCTGGGTGTCGCTCACCGCGGCTATTGGCCGCTCACGCTTGGCTGCCAGCCACTCACGCTGGCTGCGGGCCACTCACTGTAGCCTATGGCAGCCCACTGCAGCAGGGGCTGCAGCCCACACCATCACCGGGGCTCGCACAGCCCAGCTCCAGGTGGAGCTGTTGTTAGCTGTAGAGGGCAGTGTCGCTGGCCCTCATGTGGGATCCGAACCGGGGCCGCTGGCATCCCAAAACCAGCGCCTAACCAATGCGCCACTCGGCCGGCCCTGATTTCATTTTAAAAAATCTACTGGGCTGGCCATGTGGCTCAGTTGTTTAAGAGTTTGCTTAAGAGTACGAACTCTGAGCAACAGGTTTGCTGGTTCGATTCCCATATGGGCTAGCGATGCTGTGCCCAAGCTGAGCTGCCAACAGATGGCAGGATGACTCAGCTGGTGAGAGCATGTGCTCCTAACAAGATTGCCCGATTGATGGTGGGCTATCCCCACCTGCAACTAAGACTGAACTCGGCACCTTGAGCTGAGCTGCCGCCCGGATGGCTCAGTGGATAGGGCATGTGCTCAAGGCTGCTGGTTTGACTCCCGCATGGGATGGTGGCTACGACCACCCGCAACTAAGACTAAGCTGCCACCCGGATGGCTCAGTGTATAGAGAATGTGCTCTTAACAACAAGGCTGCTGGTTCAACTCCCGCATGGGATGGTGGCTGTGCTAACCCGCAACTAAGATTGAACACAGCACTTTGAGCTTAGAGGCCACGAGCTGCCGGGGAAGCCAGACGGCAACTGGGGCCCTCCACAACTAAGATTGAAGAACAACAACTTGGCTGTCTCCCCTCCCCATTCCCCAATAAAATCTTAAAAAAAAAAAAAAAAGTCACAGAAGAATAAAATCAGATGGCCTCTAACCAAAGGAAAACATCATCAAACTCAGTAGTCAGATAAATGTAAATCAAATTTAAAATGATGCCACTTTTACCCATCAAATAGAAAATTTAAATACATTCTCATGAGCAGGATGTGGGCAAAGGGGAATTTTCACATAAAGCCTATAAAAATGGAAATTGTTATAGTCTTTTTGAAAAGGAATCTAACAGCATCTATTAAAAACAAAAACATAAAGAGTTTTCATCTCGGGCATCCTACAATCAGAAATCTAATCTCCAGAGATGTAAACAAAGTAATGGGACATAAGTACGAAGATATTTAAAGTATTACTCTAGGTGACAAAACAAAACAACCCAAAACTAGAAACAAGGTTTTTGTTGCCAGTTTTAGTGCAACAGTAGTTTTTAGTTTGGTAGAATTAATAGTTGTATTTAGTGAAATTAATAGCCCATTAATAGTGGACTGGATGAGTAAACTGTTTTGTATTCAAATATGGATAAATTATACTAATTATCTTAGAAATATTTTTATTGGTGTTATTAAGTGAATAAAAATGCAAGATACAAAGTGTATATAATACAACCTCATTTTTTGTTAATGTGTGTGTATACACACACAAGTATAGGCAGAGAAAAATATGGAAGAAGATACACAGGATTATCAACAAAAGGGAGGAGGCAAGAAAAAAAACACTTAAAAAAAATTTAGAATTAAGTTAAAATTGTATATCCTGAGTGTGTATCTACATGACTGTATTAATTATTCTTAGATTTATTATCTCCTAATATGTAGGAATAGTATCTTACAGTGTTAAGAAAGCAAGTTGTAGGGCCGGCCGAGTGGCTCAGCTGGTTAAGAGCTCACTCAAGAGTGCAAGCTGAGGGCCGGCAGAGTGGTACATTGGTTAAGAGCTGGCTTGGGACGCCAGCGGCCCTGGTTCAGATCCCACATATGAGGGCCAGTGACACTGCCCTCTACAGCTAAGATGGTGAACAACAGCTCCACTTGGAGCTGGGCTGCCAGCGGGGCTGCAGTGGGCTGCCATAAGGCACCATGAGTGGCCGGCAGCCAGCCTGAGCAGCTGTCCAATGGCTGGCAACCGACTGCCTCACCAGGGAAGAGTGCAGTGATCACAATACCAATATAGGCCAGTGAAGCGACGTCCTCCACAACTAGACTGAAGAACAAAAGGACAGCAACTTGTCTGTTCCCCTTATTCGATTCCCCAATGCTGTTCCCTCCCCTAACTCACCCAATAAAATCTTTAAAGAAAAACAGGACGTAATACACCATAAATGGATAAATCAATTTGGTGATTAGAAGATATCAGAGGACACCTAGCATAACAAGGATTAAGTATAATTCGAGAAACTTATGTGTGTGATGTATATATAATGGGTTTTGAGAAACAATGTATTTGTATCGTGAGTTGAGGGAAAAAGAAGTTTCAAGAACTCATTTAACTTTGTATCTCCTGTGCACATACTGCCTGATGCAGAGCAAGGGCTCAAAAAGTGTTGCAGAAGTAAAATTAGTACCTTCAGTATCCACATTAAGAACATACTATCATTCATTTTCTTTATTGCCAGGAGGCGACATCTGACAAGACCACATTGCCCTGCTCAGCACTGGATGTTTGGAGTGCTGCCTTAGGGTTGGTCATGTGATGTCTCCTGCCTCTATGAACCCATGTGCCTTTCCTATAGGAGACAATATATTCACTGCATTTGTGACAAGTTCTTGTGGTACCCTGATGATAGCTGGTTGTGTAAGCCAGAGACGGGGCAAAATTTCCTAAAGAGAAGGAAACTCCCTAAAACAGGCTACAACCCAAGGGGACCCCTGAACTGAGATATTGGGGTTTCAAACCCCTTGGAAACTGAGGCACAGACCTCTGACAACATAGGCCAAGAAGCCTGCCTGTGGCCTAAGGGCCCTGCTGTGAATGGTCTCCTTGAAGATTAAAGGTCTTCAGGCCATGAGAGTTCCAGTAAGAGGCAGCTCCTCCCAGATCATAGGGTATGTTAATTAACAACTTTGTTTAAATTCTTTAACAGATACTGAAGCTTTGACTGAGAAACAGATGTAGCCATCCTAGGACAAAAGATGTTAAGTATTATATTTACATAGGAATAGATTTTAGATGGTTTTACCCTAAACACAGCCACTCCTAGTCCTTTTAGTATATGCCCTGTGAGTCTAGCTGCTGAAATTAGGGATAATGGCTAGGTAGTCATGGTAACCACTCTTTAGGTGATGTGTAGAGATAAGTAAAGACTGAGTAAGTCCTGGGAACTAGAAACCACCAAACTCATGTGATTGAGACAATGGTCAAGTATCCCTATAAAATGAACATCCTCTGGCAATAAAGTGTGACACTTTTTTCCTTTTCTCTTTAACTCCCCCGGTGTCTCCACTGTCTCCCTATTTTCCTCCCTCGCCGACGCCATCTCCACCTGAGGGAAACCCTGGTCAGCGGAGGCTGGTCCCCCGCATTTTATCTGGCCAGATATTCTTTAGTATGCTTGCACAATCAATCACATCACTTCTATTCCTTTCTCCTTTTTCTCTGCAATCGCTAACTTTCCCGCTTTAAAACTCAATCATTTCCACAGAGATTTGTATCTTTTGGACCCAGCCTTCTTTTAAATTTTCTAACCTTCCTAAGTTTCACCCTCATGAGCCTTCTGTATAATTAAAAGAAAACACCTGTCCCAAGACTGCTTTAGTTTTCAAAAATAAAGGTCCTTCCATTTTGTCTCCCATACCTTCCTAACATCACTGTAATCTGATTTCTGCTCAAGTTGCTGGCCCCAAGCTGCCTAAGGACTAAACAGAGCAGTCCTTTCTCAGTTCTCAGCCTCAATTGCTCTACAATTGGCTTCTTTGGAAGACACCACACCAACCTGCATATTCTCTTGTCCCTCTACATGGATATGTGGAAAGCGTTAAAAAATATGCCTAGATCTTAGTTAACTTATTATCATTTATTCTTCCTCTTATTCCCTATGTCCAAGATTCTATCCTCAGCAGTTTTCTTTTCTGCCCCTCCCACTTTCTCCCTTGGTCTTGTCATCTACTCACAAGATTTCAATCAGCTCACCTGGAGGATTACAAGTCTCTCATAAATCCAAACCTCTCCTGAATGCCAAGTCCACACTCAACATACCAATGCCGTCTTTTACCAGTGTCCTTAAACGTTTATCAGTAACACCACTATTGGCTCCCATCATTTTTCACTTCACTCTCTTCACCACATGGAATCAATTCTCAAATCTACCAACTCTACCTCCTCAATGTCTTTTCTTTCTATTTCCTAGTTCAGACCTTCTTTATCACTCACCTACGCTAGACTTCCGAAATGGTTTCACACCCTCCAAGACCCAACTAAACAATGCTGTCGGATACTCTTTTTTTAAAAACCATAACACTATAACTCTGATTGAGTTACCTGCCAGGGCAAAACCCTTCAATGGAGCTGCCCTACCCTCCTTAAAATGCACACTTTTCAGCTGGGCATTCCAGAGCCTCCAACAAAATTGAAGGCACCAACCCCATCTCTTGGCTTTCTCTTTATTCCTAGTACCCACCACCTGGCCAAGCAAGAAAATTCTTGGAAGTCTTCCTCACTGACTGACATCTTAAACATATTCCTAGTAAGCTCTCCTCCCTGTTATCTTCATACCTCAGTCTGTCAAGATTTTACCAATCTTGGGCCGGCCGAGTGGTGCATTGGTTAAGAACTGGTTTTGGGATGCCAGCAGCCCCGGTTCGGATCCCACATATGAGGGCCAGTGACACTACACTCTACAGCTAACAACAGCTCCACCTGGAGCTGGGCTGTGCGAGCCCCGGCGATGGTGTGGGCTGCAGCCCCTGCTGCAGTGGGCTGTCATGGACTACACTGAGTGGCCGGCAGCCAGCGTGAGCTGCCAATAGCCGTGGTAAGCGACATGCAGAGGCCGGTGGCCGATCTGCCTCACCCGGGAAGAGCGCAATGATGACACCAACATGGGCCAGTGAAGCAACATCCTCCGCAACTAGACTGAAGAACAAAAAGACAGCAACTTGGTCTGTTCCCATTCCCCGATTCCCCAACGCTGTTCCCCTCCCCCAATTCCCCAATAAAATCTTTAAAAAAAAAAAAAAACAACAACAATTATGTTCAACATTTAAAAAAAAAAAAAGATTTTACCAATCTCAAATGTCCACGCAAAACTCGAACTCCTCTACAGGCTTTCAGTTCTTGATGACCTTTCTTCCCCTGCCCCAAAGATAGTCATTCAGTCTTTTAAATGTTCTTATCACATGGTAATGACTCTGAAAGGCCTGCCTAGGTTCACACATTATGGATATTTACATCATCACTTAAATCTCCCTGCATAACAAAAAGCTCCTTCAAAGTAAAGGCCATTTCTTCAATATCTTTGTAGACCTATATGGACAGCGAAATAAGCCTTCTGGATTTTTTTTTTTTTAAAGCAAAACAGAACCATTAAAGACAGCAAGTCATTTTGGAGTTCTGGAAAACGTCAGCTATCCCTAGGCTACCAGGCTAAACGCCTAATGAAAGCCTAGAAGAAAAAAAATCCTAGTTTTGAAACAACTTAGGAAAAGGATAGGAAGGAAGTGACTCAAAGAAAGTCACTTCTGTACTTCACACCTCAGTGTTTTGCACACCGTCCCTGGGAGCTCAGGAGCTTAAACGGGACGTCAGGACAACCGGATTCCAGGGCCGGCCGAGGGGCGCGGTGGTTAAGCGCTGGCTTGGGAAGCCAGTGGCCCCGGTTCGGGTCCCACATATGAGGGCCAGTGACACTGCCCTCAAAAAAAAAAGCAACCGGATTCCAGCGCCACGGATGCCATTCACGTGTTTAGAGCCTTCAAGTCACAACTCTCTGAGCTTTTCTGCTCACGAGGGACTCCAACCAGATCTCCAAGTTACCCTCCTCAGGCATTCCGTCTTTCTACAAAAAGATTCCACCTGTCCAGGCGCCCCAAACCCTGAGGAGTCTTCCAAGCTTCCCCTCAAGCCTCAGCTCCTCAGATCTCTTCTTCTCCAGTACCTCGGGACCCGCCTGCTCCTGTGACCCTTGTCCTTTGCACTAAGTCACAAACTGTCCCTGCCGCTCCACCATGACCAGAAAGCAGCCTTGGGAAAGGCAATGCATTCCGCCTGAGCAGAAGCTGAGCCTCCTCCTGCTGCTGCTACTGCGTCTCCGGAGCGCACGCATCCACCGCAGACCCCAGGCACCTAAGGTGGCAGCCTGAGTCCCCTCCCGCCGGCGTTCCCTATGTCCCAGGGCTAAACGCAGCCATCACTCTCCTCACCCAGCAACTCGAGGTTCATCCCTGAGGACTCTGGCCGCCCGGTCTCAGCTCCAGGGACGATACCTTTTCCCGCACCTGCTTCTAAGACTGCGTCTAAACAGGCGGTTGCCGCAAATACTGTGCCGCTCGCTCCGGAGACTTGCTGGGTTAGAAGACCCCGCGGCTTCCGCTTTCTTCCCCCGCCTTCCTCGTCCGTTCCACGTAGGCTGTCCCTGTATATGCCTAATCAAAAAGAAGAACAAATTCTCTCGAAATCATTTGATTGTCATATTTGTTAAGGGATAGCAATGTGACCTTCACGTGGTGTTTTAAAGAGTGCAAGAAGTTGAGGCCGTTTTCTTCCAGGACATGTAACGGAGCTAGACATGTCAGGCATTTAGCTAGACTACTTGTGCTTGCTAAGTTGTGTGTTCATTGGCATTGCCCCGGCGGGCTGCATCAGAAGTCGCAGGAAACGTTCCGGGCAAATGGTATGGACAGAAAAGCGGGAAAGGTGAGCCTCCCGGTGCTCAGGTGTGGAGCGGGGGCTATTGTCGTTAAGGCGCGTACTCACCTGTATGTGGCTAGTGACCGTGTATCTGTCTGAGTCTCGTGGAAATCACTTCACAGGTGTAAAGATAGGCCATGGATCCCACAGAAATGCACCATAGGCATTTGTTAGTGTTGGCCGGGACACTGAAAATGAATTGGAGTGAGAGGTGTGCTCAGTTTCCTAGAGCGTAGTCAGACAGGATGGTGCTGAGATATACGAAGCAATTAGAGAAGACCAATTGATCGTAACTATCCAAGGAGCAAATTCTATATAAACAAGCTTCAACTATGGATGCTGTGTGCTATCACAAAAAGCAAACAAGGGCGTAGATTCCTGCAAAATATAGGACTGGAGCTAAATCCTTCTGTGTCGATATAATGGCAGTCATCCCAGCTCCACCCTTTGGGCAATATTTTATCCTCTGTGCCTCAATTTTCTTATATGTAGCATGGGGGTGATGATAGTATGTACAGGATTATACATGCACAAGTGCATCCATGGAATGGGTTTAAAGAACCATGCCCCTCGGGCACTCAGATCCAGAAATTCGCCATGAAGGAGATGGGACCCCAGATATGCATGCTGACACCAGACTCAATAAAGCTGTCTGGGCCAAAGGAATAAGGAATGTCCCATCCAGTATCCGGGTGTAGTTGTCCAGAAAGCATAATGAATGAAGATCCACCAAATAAGCTTTATTGGTTATCTATATAACCAATATGTAGCATTGGTTACCTACGTACCTGTCACCACTTTCAAAAAAATCTACAGGGCCGGCCGAGTGGCTCATTGGTTAAGAGCTGGTTTGGGCTGGCTTGGGACGCCAGCGGCCCCGGTTCGGATCCTACATATGAGGGCCAGTGACACTGCCCTCTACAGCTAAGATGGTGAAAAACAGCTCCACCTGGAGCTGGGCTGCTGTGAGTTGCCGGGCCATGGTATAGCTGCAGCCTCTGCTGCAGTGGGCTGCCATAGGCTACAGTGAGTGGCCGGCAGCCAGTGTGAGCGGCTGGCAGCCAGCGTGAGCTGCCAATAGCCGCGGTGAGCGACCATCCAGAGGCCGGCGACCGATCTGCCTCATCCGGGAAGAGCACAATGACGATACCAACATAGGCCATTGAAGCAACTTCCTCCGCAACTAGAGTGAAGAACAAAAAAGACAGCAACTTGTCTGTTCGCCTTCCCTGATTCCCCCAACGCTGTTCCCCTCCCCCAATTCTCCAATAAAATCTTTTAAAAAAAAAATCTATAAACAGTTAACATGGATGAGAACAAATGCCAATTGTTGAATAAAGTTATAAAACTGCCAAAAAATAAGTAAATAAAAAACATAAATTAGATGTCATTCCTCCGCTCCAGTGGTTTCTCACTGCACTGAGAATAAAATCTAAAATCTTCACCCTGGGTATCACAGCCCATTATAAACTGATCTTACCTTCCTCTCTTCTATCTCTCAGACTACTCTCTCCCTTGCTCTCTGGGCTTCAGCCACCTTGACTTTCTTGCTTCATAAAAACATTTATTCTCATTTAGAGCTTTTATTGCTCCTACTGACTAGAACATCCAATTTCCCTTTCTCTAGCGCTCCAATGTTGTATAGCTTATTAAATTTTACTCATTTTTCACCTTAAATGTCACTTCTTCATAGAGTCATTTCCTCACCACCTAATTTAAAATGCCACCTCTTGTTTTATTATCCTCCATCTTGTTTTATTGTCTTCCATGCATTTACCTCTTTCTGGAATTAACTTATTCTCTGATGTGTTTATGTTATTTTATAACTGCCAATGGAAAGTAAGTTCCAAGAGGGACATTCTTTTTCTCCAGTGTATCCCCAGCATCAAGAACAGGACCTGGGGGCCGGCCGAGAGGCGCGGTGGTTAAGCCCTGGCTTGGGAAGCCAGCAGCCCCGGTTCAGGTCCCATATATGAGGGCCCATGACACTGCCCTCAAAAAAAGAAAAAGAACAGGGCCTGGAATGCAGAAGTAACTCATAAATATGGGAGAAAAGAAAGAAGGGAAGGAGGATAGGAGAGGTCACATTAAAACTCCAACTGTGAAGATGCTGTAGAAACCTGGAAACCTGTTAATAAGATGATGTTAAGCCAAAAAAAAAAAAATTTAAGCCACAACACATACATAAATAAAACTAATGAAAAAGAATCCAAATTACAAATGAGCCCAAATGTGGGCATAAAATTTGAAAGGTATTACAGACACACTTTTGAATAAAGCTTCTCACTTTCAGTGTCCTAACCAATGTCCGAAGTGGTATCCAGCCTTGAGACTGTGCCTCACTTACTCACCAGTGTCTCTGAGCTGCTGTAGCTGTTTTAGCCTGCAGGCCTTTCCCAGCTCATTCTGCAGCTCCGGCTTCCCTTCAGTTACTGGAAGTAAGAAGACTTTTTCCAAGGTCTCCATTTGGGATTGATGGAGCAACAGGGATGCCTATTTATACCTCTTTCCTCTCCATACTGCCCTCTGCCCCCTCCTCCCTTTTCTTCTGCCACCCTCACTGGCTTCCTGCAGCCCTGCCTCACCTTCTTCATTGATGTCCATGTTCTCTATAAGACTCACATCTAATGGGGGGAGGGGCTGAGGAGGAGGTTCCTTTCCCCCATCATGGAGGATTTCTCTTCAGCCTCAGGAACTCAGTGATGGCCCCAGCCCACAGTGTAAGAGATAGAAGCCTCCCCAGGAAACCTTCCATCCTCCAACAGAAACAGTCCTCAAATCCACCCGAACAAGGCCTGACAAAGATTCTTTGCTTGACCAAACTTTAGTCAGATTCCTGAACCTTCTCCGAAGCCCATCTGCACATTTCTTTGTGAAAACTAGTTTTAGCAAGACCCTTGCTAAGTCAGTTTAACCAGAACCACATTTGATCAGGTTCCTCCTCCACCATTCCCCAGGTGATGTACGATCACCCTGGCCTATCCTCAGCAAGAATCCTGTTAGGTTGTTTTATCCAGATTCCTTCTTACCCCATTGTTTCCTTTTACCAAATTTCCATCCATTAACTCCGACCCTGCTCCTTGGCTCTAAATTTCCACTTGTAGGCCGGCTGAGTGGTGCGTTGGTTGAGTTAGCTTGGGAGCACAAGCTATGAGCAGCAGGTCCGCCGGTTCAGATCCCACATAAGCCAGTGACGCTATGCCCTCTACAGCTAAGATGGTGAATAACAGCTAGACCTGGAGCTGGACTGCCATGAGTCGCCGGCCACAGTGTAGGCTGCAGCGGGGCTGCAGTGGCTGCTGTATGCTACCATGAGCGTCCAATCTGCCTCACCTGGGAAGAGCACAATGATCACAATAACAACATGGGCCAGTGAAGCAACATCCTCAACTAGACTGAAGAACAAAAGGACAGCAACTTGTCTGTTCCCCTCCCCCAATTCCCCAATAAAATCTCTTTTAAAAAAATGTTTATAATAGGTTATAAAAGGGCAACTGCCAAATTGCCCTTTTGCAGCTATATCCGCTTGCCAACAACATAGGGAAATGCTCATCCTCCCCGTTTTTAACATTTATTTTCCATAATTTGATAGAAATATAGTTTTCATATGTATTTCCCTGATTATTAGTGAGGATAAATATCTTTTTCAAACATTTATTAGCCAGCTTGCTTTTAGATTTTTTTTTGAATGATTTCTTCACATATTAGGTATATGAACCTTTTATCAGTTATGTATTGCAATTATTACATCCAAATTAAGGATTTGTGTTAATTTTGCTTTTGGTGTCTTTGGCTGTGTATATATTCTTTGTAACTTCTATCATTTTTTCTTCAGTAAAATGGGTTTCTGGTGAGGGTTGAGTTAATATATGCAATGACTTACATATGGTAACTAATATATGGTAAATACTCAATATGTGTACCATTATCTACCTCCTTTAGTTTTTTTTTACATTTAGATCTTTAGTGTACTTTTTTTTTTTTTGCATGATTTGGATATTTTTCCTCAGGTGAATAGCCAGTTTTAGAAACGAATCTTTTTCCCCACTGATTTGAAATGACACCTTTAAAATATACTAAGAAACAGGCCATCTCTACAAGGGCCCTAAGAGACCTCGCCCAGTATATGGCCATCCATGATAGCTGCACTTGAAAGGCTAGTTAACGTTTCATGGACTCCTTAGGATTCTACTAAAGGTAAAAATTTCAAAGTTGAATTTAACGTTCGGAAGCTTGGTGGCCTTTCCATGGTGAGCACCATCCACACAGGACCAGGAGGGCCGCTCCAGTTGCCCTACTCAAGGAACAAGCCTGCTGAGGGATGTGTTCTTGGAAAAGTATGCTCCATCTAAAAATGTGTATACCATTAGCTATTTTCTCCCAATAATGGGTAGAGAGGAAGCTAACTCAGTCGTATAGAGCTTTATACTACAATATAGGGTATATGCATGGAAGATGCGATATATTTAGCCTGTGATGGGTGGCTGGAGTTAGTGGGGCTTCACAAGTGTAAGAGCCTCATGTGTATTAAATGACTCTTGTGTAGGGCAGGCAGAGAACCACTGGGACTCAGCTTTTGACGATCACAACACATCAGCTGTTCAAGATGTGCTGCCATCTACTGGCCAAACTTATGTGTAGTCAAATCAGTTACAGCAAAGGGCGACGCACCGTCTATACAAGCATGACAGGGTAACCCATAACAAAGCACAACCTACAGGAGAAGGTGACATGCTGCCTGCTGACATTCTCTGGTGACTACAGATAGTGCCACTCTGCTGGTAGTGGCCTATGATGGTGCCTGCCTAGCAAGCTAATCTGAAAGTGAGGTGAGCCTGAATAGAAAATTCAAATATTCCAAACACGGATAGGCCAGTGCAGATTCTATCCCCAGGTTCTTTCACAGTGTAATAAAGAACAGTTAGGCTTGTGCATGAGCTCAGAATGCTGCAAGTTTGTGCTGAAAAGCAGCTGAAGAAAAGGGTGTGCACCCAGGAAAGGTTTTGAAAAACAAATTGTTATCACCACACCTTGGACTCCTTCTCCCGTCACACCTCCCCTTCCCTTGGCCCCACCCTCTGGTAGTGGTAATGTCAAGTACTGAGAAACCAAGAGTGATTTAGGCGGGGAATGGCACGTGCCATCAACCTCTCAGGCAAACTGAAGACATCTGCAAAACATGGAATAGAACACGGAGAATCGTGTTACCCCAGTGAGGTTAAGGGGAAAACAAAAGCCACACACACATAAACCTGAAACATTAATGTGACCTTTATTATACAGCACATCTGGTATTTGTGCATCCCAACAAGTATACAGAAGACTCTATAAAACCAAAACCAACCCTTCAAAATTACACTAAATTAAGACTTAACCCATAGTTGCATCTCTTAAAAAAACACACAATTAACATGGTCCTGCTGTAACAACATGGAAATGTAACAACTGGAAAGAGACAAGTAGCCCAAGAAGGGAGAGAGTGCAAGGACTGAAGTTTGTGCCAAAGTAATTTCTCGTTATTGCACTTTTATTCTACACACTTAGTATGTTACACTTTTGTTTAACACTGTAATAAACATTAGTGCTTTAAAACAAACAAAAACATTACATAAAGACAAAAGACAACAAGCTGTCCAGACCAATTTTCTTTTCAACCCTCTGGGGAGGAAGGCTCCCAAGTGCCAGGTAGGTGTTCACATATGGTCTCTACCATCATCTCAAATGGACTGGATGTTAACAAAGCAAACGAAGTTAAAAATAAAACATTTTTAAAAATTTTTTGAGGGCAGTGTCACTGGCCCTCACATGTGGGACCGAACTGGGGCCACTGGCTTCCCAAGCCAGCGTTCAACCACCGCGCCACTTGGCCGGCCCAAAAATAAAACCCTTTTAAGAACAGTAGTGCTACTTGAAACCCCCAAGGGAGTTTGCAAGACAAGTTTCTCAAGATTACTCCCCCACCTTACCCACTTTAACATCTGCACTAGCCCTAGCCCATCCCACCTCCACATTTAGTTAGGAGGATAATTTTTTTTTTTCTTTTAAAGAGAAAGTGGGTTATTTGATCCAGCAAATTCAAAAATCAAGCTTTGAAATCTCAAAGAAAGCAACTCCTCTTTCGGCATTGGACTCTTGGAGGGCCGCTTAGCCTGCTCACATGCAGTGTGGACTTCGGAGGCTCCCTATTAGCCAGAGGACACTGAACATGCCTTCTGGCCAAAGGAAGTCCAGAGGGAGTCTATTCCCTCAAGTGCTACTGTCACCGCCCATCCACCTTGGCTTCTCAGTGCTGAACAAAGGACCAAAAAATAAAGTGTCGTTCAGTGCAGTTATCCCGTTGTAGCCCTGCCACCCCAAACCACTCTTCCCATAAGAAAAAAACTCTTCCAACACCTTTGGCAGCTCAAGCAAAGATGCAAAAAATGCATTGGAGAGCTGACAGATACTAGTTAAAAGCTCCATCTCCCTATTTCTATCTGTGGTAGTAATGTATCCTTTCCTTCACTGTTTCCTTGACTTTTAGTGTTAAAAATTAGGAGAAGCTGCTGCGTAGGCCCTGTCCCCCTGAAACTGATGGCAGTCACAAGCGTCTCTTTGGTCTGGGAAGAACCAGTATGGTCCTCCTTCCCGGAGAAGTGAAAGGCTTGCTCAATCAATGAGCTTCTCTCTGCAGAGGATCAAGGGAACTAGGGCATGCCTGTGGAGACCTCACCCAGACGAACATTCCTCAACCCACAGCTGGCTCCCTAGACACAGGGTCAGCCACTCCTAGCTCCAGACTCCACCATTTATTCCAACCGCTCTGCAGGAACGTCTCTCTCTCAGTTCCGAAGCCACATAAGTAATCAGACTTCAAGTGCATTAAATAGCTCCCAGCTGATCATTTGGGAGCTCGGGTAAATTGCCCTAATTAAGTTGATTAGAAGGATAGAACAGGGCCAGCCGAGTAGCTCGCTCAAGAGTGCAAGCTGAGCTCTGAGCAACGGTGGTTCGATGCCAGCCCGAGCAGAGCTGCCACTGAGCTGCCGCTGAGTCAGCTAAAAAAAAAAAAGAAAAAGGATAGAACATAGTAAGGGTAGCTCTTTCATCCCATCCTTCTTCCTCCATCAGGCACAATCACAGCGCCACTTGCGAGCACACATAGCCAGAGCTAGGAGGTAAAATCTTCAGACTTTGGTCTTGCTGAGCCCTTGACGGCCTAAGTGCCACCAGACTTCTTTGAATACCTAGTGTCTTCCCAAGTAATATACAGTACAGTACATTTCATGTTCATGGCATTCCACCACTTTAATAATAATGGGTGCCAAAGAACAAATAATCCAAAATTAGCTGACAATGTTATAAAACAAAAGCAAAGTATATACGTATTATACATATGTATTCCTGCACTCAGCCCGCTGAGTGTTTCAATACACCTCCAAATGTCTATATATGGGCTTTGGCTGGCCTGGAGACTTTCAGGAATACTTTGCACCTTTTCTCAAAATACTTTTTTTTAAAGAACTGTAACACAACTACTTGTCCATTAGCCCCTCCCCACTCAGGCGAAAAATGTAGGGATGTGCTGGAAAACTGGTGTATGAAAATAGACTAAGCCACAGGAGATAAACTGAAAAAGGACTCTGGGTAGAGAAAAACCCCCATGTGTGAATGGGGGTAAGAAGTAAGATTTCCAAAGAATGTGAGGAATGTGGTCTCCATAATGAGAGCATAGGCTCCCAAATGCAGCTAGAGTTAAAAGAAGACAGTCTGGAAAAAGAACCTAGATAAAAGCTTTCTTGAAATATCATACAGAACTAGACTTACACAGACTTTTCAGCAAGTAGAGACTACTCACCTCTTCTTTTTAAACTTGAAACCTGGCTTCCTGGAAGGCTTATCATAGTCCCCCGAAAGGGCAACGAGTTAACGCTGACAAGAATAGAATGACTTGAAATAAAGCTCAACAGGAGTTAAACATTCTAAGAGATACACTGAACATTCTACCAAAACCAGACTGGAGCCAACAGAACCCAAAGACACTGGGTCAGTCACTTTCTCATTTGCAGGTAAAAATGTTTTTAGCGCTATATGGAGTTTCTGATGGGCTACAAGTGCTCAGGGGGCTACTAAGCTCAAACATATCATCAGAGCCCAGGATAGCCAGAGTTAAAAACTGACCTTTAAAAGTTGTATGAAGAATTTCATGTAGACTCCCAATTTATACCCTATTAATGTTCAATTTATACCGTTAATAGTCATTGTCACAAACAACGCTAGAAAATTCTAACAGCAAATCTGCCGATTATCTTAAAACACCTACCTAGGGACCCGTTTCACACAATTTGGGGCTAGGCATAGGGGACAGACCACATAATCCCCTAATGTTTGGGGATTAGACAGGTGGACAGGCTACTCACCTCCACTGTCTATTCCTTCGCCTACATGTTTTTCGAAATCTAATGGACCATTTTGGTTGAGGGAGGCTTGAAGTCAAGATCTGAGGTGCATCTATGTTTAAATTGTTCCCCTGCCTTTTGACTGGTATCACAATTTCTCTTATGTACACTTCATGACAAACTCTCCAAAAGACCACCAACCCATGTCCCAACAGCAAGGGAGGGGCCTTCCCAGGTCCTAACACACAGGGGTGAGGGGCACACACAGAACTACAGAGAGTGTGCTTCTCTTTCACCTGGTTCTTTTCTTCTAACGTATTTAAAATAACGTAAAAAGAAGGAACAAGCTGCAGAAGAAATCTTGGTTAAAAAGTTCACTGATCAAGTTTAAAAACATTAGTGTGTTAGATTCAAACACAAAAAGAAGGGTTGGATTTTTCTTTAAGTTTTAAAAACCCGGCTGGTGTCTTTCTGGTGGGTTTGCATGGTGGTCCATGGCCTCCAGATCAATGCCCACTTCTCACCAAATACCAAATACTTCACAACGGGTCAGTTTTACTACTAGACTCTTACCCCTAAGTACCATGTTAACTGAAGCTTCCCTATCTTGAAACCAAAAAGACAAAATACCAACAACAACAACAAAAACATCACGACCCAAGGACAGAAGAGATGCTGTTCTAGGGGTAGCAATAACTTGAAATCCAGTAGCATACACACATGCACGCACGTACACACATTTTCTTCTTTTTGTGGCCTCGTAGTGATGTAGCCATGAAACCCTCCACCAGAAGTCAGGGCTATGTGGTCCTATAAATGTAAACGCGCTGGCACTGTAAGGGAGATGGCTTTGTTTCTAGCTTCATCACTGGAGCCTCTAGCTATTGCAACCTGAGATCTCTGGGTGCAAAGCAGGAACCAGGTATCCACAAGTTATTTTTTATTTTTTTTTTTTTGCTCCTATGTCTTCACAGTCCCAGAACTAAGCTCAAGTTTTCTAAGAGTCCTGATGATTGGATAGAACCAAACTATTCTTAGCTAGAACCAAAATTATTAAAATTATAGTTTCTAATACTATTGCCACGGTAGTGTCCCACTTGTGTTATAAACATACAGTGAACAGACAATGGTAACATTTGCCTCTGTTTCAATTCTGAGGCCAGAACGTTGCCTTCAGCTTTTACCAATGTCCTAGACAATCTTTTGCTAAAGGGATAGCTTGGGGCATCAGTGAACTACTGAATATGCTCAGCCATCCAGGAGTCATCTCTGCCCAGGGAGGTCTTAAGATGCCCAGCAAGCATCTATTCCCTCGGGAGCTTTCTGTGATGAACAACTGTCAGATTCTTCCCAAGGCCCAAAGGTGAGGGGAAGGAAAGAAATAAGAGAGCGAAAGAGAAAGGTCTTTGCTTTCAGGTAGAATCATCTAGTCCTCTGTTGGGCCGCTCAGAATTTGACTTGCATAGCCGGTCCATAATGCCCTGGAGCATGGGCTGCACAATGCCCAAGAGAGGCCTCTCAGAGGGGTCGCCATCCCAACAGGCTTCCATCAGCTGCCAGCACTCCTCATCAAACACAGGAAGACGTTCTGGGCGGACCCCTAGAGAAGAGCATGGAAGTGAGACCAGAGTCAGTGAGAAGGGGATCAGCTCACAGGCTGACGACTCAGATGGGCTCAGGGTGCTAACAAACACAATGAGCTTTGGTTTCAAAGGCAGACATCAAGGTTAGAACCTAATAAAATATAACAGTGATGAAAAATTGGAACACACTGGCATAGGAAGTTGAAGAAGTAAGCCATTTTGAAGAAAAAAGCCTTTTTGAGACAGTTCAGTACAATGCTGTCTGGAATCAATGGTTTGACTTAAATGTCTTTCCTGGATTCCACGATGACTGAAATGTCTATAGTGATGGTAGGCCCCAGCTGCTCCCAACAGTGAAGTGTGGACAAAGAAGGGATCCCGGCTCTTACCTCTCCGCACGTTGTTCCACAGATGGTCTTTGCTGGCACACCTCTCAAATGCCTCAGGGAGCTTGACAGAGCCTGAGCAGATATACCAGAAAAGAATGCCAAAAGCGTAGACATCCACGGAGTTATCATACTTGCCTACAGCAAGAAGGGGTGACAAGCAGTGAGCCAGGGAGAGAAATCGAAAGCACCACCACTAACTTACATCTGCAGAGGTCTTTGCACATTTTGCCCTAAAGCCTTTAACATCCATTATCTCTCATAACAACTTTGTTGGGCAGGACACATTCATAATGCCCATTTTGTAATACACAAAACTATGGCACTGAAGGTCAAAGCCAGAGATTAAGAGAGCCAAAACTAGAGCTTGACAAAGGGGAAGGAAAACAGGCCTTTTATTTTAACAGGACAGTCAAAAAGCTTAATCCTGAAAGGTCACATTAGGGAAATCACATTGGGAAATACAGGTGTGTGGGTAGACTGGAACCTGAGCATAAAGCTTTTTAAAGTCAGACAGAAGCACCCGGGTTCAGTGGACGGCAGGAAGTCATTTATGTTTTAGAGCAGGAGGTGACATGAAAGTATTTTAGAAAGGTTATTCTGACAGCAATAGCATAGGCTAGAGTAGAAACAAAGGAATTTAAATATGAAGTAGCCAAAATAAAATAGCAGTGGGAATAGAAAGTTTTAAAAAATGAATCTAGAGAAAGAAAAATGATGACTGTGTGCTTTGTTCCGATGTGGGGGAGCCTACAGCTCTCCAGCTACCTCCTAATTCTTATGTGAAGGGTTGGCGGAAGACTTGTGGAAATCCAAACGTATTCCTAATTTAACTCTTACCAATACTACTGAGTAACTTGTGATTACCTTTCCATCTTCCCCAACAATAACACAACCCCTCCTCGTCCACTCAGGCTCAAAACCTCAGAGTCATCGTTTAGTTATTCTTTTCTGTTCATCATTCTTGGTATCAAGTTAAAAACAAAATCTTGTCCATTCATCCTCTGAATTATCTCAGATCTGTCACTTTTTTTGTTTGTTTCAGCACTACCAACCTAATTCCAGAGACGGCCACCACTGTTTCCCAACCTTGGTTCCTGCCACTCAAGTCCCCTCTACCTATTGCTGCTAAGCTAATCTTCCATAAACATTTTTCATTCTTCACCTGCTCAAAAAGCCCAATAGCACCTTACTTCTTCCACATTAAGCCTTCACTCCTCTGCATGAAATTTCAAGCTCATTATATTTTATCTCCAACCTGGTTTGCTATTATTCCCCAAATGGATTTCTTTCCTGTCATGCTTATTTCTATTCTGCAATTTTCCTCATACTTCCCATTCCCCAGCCTCCAGAACTTTCTTTCCTTCATGATACATGGTTAGACTCTAGAGGCAGAAAGAGCTAGATTCCAATCCCAGCACCATGATTTCTAGCTCAGTGTTCTGGGGTGGGTTTCTTCAGCAATCTGGACTTAACTTTATCCATGATATGGCCATAAAAATGCCATGAACAGAATTATAGTGAGGATTAAACGGAATAAAATATATGAAAAAAATATACTCATACCGCCTAGCTCAAAGTATATACTTATATGAGTTCCCTTCGCACCTACTGATTTTTCCAGATCTGACTCAAGCTCGACTTAAAATGTCACTTCTCCCACAAAACCATCAAACATTCAATCTTCTTTGATCCCTTCCTTGAACACCAACATTACATTATGTAATATTTAACTTAGCACTTAATCACATGTTGTCTTATATTGCTTCCTAATTATTTTCTCTCTATTAATATCTCTGTCATCGGTAAGTTATTTATGATAGGGGACAACTCCTAATATGTACAGGAGGTCAGAAAGTTCAGGAACTTGTTGTAACGATGTTACAACCTTTTTTGATATCAGAGGGATTACTCATGATGAATTTGTACCAACTGGACAAACAGTTAACCAAGTTTACTATTTGGAAGTGCTGAAAAGGCTGCGTGAAAAAGTTAGACAGCCTGAACTTTTCACCAACAATTCATGGCTCTTGCATCACGACAATGCACCAGCTTACATGACACTGTCTGTGAGGGAGTTTTTAGCCAGTAAACAAATAACTGTATTGGAACACCCTCCCTCCTCACCTGATCTGGCCCCCAATGACTTCTTTCTTTACCCGAATATAGGAAATATTGAGAGGAAGACATCTGGATGACATTCAGGACATCAAGGGTAACACCACGACAGCTCTGATGGCCATTCCAGAAAAAGAGTTCCAAAACTGCTTTGAAGGGTGGACTAGGTGCTGGCACTGGTGCATAGCTTCCCAAGGGGAGAACTTTGAAGGTGACCATAATGATATTCAGCAACGAGGTATGTAGCACTTTTTCTAGGGTGAGTTCGTGAACTTAATTGTCCGACCTCATACATATAGGAGTTATTCAGTCAATATTTTATGATTAAATAATTGGTTGATAATGGCAATTATTATATTAATAGCCCAGAGAGACATCCAAAAGAACAGTCGGTGACTCCCATTTGCACTTTTCTTTCTGATCCCTTGACCTCTTCACTGTTCCCCCTACTTGTCTTAGGTTTTCCCTGTTCTGTTTTCTCCCTTGCCTGGGCCAGATCTGCCAGGGGTACTTGTGGATACTACTCTTAGCTCAAGGGGGAGCACTCAGGGTTATAGTACAGAGCCCAGCCCAATACTTCCTGCCAGCAGCTTACCTGTGAAAAGTTCAGGGGCCATATGGATGGGTGTCCCCACAATGCTGCCTGACATCATGGCCTCTGGCTTGCAGAATCCTAAATCAGTGATCTTGGCACGGTTCTGCTTGTCCAGCTGTCAACAAAGCAGGGCAGGAGTCACCCTGTGTCTGGTCCTGCATACAGCACGCAGCTGCACCCCCAAGCTCACATGCAGGTGTCCACCTCAGCAGTCCTGCCTCCAGTCTCCTCCCTGCCTCCAGGTTCATTCCCGTTGCTGTCTTCTTCCCAGACTACACGCAACCTGATGGCAGGGACTCCCTTTGGCATCTTTGGGTGCCCAGCATTTAGTATAGTGCCTGGCACTATCAGGAGCTTAAGAAACCTTGGAAATATGAGTAGTAAGTGAAGAACACTGAGGGAAGTATTTCGCTTCCTGATTATTCCTCTCTGAGCTCCGACTTTAGGGCAGAAAACTGCTAAGTAAGAAGGCTGGTGAGAGCACGTACATACAGGGCTACCTCAGAGATAATACATTCAGTTCCAGACAATTGCAATAAAGCCCACATTCCAATAAAGTGAGTTGCATGAATTTTTTGGTTTCTCAGTACATATAAAAGTTATGTTTACATTATACTGTAGTCCATTAAATGTGCAATAGCATTATATCTAAGAAAACAATAAACATACCTTAACTAAAAATATTGGGTTGGCAGAAAAGTCACAACGTATTTTTTCTATGTTTTTTTGTTGCAAAAATGAGTCATGACTTTTCCGACAACCCAATACTTCATTGCTAAAACATGCTAACCATCATCTTAGTGTTTAGCAAATCATAATCTTTTTGCTGGTGGAGGGTCTTGCCGAGGCTGCATCACTGATTGGGGTGATGACTGCTGAAGGCTGAGTGGTTGTGGCAATTTCTGCATAACTTGCTGCACAGTTTCTCCATCAGTGTTGCTGCTTCACCTTGCACTTTTATGTTATGGAGACGGCTTCTTTCCTTAAACCTCATAAGCCAACCCTTGCTAGCTTCAGACTTTCCTTCTGCAACTTCCTCACCTCTCAGCCTTCATAGAATTGAAGAAAGTTAGGGCCTTGTTCTGGATTAGGCTTTGGCGTAAGGGAATGTTTAGACCAGTCCAATCTTCTATCCTGGCCATTAGAACTTTATATCAGGAATGAGGCTGTTTTGCTTTCTTATCATTCATGTGTTCACTGAAATAGCATTTTTAATTTCCTTCAAAAACTTTTCCTTTGCATTCACAACTTGGCTAACTGCTTGGCACAAGAGGTCTAGCTTTTGGCCCATCTTGGTTTTTGACATGCCTTCCTCACTAAACCTAATCATTTCTATTTTTTATTTTAATTTTGATTATAATTGATTTTGATTTTAAATGAGAGATATGTGACTCTTCCTTTCACTTGAACACCTTGAGGCTATTATGAGGTTATTAATTGGCCTAATTTCAATACTGTTGTGTCTCAGGGAACAGGGAGGCCCAGGAGTGGAAAAAAGATGTGGGGATGGCTGGTCAGTGAAGTCAAAACACACACATTTATTAATAAGGCTTGCCATGTTATATAGATGTGGTTTGTGGTGCCCCAAAACAATTACAATAGTAACATCAAAGACCACTGATCATAGATTACTGTAACAAATATGAAAATAATGACAAAGATTGAAATATTGTAAGAATTACTAAAATGTGACATAGAGAAATAAAGTGAGCAAATGCTGTTTAAAAAAAAAAAAAAAAGGCACCAATAGACTTGCTCCAGGCAGGGTTGCCACAAACTTTCAATTTGTAAAACACAGAATCTGTGAAGTGCATTAAGTAAAGTACAATAAAACGAGGTATGCCTATATTTAGGAATGATGTGTTATCTGCAACTTACTTTCATATTGTTCAGTAGTGGAGACAGAAAGAGAGAGAGAGAGAGACATGCAGAGATACAGAGACCACACACACTAGGAAAAAGAGAGAATGTGAATCTAGGTGAACAGTACATAGGCTTTCATTGTACCACCCTATTAACTTTCCTATCAGTTTAAATTGTTTCAATAGTGTTGAAAGAAAAAACTTAAGCAATATAAACTGCGTCTATGATGCAAGTCCTTCCTATGCTTTAAGTTCAAGATACCATCCATGTACTCTGCTGTTAACTCGACTACTTTCCTTCCAGTCATCATTTCCTGTGACCAAACTTATGTGTGCCCTCCAGAAGTCACTTAATTCACAGAGGCAGTGCGTTATCTGAGGGAAACAGCTTACTTACCAGCACGTTTTTCAGTTTGATATCACGGTGGACAAGTCCCTGGCTGTGCAGGAAACGGATTCCTTCCACCACATCTAGTGCTATCTGCAAACGCGTCTCCAGGGTCAGCCCAGCCTTGGGGAGACAAAAGAGCTTACTTGTCACTAACAAGACAACTCCTCAATTTAACCTGCTTACACCTACTAAGAGTTCCTTCTGTGGAGTACTGAAAGACTTATTGCACTAGGGTACACAAGGACAGAAAAGTGGATAAAAAAGGGAAGAGGAAAGCAGTTCGGAGACAGGAGTAGAGGAAAAGCAAGGAAGGGCAAGCTATACAGGCCAGATAAAATCCCTGAAGGCTGCACTTAGGCCCGCTGGGGAATCCCCAGATGTGACTAGGAGAGATGCAACCAAATGACTAAAGGCATGAGCTCATTCTAACCCCTAAACAAACTCTGGAATTGCCCTTGAGGCTCAAAATGAGTATTTCTAGGTCCCTCAGCAGATTTACATCCATTGCTCTGTAGGCCTAGTTAGGCCAGGTTGGGTTTTATGGATTCAAATATCAAAGTCACTAATCTTTCTGCTATCAAGTGTCCGATTTATGGTATTTAAATTCTGGAGAACGTTACATCACTCATCAAAAAGCTCAAATATGGTTCTCTAGCCCACTTGTGGAGAAGCAATAGACAATGCTGAGCTTAACTACTCTGAAATGAAAAGGGAAAGCCATTTGGAGGGTCACTGTCCTCATCATATTGATTTCTCACGGCTCCTGCAAGCATTTCTAAGGATTCCTCTGTTCTACGTCTGGAAGCTTCCATATAAACTGGTACAAGAGAAATCTGTGAGAAGGGACTACCCAGGCCCTCTGCAGTTAGCTCTTCCCCCATTCTCCTCAGCTCCAGTGCAGAGAACAGACAAAGTAACCTCTCCACTTCCTTTCTGGTGGTTATTTTAGATGAGGGAAACTCAATATCGAACTGAGGGTATTTCACCTTCACTAAAATAAAATCTTTCGATAGCTTCCATTGTCTGAAATATAATTTGATTATTTCTTTTTTTTTTTTAAGAGGGCAATGTCACTGGCCCTCACATGTGGGACCCGAACAGGGGCCGCTGGCTTCCCAAGCCAGCGATTAACCACCGCGCCACTTGGCCGGCCTTGAAATAGAATTTGAATTCTATGGAAACTCTTTAACATTTTTAATCCTCCATAATTTCTCCCTTACATTTCTATGCACATTATCTCCCCCACCCCAAAAATTCCCCAAATGAACCAGCTGCTCCAACATGAGTAGCGTCTTGATTGGTCTCCAATGCTATTTCCTCCCCCTGGCCTCTTCTTTCCAATCGTCCAAATTTTATCCATCAGGGTGTACTTATCAAACTCAAACACCACATCTTCATGAAATATTCACTGACCAGAATTCTCTTAAAGGCTCCTGGCAATTACACTTTTTGATATTCCTTTATGGTGCTTAATACAGGGCCTTATACAAAGTACTCGCTAATAAATACATGTTGACTAGACAACATGTTTGCTGTCCATAGACAGAAAAAAGAGAAAGAACAGCAGAGTTATGGAAACTTTTCTGCTCTTCTGAGTAGTCTAGATTTTCCCCACCACCACAGGAGGTATAAAAGTGGTAAATTACAGTATTCTGGATATGAACTGGGCCAAAGAGATAGAGTCTGAAAAATTGTTAAGGCTTTTTTGGAAATAAGAGTAGTAAAGCTTGATTACTCCCACAATATCTTAAGAAGGCTAGAAGCTCTGGACAAACAAGGAAGGATGAAAGGCCAGGAAGGCAGCTGCGGACCAGCCTGCCCTTGCCTCGCCGCACCTTCAGCCCCGTGTACAGGTCCCGGTGTAGCCGCTCCATGATGAGCAGCACGGCGATGCTGGAGCCGCCGCCGTAGTTGTAGTCGATGACAGAACCATGGAGATCCACCAGTCGCTCATGCTTCGGCAGAGACCTGGCAGGAGGGAGAGAGGTCTGGGCTGCAGAACAGCATGCCACCACGAGGGAGGAACAACCTAGAGACCGTGCTTAGTCCAGGTCCACAGGTAATGGCCCTGGTGTAGACAGAGGGCAAAGAGAATGAACTCCTGAGCAAGGACCAAGAATTATGGCATCTAAAAATGGAGAGGCCTCATGGATTAAGGAAGAAAGTCAAATGGAAGGCTGAGCCTGAGAAATTAGGATGGTGGGGGAAAGGCAGTAATGGCCTTGAAGACAGCACAGTTCTGGGCCAGACAGAGAAATCTGGTCTACAACATTTTTTGAGACCTACGTGTGCAGAGACAAGGCAGAATATAGCTTTTGGTACAAAATTTACACCAGGCTTCTGGCTTTCTAGTCTGGACCTCTTCCCATAGGCATGAATGAGACCCGACTGACTCACCTCATGTAGTGAAACTCCAAAGCCAGGTCATTCCAGTGCTTCTCATCTGGAGGAACAACCGACTTGAGGGCACAAGGAAAGTGTCCTCCCCAGTTGTCACACAGGTACACCACTCCGTACTGGCCCCGGCCCAGTTCCTGTCCCAGTTTAGGTTTGCCTGCAAGGTACAGAGACAGGGATAAAGCAGGAGGGATGGGAACTTGCTGGGCAACCTCCCTAAGATTCTTAGCCTTGGACCTGCCTAGACGTAGGAAGTTGTAATTACATAGAGGGGAAGAAATCAGGACGTCATTCTAAACCAGCAGGAAGTAATCTAACTGGTCTGATTGGAATTAACTTTGGTTATGTTATTTCAACTATATAAATAGCAGGACCAAACACACTTCAGGAATTCAAAAACACAACAAGGGGCGCGCAGGCAGCTTCACAAGGAAGCAGCTTTTGAAACTCGGATTCTCTAAGGCTGAACATGAGAATGTCAGGTATCCAGAACCCTCCTCCAATTTACTTGCAGAAACACAAGGACTCACGATGTAGCAAGACATCCTGTAAAGAACGGCTCTCCAGAGAAAGGCGGGCCAGGCGGGGGGCATGATCTTTCCGAACCTTCAGCCACAGATCTTCAGTTTTCTCCAACCGGCCAGAGTGGCCAGCTTCCAGCTGGGAGGATGCAGAAAAGAGATATGACCTCTCAGATCACTAGCTCTGGCTTCTCCCCCTGTTATACAGAGATGATAATATCTGCCTCATAAGGATAACTGCAAGAATTTAATAAGATGTATGTAACATATTTAACTCAGAGATTAGTCATAATGGGTTCTCAACAAGTAATAAATTTCCTCCTGGATGCATATCGTATCTACCCACCCTGCCCCAGCACACACACATACACACGCGCGCACACACACACGTGCACGCACACACACGCACACAAACACCAAAGGGACAAGCAGATGTCACAAAATTCCAAACTAGTATGGAAGTTGGAAATTCATCCCTTTCTGTGAATTACTCCTAAAATACTATGTAAATGTATATGAAATTCCTGCCCCTCAATTTTCATTCCTCACTTAATGAAATGGAGAGAAATTAACTGACTCCCTGCATTCTCCCTAGAGCTAGAATAGAAAAATATCCATGTGAACAATTTATTGATGAAACTTCCTGTGACATGATATTATACTGATAAGTTTTTTTTAATTATATGGAGAGCAGAAAGTAAAATACTCCTCAATGGATGAGGTTCTTCTCCACTTGATCCAGCTATATGTCCTTTCTACATACCCACCTGCCTCAAAGAGGCTGCAAAAGCCTCATGAGAACTATTGAGCCGGGTCCGGAACTGGCTGCAAATGCTTTTGGCCAACTTGGAGGCACTGAGGCTCTCAATGGCTTCCTGGGCCACCTTCCTCTTCCATTCTAGTGTGATGGCAGGTGGGCTCACCCATGTGATGCGCTGAATGATCTGCCAGGACGAAGACAGTGAGAACACTGAGGAATGGGAAACAGAAACCACTAGAAAGAACCAACACCCTTTCCTCTCTGGGTTATCTATCCACTCTTAAGACAGAAGCCATATGAAGTCCAAGATTCCGCTCCAGTTACTTCAAAAGCAGGACTCGGCCCAAAGGAAAGCACTGAAGAACTCTAGGTCTAGGCTGCATGCCCACAAACTCAATATATTACATCCAGTGCCAGGGAGTGCCTGATAAATCCATTGTGAAGTCAGTAAATAACTCTACTAAGAGCCAGCCCAAATTCCAGAAAAGCAACCACACTCGTGGCTTCCAGCAACAAAACCTGGTTCTGAGAAAATACTTAGGTTGGGACAAAAAAATAGGAAGAAGCTAGTGAAGCATGGTCTTATGTTTCCACAAAATATCATTTAAACATGCCACTGTAAAGAGTTAGAGGGAGCACTACTGACAATTACTTCAGAATAGGCATAAACCAGATTCTCCCCAGCAAGCAAACTAGGACAAGCAGCCACCCCAAACTAACAGAAGATCTTAGATACCAGTTCTCCATCAGTGACTAAGGTTCATTTGAGCCAACTCAGGGCTAAAACTTTTTCTCTAGGCAACCTCTACCTGTTTGATTTGCTCCCACAGCATCCTTGTAACTGAGGACCCTGAGTGAAATGTGACTTCGACATGATAGGCGGCATTTAAGATCTGAAAAGAGAGCACACCAAAGAAAATCAATATGCCCTGAATAGAGTGGCTATTTAAAAAATACAATAAATGATATTTACTTCAAGAACATAGTCAGGTCTCCAGGTCTCAAATTTATTCCTCAAGATATGTGCAGAGTCAATGCAAGTTGATCACCTATTTTGTGTATATTTGGACCCATTTTCTTCATCTTCTTTTTTCTTTTTAAGAAATTTTATTGGGGAACAGTGTGTTTTTCCAGGACCCATCAGCTCCAAGTCAAGCAGTTGTTTCAATCTAGTTGTGAAGGGTATTTTTCCAGGAAAAGTCAAGTAGTTGTTTCAATCTAGCTGTGGAGGGCGCAGCTCCACAGCCCATGTGGGAATTGAACCAGCAACCTTGGTGTTATAAGCCTGCGCTCTAACTACCTGAGCTAACCAGCCGCCCTTTCATCTTCTTCTTGCTCATCAACTTAACAGCAATGTACAGTTCACAAGCACCTCCCACCGGCAATGGTCATGTGATAAGAAAAACAAAACTCTAACTGGATCAGCAAAAAGCTGAAAGAGACATTCTTGGCTAACTTGAAGTTGGGCTTGTGTGTGGATTGTTTCATGCATTATCTGTGACACGGAATCTTAAACATTCTTTGAGTACCTGTTTGAGATTATTACTGGTGATGTGAACTGAGACATCCTGAGACTTCTCTAGGCTCTGCAGACAACGTTCCAGGGTTCCGACGAAGCTCTCACGTAGGTAATCCACCGAGCTGATCAGCTTGTTAGCCACTGCCTGATTCAGCCGGGAGATGATGAGTTCCTGGATCTCTCGAATGCAGCATTTGATCTCTCTGGTACCCACTGGTTCCCCATTGTCAGGGACAATGACATCTGCGGAGGCAGAGAAATAAGCTAGTTCGCTATGAGGGGGGGGCAGGCACACTGAATAAAGGCTTCACTCAAGTCAGAGCCCAGAAGCTGCCAAGATGACGCTACAAAACACATGGTTGGCTGGTGAACTCTGACCTTCAGAATGATCAGGGACCATATAATCCTCAACTGCTTAAGGGAGCAGAGATGGAGCAATTGTGTCTAGCATGAGCCTCCTGATTTCGTTAGCTTTTTGGTCACATTTATAGGAAGGGTAGAACATTTATTAAGTGCAGACTTATTGGAAAGACTGTAGTAAGTATTTTACATATGTAGTCTAATTTAATCCTCAAAATAACTCTGTTAGGTGGATATTATTGGTTATATTGTATAGGTCAGGAAACAGCCTCAAAGAGAGGACAAAGTGGGGATGGTACAGTTGGGAATATAGCTAGCATCTGAACCCAAAGCTCATGGATTCCCAAACCTCAGATCTTTGTAATATTTCACACTACCTAGCATATTAAGAAAAATCCCAGCGTCAAGAATTCAATTCTAATCAATTAGTAGATAAATAAAAAGTAAAACTAGAACATTGTCCCCATCATGCCACCACTTCTCAGGATTAGAAACTGTTTTGCAAGCCAGAGGACAGAAGCAGTTAAGAGAAGACAAATTACCTGCAAAAAACTCCACTCCTAAAAAAGCACTCTCATGTCTACTGGTGGAAATTTAAATTAGTGCTACCTCCTTGGAGGAAATCTGGGAATATCTGCCAAAATTCTAAACTAACCAACCACCAACAAAAAAAATCGATATACCCTTTGACCTAAATATTCTTCTAGAAATTATTTTTCTAGAAATATGTCCTTTTAAGTCCCAAAGATATGTAGGTACAGTGATGATCAATGCAGTACAGCTTGTAATAGCAAAAAGATAAGAAAGAAATAGACTGAATGTCCATCAGTAGGGGAGTAGTTAAATAAATTAAGGTATATCCATTAGAAGACAAATTTGTATGCACATTAATGGAAAGACCTCTAAGAAATGATTTCAGTGAAAAAGCAAGGGGAAGAAGAACATAGAGGGGAAACTAGGTGACTGAAGGGCAGCATCTTTTTACCTTTAAGTACCATGTATGTAGGTATTACCTTTCCAAAAAATAAGTATTTTATAAAGGATGTATGTTGTGATACCCAGTACGTATGTATTACCTTTATTTAAAAGCAAACAAAAACCAGTAATAGAAATCTGGCTGAAGAGAATATGTGGTAGCTCTCCTCTAAATATCGTTGCCTCAAGAATACCCAGAAAGGACTTAGAACGAGGTAACAGCAGACATGTAAGTCGTGTCTAATATATAGCCAACTAGGTAAGTAGATCCTCAGATCCACAATGTAGTTAACAGAGCCGAACATTTGATCTATTTGTTCCCAGTTACTCCCATGTGTGCTGAACTAAACACTGTATCCCCGACACCAAAAATAGTATGCCTGGCACATAACAGACAATCAAATATTTCATTGTCTGCCCAACCTACCTGCCCTAACCCGCCTTTATCATGTGCACTATGATGCCAGCACTGCTGCTCCAATGTCTTTAAATATTCAGAAGACTCCCTAGGATTTCCACTGCAAGTGAGCACTTCTCAGCAACTCCTCCCTACCATAGGAATTTACCAAAGAGGTATTTTTGTTCATTTTTAGAAAGACCTGTAAGAAATAAGGCACCCTATGCTTGTGAAAGCTACCCATATTTCCTTTGTATCTGTAAGTGTAACATAGTCATATACCCATCACTCACACATTCATTCATTCTCCAAAGATGTAACAGATGCTGTGTCATTTGCTATAGGGATATAATAATGAATAAGACCCAGATTCTATTAATTTTCACCTCTAGGATTTTAGAAAACTGTCAGAAGAACATAACTGTTAAAAACTATAATAAAAGATAGAAAGTGAAATATGCCGGAAATTTCAATTACAAATGAAATACTTTGGGAGTTCGGATGAATGTGATGGTTATTTGCTAAGAAAATTAAAGACAGCTTCATGAAAAATGTTACTTGGAAGAGGACTTTAAGGGTAGGTAGCATTTGGAAATTCACAGACAATAGAAGGCATTTCAAGTTTAGGGCAGGGCATGAGCATAGAAAAAGTAAAAGGAGCATCTAGAGAGCAGCAAGCGTTGAGACCAACTGAAAGAGAAATTACAGGATGGTGCATAGTGGGCAATAAGACTGGAAAAGTTGGTAAGGGCTAGGCTCTGAAAGTTTGTTTTTTTTAAAACAGCGTTGGGGAATTGGGGAAGGAGAATAGACAAGTTGCTGTCGTTTTGTTCTTCAGTCTAGTTGTGGAGGATGTCTCCTAGGTGGCCCATGTTGGCATCATTATTGTGCTCTTCCCGGGTGAGGCAGTCGCTTGCCGGCTATTGGACAGCCGCCCATGGCAGCTCACAAAAGCGCACGCTCACTGCAGCCTACACCGTAGCCAGTGACTCACAGCAGCCCAGCTCCAGGTGGAGCTGTTGTTCACCATCTTAGCTGTAGAGGGTGCAGCGTCACTGGCTCATGTGGGATCCCAACCGGAGCCCTGCAGCTCAGAGCTCATGCTCCCAAGTCAACTCTTAACCTACATGCCACTTGGCCGGCATCTGAAAGAGTTTTTATTTATTTATTTTAATTTTTTAAATTTAATTTAATTTTTTTAATTTTTATTTTTTTTAGCGGCGCCATCTGCCACCTGTTGCCAGCTCAGTGGCAGCTCGCTTAGGCTGGGCATCGAACTGCTGTTGCTCAGAGCTCACTGAAAGATTTTTAATACTAGGCAAAGGAGTCTAAATTTAGTCTATAGGAATAGGGAGCTAATAAAGATGAACTGGAGAAAAGAACGGATGTCAATGAGAGCAATCAGCTAACAATAGTTCAGTTAGACTATAGAAGAGGGACTAGAAAAGCAAAGGCAGATATAAAATACGGAACTTGGTAACTGACTGGATGTGGGCATAGGAGAAAGAAAACAGTTGAAGACCAAGCTGAGGTGTTGAAGCTGGTCACCAGGATGATGGTGACACCAAGTAACTAGGAGCAGATTAAGAAGCAGTAAAGCATAGAAAAAAGAGTATGGGCTCAGAAACCAGATTATCTAGATTCAAATTCTGACTCTACTATTAGTAGTTGTGTGACCCTGAGCAAATTATTTAACCTAAGTCCCAGTTCCCTCATCTAGAAAATGCAAGTAGAATCCACCTAGGGAGATCACATGTCAGAAATTTCTGATGAATTAATAGTCAGTCTCAAGCATCTACATTTTCAAAAAGCCTCCCAAGTGATTTGGATATGCAGCCATGATTGAGAACCTAAAGCGTAACTTGCAAACCATGTCCCTTTAATTAATGGGTGGTACAGCTAATGTTCATGCAGGAAGGTTTAAGCAGTAGTCAGTGCACCAAGTCAGCAGCATCTAGACCTCAGACACCAAGAGACCTGCCTAATCACTTTGGCCCAATTTTGTTAATAGTCATTTGGGAAGAATGGGACTGCCAGAAAAGCTACCAACACCACTTTGGAAAATCCTCGAGTGGGGTTTTAGGAGCAGCCTGAAAAGTAAATGGAAACCATGATATGCACACAGAAAGGACCAATGAAGAAGCATGAACTATGCCAAGGAAGTCAAGGCTAAAAGCATGACTTAGTAACATTCAAGTGGCTCTTCTCCAGCTCCATTAGGGGCAAGGGGATACAGACAAAAACTGGAGATTAAAGAGCATGGTGACAATGAATTCGCCAAAAGTTAGGCCAACAGTCCCGGGAAGGAATGACAAAGGTAACCTCCAGGAAGGTTTCTCGGCACAAGGCCATCTTGGCTAAATGATTTATGGTGGACTCCTGCTGATGACAGCGGCATAGACGAGATGACCCTGAGATTCCTCCATTCCCAGCTGGGAAGGGTAGAGGCTCCTGTCATCCTGGCACCACTGCTCACCCCCCCCCCCCCCGCCAAGCTCTCTGGGACCTACCTTTAAACTCCATGTTGGCAGCATCATCCAGCAGCTCCTCCTTCATGGTGTTAAGCGTCTCAACAATCATGTCCTTCATTTCCTCCTGCTTTCGGTTGGCAATATTCATCAGTGATTCATACAACTCATTCTCCATTTTCCGTGTATATTCCAGGCGTTTGGGAGTAATCTGTAGGTCCCGCTGCATGTCAAAGGCCTGGTTAATACAGATGTCGAGGCAGCAGCAATGCACCAGGTTCAGGGCCCTGGCTGCGTCCACCAGGCGAGCCTGGAGCACCTGGTGACAAAACGTGCTCAAGTGTCTTAGCTTCTCACTTTGTTCCACCAACATGCTCTGAGCTTTAGTGTCCTGGCTGGGGGCCCCCCAGTTACAGTGACTGATGCTCAGATAGCCCAGGTCAATTAGCTGGCGATGAAGTGGCGATCTTTCGCTGTCCATTCTTCTGGTGGAGTCAATGATCTCTGAGCCCAGCTTCGGCACTTTGAAAAAGAATATGGGAAAGGAGAAATACTTTCGTATTTCCTGAAGCTCTTGCTCCTCCCTCTCAGAGAGTTCATCTTTGTGAAGCGCATAGGTTATCACAGGCAAGAAATCAGTCACCAAGTCACCCAAAACATCCACTGTGGGCCGGAGGCCTTGGCATGGTGCCACGACAATGTCCACTTCCTGGAAGGGGAAGAGGGTCATATCAGCACTTCAGGGTCAGAACCAATCCTTGCCTCCCCCAAGTACCACACTGAGACCAAAATTCAGATCTACAATGGGGCAACTGGGCTTTGATGTGCCCCAGTCATCTGCCCACCTCAGCTACCAATGCTGCCTGAGGCAGCCCATGCAGGCGGGCACTCATCTAGAGTGAAAAAACAGACATAGAAATGACAACCCCTTCAGCCATTTCAGATAAAAAGAATACTTAGTCCCTGCCTTCCTTTGTTTCTTGGAAAACTCCCACTGATTCTCTCTGATTAAGAAATAAGACAAATAATGGAAGAACTGTTATGGAAACTACCAGACTCAGAGTGAGTCTGCCTGGAACATTTCTCCCACTCTTGTACTCATCTCACACCCCATCCCCACCTTTCTAGCCTGACCTACTCTCAAGCATCCTTTAAATCTCGATGTGCATGTCATGTTATACCCTTACATAGTCTTTCCTATTACACAATCCCATGCACTCTCTACTTCTTCTTTTCTTCATGTTCAACACATTTATAATTTATTTAAAACCTATTTTCCCCATTAGCCAGTAAACTCTTTGATGGCAGGGGCCATGTCTGTCTTGTTCATGGCTGTAACTACAGTGCCTAGCAGTATCGTTGAATCAATCAACAGCAAACTAAAAGCCAGGTTTGTCAAATATTATTCCTGTCCTATTCTAAGAGTGTGCAGGCATCCCGAAGTCTTAGCGTAATAACCTTTATTCTCATGGTCACTTGGTATGGCAGAGACGAAGGTTTGCCTATCCAATATTTATCCTCTGCTTATTGGAAAGGCAATGTCCTTTACAGATAGACAAGGGTGACCAGGAAAGCTCTTCAGAGGGGATTTGATTCTATCAAGAAGTGTGCAATTTCGGCCTTGCCCTTCTTGCCTGGAGCACAGACGTGACATCTAGACCAGCAGTGGTTGTCCAGCAGCCGTAAGGCAAACTCAGGGTGGGAGCCAGAACTAAGGATGATGAAGCAGAAAGAAATAGGGAGCCTGAGGACCACAAAGCTGCCACACTAGCCCTCAAATGTCTAGCGTCAGACTTTTTATATGAGGAAAGAAAAAACTGAGATGTGTCTTATTTAAGCAAGCCCCTGCTTTCCTCATTGTCTTTTACATATGATTGAACCCAATCATAACTGATACATCCAAGTTCCTACCTAAAGCGCGTTTCAAGAATGATCTTTGGTTTAGAAAAAAGTATTTTACAGGACCTTTTCCTAGCCAGTAGTTTCCGATTTGTGTTTGACTTCTTTCCAGGGGATCCCAAGCACTAAAGAGCATATATTTCCATCCACTGCATATGCTGCTGCTCTGTATATCTGAAAGTATATACTGCACCTGGCATTCCAGACCTAAGGGTTGATCTGGAGATTTCTCGCCTACATCACCACTGTTGGCACACCAACTCCCGATGTCGTCAGGAGTCTGCAAACTTAAAAATCAATGCTCCACAAAATTCTAGCACATTTTAGGTATAAAGGAACTCAACACAAACCTGCAAGACTTTGTGTCCTTAACAGTTATCAGGTGTTGAAATTTTACTTTATTTAAAATCTAAAACATATACAATTTGTTTATTTTCTTTCAGATTAACACTGTTTTCATTCCTTATCTTAGCTGTTGCTCAGAGCTCAGTTTGCACTCTTGAGCGAGCTTTTAACCAACTGAGCCACTCGGTTGGCCCTCTGATGAAAGATTTTTTTTTTTTTTTGAGGGCAGTGTCACTGGCCCTCAGATGTGGGAGCCAAACCTGGGCCGCTGGCTTCCCAAGCCAGCGCTTAACCACTGCGCCACTCAGCCGGCCCCTGATGAAAGATTTTTAAAAATCAAAACCTTGGACCTCTTCCTTGTTTATCTCCTTCTCTAGATAAGTAAGAAAGGACTGAGAAATGCCAGCCTATTGCTTCTCGTAGTGTGTGTGTGTGTGTGCGTGCGTGTGTGTGTGTGTGTGTGTGTGGTCTCTCCCATTCCCAGCAAAGCACAAAGGTCTCACCTTCACCAACAAGGCACTGGTAAGTTTTATGCTCAGGTAGTTCACAAGTGTCATTTAGCTGGCCACTTTGAGCAAACACTGCATAAATCCTCCTATTTTCCATCCAGGCCTAGGCCATGAACATCTTGGCTGTTGCATCTGTGCCTCGCAATGCACAGAACGCTTTCTGATTGGAAGACTGGTTTGACACTCTTCCTGTTGTTCAAAACAAACCCGCTTTCACTACCCTGAGTCACGCTACTAGAGCATGAATCACTTCATGAGGCACATTCAAAAAGCGGGTAAGGAAGAACTTCTAAGGTTTGGAGGAGAATATACAATTTGCCTAAATGCCAACATTATAAATACATATAGTAATAATAAGCAGAAAAAGAGTAGAAGAGGATCCCAAGAAATGAAAAGTTATAATAAGTGAAAATTGTTCTTAAAAATATTTATTTTAAAATTTCAAAGCTGTCTTAAACATATATATATATATATATATAATATTATATTTTAAAAGCTATAAGTCAATCAAAATTATAGAAATATGATGGGACAAAAGCCTAAATATTAAAAAAAAAAAGGAAATGTTTAGAAAATTTTCAGGAAGAATTTTTGTTTGCTTATTTAATGCATTTTCTTAAAATTCTAACATATGGGGTGGCTGGGTGGCTCAGTTAGTTAGAGCGCAAGCTCTGAGCAACAGGATTGCCAGTTCGATTCCCACATGGGATGGTGGTCTGTGCTCCCCCGGCAGCTAGATCGAGAACAGCAACTGGACTTGGGGCTGAGCTGTGCCCTCCACAACTAAGACTGAAGGACAATTAGACTTGTAGCTGATGGGTCCTGGGAAGAACACACTGTTCCCCTATAAAGTTTAATTAAAAAAAAAAAAAAGATGGTTGCTAGATGGCGGAGGGGGGGACAGTTAAAAAAAAAAATCATCTAAAAAAAAAAAATTCTAAAGTAAATTTCCAGGCTTTCCTCAAAGGATCATTTTGTGTGTGCAACAGAGCCATTGGTCAAAGCTGCCAAATCCATTTGTAAACCAATATTCTTTCTATTGTAAAACACAGCTGACTTTATTTGCTCATGGGTGCACATTCATTTTTTAAAAATTGTATTCAGAGTTTTCTGATGGTAGGTATTGCTTGATATAGGGGCACCTAAAAAGAAGCTGTCTACTCCTCTTTTTTTTTTTTTTTTAAGCTGAGCCATCCTGCTACCTGTTGGCAGCACAGCAGCTGCTCAGCTCAGGCTGGGCATCGAACTGCTGTTGCTCAGAGCTCAGCTGGCACTCTTCAGTGAACTCTTAACCAACTGAGCCACTCAACCGGCCCTCTACTCTTAAATATACCTTGTACCAAACAAAAATAGATAAAGTAACATACTCTCTCTTCTTCATTCCCCAGTTAATTAACTTGTACAGTTGGTCTCAGTTCTGACTATCAAGACTTCTGGAAGACAGGCAAAAAGAGCTGCCGGCTGAGCCCCTGGCAACAGTACAAATTAGGCTGGAATGTGCTGTGTGATTCTGCAATACTTACAGTGAAGGGATGACTCATGCCTGACAGCTAGAAACAAAAAGGGAAGCCAGTGCTGTCTCCTGGAGACAGGGAGGCAAAACAACAACAATAATAATTGATAGAGGGTGAGCCAGACCTGTTTTAGGCCCAACTCTGGCCACCTGAGAGGGAAGTCTGACCTCAGATTGTTCCATGGAAGGCTCTATTTCTTCCCAGCTCCTAGAGCAGTGCCTTGCACTTGGCGAGCATCCAGTGCATAAATGAAATGAATGGATGAATAAATGATGCGCTTACTACTTGCTCAAAACCACTTTCAATAATCATGGGTAAAATTTTCGATCTTTCAATCCACATTCCACACATTTATCTGGAATTGCTGTTTGTCTCTACTCCAAGAATAAAACAATGAGTAAGCACTTTGCTCCTAATTCAATCAAAGAAGAAGAATCTCTGCAAACACCAGAATTCACCTCTTTGCTTTCAGTTTTTATGTAAATGATACTACCTTAAACGCCAAGAAGAAATCGCTCAATCACTGAAGAAGCTTCACCACTTCCTAAGAATACTGACTCTCACTGATGAGGGCTCCTTACTCTATGTTCACAGCACATAACCGGCCCTCAGAGCTAAGGATGATGGTACTAACTGATGGCTCAGATATACAACAGTCATGTACTCAGTAGGTGACAGATGTCTTTGCTTTCTCTACACCCCTGGCCTCAGGTTTACATCACACAGAGGTACACAATTGTATAACAGCCCTGCCTTAGCTCAGCAATGAACACAGCCTCGACCTCATCCCTGTTCCCAGAGTCTACTGTTTTTTACTGTCAATTCTCCTCCCATGCAATCCTCATGAGTGTTTCGGAGGTTTCTCCTATTTGTTTTTAACAGGGTTAATTCTTCATTTTTATATAGTTCCCTGAACTCACTAACTCTCTTAAATGTTCCTTACATATTAAGGAAAATACCTCTGTATTCTTGTTACATTGTAGAGAACACCCTGACTTTTGTCGGTACGAACACTCTCCAAAGGGAAGCTGCAACTGAACAGGTTTCCTGGCTACAACAAGCCTCATAAACTGGGATTAGCTGAAGACAACCCAGAGCTTTATCCCAACAGCAGCACAGACTAGACATATGCTCATCTTTCTACCCAGTAAAAGTATCAGTGTGCTAACTCAGAGGCCAGAAACAAGACTCGGGAAAAAACACAATCCCCACCAAAGCCCGAAGCTAGCCACAGGAAGCATGAGATCATCATGTTAAAAGTGTAAATATGTTTATAATCCCAAACACCCCAAAACAAAGGCTCTGTATCTCAACTCATTGTAAGTATGAAGCCCTTGGGATCAACACTGTCTTCTCTATACTTCATACTTCAATGAGTCAGGTAACAGACAAGTTGAAAAGAATGTAGTGAATATGAAACTAACATAAAATAACATTGAATGTCAACTGTAATTGAAACATTTTTTAGAAAGGGGGGAACAAGTGAAGGGGAATAAGAGGTTCAAATTTCCAGTTATAAAATAAATAAGTCACGGGATGTAATGTACAATATAGAGAATCTAGTCAATAATATTGTGATAGCGTGGTACGGTGTCAGATTGACACTACACATATCCTGGTGATCACTTCTTTAGGTGTATAAATGTTGAATAACTATGGTGTATACTTGAAACTAATAACATTGTATGTTAGCTATATTTTAATACTATATTTTAATAAACATTTTTAAACAGAAAAATATAAGAAAATACTAATAGACTCTATGCATTCTACCTGTAGATATTCCAGCATCCAGGTACCACAGATACAGATAAAAGTAGAAATCTGAAGCTTTATTCTCTTACCACTTACTAGATTCATGGAGAAGGGGAGAGGGAAGAGGGGAGAGGGAGAGGGAGGAATAGTGGAATGGAGAAGAGAGAATGAGGAAAGGAAGACTTCACCTTTTAACTTTATAATTTTAATTTTTGTATTATTTACCTTTTTATTAACATCTTTCTCTTCTTTCATTTTATTACAAAAATACTTTATAATGAATTATTGGATTGTTGGAAAAGTCATGACGTGTTTTTTCTGTTTTTCGTTGCAAACATGCATCATGACTTCGACAGCCCAATATAAAGAACTTTGTTTCTGACTAGAGCAGAATAACTATCGTAACCTGGGACCGGGAGAACTTCCGTTTGATAAAAGAAGCTGCAACATGGATGGTTGTCAGGGGAGGGATGGGTGGCTGAGAGAGTAGGGCATCCTCTTCTCAGGGACACTGATTAATTCAGACAAAGAAAGGAGGGAGCCGGCTTACTTATGAGGTGCTGGACCCTGAGCCAGGGACTTTATGTCTACTCCTCATTTAAGCCTCACAAATCCTGAAAGAGAGGTTACTACCCTTGTCTTACAAATGAGGGAACCAAGCACCAGCACCATACAGTCAGTTAAGTGACAAGGACAGGATGCAAACCCAGGTCCTCTAGACTACAAAGCCAAGCTGCAACAGTAACTGAAGGCCCACAGCTGTCAGGAATGACCTGTTAGGGAGGTTCTGAAAGATGAATCAAGGTTGGATACAGTGATTTCAGAGATCCCAACAACGCTTGTGTTCTAGGCTACAAAGTATATGCTGGCTACAAAGTAAAGGCTCTGCTATGACACAATCCTGCAAGGGCTGTGAAATACCACAAAAAAAGTCAAAAGAAAATATTTTTCAGAGCCAACAACAGTTTCTGCCTGTTGACAGTACTTGCAACCTCTGAGTCTCTGAACTATGGAAGGTTCCCTACTCCCACCACCCTCTCCTCCAACGGAAACACCAACAGATCTCAGAGGCAGCGAAAACAGAGGGAAGCCATTTGGTGCAGGAAAGAGGCAGGATCCCAGAAAAGGGAAAAGACAAAAGAGGAAGATTAAGGCTATAATCTCTGCCAGATTTGCTCCCCAAGAGCTAACCTTCGAAGACCCAAAATTAATCACTGGTGATGAACGAAGAAAACACAGCCTCAGTTTCAATCTGCTCTGAAGGACACATCACGGCTATCTAGTGCGTGTAGGGATTGTTTTTATTTTATTTTTATATATTTTTTTTAAGCTAAGCCATCCTGCCACCTGTTGGCAGCTCAATGGCAGCTCAGCTCGGGCTGGGCATCAAACTGCTGTTGCTCAGAACTCAGCTCACACTCTTGAGCAAGCTCTTAAGCAACTGAGCCACTCGGCCAGCCCTTAGGGATTGTTTTTAAATCTTGTCCCTAAACCACACATATCCTTAAGAGGTAAATGAACCTGTAATAGGTATTTCCAGGTTTCTTGGCAAAGAGCAACGTATGCAGGTTACACTTCACTATGCATGTTAGCGTGTGTTAGAGGAAAGGCAAAAGAGATTTGAAATTCAAAGAATATGGGATTACTGCCTAAAAGGGGTTTGTAATTTAGCCTCTGCCTGAACTTCCCATATCCTCCTTTTTTAACATATCACTTTAGCTCCCCTTTCTGTTTGCCCCATAAAATCATGGTTTCTTTATTTTATTATCTCTAGAATAGCATTCTCTATTTCTCTGTCTTATACATGTTATCCCAACTTTGTTTCTTTTCCGTTGGAATAGCCACATTTGGCCCAATTCCATGTACTCTCTCCCCGCAACAGTACCTTCTTGCGCTGAGGACCCTCCCCTTGACTTTTTTCCTACTTTTTACCAATCAGCCATTATCTTTCATTGTAGATACATTCAAGAGAAGATATGGTATGTAAAGCAACACACAACAAATTTAATTTTATAAGGTGCCATAATAAATCCCAAGAAATACACAAATTTTTTTTTTTTTTTTTTTTTTAGCTGAGCCATCCTGCCACCTGTTGGCAGCTCAACGGCAACTCAGCTCGGGCTGGCCTCGAACTGCTGTTGCTCAGAGCTCAGCTTGCACTCTTGAGTGAGCTCTTAACCAACTAAGCCATTCGGCCAGCCAATACACAAATCTTGAGAGAAGCTAGTCTTCTAGCAACGAACAGTTTTTAGTAAATCTGGGGGTTAAAATTTTACATAAACTTTTGTCATTTTAAGTAAGATCCTTTATACTGATTTGGGATTACAAAAATATGAACTGCTGAGAAATTAAAAATATCAACGTCTGCATGCCATTTAAAACAGATTATTTCCACTGAAAGTTGAGTTGGGGTTATAAAGAAAAAACTTTATTACTCCATCTGGTTAGAGTTGAAAATGGTACAAAAATAAGTTTATGGGCAAGTCATTAGACCTTGCCGTAGAAACATTAATCTACCTCAGTTCCCTGAAATATACCTGCCATGCATCACCATGAGCCAAAACCACGTATGTCATCATGCGGCAGGCTGGCTGCCAGGTGACATGTACATTTGTCCAGAGGGCCCGGTGGGGACAAACTGGTTATTGATAAGAGCAAAACAACTGAACGCTGTGGAACTGCCACAATAAATAAAATGCCACTGCTGGGATGCAGGAATCCCTGCTCGGGCTGAGGAAGTTTAATCATCTCTGCTCCTTTTTGTCCTTTTCTTACAGGTGGTTCATAGGAAACATACACACATGCATACCCCCACACACATCAGACTGGGACATCTCTGAGGCAGACAACTGGGTTCCACTGGGCTTGTACGAGGAAAGGAAAGAGAAAAGGAGGTGGCAGATGTATGTGCCCATAAGGGGGCAGGCCGGGGAAGGGGAAGAATGTCTGTACAGGAAGACAGAACCAACGAATACAGTAAACGGTGATATGTGTTGCCAGTTGGAAACTATGTTTTTTTGTTTTTTTTTTGAGGGCAGTGTCACTGGTCCTCATATGTGGGACCCGAACCGGGGCCGCTGGCTTCCCAAACCAGCGCTTAACCACCGCGCCACTCGGCCGGCTTGGAAACTGACTATGTTTTAACACTAAACCAAGTTTCAGGAACTAACGGCTTGACAGTGTTCCTCTACTGTTGAACTGTGAACTGAGAATCTCAGGGGACCCAGAAATAAAAAGCTTGGGAATACCATGTACTATGGGTTCATGTGAGTAGGCCTATTCCGGAAATAACTGAAAATGGCTATTTTATGAGGACTTTAAAGTAACAATTAGAAGAATGACCATTGTATAAGAGGGTAGGGGAACACTCTGCTTTGATAATTTGACAGTTGAAAATAAACATCTCATTTCCCCTAATTCAATCTTGGTTTCCTTTAACAAAATGTCTCCCTTTTTTAACCACCTCTTTTACACACCAAATGGAAGGGCTGTTTAGGGCTTAATTCATTGGTCCTAAATATAGCAGGAGCTAAACAAAAAGATCTTTCTCACTGGCATGAAAAATCTTCACAGTAGCTGTGAAACGCTCCCAGAAGTGAGCTGAGCGTGACTGACGTTATTTAATGGAGACAGGAGCCTGGCTGTAGGGACAGAACAGGGCCTGAGCTCCACAAAAGCTATTCAGACCCCCATGAGGCTCAAAGGGTTCTTTTCAACTTTGAACCGTTGGAGTCTGTTGCTATTTCTACATCAAAACCTATTGGAGAATAAAGCAGATCTGGAGAAACACTTGCTAAGGAAGCCTCAGAAACCACATGAAATGCAAACAAGAGGCTAGAGAATTCCTCAAGAAAAAGAATATATACTTCAACTGTGTGGAGAGAAAGCTGATTTGGTATCTCAACTTCCCAACCAGGTAGCCTCCTCAATTGCTCCCTTAGCTTGAGTGCTTAGCGTGTATCGGGGCAGGCATTAGGAACCCTCACCAGTAAGGTTTGTGCTTAGATATGCACTTGGGGAAAGGCTCTCACTTTCCTTCCTTTTATCACCTCAATTCATGGGACAAAAGTAGTCTTAAAAATCGAAACCAATAAAATGAAGGGACACAGAGAAATCAAGCAAATAATTTGCCTCTCTTGCAGATGGCTTTGCTCACATTCCAAGATTGTTTTTAAAGGCAAAAACAGGGGAAATCACCACCCAATATATAGCAGTCATTTCACCTACTTAACAGTGTTTTTTAAGCTACAAGTCACAATATATTATTAGGTCATAGCATCAATTTAGTGGTTGCTAACATCATTTTTAAAAAATGAAGTCAAACAGAATAGAAATGAAAATACAGGTGTGTTTTGCATGAAGTAAAATTATTGTTTCATGAAACTTTATTTCAAATGTGTGTGTGTGTGTGTGTGTGTGTGTGTATGTGTGTATACTGGATCTTGTTATAAAATGGTATTTTTTTTACAGTGATTTAAATTCTAAAAGCTTGAAAACCACTGAGCTAGGTGAAACTCGAAAAGAACTAGACCAAGGCAGTAGACCACCACCAGATTGTGTATGGATCAAATACCTACGGCTGTGAAGAAGCTCATTGGTCAACTGAGGAGCCTCAGCAATACAGAAGGATCACGGTCAGTGTTCTCCAAGGACTCTCACCGAGTCCTGGAGCTAAGAAGGCCGAGCTCTAGGTCTGAAACCATAGGAAAGCCACCCTGAAACTGAGCTGAGAAAAAGCTGACTTATATACATTGCCCTCCTTGAGCTTTTATCAAGATAAAAGAAATCTGGGCTCTGGGCGGAAAGGACAGATTGCACTTCTGGAATGTCAGAGGCCATGACCACAACCAAAGTATTCATCCATTGACTGGGACATCAAGCCTTTTAGAACAAGGGTAGGTGAAGAGGTTATAAGACAAAAAAGAACCCCACTCTCCTAGTCCTGCCAAATGAGCCCTTCCTTCTAACTAACCAAGGAACAGGCTCTCTGTTCTAAGCCTGTCTGCATTCTTTTATCCCTGCCCACCCCTGGCCCCTGGAGTCATAGTCCCATCCTTTGCCGATCCCCATTCAGTCTAATTAAATATCCCAGCCCTAGCTGTACAACAGGAAAGGAAGCCGAGCACAAGAGATGAGTCCTTCCTAAGTGGAGACAAGAATACCAGATAGGCAGCATGATTTCTTAGGAGACGCCCTAAGACCTGGGCTCTCTTTGCGAGTTGACTTCAGTAGAGAGCAAAAATATTCTTCAGGTGCCGGGATCTCCATATCGTGTAACACTGAGCCAGACCTGCCCTCATGTTCCCAAGTTCCTTAGAAAGGAGGGAACATGATCTGTTCCACTTAGCACGTAATGGCTAGGTCTAAGGAAATACTCACAAAATTCATCACTTGGTCTCAACTCCAATAAGCACATTAATCCATCATCTTATTGTTCCTTTTTGGCTAGAGACAATCCTAGCAACACCTGCTAAGAAAGGAAGAAGGATTTCTAACCCTGATCATAATTATTCTATAAAAGCACACTGTGTTGGGCCGGCGCAGTGGCGCGGTGGTTAAGAGCTGGCTTGGGAAGCCAGCGGCCCCAGTTCGGATCCTACATAGGAGGGCCAGTGACACTGCCCTCTTAAAAAAAAAAAAAAAAAAAAGTTTCCATCATTTCTAATAAAAAAAAAAAAAGCACACTGAGATCCAACTATCATTTTCCTCCTATTTTAGAAAGGGAGATGGGAGGCAAGGAGGCAAACCAACTGCTCAGGGCCTTGCAGTATGGCAGCAGAGGCAGGGATGGGCACTGCGACAACCTTGTCTGTTTTCAACTTCCTAAATTATGTACCTCTGACCCCATCAGCTAATGCTCAGAGTCCAGGGTATATACTGCCAAAAGTTCACATACAAGAAAAGCTGGTGCGTATAACTGGATAAGCATGAGATTGGTACCTGTAAGAGAGCATGGTGCATCGTCACTTCCAGTTCGGCTAAAACATGGGCAGCATCCTCACTGTCCTCTTGGACCTCCAGGTCCTCCTCAGGGATGGTGTCCCAGGTGCCCTGGTGAGCAACCAGCGTGTGGACTAGTTCATATTGGCCGGGAAGCGCCAGGCTGACCCGAGTGTGAGTCCCATAGGTGAAGCGGAGGCGCCGAAGCTTACAGCTCTCCTCACTGCCCAGCTTGGTGGTAGGAAGCACCTGCACCCCCAATAGCAGGTTCAATAGCTGACACTTGACATTACAATCCTGGCCGAGGATCAAGATGCAGGGGAGGCGGTCCACCATCTGCTGGAGGTACTTCTCTTCCTTAGCTGGGAAGGAGATGCAGTGCAGCTGGCCTGGGTGGGGACAGGGAGGGCGAAGGAGAAAGGAGGACAGAAAGAAGCGTGAGGAAGGGTAGAAAGAGACTCACAGAGACCCCATTAGGATGTCAGGGTCCTAGAGAAGACATTTCTAGGAAGTTCTTGTTTGAAGGAGATGTCAGGAAAACATCTCAGTCAGAAAAGGCCCCTCGAATATCAAACAGAATTCCCCTCCCCGGCTCATCCCCAGAGCAACTGTTTCTACCCAGAAAGGTGGCAGTGAACTGATCTACCCTCCCCACTCCTTTTCGATCCAGTGGAGGGACAGTCTCAGGAGTTTACACGGACGCAATCACAATCACAAGAGCATTAAACTGACAAAGCCAGAAAAGACAACACTGACTGGAATGTGAGTCCATGAGAAATTATACCTGAATATGTCAAAATGAAAACCTTCCTGTGACAGAAGACCTAATGCTTGAACATGTATGGCCTTTTTAAATGTCACTACCATATGAAGTTTTAGCTTGTTATTTTCTTTATGTATGACATATTGTATAACTAAATGTAGGGGCTAATCTTTAAATACACATATATCGAAATAAAAAGTTATTCAAGTTTGCATAAGCTCTAGGATCTTTTCCGGCTCATCTCTCTGGTGACAGCATCCCAGCTGCCAAGTCATCTGTTTTCTTAAAGCGCTGGGTACTCAATTCAGGTCAGTATCTCCTAATCACACTCCTTCAGTTTATGGATGATAGACCCTGAGTACCACAAAGGGAAAGGACTGCCTGTTAGGAGAAAATCCAGGCAAGTCTAGGACAAGATGTGATCAAGCTCAAAAACATTATTTCTGGACAACCACACTCCTAAATAGCTAGTTTCCACAAACATGTCAAATAGTATTCAAAGAGAACAAAAGGCTTCCTGAAGTGTGAGAACCGCTGTTTGGGAAAAGGAACCAGAAATTACTTGATTGAAACTCTCAGGTTCTGAACTTGATCATTCCCCCACTTGTTCAGCACCAGTGCCTGCCTAGGTCTGTGATTCAGGCAACCCTTGAGTTTGTTCAGAAAGGCGGGCACACTCTTCTTAGGCTGTAAGAAGGCAGATTTTACTGAAATTTGGCATGGCACCCACTAAAACAGCGTTCACTTTAGTCCCTTAACCATAAGCTGTATTAAACTATTCATAAACCGTTTATTTTGTTCCTATAAACAAAGCAAGAGGCCTGGCTCATTTAAGAGGTTGCTCTACTACCTATCCTGCCACAAACTTACTATTTCAAATCCTCAAACCTCCTTCTATTCCACAAGTGGCACCACCAAAAGGCTTAATTAAAGCAGTCTGTTTTCACGCACCCCCTCCATGCATTTCCTGAAGCCCTTCCTTTTTGGGTCTGTCAGTAAGCCCATCGCCTGGCCTGCACATACACATCAGCAACACCAGACACTGAAACAAGGAGATCTACTCTCCTGGGGAAGACGTGGATGCCTCTGCAAAAGCAAAGGGCATTACCTGCCTGCCTAATTCCATGCAAGGTATTTACTAAGCACAAGAGTAAAACACTAGAGCATTGGTCTAACCTTTGACCTACAATCAAAAGGAATGGGACACAGACAATTTCTTGTGTGACCATTTTGCAAGCAACAATGGGCTAGTCCTGAATCCCTTTGTATCTAGTTCACAATTAAACAACACTTATCATAGTCTACTCTAGTTATGTTTATAATTATCGAAACACCTAATACAATGACTAAAACATTGTAAGTGTTTTATGTTACATAGTTGTTTGCTCTATGTAAGAATCCATTTACTGTGGAGAATTGTCTACAGAAAGCTCTAAGTGGTTCTGCTAAGTACTCAAAAAAGTCCAGGACCATTATGAATAGTTCAGGAGCAACTTTCATTCTTAAAAACCTTCTTCACCTCAAGGAGAGTAGATGTGAACAACAGACTCGGACCTCCCCAATCACCTGGCTGGATTTAACCACTGAGGTCTCAGCCTGAGCAGTGAGAAGTCCAACTAGATTCACTCTTCACTCTCATCTACACTTCTTTTTTTTTTTTTTTTTTTTTTTTTTGAGAGCAGTGTCACTGGCCCTCATATGTGGGACCGAACCGGGGCCGCTGGCTTCCCAGGCCAGCGCTTAACCACCGCGCCCCTCGGCCGGCCCGTCATCTACACTTCTTATCTTTGTCCTTTTCCCAGTCCTCTCAGATCCTCAGGTAGGTGTCTAAGTGTAAGTTCACAATGGCAACCTTCATAACTCCTATAACAAAAGGTGTTACAAAATGAAAACAGAAAACCTAAGTGAGCTTTCTTGCTGCTGCTGCTAGGAGAGTGGATACTAGATAGTGAAAACCAACGAACCATTTTTCAGGATCAGAGACCTCAACATCTCTGAGAGCGTGTCAACTATAGGAAAGCCAGTAAAACATGCTTTGCATGAGCCAAAACCATAGCAGACACACCCCATTATTCATCTGACCCAAATTATCACACACCCCCACTCTGTAGTAACAAAAACACTCAGTACAAATAAACCCCACTAGCGTCAAACCATAGACCAGTGCAATGGGAGGGGGGCTGACACAAAGCCCGGTTTTAAGTTCTGCTTCCAGCAGTGTCACAGTTCTGCACTAACGAAGGGTCTTCAATATAGACATTGATGTCTGGTTTTTCAACACCTCATGATCCAAGCCCTTTGCTTCTCCCATTGTTAGCTTTTTCATTGATCTCCAACATGTCTACAAGATTTGAACAAGGGCATGGAGGGAAACGAAGGTGAAACTCGACTGTTTCACTCCTTGCTTCTCTTGGCAAATGGTTCATGGTTCGGTGAGGGAGGAGTGCTGCATAGAAATGGGAACAGCACTCGAGTGGAGGGTGATATTCTGATGCCAGGCCAACAAACTAGCTCTGTGACTTGGGCAAGTCATTGGATTTTTCTCAGCCTTGGATTTCTCATCTGTGAACTAAGGGAGTTGGATTAGATCATCTTTAATGTCCTTTCCAGTTCTAAAATTCCAGGATTCCATCAGGTTTTAACTGTTGAAGGAAAAAGTCATTGAGGGGGAAGGGTGGCTGGTGTGCTTGTTCTTATTTTAAATGGTATGAGAATTTAATTATGCAAGCACTCTCTGGCCTCCTGTAACTGCAGATCAAAAAGGTGACTGAACTAGCCAGGGGTTCTGAGGGACCTACAGTGCAGCTTTAGGAGTTCTCTAAAGAAGAGATGAAAACTATAGACTGACAGTAGGAGGAAGGAAGAAAACCTGTTTCAGAGCTGGAGCAGCTGCCTCACTGACAGTTAAAGGACTTCTGAGTTAGTCAGGTTTTCTTTGTAATTAATATAACAGCATCTGCATATGGGGCGCCAGAAGGTAACAGCCTGGCTTCTCAGCTGGAGCACATTAACCCTGCCAACTCGGGCGGCAGGAAAAGTCAACTCAAATTGTCTGAAGTGCAAGCCAAGGCGTTTTTTTCTTGATGGTTCTTAAATACAGATTATCGGTTACAGCTGCCCCTTCAACAATGTTGGGGTGAGGGTTTCCAACCACCCGCGCAGTTGAAAATCTGCATGTAACTTAAGCATGCACGGATTCCCAACCGCCAGTTGAGCCTTGAACAACGTGGATTTGAACTGTTGAGGGTCCAATGAACTGCATGGGTCAATTGAAAAAAACACACAAAAAAACTGCCTGTAAGCGGATTCATGCAGTTCAAACCCAATTTGTTCCAGGCTCAACTGCACTTCTTTTTTTTATTTTTTAAAGATTTTATTGGGGAATTGGGGAAAGGGAACAGCCAAGCTGTTGTCCTTCACTCTTAGTTGTGGAGGGCACAGCTAGCTCAACTCCAAGTCCCGTCGCCATCCGGCTGCCCATTGGCAGCTCACAGCAGCTCAGCTCAAGGTGCCATGTTCAATCTTGGTTGGGGAGATGGTGGTAGCCCACCATCCCATGGGGGAGTCAAACCCACAACCCACAACCTCGTTGTTAGGAGCACGTGCTCTCACCAGCTGGGCCATCCTACCACCTGTTGGCAGCTCAGCTCGGGTGCAGCTCACTGGCCTGTGTGGAAATCGAACCGGCGGCCCTGTTGCTCAGAGCTCGCAATCTTAACCGTCTGAGCCATTCGGCCTAGCCCGCTCAACTGTACTTCTAAACAAAGGTTTCAAACTAGGAGAAGAGCAAGTAAAGTACTAACCTACTTGGTTTACTTGCTTCACATAATAAAGGGGAGAATAATATACCACCCCAATTGTAAGAAATATTTATAAGAGAAATCTTCATTTGTAAGGGAGTCTCCCACTCAGTACCAGGAAGAAAAGGATGCCTCCAGGGCCGGCCGAGTGGCGCATTGGTTAAGCGCTGGTTTTGGGATGCCAGCAGCCCCGGTTCGGATCCCACATGAGGGCCAGTGACACTGCCCTCTACAGCTAACAACAGCTCCACCTGGAGCTGGGCTGTGCGAGCCCCGGTGATGGTGTGGGCTGCAGCCCCTGCTGCAGTGGGCTGCCATAGGTTACAGTGAGTGGCCCGCAGACAGCGTGAGTTGCCAATAGCCGCGGTGAGCGACATCCAGAGGCCAGCGACCGATCTGCCCCATCCGGGAGGAGCTCAATGAGGATACCAACAGTGAAGCAACATCCTCCGCAACTAAACTGAAGAACAAAAAGACAGCAACTTATCTGTTCCCCTTCCCCGATTCCCCAACACTGTTCCCCTCCGCCAATTCCCCAATAAAATCTTTAAAAAAAAAAAAAGAAAAAGAAAAGGATGCCTCCAAATCTCTAGAAACTCTTATCAATACAGAAGGACTTAAATCTGCATAACCACCTTTCCCTTGTTTTTTGTGCTTTGTTCCCTTGTGCTTTGCCTGGTCACCTCCCATAATTGCCCCCACCCCACAACAGCTGTCTGTAGCTAGAGATACTTAAAAGTGGTAACCTGAGCCATTTCAGAGTTACTAAGTATTCCTAGGTATCTCCCATATGTATACAGGAGGTATGCATGTTATTAAATTCCTGTTTGTTTTTCTCCTGTTAATGTCTTTTTATTACTGGGGGTGGGGGAAGAGGGGAGATCTCAGCCAAAAACCTGGAAGGGTAGAAAGGAAAAATTACTTTTCCTCCCAACAATAACATTTATTGAACCCTTTCTAAGTAAATCACTTGATTTGCGTGTCAATTTAATGTTCATAATTCTACCAGACATGGACTATTATTATCCCCATTTATAGATAAGGAAACAGTAGCTTAAAAAACAAAACAAAAAAGAGCCCAGGTTTGGGGCCAGCAGAGTGACGCGGTGGTTGAGTGCTGGCTTGGGAAGCCAGTGGCCCCAGTTCCGGTCCCACATATGAAGGCCAGTGACACTGCCCTCAAAAATAAATAAATAAATAAATAAATAAATAAATAAATAAATAAATAAATAAATAAAGTGGACATTTAAAAAAAAAAAATAGAGCCCAGTTTTCTCCATGTATCTAGTCAAAAAAAAGGTGAAACACGGGCCGGCTGAGTGGCGCATTGGTTAAGAGCTGGTTTTGGGATGCCAGCGGCCCCGGTTCGGATCCCACATGAGGGCCAGTGACACTGCCCTCCACAGCTAACAACAGCTCCACCTGGAGCTGGGCTGCGAGCCCCGGCGACAGTGTAGGCTGCAGTCCCTGCTGCAGTGGGCTGCCATAGGCCACAGTGAGTGGCTGGCAGCCAGCGTGAGCTGCCAATAGCAGCAGTGGGAGCGACCAGCCAGAGGCCAGCGACTGATCTGCCTCATCCGGGAAGAACGCAAAGAGGATACCAACGTGGGCCAGTGAAGCAACGTCCTCCGCAACTAGACTGAAGAACAAAAAGACGGCAACTTGTCTGTTCCCCTTCCCCAATTCTCCAATAAAATCTTTAAAAAAAAAAAAAAAATAAGGTGAAACACTGGGCAGTGCAGGGGCTGCACCTAGGTCTCAAGGGGCCAGTGTAGGGGAAGAAACCTTTTCATTCTACCGTCTAGGCTCTCTGGCTGGTCTAATAATCAAATTAACATAAGATGTATTAACATGAGAAAAACAAACTTAATTGCATATGCGTACAGGGACCCCATAAGAATATGAGACTCATGGGGATTCAGGCAATTGAGGCTTATATACCATCCTGAGATAAGGAGAACTGGGATAAGGGTTTGAAGCTTCAAAGTGGAAGAGGACAATTCATAGGAAGATGGGAAGAGCAAGTGTCTGGTAAACAAATGTTTCTTTGCCGTTCAGAGGCAATGGGGCACAGACAGGACTTTGATCTCCAGGCCCTGCTAAGTTCCCCCTAACCCACTAAATGTAACTCAGACTCTGAGGTTATCAGTAGTGATAGTTCTCTTCCTGAACCAGGCCCTTTATCTAAATTCTTTTAGGCAGTTAAAGGGGAGGCTAAACAACAAAAAAAGCTGAGTCTTTTGGGCCTTGACTGTCTTCAACTCAAAACAATCCCCATTCCAAAGGGGCACATTCTGGGGAACTTGATCTGACCCTCTTCGCCTTCACCAGGTTATTACTTGGTAGACAATGCCCCTGAAAGATGGCAGAACATGCCATCCCAGCATATGCCACCTTGGTTTAAGGATTATTTTGAGCTAAAGGCACTTGATACACAGCAGGTATAGTAAGAAGAGTGCTGTGACCTCCCCGTTTTCTTCCTGAAAACAGCACATAACACCCCCATCTGGAAAGTGTCCTCCCTACAGCAGAAGGAAAGCAACAGCCTCATCACCAGAGACCTGGAGTCAAGGCCAAGAAAAAGCTGTACAAACGAACCTTATTAAGCCACACTTGACTTTCCTAGTTACTTTTCCACCATTAACTGCTCTATCTCAAGCCCCTGTTTCTTGTCACAATTTCATAATTTACTTCTCTTTGTCCAGTTCAGTATATAAACGTTCAACTCTGTTTCACTGGGTGCATCATTCTCTTGTGGGGACTCTCATCTACAAGGAAAATTTAATAAAATGTGTATGCTTTTCACCTATTACTGTCTTATGTCAGTTGAGGTCTTAGGCCCAGCTGGAGACACTAACAGAATAGAGACTTTTTTCCTCCCCTACCACGTTTTTTTCCCCATTCTGGGCCAAAACACAATTTAACAAATGTAGGGCCTCAATTTACAGCAGACTGACAAAATCACTATGAAAATTGCCCCAAACCAGGAATTAAGCCTGAGGAAGAAACACAGTACTACTATAAGCTAGTGTATTTTGTTTTAAATGTTGTTATTTTAAGATCTCTAAGCGTGAGCTGCCAATAGATACGGTGAGCGACCAGCCAGAGGCCAGCGACCGATCTGCCTCATCCGGGAAGAACGCAATGACGATACCAACATGGGCCAGTGAAGCAACATCCTCCACAACTAGACTGAAGAACAAAAGGACAACAACTTGTCTGTTCCCCTCCCCCGATTCCACAATGCTGGTCCTCTCCCCCAATTCCCCAATAAAATCTTAAAAAACAAAAAAACAACTCTAGAGTCCCTTTTCTAAAAGAGACCATAGGTACTTTTCAGAGAAATTTTAAATTCTTCTCTATCAGTTAGTGTACATTACCCTTTGGTTTTGAGGTTAACACTATTCTAAAAAGGGAGAACTGGAGGGGAGTAATGCAATGACTTCTTTTGTCTCTAGTGACCTATTAGGATAGATACTTTATTTAAATTGTTTTTGGAGTAATGGCAATGTATTTATATCAATACACTCTTCTTCTTGCCTGTTTTCCATCCCAATCAGTAATAGGCCAGGGTAAGGTGCAGTCCATGGCCAAGGTAGGGACAGCACTAAATGGAGTAAATGAAATGGGACTCTCTTTGCCTTGTCACATTGTTGACAGACTTCAGAGTTCATTCACATCTCAACAGTTACCACTGCAATCCTTGTTTCTGGTATCCCAGGAGTTTCCTCCTTTGGTAGTTTTTTACCTCACTTTTAGCATTAAACTTATAATCCTCTCTGAAACTGAATGAAAATACAAAGGATTTTATAATTCACTGAAGTAATCGGTGACACAAATGTGCATTTCCACCACTAAGTAATGATTTTATTTATTAACTACATGTGCCAAGAGTAAAGGATAAATCCTAAATTGAGAAATGAAGTTCTAGTCCTGCTGCTGAGACAGGATTGTAACGGTGGCACTAAATCTCCTATTTTGAGATTTGGACCTCTGGCATAATTCAAATTAACAAATGTAATTTAGCTTGGGCCTTTTTGAAAGCTTTCTTTTTTTCACCAGGGTCCCACCAGCCCTTGATGGCTTTGCTAGCTGTGCATTTACTATGCAGACCAGTCTCAGTGGCTCTGTTTACTTAGGCCATGCAGGCCTGTGACTGGGGAGCGGTTCTCTGCATGGGATCCACTCCTGGCTCCAAATTAAATCCACATAACATATGCAAAGGTTGCCATAACCAGTTTAACCGCACCTTTCCCCCACCCCAAGGGACAAAGCTGAACTCCACAGAAAATTCCACTACAGGCCAAAGCACTTTACATCCTGGTTAGCAAGTAGAAAACTTCAGATGAAACACTGACTCAGGGCAGTAGTTCCCAGCAGACTCTGCCCAGCCAACCCTCCTCTTATTTTGATAAGTCTTCCTCCTGTATTTCTACCTGCCTCATGAATTCTTTCACAACATGCAAGTGAGCACCCACAACACTCTCTATCTACTACAACCAATTCTATTATAAGCTTCAAAATAAACAAAGTTACCTATAAGCATCCAATTCATAAACAAGAAACCACCAGAAGCTTAAACCTTGCACTGTCTGCAGTGGCCACCTTTCCAATTACTCAGAGGTAGGGAACACAGCTCCTCTTTACCATATACTAACAAGTTACTTTCATCCTATACGAGCAAACCACTTTTCTGTGTTGAATCTGCAGAATGTCTCCATTTCTCCACCTGGAATGAGAGCCAGCAGAGCAGGCAACTGTTCAATGAGGAGAAAATGAAACAGGGTTCCCCAGTGGGGCCCCTGTGTGCCAAAAGGGTGAGAATGACTTTTCTCCTACGGGCTGTTTCCTCCCACTCTTCCTTGCACCTACATGTCTCCATAATATTAAGTTAAATCAGGAGTGTGTAGTACAGAATATTACTAAAAAGTAAATTGCATATTGGTTCAGTCACTGTCTCTAACTTAAATAGAGAGCTTTTATCCAAATTAGTCTTGGAATCTAGTACATTTATGACAGGGCCTTAGTCTTTGCTCTAAAAAGTCTGGCTTGATTAAAAAAATCCTGAGGGGCTGGCCAAGTGGCGCGTTGATTAAGAGTTGGCTTGGGGGCCGGCCGAGTGGCGCATTGGTTAAGCGCTGGTTTTGGGATGCCAGCGGCCCCAGTTCGGATCCCACATGAGGGCCAGTGACACTGCCCTCTACAGCTAACAACAGCTCCACCTGGAACTGGGCTGTGCGAGCCCCGGTGATGGTGTGGGCTGCAGCCCCTGCTGCAGTGGGCTGCCATAGGTTACAGTGAGTGGCCCACAGCCAGCGTGAGCGGCTGGCAGCCAAGGGTGAGCTGCCAATAGCCACGGTGAGCGACATCCAGAGGCCAGCGACCGATCTGCCTCATCCGGGAAGAGCGCAATGACGATACCAACAGTGAAGCAACATCCTCCGCAACTAAACTGAAGAACAAAAAGACAGCAACTTGTCTGTTCCCCTTCCCCGATTCCCCAACGCTGTTCCCCTCCGCCAATTCCCCAATAAAATCTTTAAAAAAAAAAGAGTTGGCTTGGGATGCCAGCTCTGAGCAGCAGGACCCTGGTTCAGATCCCACATAAGGGCCAGTGAAGCTGCGCCCTCTACAGCTAAGATGGTGAACAACAGCTCGATTTGGAGCTGCGCTGCCATGAGTTGCCAGTGACGGTGTAGGCTGCAGTGGGGCTGGCCGGCAGCTGGCATGTGCTTTCGTTAGTGGCCGTGAGCGGCCGTCCAATGGCCAGCGAGTGACTGCCTCACCCAGGAAGAGTGCAATGATGATACCAACATGGGCCAGTGAAGCAACGTCCTCCACAACTAGACTGAAGAACAAAAGGACAGCAACTTGTCTGTTCCCCTTCCCCAATTCCCCAATAAAAATCCTAAAAAAAAAAAAAAAAAAATCCTGGGAAATGTAATTCTCTTCCCATGATATAGACTGGAAAGGGTAATAAAGCACTAAGTTAAAATCTGCCCAGCATAAATAAGGCACTAAAGCTCCTTATCTGGTGAAGCTAAAGTTAGATCTTTTTTACATCTGAATTAAAAAAAAAGATAAAAGTATTTTTTTAAGAAATGTAAGGATTTTATTTTAAAATCAAAGGCTTTTATGAATGCATAACCTATCGTAATTCTTTGGGCAAGTTTTGATGAATTATTAGACATGTGAAAAGAAAAACAACCCTCAAGACCTACTTCCCATCACCCTGCCTGGAGAACACCGCCCCAGGGGACCAAAAGGCTATTATAGAGCCCAACTCCAAAGAAAATTGTGGTCCAAAAGTTCCCACAGCAGCGGAGGACAAGGCAGGGGAATGCGTCCAAACCACTCACACTGCCTGCTAAAGAACACGGAAAGAGGCGCTGCATAAGAGATGAGCACTTCCAACAGGGGCCACAGGGGTCACTGATGGGTCACCATGCGCTGACCAATTTTCCTTCAGAGGGTTTTTGTTTGGCCTTTGCGGGAATAATACATATAAGGGGACTTCCTAAGAGTGGCTGATTTATAGCTCTAAGCAAGGTGCATATATCTCAACCACTGCTACATCTATTCAACTCTGTTAAGTTCCAAGATGCCCAAGATTACCAGACTCCCCATTTGTCAAAGAATTGAATTAATTTTCAAGCATGGGGTGGACTACACTTAGACTGGAATTCCTATAGGGACTCCAGTCAGATCCTTGAGAGTCGAGAATGAAAAATTGCATTTTCCACATGGACTCTCTCTCTACTCATTATAAATGCCACCATTCAAAGTCTTTGGATCGTGTATGAAGCAAGACCCATCCTCCCTAGAGGTGACTATTTTTCCTACAAGAAGGAGCAAATTTGACCTCAGGTCTTAAAAACTGTTAGGAAAGAAAACACATGCACCCACACACCTCATACTCTTCACACTGGCTTCCTTGTGAGTAACCTCTGAGAAAGATATGACTTGAACAATAACCTTCATCAACGCATTCTGCTTTTGAACCACACAAACAAGTCAATTATAATTACTCCATCAAAAACAGACTGGGGCTAATTTTTCTGTATTCTGTCAGAAGGTTAGTAAAGCATCTCAAAGTCTTGTTTTATCAGTGCCCTTTAATCCTACAACATCCCATATGCTTTACCCCACAATCTAAAAGACAGCTAATGGTTAAGTAGGTAACCAATGTGTAGAAAATCCACTAGAGGAAACATGATGAAACACTAATCCTTCTTTCATTCATAACATCAGCTTGGAATTAATATCAATTACTTGGACAGTGGCTCACCATCATGTGTCCTGTGTCCAGTACAGAGTCAGGCGTTAATAAAGGTTTGTTGAGTGAATGAATATTAAGGATTTACTTCCCATAATCACAGTGAGGCTCTGGTATACTGGGCATTGCATGCAACTGTTTTTTTTGGGACATGAAAATCATTTTCTGGGATACTGGCATAGACTACAACTCCAGCCTATGCAGTCATCTATCAAATGTTCTTTTTCAGGGACTCATAGTAAAATATGGGCAAATCTACAAAAAGCCTCATCTTTGGGGGGTGGGGGGAATGCCCTTCTGAAGTACAAAAAAAATATCATTCCAATGTCTACTAGCCATGGAAATAGTTTAACAGATATTTATTAGCCTGTTATGTATGAAGTACTATGGTAGGGACTGCAGGAGATACGAAGATGAGTAAAACACAGTAAAATCTTAAGGGTTCACATGATAAGCAGGATAGGACAAATACATCCATAGCTATCACACAAATAAGTAAATAAATAAAAGCATGATCTGTATATCCAGAGCCTATGGGAATTAAGCAGTAGGTATAAGATGAAATTTATATTCCCCTTTACTTCAATAACATTTTCTTTTAAGGTTTTATTTTTGAGAAGTAGATTTATTGCAGGAAGATTGTTCCCTTAACCTCGTCTTAACCTAGTGAGACAGAGAACAGAAGTGTAAAGAAACAAAGGAGATGCTAGGAAAGTGGACAAAACAAAATTTAAAGACCAGAATAGATTTTTTGTTAAATTCATGCTTTCTTTAAGGGCCGGCAGAGTGGCGCGGTGGTTAAGAGCTGGCTTGGGACTCCAGCGGCCCCAGTTCAGATCCCACATATGAGGGCCAGTGACACTGCCCTCTACAGCTAAGATGGTGAATAATAGCTCCACCTGGAGCTGGGCTACTGTGGGTCTCCAGGATGGCATAGCTGCAGCCCCTGCTGCAGTGGGCTGCCATAGGCTACAGTGAGTGGCCAGCAGCCAGCATGAGCAGCTGGCAGCTGTTGTGAGCTGCCAAGAGCCGCTGTGAGCAGCCATCCAGAGGCCAGCGACCGATCTGCCTCCCCCGAGAAGAGCGCAATGATGATACCTACATGGGTCAGTGAAGCAATGTCCTCCACAACTAGACTGAAGAACAAAACGACAGCAACTTGTCTGTTCCCCTCCCCCAATTCCCCAATAAAATCTTTAAAAAAAAAACAAAAAACTACTTGATGGGCTGGCCTAGTGGCTCAGTTGGTTACGAGTTGGCTTTAGAGTGCGTGCTCTGAGCAACAGGATCGCCAGTTCGAGTCCCACATGGGCCAGTGAATGCTGAGCCCTAACTGAGCTGTCGCTGAGGTGGCAGGATGGCTCGGCTGGTGTAACGAGATTGCCTGTTCAATGGTGGGCTATGCCTGCCCACAACTAAAGATTGAACTCCACACCTTCAGCTGAGCTGCTGCCCAGATGGCTCAGAGGATAGAGCATGCGCTCTTAACAACAAGGCTGCTGGTTCAACTCCAGCATGGGATGGTTGCTACACCCATCCGCAACTAAGACTGAACACAGCACCTTGAGCTTAGAGGCCACGAGCTGCTTGCTGATGGAAGCCAGATGGCGACTGGCACCCTCCACAACTGGAGCCCTCCACAACTGGAGCCCTCCACAACGAAGATTGAAGAACAACAACTTGGCTGGTCCCCTCCCCCAATTCCCCAATAAAATCTTTAAAAAAAAAAAAATCTACTTGCAAGGCTGAAGAACTTACCATGTTGAAATCAGGAAAGACTTTTATGACTAAACATTGCAAACGATAATAATCTTAAAGTAATAATGTCTTTTAAAAGCAAGCAGAATTATCCAAGCCTTGTTAATAGTGACTACCCTAGGCCATGGGAAACAGGTTATCCTAGGAAAGGGGCATTAGGAAGCAGAAAAGTGGTAAAGGGAACGGGTGCAGAGCCATTTTGTTTGGGGAGGCTCCTCCCAGGGAGCTGGAGGTAGCAAGGTCAGCAAAGAAGGACCTGGTCCCCTAAATGTCAGGCACAGGAAATGGGAATGTGAGACCTGCATAGGTAGGGTCACATTATACTCATTCAATCAGATAAAGTCTCCCACTGAAGTAAATTCTGGTTCCATGGCAAGCTATGGGGCCTGGGTTATGACTCACTTGTAGCAAAATCTCTCCACTGCCAGGTTGCATTTTATATTCCCATGGCTAGGTCAGAAAAAGAACAAGGGAGGAGTCACAGAAGCAGAACTGGACTGGGGAGCTTAGAGACCTGGGCCTAAATCTGGTGCTTGTTCAAAATTGTCTGCTCCTCACATTCTTCACCCAGCCCATCATGTTTCAACTTCCTAAACTAATGTTCACCAACTACTCACTCTCTCTCTCTCTCTCTCTCTCTCTCTCTCACACACACACACACACACACACACACACACACACACACACAGACTCAGCCACAGATATTTAGCACTAAGTACATGCCTATACTAAGTGCTTTGATGTATATTATCTTTAAACCTCACAACTTTGTGAGGTAGACATTATTATCACTTGTTTAGATAATTCACATATCATAAAATTTAGCCTTTTCAATTGTACAATTCAGTGATTTTTAGTATATTCACTAAACTGTGCAACCATCACCACTATCTAATCCCAGAACGTTTTACTTCCCCACAGAGAAATCCCATACCCATTAGCAGTCACTCCTCATTTTCCTTTCTTCCTGCCCCCTAGAAACCTAATTTCTATCTTTATGAATTTGCCTATCTGGACATTTACTATAGATGAAATCATAAAATATGTGGCATTTTTGTATCACTCCCATTTTACATATGAAGAAACCCAGACTCAAACAGGTTAGGTAATGAGACTCCAGCCTCACAGTTAATAAGAGGTTCGTCTAGAACAGGAACCCTGGTGAGGTGCAAATGCCTGTGCTTGCTTTTGACCACTGCACGCTGCTTCCATGCAGGAAGAAAACTGAGAAAGTGAAAGTTTCAGATATCCTTGGGGGAAACAGGGTTGTACTCACCTACAACATCTCTGCTGAGCTTACACTGAAATGCTGAGGCAGCTCTTCTAAACAGATCATGGCCAGCTACTAGAAAGCACACCCACCCGTCTCTTGCTGTGTCACCGCACAGCCCCTACTTCTCGCAGCCCCTCAGCCCCATGAAGATGGCAGCTCTATGAAACCAGGCTGTAAAGAATTTCCTCCTTCCCAATATCCTGTCCCTCCCCCCAAGTATCTGTCACTTAAACTTTATATCTGTACAAATTTCTAAGGAGTCCAATAAAAATGTTAGCTTTAAATAAGTGCCTTAGTGCTTTTCCTCTTCTTTTTAATTCTGGCAATCGGTTTATACTAGGTATGACAAAAAGAGAGTGAAGGATGTTGGAAAAACCAACCTGATGGCTAACCAAAGGCAAAGAGCTCTAAAAAAACCTAAGAATTATAACTCATATAAAATGCCTGTAATCTAGCCATACTTAGCTTTCTGCCATTGTTCTGCTTTACACATTGAATATATATAATATGGTTGAGATTAGATTATACCTTTCTAAAAGACTAAGTTCAGGTCTTCCTGGTCCTTTTCATCCCTCATCCAAAATAAACAAAATAGGTACACTGTAATGTTGATAATTTTATATGTATACACATTTTAAGAAAGGAAAAAACTATTAAAATTGTAATACTCAATATACACAGATAACAAAAGATGAATGCAAGTCACGTTTGACTTCTGCAATTACAAGAGATGCTCAAAGTGGTTACCATCAGTGTCCAGTGGTTACCATCAGTGTCCAAACACTTCTGATTACGGCGAACTACGGCTTGAGCAACGTTGACCAAAGTGTCCACTTGTATACGTTTTTTTGGCACCCCCCCCCCACTGTGTGTGTGTGTGTGTGTGTGTGTGTGTGTGTGTGTGTATTTTTCCTTTCTTAGGAGAAAAGTATAAAAGGGAAAGACTGATTTCCACTAACCCAAGGCCAAAGCCAATGTCTTCGACTCTTTATCCCCCATACCACACACTCAAATGTTTATTGAATAATATTGGGTTGTTGGAAAAGTCATGACACATTTTTGCAACGAAAAACATAGAAAAAAATACGTCATGACTCTTCCGACAACCCAGTAATAGCTAATGCTTACAGAGCGTACCAAGCACTGTTATAAACACATACATTAATATATATTAACTCCCAACAACCTGAGAGGCAAGTACTATTATCATAATCGCCATTTCCAGATGGGGAAATTGTGGCCCAGCACAGCTGTGACTTGCTCAAGGATGTCCAGTCAGTAAGGAGTAGAACCAGGCATTGAAGGGATGCAGCACAGACTACAGCCTTTGGACTAGACACAGTTGAGTCATTCCAATTTCTTAAAATTGAGAGGTTAAATAATATAATGCAACAGCTAGGAACTCAAGAAAAATAATTTTCCCTCTGCTACTTTGTAATACTCTATTCTGTCTTTCTTCAAAAGTGCTCAAAACCTTTATCTCATTACTTCCGAACGCTCTGACAGGAAAATCCACAGAGAGAGAGGCTCTCATGCCCTATAGTTTAGTGAAAAGAAAGCCAATGATTTGGGCAGCAGGGGAACTCAATCAAGGAAATTTCACTTATAATTCAGTTTTCTTTGTTAACACTTTGTAAGCGGGCATTTGAGCTATATGACGAGTTTACTCCTTTCCCGCAAAAAATGTGTTAACAGGCCCAGCTACTCTCATTTTAGAGTTATATTACACCCACTTTTTAACTTCCAAAACATGTATGTTATACTCTCTACATTGCCCCCAGTGAATACAATACAAAACTGCCAAAATTAAGAAGCACTCATTTGGGGTTCTTCCCATCTCCTTTGTGGTCAAAAGTGAAAAAATTTTAGAGTTAATCCATGATCTTCAGTTGTTCAAATACCATACTACAATATATCCAAACCAGTCGCATGCTGATACAATGATTAAAACCTTCTAGAGGTTTGTTGGGTTAAGAATTGAATGTCCCTTCTCTTAACATTCCAAGTTCCTATTAATCAGAAACCAACATTCACAAAAGAAAGTTGAGACAGTTTCTGAATGAGCTTGACCTTGCAAAGACAGACTGTAAAAGAACTGAAGTCTTTTAAGGAATGGCTTCTATTTTCTAACACGATTACCTAAATAGCTAGGAAAATGGCATTCCCAAAATAAACATATGTTGTCACCTCACTAATATCCCCTGATGTTCATTTCACCTCCAAAGATAAAACTCTCCATATTGAAAAAAAATGGAAGCATTTTATGGAACAAAATCAAATTGTTCCCAGTCCTGTCATCTGTACCCTCTTCCTGGTTATCATTTCAGGCAGACAGACTCCAGAGGGTGAAGAGAGTTAAATACACTAAGGTAAGTTCATGATGTGGTCAACTAAAAAAGCCAATGAGGCAAAATACAAAAGTGCATTCTGTTTCTTAAGTTGGTTTTCAAAGAATAAAAACAAGAGCCAACCAAGGTGCCTTGAAAAACCTCCATTTCTGGGGTGAATCTACTATGATTTTTTTTTTGTAAAAACACAGTTGTTATAAAATAATAGAGGATTTCTTTTTTGTTTGGGGAATTATTTTTTTTTAGATAAACTAAGAAAACCCTGTGAGCAGGGAAAGCCCCTGGAGAGGACTGACTGCTAAGGGAGAGAAGGTGAAAGTACACATTCTCTGAAAACATTAGTCCTTCTTACAAGCTGTTTTCTGATAGCCTCACAGAAATCAGTCCCCTCTATAGGTCCATTTTCAGAACAGCAAAGATCTAGGCATAAGGTGTCAAAACCAATTTAAAAAAAACTAGTATCTGGGTCCAGGGCAGGCTGCCTCAAGATATCCCGCAATGGCATATTGAGCGTTTTGAATAATTATTGGGTGGTCGGAAAAGTCATGGAGTTATTTTTTTCTCTGTTTTTTGTTGCAAAAATGCTTCATGACTTTTTGGACAACCCAATATAAAGTTACTTAAGAAACTCCCTGTGCAAGAGAAAACCCTGACCCTCTCTGTCCCTCTTATAAATCTCCCATGTGGTAGGTCCTCTCCCAGCTCCCCAGGGCTGAGACAACCTTATCACAAGAGTTAAAAGAATCCAGAGTCAAAAGCTTGTATAAACAAGTCTTGTAATACCAAGCTCAAACTTTGTTTAGATTCCTCACTAACGGATACTCAAACCTTGCTTAGATTCTTTCCTAATACTAACTCTTTGTCCTGTCAATTTGTCACAAATTTGTTTCTTTGTCTAAAAAGTATAAAAAGGTGCCTGGTGGGATCATCTCTTTAAGCTTCATTTTATGATCCCATTATCATGTTATTCTCCCTGGTACATGTATCCAATTGTTGTTGTTTTTTCCCAGTTAATCTAGTCTTGTGTCAATTTTATTCTTTAATTATGAATCCAGTAGGAAGAACTAAAGAAGGGGGAGATTTTTCCCCTCCCTGACACACTCTTCCTCCTCCCATTTATCCTATGAGGTAAAATAAAAGCATTTTTATTTACATCTAGGCTAATTAAGTGTAATGATATCATTAAGGACCATAATCAAAATCTCACTGTCTTATATTTATAACCATTTCTGGAGTCTCCCACAAATTTAGGATATTCAACATGCAACTTTGGTAATCTAGGGCCCAACGCACCAATTGCGAAGAGCTGAACAATTCATTCTGTTTTTAGCCCCATGTTCAAATTTGCTATCAGCATCTGAATCTGAGTGTCTGCATCAGAATCCCCAGGGACGTTTCTATGTTTATATTCTTAGTACCCCCTCACTAGACTTAATTTAGGGAATACCACGAGACATTTTTTTTTATTTTAATTTGATTTGAATACATATTTAGGCTTGAGAATCACTAAACTAAACCCACTGACTTCTTCGCTATGCTGTCTCCAGGGCATCTGTCTAGATGGGATGCCAGTACTCTCTCCCTTCCAACTTTTATTTCCTAATTAGACGCGGTAGTTAACAAACCCTAGTGCAACAGCAAGCCGTGTAAGAGGAAGCGAGAAATGAGGCAAGATCAAAGACCTGGAACGATTTTAAGTGCTCGAGGGCCTCTCACACATCCCAGAGAGTGAAGCATGTCAATAAGTCTCAGGACCAAAAAAAAAAAAAAAAACACAAAAACGATCCCTCACTTCTTCCCTGTCCGCACACGCACCATCTCTGGCAATTCCGCCAGCCACCCGATGCCACTTCCTTCAGCGACCCCAGCCCCATTTCCAGTGCATTTCCAGTGCATGCCTTACGTCTGCACCGAGTGGCCTCAGGACGGGGGCGGAAGCATTCCACATACAGAAACACACACACGCGCACCGCACACACACACGCTGCACCTCACAGCTCCCTGGCCGCCTCGGGCTCCTGGGGCGCCCTGCCTACTGCCCCTCCTCCACCCCTCCAGTCCTCCATCCCTCAACTGGGACTCTGAGTCACAGCTGCCCAGCCCCCAACTCGGAGCAACTTGACCCACTCCGCGGGCTAGCCCCACACACGGGCCCCTCGCGCTCCCGCCCGCGGCCACCCGGGTCCCCTAGATCCTGTTCCTGGGCCTCCCGCCTTCGGACGCCCCTGCCCCGCCCCCAGGGAACCCCAGCCCTGGGGGATGCCCCTCCCCCAACCCCAGGGGATGCCCTCCCACGGCATCCCAGACCCCACGGGCGCAGGCCCACGCGCCGGGCCCCTCTCCGCCTCTTCCCGGGACGGCTGTGCAGGGCAGGGGTGCGGTCCGCCCTGCAGGGCGCCTCTCCGGCCCTCGCCCCTGCGCGGCTCTGCCCTTCTTACCCGCCTGCAGCCCGGTCTCGGCGACGTCGCCGGCAGGGCCGCGCTGGGCCTCACCCCCGCCCGTGGGGGAGGAGGGGCAGCCGTGGCTGGGGGAGCCCTTGATGTCGCGGAAGAACTTCTGCGTCTCGTGCAGGTTCTGACGCAGCCGCCCCAGGTAGCGGCGGTAGCGGCCGAAGCCCCGGCACAGGTCCCGGACCAGTCCGCCGCCCCCGGGGCCGGGACCCGACACCGGCTCGCTCCCCCAGCGCAGCCCGTCGCCCTCCATCTCAGCCCGCCCTGTCTGTGCGGCTCGAGCCCCGGCCCGTGGGTCTGGCTTCCCTGCTCCCCGCCCCCCAGGGCTGGAGGGAGGAGGAATCCGCCTCCTGAACGCCCCCGCCCGCCGTCGGCCGGGCTCCCAACGCCGTCACCGCGGTTGAAAACAAACCAGCCCGAGGTGCGCTGCAAACGGAACATGTATCTCCACTATCCAGGAGAGCGAGGGAAGGATCACTGGAGCGCTCTGGCGCCGCAGTGTCTCCTGGGACTTGTAGTCCAAACCGGAGACAGTGCATGAGAGTCATCCCAGCTTGGTAGGAACCTCACCTGTTCTCTCTCCTCGCTTAAAAACATGTTCCCAGGACCAGCCGAGTGGCGCGGAGGTTAAGCGCTGGTCTTAGAAAGCCAGCAGCCCCTGTTCGGGTCCCACATAGGAGGGCAAAAAAAAAGAAAAAAACCATGTTCCCAATGCAATATATAAAAGATGTATTATACAATTGTATATTTGAAACTATGTAATTTTACTAACCAATGTCACCCCAATACATTTAATAAAAATAATTTTTTTTAAAGTGTTCCTACTGCCTACATAAGTGTCCCCGAGCAGAGAGGAACTGCAGGACACAGACGCCAGCAGAAGTGGGGTGCCTTACTGAAATCAGAGCGAAAGATTTTAATAGCAAAGAAAAGGAAGGAAACAACACAGAGGCCAGTAATATCTCCATGGCTACCCTAAATGTCTCTGACTTTCCGGATACAGTAGATACTGGAGAACTAGCTGAAAATACCCTAGAAATAGAGAAATCTCTCATTTGTATTGCGAGCTCCTTTTCCTATTTTTCTTCTCCAAGTATGGAAAAGGGGGATGTAAACGGGTCATTGAAGAGCTTTAAACTGAAGTTCAGTTGGTTTCTTAAATTAGAGAGACCAAGCTGGGTAAGGGGAAGTTGAGGTTTGGAGCGTTCCAAACCAGTTCTAGTTATCTCAACTTGGTTCTGCTAATATAGACTTTTATTCGCACAGACTGTCACAGAGCCCTGAACATAATCACGGGAGAGACAAAACTAGACAACCTCCTTTTTGCCTCCTGCTTTGTCTCCCCTCTTCTCCAGGCACATTGTCCTCCTGTCTTTCTTGCTGTGGCAAGACCCCATCTTTCACCCAGGCCAGACCTGTTCTCTGACAGGCTGAATGGTATAGATCCATGACTGCATTTAGGAGGAGACTTGGGTTTGAGGCTGAACTCCCCCAATGCCTTGCTTGCCTTGGGATCTATGAAGGGTTTGGACTAGTTGATCTTTAAGCCCTTTGGACTCTGAGATTTTTGAGTCTTGCTTCAAATGCTTTGCTTCTATCTCCCAACAGTTTATCATATCCCTCCAGTGTAAGTGCTCTTAGCTAAGTAATGTCATCATAATTGGATTAATTCCATGTAAAATGTGAAGGCTTACCTTTTATTTATTTATTTTTTTAACTTTTTTTTTTTTTTAAGATTTTATTGGGGAATTGGGGAAGGGGAACAGCCAAGGTGTTGTCCTTCAATCTTAACTGTGGAGGGCGCAGGTAGCTCAGCTTCAAGTCCAGTCACCATCCCTTGTGGGAGACGAACCCAAACCTTGTTGTTAGGAGCATGTGCTCTCACCAGCTGAGCCATCCTGCCACCTGTTGGCAGCTCAGCTCAGGCGCAGCTCTCTGACCCATGTGGAAATCAAACTGGTGACCTTGTAGCTCACAGCGTGTGCTCTTAACCAACTGAGCCACTCGGCCAGCCCAAGGCTTTATCTTTTAGCATTTTATAAAAACAGGTCACTGGTTCATATGAATCTCTGGTAAATGCCTTTGAAGTCTCCTTGGTAAGGAGGGAGCCTCAAGCTCCTTCTCATGGATTCCCTTTTATTTGCTCACATATTCTTCACTGACCACGCCTCATCTTTGCAAGACCCCCCATGCAACCTGTCAAAGGCTCAGTAAAACAAATGAAGATACAAAATAGAAAGTGTAATACAAGATGGTTGACACTATCTAAAAGAAGCAGCAGCAGCAGCACTAACAAAGCAATGTGTGATGACTTGCCACACACAATGTTTTCTAGCAAAGAAGTTCAGATAAAAGAGTACTTGGTGGGCTGGAGTGGCCCATAAAAGGAATTGGGAATTAATATCTATCTCGAAAATGGAGGGAAATTTGGATAGGCGGAAGTAATCATGGAGGGAATTATGTCAGGTAAAGGTCATGGAACTCGTCCTTTTAAAAACTATTCATTAGTACTTTATATTTATTTTTTAAATAAGTAATTTTAAGACTATGGTATAAAATTAAAATGGTGTATAAAGGAATACTAAGTCTTCCCTCTACTCTGTGTGTCCCAGTCACCTAGTTCCCTCCAAGGAAGTAACCACTGTTACAGATATAGATACTATATAGATATGTATTTCTAAACACATATGATAGTCTACTATATTGACTCTATTCTGCCCTGAAAGATTCTCTACATCACAGCATAAAGATCTGCCTCATTCTTTTTAATTATATAATGTACTCCAGATAGATTGGGATGTTTTATTTAACAAGTCCTCTGTTCATGGGCCATTAAGTTTTTGCAGTATTTTGGTGTTACAAACAATGCTGCAGTAACTAATCTACATACATAATTTTTAATATTAATATATATGAGTATGTCTCACCCCCATTTTTGATCTGCTAAGGAAAGTGATCATTTGTTTCCTGCTATTGAAAAATCTTAAAAGATATAAATGACAATGAATGCTTCCTAAATCACAATTATAAGCAAGTAAAAATACATATTTTATTCAAATACGTAATTCCAAGAACAAATAGGGAAAAATAAAGGTTCGGATGGTAACGAGAGGATTTAAATTAGTATAGCAAAGTCTTTCCCGAAAATGATAAGCTAGGTCAGTTAGGTCATTGATCTACTTTTGTTCCCTCCTAGACCACCACAAAAATGTCAGTAACTGGATTTTTAGAAGCATAAACCCACAATACTAAGAAGAGCCAGTAGCAGAAACAAAAACAACAAAAAAAGTAGAAACTTGAAAGCAAATGGACAAGTATTAAGTTACCATCCTGGAGAAACCTGAATCTTAAATCTAAAGTGGGAAAACCTGAGACCCCGTGTGTGTCTTCCTTCTGCTTGTGAAAATACATACATACATACCTTTTGTTTTTATTAGTTTCAGGTCATACATAAAATTTTTAGTTTTTTTGTTTTTTTTTTTTTTTTGAGGGCAGTGTCACTGGCCCTCATATGTGGGACCCGAACCGGGGCCACTGGCTTCCTAAGCCAGCGCTTAACCACTGCGCCACTTGGCCAGCCCTAAAATTTTTAAAAAGCTGAGACCTAACCTGATTATTACTGCAGAATCCCTCAATTTTCAGGAATTGGTGGCAGAGGTATCCCCTAATGGCTACTGTGAAAGTAGGTATAGGACAGCAGGGCTGCCATGTGTAGGTTGTACCCTGGCCAGGGATTAAAACAAGGATTAAAACAAAGCTGTTTAAGAGCAGTTAAATCTCCAGGCCATCTCTATCTTCTTTACCTGTTCCTCCTCCTTCCAAAAGAAGACTTAGTCTTTATTCTCCAGACTGGGTTAACTAGGAGGTCTCTGTATAAACAGGAGATTAGGTGAATTTATGAATATTCGATGCTAAGATTCCTAGCCCTCTTCCTCCACTCAGTTCCTAGATCTCTGGCTACCAGATGTTTACCCTTCAGGGAGGAAACTTGAAATGTCTTCTTCAAGGGATCTGAGCAGCCCAAGAGGAAAAGCCCAAAGACCCCAACATCAGAACAAGAGGTTTTTGTCTGGCTTGTTTACTGCTGTATTCCAGCACTAAATAGCTCCTGTCTCTTAGTAGGTGCTCATTAAATATTTGTTGAATGAATGAATGTTCACTGTAGACATTTTTTGAGTATTCAGAAAAGCACAAGGGAGGACATAGAAACCACTCATATTTCTACTACCCATAAAGAACCAATATTTGTATCTATTAATGTTGGTCCGCATTGGAGGAAGAGGGATAGGTGAAAAATACACTAGCCTTTCTAACTTTACTTTTCTATGACAAGTTCTTCTTGGTTAGATGATTCTAGAGAGATTCTGAAGCCTTGGTCCTCATGTTCATGTAGGTGGAAATCAGGTGCTTTTTGTGAAACACCAAAAGACATTAACATTTAATTCATCCAGGTAAATCAGAGACAATTTAGGAAATAGAAAGTATGACTATTCTCTATTGTGCAACATAAAATCACAATCACAAATCCAAGAATTAAGAAAGCCACAAATGAAAGAAAAAATACAACAGTTAAACACTTCTCAAGGTTTTCATAGGTATTTCTTTGCTACTTTTTTTTTTTGAGGGCAGTGTCACTGGCCCTCATATGTGGGACCAAACCTGGGCCGCTGGCTCCCCAAGCCAGTGCTTAACCACTGCGCCACTCGGCCGGCCCTCTTTGCTACTTTTCAATTGTTGTCATCTTCTAAAGTTATCACTAATAGCCAAGAGATACTAGGCTCCAAAGAAGGAAGGAAAAATTGTAGGAAAAAAGATGAGATAATACAATGGTTAACTAATTTTTTTCTAGACTTGGGGAAAGATTACTATTATCGAGGTTAGCAGAACATACCTTCTTCCAGCTCAAAATTGATTTCCAAGGGGACATGTTTGAGAATCCCTGTTCTAGACTATCTTGCTCTCTGCTTATTCTGTATATTCTGGTAGTGTTGTAATGCAGTGCTTCTCAAACTTAAATGTGCACAAGAATCATGCGGGCCTCTTGTTAAATATATTTCAGATTCATAGGTCTGGGATGGGGCTTGGGATTCCACATTTATAACAAGTTCCCAAGTGATGCCAATGCTGCTGGTCTGTGGACCACACTTTGGGAAGCAAGACTATATGGAGACAGGACAGGAGTCAGCAAAGCCTCACAATTAGGAAAATAGGTCTTGAGAGCGGACACTGTAGACTCCAAGATGGCTTCAGTCAGACCAATGAAGGAGAAGAAACTCATGGATGTCAAAATAGGGGAGCTGCCAAGGTGGATGCTGATGCAGGATTTCACCATTTCAAAGAGGTTATCACCGGTATTACAAGTATGTCAATGTGAAGAAGGGAAGTGCCAATAGGGTTTCTATAATGCTGGCAGCTTATGTGCTTTTTGACAACTGCCATTCTTTCAGGGAACTCAAACATGAGCTGAGACTCAAATACCATTAAAGAGGGCTCTCTGTGGAGGGCACACTCTGCATTCCTGACCATGACCTTTGCCCAGCACTCCTGAATCCTTTCATATCCTGACACCTAATAAAAGATGATCGCTTCTGGGCAGGAGAGAAAGGAAGGAAGGGAGAGAGGAAGGAAATAGGTCTTGGAGTCAAAGAGACCTGTATTCAAATCCTAGCTCTGCCCCTTCTCATTTGTATGCCCTTGGAGTCATTCCTTATTTCCTCTAAATCTTAGTTCCTCTTCTGTAAAATGGAGCTAATAGTACCGTCTTCATAGGATTGTTGTGAGTATTAAAAGAGCAATGCCAATTGTAAATCTCAAATTATGTCAAAATAAAATGTTTTATAAAAAGTAGTATCTGACTCAATAAGTGGCAGCTGATTTTATTAATTGTGTTATCATGACAAACCCGAGTTCTAGTCCTGACTTGCTACTTTTATCATTTTGGGCAAGCCATTGGCTCCCCTGAGTCTTGGTTTTCTCATTCATCAAATGGGATAATGATAATGTCCACCTCATAAAGTTATTTTGAAGATTAAGATGGGGGAAAAGTATAAAAAATGTTTACACAGAGCCTAGCACACAGAAGGCACTCAATAATGAGATGATGGTGATTGCTATAAACCTAGGTTCTAATCCTGGCTGTGTGACTTCTGTAAAAAGGGAGACTCCTATGATTGTGCTCAACACCAATCTGTTGTTGGGACGATGGAATGAGCCATAGTAAATGAAAAGCGCTTTGGTAATTAAATTTAGAGAAAACCATGAGAGTCAGACAGAGCCTGACTTGAGTCCCAGTGCTGATTGTGCTGCTACTCACTTTGTGCTCTTAAGCAAATAACTCAGCTTGGAGCCTCAGTTACTTCATTCATATAGTGGAGCTCATACCTACCTCCCAGGATTGTAAAGATTAAATGACATAATGTATAAAGCAGTTAGTACCTTGCCTGAGACATAGGAGTGCTTAATAAATGTTTTCTTTCCTATCTATAGTAGTTACTCACATTCAGGATTATACATTTTTCCAAGGAGGATAGTATTTCCAAGAATATTTGTTGGTTTTTGTTTATGAGATTCTCTGTACAAAGGTTTATTAACTTGAAGATTAAAGGTCTATGAAACGGAACTGCTAAATGCATCCTATTTAATTATATATCAAGTATCATTCCAATGCTGAATATTTCATCAGTGGCATCCCTGGCTGTCAGGATGCAAAACATGGGCAAGAAAATAATCAATTAAAAGGAATTTGGTGTAACCCCAAACAGAGATACTCTTTGTTTTACTGCCAAGTAGAACAACAAAGTTTCCAGAAATTTTTTAGAGTAACAGATCCAAAGCTTTCCAGAAGTCCTGAATATAGTTCTGCCACAACTCATTTCTTATCAGTAAGATTAGAAGATTGATATTGCTTTTCCAAGTCTAAGTGGTTTTGATTCTTTCTCCACTATGTTGCCTTACACTCTAGTGGAATTTAGTTTTGGTTAGTTTTCTTACCTGCCCAGCATATGACCTTGCGATTTTTATCTCTCTGGGCTGATCCTGGATGAAGGAAGATGGATAGGTGAATACCCACTATTACCCTTTCTATGTCAATGTTATCTTAGTAGAGGTTTTCTGGAAGATTCTGAAGCCTGAGTTCTGAAACATATTCCAACTGGCTTAGTATGTATCTATCCATATGTGCCAAACATAATGCCCAAAACAAAGTGTGCTGAAAGAAAACATTTCTTTCATACCATACTCTTGCCTACACCCTTTCTCATGAATCTAGCCCTGAACAGAGATGGTTTAATGGAAGTGAGGGTTAGGATTCTGAAGCAAAGGTGGGTGGAAGACATCCTGATCATGAGAACATTCCCATCCCCAAATCGTAGAACAGAGAGAGAGCTCTACCTAACAAGCTTCACATAAACCTCTAAGTGCTCTGGAATCAGGCCCTGGAATCTAGCTGAGTTACCTTCCAATGTGTCAGTGTTTATGGCTTCTTCTATCATTTTCCTAGAGCTGATCTCAGAAGCACTGATCTAAGCCCTTTCTCAAAATAGGGCTTAGTGGGGAAAAAAAAAGGGGTGGGGGGTTTAGTGATCCATTTAGACAAGTGTCCAGATGACATGTGCACACATCTCCTGCATACAGAACATGAAATTTGTTAAGGATGTAGAGAAATAAATGGGAAAAAATAGTAGTATTAAATCTAGCACATCATAAAAACAAATTCATTTCAAATAAAGTTTTCAATAGTCCCATATTCTAGTGTAAAACTTACTATTCTTAGCACTCCCTTTTCACGTTTATCCATGGTTCATCCAGATTTTATCAATATAGTTTATATCATCTTTAATTCTTACAACCCTGGAAAGATGGATATTTTTATCCCTATTTTATAGACAAGAAAATTGAGATCCAGGTTAAGTGATTTGTCTAAATCCATACAGCTAATAACACAGGTTCATTGGACTCAAAAGCCCTTATTCTACTTGTAGCTCAATGCAGTTTTGCATTCTAATGTTTTCATTTTACATTATTTAAAAAAGGCTTTTTGTGTTTCTATATACTCATTATATGTATTTCTTTTAATAGCAACATAACATCCCACTGTATTGTTATCCATTGTTATTCATCCATTCACTATTCTTGGGTATGAAGGTTGTATCAGATTTTTGTTACAAAAATTTGTTTTTTGTTGTGTTGTTACTTATTTTATTTTGAAATATTTCCCAGGATAATGCCCAGGAGTGTATTATGGGGTGAAAGGGTACAGACATTTATATGGCTTTAGCTATATATTACTGAATTGTACTGTCATTTTGTCTTCAAAGAGAGTACTATCTTCTTTCACCAGCACCCTGTGAGAGGTACAAGGCAAGCCTGGGTGGATTCACCAGTGAAAATAGCCCTTTGTCTCTCTCCCTGCTTGGGTATGCCCCAGGCCATATGAGGCTCTCTGAAAATGATTTACAAGTATACATACTCCAGAATGAGACCTCACATGGGATAGTGTGATTCCCCTTCCCAGGAGAGGCTTCCTTGATTAAGTTGTCTTTTTCTCTTTTTAGTCACAAGATCAGCAGAAGGTTTCTCAAGCAACTGACATTTCCCTCTTGATTCAGACTGTAGCTCTCATCCTGTGTTCAGAAAAGTTGTGATAGCTGTTAGAAAGGAAATCTAGACTTCAACTCATGGTTTACCGTTCCAAAGTAAGTGCAAAAACGATCAGGATAAATTATACCAAAGAAAGGAAGTCCGGACAGTCAGAGCTGAAAAAGGTTCTAGGAACTGGCAGGAGGAAGTAAAAGTGAGGAAAAGCCATACTAGAATAAAAAAACTTTGTTCCAACTGGTAAAAGGTAAGTTTGAGATATATATTAATATCTCTGAATTTGAGTTATCCTACATGGCAAGAGTACCATTTGAGAGTATTGAAAGGTTTACATTGAAGTTATATTGCACATAATAGGTACTCCATCCCTAGGCAAAACTGCAGTAGGCGTTGTGGGAAAAGTACAGACATTGAAGGCAAGCAGAACTGGTTTGACTAGCTTTTTCTAACCAGGTGACCTCAGGCAAGTTATTATTCTCTTTGAGCCTCAGTTTCTTTGACTGTAAAATGGAGGTTACGATACTTACCTACTAAGTTTGTTTTACAAGCTAAATGTGAGTGTGCACCAGGCATACAGTAAGTGCTCAATAAATAGGAGATATTATTAATTCACAAACCTATCAATAAATGTAATCAACCAAGTCTTCCCTTACCCCTATGTAGTGTTTCTCAAATGTCAGTATGCATAAGAATCACCTAGGATACTTGTTGAAAATGCAGATTTTCAGCCTCCACCTCCAGAGATTGTTTCCATCAGTTTGGGGTGGGACCTGGGAACCAGCATTATCTATCTAAACTCCAAGGTGATTTATGCTGTTCGTGGCCCATGAACCATACTTTGAGAAACACTGCCCCGTGGTCCCAGAGAATAAAAAGAAAAAACGTTTTTCCCATCACTAATACATCATAAAATCTCTGTAACATGAAGATGTAAAATTAAAGAGATCCAAATACTGAATGATTCTATATTCAAGATGATTTATATAGTTCTTACCTACGTAAAGGCTTCAGAATCATCCTAAGGCAACATTGTATCCTTTTAACAATCATGTGTGGATGAAAGTGTGTAAAATACTTCTTCCTTGGAGTCATCTTAATGAGATAACAGAGATCTCTCTCCTCTGAACTGTGGTAATTAATTATCTCCATCTTGGAGTGTTGACAGACATTACCATTTCCATCTTGTGGTGTTGTTCTATATTTCATTTGTCTCATTTCCCCAACTGGACTTTTTAAAAGCCAAAGTCAGGGACCAATGTCTTTTATTGTTCTTTACCTTCCATGGGCATCGTGTAAAGCTTTTGCACATGGTATGTGTTTCATAAATATATTTGAATGAATGTAGGTACATTTAACTGAAGACTAACACTCACTGATAAAATTCTTTATCACAAGAGCGGGTCAGAATTACGGTCATGAAAGGGTGACATATTAGGCTTTTAGGGCTGGAGTCAGAGCACAGTGCAGATCTCAGGCCTATATGAAATGCTATAGTCTTTCAGAGCTTGTTTCCTCTTTTGTAGAGTGGGAATGACACCTGCCTATGTAGAGTTGTGGGGATTATGGAAGAGAGTTCACCAAGTTCTTAGCAAAATGCTTAACACCTGTGGTTCTCTTTAAATGGTAGCTTCTTGCTCTTATTATATCTAAAAGTACCATCTACAATAATAGATGAAACTGCCATTGATATTTATCGTCAGAAGTAAAATAATAAACAACTGATTCTCTTTGAGCAAAGCTATTTTCTTTCTTTCTTTCCTCTTTTTTCTTATTTTTTCAAGGTCTAGCATTTTCAGCTTAAAGTAACAGATTGTCCCGAGATTTGTAAGGATTCCCTATGGAGATGGGAAAGGACACAAAGCAGCCATTTTACCAGTCCCAGGCTTTCACACAGAGCAGTACAATCATGGTTTAAGTTTATGCCTCACAAACCTCCTCTGTTCGTGGTCATGATTATTGTGACTTTTCTCCCATTACCAAGGAGGAACAAGCATGCAGAATGAGGAATATGCATCCTACCTGAAATGAGAAGCAGGAACTTCCAGCTTTTTGTACTACAGATGGGAGATTCACCAGTCCAGGAATCAGACACACACTGGGGTCTCCCACACATGTCTTAGGGATGTTATGAGAGAAATGGTCACGAGAAGGGAACTCTGTTTGGTTTGTTTAGTCCTTTAAAATATGGACAGGTTTCAGAGGTTCTATGCTGTGGAGGAATAATATATACAATTTCTGAATAAAAATAGTAATTATTTTTATTTCTGAAGTAAAAAAATTGAAGCAATTATCTAAGAATAAGGTGGATAGCGGTTACATAAACTGTGATATATTCACTTGATAGAATGGCAAACAGTCATTTAAAATGAAAATATGTCCAAGTGATAGCATATGGAGTAAAATGGAAAAATGTAATAACTTGAAAAATGATTCTGAGTACATTTTAAGCAAAAAACAGGATAAAATTTGTTCAGTCTCAGAGCTTTCTCCAACTCAGGAGTGAAGCAGAGCCCTCTCCGAGTCCTGCCTGCCTCTTACCATAGCCAATAAAAAGTCTGTATTTAGGTGGTGGGATTGTGACATCATCAACAATCTAGCCAATCTCCCTGACGATTATTTGCATAGTTTATTCCTCCTAATCCAGCAGAACCCACTTTATTTTAAGGAGAGCATTGAGTGGAAGTGGAAATCTCCAAAAGAAAGGGAGGAAAATTACATTAACAAAGGAATATTTGTAATGATGTTTATCAAAATACAGTGATCAAAATTATTATATCTAGTCTCTCTAGAGTGCTTTCACCTTCTAAGGGAAGCACTCTACTTAGTATGTTAAAATAGTTCTTTGAAAGTTACCTACCCATTTAAAGTTTAAAATGTTGTGTTTTTTTTAAGAATTCCTACAGAATAGGAAACAATTTTCTTGGATAATTTACAAGCCTCTTATTATTGGCTAAAAGAAGGTTTTTATTTCTCAGACTTAATTGCTTTTACAAAACAACAACAACAACAACCCAAAACCTACTCCATGCTTATCTGTTGATTTGGGCAACTTATCCTCTATTATTAAAACTTAATCAGTTTATCAAGCTAAATGAACTGGCTGTTGACCAGGGAACTGGATTCCACAATCCTGATCTTTATCTTCCTTGTTTATACAACTTATTGGTTTAACAAATTTGATATCACCAGGAGTGCCCCCTTTCATTAGCCTAACTGGGATTTCCTTTCACCAAAAGGTTTAGTGGGATAATTCTGCCTTTCTCATGTGGCAGACAGGGGCTTTGGACAAGTTAATTATTTTTGTTTCATTCACGTCTACTGAGCACATACACTATGTGTCAAGCATTTTCACATGCATTAACTAGTTTAATCCTTACAATAACCATGTGAGGATATGTGATATTCATCCCCATTGATAGATGAGAAAACCAAGGGTGAGAGAAGTTGAGTGATTTGGTTGCCCAAGAATACACAGGGAGTAACAGGACCCTAATTCTTACGTGGATTTCTACCACCAAGACCAGTGTTCTTCCTACTACACCATGTTATTTATTTGTAATTAACTAGTGGTGCCAAAGCAGAATGGAAAATCCTACTCCTGGATACCAAGTGTAACCTCTTGCATTGTAAGTCTGCAAATTTTTGTCTTATCTTGAACATCAAAACATAGTATGTACCTACATTTTTCCAAAGAAGCCTGAAACAATAGAATGATCCGATCTTTTGAACAAAATTTCAACCAAAGTACATTCAGATTCTATTTATCTTAGGTACTCAAGAATTTACTATGGCTAATGAAAATTTGCCATCAGCTTCAAACTCTATAGACTTCCCACCCAAATTCCTTGGCAATAGAGTATGTGTTCTATAATATGACACTCAGTGAAAGTCAATAATGGGTGAGATACATTTAAATGGAATTCCCAAGGATAGAACCATTGGAGTGGAATGTGTGATGCTTTTGAAACTGGATGACATGTCTGATTCATTCTGTGCCAGGCAATGTCTAAGTGCCTTACATATATTACTCATCACCCTCTAAGGAATTCAGCATTCGTACTTCCAAATAAGCAATCTTGGGCATAAAGAGGTTAGACAACTTTCCTCCAATTACGTGGTCAGTGGAGAGCACAGCCAGGATTTGTCCCTAAGCAGTCTGGCTACAGAGTCTGCCTCTCCAAAATGGAATGTAAAGTATTACCTGATTTCATGAAACACACCGTCTTTTATTGACCTGCATTATACCTTGCTAAATATGGCCACGAATAGGAAATTTGACCATCACGCTATGTACGTATGATAATATAAAAATCAAACTTAAGGCCAACTTCAGCCTAGTATAGAAATGAGGCATAAGGCAAAATTATAATGATCTCCGCTTCTTTAAAGCTCCACACCGACTCCCTCCACTTTTTTTTAGCTTAGAGGCAGGCCATGAACATGCATTCACATGTGCTCACCATTTGCTGGCCATTGCTTGATACCTAAGACTCGCCTGGGGGCCATGGGGCCCCTGCACTTCTTGGGGCCAGTCAGGCAGTAGACTTCTCTGCTTGACATCTTACAACCTGGGAATCTGCCCCCACTGGTTCTATCTAGTTCTGCCTCATTCTTCAAGGTATTCTGCCTTTCCCTAACCGTTGAAAATGCTAAAGGCTCATATCTTGTGTTTGTACACGGTGCCTGACACTGTGTAGTGGGTGTGGGTGATGGTTCTACATTTCCAGCACATCCTAAATTTCCATCTTCTAAAAATGGAGCTGCCTAGTTTAGAAAGTAGCTGCTTGACTGAAGTAAATTCTTAACAATTTAGGCTCTTCTAGGATACACATCAAAATGAGTGGCTGGAATGTGAAAAAGACAGAACAGAGTCAGGAAACTCACAGACTAGTAGGACTGAAGTGAGGCTAGAATAGCACGATGGGTGTAAAAGGGACTGGTAAACTGTTAAATGCTGTAGAGATCATTTTGGCTCACAGACTCAATGGCTCCTTCGCTACAGTCTAGTACGAAGGTTCTCAGACGTTAGCTTGCATCAGAATCGCCTGGAGGACTTCTTAAAAAGATTTCTGGGCCTACTATTTCTGATTTCGTAGGCCTGACTGATGTCCGATAATTTGCATTTTTATCAAGTTTCCAGGTGCATGTAGATGTTGCTGGTTCCAGGACCATGCTTTGAGATCCACTGCTCTTGGCAGCTGGATGGGCAAAAACTCCTATCCACAATAAGCATACAGTAGGCACTCAGATGGGGTTGTTGTTATTATTAGGCTCCATATTTTGATAACCCCAGTATTTGTTCTCTTCTGCCTGCAGATTACTCAGTGCAATTTGGCTGAGATTTATGGGAAAAAGAGATTGCATTCCTTTCCTTCTCTTTCATATGTCTCAATCTCCTGCCATTTAATACCCTTTCTTATTTGAAAGCTGCTTCACAGTTTGCAAGGAACTTTCACACACAATTACTGTCTTCAAACATACTACTTTGTCATTTCTGAGCATCAAGCTAAGATTCATATTGGAGTTACTGAAAGTGGGGGAAGGAGTGATGGGGCAGAACACCTCCCTTGGCAAATATTTGCAGCGCTGAATATAGCCATTGGTTTATGTTTCAGACCAAGTTTCCTAGAAGGAATCGGGGTCGTCCTCATGGAAGGGATGTCTATAATCTAAAACGCAAAGTTAGAGAAAAAAAAAAAAAAGCAGTGATGATAAAGCATCCCTACTGCGCCCCCTCTCCACCAAATACAACGAGTGGGTGGGGGGAAATCCCGAGAGCGCCTATACTGGGAGGGTCCCTCGGGCATCTGCTAATAGCGGTCCAGGGGGGCCCGCCGCCCCCGCCTCAACTCGGCAGCCGTTCTCCGCAGTGCAAACACGCAGCAGCAGAGCCCTCCAGACCTCTCCTGGGGGCTCGCACGGTGCAACCAACCCGAAAACGTGGCCGCGCGACGCCCCCTCGGCCCTCTGGGCTTCCCATTGGCCCATTGCCGTTGTCACTCCCTCCTTGCCTCGCCTTCCCCTTACGGGCGGGGTAGGTTGCGCTTGCCGCTGGCTGGGGCCGCGGCCGCGGCTTTGCAGCAGGCGGCGCGCCGGTTGGGAGCCGGGCGCAGGGAGCCGGGCGAGGGCGGGGAGCTAAGAGGCCGAGCGCGCCGAGGACTCGGTGACCGGTCCATGCGGGGCGGGGGCCAGGGGCAGGGCCGGGGGCCGCAGCCGGCGCTAAGGGCGGCCGCGGAGGACCTGCCCGGCCGGCTGCCCCCTGCCCTGCCTCGCCCGGAGCCCGGCCACCCCGGAGGGATGCGCTGTGCCGCCCAGCTCCCCCGCCCTGCCCATGCCCTGAAGCAGAAAGTTCGGGGGCCAGGGACCGTCCTCCTCCTCCCGCTCCAATGACTGCCCAAGGACTCCTGCTGCCCAGCCTCGACTGTGCCCTGTCTTCGCTCCCCAGGTCGTAAGGAACTATTCCAAGCTGTAACCAAGGCGCCCGCTCCTCGCCCCTTCCTGCCCCTTCTTTAAAAAGATTTATTTTTTAATTCAAGAAAATTGCCATCCTCCGACGCCTTTCCTCCTTAATCGTTTAGACGCCGGGCCTCGTTTCTGAGTGTAGGGGGGTGCGGTCTCCCCCAGGACGGTGCGCTAGAAGGACAGATTCCCCTGGCCGACCCACATACACCATGAAGAGGTGCAAGTCGGATGAGCTGCAGCAACAGCAAGGAGAGGAGGATGGAGCTGGGCTGGAAGATGCTGTTTGCCACCTGCCGGGCGCGGACCTCCGGCCTGGAGAGGCCACGGGTGCTAACTCTGCTAGCGGGCCAACTTCAGAAACGGGCTCAGCTGTGGCGCCAAACCCGGGTCCCCGAAGCAAGCCTCCTGATTTAAAGGTGAGCGCAGACCTCCCCTGGCCAGCCTAGCTGGGGACTTAGCTTTTCCCGCCCCACGCAGAAGTGCTTTAACGGGATACAAGTGATGGGGAAGCCAGGCAAAGGTCAGAGAGGATGTTGGGCCCGAACCCTGGGCTGGACGTCAGGTACCATTTGTGCCTCTGTCTTTCAGCTCCATTTCAGGCCTCTGTTTATTCCTCATTATTCAGCAGACATTCTAGTGACTCACCCATCCGAGATTGTTTGAACGATATGTGTGAAGTGCTTTTCGCAGACAAAGGGCTGGAGAAATCCGAGATGCTAACTAAAAAGTTGACATCACTTTGCCTCCTGTAGGATGGTAGGGGAAGAAGATGACAGCGTGGAAGGCCAAGCAGAGGACCATTAGTTTCCTTTGCTGATTTAGTTTTGTTATTTTGGGATCTTCCTGGGTGAAGATCAGTTTGTCCATCTGTGAAAGGGGAGTGTGGATTTCTTGCCGTTAGGTGGAGCCAGAGGTTAAGCTAGTGCTTGGAGATCCCTGCCTGCCTGCAGAGCCAACCCCCAGGGTGGAGAACTGACAGGTGGCCGATTGGTGCTTGGGCTGGTTTGGGGCCTCGGTTCAAGTTGCACACATGCTGAGCCGGCAGTTAGAACGAGAAGCCGAAAGAGCCTATCACATGCAGCTGGGAGTTGTTTATTTCCTGGCCTGTGGTTGCCGCCGAGACTGTTATCGAGCTGTATTGAATATGTCTCTATATTAATTAAAACAGCAGCTGGGATAAATAATGCACCTTTGCTGGAGCTGCCACAGGGACTGCAGGCTCAGGCTTCTCAAGCTAGTTCACCACCGGCTTGAGCGACATGATGTCAGCCGGAGGAAGGAACTTAGATACCCTGGAAATTGATGCCTCGGAGAGATTTTCTCCAGAGGGGGTGCAAGGTCTTGCTAGAGGAGCAAAGGACTCTGTTATGTTAAATAAAGCCTGTATCCTATAGCAGCAGCCACTAAGGAGCTCACCAGAATAAGCCAATGATATTCCTCATTTGGCCTGAGCGGCTCAGAGTCAGGAAGTCAGAGCGCAGGTGAGTGTTCTCTTACCTGTGTGTTACCTGTTTGTGTTCCTTGGGGAGGGGTGAGAAGGGAGACAATTAACTCTTTGTGTGTACTTTAAAAAACTGTAGTAGCTATTCGAATGCAACATCTGATTCTGCTGCTGCCCCTTTCACAGGTTTGGGGCTAGCCTTATGTCTAAAGATGAGCTCTGTTGGCTAGGCTGTAACAGGGAGCTTGGCCCAGCTGTCACCCCTGCGCCCACCCTGTGTGCTCAGAAGGTGTGGGTCCTATTTTAAATGAGATGGTAAAAGGACAGGGATGACCTTAATGCTGATGTGGGTAGGGGCCAGCCTTCTGCTGCACACTTCAGCTTCATTTTGGGTCGATTCAGTTGAGTCTGGCCAGCAAACCCTGATTCCTTGACCAGATGGGGCCTTCGCCCTGAGTCCATGAGCGGCAGTCTTGGAAACTCCTCACGCTCCAGCTTTTGTGACAGTTCTAGAAAACTGTCCATTCATTTCCCGGGTCGGTTGCCTTCATGAGGGAATGTGGGCTGGTTGTGGTATGGGGGCTGCCGTGTCTGTCTCTAGATAAAGCTGCTTAAAGAAGCTCATTCTCCTCTACCCTATATCATACCTCTCACTCTTTCTGGGGACACCTTCATTCTGGTTGCGGCAGATAGAGCAACAACTCCACATTTGATATTAAATGCTGAACTTCCCTGAACCAGAATTAAGAGCAGGTGTGAGAAAAGGAGTTGTACCTCCTACCCCCAAGAAAACATACCGCCAAGGTAGATCACAGCTATGTTGACCCAGGATGGCAGCAAAATGAGAAAACATAGGTGCTGTCTGCTCAGTGGAAGCACGGGGAGACAGGCGGGGCCTTTTCCCATCTATCTCTGTCAGCTTTCTCACATGTTTACAGAGTAGGGACTTCAGAACAAGACATGAACTTGGGGGCTGTTGCAACTTGATTTGCTGTGTGATCTCAGGCAAATTACTCAACTTCTCTGAGCCTTTCTCTGGGGAAAGGAAATAGGAATATTGAAGTGTGTCCAAACATGTTTTCTAATGTTGGAAAAGTTGTTTTCCAATGCTTGGCACAGTTTTCCAATGATGGAAAAATTCAATCATTGGCTCTAGAACTGGGCAGAAGCTGTAACCCCTGTTTTAGATTTGATGGTTGTACCAGAAAGGAGCAAATTTAATTTTTAACACTTCCCCTCCACACACTGTGTTTGGCCTAGGGAGGACCAGCAGTTTTGGCTTGCTTTTGTTTTCATTTTAAACTTTGGAGATAGGAACTTTTGGTCCCTTAGTCCTGCTTTTATTTTCTTCTAACAGCTCTAGGCATTGTGATAGATTAAGCACTTTGGAGGAAATCATCTTGACAAAAGAACAAGAAAATAAGAGGCTTTGTCTAAAGCACCTCCATTGAGGCTGGTTGCTGGGAGAGGAGAGAATTTTAGTCTTTGCCTGAGAGATCTAAATGATGCCCTCACTGGTGGCAGCCAGAGGTGTCAGGAGCTCCTGTGGTCTCCCTCCATGGTCCTGTCTTGGAGCATCTCACACTGCACTGTAAATTTCTGCTGCAGTGGCCTGGGGTCTGTGATTATGGAGTGGGGAGGGCCAGTAAGAAGAAGGAAAAACAGTTAAGCAGCAATCTTAAAAGAGCAATCATAAAAGTGTAACTGAAAAATAACCTGAAAATGGACATTGCTCCTTTGGAGGCTTATGTAGCTACATTGGTGGCTTTCTCAGCTACTCCTCACACTTCATGTGACCTTCTGAGGAGACCTCATTAGATGCTCCTGCAACAGAAGCCCAAAAACCTAGAGTCACATCCCCAGTCCCTCTTTAACCACTTGAGCTCATGTCTCAATTCATGTGTCCTCATTATCCAGTCCTTTGCTGCTGCCAGGTTCCCTGATACATGGGAGGGTATGCTAGGATTCTGGTCACAGCGAGTATTGCCCGACCAAAAGCACGCTGGAATTCTCCAGCAAGAAAACCCAGCCAGCTCCAGTGAGAGGAGCTCAGGGGAAAACTGCAGAAAGAGACATGGAGCACACATTTCTGTTAAAAATACAGCATGTTATAGATATTGCTGAGGCCTGGGATGAGTAGCTAAGCATAAGTTCAGCTGGTCCTGTCCTGATTTGTTTTAGAAGCCAGAAGGCAGGGGAAGAAACCCCTGACCTCACTACCTCTCTCCCCACTTCCACCCCTCCTCACCCACCTCTGGCACAGCTGGAAGAATTGAGCCTTTCCTGAAAGGAAGGGTCTGGATGTGCTGGCCAGATGCCTTCCCCTGGACTTCCTCCGAGGTTCTCTTTCCCCTCGCAAAAGCCCCTGCGAATAATTCCCCCAGAGATTTCTAAGCAGTATTCCTATTTTTCCTGCAGGAAGAAGTGAGGGTGGGGCTCAAAATTCCATTAGTCCAGTCCTGGTTTAATGTGCTTTTAATTCAAGACTCACTGAGGTTCCGACCTGTGTTCTTTTCCCACCATACGCTGGTCTTCCTGCCGGCTTAGGAAGATCAGGAAAAGCAATTAGGAGCCAAATAGCTGAAGGACAGTCACAATTGAATCCTATATGATTCTCCTGGCTGGCACACAGCCTTTACTGGTGAGCACAGGTGCTTCAGCCTCTCCCTCCCCACCGAATGGCCCATGTCCCTTCAGCACTCCTGTAGAGAGCCCGCTGGAGAAGGGATCATGGGCCAACAGGCACAGAACATCTTCAGTGGGAAAGGCACTGTTTTAAACTGAAATATGACATACATATAAAAGTATCTGAAAAGGCATGTCCACTATATTTATTTATTTATTTTTTTAAAGATTTTATTGGGGAATTGGGGGAGGGGAACAGCGTTGGGGAATTGGGAGAGGGGAACAGACAAGTTGCTGTCTTTTTGTTCTTCAGTCTAGTTGCGGAGGACGTTGCTTCACTGGCCCATGTTGGTATCGTCATTGCGCTCTTCCCGGATGAGGCAGATCGGTCGCCGGCCTCTGGATGGTCGCTCACTGTGGCTATTGTCAGCTCACACTGGCTGCCGGCCACTCACGCTGGCTGCCGGCCACTCACTGTAGCCTGTGGCAGACCACTGCAGCAGGGGTGCAGCCTACACCATCGCCGGGGCTCGCACAGCCCAGCTCCAGGTGGAGCTGTTGTTAGCTGTGGAGGGCAGTGTCACTGGCCCTCATATGTGGGATCCGAACCAGGGTTGCTGGCATCCCAAAACCAGCTCTTAACCAATGCGCCACTCGGCCAGCCCGGCATGTCCACTTTAAATGTAGCAAAACAGACACCCCATCTCCCTACTACCCAAGTCAGGAAAGAGAACATTAGCATTCCCAGGAAGCCCCTGCTTGTTTTTCTGTTCTTTTGTTTGTTTAAAAATTTTTTTTTAAAGGCCCAGGGTTTTGATAAAATTTTATTTATTTATTTTAGCTGAGCCATCCTGCCACCTGTTGGCAGCTCAGCGGCAGCTCAGCTCGGGCTGGGCATCGAACTGTTGTTGCTCAGAGCTCAGCTCACACTCTTGAGTGAGCTCTTAACCAACTGAGCTACTCGGCCAGCCCTTGATAAAATTTATATGAGTCTCAGTTTCTCCACTTTTTCAGTGGAAGAGAAGACAAGCTAGTCACAGGAATGTGAGTGGTACGGAGTATGTGTGCCCTGGGGCTTGTGGGGAGGTTCTGATGGCAGAATGTGGTTCTAGGTGGCCTGGCTGCACTGCGAGGCGCCTGATTCTACTTTAGAAGTGATATGTTCAGGCTTGAAGATTCCTGCAATCTCAGGTGGGAGCCGGACCCCGGGACAGGTTTCATCAGTTGAGGCAGAATTGAGGTAGACCTAAGAACGAGGAAATGCGAAATTAGCTCTGGCAACAGGCACTGCCATCATGTCCAAGTGAGCTCCCAGTCAAACATGATGAAATACGTGCAAGAAAGTAATTCATTGAAGGACACATGAGTTTAAGGGTACTTATAGCATCATGCGATGGAATCAGAAGCATACGGGGTTAGTCGGAAAGATGTCCTGGGAGAGGTGGACATAGAGCAAGATGTTAAAGAAAGGGTGGAATGTTAATGACCAAACAAGAGCAGTGGGGCTTTCCAAATGGGGAAAATGAAATGGCAAGTGCCAGGTTCTTGGTAGGGCCAGTGTCCTTTTTGACTGGGATGGTCATGGTTTTCCCGGCCGTGTAAATAGTCAGGGACAGTGGAGGATGTGAGAGTGCTGATGCCTGTTTTTTATCCCACCTGCACCTAACATGTGGAGGGCAGGGGTCCTGAGGCCTGGGATTGCCTACTCTCACACCTCTGCCTTCAATAATATTCAGAGCAGCCCTGTACATGGTGGGCTCGGGAGGAACTGGTGACCAATGGGAAAGCATGTGACCCTCTCTGTTCTCCTGCCACACACTGGGTTCCAGATGAATTCTCAGCTGCCTGGTTCTAAGGGGAACTGTCCTACAGACTCAGCATTTACAGTGTCCTTTTTGTGTATCTAATTGTGTCTTTTTTTTTCTAATTTTTTGTTTGTTTTTTTAGCTCAGCCATCCTGCCACCTGTTGGCAGCTCAGTGGCAGCTCAGTGGCAGCTCAGCTCGGGCTGGGCATCGAACTGCTGTTGCTCAGAGCTCAGCTGGCATCTAATTGTGTTTTAACTACTAATCCCATTAACAAGAATCTCTCCCTCAAGAATCAGTATTGAAACATCTGATAGGACCTGAGTGTGGGGTTGAAGTTTAAAAGTGTGGGTATCAGGCTGGAAAAAGCTTAGCTGGCTTCTCAGTGGTGGTCATGGAAGCCAACTCAAAACTCAAATATTTTTATCTCTAAGAAACGGCATAGACTAGGAGGGTCATTCTTAGAACGAGGCTAAATGCACAGGGTCCACCTTTATCAGCCAAACACTTTAGCCTCTGTCCATGTTAAGAAGTTAGAACAAAGCTGTTGAGAGATAGCAGATATATTTTGTGATGGTGTGAGAAAAACAGTATTTGACTTTTCAAACCAAGCAGTGAAAGGCTTTCTTATTCCAGCCAAGTTAACTGAGTGATGTCCACCTGGAAAACAAAGCGGGTTGTAAGTACATGAGCCCTGGCTAAGCCATATGTGGATACAGTAAATACATTTAGGCTCCTGGGTCTGTTAATCTTCCTCCAAGCCAGCTCAATCTTGTCAGTTACTAGGACAATAGACTGAGATGAGGGTTTAAAATGACGCAGGAGGGTTTAAAAGGTCTGGGTTTTACAGAAGAAAAAGCTGCCTGACTGAGCATTTTAAATCTTTGGAAAAGAAGTTGTCTAAGGATTAAATCGTCTTTTAAAGATGCTTTTGTGGACTTGGATAGTTTCCACTCAGAAAATAAAGAAACATAATTAAGTAGCAATCGCCATGTTTGTGTTGAGGTCTCTGCCAGGTAATATTAATATTAAGGACATAAAGATATAGGTGATATATATAGCTCCTGCCCTCTGTTCACTCAGATTCTCATTGAGGATCCTGTCCATAAGGTGGTAAAAAGTTGAACGGGGAGGCAGAGAGAGGGCCCTATGCAGGTAACTTGAATCACCGTCTTCTATGTTGGTGTTTGTTGAGTCTGTTCTGCCCAAAGACCCGGTAGATGGGGTCACCTGTCCCAATTTGCATTGGCTCCAGCCAGAGTTCTATAAGCGAGTAAAGGAACCGATAATTAAAATAAAATTGGGAAAGGGGAAATAATTTGCCCCTGGTTTGAGGTCAGCTTGTTATGCTGGAGAAGAAATGATTCCAAAATTCTTTATCATCGTGTTTCTAATAGAAACCCCAAATAGGCCTGAGCAGCTGTTCACTCTTCCTTGGGGCTCTCTGTGCCAAACCTGGGGTGCCAAACCTGGGGTGATGGTTCCTGTCCTGTGCTAACCTCAGGCTCCCCAACCAAAGCTTCTGAAGGGCAGTTAGAGACTTCCGCAATCCACTTTGCATCCCCAGAGTAGGACTCTGTGGGTTTTTACAGAGATTAGCTCTCTAATGCTGGCCCTGTTTCCATAGAGACCCTATAAATAGAGGAACGTTGGCGACCTAGGCTTGCTAAGGCTCAGGCTCTCAGTGACCCAGTCACCCCACTGAGCCCTCACAGCCAAACCTTTGAGGGAGGGGCAGAGGGAGTTTCAAGGCCAGGTGGGAGGAAGGGACAAGCAGTCAGGTGCCCACTGGGATAATTAGCTGTAGGTTAGTGTGACTTTTTAAGATCCTTTCAGCTTTTCTGGGAGTTGTTAAGAACACAGGGACCTGTAGGAATTAGGAGCCACTTTGGCTATTTTTAATCAGATGGTGGCAAGGACTCTCTTTTGGCCTCATGCAGCTGTGTTTGCAGATTTCGGAGCAAACTTCCTCTTTGGGGGACCCACACCCAGGGAGGGAAACAGACGAAGCCTAACTGTTCAGCCTTCTCAGGAAGGATCTTTCAGAAAACATCTAGTCCACCCTTTCTTCCTGAGGGGATGATGGCACCCAAAGAAAACGGAGTCTTTCCTGCCCTTAGAGATAGTTCCAGGGGAGGAGACAGCAACCTTACCTCTTATACTTCCCCATGTATGGACACCTGACGCCGGAAACTCTCCCTTCGGGCCCACATCTGGCCTCTGGGCAGTTCTGGGGGCAGTTCTTGCTTGTTCTTTTGAATCAGGAGAGCTTTGTTTCTGTCCATTCCTTAACTCCAAAGCATCTCAGCTCTCTTTTCCTAAGACATGGTTTCATTTGGCCACCAAAATGGTTTCTAGCAGCTGGGGAAAAGCAAAAGTCAGTGTGGAAAAGCAAGTGACATTTACTAGCTGGAACCTGTTAGTCAGAGCAGGTGGTGCTTTCTGCTGCGTTGGTGGCTAAGTTCCCTCAAGCTAGTCACCATGGTTTTCCTCATTTCTAAAACTTGTGGCTGGTTATGTGGATGTGCTGAGTTTTTTTCTTTTTTTTCTTTAAACACTTAGCATGCTATGTCAAAACTCCTTAACCGTCTCCTCCCTGACACCCACATGCAGAAGGAGCCCAACCCATATCACCCTGTTTTCTTGCCTTGCACCTTGTAAGGGAGGAAAACCCCTGGCATTTGGAGCACCGTCTCCCCATTATTCTTTCCTTCATGCCTACCACAGATTTTAGCAAACTTCTCAGTGCTGCTGGGGCAGAGGTCTTGCTTTCCTTCACCTGCAGAATGAAGGGGGAGATGGGACATCAAGGCCAACGTGGCTAAAGGTCTTGTCCAAGTCCTACGTGTGACATGAACAGATCTATCACTACAGTTCAGGGGACTGAACTCCCCCAGCCCAGGCATTTCTGTTTTGTTTTGATTCTACCTTTGATACTGTCCTGGGACACAGGTAAATACCGTATCTACTTTATTGTTGCAATCAGTGTGTGAGCCAGTGAAGGTCAGTTAGACTAGAAGCTGGGGGTTAATCGGTGTGACTTGGATGAGCCACTTAACTGTGCTGGCCTCAGTTTCTTCATCTGCAAAATGGAAACACTGCTACTGTATGTGGCACACCCTACTTCCTGAGGGTAGGCTAGCATTAGGGGGAATAACAGCATAAATTGGAAAACATTTTGAAAAATGTTGTATAATATTAAAAATAAATTGACCAAGGATTTTAGGACACAAGGCAATATGACAAACAGTGGTGGCTGCTGTCCACAGCACCTCCACCCTTTTCCTGGGGCTGAAGGAGAGGAAATGCCTCGGGGCTCCAGGACCTCTGATGAGGTCTGTTGAAGGGAACTCTTTACCTGCGTGAATATAAAAGATGGGCCTCAGTGTTGGAGAAGCTAGTTTAGGAGTGATGGGAGAGGAAAGACAGACCTGGAATAGAATGCTAGAAAGATCATTGGTAATACGTAATGTGACCATTTGGCAGAAGCAGCTGGACAAATGCCAGAGCCAACTGGCCCCATCCACAATGCGTGGAGGGAGGTCTGGTATCAGCTTTGGCCTGAGGAAGAGGCAGGTATTTTGGCTCTTCCCTGGTCTGGAGGCCTCAAATCTGGCCCCTTCCAGTCCGTGGCAGCGTGGGCTCCCCAGTTTGGTCTGCCTTGGGTGTCTTGGTTCTACCCAGAGTAGACTCAGGTGGTCCTTCCTCAGGCAAGCCCTGAGATATTGGTTACTCTTGTGGGAAAAGCTCGCACTGTGTAGCCCAGTGTCCCTAGGGCTGCCCCAGAATTAAATTCTTGAGAAGGAACGGTGGTAGCCTTAATTTTCTCATCTAAAAATAGAATTGTTACTGCTATTGCTTTTGTTAGTTTCTGGGAAACTATCAAGTGAGATAATGCAGGAGAGAAAGCACAGTTGACAACTATAAACTGTTAGTTCACGGTGAGTTGTGATGATATAACTTATCTGGTCTGTAAAATGGGTGATACAAGGGCCCCGCCTACTTTGAGGGTTGTGGGGAGACTCAAGTGAGGTGAAATATGAAAATCCTTGACATCCAGACTTAAGTGCAGCTGTCTCCACAAAAAACACTGAAGTATAAAGTATCAGTGGGTCAGCTAAGAAGCTCTCAAGATGGTGTTTTCTTGTTTTTTACATGGTTTAAGTTTTCTGCTGTGTAAGTTTTGTTTCTAGAAAAAAAGGAAATATAGTTAAGTATAATTCTTTGGAATGTTTTTTTTAAATGATGTAGGCTGCCTCATGCGATTAGGGGCTGTTCCTCACAGATGAAGACCGGCTATGGCTTATGGAGCCCCAAGTGGCTGGGTTCGGAGTTCCTGCTTAGGAGTTCAGAGTGTGGGTTCTCACCTGGTACTCTAAGTGCCAGCCCTCCTCCCGGCTCCGAAACTCTGCCGGGGGCTCGGCCTGCCCAGATAAGTCAGCTCCCTGACAAAAGCAGCTGTCTGGTATTATACCACACGTTGTCTTGCCTGGGTGGTCCAGCTGCCTCTCTCTGAGCAGCCCGCCTGGGAGCAGGTGGGCAATCTCAGCAGCAGAGTTAAAAGGGCAGACTGGGGCCAGGGCCTCTGTGGTTTGTTCCAGTCTGAGGGCAAAGGCACTCATTTGGACAGCTGGTACTGATACGTATGCTCCAGAAGTGGTCACATTGCTGACTGTACTAAAGGTATGCGCATAGTAGTGAAGTTTATTTATTTATTATGTTTACTAATTTGTTATAAAGGATACAGGTGAACAGCCAGAGGTACATAGGGCGTCCCAAGTACAAGTGCTTCTGTCCCAAAGGGACTGCCGTGTCCCACCCCCCTGGCAAGTGCATGTGTTCATTGACCTGGAAGCTCCAGTGAAGTTTATTTTATTGCCAACTATGTCAGCAATGAGATTGGCTCCAAATATCAGAAAATTGTACTAGAGTTGTATAGACAAAGAAATATTTATTTCATGCAGCAAGAATCCCAAGATAGGCATTCATAACTGGTTTGGTGGCTCTGTAGGGCCATCAGATTCCCAGGCCTGTCCCTTGGAGCTCTACTGTGTGTGTGTGTGTGTGTGTATGTGTGTGTGTGTGTTTAGTGTGTTTTTAGTGTGTTTAGGCTTTCATCATTATGCCAGTTGTCTTGTGGCAAGATGGCTGCTGCATCTCCAGGCAGTACCTCCACATTCCAGACAGGAAAAAGTAGGAAGAGCCAGGCCTTTTTTCAGGAAAGCAAAAAAGTCTTCCTACAAACTCTTAACCTTGCTTTTCTTTAGCCCAAACTGTGTCATGTGACCACTCCTAGCTGCACAGGAGTCTGATGAAGCAAGAATTTTTAGCACGGTGCATTAAGGCCATGCAGCTCAGTTGTTAAGAAAGAAATGACAAAAGATATTGGGTGGGCAATTAGCAGTGTCTGCTACAACAGTCTAGCCTGAGTGTATGACCCTGATGTTTCCAGAGTGTCGCAACGAGGTCGCTTTGGAAATGGATGCCTGGTGGTCTAGAAGAGCCAGTGCAACTTGAAGGAGGACCTACCTTAGAAGAAGGGACGGGCTAGGGGGCAGGGGGCAAATCAGTCTGGAAGATACAACTTCATGAGCCACGTGAGCCCCATGACCCGTCATCCTGGCCCATGTGTGGATTCAGTGTGTCCTATGGGGAGTCACAGAGGTCCATTTCTTTGCAATGAAAGGAGTGGGTCTGGGTTGCCACCTTTCGGCAAACTGACCTTTTAGGTGTGGCCAGCCATTTACAGGGCTCTTTCAGATTCAGACCACTGTAGTAGCTACACTGGTCTCCCAAGAACACACACACTCCCCACCTCTGTCCCCACCAGCTGGGCATTCGGGAGCTGTCCACTCATAGGGTTCTTCGTGTCTCCCCCTTAAGAAAATCCAGCAGCTCTCCGAGGGCTCCATGTTTGGCCACGGCCTGAAGCACCTGTTCCACAGTCGGCGCCGGTCACGGGAGAGGGAGCACCAGGCGTCTCAGGACTCCCCGCAGCAGCACCAGCAGCAGCCGCCGCCGCTGCTGCAGCAGCAGGGCGTCTCCGACCATGACTCCCCGGACGAGAAGGAGCGTTCCCCCGAAATGCACCGAGTCTCCTACGCCGTGTCCCTGCACGACCTGCCCGCCCGGCCCACCGCCTTCAACCGCGTGCTGCAGCAGATCCGCTCCCGGCCTTCCATCAAGCGGGGCGCCAGCCTGCACAGCAGCAGCGGGGGCAGCAGCCGGCGCGCCAAGAGCGGCTCCCTGGAGCCCCCGCGCGGCAGCCCCCACCTGCTGCGCAAGGCCCCGCAGGACAGCGGCCTGGCCGCCGTCTTGCACCAGCACCAGGGCCGGCCCCGCTCGTCTTCCACCACCGACGCGGCCCTGCTGCTGGCCGACGGCAGCAACGTGTACCTGCTGGCCGAGGAGGCCGAGGGCGTCGGGGACAAGGTGAGGCGGGGAAGGTGAGGGCCTTCCAGGTGGGGGGGGCAACTCGGAGGCCAGCGCCATGTGCTGGGAGGCCCTCTGACCTGCATCGAATGGGGGGCGAGGCGGGATGGTGGGCGGTGCGCAGGGCCCGGGGAGCTGAGCTGCTAGACGAAGTCAGAAGCAAGAGACAGGGCCGGCCGAGTGGCGCGGTGGTTACGCGCTGGCCAGGGAAGCCAGCGGCCCCGGTTCAGATCCCACATAGGAGGGCCAGTGACGCTGCCCTCAAAAAAAAAAAAAAAAAAAAAACCCAAGAGATAATCCCAAAGGGCTAATGTCTGTATGTTTCACAATTATATTTGCTCCGGCTGATGTTAATGTTCGTTCGTTTTCCTTGAACATGCTATGGAGAGGCAATCAGGACAGTGGTTAAGAGCACAGTAGCACGAATCACTGACCGGCTGAATCAGTCACTGAACCTCTTTGTACCTCAGTTTCCCCAATTGAAAATGGGGATGATAGTAGGGTTGCTGGAGTGTGAAATGGGTTCATATATGTAAAATACTTGGAATGGAGCCTGGCACAGTATCGGCTGTATTACCAACCTAAGAAGATAGGGGAGGGATCCAGGGCGAGTTGTTTGGCAAGGAGACAGTCCAGTTTGGTGCTTTCTGATTCTCCGTGTTCATTCATTTATTCACGTAACAAGTGCTTGTTATGTGCTATAAGAATGAACAAACGGGCCAAAAAAAAAAAAAAAGGGCTGGCCGAGTGGTGCGGTGGTTAAGCGCTGGCTTCGGAAGCCAGCGGCCCCGGTTCGGGTCCCACATACGAGGGCCAGTGATGCTGCCCTCAAAAATAAATAAATAAATAAATAAATAAATAAATAAATAAACAAACAAACTAATCTCAACCTTATTTTAGGGGCCGGCCGAGTGGCGCGGTGGTTAAGCGCTGGCTTCGGAAGCCAGCGGCCCCGGTTGGGTCCCACATGTGAGGGCCAGTGACACTGCCCTCAAAAAAAAAAAAAAAAAAGGAATAAACAAACCAGAGGAGCTGTCATCACAGAGCTCACTGAACAGCGAGGGGAGATGGATGAGTGGATGGAATGAGGTGATAAGGCTGTGACAGAGGCTGTGGGAGCTCCAGGGGAGAGGGATCGGAGGGGGAGTTGGCAGAGACCTTCCGGAGGAAGCCATTCAGCTGAATCTTGAAGGAGTATAATTTAGCCAGGGAAGAACTAGAAGGAGGGGCAAATGGAGGGAAGGTGTGTGGACAAAAGCAAGTAAGCTGGTGCCAGGGGCTATTAGGGGTTCACTGGTTAGGGGTGTCACTTTGTGGAACCGACAGACTGAGGCTGGATCACAAAAGGCCTTGCTGTGTTGAGTTGGGCGATATTGTGAAGCTATCAGAGAGTGTTAGCCAGGAGGAGGTCCCCCTGGGTCTCAGTGTAGACAATATGCATAAATTGGGCAGGGGGACAGGAGTGGAGTCAAGGAAAGCATTTGAGGAGCTCCTGCAGGAGTCTCGGCTGCAGCAGTGAGGATGGAAAGGAGGAGACAAACTCAAGACATTTGGCCTGTAGAACCAGTAATACAAGGTGAGACGTGGATAGGGAAGACAAAGGGAGGGAAGGAGTAAAGGGTGATTCCAGGGTGTAGGGCCAAGGCGTTCTCTAGTTGGGAAAACATCGCGGGGAGCACGTTTGGGAGGAAAGTGATGAGTTCGGGTTTGGGGCTGTCCAACTACAGAGCCCCACTGGCAGCGGGGTTCATGGGGCGATGTCTGGGCTGGAACTAGCGCCCTGGGAATCACACCGAGCTTGAAACCATGGGTATGGATGAGACCCCAGAAGGGCATGCATGAAGTGAGAAGGAGGCCAAAGACAAATCTGACAGATAAGGGACACAGCAGGCGCATATGTAGGAGTAAACCTGGAGAGAGAGGACACCAAAACAACAGCAGAAAGGGGTTTGATGGAGGAGGCAGTATGCAACGGAGTGAAACGCATCAGGGGTGACAGGTCAGATCAGGATTTGGAAATGTACATAGGCAATATCAAGTGTGTGTGGGGTGGGGATGTCACTGGTAACCAGCAAGAAACCAGTTTTGGTGCATTGAGGAGATAGTGGAAGGGGAGGCAGCATGTGTAGCTTGTCTAGGGTGGAGAAAGGACAGCAGTAATAGGTTGGGGCAGTTTGGTTTTTGTTGGTTTTTAAAAGATGGTCTGGGGTCGGCCGAGTGGCACGGTGGTTAAGCACTGGCTTGGGAAGCCAGCAGCCCCGGTTCAGGTCCCACATGTGAGGGTCAGTGACACTGCCCTCAAAAATAAAATAAAAATAAAATAAAACAGTGCAAACTATTAAAAAAAAAAAAGATGGGCTGGGAGGGTTGCAGATTACATAAAGCCTAGTAGGCCAGGAAAAGGGCTTTTGACTTAGAAGGTTTTATATAGATGAGTGACACCTTTTAAGAAGATCACTGTGGCTGCTGTGTGTGGAGAATAGGCTGTGAGCCAGGGCGTGAGCATGGAGCTCAGCTAGGAAGCTGTGGGAATCCCCAGGGGTGAGCTGAGAGTGGCTTGCAGCTGGGTGGGAGTGGTGGAGGCGAGGGGAAGGGGCTGAATTCTGGATTTGCTTCACAGATCAAGCTACATCCATTTCTGGCAGATGTGGGGCATGACAGGGAGCAGGCAAAGATGGCACACAGGTTTTTGGCCTGGCAGCTGGAAAGTAGACATTGCCATTAACTGACTCAGGGGGATATGGCAAATGGGACAGTTCTTTGGCAAGGGCTTTGGGGGTAGAAATTCGGAGCAGGGTTTGGACATGTTACATGTCAGATGGCTGTTAAACATCCACGTGGAAATGCCAAGTAAGCCGTCAGATGAATGAATCTGGAGTCGGGGAGAGATCCAGGCTGGAGGCATACGTTTGGGAGCTGCCAGTGTGTAGATAGATCTATTTAAAATGATGGCATTGGACCATTTGCAAACATAGTTGCAACTGCGAAGGAGTCTTTTCCAAGAGTTGAGATCTGGGTGTGTCGCCAGAAGGGTAACGTGGCCTGGTGGAGTTGAGACCGTGAGGGGCCCAGCAAAACCTTCATCCCAAGTCTGCAGAAGCAGCCAGTCCCACCTCTCGCTGCTGAGTCTGAGTCCATTTTAAAAATCAAATTAGAGCAATCCTGGTACTACAGCTACTTTACAAGGAGGGCGACAATGAACCTTGGAGTCTCTGCTGCCTGAGTATATGGAGAGAGTGGGCACTGGGTGCCGTGGGAAGCTGCGAAGTGTTGTGGATGTTTGCTGAGTGGGAACCGCAGCGGCTGAGGAGCGTGGGGGCAGGCATATCAGCTGGGAAGCTCCTCCCAAGACTTTTCCATGGGGCTTATGTTTGGTCTTCACACTGCCCCTGAGATATCCGGACAGCAGGCAAGTTCGTTTTTTTCTTGCTGTCAATCAAGACCAGGCCAGGAGACTCTTGGATAAGCTGATTGGGGGATGGTTCCCTAGGTTCAGGGTGGTGATGGGGCAAATGGTTGTTTCTATGATTGTTTTTCTATCCTTACTTAGAACTTTCAGCTTTCTAGTGCTGTCATGTGTACTGCCTGGTGAATCTCAATAACATTCCTGTGAAGTATCAGGGCAGGTATTATGATCTCCATTTTAGGGATGGATAGACTGAGACCTAGAGGAATGGAGGCTTCTTGCCTAAGAGTACCCAGTCAGTTCATGGCAGAGAAGAGAGTGATCCCATGTTTCTAGCATGTCCTCAAGATCAAACTGAGATCTGAAGTCACCAAAACCATTAGGGACCATTTTATGCAAGATCCATAGGGAGCAGGCTTGCCTCAGACCAAGGAGAGTAACTTGGTCTCTTGTTTGCCATTTCTCCTTCAGTTAGACAACTTTCCTGACCTGGAGCTGTTTCCTCAAGGATAGGCGTGGCCCTGGGGGCTCCTGAGGAGAGGGGATACTTCTGTGTCCCAGGAAAGGGGTCTTCTAGCCATCAGTAAACCCTGCTCTGTCAGCTGACTCCCCCAGACCCAGAGGCCATTGGTTGGTGTGAGGAGCTGCGGTGGTTCCGCCCTGGTCTCTGGGCATGAATAGAAGGTATTCTTCTCTCTCTAGTAAACACAGCCCCACATGCTCTCTGCAAGCTCCCTGGTGACTACTAGCATCTATTTTTAATTCATAAGCCTCCCCCACTACCCACACCCCTTGCCATTGTTTAGAATGCACCAGCTGGCTTTCGGACCAGCGAAGGCCCTGTCAGGGGTTGAGTTACCGAAACACCCTGGAGACAGCTAAAGTTCCTCAGCTGTCCTGGAGAGGCGCACCCCACCCCCATCCTAAGAAAGCAGGGGACCTGGAGCCCTGAGGAGAGGAGGGTTGCAACACAGGGACAAATAGGGGCCCACTGTCCAGCAGCAGCTCAGCCTTGGTGAGGTAGCCTGGTATTCATTTGTTCCCTCTGGACCCAGTTAGCTATCTTCAAGGTTGTGTCTTAAATGAGTTCCCTTTAAAACAAAAACAAGTTGTCATCTCAGCCTTGCCATTCTGCTTTCTGTTATTTGTGTGACACTGAGCAAGGTAACAACTACTCCATCTTATATCTATAAAATGGAAAAAATGGTCATTTGTTGATGACACTGGAGCATCGGCATGTGAATAGAGAAGGCAGATGACGACGTCTGGGTTCTCCATCGGTGTGTGGACTTAACCTCTGGGAAACCTGGGCTCTGGAAGCTGCAGCAGGAACCACTGGTCATACATGCAGTGGCAGTGGACTCGGGCTGCCTGATTCCTCAACAGATGTGTCCCCACCCTTTATTTATTGTTTTTCTTTGCTAAGCAGCACTTCCTAGAAAATGTGTGTACTCTCAGGAAAATCGGGTAACTCTTCTGCCCGTCCTGCCTTGACTCCCTGCTCCTAGATTTTTCGGGAGTGGATTAACGGGTCGGAGGTTTGTATTCCCTTTCTTGTTTGTTCAAAACCTCTTCCCAACTGTCGCCACATTCCTCTTGCCCCTTCTGTGCCGGGTGCACCCAGCTGGAGGGTCTGCGGCGAGGGAGAGCACAGGAGTGCTGGGTTTACAGCCAGCTCCGCCGGGCTCGCCCCTGACCTTGTCCTGGCTGCCCCTTCCCCTTCTGTGCAGTGTGGTTGGTCCCCTCTGAGGACAAGGAGCAGCATGGGGTGGGAGCCGGGAGCTCACAGAGGGCATCTGGACAGCCTTAGGAGGTCAGCATGGAGGGGCTCAGTGGCAGGAGGACTTTTACTGACTGGCTTTGAGGGCAGGCAGGGTGGGAGAAAAGACCAGGTGCAGTGGGGCAAGGAGGAGAGGGGGAGTGATGATGTCATATCATGACTGGATGCTTCCTGGTGGCCTTGTGGAGGTGTTATCTCCAGGCCCCAGACGGGGAACCCAGTGGCGTTCAGCTCATCACCTAAACCAAAGCAGACTTTGGACATCCTGTCCTGCATACACTGCTCCACCAGATTTATCCAGCAACAAGATTTCTCCTCTGCCCTGGCGTAAATAAGCACCCCTGTTTACTCCAAGGGGATGGCAAGTGAGGGACCGCCCTTGACCCTAGGCTCTTGCCAAGAAGACAGATCTTGGCAGACACCAGGGGCCCTAGCTTATTTATGTCTGGGAGCCTGCTGGTTTAGAGATGGGTGGGGCCAGCTCTGCTGAGAGATTTTCAAACATGTCCCCGCGTCAGCTGGGGGAGGCCAGGCTGTCCATCTGTGAGGCGTGCTGATGTGTCTGAGCTTGTAGGCCAGGTTACATGGGAGGCCGAAGGGGCACCGCTCTAGGGTCCAGCTGGGCCCCTCGGCCTGTCCATGCGGATGCATCCACTGTCAGAGCCGTGGGATGCTGCTCCTGTTCAGTCACTCGTGTACGTGCTCGAGCCTGTCCTGAACTCACACCCAGTTGCTGGGGAGGACAGCTGCCTTCTCTGTTCCCCTCCTCCACCCTATCTCGTCTCCCCTTCCCTTCTCCCTTCTTCTGCATGGAAAGGTTCCTTAGGCAGAACGAGAGCCAGAGGCAGCCAGCCCAGCAGCCTCAGAAGAGCCTCCAGAGGCCGTGTCCATGATGCCAGCTGTTTGCCAGGCCCAGGCAGCTCTGTGATTTGCCGTGGACCCTTGGTTCCTGTTCCAGCGATTAAAACCCCTATTTCCCAGGATCCTTCAGGCCCCACCACAGCAGTCTATCTTAGAGAACCTGGCAAGTCAAGTAATTGTACAGCACAGAGAATACAGTCAGTAATATTGTAACAACTTTGTATGGCGAGAGATGGTTACTACACTTACTGTGGTGACGACTTCGTTAAGGTATATAAATGTTGAATCACTCTGTCATACATCTGAAACTAATATGTGTATGTCAGCTGGACTTTAATTTTCAAAAAGGCCTGCCTTTAATCTGATTTGAATTCTGCAGTTTCCGATGCAGCCTTGTGCCTTTTAGGGGTGCTGGCCAATTAGGAGAGGGGCCAAAAAATGAGGACTCTGCCCCTGACCTACAGCTCTGACGCCAGAGACATAAGCAGCAGCTTCCTCTTGACTTTCAGAGCAGGATCGTGGGCACAGTTGGTTGCCTGAACAGGCAACTGGCCTCTGGAATTAGCCTTTATTTATCTTTTCCCCACTGACATCATGACTGTCTTTATGATAGAAAGCTCCCAGTGCTCTCCAGATTAGCTCTGGCTTCAGAGAGTCGAGAATTCCCTGGGGTATGGGGGGCAAAGTTAGAGAGCATCCAAATTACCTAGCTGATATCATGTGTTCTCAACCTGTTTGTCTCTGAGCTCAGGCCTAAACCCTGTGGGAGACCCCGTGGCTCGGTGTAGCCGCTGGGGGCTGAGATGACGCCGGTCAGGGCCCCAGCCTTCTCCCTCAGGGTCAGCAGACTCAGCCTTGGCCTCCGCTGCCTCAGACACGCACGCCGCAGCGCTGCCGGAGGGGAAGGTGTGCCGGGGGTTCGGGTGTCAGCTCCCATGCCAGAGCCGATAACAGTCAGCAGCAAGAGGAGCTCTGTCATCTGGTTCCAGACGGCAAGGAGCCGGTGCCGGCGATGTGGGCATGGGTCATGGGAGCTGGCACAGGCTTCTCCAGCCACTGGGCACATTCCTCCCTGGATCCAGAGCATCCCTGAGATGCGAAATGGGACCCTGGTCCCCTTTGGTGCCAGATGAGGCAATGGAAATACAGTATCATTAACCTGATCCCTCCTTCTGCCTCTTCTTTCTTTTCATAGGCACAGTTTGGGCTTTCTCTGTTTCTACCCGTCGGGGCAGAGGACTCTGAGATAGAAGCAGTGATGAGTGCACACACCCTTCCTTGTAGGCTCCTGGGGAACCAAGGACTCCCCTGCCCTGCAATGGGGGGCTGGAGGCAATGAGTGAAGTTTCTGGGAATAGTAGCCTTCTCTGACGCCCCTTCTCTCTCCAGTGACAGGTGCTGGGGTGTTGCAAGCAGCTTGTCTGACTGTTCTTGGTGCCCCAGCCCCTGTTCCCACCTCCAGAGGCTGGCTCAGATGCCCCCTTTGTCCTCTTGGACTTGCACCCAACTCTGGATTTGGGGAGTTCTCACTGCATCCTTTTTCACCTCTCCAGATACCCCACCACTGGGACCCCAGGGCTGGGCCAGTATCCATAACTAGTGAATAATTCAGCACACAAAAGCTAACTTAGATCCAAAGTGATACTGTCACCAGGAGGCCTTCTTGGGGTTGCTGGAAAGGCGAACCCTGCCCTGGAAAGACAAGTCCTCTGTAATATTAACTTCATTATATAAGGTTTCTTCCCTGCCTGAGAAGGCAGCTTCACACCCAAATATTATCTGGGTCTCTTGACTCCTCAGGGGCTCAGCAGCATCTTGGGCATGCCCCCAGGACATGCTGGTCATCCCATTGACATGTCCCTTTGAGCCTTCCTGGCATCGCCACTCAGTTGAGCAGCATGCTGCAGTTTGCAGAGTGCTTTCACCTACCTTTCTTGTTTGATCACATCAGCTCGTGGTAAGCTCTGAGCCCTTGAGGCAGCAGGGTGCCTAGAATTCTGTGTTTCAATTCTCTGCTTTTAGAAAGGAATCCTACATTATTCTTGGCAAATAAGGTAGGGTGGAGGGTGCTCTGTTTTCTAAAAATTGCCCAAAAAGGAGATGCAGCTTTTTCTCTCAGTCACTTTTCCTGGACCTGCACCAACGTCCCCTCCCCCAGGAAAATAGAATGGCTGTGAAGACGTGGCATTCTCCCTCTTTTCTAAGCCCACCTGGCACCAGTTTTGATTTTCTTAACTGACCTAGGTGAGTGGCTCTGTCCGCTGCCCATCATGTGGCTCATGACTGTGCCTGAGGAGGACTCCCTAAATAGAAGGGTCTCTGGCATTAGACGGGCAAAGGACCGCTGGGTGGTCAAGATGGCCTCCTCCCTGCCTGGAAGCAGCTGAAAGGTGGCATGGTATGTGCATGTGATGTTGCCCTGTGGCTTTCTCGGCTGTGGCCTTTCTGTTCCCTGTGCCCCCAGGAAACATTCCCACCTGGTTCCTCTAGTTCATCCTGAAGAATGTCAACCTTCTTCCCACATTGCCCCAGGGGGTGGCAGGATTCCTTGGTCATATGTGTTACTAAGAAAATGTACCTTCTGGCTGGGCTGCAAAGTGAGTGTGTGGGAGGGACTTTAGAATACTGACCACTTCCCAAACCCCACAGTCCAAGAGACCAGCATTAGAGAGGCAGCCTTCCACAGAGGAGTCCTAACTGGGAGATTTTCTTGGCACATTTGGTGCCTGAGATTTTATTTCAGGCTTCACCTTGTATTCTAAACTACTAACTTAGCAACTTTTCAGTGTTAGTGTTCGCTCCTACCTAAGACTGCTCAGATTTCCCATCCTTCAGAATGTGTGATCGTGCTCTTTTTTCCAAGGCAAAAAAGTAAGTCGGAAGATTTAAAAGGGGGGGTTGGGGTGGGGTGGAGCGACTGAGAAACAATAACAAGGGCAAAGGAAGAGACAAGAAAAAAATTAATATTTAGAGTACTATATTAAAGAGAGAAAGGGTGTGGCATGAAAATAAAGGGAAGAGGAAGAGAAAACTAAATTGAGGGGAACCCCGTGGAAGAGAGGGCTGAGACCTGCTGGATGTGCCTTGTGAACGGGACCTGGGCTTCCTTCCAGTGTCCCCTTCCAGGGCGACAGGAGCCCATCTGTCGTCCCCAGACTCAGGCTAACTTGGAGAAGTTCAGGGAATGAGGCCAGAGGCACCTGCCACAGCTCAGCTGCCTGAGCCTGTGCATCCACAGTGCCGTGGTGGAAATGGGGCCTGCAGCTCTGCCAGGCCGCAGAGCAGGTGGCAGGGAAGCCGGGAGATGGCCAGGACTTACCAGGAAGGATCCGTAATGACACTAACCCAGCAGCACCTTCAAACTGCAAAAGGATAGCTGTTTTGTGGCTCATGTCCTTTTAGAGCCTGTGGCCTTAGCTTCCACTGCAGCTCTTCCCATGTGCACTGGCCACTCTCTCAACTTTGCTCCATATGGCAGCCATGTTTCTGGCTTTTTCTGTCCCAGGCAAAGTCTTCAGGTACCTTCCAGAATGACCGTGGGGTGTGCGTGTGTGTGTGTGTGTGCGTGCGCGCGCGCGCGTGTGTGTGTGTGTGTGTGTGTGTGTGTGTGTGAGAGAGAGAGAGAGAGAGAGAGACACAGATGGTGAGGAAGCCTCAGGAGCAGTCATCTATTTCAGTAAAACCTACAACATGTCAGGCATTTTTACTCATGTTCCCATTTAATCTCATGACAGCCTGGGAGGTAATGCTCATGTGTCCCATTTCGCAGCCAGGAAAACCAAGACTGCGCTGCAGAGTCCGCAGGGCTCACCTCAGGCACGTTCTCCGCGTCTCCCGACGCTGTGGTCTCATTCCTCTAGGCTACTGCCTCCTCTTGTGGTTGTGAAGAAGCACTTACGTGAGTGGCTAGTGAGTGGCAGGGTGAGGATTAACGGTAGGCTTCTGACTCCAGACCTCTGTCTGCCACCGAAAGTCTTAGCCTGAGCCCAGTGAACGAGCTGTCATCAGGCCTGGGCTTTCCAAGCTCCCCTCTCCTCACGTACTCCTCCCACTGCTGTTAGGGACACTGAGTCTCAGAGCCTCTGGTGACTTGACCAGGTGCTTTAGCAAGTCTGGAGTGGAGACCCCACTCCTGAGCACATATCACCTTCCCACCATGTCAGGGGCCTTGGGGTACTTCTCCCTACCCCAGGGCAGGACGCTCTGTGTCCCTAGCAGTTTTGGGAACATTTCTCACTTGTAAAGACAAGCACAGAGTCTAGAGGAAAAGGGACCACTCTCCTGCTGGCTTGCCTGGCAGACATTCCCCCTGGTTCCTGTTTGTCCCTTTTCGCTCAGCAGACTATTGGTTCACCCCTGAGTTCCACCTCCCTTTTTCCTGAGGTTCTGTTATTGTGCTAATGGGTAAGCTGTCTCTGGATGGGAGCTGAACCTCCCCATTAGGGAGAGTCCGGGTGCCATGTTGGCGTGACTCTCCGCAGGGTCACCATGGTGGTGCGATGTGGCCTTGGAGGAACTGCTTCCTGGTGCTTCTGGGCCTCCATGGTCCTCAGCAACCTGGGGAGTGAGACCCCAGGGCTCAGCATACTCGGCCCCACCCCACCTCCGGTCTCCTGCGGCCACTGCCTTCTCCCTTTTCTCCTCCTCCTTTTTTGCTTCTACAGAAAGGTTACAAATCTTAGCTTGGTGGAACCTAGACAGGAGGGGACCTGGAGAGTTGTCTCGAGTGTGAGGAGACCAGACAGTCTCGGTTGCTACTGCGGTGAATGGACTGTCTTCCTTTGTAGCTAAATGAGATGATCACTCAGTTGTGTTACAGACGTAAATATTGAGGGAGGGTCAGTCTTATGCTAGGCACAGTGAAGGGCCTGGACATATTTGAGATCTGATCCTTGCCTTCCTAGGGACAGTAAGACCTAAGACCTGTTTACACATAACCATTATGCAAGAGGACCAGTGCCCAGCGCCAAAGAATTAAACAAAAATCAAGTACCATAGGAGGGAAATCATCACTTATACATGTGGGGAGCTGCCACAAACATTCCCTGACCCCACGTGTCCCTGACCCCACATCAGAGCTGATCCGGAACTTGGAACCTATGGAATGGCATTTGCCAGGCTTCTGACCTCACAAACCCCAAGTCATCGGCCATCACAAATGTTTGTAAGGTTTCCACAAGCCCAGGGTGTGGGGACTCCTGCTCCTGGTGTTTGGCTGCAGGACCTGGCACTGGGCCGCAGAGATAGCACTGGGTGCTTCTTATCGCCTCGAACCTTCTTGAGTTTGGGACCGCCCCATCAGCGTGATCCATGTTGACCCTCATCAGTATTTAAGCTCTCAGTCCCTCACCAGGCTCAAGTGGGTGCAGAATCCATATCTTTGACTGGAAACTCTGCTCTGGGAAGCCGTCCCTAGAGAGACCCAGCAGACCTCTGAGCTCTGTGGCCTCCCACTCCCTCCTCTCGGCTTACTTTCCTCAACTGTGGACCTCTGGCCCCCTCTGCTGGCCACTCCCAGGATTTCCTGCTGAGGCTGTCAAGATGAAGCCTAAGGAGGAAGAGGCTGCTGTGAGTTTGCTGTCCTATTTTATCTTGTGTTTTTGCTGGGCAGTGCTGTGAGTGCGGGGTTGGGGGGAGGACAGCGAGGGGCAAGCAGAAGCTAGCGGAGAAATAGCTCTAGTGGTGTCCAGAGCAGAAAGTGGATTTCTAGGATGGGACCTCAGGCCAGAGGAATTTCTCTGGTGAGGCTGGCTGTGGTCTGGTGATTGGAATAAGGAGGGTGCCTTGGGGGTGATAGTGCCATAAGCCCACGGGCAGCAGGGAGAGATGCAGAGGACTCTCGGCTGAGCTGGCCGTGTCAGGATCTGACAGTGAGTCCCCTGCAGGCTCTGGCCCTTTTGGCTTTGGAGAACTCCTCTCAATCCTGGAAGCCTGGCCAGGAGACCCGCTTGCATTTGGAGGCTGAAGAAGGAGGTCAATGGGACTGTGCCTCTGTGAGAGGGGCTGTGATGGTGGGAGGTGTTTCAGGGCGTGCAAGATGGGAGGGGATTGGGTCCTCATGCACACTGAACTCACGGTGGCAACAGCTGGACTTGGGGATATGCAGGGTGCTATGGGGAGTATCTCATCAGAGCTCGGTCTTTCAACCTGCTTGGTGAGCCTTCCTGTCTCCCCCGAGATGGGAAGGAGCAGCCGGGAGCCCCAGAGGAGGGGAAAATCTCCCAGAGCAATCCGCCTCTAATCCCTGGGCTGGGCCTCAGACTGGAGATGGCAGCTGCAGAGCCTGGGAGCTTGTGCACCCCTGCTCGCAGACCTTGGCTTCCCTTTGCAAGCCCAGTGCTGCCCAGGACTGTGATCCTGAGGGCCTGGTACAGCCTGCAGAAAGCTGGGGCCTCAGAGCCCCTGATACCCCATCGCCAGCACAGCTTCAGGAAATGGTACCCACACAGGTGAGTTCCCTGGTGGGTGGAAAGAGAGAAGCTCACGGGTGGGGTGCTGATGGGAAAAAGCCACTTCTGCAGAGTTTGTCAGGCAGGCTATGCTCAGCCTTTGGTTTCTCAGAGGGTGGGGTCCCCTCTTCTCTCCATTATAGACAACTCTTTGTGGATGAGAGAAGGGAGGAGGAATGAACACCAGGCCTTCAGGCTTAGGGTGGGCCCATGGTGTTAAGTGAGGGGGCCTTGGCAGAAGGACGAGTAAAACCTGGCATAATGCTTCCAGAAACTAGTAGCCATGTGTCACTCCACCTGGGGCCAGTGGAGCTGATGTGAAGTGAAGTGGAAGGGGGTAGTGTTCCTGGTTGTGATGGTTTCTGTCCACAGAGAGACAGTAACAGGGAGAGCTAGTGTGAAGGTCCAGTGAGCACTGACCCCAGGTGGACAACGGGACAGCCCAGTGTTGGGTGCTTAGAGCTTTTGGAGAATCTAGAAGATGGAAAATGGAGGAGACCCCAAGGTGGGAGGGCACTTTCAGGGGCTGACCAGGGGTCTGAGGAGTCAGAGAGGACTGCAGGACATTTGTGTCGACAAAAGGGCATTCTTCTCAGCAGGGCGGGGATGAGGCAGCTGAGGAGAGGATGTGGTTTTGACCAGAACGAAGGGAAGCAGCGGGCTAGATGAGAGGAGTGTTGCAGCCCAGGAGGAAAGAGGAGCCCGTAGGTCAGGGTGGGAGGAAGCACCCAGGCTGCAGGCGGAAGCTGATTGAAACCCCACCCAGCGTGCGGCTGCCTTGAGATTGGAGGCGCTGCACGGAAAGGTGAGTGAGTCCATTTCCTCGTCTGTGCATACTGTGCACCCTGAAATCCTTGCAGCAACATGAGATTCCTTGTAAAATTACCAAGGGCCTGCCATGCCATGAGTGAGCCAAGAACCATGGGCACCTGCCCTTTGAATCCCATGCGTGATGGCTGGGGCCTTGAGGAGTCTTTCACCCCACTCTACCCACTCTATACAGACCCAAGTATAAATGCATTTGCATGTAAGCATTTGCCTCCCTGCCCTCTGGAGAAAAGCGCTTAGGCTCCCAGGCACCAGTGGGACCACTGGGTGGGCCGTTGCCACCCCCGTTCTCCTCCCCGATGCCTTTCCTGACCTGAGAGTGCTTTGGTCAACTGTGATGCCTGCATGTCCCCACCAGGAAGAGAAACACCCAACAGCCCAGCAGCTGTGCCCCTGACTTGGGAGAATAGGGGCAGCCCCTGACGCCAGGACCGAGGGTAGGGTAATTTTTCCAGCTGCTCTGGATGGAATGCCAGATTGGTATGGGAGATGTTGGGCTCCCTCCCTCCCAACTTCACCATAAGGTCAGACTGACTCTTTGTGTGGGAGGGTTTTAGCTGACCATGCATTTTACTCTCCATCTGGCCTAGCATACCTCCCTTTCTCTCTGGGAACTCATAGAAAAAGGGAATCTGGGTGCTCTCCATCCCGAGAAGGGTGCTCAAATCAGTCACAGGCCAGAAGTCAGCAGATGGAAGCATCTCGCTGAGTCACCCAGGCCTGACAGGTCACATCATACTCGCCTGCTGGGCCCTTAGCCACTGGAAGCCCGGGCTCTGCTCAGGGCAGCATCGTGTGTGGACCTCGACCCATGGGCCAGACCCACAGACAAGGCAGGCTTGACACTGGACTCCCTTGTTCTCCACTCTAGGAGGGGACCTGAGGGCCACCTCTCCCCAGATGACAGAGCTGCCCTGCTCTCCTAAGGGGAAGCATGGGAGCCCCAAAGCTTTTTTCTTTTTTGGTCTAAGAGTGACCTACCTTAGTGTTGGCTTTCCAACCTCTGAGCAGATGGCTAAGACAGGAAGGCCCCATCTCCATATCAGCTGTTCTGGGGACCCTAACAGGAGCACTTTGTAAATGTAGGAAGGTGCTGCTTGTCCATGGGGGAGGAGAGTTAGGCTAGGAGCCCTCTGCAGCCTCTTGGGAATCTGGGAGCACAGGTGTGGAGCACACACTATAGCAAGGTCCCTACCCGTCCCACAGAGTTTCCCGTGAGTCTGGATGCTTACTGTCTGCCAGTGTCTACTATATGCTCCTAGCCTCAGGGATCCAGGCTGCTGGGCATGTGTTCAAATGCCGCTGTCTGGTGCCTGGGCCCGGTTGACACTAGGACATGAGCTCAGGCCTGGTGGGAGCCCCATGGAGGCCAGGGAGCCAGGGCTGGGAGCTCCTATAATCTGGCTGAGCACCTAATCCTGCTTTACTTAGAGTTGCTGAAAAGGTGCAGGAAGGAGAGGCCAGGGCCCTGCGAGGCCATGTGGAGGGGAGCTCCCAGGTGCCTGGGCTGTGGGTGGGTCTCACCAGAGCAGGGAGAAGAAGAGGGAAAGTTGGGCCCCAGACACTTCAGAACGTCCCAGCTCTGGCCCTTCCAGAACATTCATCAGCACTTCTTGGACCTTAGTCTTTGTGTAGAACAAGGCCTTTGATCCAGGCCCTGGCTGGTGGGCACCCTGCACAGGGAGCATGACGTGGCCCCCCCTAATTGCCTGGCATGGAAGGGGGTCATGGAAGAGGCATGGCTCTCCCTCCACAGCCTTCTCTTCTTAGAACTTGCCCAGCCTGTGCGTAGGGGTTAATGCTGGGGTCAGGTACGTATGGAGTGTCCAGCCCCTTTCAGGCAGGTGGGTAGGGTGAGGGGGCAGTGGTACTGGGGCCACAATTCCAGGTGTGGTGCTGACAGCTGGGCATGGACAGAGGGCCTGAGCATGTGAGGCGCTGTGATGGGGCAGTGGCACCATTATAGCCCCCCAACTGCCGTGCCACAGGCAGGGGGACCATGGGAGTTTCGCCTGCTGGTGACCAGAAGTTGAGTGATCAATATTGCTCTTCTTTTTCAGTCACCCAGCCCCAGGACAGGGGTTGGGAGTGTTAAAAACAGCCTCCGCTCTTAAAAATGTGATTGTAGGGCCGGTCGAGTGGCGCGCTGGTTAAGCGCTGGCTTAGGAAGCCAGCAGCCCCGGTTCGGGTCCCACATATGAGAGCCAGTGACACTGCCCACAAAAAAAAAAAAAAAAAAAAGTGATTGTAAGACGGACCCAGGTACCCTCCCACAGACCCCCTCCACAATAGGACATTGCTTGGACCTGCTGGCCCGGGCCAGCAGGTTGAGAGACCCTGGCCTTCCGCACCCGCAATGTGCAACCAGCACCTCTATCTAGTTCCAGAATATTGTCATCACCCCCAAAGGAAACCCGCACCCGTTAAGCAGTCACTCCCCATTTCCCCTCCCTCAGCCTCTGCTAACCACTAATCTGCCTTCTGTCTCTGTGGATTTAACTATTCTGGACGTTTCATGTAAGTGAAGTCATTGAATATGTGAACTTTTGTATCTGGTTTCTTTCACTTGGTGTAATGTTCCCGAGGTTTGCATGTGTCAGTACTATCATTCCTTTTGTGGCCCAATTATTCCATTGGATGGATGGACCAATTTCGTTTCCCATTCACTGACTAATGGGCATTTGAGTTGTGTCCACCCTCTGGCTACTGAGAATAGTGCTGCTATGAATATATGTGAGAAGTATTTATTCGAATATCCATTTTCCGTTTTTTTGGGTATTTACCTAGGAGCGGAATAGCTGGGTTACTGGGTAACTCTACGTTTAGCTTTTTGAGGAACCACCAAACTGTTTTACACCATTTTATATTTCTTCCAACAAGGTAGGGAGTTCTAATTTTTCCACGTCCTTGCCAACACCTGTTTTCCTTCTTCTTTTTGAGGGCAGTGTCACAGGCCCTCATATGTGGGACCCGAACCAGAGCCGCTGGCGTCCCAAGCCAGTGCTCAACCACCGCGCCACTCGGCCGGCCCGTGTTTTCCTTTTTAAAATTATAGCTGTTGTGTTGTGTGTGAAGTGTCACTTGGTTTATTCTGATTTGCTTTCGAGCACCTGCTGCATGCCCTGAGATTATACTGACCCTGTTGCGTTCACTCAGTGTCTCGTTTCATCTACTTGACAACAGCCTGAGGTAGGTAGAATTACACCCTTTTTCCAGATGACAAAACTGAGTCCCAGAAAAGTCAACGACGTATCCAAGGGCACACAGCCAATCAGTGACAGAGGCAGAATTCTAAATTGGTGTCTGACTCCAAGTTTAGTGCTTTTTCCATTTTTGAGAGTGGGACAAATGGCTTTCTCCTTTTCTCGTGCTGTGCTTTTCCCATCCCTCCTAACAGCTTTTTATCGTTTTCTAATTATGCTTTCACTTCTCTTTCTTAAGCATCCTCCTTGGACCTCCTTGGCTCTCTTTCCCTCCGGCATCCTGTCTCCCTTCAGTCCTGAAAGGACATTGCCGCAGTGGGGAGGGGAGGGCGCGGGGAACTCACCCTTCCTCTGACAGGCACCTCCTCCATCAGGAGAGAGCAAAGGGGATGAACTGACAACCAGCAGGACCCAGGCATGGCAGATCTCAGGAAGGGGCAGCAAGGGACTGGTTTCCTGCTGCAGGACCCCCAGGGCAGAGAAGGGGGGGTCAGGGGCCCAGGACCCTAGACCACTTCAGCCCACCATCAGGCCCCAGCTGGTTTTCCAGAGTGTCTGCTCTCTTCTCATCCATGGGTTCTCACAGCCAGTTTCAAGCCTGCTTTTCCATTTGCAAGCTAGACAGACTCCAAATCGGGGAAAAGATTCCAGGCTACCAGAGCAGAGCTATTTTATACTCCCTCATAGTCCTGAAACGCTTTTGCTTTTCACAGCATGTTTTGAGCGTCTCATTAGCTCCTCCCACACCCCTGCGAGTCGCGGGACAGACGCCCTCCTCCTTATGAAAATGAGCAAACGGCCTATCTCTGAGCATCAAGCAGTGATGCAGCCAGGTCCAAACTCAGTGGCTGGATATTCTTTCCCCCAGGAAGAGCGTGGAAAAGGTGGGAAGGAGGGCTGGTTGTGTTTCTTTGGAAAGCACAGTGGCTTTATAAGAGGGTCACGTCATTTAATTTAAAAGCCATAAGTTGTGCCGGCCGAATGGCTCAGTTGGTTAAGAGCTCGTTCAAGAGTGTAAGCTGAGCTCTGAGCAACAATGGTTCGAGGCCAGCCCGAGCTGAGTTGCCGTTGAGCTGCCAACAGGTGGCAGGATGGCTCAGCTAAAAAAAAATAAAAATAAAAAATAAAAATAAAAAAAAATAAAAATAAAAATCTTTGGGCCAGCCGAGTGGCAGTGGTGGTTGAGAGTTGGCTTGGGAAGCCAGCCGCCCCGGTTCAGATCCCACATATGAGGGCCAGTGACGCTGCCCTCTAAATTAAAAAAAAAAAAAAAAAAAAAAAAAAAAAATTTAAAACCCATAAGTTGCAAATAGAAGTTAATTTTGTTGGTATAACCTCCTAAATACATTTTATTCCCCACCCCCCCAAAAAAAAGAATTGTGCTGCCTAGATCCAGACAGCCTTTGTGAGTGCCTTCTCTGTGCCTGCGCTGTGCTCAGTGCTTGCCTGATCTCATCCTGCGAAAGACCTGAGAGTAGATAACGATTATCCCCACGTCACAGGTGGGGGCACCAGTGGGCAGGACAGCTGAGAGATGGGCTGCTGGCTGTCACTGCAGGGAACAGTGTAGGAGGAAGGGGTTTAACTGCAGGATTGGGTTTAAGTCAGACTGGTGTGACAATTCGACCTGAGGACAGAGCATGAAAGGGACTGTGGGGTTGGCCCCTCTGGTATACCAGGTCAGAAAGTCAGGAGCAGGTATGAGCCAGGGGAAAGTGGCTTCAGGAGAGGTGGGGAAGGCATTGGTGGCGTCCCCAGCATCCCCAGCGGAACTGTGACCTGAAAAGGCTCCAGAGGAAGCCCACGGAGGAGCCGCCCTCCCCCTGGCTCCCAAGTTTGGTAGGACTATTGTTTTCAGATACCTTTGTACCTCAGTAGACATTGAGCCTGATGACTTCTGCCTGTAATTGGCACGGGTTGTTTCCAGCTCTGGTGCTTGTGACTGGACAACCTTCTTTGTGTTTAACCCCTTCCCCCACGTATACATCACCCCGCCTCTGCCCCTACCATACATATAAAGAGTGATGATCTGAGCCGGTCATACTGGGGTGTGTTGTGTGTAAAAATACATGGGGTTGAGCCATTTCCTGCTGCTTCCGCTGTTGCATGGCGATAAGACACTGGGGACTCGGCTGTGGAAAGAGATCCTCCAACAGACCGAGGGGGAACTGGCCCTGGGAGAGGGGGCACCAGGCCCCCCGCTGCCGTCTGACCTGTTTTCCATCTTTCCTAACTTCTGTAACCTTTTCTTCCTTTCTCTCCCTGCCTGCCCCCGGCCTTTCTCAGCCTGTCATATTTCTTTGTGCCACCTTGATGTTCTGGGGAAGCCTGCCTGTCTGCTGTTGAGGAAAAGGGGCTCCTTCCTGCAGATTCACCCCCTTCCAAGTCGAGCAGTTAGTACCCTTGGGCTCCCAGACTGCTCCCTGCTTCCCTTGGTCTGTGGGTTACTTCTGAGTCCTTGGGAACCTGGCCAGCAGGACGGGTGGAGGTGTACCTCTCCTGGTCCTGGGAGACAGGGCAGGGCTGGTTGCTCCCACCACCATGAAGCGGAAGAGATTGCTGACAACTCCTGAGAACTGGAAGGTAGCAGGCGGGAGGGGTGTCAGTGGGGGAGGGGGGGCGACCCGCCGAACTGCATTAGAGAAGCTGGGGTGGGGAGGGCAGGGAGGCTTCCTGCGCCTGCACTGGGTCCAAAGTGTAGGCTCTGAGGGAGAGCTCCTCAAGGCAGGAGCCTTATGGGGAGGTCGGGTCCAGAGGGACAGTGTGTCTCATCCCTGAGAAACCAAGCCTGTGCCTCTTCAGTGAGGCCGCAGACCTGCTTGGGGCATGTGATGGAGCAACACGAGTGCTGGGCTGGAGAGCCTGTCTTCATAGCTGGGTGGCCCCGAGCAGCCTGTTTGAACGCTGTGGCTCGAAGGAGGAGATCTGCCTGGACTGCGTTTCAGGGATATTGTGGGGAACAGTTAGGTAACAGATGACAGGTAGATAAATGGCGGAAACACTGTTGTCATTGTTGTTCCCTTGGACTCTTCACCTGAAGTTTCCTGTTCCTCCACATCCGTTTTCTAGGCAGAGACACCCAAGTCCAGAGGTGTCGGGGGCACATGGAGGACTGCTGCCAGCCCCTCCGTGCCTCCATGATTTACCCAGGCGTCCTCCATTTGGTTTCTTCCCCAGGTGGACAAGGGAGACCTTGTGGCCCTGAGCCTTCCCGGTGGCCCCAGCCATGGGGACGTTGATGGTCCCATCAGCCTGGACGTGCCTGACGGGGCCCCAGACCCCCACCGCACCAAGGCCGCCATCGACCACCTGCACCAGAAGATCCTGAAGATCACGGAGCAGATCAAAATCGAGCAGGAGGCGCGGGACGACAACGTGGCGGAGTACCTGAAGCTGGCCAACAATGCGGACAAGCAGCAGGTGTCGCGCATCAAGCAGGTGTTCGAGAAGAAGAACCAGAAGTCCGCCCAGACCATCACCCAGCTGCACAAGAAGCTGGAGCACTACCGCCGGCGCCTGCGGGAGATCGAGCAGAACGGGCCGTCCCGGCAGCCCAAAGACGTGCTTCGGGACATGCAGCAGGGCCTGAAGGACGTGGGTGCCAACATGCGCGCCGGCATCAGCGGCTTTGGGGGCGGCGTGGTGGAGGGCGTCAAGGGCAGCCTCTCAGGCCTCTCGCAGGCCACCCACACTGCCGTGGTGTCCAAGCCCCGGGAGTTCGCCAGCCTGATCCGCAACAAATTCGGCAGCGCGGACAACATCGCCCACCTGAAGGACACTCTGGAGGACGGGCCCCCCGAGGAGGCGGCCCGGGCGCTGAGTGGCAGCGCCACACTTGTGTCCAGCCCCAAGTACGGCAGTGATGACGAGTGCTCCAGTGCCAGTGCCAGCTCGGCCGGAGTGGGCAGCAACTCCGGGGCGGGGCCCACCGGGGTGCTGGGGAGCCCCAAGTCGAACACGCTGTATGGAGCCCCTGGCAACCTGGACACTCTGCTGGAAGAGCTGCGGGAGATTAAGGAGGGACAGTCCCACCTGGAGGACTCCATGGAGGACCTGAAAACGCAGCTGCAAAGGGACTACACCTACATGACCCAGTGCCTGCAGGAGGAGCGTTACAGGTGGGTGCTGCTTGCCGCGCCGCAGCCCCGGCCATGTGACAAGCGGCAGGTTTCAGACTCAGTTGTGGAGGCAGGTGGAGGAGCTCCTGGAAGGGTCCTGGGCTGCTGGGAGGGGCCAGGAAGTCCCGAGGAGCCTTCTCCGGACTGGTCAGAGCAGCTGGGAGATGGGATTATGGGACCTGCCGAAGGAAGGCTCTGCCTGTCTGAACACCCCTACTTGATGGTCATGTGGTCAGTGTACAGAAGGGGAAACCAAGGCAGGGACCAGCTACCTGGTCTCGCCTCTGGAGAGACTCTGGTTAGGAGCACTGATTCTGGAGCCAGGTTACCTGGGTTCAAATTGAGCTCTACTATTTACTGTTCACATTGAGCGAAGTCCTTACGGCCCTCCTCCGCACCTGGTTTCCTTGCGAGGCAGAAATAACATGACTCTCCACGCATGGGGTCCGTGAGGGTTCACTGAGGCCACACCTGTCAAGTCAAAGTGTGTAAGTTCCTGGCACAGTCGGTGTGTGTCGAGCTGGAGTCGGGTCCTTCCTCCCCTCTCCCGCCCTGCCCGTCTGCTCCGTGCCTCTCACGGGGCATTTGGCACTTGCTCCCTGGGATTCTGGGGGATCTTTTCCTTAGCACTTTTTCTTGTTTATATATATGGAAGATTTGGAAAATTGAGGGGGAACTCTGCTTGAAAACCAATCAGCCCCGCTTAATAGTCATCTTTCAATATTTGTACCTTCAGAGCAGGATTGTTCTCTATATCCCTGTGTGCCAGGTACCCAGGAGAGCATCTTAGCTCAGGGCAAATTCCTGAACCTCTCTGTGCCTCGGTGTTCTCATCTGTAAAATGGAGGCGACACTAGTACTTACCACGTGGGGACATAGCGACAACGCTGTTGAGACAATGTGGGAGAAATGCTCAGCACGGTGCCTGCACATAAGTTCAGTGTAAACAGTGCTTTCACTGTTGTCGCTCCTGTTAAAATTGGGATGGGGCTACACACGTGAGGTGGGCTGAGTCATTGCTGAGAATGGATGGAACTGATCCTGGGGAGAGAAGCGGGGCTGGGGAGCCAGGCCTGCTGTCACACCGCCTCCCCCTGCCAGGTACGAGCGGCTGGAGGAGCAGCTCAACGACCTGACCGAGCTTCACCAGAACGAGATGACCAACCTGAAGCAGGAGCTGGCCAGCATGGAGGAGAAGGTGGCCTACCAGTCCTACGAGAGGGCCCGGGACATCCAGGTACCACCAGGGACTGACCTCGGGGAGGCCCCAGACACGCTGATAGAGCTGGCAGCAGCCCGAGGGTGAGGGTTTACCAGGTGGGGGATGATGGGCACAGGGACGGAAAGGGCAGTGTGAGGCGGGATGAAGGTAAGAGTGAGGCAGGCCCGAGGCAGAGTGTGCATCAGTGCCAAGGCAAGCCGGCGGGTGAGGGCCGCCCATGCCCCCAGCTCTGATGGCAGCCTTGCCAGTGAATAATTGGAACTGCCAGTGCCTGAAGGGGAAGCTGGGGTCGGACCAGCTCCTCCCCTTCCGCTTCCCTCCGAGCCTCCCCAAATTGGCATAAGTAAAGGACTCTGCCGCCAGCTGCATCTGACCAGTCTATACCTGCCGGGCCTTTGGAGGGGGCCCCCTGTGCCTTGTCCCCCTCCCATGCGACCACCCCTCTGCCCCCACAGGAGGCTGTGGAGTCCTGCCTGACCCGGGTTACCAAGCTGGAGCTGCAGCAGCAGCAGCAGCAGGTAGTGCAGCTGGAGGGCGTGGAGAATGCCAACGCGCGGGCCCTGCTGGGCAAGTTCATCAACGTGATCCTGGCGCTCATGGCCGTGCTGCTGGTGTTCGTGTCCACCATCGCCAACTTCATCACGCCGCTCATGAAGACGCGCCTGCGCATCACCAGCACCGCCCTCCTGGTCCTCGCCCTCTTCCTCCTCTGGAAGCACTGGGACTCCCTCACCTACCTCCTGGAGCACGTGCTGCTGCCCAGCTGAGTGGCCAGCCAGTCCCTGCCCCGTGCTCCCCCAGCTGGCCATGCGTCTCCGCGGGGACCTTGGGACTCCAGATTCCCTTGGACTTCTTCATATGTGCAGTGTGGCCTCCTGCCCAAACTGTCCATTTCAGCAGCTCCTGCCCCTTCGCTGTACTTGCTTCTGTCTAACGCGTTCTCCCTGTTGGCCTGAAGGGAGCCTCGGGGGCAGCACTTGACTGGAGGCAGCGAGGACATCTGTGGCCAAATGGAGCAGAGGAGGTCACTGGGACCGACTGTTTTGATTATTTACAGTCACACAAGGACTTCTCTCAGCTGACTTGGATGCCGCCAGTCAGAAAGGCCAATGAGACTCGGAGCAGGAGAGGGCCATGCCTCAGCTTTCCCAGGGAAGAGTCCCTCCTGTGGAGATGGTTAGGAGGGAGGCACTGCTGGCCCCAGAGAGAGCAGGGAAGAGAGGGGAGAGGCTCCCCAGCTCTGGGTGGCTGCTGGACCAGAGAGCTGGCGCAGCCTTCCTTCCTCCAGAGCTGGCCTGAGGCTGGGTTCTGGCTGGGATCTTCTGGGAGCCGAAGGGTGCAGGTTCTGGAGGCCAGTGGGTGTGGCTTTGGCTTTGGGTTTTCCCTGTTATTCTTTCTGCCTGTCACTGGATCTGCTCTTTTCAGGGAAACAGGCCCCTGGGCCCCTGATCCTCAGCCTGAGCCCTTAGGCCGCTGGGAGCAAGTTGGGTTCTATTTATTTATTTATTTATTTGTTCCTTTGTACCTTATCCCCACTGAGCTTCAGGGAGAGGTCTGCCCCTGTCCCCTCTCTGAAGCCAGGGCTTATTCTTGGCTGTCAGGCACTTCCATACCATCTAGCCTCCAGATAATCCTGGCTGGGCGATGTGGGGTAAAGCCACCGGGCCCCTCTCCCAAGCAGCCCTGAGCCAGGCTGGGAGGAGCGAAGCCTCTCTTTTATACATCTATTTATTTTGTACGTGTGTATTTGTGTGGAGGAGGTTGTTTGTTGCTTTATTTTTTTAAGGCTCTGGAGTGTGGTGTATGGTTTCTCTTCACATCTTCCCCTCCCCATGCGCACTTCCAAGAAGAGAGGGGATTTCTTGGAAAAGGAGAGAGAAATCCCCTAGAACAGGGGAGGGCAGTGGCTGCCAGCTGTTGTGGACCTTCCCGAGAAATAAATATCCTCTAAATTTTCAAACCCTCCTCTCTAGTGCTGGTTGATGAAGCTGTCTCCTGGAGACCACCGGGCCTTTCCCCCCACACAAACATTCTGAGTAACACAGGCTGGGCCCTACCGGCTGTCCTGAGGTCTTCCTTCAGTACCAAACACTGAACAAGGCATCACCCACCCTTTCCATCTGCTTTGCGCGACCAAAGCTCTGGCTTAGGTGATAGGGAGGTGAGATGACACCCACCCCATCCACACCTCCTGGAGTGCTTTCCAGGAGGAGGCGAAGGGATGGAGAGATTTCCATAGCTTGGAGAAGGTAAGCAGCTAGAAGACAGCAGTCATAGCTAGGTGTGGCCACCAGAGGGCAGCAAAGTCCTTAACCTTTTACTGTGGTTCAGTCCCCAAAGAGCCTCAGTTGGAGTTAGCTTGGCCTTATCAGTGCTGTCCAGCCGGAGCGCCTGCTTACCAGGACCTGGAGCGTGGCCTTGAGTGTAGAGGCCAGGCCCTCTGTGGCTGCATGGCTGCATCTCCCACCCCTGGCAGTTAAAGGCACTCACAGAAGGCACTGAACTCCCAGCAGAAACCCTGTGGGAGTTTTGGGGCATCACCTGAGTCTCCCTACCAGAAGGAGAGGCTGGCCACCAGCTCCATGGAAGCCAGAGAGGTGGGGAAAGCACCCACCTGAGTCCTGGCCCATAATTAGCGCACCTGTGGCCAACTCCCATCTCGGTTCCTGGCCTCAATTTCCACATCTGTAATATGGGATGGATACAGTAGCTGCTAAGTTCAGAGGGCTCTGACATTCTGTGGTTCTGTAGGTCTGAGAAGTCCCAAGTTTAGCTGTCTCAATGACCTTGGGCTTGAGGGCGCTCCAGGAGTCAGGGACCAGGCCCTAATAGGATCAGAAAGGGTGCTCTGCTGGACCTCAAGGAGGATGACACCGACAGTCATCCTCCCCTTCGGTAACCATGGAGGGGTTTTACCAGGTGACCTGACAAGGCCTTTCAACAGTGCTACTCCAGGACCCTGCACGTCCCCCCCCCATCTTCTAACCACATGTGCATACCTCCCTTGGCCCAGGCTGTGGGCCAGGAGCCTGCATTCCTGGGCCCCAGGTGGGGGTGGCTGCTCCCAGCTGCAGACATTTCCCACATTCCTCTCCAAGGTCAGGTGCCTTCCCTGCACTGGCTCTTAATGTCACTGCCAGCCACAGTCCACATTGAAAGGGAGGAAGGAAGAGGGAGGGAGGGCAGGGGTCATTCTCAGTCCATTCTGAGGCTGCAAAGCAAACGGTCCAAGAAGAGGGGGAAGATCGGCTGCAGCTCTGTAGTCGTCTGCAAGAAGAACTGAACAGCATAGGGCCGGCCGCGTGGGCCAGTTGGTTACGAGTTGGCTTAGAGCTCTGAGCAACAGGGCCGCCGGTTTGATTCCCACATGGGCCAGTGAATGCTGCGCCCTAGCTGAGCTGTCGCTGAGCTGCCAACAGGTGGCAGGATGGCTCATCTGGTGTAACAACAAGACTACCTGTTCAATGGTGGGCTATGCCCACCTGCAAAAAAACAAAACAAAAAACTGAACAGCATAGGTCCCATGTTTGCCTCATTGTGACAATGGGATGTCCAGTATAGCCATGCCCTGACTGGGAGTTGGGTTTTGTTCCTCTGATAGTCACTTGTTCATTTCCGAATCTCTCTTCCCTCTGTAAAAAGGAGAAGAGTGGCCCCCACTCTGGACATGCCTCCCTCTTTCACCACGGGTTCACAGGGTGGTCTCCGCTGCAGGGGACCACTGTCCTTCAGACTGAAGGGACAATAGCAAGCTCCTTCCCAGAGCGTTTGTGATTCTGTTCCTAGCCCCACACTTGGAGATTCAGAGGGCTCAGCTAGCCCTGCAAATCTCGCAGCCTCGCCCCAACCAGGGTGGGGGCAGCTGAGAAGTCCTCTCTGTCTGGATTTGGTGCTTTACCATTCCAGCAGCACTTGGACAGGTGGCTGGCCTGGAGCTGGCACATTTATTGCACCCATGCAAACAGTGGAGCTGCTGCAGGTGCAGCCTGAGCAAACACCGAAGTTCTCAGCACGGAAGAGGCAGAGGGAGGTAACTTCACCCTGCTATCCAGGTTACTCCAGGGTGAGATTCCAGGGTGAGGAGAGCGGGGAGAAGAGAGGAGCTGTTGTCAGGGCACCTGGAGGGATCCTCATGGCAGGCTTCATTTCCCGGTCAGGAGTGGGTCCCCTAAGTGACGTCCAGACCCCAGTATTTAGAGCACGGGCTTTGGAGCCAGCAGACTTGGGCTCAAATTTCAGTGTAACTCTCTCACCAGCTTCCTCATCTGCCGATAGGGAAGCAAATGACTGGCTTACAGATTTAGGGGGCAGGAGAGAGAACATTCTGCGGGTCACGTTTTGAGCAAGGTGCCTAAAACCTAATAAGGGGATAGCCTAAGGCAATTATGACTAGTCCTTTTCCTTTAACTCAGGGACATGTTGAAGTGCTGAAGAACTGCTCAGAGAAGTCTAAGCAGACTCTGCCGAACGCACAGGCTGAGGGTGGCTGATGGGAGTCTCAGCCTCTGACACCTGAAGGCTCAGGGGTGGCCCTCACAGCTCCCCTTCCCAGGAGGCCTTTCCCCTCAGTCTCAGAGTTAAGGTGGCCCCGTGTCAAGGGGGCAGCCCCAGCTTGGGAGAGGACTGGTGAGGCCTGCCTGGCCCAGCAGCTGCCTGCACACCTTGTGCTGCCAGGAGATCAGTGCATGGGGCCCCCAGACCAGGGGCCCCAACGTGGGCTTGGCAACCAGCATCAAGAGGCCCAGATTTCAACTGCTGAGACTCAGCCACTCAGTGGCTTTGAGGTCAAGGACCTCAGTTTCCTCACCTGAAACATGATAATGATGCCTGTGCTACCCAGTGGCAGGCCATTCCTAAGTCTCAGAGGAGATGTCAGATTTGGGTGCCTGTTCCCTCACCGCCCCCAGATTTCTCCCTAGGAGGGACGAAACCTGTCAGGATGCCGCTGGGTCATCTGGGGTCCCCAGGGAGGGCTCTGATCTCTTGGCCTGAAGGGTTTTAGCCAACCTCCATATGGAGATAGAACAAGGCAGCTGCGCTCCACCAGATGTGCTGAGACAGTGGTGGGGAGGGAGGGAAGGCTGCGACTTGCCCCAGCACATCCAGACCGGCCGGCAGGACCAGAGTCACCCAGCCAGCCAGAAGGTCAGTCCACGCTGGTGTCTCTCACACTTGGGTTGTCCTAGGAGAAGTCTTCCTCCCCAGCGGTTGATTGCTGCATTTAGTCCCCCAACCCTCCCAAGGCCAACTGTCCAGATGAGGGAGGCATCTGGGCCCAGTGGTGCTGGGCAGGCCACCTCCGCCATGCCCCTGCCTCCAGGCAGCCACCCACCAAGTTGGCTCTACTTCCAAAAGCACCCAGAGGAGATTCCACAAGCCCCGCCGCCCAGCAACCTCCCACCTGAAGGTTCTTTTATTGCCTCCCTTTGGTTGTTCTTGCAATGTCAGCTGACTGGGGATAAGACTACAGTAAATGCTTTAGGAAGATCTGGGTCTCTGCCTGGTTTGAGGGCTCTATTCTCTGGTTTCCTACAGGAAGGCTGAGTTCTCTCAGTGCCACCCTCCTGGGTGGCCAGAGCTAGGTAAGAAACCACCCATTTTTTCCTGGAGCTGGTCCCCGTGTTCTTTTGTTCTAGTTGAGCGCAGCTCCAAGCTCCCAGATTTGGTGTGGAGGTGACGAGGAGAGGATTTCCCATGAAATTGGGCATTAAATGACCTTGAGCAAGAAAGAGTCACCAGCATAAACCTGTTATGTGTCTCTGACTGCTCCCTCCTCCTTCTCTTCTCAGCCAGGCCCAGCAGGCCAGGCCAAGGATGGGAGGACCTGAGACATGGCAGCATGGCTGCCGAGGGGCAGGGACTGCAGAGGGGTCCCATTCCTTTCTTTCTGTTTCCTCCTCTGCTGGTCTTGGAGCTCTCACCTTAGTTGGAAGCTTGGAGTCCAGGCGTGTGACCCCCAAACCACCCAGTCTTAGATTGAAATAAAGACAAAAAATCATGGTTTGGAGCACCTGCTCTGTGCCAGGCACTGGGGACACAAAGAAAAGCATGACATGGTGCATGTCCTCATGGAGCTCACACACACACACACACACACACTTCTTTTTTTTTTTTTTTCTTTTTTTTTTTTGAGGGCAGTGTCACTGACCCTCATATGTGGAACCCAAGCCGGGGCCTCTGGCTTCCCAAGACCAGCGCTTAACCACCGCGCCACTCGGCCGGCCCCACACTTCTGATGTAGGCACAGGCAGAGAAAAATGCTGCAACAGGGTCTGGGGTGGGAGGTCCGGGGAGGGAGACCTTCATTCTGATGGGGAGCATTAGGGAGGTTTCTTGGAGCATTGGGGATGGCTACGACGCAGGGAAGGACAGTGTTTCCTTGCAGGGAATGGTTTTGGTCGGATCCTGGGTTTGCAGATGGCATAAAAGGCATCCGTTCATGGCATGAGAGGGTATGTGGTTATTTCAGGGGAAGGGTTTCCAAGTCCACTCCAATAGGAAGCGCTGGGAATGAGGATGCCTTTCAGAGAGGGAAGGAGACCCCCCCCCCCAGAACTTCTGGGTCTTCATGAGGGTCTTTTGTGCTTGGAAACAAAAGAGAAGGGGAGGGGAGCTTTGGGAGAGAAGGGAAAGGAAAAACATTGGCTAACGCTCAAATGTGCTGTGTCATACAGAGAAGGTCTTGTAACCTATCTGGGCCTCAGTGTCACCATCTCCACACCTAAAATGGTGAAATTTGGATGGAGAGATTGACAAGGCTAGCAAGTCTCTGGAAAGATCCAAGAAGGTGTCTCTGCATGCAGCTGCTAACGCTGTAGTGGGGAGCCTTGGTTTGAGTGAGGTCTGTGAACAAGAATGCGTGCTGACACAGGAGTGGCAGGAGCAGCAAGAGGTCGGTGACCCTTGTTCTACCCACACGAGGGGTCCCATTGGTGCATCCCCAGGCTGGTGGGGGGACCCAAGTGTCTCTAAGTGATGGAGGAGGGAGTTTGGCCCCTAGACTCTGTAGGCAGCCTTCTCACCTTCTCCCGGGAGGTGGGGCTAAAGATGAAACAGACACCAGGGTTCTCTTCTCAGCTTGGCAGCTGGAAGATTAAAAAGGAAGTAGCTTCTGCAAGGCCATCATCTATTGTGGTGTGATCTAATGGTGTGGGAAGGTCCCACTCCAAACCAGAGTCACAGCAATATTAATCCCTTTCTCTGTCCAGGACCTTTCAGCTAACAAATGCTTTTTGTGTGCACTGATTCATTTTATCTTCACCACATTCCTAGGGGATAGCTTGAGAGGTGTCATTATATTCCATTTTTACACATGATCAAACTGAGCCTCAAAAAAAGGGGGGCAGGCCGGCTGGGTGGAGCAGTGGTTAAGAGTTGGCTTGGGAAGCCAGCGGCCCCGGTTCGGGTCCCACATATGAGGGCCAGTGACACTGCCCTCCAAAAAAAAATTAAAATAAATAAATTAATTAATTAATTAATAAAAAAAATTTAAAAAGGGGGGGGCAGGGCTGAGTGGCACATTGGTTAAAAGTTGGCTTGAGATGCCAGCTCTGAGCAGCAGGGCCCTGGTTCAGATCCCACATGAGGGCCAGTGATGCTGCGCCCTCTACAGCTAAGATGGTGAACAACAGCTCGACCTGAAGCTGGGCTGCCGTGAGTCACCGTTGATGGCTGGCAGCTGGTGTGCGCCTCTGTGAGCCTCCGTAAGTGGCCGTGAACTGCCATGGGTAGCCATCCAATGGCCGGCGAGCGACTGCCTCACCCTGGAAGAGCGCAATGATGATACCAACATGGGCCAGTGAAGTGACTGAAGAACAAAAAGATGGCAACTTGTTTGTTCCCCTTCCTCGATTTCCCAATGCTGTTCCCCTCCCCCAATTCCCAATAAAATCTTTAAAAAAAAAAATGAGGGGAGCTTACTCATGGACACAGCTGGTGAACCGTAGACCCCGAACAAGCCCAGCCTTGCTGACAATGCCACCATCCATAATGAAGGCTAGTACCCACAGTTAGATTAACGCTGCTTCCTGTACAAGCAGGAGGGCTAAGCCTTGAGCCATTCACATCTTAGTATGAATTAGTTTATCTCATTTAACACTTTCTCTGCTCTGCCAGAGGAAAGGAGGTTAGGGTTGGTGGGAGTGAGGAGAAAACACTTTCAGAGAGGCAGAAAGGGAAGACAACACTTCTAAAAATTCTGCTGACTTTTGGGGCTGGCCAAGTGGAGCGTTGGTTAAGAATTGGCTTGGGACGCCAGGTCTGAGCAGCAGGACCCTGTTTCAGATCCCACACGAGAGCCAGTGACGCTGCGCCCTCTACAGCTAAGATGGTGAACAACAGCTCCCAGTGTGAGTGACCAGCAGCCAGTGTGAGCTGCTCTGAGCCGCTGTGAGCGGCCGTCTAATGGAAAGAGAACAACTGCCTCACCCAAGAAGAGCGCATTGATCACAATACAAATGTGGGCCGGTGAAGCGACGTCCTCCACAATTAGACTGAAGAACAAAAAGACAGCAACTTGTCTGTTCCCCTCCCCCAATTCCCAAATAAAATCTTTAAAAAATAAATAAATAAAAATAAAAATTCTGCTGGCTTTCAAGTATTTCCAAGTCTGAGTTCTCTAACCCACAGAGCCTTATGCCAACCCCAGAGGGAAATGGCTAGGGAGGTCCAAAGGAGCCATTTATTCACCCATTCATCAAAGCTATCTGAGTGTCTGCTTAGCGTAAAACACGGAGGATGCTGGGGCGAGCTAGACAAACCCTTTCTCTTTGAGCATCTAGAAATCTATCCTGAAAGACAGAAAAATAGGTCAATGACAGTGCAGCTTAGTAATTGCTAAAATAGAGTTATGATCTAAGGAAGAGCAACTAACTGCCAGAAGGGAGCTGAATTGGCAAAGTTCTCCTCTCTCGATGACACACCCCTCGTCATACAATTTTTTACCCTTCCCAGCACCTCATAAGTCTTCCAGCCAGAAAGTCCTTTTTGTTACCTCATATACGTCTCTCTTGCCCAGCAGTGTCTAGGAGACCTAGCCATGCCCCGTGATTCCCACCCTGTGACCTCAGCAGCTGGGTGAAGGGCCATGGGGTCTTTATGGAATCTCTGGCCAATACTCCCATTAGACGGATAAGGAAACTGAGGCTGAGAAAGGGGAGGTGACTTGCCCAAGATCACCACAGTGAGGAGATGTCATCACCAAGGACACCTGGAAGGATGTAACTGAGGAATCCCTGTGCTCTGTACATGGTCGGAGAAGGGAGGTAAGGGGATGTACGGAGAGGCAGAGGGGACCCTGACTCCCCCCTGAAGAGAGGATGCTCTGAAGCCAGGGAGGAAAGAGAAGGCAGTGGGGAAAGCACCTGTTAGGACAGGCAAGCTCCTCCTAAGACCCAGTGTTATCATTCACAGTCTGTCTTATTGGACCCTTGCAAGCCAGGGCTATTTAAATTTAAACTTAAATGAGTCAAAATTAAATAAAATTAAAACTATAGGGGGCCGGCCGAGTGGCGTGGTGGTTAAGTGCTGGCTTGGAAAGCCAGCGACCCCAGTTCGGGTCCCACATATGAGGGCCAGTGACACTGCCCTCAAAAAAAAACCCAAAAAACCCCTATATTTCTACGTGGCTCGTGTCGGCTGTATTGGATGGCACAGATAGAGCTCACTTCCTTCATGGCAGAAGGTTCTGTTTGGATAGCACTGCTCTAGACTTGTTACGTGTGTAATCTCATTTTTAAAATATTTTTCTGAGTGTTATTAATGCATGTTTGTTACAGAAAATTTAACAAGGGAACTCAAATCGCAGGTGGTCCTTCACTCCACTATTAGCATATTTGACATGTGTCCTTCCAGTCTTTAAAAGAAAATGCAAATAATGTACAGTCATTGTAAAAAATGCAAACAATATAGGGTCATAGAGCGGGTGTTGTTCCTTAACACCCTCCCTGCCAGCCACTTGGCATATATTTATCCAAATATATGCGGAGTCTGAGTCCCCTCAGCCAAGGGGCCACTTGAACCACAGAATCTCCATTTCACTGTCTTGCCCTAATCGGCCTTCAAGACTTCCAGCCCCTGTCATTAACCCAAAGTGCCCCAGGGCCGCTGACAGTCGTCAGGGTGGGTCCCTGGTCTCAGCAGTCTTCTCAGGGGCCTCGGCTTTGGATCCTCATTAGCACCCTCCTCACAGGAAGCCCCTCTCTCCCTCTCCTGCACACGGCCCAGGGGAAGGGGCACTGTTCTTTCATCTCACCACCCCTCCCTCCATCACTTCTCCCAGCCAACCTCCGGGGCAGCAGCAGAATAGCAGAGCAGTCAAGAGCAGGGGCCTTGGATCAGTCACAGGTATTTAAGCTCTCTAGGTCTTCATTTGCTCATCTGAAGAGTGGAAGTAATACCTAACTCAAAATGATGCTGTGAGAATGAAAAGAAACCACAGACATAAAGTATTTCACATGTTCAGATAGTTATCATTGTCATTTTACAGATGGGAACACGGGGCTCAGAGAGACCGAGGCACCTCTCAAAGTCCCACTGGCAGGAGGTGGAAGGCTCCAGCGTTCTAACCTGGGTCTATTTAGCTCCAAAGCCCACGCTGCTCTCCTACAGGACAACCCCTTTCTCGTCCTCACCCGTCAGCTCCAGGACACCTTCAATGGGGTCCAAAGGCAAAGGAAGAAGCAAGGGAGGCAGCAGCAGAGCTGAAACGTGACCCCAAAGCTCAGCCTTGTCCCAAGTTGAGATCTGCTGGACCCTGAGAGGGCAATGGTCCCCTACCATGGGCCCTCCTTCCCCAGCTTCCCATTGCAGATTGGGCACCCCTGCTGCATGTGTCTGCTCTCTGTAGACCTCAGTTTCCCCACATGTATAACAACCTTGGCAGCCTGTCATTCTGAGCTTCTGTGACCTCCAACCCCACGAAGCATCAAGGAAGGACTCAGACTTGGGCTTGACAGGATGGGAGGTGGGGGTTGGGAGGGAGTGGGCACAAAGGCGGCTCTGCCCCTCACACCAGACCAGGCCCTGGGGATTGGGCACTGACTCCGAGTTACCCTCGCTCTCCCCTGGATCACCTGAGGCCCTGGTAGGGTCGGGTGCTTGACAGGCCTGCTTGGTAAGAGCAGGTCTGGAAGGAGGTTTAGGAAGGGTGTGGTGGGGAAGGTGTGCCGCTCAGGCCCAGGTGTGATCACTAGAGAGGGGGCACGCCTGCCAGCTTCCTCTGCTGTGCCAGACAGGGCAGGGCCCCTTCTCCCACAGGCTGAGCCTCTGGGCTCTTAGCAAGGAGTGAGCAGAGTTGGACACCCTCCCCCTCACCATTCATCCAGTGCCAGCTGAAAAGCTCTTCCTTGCTGGGTGGTGGATGAGACCGGCCAGGGAGCCAAACCCCAACTGCCCCCAGAGCTGTGAGAACAGGAGTGGGTAACCTGTCCTCACAGGCCCGAATGGCAAGGGGCCTGTCTCCCTCAGCTACCCTGCCCCAGGGGCAGCAGGAGCAGACAGTGGCCATGGGTGACTCACCAATGAGCCATCTGTCATCCCCTCCTGCTATGGCAGACCCAGGACAGCCTAGTTCGTCTCCCAAGGAGGCTGGTGACCAGCCCTTCTTGCCGCCAGCTTCCTCTCTCCACACCCAGCTCTGTGCATCACATCAGGGTCATTTTGATGGCAGTAGATCCAGGCAGTCCGAACAGACAGAGGCCACAGGGGCCCAGGCCTGGCCTGCAGTTCCCTGCCCTACCCCTTCTTCCCTCCACAAGGCAACACCCATTCTCCCTGAGTCCCAAGGGAAGAGTTGTCATTGACATTTCTTCATCTCCTTCCGGGATAGAACTTAGACCCTGCCTCAAATTTATTCCCTTCCAAAAGACCAAGTATGTGGGGGTACTGGGGAGTCCTAGTCCATTCACTCCATGTAGGACGGAGCTTATGGTTAGAAAGTATTTCCTTTTGCTGAGTTACTGTCACCTCCCTGTAGAATCCACAAGACAGCACTTCAAAAATTGAATGTTTACTTCCAGTCCCCATCTACTCCACAATTCTTTGCGCCAAGCCAAATACTCTCAGTTTTTTCAATCATTTCTCCTGAGACTGGTTTCAAGACTTTTTGATGGATGGCCTGTGTCCTCTTGAAACATTTCCATTTATCCATGTTCTTCTCGTAACATGGTGTCAATAACGGGGCCTGGTGTTCCAGCCAATGCCAGTCCATCATGGAGGATGGTAGCGAAATATCACGTCCTAGACTCTGGCATGACATAGATGCCATGAGTTCTGTTGTCTTGCTGGCCTACACAGAACTTGAGGTCAGGGAGCACCTCCTTAGCATAGTGCTATCGAATGTCCATGTTGAATGGGTGTGCATGGATCACCCCAGCCTGCATGACTGCTGCCTCCAGAATTTGAAGGCCCCTCTGCCTGCCTGGTGCCTTTCTGCCTGTCTGGTAAGGGGGTTCCCTTGCACACAACTTCCCATGGAAGGGGCCTCAAGGCTCAGACAGTGCCTCTTTACAGATTTTCACTTGAGACCCCTCTTGAGAGTCTCATGGAAATTCCACCCTTTTCCCAAAAAAATGCACTCGCTCAAAAGTTCTGCAAATGACACCAGGACTTCCTGCAGACCATTCCTGGACCCTAGGTTAGGAATCCCCATCTGGAAGTTGATGTCTGAAAAATAAACTCTTGAGATTGCCTCCCTGTTCAAACCATGGGGCCTAGGGCAAAGTCAAAGTAATAACCTCTCAGACCAGTGCTGTGCTCAACAGCCACAAAGCATGTTCACATATATCGCCTAGGACAGACCCTAGGATACAGATTATAATTGAAGAAATACAGGCCGGCCGAGTGGCGCGGTGGTTAAGCACTGGCTTGGGAAGCCAGCCGCCCAAGTTCGGGTCCCACATGTAAGGGCCAGTGATACTGCCCTCAAAAAAAAAAAAAAAAAAAGGAGGTTAAGGCCCAGAGAGGTGCAGTGACTCGCCCAGGGTTACACAGTGAGACTGGGCAGAGTCACACCAGACTCCTATATACATGGGGCCTCAGAGAAGCCCAACATAGCCTGCTTGCCAGTGGGAAAGATACAATGAAGAATCAGCTGCACTTGGCCGCTGGGGAGACTGGTCCTGCTGCTGCTCCACAGAGGTACACCTAGGCTGACTTCTGTGGTGAGCTGTGGTTCTAGAAGCTTTCCTCTTGGCAAAGACAGAAGGGCCAGGCTGTCAGGCTGCGGCTTGTGGGAGGGGAGGGATAAGGATGGAAAGCAGGCCTGGAGCCTGAACCCCGGAACCCAGGGGACAGAGAAAAATTCCCTGATTCCTGTCTCTCCCAAGAGTACAGACACCTCTCTTGGCAGGAACATACACCCCGGAAAATAACATGTGGCCAGGGAAGGGGTGGAGGTCAGGATATAGAGTGTATCTGAGTGTATGAATGAGGTTTATATATAGGCACCAGGCTTGAGGTCAGTGTTTAAGTTTCTAAGAATTCTTGTTCCCTACAATCCCACTACTTGACCCAGAAAACTTCAGCCTGCAAGACCCAGCTCACTGCCCCCATGAAGCTTTTCCCCAGTGCTCTGTGGCTGAGGGCATTGCTCCCTCCACATGGCCCCGTGTTCAGATCCCACTCTAGTCATTATATGACCCCTCTGTGCCCTTAACAGGCTGCAGCTCTGGACTCAGTGTCTCATCCCAGCCCCTGGCAAGAGGGGCTCAATCCATGTTTGTTCAGTAAGCTCTAGACACTGGAAATGATAGACTGTGCTTTGCTTCCACTTGTTCTGTGACTTCAAGCTGGGTCCAAAACCATGGTCAAAGACAGCCAGCATCCTCACGACCTCCCCTTAACTGGAAGCCAATAGTGGCCTTTAGAAACCCTTGGAAGAAGCAGCTAATATCTTTTCCCAGGCTCTGACATTTGAGGGAGAAGGTTGAGGAAACTGTCATTTTTGTCTTTCCCCGACCATGTTATTTCCCTTTGTAGAAAACAGTTGGCAAAAATGGGCAGAAAAGGTGTCTAGAGCTTAGAGCGTCGCTCTTCAGGCACCTAAGTGATGCTTCCTCCTCCATTGCTTTGCAGCCTGGACCTGGGGAGTCGCTGAGGGAGGGGCTCAGGTTTGCTGCTCCAGCCTCTGATTATTCACTCTTATTGCAATAAATTTATGAATTCATATTAGTTTTGCGCACCTGTCTTCTCCTCTGGATTTCCAGGCTCTGGAGGGAAGGACCCACATTTGATTCAATTCAGGGTCCCCAGGGCCTGGTACAATGCCCAATACACAGGGATGCTCAATACATGGTAAAGAAAAAAACGTGCACTGCAGCCTACCTGCCAGTCTTATTTCTGGGGCACCTCTGTCTCGCTGAATGGAAAGAGCTTAGAGCTTCGATTCCTAATGCAGAAGGGATGGCATTTCTCCCCCTGGGCTGCTCCTGAGGCCAGTTCTTTGTCGCTATTTATTTCCATCCCCAAATGTGCTTCTTAGGTTTTCCTGCCACCTGCCTGAAGCCCTGAGCCATGCCCACCCTCACCACCTCTCGCCCCCAGTTGTAACTGTGCCGCAGCTCCACCCAGACAACTTGACTCACCCCCCAGCCTCCTGACAACCCTCACCCCCACTGCAACCATAACTATTTTTAGCAGAACCTCATGTTTTGGCATCCTCCCTGGCCTCCACCCACCCTACACCCACTGGTGTCACTTCCCCCTTTTAATTAACAACAACAGCAAGGTCGCTGTGTTTCACTGTCCTTTTCTTAAGAATATGGGAACACCCAGGTTTTTTGTTTTGTTTTGTTTTTTTTAAAGATTTTATTGGGGAATCGGGGAAGGGGAACAGACAAGTTGCTGTCCTTTTGTTCTCAGTCTAGTTGTGGAAGACATTGCTTCACTGGCCCATGTTGGTACCATCATTGCGCTCTTCTCAGGTGAGGAAGATTGGTCGCTGGCCTCTGGACGGCTGCTCACAGCCGCTCACACTGGCTGCCGACCACTCACTGTAGCCTATGGCAGCCCACTGCAGCAGGGGCTGCAGCTATGTCCCGGGGACTCACAGCAGCCCAACTCCAGGTGGAGCTGTTGTTAGCTGTAGAGGGCAGTGTCACTGGCCCTCATATGTGGCATCCGAACTGGGGCCGCTGGAGTCCCAAGCCAGCTCTTGGGCCAACCCTGTCCTTTTCTTTTGTTCATCCTCAGGCTGTCTGGGTTTCTTGGGGGTTGGGTGACTCCTGGGATCAGTTCAAGGAAGAGGTTTGCTCCCCCAGGCTGTAACCTTGGAGCCCTACACATTTAGAGGCCTGCCCTGGGGGTCCTCAGGCACACTCTTTTCTTAAAGCTGCCCAGAACAAGGAATTTTCTATCTTTTCCTGGGTCAGAATCCAATGCCTGACCCAAGATGTTCTCAATCTCACCTAAATCTTTCCTGCCCTAAGGGCTGCCAAATTTAGCAAATAAAAATTCAGAACACCCATTTAAATGTGAACAACAATGTTTTGTTTTTGTTTTTTGAGGGCAGTGTCACTGGCCCTCACATGTGGGACCTGAACCGGGGCCGCTGGCTTCCCAAGCCAGCACTCGTTCAGCCACTCGGTGGGCCCTGAACAACAATTTTTTTAGTTTAGCATGCCCCAGGCAATATTATACTAAACATTATTCGTTGTTTATCTGAAATTCACATTTAAATAGCCATCCTGTATTTTATCTGGCCACCCTATCAGATATTCCCTCACCAGAGCAGCAATTTTCAGATGTTTTGGTCTCAGGATCCCTTTACACTCTTAAAAAATTACTGTGGATCCTTAAAGAGCTTCTATGTGCGTGAATTAATGTTTCACATATTAGAAATTAAAACAGAAATTTAAAAAACAATTATTAATTTATTTTAAAATAAGTTTAAAAAATAACAGTAATAACTCATTATATGTCTATATAAACCAAATTTTTCAATGAAAAAGGACTGTATTTTCCAAAACAGAAACAATCAGTGAGAAGAGTGGCATTGTTCTGCATTTTTTGCAAATGTCTAGATTCTTTTTTTTTTTTTTTTTTTTTTTTTAAAGATTTTATTGGGGAATTGGCGGAGGGGAACAGCGCTGGGAAATCGGGGAAGGGGAACAGACAAGTTGCTGTCTTTTTGTTCTTCAGTTTAGTTGCAGAGGATGTTGCTTCACTGTTGGTATCGTCATTGCGCTCTTCCCGGATGAGGCAGATCGGTCGCTGGCCTCTGGGTGTCGCTCACCGCGGCTATTGGCAGCTCACGCTTGGCTGCCAGCCACTCACGCTGGCTGCGGGCCACTCACTGTAGCCTATGGCAGCCCACTGCAGCAGGGGCTGCAGCCCACATCATCACCGGGGCTCGCACAGCCCAGCTCCAGGTGGAGCTGTTGTTAGCTGTAGAGGGCAGTGTCACTGGCCCTCATGTGGGATCCGAACCGCGGCCACTGGCATCCCAAAACCAGCGCTTAACCAATGCACCACTCGGCCGGCCCTGTCTAGATTCTTAAAAAAAATTTTTTTAATTTTAAATTGTCGTAAAAATACATTAACATATGATTTACCATTTTTAAGTTCAGTAGTGTTAAGTATATTCACATTGTTGGATTCTTACATCTCCTTCAGCATTCAGTCTGCTGTAATATATCACACACCATGAAGTCCCTGGAAAGTTCCACTGTACACTACTCATGAGAGAATGGAAGTGAAAAAGGCAAATGATGTTTTCATATTATTAGTAAAACAGTCTTGACCTTGTATATCCTCTGAAAGGATTTGGGGAACCCCATCAGGGGTCCCTTGACCACACTTTGAGAATCAATGCTCTAGCACAATGTCTGAGACATCAGGGGGTGATCAGTACCAGCCACCCTTGCCTCTTAAATTAACTTGGGGTGAGGATGGTGTGACACCACACACATAATTTAATGTGATTCCAAGCTGGTTCTTATTTTTGATGTAAGTAGTGGGGATGGGAGGCTGGATCTTGCCTAGTGCCTTAGTAGGGATGGAAAAATGGGTCTAAAAAGACTCTGACCCAAGGCATGGGATACAGGCTGTGAAGTGGAGCAAGCTGACTCAGCTGAGAAAGTGGACCAACTCTGCTTCATCTTGAGGCTTTAAGAGCCACCTGAAGAAGGTATAACCTTATAAGCAGGGAGAAAAGACTGAATGAGCCTGGTGGTAGCTCTGTCTCCTTGGAAACAGGGTCAGTGAGCCAGTTGCTTGCTGTCCCACTTCACCCTAACCATGGCTGGCAGGGAAGGGAGCCGACCAACTCTATCCCTCATTCCTACCTGGTGTATATCTGCTGTTATTCTGAACCTTGCTGTCATTTTCCGTGATGCTTGGTAGGAGCGAGACTAACATTGGCTGTGAGGAAGGACAGCTGGACTCATATATCAGGCGAGTGGCCTCAAATGAGATCCTACCTACGTGCCTAGAACCCCGAGTCAGGCAGGCTTATTCCTTTACTAACCAATCCAGTGACCAAAGAGTTGGGACCCAAAACATCCAGTGAGTGGTCTATCTCACGTCATTACCAGTGGTCCTATTACAACCAAGTCCAATGGGATTTGAGCATCTCACACATTCTCTGCATCAGACACACAGCCTTCACCCATTCACCTCTGTGCTATTCATGATCATCCTGTAGGTGTTAGTTCATAGCTCTAACTTTATTATATATAAATTCTTTGAGGGAAGGGACTATGCCTCTATTGTTTCTGTATTCTTCATGGCACCTAGAACAATAGTAAGGTCTCAGTACATGTTGATGGTTTATTAGGGGGTGGATTTTCACTGATTTAAAGATCAGAATACCCTTTGTAAGGGGTTGGGGCCAGGAAAGCAGTTGGAGGCCCTTTAGTAAACATTTATTGAGCACCTACACTCATTCCTTAGGTTTTCTTTTTCTAGGTGAGGTATTTCTTACAAAGCATGTTCATGCATCATCCTAGTTAATCCCTGCAGCAACATGACTGGTGTGAGTGGACTGTGAAAGTAACCATCTATGTAATTGCAATGCGCTCTGCCTAAAGCAAGAATGTGCTAAGCCAGGGAAGTTGTCTCTGTGGCATCAAATGTGTGGGGTGCGGGGTGCTCTCCAGAGCTGTGCTGGGGAAGGGTGCCCTGAACATGGCGACCTGGTGCATCCTGGCAGAGGAGAAGCTGCCCCGCCATGAAGACCATTCAGCTAGCTCTCCTTGCCCAGTTTCCACTCTCTGAGTTACCTTTCCACTGAACTTGTGTGAAATTGCCAGCATACACCGAATGTGCTAATCAGCAAGCCCAAGTATCTGGTTGGTTTGACAGCAGTTGTATTTTTCATAGTAAATGAATGAATTGGCATTCTGATTATATCCCTCATCTCCTGGAGCTGGTGTCTCCCCCAGCGTCTCCTAAGTCTGTGGCAAGCAAGGTTTCTGCGGAACAAAGAGAGGCTCGAACTCTGAACTGTCAAAAGGTCTCAAGGGAAACCTGGCCATCATGTGAGGCTCTGTTGAAGAGCCAGCCAGCTCTCCCCAGGTACAACCTGGCCTTTCCAATGGCTTTCCCATTCACAAAGAAGTGGGCACCAGAGCAAGCCAGGGGTGCATTAGCAGATTAGGGATCCATGCCAGTGACTGATCTGCGCTACTAGCCAGGGACCTTCCTGCTGGACACAACGGTGATCATAGCCAGGGATCAGGAAGGCTGAGACTCAGCAGGCTAAGCCAGGAGGATGAGTCACAGTGCAGCTCCGGGAGCTCTGAAAGGTCATCACTCCCTTTCCCCGGCTTCCTGATGGGGCATGTGGTCAGCCCTGCTGCAGTGAGTAGTGCCACACAGTCCAGAGCCCAGGTCAGTGCAGCCTGGACCTGGCATTCTCAACATGAGAAGAAAGTGATGCACAGTGGGGAGGAGAAGGTGCTGCTGTGCCCTTAACTCTAAGCTCAACACTTCAGCCGGAAATGCAGGGTTTTTTGGCCTCTTGGGCTGGGAAAATCCTTGCCGGCAGTGTCTGTGTATTATGGAAGCTGAGTCAGACTCAGACTGACCCTATCTCCTAAAAAGCTCTGCCGTTTTTAGAACTGCCCTGGACAAAGCCAGCCAGGCCGCCTTCCATTCCTCTGGGGAATTCCTTTGGGGGAGGGGACAAAAGGGAGAGACTGGCCTTTTCCAGGAGACTGAAACCTGAAATCTGAGTTTTTGCCCATTTATGGACGTGAAGCCCCTCCCCGCCCTAAGATGACTCATTCCCCCAGCGTGACCTAACAGCCCGGAGAGGGCATGGGGTGGAATTGAGAAATTGGGATTAGCTGTGGGAGCCGGCAGAGAGGGAAGGGAAGAGCCGACTGATAAGCATGGGGAATTCCTTTTCGAAAAAGCGATGAGGGGGGGATTTTAGGGCCAAAAAAGGTAGACTGGGGGAGGCCGGAGGAGAGAGAAAGAGAGAATGAGAGATCTGTATCCCAAAGAGAAGCTGCCCGCCGGGGTGGTGTGAAATTCCTCTAAAGGCAGCAGCCTTAGAAGTAGGTGAAAGTTAGAGGCCCGCATCTAGACTGAGTCCTCAAATTTACGTGTGATCAGAGCCCCTTGCCAGGCTTGTTAAAATGCAGGTTCCCAGGTCCTCAGTGATCTGTGCTCAAGCTCCCCAGTGATCTGAAGCAGGAAGTTCAGAAACAGAAAGAAGCCTGGGAATTGGGGCTCCGGCTCATCCTCGGGGCTCAGTTGTATGAGGCCTCTCTCACCCCCTCTGCCAAGGTCAGAGGCAGAGCCCAGGCCCAAGTGTGACTTTTCTTATGTCCTGATCAAAATCTGTGAAAGACTTTCCAGATGTTCATTCATGGAGTTTCAGAGCTGGAGGGTCTTGAAAAGCCTTTTAGTACAAACAGCCCCCTCACTGTACAGATGGGGAGACAGTCTCAGGAAGTTTCACCTGTATGAAGAACAATTTCCCCCCAATCTCTCCCTCCCCTAAGAAAAAGCTCCTTGGACTTCTTTGGGAGGAGAGCCAATCCAAGCCCGGCAAATCTGCCTCCCAGCTCAGCACCACCAACCTCCACTACTGTCAATCTTTAGTAAGCAACTGATCAGCTACGGAAATAACTGCTTCCCCATTCAATAACATCCTAGACTCTACAACTCAGAAACTTCCGAGATCATCTAGCCCGACTTTCCACCCAAAGCAGAAATTCCTTCTAGCTACAACTAAATCTCTATCTCCAACTCATCTCTTCCCCGAGTTGCAGCTCCTTATGCGTCTTATCTCCACTTGAGGCCTAAGTATTCCCAGGTTCCACTCTACATGCAACCTTTCCCCTTCTCAGCTAATGGACACTACCCTTCAAGTCCTTCAGGCTATAAATCACGGAGTTGACTCTCCCCAGCTCTTCTCAACAAGCAGCTGGAGGAATTTTTTTTTTTTTCTTAAATCAAAAGTGAGATCACGCCACTCCCATTGCTCAAAACTGGCTCTCCATTTCGCTCAGAATGAAAGCCATCGCTTGTGTAATGGCTCACAGGCCCACAGTGATCTATTCCCCACCCCTTAGCCCTCTTGACCCTAGCTCTGCAACTCTCTCCTTCACTCACTCTTCTCCAGCCTCACTGACTATTCTAGAAAGAACTTGCCTGACCTGCTCCTACCTGAAGGTCTTTGTATTGGCTGTTCCCTCCATTGGAACACTGTTCCTCCAAATATACAAATGGTTAGCTCCCTCCCCTCCTTCAAGGTCTTTGCGCAAATACCACATTCTCAGTGAGTCCTTCTCTGATCTCCCTTATTTAAAATTGTATTCCCTGTCCCCTCCATCCCAATACCCCATAATATTCTCCTAATACTTATGACCTGTTGATATACTATCTAATTTAATTATATCTAGTGCTTCATCTGTCTTCCTCCACTAGACTGGAAGCCCCATGAGGGTGGACATTTTTGTCAGTTTTGTTCACGAATGTATTCCCAGAGCCTAGAACAGCGTACATTGTCAGCACTCCTTTTGAAGGAATGAATAAACACATTATGTAGGTGACTGCCTTATAGACTGAATTCTGGGTCTCAGTAGTCCCCATCCATTGGTCTTGGTCGTCCTTTCTGAGCCATGAACCTGCAAGTCTATTCCCTTTTTCAGAAGACCACCCTTGTCATCTACTATGTGGTCCACCCCCAACCCCACCCCAGTTTCTGCTTTGGCTTGAAAATGCCTAGGCTCTTTAGCTAATCCTTGTCCTGGGTCCAGCCAGTCTTCAGATTCTGGCTGGCAGAGCTGACCCAGAAGGTCTAGTGGGGTGTGCGCACTGTGCCTTGCAGGGGCCTACTGCTCTCCACTCATCTGAATCACTATTTTCCCTTCACTTGAGCCCACGATGAGGGCTCAAGGCAGCCTGGCTGGCTGGGGCCAGGGAGAAGTGAAGCAACCATCCTGATGTGGGGCCCGGCTAACATTCCATGGGGTTTCCCTCCCTTTACACAGAGGAGCCTCAGTTCTACCCAGCAAGGGGGCTTCCACTCAGGGACAGCTTGGATGGTCTTGCCCCAGGAAAGGGCTGAGGACCGGAGAGGGTTCTGACCAAGATGCTTCTTGTCTTGGTTTCCAAAGGCCCTTTCCTGTCTCCCAAAGTTGGCCCTCATCTTTGTCTGGGTTATTCACATTCCAGAAGCGCTCATGTGGCACTAAATATTCCCAGGGCTCCAGCATTCTCCCCCAGGGCCTAGCGTCATCTGAGTTTACTTCTGGAATGTTTTTGGTATGAAGCATGATGGCAGGTGAGGGGAGGGGTCATCTATGTGCAGGGGATCCACAGTCAGAGCCTAGGTCTCTCTTTTTTTTTTTTTTTAAATTGGGGAATTGGGGGAGGGGAACAGCGTTTGGGGAATCAGGGAAGGGGAACAGACAAGTTGCTGTCTTTTTGTTCTTCAGTCTAGTTGCAGAGGATGTTGCTTCACTGGCCCATGTTGGTATCGTCATTGAACTCTTCCCAGATGAGGCAGATCGGTCGCCGGCCTCTGGGTGTCACTCACCGCGGCTATTGGCAGCTCACACTGGCTACCAGTTGCTCACGCTGGCTGCTGGCCACTCACTGTAGCCTATGGCAGCCCACTGCAGCAGGGGCTGCAGCCTACACCGTCACCGAGGCTCGCAGCCCAGCTCCAGGTGGAGCTGTTGTTAGCTGTAGAGGGCAGTGTCACTGGACCTCCTATGTGGGATCCGAACCGGGGCCGCTGGCATCCCAAAACCAGCTCTTAACCAATGCGCCACTCGGCCGGCCTCTCCCCTCCCATCCAGTCTCAATTTCTTCTTTTGTAACCTAAAAATGATAAAAATTGTACCAAATAAGGCTGTCATGAGCACTAAATAACACACATAAAAGTGCTTGATCCATAAGCACTTAATAAATGGTAGCCCCTATTATTATCTCTTAAGTTGCAATTCTTTTTCATCATCCAAATTCCCCTTCATGTCATCTGAACTGACTTCTCTGTTGCATTTTACATACTACGTTCCCTCCAGTCTGTAGCCTCCTTGAAGCTAAGATCTTAGGTGTTGCACCAGAGACACAGCAATTACCTGTCTTCCACAGAGCTTAGCATACAGTAGACCTAGATTCCTGAGGTGAATGAATAAAGGAACACAGCAGACAACTCCACCGCTGAGCTCTATGGTAAAGAGCCCCCCTTATATTTTCCCAGTGTCCACCTGAGTCTAGCCCAGAGCTCCAATACTCAGTAGGACCTCAAAGATATCAGACAGAAATATCCCAGTTGTAAACTGAGCAATTTGTTTGCTCTCCCATCTTGACCCCAGAGATGCCTGACACCCCACTTCTTCCCCAGACTCAGTGACTTTCCCAGCTCCCCAGATGCAAGGAGAGGGAGGGAGAGTCCAGACACTTCAGCCTGGAAGGGCAGGTGTGCTGAGAAGCTGGGAGCTGGAGCTGGCGGACTGGGGCTATTTGGGGGCCAGTGAACATCACCCAGGAGGGGGGCGGGCATGGGGAAGGAGTCTGCGAGGCCAGAGCCAGTGGCTGCGTGCTTGCACTTTGTCCTTATTCCCCCTTTTGTCCCGACCTTTGTAATGCAGGAGTTTCTCAAAGGAGCAGGCCTGCGGGTGGGGGCTGCTCTGCGGGGGTGGAGAGGGCAGGCCTTCGAGGGGGGCATTCCAAGCATTCTTTACTTCACTAGGGGTCAGGCAGTGGGGGTGGAGGGAGCCAGTAGCAGCAGCCCAGCCTTGAAAGGGGATTTCTATGGAGGGAGAGAATAAAAGCTGTGGGGATATCTTCAAGCAGCAGGGGACACAGCTGGGTGGGGGAGGGGAGGAAGACGATGTGAGAAAAGTGGGGGCGGGGCTGTACAAACTGCCAAGCCTACTTCTCCCTTTAGTGCCAAAGGCAGGAAGTGAAAATTGGGACCCTCCGCCCAGGCCTCTCCCATATGTGTGCTTAACACAGCAGAGCTGCTGTTGGGGATATAAAGAGGAACCTTTTGGAACTATGAGCTGGGTTTTTTTGTTGTGTTTTGTTTTTATTTAAGCAGGTTCTGTATTTTCCAGCCCAGGAGGTATGTTAAGAAAAGGCTCAAAGAGACCTGTGTCTAAGGTCCTCAAACAATATCAGAAGCTATTTTCAATCACCGTTCTGGTTTTTAATGGAATGGTTATTTCTGGCCACAGAGAAGGGAAGAGGGGCCATCAGATAGACAAAATCAGGGAGTGGGTGGATGAGGGAACCAGGGATCCCCTCTGGATATAGTGCAACGGAACTTGTGGATTTATAAAAGGTCCCCCTCCCTCATGATCAGTAGGGAATCATTGCAAAAATATCTCTCTGTACACAAAGTTACATGTCATAGTGGACTTTCCAGAACATAGTATTCACATTATTGAAAACAGTAAGATTTCCTTTTTAAAAAACACAGGGCTGAAAACATAAATAGACATTCTAGGGCCCTGAAGACCCAGAGACATAGACACATCCATTCTCAGATTGGAGGCCAGAGTTCAGAGTCTTTGAGGTCCAATGATTGAGATGAAGTCCAATAGCAGCCTGAGCCTTTTCAAGTCTTTTAGATTCATAGCAGCGACTCCAGGAGGCTTGGGCCAGGTTTGAAGGATGGGAAAGGAGAGAGAACCTTTGAGGGAAGAGATTGTGTTCTCTTACTGCTGGGAGAAATAAGAAAGGGTACACTCTAGAACGTTTCCAGGATGACCTGGGCACATTACAGAGGCCCATATACTAGTTTTAGTGCCTGGTGGGGATGGGAATGTGTATCTGAGGAGTTTCCATCCCCACCTTGGCAGGAAGGCACCATGCACAGAACTTATTGCAATAAAAGAGATGGGTGCTGATAAGAGTGCTCTTTCCAGATTTCTGTGGTCCTACCGTGTGTACACAAAACAGAAAACCTGGACTTGGCCATAGGCCTTCCCCTCTACTTCTCTACTCTTTTCCCCTCCACTGTCTTCTTGGTTAGAAAGGGCTGAAGACATTGAACCCTCAATGCCCATTTCCCACATCCAGCTCTCCTCCCCAGGGCTTAATTGCAAACCACCTCAGCCTTCTGGGCTGGAATGCTGGTCCTGGGAAGCTGGGGAGAAGGCAGTCGCCCTTCAGGGTGTTGCCAGGTTCATCTTAGAGCCTGCCCAGGTGGGGCAATGCCCACCCCCCCCACCCTCAGCTGAGCTTTGAGCAGATCCCCAGTGCCTGTCGGTAGACCTCTGTCACCTCCTGGCAGTCCATGAGGGAAAAGCAGCTTTCTCCCAGGGAGTCCTGCCACCAGCGCCTCAGGCCTTTGCTTCCAGGGCTTTCCGAGGGGGGCTCCTCGAGCCCCATGAGGTTGTCCACTGACACACAGCCCCGCAGCAACGGTTCGGGGAGCCACTCAGGCAAGTCCAGCTGGTCAAAGGACTCAGAGGACAGGATGCTGTCCTCACTCACAGCCCCCGAGGGGCGGCTGGCCCGGGATGGATGGCAAGCTGAGGCCAGTTCGTTCAAGGAGCCGAAGGTGGTGGGGGCTGTGAGCTCCAGGGCTGTGCGGGAGAACTTGCCGTTGTGTTTCAGGATGCCCTTGCGATGGAGGAGCAGCCCTGCGGCCTGGGGGCGCTTCTGTTGCACAGAGACCTGACTTGTAAACACGTCCCCGGCATCCAAGAGCTCCCCAGACTCGCTGGGCTCAGGGGACGAGTAGTAGCCAGATTCCCGCTGCCGAGGCTTCTTGAGGATGCCCTTCTTGGGAAGCAGGGGGGCAGCCTGTCCTGAGCTCGCAGGGACCGGGCTGAGTTCAGAGTCCTCCCTTGGCCGCTCTGAGGAGTCAGACACCTTCTTCTTGAGAATGCCCTTTGGTAGCTTGAGGTTGCCCTTGCCAGGCCGCAGGGAGGTGTCGCCAGCCGGGTCCCCCTGGAGAGACTGGGCCATGTCGTTCTCTTTGCGGGACTTCTTAAGGGAATGCTGGCGCTCCAGGCCAGGGGCCGTGATCCCACCTCCGGGCGTGTGCTGCTTGAAGAAGCTGCACACCTTGGCCCCGTTCTCCAGGAGGGGGCGGGAGGACCTCCGGAGCCAGTCAGCCATGGAGGCCCGGCTCGAGTCACTGCCAGGGTGCCCTCCCTCGTGCACAGTCTCCTGCTCCCCCACACACATAGCGTAGCCCCAGTTGACCCACCAGTGACTGGCCACATCTTCCAAGGTGGCCCGGCGGGTGGGGTTCACCATTAACAGCCACCGAATCAGGCCACAGGCGTCTGGAAGACAAAAGACGGGGGTTTCAGGTTGGCAGCCATGAGAATGGCACATCCCCATGTGTGCTCAGATACTGCTCACTCCTGTGTCAGATATGTCCACTCCCATCTAGACTTCTACACACAGCCCAGCGGGGCCAGCCTTCCTGGATGGATTCTGCCAATTTCCTTTTCCATCCTATGCCCCTCAGGACTGTGGTCCCTTCATCAGTCTTGTATGTTAGTGTGTATCTTCCTTCTCTCTACTGAGGGTGTGGACTGTGCTCAAGGGGAAATCAAGGTTCTCACACCCTTTTCTTGCCTTCTACTTCCTAGGTGAAAAGACAAAAAGATTTCTAAGGATGAGGACAAAAGCAGTAGGAAGAGAGAACTGTAGTAAAGAGGATCTAAGTTAGACCTTAGCAAGCACTTCCCAAATATAATAAAGCATGCCCATAAGGGAAGGAAGAGATAGCCCCTGCTTCCTCAGGGGTCACAGACACTGGAGACACAGAGACGACAGCAGAAGGTAGGTGGAAGGCACTCTCATATACAGTGGCTTGTCCTCTTTACGCAACTGCCTCAGGAATTAGCTTAGTATACCCACAGCCTGGACGAGGACACTCACACCTCGCACTCACCAGAGGGTTTAGGTGGCTCCCGGTAGGCCCCACTGCTGATCTGTTTCACCAGCGTCTTATGGTCTTGCCCATCAAAGGGCATGGTGCCATGTACCAGGATGTACAGGAGAACACCCAGGGACCAGCTGTCTACCTGAGAGACAGAGGGGTGGTGATCAGCAAGGATGCCTGCATGCCACAGGCTGGAGGGCTTCCAGACTCCCTTCCGCTCCAGGAAAGAAAGGGGTACATACTGGAGAACTCAGGCCAGCGCTTCTGAGGGCCATCTCCCTCTAGTGCCCAGGGGAAGAAGGGTGAGGCCGTGGGAAGGACTAAGGCTAATGGGGAGAGGTGTTGTCAATCACCTCCCCCGGGAAGGGGCAGCCACAAACACAACAGCACTGGCAAGGTCATCCCTTCGGGGCCAGGAGTGGGCAGCTGGCTGGGTGCTGGGAAAGGTGATGGGCACCAGGAAGGGACAAGGCACAGAACTAGACTAGGGTTTGGGAGACTTAAGTGCTTGTTCCAGTTTTGCCTCTCCTGGCTAGAGACCTGGCAAGTCACTCCTCTGGGGGCTGGTGTGTGTGTGTGTGTGCGTGTGTGTGCGGCGGGGGCTGGATTATGTGCTCCGAGAAAGGGAATAACTAGGAAACCAGCCCCGCCTATCTCACAGGAGCTGAAGTCATAGGAGGAGGTACTCACCTCTGGGCCTGTGTAGGGCTTCCCGTTGACGATCTCGGGTGAGGCATAGAGGGGGCTCCCGCAGAATGTCTGCAGGAACTTGCCTTGGTGGTAGAGGTTGGAGAGGCCAAAGTCAGCGATCTGTAGGAGTGAGTCAAACACAGTCATACCAAGTCCTGGGTTTTCGGCAGCTCTCAGCCTGCACCTCCAGACCCCAGAATAACCCAGGCCCCAGGAAGAGGAAAGGGCGCCCATGACCCCACTCCACACTGGGCACTGCCACCACAGCTCAGGCCCTGGAAGAAAGAGCCCTGCAGAGGTTGTGTCAATGAGGAGCGTCTAGGAAGAGATGCGTAGGGGCTCCAGGGTCCTCATTGTTCCCCAAGCCCCTCTGCTCATGCAGCACACCACTCCAGACATGCCCTGAACATCCTGCTGATCCAGCAAGCTCACCTTCCTGGGAAGCTCTCCACTGCCCTGGGATCTCCTCTCACAGCTTACAATGGCATGCTCTAGCCCCCGCTCATCAGTTCTGTCTCTTCATAGTACCACATCAATATGTTCCCCGTGTTGATCCCCTGCTGCTCCTACCCCTCCTGCAGCTCCTAGCACAGGGGAGACCCATGGATGGGACTCAGTGGGAAGGTCTATCATATGGAGCGGGAGAGTCAACATCTCATGCCCGTGTCATGGCCCTCAGAAATATGTCACTCCAGCACTGATTAACCATGAAGGCTGGGCTGCCCTTCCTAGCAAAGGGCTCGTCTATGGTCATACCTGGGTGGGAAAATGGGTGAGCCCAGAATAGATGAGAAGCAATAGTGAGGGCAGAACAAAGGCCATGGTTGTGGTTATAGCCCAGGAGAAGGAATCTTCTCACAGGACTCCCTGAGCCATCTGACACTGAGGCCTTGAAAGGCCCCAAGCCCATCTTTTTGCACCCTAGACAGACCCTTTCCCCAGCTCTCCTCAGATAAAGGTTGAGGCCAATGTCATCTTTAGCCCCAGCAGAGGGTCATGCGTGTCCAGGGTGGAGAGACGTTGTTTATGAAACTCTGGCTCCTTCATTTATGGTTTTATTGGCCTTTTATCAGCAGGTGAAGCCCGTAATGAGGCGGGTGATTGGTGCTTCTCTGGGTTGTGTGGGTTCATTGGCTCTGACCCCATTCTCCATCACATCAAAGAAAGCCCCACCTGCTCCGGGAATTAGCTGGGAAAGGGGAATGAACTTAGTGCCAGGGTGTCTCAGGGCAAGGGTCAGAGGCCACTGGAGAAGACACTATGTCCTGGGTTCAGGAAGATTCTGAGGAGGGTCTGCGTGCACAGTCAGAGCCCTCTCAGGCACTGGCAGGGGCCAGCCTGTTCATCTCTTCCTCTTCCAGCTCTGAGATCTGAGTTTATCTATCAATGTGAATTTCTCAGACTGAAACCTAACTACTTAGGCATGGGAAGTCAGCAGCTATAGGAAGCAGGAAGCTGGCGCTGAAATTCTTGGTCTTTAGGGGAAAGGTGCCAAAGGTCTACCTAATTGCAGGTCTACCTAACCGCAGCAGATTAAAGTGTGTATGCATGCATGCGCACATATGTGTGTGCACACACAGGTGGGGAGAAAAACTCAGGCCATGGTCCCCTACCTGCCAAGTCTCAGCTTGTGAGCAAAATCTGACGCTAGACCTAGACTCCTGTCAGCCTTTTGATGTCAAGAGCACTGTTTGCAGAGTCAGAAGACATGGGTTCTAGCCCAGGACCAGCCTCTCGCTAGTCATGGGACCTTGTGCAAGTAACCCCTTATCTTGAGGCCACAGTAAAATGAGGTGGGAACCAACATATAAGTCTGAGCTTTGCTTGACTCCTTTTGGAATTCCCTAAGGACTTAGAGAAACTTAGCTAGGGACAGAAAGCTTGAGGGGAGTGGGAGAGCTGCTGGAAACAAAAAGCAGGGCTCACCTTGATATTCCCGTTGGCATCTAGGAGGATGTTTTCCAGTTTGAGATCTCGGTGGACAACCCCATTCTGAAAGAGGGAGAGGGGGTCAGGGGAAGGTCACCAGGGAGGGAAAGGCATGAAGGCCTAGTCTGGAAAGGGAGGTAATCACAAAAGGGGCCAGATAGGGGCACAAGTAGGCTGGGAATATCCATCTTTATTGGTACAAAGCACAACAAATAACGGGCCTTCTCACTCCGGCCAAGGGACTCAATGCCAGACACCAGCATTCTACAGGCTGAGTCCAGAATCGAGTCTTGCCTCTGCTTTGTCTCCCTGTGTGATCCTGGACAAGTCATGGAATCTCTCTGGCCCCAACCAGCTTCGGAGCCCAGACAACCACCCCTCAGGACAGGGCTGGGCAGGCAGGGGCTCACCCGGTGGCAGTAGTGCACGGCAGAGACGATCTGCCGGAAGAAATGGCGGGCGTCGCGCTCGCTGAGCTGCTGCCGCTCACTGATGTAATCATACAGGTCACCCCGGCTGGCATACTCCATGACAATCACGATCTTGCTGCTGTTTTCAAACACTGAGACAGAATAAGGCGGGACATCAGGCACCTCTAGAGCACACTGCTCCCCGATGCGGGCCCCCAGCCTCTCCCTGGCCCCAGACCAGGCAGGACCTCCCTACAGGAATGTCTGCTAATGGGGCAGGAGGGTGGCAAGTCAGGGCAGGAGAAGGGCCTGTGAAGCTCTCAACATTTTCCAGTAGCAATGAGTTAAGGCCAAGGGAACTAGCTCACCCTCCCTCGCTTTGGAAGTACAGGCTTTTGAGGGTTCTTAAAAGTACCCTGCAAATTTCCAAGAAGGCAGACACATCACTGGAAGAGAATGAAAAGCCAGGCTCTCTGGTTCAGAATTTGGTGCTTTTTTGCCTCATGACCTTGGGAAAATCTCTTGTAGATCCATCAGTAAGAATACAGGTTTGGGATTTCCGATCCTGGCCTCATCACTTACTAGCTGGGTGGCCTTGGCAAGTTATTTAACCAGTGTGTCTCAGTTTTCTCATTTGAAGAGTGGAATAATAATGGCAACCTCTTAGGGCTGGGGTGAGAACTAGACAAAAGTCAGTAAGAGCTCGGGCTGGCCGAACAAGCAGGCTGATGTCAGCAAGCACTCAATAAGTGGCACCTACTGTTACATTGTCAGCATCTTCATATATAAACTTGAATAATAATGCCCATAAAATGCCTGCCTTGAGAATCAGAAGAGGGATAAAAAGTTTATGCAAGCGGTTTGTAAACTATAAAGCACCATGGAGAGCGGAGATATTTATGTCCCCCCAATATTTTTTGACTTTCTGCTCAGAGTACTGCCAGGGCCTTGCCCACAGAAGCAATCAATAAATATTTGGTAATAAATTGACTGACTGGGCTCCTAGCAGTCAGCCTGCCCAAGCTGGCTCATCAACATGTGTAGGAGGGACCTTCTTGCACCTCAGGCATTGTCCTGACTCCAGCCCCCTGGAAAGGCAGGGTATGACTGGTTCACCAAACTGGCCCTTCAGCTAGGTATGTGTCAGAACACGTACGTCCCTGACATTGCATCTTTGTGTCAAACGGGTCCTAGGAGTTTGGCTTGCTCAGCCAGCCCCTTGACTGCTGTCAAGCCTGTGAGAAGGAGCTGAGGGAGGCAGCTTCTCCCAGGAAGAGTACGAGCACCCAGTCAGTTGATACATAGTCAGGAAGACTGAGCTGTTTTCCAGGGGAACATGAGGGAGTGGCCCTGATGAATGGTGGCTCAGACTCCTGGGGGATGCCTAGCTGAGACTCCACCCCTGTGGGTCTCCATATCTCTGTAGCCTTTGTGTCATGAAATTGGGGGTCAAGAGCCAGCACATTCTGGACAGCAGCTAGATTAGAGGTCAGCTGCCTCCCCAATCCATATCTCCTAAAGGCTGTGACAGGATGGCGATGGATCTGGGGGAGCCCTGCCAGACACACAGTAACTGTGGAGGCCCTGTGTATGCTGAATCTGAAGGTGCAGGAGAAGCCACATCCTGAGTTTCAAAGCTCAGTTCCCAGGCCTGGCTGGAGATATAGATGTGGGGGAGAATTTACACACACATGGCCCAATCACCAAGCTCAGCCTGGCTTAACCAATACTGTCATCTTCCCACTCTTCCCTGGGGGAAATAAACAGAGATACAATTAGCTTTCTCAGCCACTTGCTTGGGTTCCTCGTGGGACAGGCTCAGGCCATGGGGCCATGTCAATGGCTCTGCCCTTAGTCTTCCTATAAACAGAGCCCAAGAAAGAAGACGTCTCTCATACTTCCCACCAGTAATACTCAGAGGACAAAGCCATAGGCTCCCTTCCCTCCCTCCTGCCACTATCCCTCATTTCCTAACTAATTGATATTATGTAAAGGCTGGAAGCAGACAGATGTCTTTCTCTCATCACCCTCTCTTGCTCACTTTGTTATCTGGGTCACAGGGAACAGGACAGTTGGGAGTGGAAAGCTAGTACTGATGTCAGAACAAGAGGAAGCTCAGAAAGATGGGGAGGAGAGGTGGGAGCTGGCCCCATGGCAGGAAGGATTCCGAGTATAGGGCAGACTCTAGGAGGCCTGGCTCTTGGGACTTATGAAAAATAGCACCCACACAGCTGAGACAGGTGCAGGTCAATGTATGTTTCAGACTCCCCCATATCGCTGAGGATCTCATTGGGTTGGGGAGGTAATATGCAAGTATGGAAAACCTAACAATGACAACAAAAAGACTACAATCTGTTGAGTTCCTCCCATTAGCTGAGCACTCGGTGACATTTAATTTGATCTTTGCAACAATTCTGTGACATATGTGGGGTTATTCCATTCTAAAAATGAGGAACTGAGGCCCACCCAGAGACTAAATGGAATTAGTTGCTGGGTTTCAAATGCAGCTTTTGCCCAACTCTGAAGCCTGTATCTCTTATATCTTTGTATCATCTGTTCCGACTGCTCCTACACACACACACACACACACACACACACACACACACACACACACTCTTCAGATGGCCCGCCTCTGTACCTTCATGGATGGCAATGATGTGCGGGTGGTTGAGTGACGACATGATCTCAATCTCTCGTCGAATGTGCATCAGATCTTGCTCATCTTTGATTTTGTCTTTCCGGATTGACTTGATGGCCACCTGGGAACAAAAATTCAGGCGAGTGAAGACAGAGGTCTGGTAGGTGACGGATCCCTGAGGACACTCTCAAAGTCCTGACTCTGGTTTGCCTGTAGCTGCTACAAAGGCCGCAGGATAGGCCCAGAGAAGGCACTCCATCCTTCATCAGAGAGGCCGAAAGGCACCTTCTCTAGAGAAGGCTCTCACCTGGGTTAGGTGTAGTCCATTTTAGCAGGAAGGAATAAGGGCCAATAACCTTATTCAGAGTCCACAGATGAACAAGGAAGGTAACAAATTGCATTCAGAAGGCTGATGCTTTATGATTTATGAAGCAAATTTACCGTACTACACCATGAGGGCAACGATTTGCTCACCATTGAATCCCTGATGCCAAGCACAGTGCCTGTCACACAGTTGGCACTGAATAACATTCATTGCATTAGTAAGTGAACTGGCCCTCACAACAGCCTTGAGAGACAGGCAGAAAAATTATCATCCTTCCCATTTACAGGTGAGGAAACTGGTACCCAGAGAGGTTAAATGGCTTGCTCAAAGTCATACCGTCACAGACATGGATGAACCATGCAAGTGTTACACTAAGGGAAATAAGCCAGACCTACAAGGACAAATGTTATAGAAGTCTACTTTGATGAGGTAGCCAGAGTAGGAAACTGCAAAGGGAACAGAGGTATCCAGGGGAGGGGAGGGGTAGGGGTGAGGGTAGCAGGATGGGGAGTTATTGTTTCATGGGAAGAGAGCTTCTAAAATCATCTTAAGTGATTTTAGAAATGCGTAGTGGCGATGGTTGCACAACACTGTGAATGTACTTAACGCCACTGAATTGTACACTTAAAATGGTTAAAATGGTTAATTTTATGTTATATATATTTTACCCCAAAAATAATTATGGAAAAAAAACAAACAACACCAGTCTTTACAGTCTAGGTAAGGGACGTCCCTCTCCCAGCAATAAACCAACCAACAAACAACTAGACAGTTACATAGAGTTCTCTGGGCTTTGTTATCTTGTCTGTAAAGGTGAAAATACCATATAAGGATTCCCCCCTCCCCCCTCCCCCGGGCTGGTTTCCGTGGTGGGTTCAGGGAGGGTGGAGTGAGGCAAGAGGAAATGGAGAAAGAGCTGCCAAGATGCCAGTTTAAGCAAAGCTCTTAGAGGCTGAGGGGTCTCCGTCCCTTTCTCTGCTCCATCCCACCCAGGGGCTGGTGACCGGAAGGGGGGAATAACAACAGTGCAGGGGAGGGGGCGGTGTGTGAGTAGTGTATGCAGAAGACACTGCCTGGTGAGTCAGGGCACCTGGTTCTCCTCCAGGCTTTGTCGCTGTCCCATGGGCAGATCCCACCCCCTCAGAGATTTTCTTTTCTGTGAAACAAACAGCCTGAACGAAGTTGTCTGAGGTGCTTTCCTGCTCTGATTCTGTGAGATGAGGATTGCAAATGCCATGGGCCCTCAGGCTGCGTTGCTGGCATCAGGTGCTGGGCAGGGCTGGGGTGTTACAGGCCTGGTTAGTTCCTGTCAAGTCCTGTCCAGGGACACAAATGGTAAATACAAGACTTCCTCTTCATGGGATACTGGCAAGTTATGAAAAATCTGAAGGCACAGACTGAGGTGAACAGCTCCTCATTGAATTTCCCAGGAAGGTTTGCCTCCCCTCGAGGTTCAGGAGGAAACAGAAAAAAAGAAACCACGCTGGAAGGGAGGGGCCTCTAATCCCCCTTTTCACAGGGCTCTGGAGGAAGACAATGGCTTCCCGCTCTCAGGACAGCAGACAAGAATGCGGAACAGCCCTAATCCCGTAAGAGGAGCTGCTCACAGTGGCCAGGGCCCAGTCACCCCGGCAACGGGACAGGGATGGCTTGCCCTCCGCCCCGCCCCTCCCCTAGAGCTGCCTCCCTGAAAGAGGGGAGGCCCAGCTCTTGGCCCTCTAGAGCAGGGCAGGGAGGACAATGGCTGCGGGAAGGACTGGAGCCACGGTCACCATGGAGCCTCCCCCACGATGCTGAAGAGGCCCACCGGGCGGCTGCAGGTGCTCTCTTCACAACATCCCCACCCCTTCTGCTCCAAACCACCCCCGGAGAGCTGAGCTGGGAAATCTCTGGCTTAGACTTGGACAGGGGTGGGGATGGGGAAGAGGGGGCTGGAATCTTCCGACTGAGGATTCAACCTGGAGCTCGTCCCTGCACACCTCTCTCCATGAAGGAACGATTTATGGACTAGCTCTTTTTCTCTCTAACGTTCTTCATTTTAAAAATCGGACAATGGGTGAAGTGTTATGAGCTCTTCAGATAAAGGGCCATACAAATGGCATTGATAGTAAAAAAATCATATGTAAATCACATATCTAGATAATGAAACAGGACTATTTGAGAGCCTAAGATGCACACATGTGCCAAAACCAGGCACATCTTGAATGTACAATTGTGTACACACAAACACCTACAACAATGAGAGTAATCATCCTAGGCTTAGGAGGTAGAGCTCTAAAGAAAACAAAGCCTAAAAGAAATGAGGTCCCCCAAAATAAAGGGGTCTGAATGGTGCTAGAAGGAGTCCCTACATGGATAGAGGGTAACCAGTTAAACCCCAAGATCCATTTCTTTCAATTTTGGAGGCCTATTGTTTTAAATCAGGATTGTAAACCCTCAGTGAACAATTCCATCCTCCTGCAAGCTTGTGCTCTGGCTTCAGGAAGGTAGATCAAGGAGCCCTCAGTTATCTACATTACATGCTAAGAGAGCACAGCTTGGCTGTCACTTCTCTGGAAGGAAACAAGTTATGTTATCATGCCTCCACCAGTCCCCAAGCAGGTAATAGACAAGAAGAGTCATGTGTCACTGCCCTGGTAGGGCTGGGCCTCTGGTCCCCAACCTATTCTAGCCCCACGGGATAGGCCCATAGTTACCTCTTGGCTAGCCTGTCAAAGTATCAGTAAATTAGATATAGCAACCGCACAAGCCTAGACAGAGCTCCGACACAGAAAGTATTCAACAACAATTGTTCACCGGTGCACACAAATCACAAATAGATACTTATTGGTTAAATTATTGGGCTGACCCTTGACTGATATGCCCAGATAATATTTTCTGCCTTTCTTCCCAGGCATGGGAGGAGAGTCAATCTCTCTTACAAGGACTAATTTTGAGGGACCTTTGTTCTCATCTGCAAGGTAGTTGAGCAACCATTCTGTAGAATAAAAATATACTGACTAGAGCCGAGGAGGAGGGTAGCAATTGCTGAATGGATCACCTAGAGACAGGAAGACCACATGCCCAGAAATAATCCTGGTTCATTCCAGTATAATTATTAATAGTGCCCCTTCTACTCTTGTTTAGACGATACATAGCCACCCTACTCAGAGGGGCCAGGGAACCCAGGCACAACCATATTTGATCATGTACATGTGAACACCAGATCTGTGGAGTATCAAGAGCCCAGCTATTTCATCCTCATTTGAAACTATGCAACTCAGGACAAGTCTGAATGATCTGGTTAACTGGTTTGGCTGGTTTTAATGTCCTCATCTGAAAAATGAAAGGGCATTTATTCTCCAAATATCTGCTGAACACCTACTATGTGCCTGGTGTTATGCTAGGTGTTGGGAATTTAGAAAAAAATTGGACAGTCCCTGTGCCAAGGCCTTCAGTCCAGCGGGAAGAGTGGCAATTAAGTCAACTCCAGTCTGGTGGGATGAATGTAACTGTTGAGGTCCCTGCCTGCCAGGAGCACTGGAGAGAGCTTTCTCCGCCTAGAGGAGCAGAGAAAACAACCTGTGGGAGAAAACTTTGTTTTAGATCTTGAAGGATGAGTGGGGTTTGCCAAGCCAAGGAGGGGTAAGCCAGGGAGGGGCAACGGGGACATTCCAGGCAGAGAAAGGTTTGAGTAAAGGCCAGAAAGAAAGGAACCATTCACACATTTGCACATCAGGATCTCTAAGCTCCCTTCCAAACACTAGCAAAATGCATGCATCTTCAGAAATGGGTCACCTGCTATTATGCCAGAAGGTGCTAGCCAAGGATTGTTGTATAAAGTGCTTGTTCAGAGGTCTCATGCTATATCTATGTTAACCTGCCTGAGCCAAATTCCTATTGGTGATGGCCCAGTGATTTTCTTGCCCCTGCAGCCCTAAGTATTGGAAAGGCAGCAGGGGTAATACCCTACTACATTTTGCAAATGGAAAACAATGAAGTCCAAAAAGGTGCGCTGACTCTCATCAAGGCTGAGTCAGGATCCAAGGGAGAGGGGTGTTGCCTGGAGGAGCTGCCATCTCAGAAGACAAAAGATCCTTGCAGATACCCTACCCTGCCTCCAGCTCCCTGCCTCCTACGCCTGGAAAAGGGAATGCCCCACACTGCCTTGGGCCAGGCTGTGCAGTGCCACCAGCCATCCCCATGCCACTTACAGATACACAAACATGTGGGAGAAATGGGAGCAGGGACTCAATTGGTTAAACACTGTCTCCCCTCCAGGAACTCAGATCAGGAATGATCTGGATTCAGGAAATGATAGCAGAAGGGTCTTAGAAAAGGAAGATCTAAAGGTTCTGCTTCCAGGTTCCAAGAAAGAGGGTACAAGCTGGGCATCTCTGGTCACAGCTATCGCCAGGACTTGGAGCCAAAATCCTTGACTCCTCTCTGGCCTTTCACAGAACAACTGCCATCTGGGAGGTGGGGCAAGGAGCTGGAGGATGACCCATTTAGATAATGGAGGAGAGGTTGGACTGGGCTGGCCTGGGCTGGGCAGAGTGGGGATGGGCCTGGTGGTGGTGGTGGGGCTCACCAACCCACCAAGCCTGCCAGAGAACCAGGCAGGGGGAGGAATGGGCTCCAGGAACGAGGGGAGTCTGAAGCCCATGCTGTGCCCATCTCTCCTTGCCACTCTTCTGCCCACTCTGCCGGGTGGCTGGGCAAGATGCTTTTCTGCCCAGCCCTCCTGTGTGGTTTGGCCAGAGCCCAAGGACAAGTGTTGCCTGCAGCCGGAGCCTCTCTCCCTGCTGCTGAGCAGGCAGGTGCAGAAGTAGCTGGGAGGGCAGCATTATGTAGAAGAGGCCTTTGGCAGCTGATTAGGTGGGAACCCTGCTCTGGAGCAGAGGCTGAAGGAGAGACTAGGGCTTTGAACAAAGCAGAAACCAAAATTGTTAGGCTCAAGGAAGGTGGGCACAACCCATTTTCTTGCTTAGGGCAGGACAGACCCAGATGGGTGCCTCCAGGACAGGGTAGGGTCTAGTCAAAGCCAGCCATGCTAGGACAACACCACTGTGGGTGTCAGCTACTGTGCTCATCATTTTACATATATTCTCTTAATCCTATGAGAACACTACAAGGTAGGAATTATAATAATCCACATTTTACAGGTGAGGAAACGGAGATTCAGAGAGGTCACACAGCTGGTGAGCAGTAGGGCCAGGATTTGAACCTTTGCAGGTTCAAAGAACTAAGCAGTCTTCCTGACAAGGTAAAAACCAGGAGTGTAGTGTAGTTCACCCACCAAGGCTACCTCAACATAGGCAGCGTGTGGGTGGGTGGGAGTTGGTTCTCAGTGACTCCACCAACCCTCGGCACTACCTGGAGCTCTGGAGCTGACTGCTGGAATGACAAAGCACACAGGGACAACCCCAGGCTCAACTCAAGGTCAGCTTCCAGACCAAGACTATTGGTCTTGGAGTGGTCAAATCAGGGGCCTATGTTGCAGGAATGCCATTAACCAGCCACAGAACAAGTCACGTCCCCTCTCTGGGCCTCAGTTTCCCCACCTGTCAATGAAGGAATAGGACCATCTCAGTCATTTTCTTTTTTTATTTTTTTTATTTTTCACCCTTCTCTCTCCACCCTGCCACCCTTCCACGCCGCCGCCGCCACCACCACCACCACCACGTGCCTCAGTCATTTTCAAACAATTTGAAATCCCATGCAGCCATATAAAAGAGACAGAAGCACCCCTGCTCCAGATCACTATCCACTTGCACCCCCTTCATATTCCTCATGGTACCCTTTGGAGGCAAGACTTCCATGTGGATCATCCCAAAAGCCTCCATGGACTCCAGCAGGTGTTTTTTGCTTTAGGGGGAGGGGTAGTCAGGGAGCTGGAAGAGTCACAGGAGGAAATGTCATTTGGATACCAGGAATGTACTTGAGGACTAGAAGATCCAGAGCAAATATTTGTTTTTCTTTTGATGCCCTCCTGTAGTAGCCATTAGCCCTGCCCACCTGCCCTTCCCTCTGGAAATCTCATCTGGCCCCTCATAATCTCATCTAGGCAGGTTGAGAATGGGAAATGTTCTAGAAAGGTGGAGAGAAATTTGGGATGGAAGTCAGCCAGCAGGCCTTCCTCTGATTCTAGCCCCCACCAACAATCTCAGTTCATTTTGAGGGAGGTCTTGGGTGACTCCAGGGCCCCTCTCTCCCCCTGAAGATCTTGAGGCACCAGATGGATCTCTCTTCAGGGAGGGCGGTGGGGTGGGGAAGAGGACTCCTCCCCAGAACTGAGAAACCATTAGCACAGCAGGCAGCTGCTCTCCAAGGAGGAGGGAGACCCAGGGCAAGTTCCCATCGGAAGCACAGTGGTCTATGAGATTAGGGAGGTTCAGAACAGGTCCTGTTCCGACTGATCTTGGCTCCCTGCATACAACAAAAGGCAAGAGGCCAGGGGGTGCCTTCTGAATTCTCTCTGTTCTGATGTAACAAGAGCTGGAATCCCTGCCTACAGCCACTGAGATTTGAAAACTGAAAGCTGATTTATCTCATTCCAGAATCAATGAGATCTCTCCTCTCTCTCTGACACACACACTCGGACTGACATGCAGTGACCCAGGTCAAGGGTCACTTGACCTGATGAGATCTCAAAACTTCAATCTCAGTGTCCCGGTTTCTGAGCCCCACAGTCCCCACATCCCAATCTGACCCCCAACAAGAGGCATAAGCCATGAACAACTATTTTGTAGATAAGCCCCTGACAAAGCCTGGGCCCAGCAGTCTCAAGCCTGGAGTCTTACCAGGCCCTCACACTCTATAGAAAGAGAAAGAAAAGGAAAGCCAGGAAGTACATGATTGCCCAATAGCTGTAACCTGGCAGCGGGCAACGGGAGGGCAGTGCCAGGCATTAGCAGGAAAAACATACTGGGACCTATTGATGGGGCCAAAAATCCATTTCCTTTCTCGAGCATCCACTCTCCTTCACCAATGAAATGACTTCTTGAATTTCAAACCAGCTACTGGATGCGAAAGCAAACAATCTGTGGAGCTGACTGCAGCCATAGCCAATAGGGCAAATCATGGCCACACACACATGCACATCTCAAAACCAGCACCCAACTGGATTTCGCACAACAGTCAATCCCTAGAAGGGCTTGTTAAAATACAGATTATTTGGCCCCATTGTAGTCCTTCAGAATAAAATCCTCTGAGTGTGTGTGTGGACCCAGGGAATAGGTATTTTAAACAAGTATCCCAGGTGATTCCTATGCACATTAAAATCAAATTTGAGAACGACTGTTAACTAACTTTTGGCAAACTTGCCATCCTTTCTGGGTTGGTCTTGCCCGATATAAATATCAGTTCTCACTGTGGGTGCTACAAATCAGGACCAATTTCAATTCACATTTGCATCTCATTCAATCCTATAGCATCTTGCGAGGGAGGTCATGTTTTCTCCATTTTTGCAGAAGGGGAAACAGAGTACAGCGATAAATTGCTCAAAGTCCCACAGACTACTACTACACATACACACACACCACATTAACAGGACACCTTCCTGAAAAGGGCACACCCAAAGGTATCTTGGGGCACCGTGGACCTTGCACCAGAGACTGGTTTCACATTTTCCAGAATAAAGAAACTCATCGTATGGAATCAATGCAATTGTAATAGATATGTATGATGGGGGGGCAGTGGATGGGGGAGACGGGGAGTAACTTTGTAAGGGGTGAAAAGGATAACTATTGCCTTGTTTTGTACATCTGTAACTAATAAAAAAAAAAAGAAAAAAAGAAAAGAAACCCATTGTAATAAAACTTTGACTCAGTCTTAGAGCTGGAAAGGATCTACGTGTCAAACCCACCGCTCCTCCTCCCCTCTGCAGATCTCCATAGTATAGTGGGCTGCCAAGCTAATAAAACTGGACACCTCATTCATTCATTCAAACACACATTGACTAAATCCATGCTGGTGATCAGGTGCCTTCTACTTTCACTTCCCATTCCACTCCATTGGATAGTCTGTTGCAAGCAAAATGCAACTTCAGTTCCATCTTGTGTAGGGAGCCTTCTCATCCCCAAACAGGACACTCTTCGTCTTCTAGGCACCTTGCAGCCACTGTCCCCCTCACTTACTGGTCACGGTCACATGCTGTCCGGTGTTGCTGAGGTTCTCAGCTCCACGACCACTGTCGCTATAATCGCGGACTGTCATATCTGCAATGGACACCACCTCCGCCCCCCGCGCCCCCACGCAGCTTGCATGGGGCCGCTCCCGGGAGCCAGGCACGAGCCCCCGGCCCAACCCCGCACGCACCGCCGCCGGCCCTGCCTTCAGCGGCCCTGCCTGCAGCGGCCCGGAGCCGCGAGAGGGAGCAGCACTCACCAGGCGCCCCGAGCTCTCCCGCGCCTTCTTCACCTTGCCGTAGGTGCCTTTGCCCAGGGTCTCCAGGAACTCGTAGCGGTGCCGCAGGTTGTGCTTGTGGTGGTGCCGCTTCACCGCCTGCTTCTTCATCAGGGGCTTGGGCGACTTGAGCCCGTCGGCCAGGGCGGCAGGGCCGAGGCGCCGGGGGAAACCCAGCGACTCCATCGCGAGCTGGAGCGAGGGCAGAGGAGCGGCCGGCTGCGGGGACAGAGCCAGATCCGGGGCGCACGTCCGGCGCCCAGCACTGGAGCCCACAGCCACGGAGCAGCGCGCGCCCAGCCGCCGCAGTCCAACTTGTTATAAATGGCCTGAGCCCCAGGCGCTGGCCACGCCCCTCGCTCCCATTGGTCCGCTTGCCGGCTGCATGTGACTGAGGCCGCCCTCATTGGCCCCCCGGGCCTTCGGCCCCGCCTCCCTCCTCTATGTGGCTGGAAAGGTGTCAATGGGGCCCCGCCCACCTGCCCTTTTCGCTCGGAGGACACCTTTTCGCTCGGAGGACAGGCAGAGGGACTACGCAGTGGAAGCTGCTTGGTGGGTTGCTTACTCCTGAGGTCTGGAACCTTTAAGGGGCCCTGGCTCTTGCATCTGAGTGGCACTTGGCCTTGGTTGGAGCCACCTGTTTTCCTTCTATTGTGCTGTGTTTTCAGTTAGCTAGGGGCAATCTGACAGTCCTAGAGGTCACCAGAGCAGTCCTCCATCCCGAGTAATTTGCTTCTCTCAAGCCAAAATCCAGAGAGTCATTTGACCACTTCTTTAAGAGTTTTAGGGGGAAACGGGGCGGAATGAGATGGAGGCAGACTCCAGCTAAGTGGGAGGGATAGTTAGTTCTAAGTTCATCTGTCTTCATCCGATCACCCTTAATCGAATCCCAGAAATTCGGTTCTGGAAAACTCTTTACCTCTTCATCATAGAAGGCTTCTAGGGTTTACTGCGTCCTTCAAGATGTGATGGGATTTATGAAGTGTTGGAAGGAGGTGGAGAGAACCAAAGGAATACTCCCATTATTTAACTTGTCTCCCTAAATTTGTAAATAGCTGCCCACCCACAAGATTGTCCTCTCTGATTTTGGAGCCAGGAAGACTGGTGGTATAGGTCATGAGGTTTGGTTTGCTTTGTAAGGCCTGAAGCACTAGGTCCAGAATGCCCATTCTGAGTATCACTTACAGTGAAATGAGAATATACATAGGCTCTCCTCCTTACTCTACATGTGGAGTGTAAAGGGGAGAAAGGCACATACACAATTTCCCCTTGAATTTTTATGATAACCTGGTCCTGTAAAATGGGTATTATTCTGCCCAAGGTCACACGACTGATGAGAAACTGGAGGCAGAGCTGGGATTCAGACTCCCAGGAGAATGGTGCCTTCAGCTGTGTATTCAGGGCATACTGAGGATCAAGAAGGACTAGATCCCCAGCGACTGAGTTTTGTACTTAGTGTCTGCCCACTTGCCTGTTTCCACTGATGCTTTGATCCTTTCTAGTGTGAGTTAGGGATGAAGAACGGGGCACTTTGCTCCTTTGTGGCTGGAGGCAATCCACTTATACAGGAAACCAACCCCCTTCTCCAAATCTGGAGGGCTATGGGAGGTGGTAGCCAGTTTGGCATTCTTCTCTCTAGGATCTCCCCTCTTGCTCTGGCTTGTCTGCAAAAATAGAATGAGACCCAGGTGATGATTCCCTTGTCCTGCTGTTTACTTTCTCCCCTTTGATCTGCAACTTGGATCTTCTGGGAGCCCAGCTAGCTGGGACCTTTCAGATGGAATAGGGCTCTCAAGAGGAAGCATGGGGCTGAATGTTGGGAAACCTGAGTTCTAGTCCTGACCGACACCGATCAGTTCTGTGGCCTTTTACCAATCACTTATTCATTCTACAGATACTGGTGCCCACTAGGTGCTGGGCCTATGGATATGATGATGGTGACAAGATGACAGGGTCTCTGCTCTGAGAGCATTCTCAGTCTAGTGAGAAATAAACAGATATCCTAGACAGAGGAAAATATATCCATGATGGAGGAAGACAGAATGCCTTTGGGGTATATAACAGGAGGGAGCCCCTAGCCCAGCCAGAAGAAGGTTGACCAGGGGCAGCTTTCTGCAGAGGGGCCTTATAAGCTGAGACCTGAAAGATGTAAGCCAGTGAGCCGGATGAATCAACATTTCCTTATAAGTAAGATGCAAGAATTATATAGATGAGCCTGAATTCCTTTTCAGGCTTAACCTGGACTCCTATGAATGCTTCCAGGTGTCCCTAACACTTAGTGCACTGCTAGACACACAAAAAAGGGCACTCAACAGATGCTTATGAAAGGAATGTGAGTAAAAAGGAATTCAAAGGCTAAAGTGAAAGCATCTACAGATGACCAATTTCCTTCTACTATCAGCTAAATTGATGATGGCAGTGGGGTTTGATCTATCCCTCTTGTACATTCTCTACCCCCACTTCAGCTTCCTTTGACTAGGAGGTGGATCCCCACTTGGGGAGCAAGGCATGGGTGACCAAACGCCTCAGAGAAAGGAGAGCTGTTCCAGCCAAGGTGCAGCCTAGTGGCTTCCAAGGAGCTGCAAAACAGGGCTTTAGTGACCAGTGGGCCTGGCCGCATCTGTCCACAGCAAACAGGCAAGGAAGGCAGACAAACAGACATGGGACTCAGAAATGATCTTAACTGCTGAAACTCAACTCTCAGATTCCTTAAAGGAAGACCTGAATGCCTGATAGGGAATCAAATTACGTCAGGTGGCTGCTGCCAGCAGATCCTGGGGAATTCCTGGGTCATGTGCTCCTTGATGTGCTGGGAATCTGGGCTGAGCTATCTCAATCCCGCCTGCCCCAATGTCCAGTCCTGGGAAGAGGTAGTCTACCCCCCACACCCATGCCCAATCAATGCTTGAAGTCTGAAGGGCTCTGGGGATAAACATACCAGGTGCCACATTGGGAAAACAATTAGGAACAAGGGTCTATTCCAGTCCTTACACATGTCAAAATCTGTGTGTCAGGACTAGTAAAGGGGATGTTAAAATGTGGCTCAGAGTAAGGACTGCGGTGATGTGGTGAGGCGTGGAGTGCAGGGTGCTGGCGGGAGGGCAGGTGAGGGACACCAAAGGCAGGCTTTGGGGGTGAAGTGGGGAGTGGGGTAAAGTAGATCTTTTGAAAAAGAAATACTTCTAAGATGAGTCTTGAGGGATGCCTGAGATTAGTTCCCTGCTCTCAGGAAGTTTACAGCTTAGGAAGGGAAATAAGATAAGTACACAATTTACCATATAAATCCAAGGCAGAAAGTGGGAAGGCTCTTAGGCACAAAGTGCCATGAGGGGCTGACAGGATGGGTCATATTCTGGCTCAGGGGTTCAAGGGTGAGCCTCCCAGGAGGCCAATTGAGACTTGAAAGGAGGATGGGATTTGTTAAACTGTGAGGAAAGGCCTTCAGGGATGGGGTGGGGATAGGAGTGGGAGGTGGGAGCAAGGGGAGAAGATGTAGAGAGTGTGGTGGGGCAGGGGAGAGTAGAGAAGGGTCAGCTGAGCACTCTCTGTATCTGAAATAGCTCATTCTTCCTCTGGAATTTGTATAAATGCCTGAGACCCTCTTCCCTTTTCTCTGGGAAAAGGGTTGCTGCAGGAGGGAGGGCTCCACTCACCACCTATTTCCAGCGGGAGACATCAACCATTACATCCCTTTATCCCAGGACTCTGGAGATGAGTTACAGACCTCAGTCATCCCAGGTGGTGGACAATACAGACTTGAATATGCTGACCTTCCCCTCTCAGGGCCTGGTGGAACTGCCTGGATAGGGACCTGCACGTTAGAAGTGGCCCTCCAAGATTGGGAGGTGGGAGTCCAAAGACCGGGTTTCAGTCTTTTTGGCAAATTGGGATTCCTGGCTCAATGCTGCCCTCTTCTGACCAAACTAAGCCTAACAAGTTTTATGGGATGCCTGAAGTTGTAGCTGTAATATGGGGTCTGCTTAGGCAATTTGTTCCTTCAAGGATCCAATCGTTCATTCATTCATTCATTCATTCATTCATTCATTCATTCATTCATTCATTCAACAAATATGTACTGAGCAACTACAATAATGGGTATAATAACAAATCTAACATTTATTGAGCCAGCTCTGGTTCTGAGCATCTTGGATATAGTGTCATGTCCTAGACCAGGGGTCGGCAAACTTTTGAGAAGGAAGAACCAGTCCTGTCCCTCACAACAATTTAAAAATTATTCAAGAGACATAAAACAAATGAAATCACCATTATGTGAATAATAACCTTTAAAAAATTTATAAATGAAACTATGATAGTTTTATTTTCATTTTCAATTTGACTTCAGAGCCACATGTACATACCCAAAGAGCCTCATGAGGCCCGTGAGCTGCAGTTTGCCGACCCCTGTCTTAGACCACCCACCTCTAGCTGGGAGTAACAGAGCTGGGGAGCAAACCCTGTCAGTACAATGTCACAGCTCATCCCTAAGGGTTGCTTTGCCTTGTGATGCCCAAATGGGCTCAAGAAATACAAGATGTGGGCAGGCCGAGTGGCACATTGGTTAAGAGCTGGTTTGGGATGCCAGCAACCCTGGTTCGGATCCCACCTATGAGGGCCAGTGACACTGCCCTCTACAGCTAACAACAGCTTTACCTGGAGCTGGGCTGCGAGCCCCGGAGATGGTGTAGGCTGCAGCCCCTGCTGCAGTGGGCTGCCATAGGCTACAGTGAGCGGCTGGCAGCCAGCATGAGCAGCTGGTAGCCAGCGTGAGCTGCCAATAGCCGTGGTGAGCCACCATCCAGAGGCCGGCGACTGATCTGCCTCATCCGGGAAGAGCGCAATGACAATACCAACATGGGCCAGTGAAGCAACGTCCTCCACAACTAGACTGAAGAACAAAAAGACAACAATTTGTCTGTTCCCCTTCCCCGAGTCCCCAGTGCTGTTCCCCTCCCCCAATTCCCCAATTTAAAAAAAAAGAAATACAAGATGGAACTAATGAGCTGCTTACAATCTACATTCTAGTAAGGCTTGCCAGGAGTTTAGGAGAATTTTGTGCTGCAAACACCAAAAACAGTCCCTGAGCTCTTGATTACAATGGGAAATTGAATGTTATCCACAGGCGAGGACTGGGAGGGATGTGACTCAAGCAGAAGCTAGCTCTTCTCCCAGAGCCAGGGCACGCACCCTGTCTCCCACCTGAAGTGGCAGGGAGAGCATATATAGATGGACAGAAGTCCGGAGTCCTGGGTTCCAGCTCCTTTTACCACCAACCTACACTGTGGTCATGGCTGTGGACTTTCTCTCTGGGGGGCAGTTTCCTTATCTACAAAAAGGGATTTGGATAAATCAAGTCTGAGTTCCATTTCCATTCTGCCATAACTTCTCTGCAATATCTACGTAGGGACACATTAGAGATCTCAGCCACGCCCATTCTTTTGCTCACCTGGTAACTGATTCCCTCACTGTAGGGGACTCAGGAGCCTCACTCCCTCTCCCTCCCCCAGACTGCCGTGATGACACTGCTCAGCAATATTGACTATGACTATCTCTCATCTCTTGGAAGCTCTCTGGATAAGAATGATTCTCTCTCACACAGTTAACACATTGTGTGCTAGCCACTGTAGGAATGAATGCAATCCTCACTGATTGCACATCTCTCTGAAGTAGGTACTAACATGTGATTATCCCCCTTGCACTGATGAGGGAACTGAGACACAGAGAAATTAAATAACTGCCTGTGCAGGTCATGAAGCTGGCAAGTGGTGGAGCCAGATTGGAGCCCAGACAATCTGGCTCCAGAAACAGTGCTCCAAGCCATCAATCATGCTTTGGCTTAGAGAGGTGTCCTCATTTGCCCAGATCTCAAGTAGACGACGCTTCTCTATATCATAGTTTATTCAACCTGCAAGGTCCCTCATAACCGCCTTGTAGGTTTGCTGTGAGGCTGTCGGGCTGATGGTTTCCTATAGTCTGCTTGGGGTTTTTGCAGGGCTCTGGTCCTTCTGAGTCCCCTCCCCCAATTCTGGCAGAGACCCAAGTATGTGGGGGGTTAGCTATGACAGCAAGGGGCTAATCAGACTCCCTGAGCTACAGCTGATCTGATCTGGGGAGAGGACAGTTAAGATAAGCTCAGAGCTAGGAAGTGGTCGTGAAATTGCCCAAGGCTAGAGCTCTACGCTGGGGGAGGGAACAGCCTGACTTGAGGGAGAAGAGAAAGGGCCTCTTAACTACTCTCAGTGCTGGTTTTTTAATGTCAGAACAAAGGATTCTGAGAGTCGGGAGGTGGGGTAGATGAACATTTGTGTAGATTTAGTCTCCGGCTTTTAGTCAGTGTGTTGGAAAGGGTCTCCTTACCTCACTGTCAATGGCAAAACAAAAAGATCTTTCTCTTTTTGAGTCCCACCGTCCTACATCGTGTTCTCAGTGTCTGAGGTTATGTAACTCCCATTGTTGTGGGGTGTGGAAGTGGAGGGGGCACCTGTGCTTGTGATGGGGTAAAGGTTTCATAGGAGTCATGCACCGGAGTTGCCAAGTACTTTCCATGGACTAACCCCACGGTGTGGTTGCTGTATGTCATCTGAGATTCTTGATGGTCTGAGGTGGGGTATAAGTAAAAAAAAAGAAAACCCGCATCTTTATAGGGGTCAACATTTTCATATCCTCTATTGTATTGATCCCTCACTGACCTTGTGAGGTCAGGGCCTCAGGTTACATCCTAGCATGCAGAATCTCCTGATGTAGATGAGGCAGGGGGTATATGAGTCTCAAAATGGACGTCAGAGGGTGGGTTTGTATAGCTAGCTCTGCCCCTTGCTGGCCCCATGACTGAGGGCAGGTGACTTAATCTCCCTAGCCTTCAGTTCTTAAATGATCAAAGGAAACCCTGAACAGGGAGGCTATTTGTAAACTGTTAAAGGCTCCAGGCCGGGGGTTTATGGTGGAGGGGTGCTGTGGCTCAAGGTTCATACTCCATTTAAGTGCTGCTCCTTTGAAGGGGCATCTGCCTGGCTCTGCCTCCACAGCTGCTATTCTGCACTCAGGGAGGTCTGGGCAGGACCAGGTATGGGAGGGCATGGTACGTCCAGGAGGGAGGGTGGAGGAAGGTCTTCCCAGTGCCACCTCCCTGCCCCGGGCCTGGCTCCCTCTGGCAACCTGAGCCCTTGGCCTCCCAAGCTGATCCTGGAATGTAAAACCCATGCAAAGCACAATCTTTAGCCAGGTCACCGGCTCCTGGCCCTTGGTAAGGGAAGACGGAAGCTAGCATTTCTCTTGGCTCTGAATGACACTAGCACAATCTGGTGCGGGGGGCTGTTATCACAAGCCTGGATTAATAGGCTGGTTGTCACCCACAGTTTATGAAAAGCCCAATGCTGACCTATCACTCCTGTAAGAGCCCCAGGCAAAGGGAGAGGGAAGCCAATCACTGATCAGGGGGATTTGAAATACTGCTGATTTCCTGGATCTGATCCTTACGCCAGCTACAACCATAGATGGGCTCAGAGGAAAAGGGGATCTAAAAGGAGATCCTGTAAAGGTCACTCTCAAATTGGTGCTGTCTGTAAGCTCTTTGATTTCTGACTTTCATTCAATTCAGTCGTTTGCTACACATTTCTTCCACTCAGTTATTTGTTACACAGTTAGACCCTTCATGCCCAGCACTGAGGTGTTCTGGGCCTACAAGGATCAATGATATCGTCATGGTCCTGAGGAGTCCCTAACATGTTTTGTCTGTATGCGGATGAGGTGGGGAGACCGTGGCTTGCATTCACCACGTACACAAGGGCATTCTGGGCAGGGAGGCCAGGTTGTGCTGGACAAGGAGGTGAATAGCAGTGGGAACCTCTGGTTCCCAATGGTCCCTGAAAGGAGACACTAGGCAGAGGTAAGGAGGGCAGGCTGGAAGGGTGGGACCTTTGTGGGGGGCCTTAGAGGCCAAGAGAGAGGCTGGGAATCAGCTGGAGGACTGGGGGTGCTGAGGGAGGGCGTGTAAGCTCTGTGACAATGTAGTCAGATTTGTAGATGAGAGATTCTGAAAGGGCAGGAGGACTCTAGCAGCGATGTGGATGGTGAGTTGAAGGAGAGCACTAAGGGTGTAGACCTGGAGAGGGGAGGCTGTGAAGTTGTCCTCATGCGAGACGATGGGGGTCTAAACGAAGGAAGTGGCCATGGGACTAGAGCAGAGGCCAATCTGAGAGGTGGAGGGCCGTGAAAAGCGAAGATGAGGAAGATGTTTACCACCCAGGGTTGAGCTGACTTTCCAGAGGTGGTGGCAGCACAGGACAGCTGGAAGGGCAGCTCCAATTCAGTTCCCTTCATCCGTAGATGGGGACACTGATCATGGAGTGGGGAGCCTGGGAAAGGGATTTGTAAATTACTATTCCCTTATAAGTGTTTGTTTTTAAGAGTGTGAATTGCTAAACTGAGATTAGGACTAAGGCCCATTTTCTGTTGAATGAGAGGTTGGGTGCCCCAAAGTCCTCTTTCTCATGCATCTGATAAGGAGGGCAGGGTGGGCAGCTTTCTGGAGACAGTGAACTGGGCCTAAGGGGTCCCTACACCTGTGGGCACAGCCTGGGTTAGTCATGGTTCCTGGTTCTCAGCTTCTTCTTCTATAAGATAGGGGTTGGAAAAGGGGGTGGATGGGGTGGATGGCCTAGAAAGCCCAATGAAAATGCAAGATATCATTAAAAAGAAATTCTGGAGGAAGTGAGGCAATGGAGAGGGGAACTTGTGTTCTCTGTGGTCCCAAACCCCTAGTACTGATTGCTCAGCATACGACCCTCCTCCAGAGAAGGCCTGGAAACCTTGGCCTGCATGTTTTTGTTAGGATTCTAACCCCACTTGGGGTTATTTCTAATCTTAGATGGTGCCTTGGTGATTTTATTTAGTTCTTCATTTTCTTCAGAAGAGGAACTCCAGATATTCCATGTTTCAATAATACAAATCTGATCACGATGTTCCTCCACATAAAATCCTGAATTTGCTCCCAATTTCCTATACAGCTGAAGTCCAGACTCCTTAGCAGGGCGTGTAAGGCCACTGTTGATCTGCCTGCCTGCACTTTCCTCCCCATCTCCTTAGAATCTCTACCATGTGCATGCTGTTCCCCAGAAAACCAAACCCTTTTCCCAAGTGAGCTTGAGGACCTCTCTACCTCTCCTTCAACAGCAACAAAAATAACAACATAGCTACTCACCTAAAGTATGTGGATCACTTTGCACAGAGTAGGTAGCTGTTACCCTCATAGTGAGGCCTTGTTTTGCCCAGCTGACAAATAAGGAAACTGAGACTCAGGGGTTAACAATCTACCCAAGATCCATTAGCACGTGACAATCATGATTCAACCCATCTCTTTTGCCTCAAAGCCTGGGGTTATCCTCCTCTGCCTGGCTGATCGCCATCTTTTTTTTTCAAAGCTCAGTTTGAGATTTATTTTCTGGAACTCTGCTCTGACACCCTTGATTCATCTAGGCTCCCTGTAGATGCCATGAGTGAGGCGCCTCTGGGTTGAACTCACAAAGGCTGACACTATCTCATCAAATAGGAACTGCAGGTTCTGTCCCATCTCCCTGCCAAGACTGAAGCTGCTGGATGGTGGGACTCAAGCACTGAGCCAGGCACATGATAGGTGTTCAGGGTTCAACAATGCTTCGGAATCCCCAATGGAATGAAAAAGCTAAAAGGGAACATTCCTGGGATATGAGTTTAGGAATTGTCTATGCCCATTAATGTCAGGGAGCCCTTCCCAATCTTTCCTTGCTAATCCTCACACTCATTCCTTGGGACACACAGTCTCCATCCTTCCAGGTTTGACACTTGGAACCCCTTACCTAGTACAGTGCAGCTGATTTCCTTAACTTTCTTAGGTGCTATTTCATTTAAGGCAACGCAGTGTGGCCATTACAAGTTTTGCAATCTGACCTGGTCACTTATGAGCTTGTGACCTTGGAGAAGTTACATAACCTCTTCCAGCCTTAGTTTTCTCAACTGCAAAGTGGGATGATACAACCTATCTTATACTGCTGATCTGAGGATGAAGCAGGTGCTTCACCACCTTGTGTGATGGCATCATTGTGGCTCTGGTTTTGCAGATAGGGGAATGAAGACAAGAAAGGGGTGGGACCTTCCCAGAGTGGATGGTGATGGGAAAGCCTGTGTGGAGGAGGGGAGTGAGTCCCGGAGCCAGACCACTGACCCCAGATCGAGCGGTCTCCATGGCACCATGAGGTAGCCACGAAGTTTGTCGCTGACTTTCTCTATTTCCCTGGCTCCTCAGTGAATACTCCCAAAGTCTTCCCAGAATGGACCTCCAAGGGATGAGTCCTTAGCAGATACCAGCTTCGGCCCTAAGTAGCCATCAGAGGTTGCAGTGGTTAATCCCCCATTCTCACAACAGGAAGAACCTTTTAGGATTGGCTGTACCCCTAAGGTTGTGACCATTTTAAAATGCTTTGTCCCATCCATGGATCTGGTGCCATTTTGTGCACATGGGTACCCCCACCCCCAACACACACACACACACACACACACACACACACACACGGCTTGGCTTCCTCTAGGAAAGGGGGGGGCGCCTGTTTAAACACCTTTCTTGGGAAGGGCAGCGGGGACAGTGCAGAAAGGGAAGTGGAATGGGGAGTCCAGACCAGGGCTAGATTGTGGAACAGCTTCCACTAACGTGCTGTTCCAGCCTCATAAGACCTGCAGCTCTTCCAGCCCCGTTTTCTAACAGTTACTTCAGGGGACTGAACTGAAATAGGGGTGTCCAGGATCAATGGAAAAGGCCTCTCAGCAGTCAGCTCACCAGGGGGCACCCGTGGCCACAGGATGCCTCTAGCTGGTGGGAAGGCAAGGCTGGGCCAGCAGAGGGCAGTGTCCTTCTAGGGCCCAAAGAGGAAAAGAGGCCAGGTCCCAAAGAAAGGGAGCGAAACCCCCATCCCTTAAAGATCCAGTTTCCACTCGTCCATGAAGGTTCAGCAGAGGAGTCATCTCCTCTAGAAGGCTCCCCCTGACCCCCAGATCCAGACAGGGCTTCCTCCTGTTTCTGCCTCTTAAAAAAGAATCATATCATTGCATAGTGAGTGTTATCTGACTCACCTGGGACCCCTCCTGGGCAGGTCTTTTTTTTTTTTGTATTCGTATCCCCGGTGCTAGCACAGCTTTTGAAAATCAGTGGGAATCAGAAAGAGGTACTGTACAAGCTAAAAAGAAGCATGTTTTTAAATCGGTGAGCAATTCCCTTTCTACTTTGGGTCAGAAGTGAGCTTAAGCTGAATGAATTAAGGCTACGCATGAGAAGGAGTGACCTGATAAAGCCAGTCACTGACTGCAACCTTTTCTTAATGTATATTGGAGTCTCAATGCTTATGAGAAGGAAACTGCTGTTTTGCTAGGAGTGAGGTGATTAGTTTGAAAGTGGAACCGCCTCAGAGGGAACAACCAAGAATCGGTGGTCACTTGGGGCCCTATTTAGCCTGAGAATTGTCAGAGGAGCTGTTTCATGGGGTCCCCTCTATCCATCAAGACACATGTCCACCCACCCCTGCACCAGGGTGCTAGAGAAGATAGGAATATAGATTTTAATTATTGTGCTGCTGTTGTTAACCAGAGTGCAATTAACCCATTCTTTATGGATTTTGATGCCACAGTGTAAATGAGAAGGTTTCACACAGAAACACTCTGGGCTACTGGTGACAAAGGGGCCAGGCCTCTGGTGGGGAGGGGTGGCAGAAGGAGAAGCAGAGTAAAGAGAGGAATGGGGAGCAGTGGGGTGTCTGCTCCTTGCCCAGCATCACCTTTCCATCAAGGCCCCTGGGGAGGCATGGCTCCTTCCTGGCCAAGACTGCTGATCCGGACCAGTTCACAGCTTCTCTTACAACTCAGCGGCCTCTAACTCTAAGGCCAATTCTTGCTGAGTCAATGAGGTTCAGGGCAGACCCACACTTGACCACCAAATGCGGAAAGGATGTAGACCAAGAGAGAGAAGAGGTGCTTGGGACACCCCCCCCCCCCATCCCTTCTCCATTTTTCATCCTGAGAGACCCTCAAACTGGTTGAGAGCTGGGGAAAGGACAGTGGCAGCAGCTCATCCTCTGGGTCAGAACTGCCCTACCTAACTCCTACCCTGAAGATTGAGAGGTGGCACTCACAGAGGAGAGGGAGCGGATACTCCTGTGCCTTTTTCTGCCTGAGCAGTAAGAACTCTCCCTAGAGGTCAGCTGAGCTCTGACCAGGGGCTGGTGGAGTCATCCGGACTTCTTACAGTTTCCTGGGATTGGGAGGGTTAGGATGTGCAGGGAGGTCACTTAGAGCCCTAGGGCCTGGACCCACTGGCTGCTGACAGGAGCTGACATCTGGGAAGTAGCCCAAACTGCTTTGACAAGACCATTCCTCTTATCAAGAGTCGAGTGATCTGGTCCAGGGCAAAGGTGCTGGGCCAGGGGACAGCTAAGAGTCAGAGACACACAGGGCTTCAACTGCATCGCTCAGACCCTGGTTGACGCCCCCCACAGCCAGGAGACAGTTCTTGATGACAATGCTGGAGCAGGCACAGCGGGGCGTGGGCATAGCTGGGAGGACCTCCCACTTGTTCTTCCCTGGGTGGAATGCCTCTGCTGTCTCCAGGACAGTTGGTTGGTTCCCTGAAAGCACCAAGGGAACCGAATCTTACGAAGGAATCCAGCCACCAAGCAATGTCCCGTAGTCACCCCACTTCCCTCCCTCCCACAAGCAGAAGCTTAGCAACCTCAACTTCCTCAGCTGCAGAACTGTTCCTTCCCTACCCTGGGCCAGTAGCTTTGATCAAACAGCCACTTTGCCCCTCTAACCGTTTGACATTTCATCTCTTCACCGAGTAAGCTTTCTTTCCCCACTCCCTGCTTTTACCAGAAGTTTCTAGATACCACTACTGCCTCCCTCCTGCCTTTTACTAAAAAGCAGCCCATGTGGTCTAGTTTACATCGTGCTCCATTCATGTGTGGGTGGAGCCTGTCCACACTGAGCAAACTCTGGGTACCTAGAAGCCTGCTGCCCATATGTCTCTCCCCTGTTGATGTTGGGGTCCCGTCTTCAAAATACCACTAATCTCTGGGAGGAATAATTCAGCAAATCCTGAATTCAGTTAATGTATTTGATTAGATTGCTTTCCTATTCTGTGACAGAGCTGGATATCCAGGGAGAGATGATGGTCAGAGAGAGGACCAAGGCCAATCCCTGGCACACTTCTGTCTCCATCTTTCATAGTGAGGGCCCCAGGGATCTGTGCTCACCACCCCTATGCTACATGGTTATCAATATGTCCCTTATGCTCTCTGGGCCTCAGTGGCCCCTGTGTAAGAGGACAGAAAGACCACATCTGGGGCCCATATGTGGATATGTGAAGTCCAGGCTGGGAGCAAGGGAATGTTTTGAATTCTTTGGAATAACGCAGTACCAGGCCATGTGCCAGAAGCCAGCACCTTCTCCTGCTTGCGCAGAATGCCAAGGATCCACCAAGCACCAGAAACACAGTACCAGCCTGGAAGCTGCATCCTTACCAAGTCCTCCGGCCACTATGACCCGTCCACTCAGAGAACCGGCCACAAAATCTGCCCGCCGCTTCTTGAGGAAGAAGGAACGGTCCATCTTCAGCCATCCCCCTATAGGCCATAGGTGACAGCAGGACATACAGAGAGAATTAGATGCTAACTCCCTCCCCCACCACCACCCATCTACCCTTTCTGCTCACCACCACCCATCTACCCTTTCTGCTCAGGACATACACAACGCCTCCTGCTGTTTGACACTCGCTGTGGCATTCACTGTCTCCCACGCTTGCTGCAGTCCACGGAACCATAATACCCTAAAATGAATCACCTGTTCTACCTCTGTTCTCACAGGCTCTAAGCTGAAGAGGAGGCAGTGAGCATAGGGGTCAGATCTTTTGTTTCTCCATGAGTAAAAGCAGGAAAAAGCCCTTCCTCACCTGCCTCACCTGGATATTGTAAGAAGAGAAATAGCTGGAAAAGGTTTTGATAAAAACAACCAGCCAATCAAAGGGAACCCTGTACAGATGAAAAAATTTGATCCCAAGAGTAGCCAGCCCTGCAGGGAGAGGCGTGTTCAGACTCTGAAAGGCTCACTCTGCTGTATCAGTGGCCCTGGGAGGATGGTATCAAGGTAAGGTGGGGCACTCAGCTAGAGGGAGATGGGCAGCCAGGGGCTGGTGCCCAGCTCACCCTGTTCCATGTCAAACATGTCCATCGTCCGGAGAAACTTGGGCTGCCGGTAGAGCCGACCCTGCCGCAGGCCTCCCAGGCTGTATAAGTGGTCATCCAGGGTCACGAAGCTGGAGAAGGCCCGTTTACAGGGAATATTGGGGAACTTGGTCCAGGAGCGAGTCTCAATGTCAAAGACCTCGAAGGAGTTGACGGCATACTTGGACTGTCGTCCCCCTGGAGACCAGAGCAGGGTGAGGGCTGGGCAGAAGAATAAGTCCCTGAGGACAGGGGCTGGGTTTCTCCTTCTGTTATTTGATCATACAGAAAGCTCCCTAAAGGGATGGGGCAGTGTGCTTACACCTTGTTGTCAAGCAGATGCTCAATACACAGGTACTGCTTCCCCTGGGAACTGACCCAAGGGAAGGGAGGAGGGACGGTCCTTACCCAGCACATAGATCTTGGAGCCACGGAGGAAGGAGGTGGCAGCATATCTCGGGGTGGGCATGGGTGCGAGTGACACCCACATGTCCTTGAGCATGTCATAGTGTTGAAGGTGGTTGTGCGGACGGAGATCCAGGCCCATCCCACCTGCTGCATACACTCGGTAATCTAAAGAGAAATGCCGCATGCAAACTCGGGCTCAGTTCACAGACACAATGAGACAGGCCCATCACTACTCATCACCTACCATGGCCAGGTTCTGTTAACCCCTTGAACACCAGCACTGAAGCCAGGCCAGGTTCCCAACACTGCTCTACCAGAGTGAGCCATATATATGTCAGTGGGGGTGGGGTTGATGGCACCATTTAAAAGTCCCTGCTATCGTTGAGCCTGAGTCTCCTTGAAGCTATGTCAGGCCTGCATGCCTTAGCCTTCCTTGGTGTGCAGCCCTTGGCTTAGCCCGAAATACCAAGCCTCGCACAGGGGTAAATCATGGTGGGGTCTAGACCTAGTCAACCCTTGGCAGGTCTTGTCCCCTCCATTCTCCTTCCTGGGCAGCTAGAGGTGATGCAAAAGAGGAGGGGTATTTCTCTGATACCCTCCAGTAGTGGCCTGGCCCAGGCACTCCCACGTTGGAACTTTCTAGACCTAGCAGGAGCCTTTGAAAATGAGGTCAGCCCTGCTGTCATTGGTCTTGTGGGGCACTGGACTGTTGCTGGTTATTTTTCTGTTACCCTCATGGGGGAGTGCCATGCTCCTTCACACACTGGGAAGCTTGTGGGCTCCAGGAGGCACCCTGCACTAAATGAGATAGGCCCATGCACAATACTAGCCCCTTTAAGAAACCCTGCCCAGGCAGTGGACTGAGCACTCTGAGAAGAGAAGCAGTACCCTCTCGTGCTCTACTGCTCTTGGATGTACATGGCTTTTCAAGGCATCCATGTTTTTCCCTGGGTCTCATCTCAGCACCTCCTGTAGACTGTCAGGGACAGAGCTCCCCCTGCAACTCAGCCTCCAGGACTGTCTTGTTCCAAGGGACCCACCCCTGCCTCCCAGTAGCTAGTCCTCACCACTTCCAGCTCTAACAGGCCTTTGCTTTTCAAGAGTATTTCAGGGATGAATACTATTTCCTTACTTTCCAACCTGAGAAAAAAAAAGGGGGGAAGAGGGATCCCAACCCTAGCCTGAGGCCGGGAGATGGGACCTGCCAGTGAAATTTACCTTACACGAGTTCCACCCCTCCCATCCCCACAACACCTGAAACACACTTCCAGTCTGGGAGTCCTCCAGTCCCCTCATCTTTTCAGATTCACCTGGATGTCCCTGAACCACAAGGTTGGGCTGAGAACACGAGCTCAGTGTTTTCCACGGTATCTGCATCACTCTAGTCCCCGTGTTACTGAAATGATCTTTGTTTTGTCCAATGGATTGTTAAGTCCTTGAGAATCTGTTAATATGTGGCCCCAGCATCTGGTAAAAGGCCTGACAAGCTGGCCTGTAAATGCTGATGAAAGTAGTTAACGAACCTGTTTAATGCCATAATGAAGAGCGTAGACTTGATCATCACTTACTGTGTGACCTTGTGCAACTTATTTAACCTCTCTGGGCTTCTCACTGCTTCTCTTTAAAATGAGGATAATAATCACACTTACCTCATCAGATAGGTTGTGAGGATCAAAGGGGTTAATATATATCTAAAACACCTATGGTAAGGACTCAATAAACGTTAGTTCTTAATCTTTTAGCACCATTTATTGAGGCTGGGGATAAAAAAGTATTCTTTCCCTCTTTATTTCCCCATGGGCCTTCATGCTTTCCATCCTTACTGGGCGTTTATGGAGGTCGCACTGGCCATTCTGCCCCGGGGGCTTCTGGATTAGTTTCTCTCTGGTCACCTCCATTGGTCAGACTTGAGTTCCTGAAAGCAGAGACTGGATCTTCTGCCTCTTTCCCTCCTCCCTGAAACCTAGGCCTGTGCTAGGGACAGAGCAGGTGCTCAGGAGATACTGGTGCTCTAGAGTAGACCCAGCAGGTAGCTGGATGATTTTGCGAGAGAGGGAGGGAAAGGTGCATTCTACTAACCCTGTCTGAATTTGGGGTCTCCTTAATTCCTGTTGGACCATTTCCCATAAAACCCTTTGTGTTTTAGCAAGAGAACTTTCGGACTCCCCACCCCCCATCTATGCTCTGGGCTGTTCCAGGCCAGAAGAAAAGGAAAGTAGGGGCTTGGAGAAAGTGAAATGAGAATTATAAAACCACATGGTCAGCATACGCATGGCCTGAGAATTCAGTGAACCTGGGCAAGGTGCTGCAGGAGTACAATCCTCAGGAACATCCTGGTCTCCACTCATCAGTATCTGAGATTAGGAGACAGAGCGGGAGGTTGAGGCTGGGGAGAGAGCCCTGGAATCAGGTCCCAAAGTCACCTCAGTGGGGCCTCGTGATGGGACAAGGATGGAGTGAACATTCCCAGGACCCTGAATATGTACCTGGAGGTGGTAGCATGTGCAAGTCTGGTTTCAAAGGATGGGTGTTGTGGGTGGGATGCTGGATCCTTCTGCTGAATGAAAGGGTCTGCAGGGCCATTGCGCTAAACCTCTGGCTCCCCCTTTGGCCCAGCCTGCTCAATTTGTTGGGAGAAGCCTAGTGGAGCAGCGCTTTGGCATCATACAGAATTACTAGACTCTTCAATTGCTGAGTCTCAGTTTTCCCATCTGAGACCAGTAGGTCTCTAGTTTTAGTGTCTATTGCAAGGATCAAATGAGATCAGGAATGCGGTAGTGGGGCTCCAACTCAGTGCTGGCTCCCATCCCTTTCCCAGCGCCTGTCCCCTCCCGCTCCCCCACCCCCGCCCTGGTCCCACTCGCCTTTGGCCGTGACCGAAATGCCCATGGCGGCCTCACGCAGCACGCTCCTCTTCTTCCACTTGCCCTCATCGATGTTGTACATCTCCACGATCTTCAGGGGCAGCTGGTTGGTGCCCACACCCCCAATCACCATGATCCTCTTCCCCAGAGCGATGACGGCCACCCCAGCCCGGGCTGTGGGCAGCGAGGGCAGGGCGGTCCACTGGTCAGCCTCGGGAGAGTAGACCTCAAAGCAGTCCATGGGGACGCCGTTGTCATCACATCCCCCGATGGCATAGACCTGCCCTCCCGTCTCCAGCAGGGAGCAGTAGACGCGGCGGCTGGGCAGTGGCGCCAGGCGCTTCCACTGGAAGTCCTTGACGTTGGGCACCTCCATGGCAGCCCTGGGAGCCCCGCCCGCCGCGCCCGAGCGCACGGGGAGCGCTAGGCCACCGCGGGAGGTGAGAGCCGCGGGGCAGTGGGCAAGGTTCCCGCTCCTCCACGCCTACATCGCCAGCTCGCGCGGGACCCCGGCAAGGGCCCCGACGCCGGCTAGCGGTTCACAGTCCCTCCAGACTCGGCGGTCCCGCGGCGTCCACGCCGGGCCCTGCGGGAGGAACGCGGCGAATCAAGGGTGGTTGGGCCACGCGCCCTCATCTCCTGGCGCAGGCGGTCGAGCGGGCTCCCAGCCCCTGGCCAACTTTAAAGGGAGGACGCGGCAGCCCAGGGCGCCACCACGCGGCGGCATCACGACCTGTACCGCTTTGTCCCTCACCCCTCCCAGCCTGCTGGTTGGAAACCGGCCTGGGGCGCGGGGCGCGGGGCGCGCGGGAGGGGCTCGGGTTCCCGGTGTCTGGCTGCCTCCCCATTAAGCAGAGGTAACACCTTTCGGTGCCCATGCCTCCTACTCCCCAGCTCCTGTGCCCCTCCCTGCAGTCTCCCGCCGTCCCCGTGCCACTTACCCAGCCAGGCGGAGCAGCGCCGCGCGAGGCGCAGACAGCGCATCACGCGTGAGCTGGGAGCCCCCGCCCGGCTGCTCAGGGAGCAGGGGACAGGCGCTCTGTCCTTACCCAGTCCGCACACCAATGTCAGACACGCAGCGGAGGAGAATAAATGAATAGCAGGAAGGAGAATCCGGCCGCCTGGGGGGAGGAGGCCGGCCAGCCGGCTCCACGCATCCCCACCCGCCTATGCCGCCACACCTGTGCAGGAATCCGCGTGCGCCCCGCGGCGGAGCAGCCGTGACCTCTTTACATAAGCCCAGGCTGAGCCCGGCCTGTGGGGGAGGGAAGATGCCGGCGGAGACACTCACCTTGTATACAGGGTCAGGGATAGCGGTGGGCATGAGAGCCAAGTACCCAGATGATAGGGACCAGACTCCCTCCAGTGTGGGGGTGGGCAGTTTGTGAGTGTTTGTTTTGGATGAGGAGGCTGAGAGTCCAATTACCCAGTTTATCTACAGTACACAGACAATTCGAGACAGGCTGGCTCCACTTTGCTTTGGGGGAGCTATTATCAAATGGTTTCACCTAACAGAAATGAATGATGTGGCTGTGACCCACGCAGACCTCACTCAGATGCATCCAAACAAAGTATACACCCACTTGCACCCCATAAGCATAACTTACATATGACCTGCCCACACACACGTATCCACGGAGAAACTGACAAGTGCATTCATAGGCAGACACACAACCAGAAGCACCAACATAGCTACTACTCTCTAATAGCTTTTACAGGACAGTAGTCCCCAGGGACAAAGCTGCCATGACACCAGTGGCCTCCTGGTCTGATGGACTGCAGGGTCCATGGAGTCCTCCTCCTACTTGAACATAGCCAAGTCTTGAAACACTCAGGCGTGGGAGTCTGACAGACTTGGGTTTGAATTCTGGCTCTGAAATTATTTAATGAACCTGAGCATTAGTTTCCTTCTGTTATTAACCTTTTTATTTTGAGATAAATTGTAGATTCACATGGGTTGTAAGAGATAATACTCTTTACCCAGTTTCCCTCCATGGTAACATCTTGTACAGAATATGGAAATTGATCAGTGAAGATACAGGACATTTCCATCACAAGGATTCCTTTTTTTTTTTTTTTTCATGAGGGCAGTCTCACTGGCCCTCATATGTGGGACCCAAACTGGGGCCGCTGGCTTACCTAAGCCAGTGCTTAACCACCATGCCACTCGGCCGGCCCCACCACAAGGATTCTTCTTGTTGCCCTTTATACCCACACCTACTTCTTTCTCCCATCCTTTTCTCCCCAGCTCCTGGCAACCACTAATCTGTTCTCCATTTCCATAATTTTGTCATTTCAAGAATGTTATATAAATAGAATTGTACAGTATGTAACCTTTTGGGATTGGCTTTTCCTCCCCCAGCATAATTTTGTGGAGATTCATTCAAGTTGTTGCCTGTACCAATAGTTTTTTCTTTTTTCTTTTTTTTAAAATTTTATTTCTGCGTAGCATTTCATGGTATGGTACATCCTTGTAGATTTTTATGAAGACTAAATGAGATAATTGTATAAAGTTCTGCTTCTGAGATACAGCAAGGGCCTGGTCCATCTCTACTACTTTTTTTTTTTTTTTTTTTTTTTTAAAGATTTTATTGGGGAATTGGTGGAGGGGAACAGCGTTGGGGAATCGGGGAAGGGGAACAGACAAGTTGCCGTCTTCTTGTTCTTCAGTTTTAGTTGCGGCATCTCTACTACTTTTATTACTGCTTCAACTACCGTCAACAAAACCAAGAAAAAGGAAAAACAAGAACGAGCACAAATGTTTTGCCCTTTACTTAGAAATCACTTCCTGTGAGAAACAAAAGTCACAAGTCACAACTCACAATAGGCTCAGCTTAATATCTTCAGGCCTTGGCTTGGGAAGGCCACTGTTTTTGAGTTTGAATTATCTGTACTTACAGCGTAGGCACCTCTAGAACCTTCACAGAGGAAGGTTGCTTTCTGTTTTCTCTATTCGATAAGAACTCATAAATTCCAAAAGAATGTGGTCTGAATTAATCAAGTGTTGTAGGAAACAACAAACATTGCTCCTTTTTCTGAGGAACACAATCTGCCCACAAGAATAAGGAACAAATCCTCAACTTTCAACTTGAACTGCGTTCACAAAATCAGGAAGCTTAAAAGCCATGGACCTTCCTGAAAGAGGCTTGTTGAGGCTGTCTTCAGCCTCTTTTGTCTACTGAGCCTCCCACCCAAGCAGTGAAGCCAGGCTGCTTGTGCCTCCACCCACCTCCGCTGGGGCAGTTTTATAAGCAGGGATAGTGTTCCATACTTTATGTTTGTATAACTCATTGAGTTCAACTCAGCCCTTGCACACCCTTTTTCTCATAACCTTAAAACAACCTTGGAAAGGTCGCCAGGACAGGTATCTGTATCTACTTTTTATAGGTGGGAAACCTGAGACAGTGAAATGAAGTAACTGACTTATGACCATGTGAGCTGTTCACGGTAGGTCTAGTTTGGATGTCCACACCTGGTGCTTTTTCAGTTTATCACAATTAAATCCCAAGTGAAGGACTTGTGCATTATTAAGGACATCAAGTTTTTCCGCTCTCACCTGGCTCCTGGCTTTTGGTCCAATTATAGTGAACGAAGGAGCCCAGACCCCCAACGTGTTCCCATTGCCATACTGTCTGTGCTGGGCAGGACAGCTGGGAAAGGACTAGAATCCAGCCCCGGAATAGACCCCAATCCTCATGTTCTTCAGGTACCACCCTTCACGAGGGCCATGAGATCTAGGGGTTCAGAGCCTTGGAAAAGAACTAAGAACAAGATGTCTTCTAGGCCATGGCATAATTGCTTGTTCCTGGTTTCTCTCCATCTCCCCCACTCCTTCCCGTATGACTTTTCCTCCCAGCCAGGTGACATCCTTTAGTCCTTACATTGAGGAAGCTTGTAACCTAGCAACCACCACTTAAGATTCCCTGTGTCACCTTCGGTTTCCAGGCCTGGGCTTCCCACAACAGGCTGGGGCTTTAAAGAGTTCCAAGCGGAGCCAGGGGTCCAGTGACTCACTACCCATTCAAGTGTGTGACCACTTCTGTGAGGAATTTCTTCCTCACGTCAGCCTGAATCCTTCCTGCTCTAAAGATCTTGCATTGTATCAGGACTGGGTTTCTCTTTCTGAAAAAGTGTTTCACTTACTGCCTTGTTTACAACGTGGCACAGGGAGGGTTGGGAAGTGAGGAAGGAAAGTCATGAAAATCTCTAAAGATAAAGACTTTGTTACCATAGAGTCTTTATCATTGTGATATTGATGCATCAACCAAACTTGTTGAGGAGTGCTCAGCCCCAGGAAATCACTGGATAAGTATTTTATTAAAAAGTCACATCTGGGGTTTCTTCGGGTCTAATTTGCATGCAACAAAATGCCCATTTCAACTCAGTATCGAATGAGTTTATTAGATGTTCAGCAGGGGCCTGATTTCACCAAATTCTGGTAGGTTATGGGGAAGCTGAGGGTAGGGAGAGGAGGGCAGTTTCTTCCCAGTAAACCAGGCAGATTCCCATTGTGGCAGAACATGGATGGAGTCACGTGTGTAGGGCTTCCAGGGATTGGCAGGATCCCAAGTGTAGGACACATTTGTGGGATGGGGAGAGAGGAGTTGTTTAGCTTCTGTGGCAGCTCCTTCTCCCTCTTCAGAAATACTAAACTCCCCTCCTGTCAGTCAGTGGGTGCCACCAGAACGCCCTCCAGGGGGACCCACCTGGAGCCCCCAACCCCCGAGGCCAAGGTTCCCTTCTTTCTGTAGCTCTCTTTCTGCAGTGCTCCACAGACCATGGGGTAGCAGGGAAGTCTGTAGACTCTGGGGTCAGACAGATGGCCTGGATACCGGCTCAGCCACCACGAGCTGTGTGACTGTGAATACATAAGTCACTGTCCCTCTGAATCTCACTTTCTCATCTGTGAAAAAAGGAAGAAGGAAATCTACGTTCTGGAGTCATGGGAGGTTGAGATACCAGGCGCAGTTCCTAGGCAGGTACTAGGTATTCTGTCAAGGTCCTCTCTCCTCCACAGTGATGGCAAGTTTCCAGACCTCTGACTGTCTGTGTATTCAGGTTAGTGTTCCTGAATAGCAGGTACCGATTTCACAAGGTAAGCACCTTAGCAGGCCCCACACCCCCCTGATTTGTAGTCATTTGTGGGCCTCTGTGTCTTTCCTCCTGGAGAACTGAAATGTTTGTCTCTGCAGCCTAACGCCATTCTAATCTGCAGAACCGCTGGTGTCCTTCCTTTAGATAACCACCTCCTTGTTCCTCACTAGAAGCTTGGGCTATATGCCAGGGGTGGGTAGTGAGGATCACTCACCCAATTAGGACTCAGGGAAGACCAAGGGAAGGGGGAATTTCTCCCAGCATGGGGATCCTCATGAGGGAGTCCGCCTCACCCAGTCCCAACCTCAACCTAGAGGAAGGATTAGGCCTCAAGCGGACTTGATTGGAGATGGTGTGGTGCAGCTGCCAGCAGTCAGAACCATCATCTGCTTCTGTTCACAGGGCACTGCCGCCTTGGGGGAGGCAGTCTGGGGTCCTGCAGAACAGCCTCAGTCAGACATTAGGGTTTCCCATCCTGACCACATGGCCTCGATTAGAGTTGAGTTAGCCGCGTTCCTTCAATGACCCGCCTGCTCCTTCCACCTCCAGAGCCTAGCTTTATGCTTGGAGCCAAGGGGACTTAATGGGGTATCAGTTAAAGAATGCATCTACTTACTTGTGAGCAACTTCTCGCCTGTTTGGGTAGAACTGGGACATTGGAAAGTGCATTTCAGGTATATGGGATGGTGGGGTGGGTGAAGGGCTCACCTAGCTTTTCAGACTCAGGTGTTGCACGATTTAGGAAAGAAAGGGTTGAATGCATAAGTTGATCATGCCATCCTGAAGGGGAACTTCTAACAGACCTTGGCTACTTCACTGTGTTTACTGAGGAAGCTGTAAAGGGAAATGAGGCTTATATTAAAACGTGAGGATCTGGGTTATAAACAAGGAAGAATTTCCTGCCCAGGAGCATCAGAAAATTCGAACACCAGTACAAGGTGAGGTGAGAGGCCAGGTGTTACCTCCCCTGGGAGATACTAGAAATAGGAAAGACATAGGACTGAAGTAAGAGACCTCTGTTTTAGCCCATGTTTTGCCCTGCACCTCTGGGTGAATCAAATCCATTCTGGTGTCTGTGAAATTAGAAGGAAAGAAGAGGAAGAAGACAGTAGTTTGAGGTCTCTCCCAGCTATAGTATTCTTTACTCCTAGGGGCTTGCAGGAAGCCCTAGAAAAAGAATCATGTAGCCATAGTGACAAAGCAGATTTCAGAATGGACATCCTCACATTTTTCTGGGTGGTACAAACGCATAGAGGTCTGATCTCACTGGCTCTCATAGGCACTGCCAGCTACCCAAGGTCCAGTCACCAGAAGGACTTTACTGGGGCCTTCCTCTGGCCCCAACGCTGCTACCACCCTCATTTCCCCCAGTCAGCCCAGGACAGTGGGCTTTGTGACCCCTGCAGCTGTTACTGTTGGGCTGGCTCCTTGTAAAGCTGAGCACCCACCAGGAAGCCTAATTATGCTTTCTGGGGTGCCTGTCTCCTTCCCACTGGCTGCCAGGACAGGAGGCAGAGGTTTCCAGGGATCAAGATACCCCGATTCTGGCTCTTCCTCTAAAAACAAAAAATGTGCCTGGTGGTCCCAGGTCACTAGGCTGGGGCCTGGCTGGGCCCAGGGACTGTAGGAGGGTGGCTCGTCCTCCACCCTTTCTAAGGGAGAGGATAGCAGAGTCTTTGTGGGAGCCTGGGCAGATCTGCAGAAGAGCAGAGGCCGCAGGCCGGGGAAGGCAGCAGCAGACCACTCTAACATGGATCTTTAAATGCCCATTAGTAAGTTAATATTGCCATTTTCAAAGCCAGCAGCATCCTCCATTCTCCTTAATTAAAAAGAGCTCCATATCCTGGCAGAGCTGAAAGAGGACTCTGAGTGATTTACAAACTGGCCCGCTGCTCCAGCTGGGAAATCAGCAACGAAGATTGATTGGCAGATGGGCAAGCCTGCCTGTCATGGATGGTGTGTGCCTGCTCTGGGGGGTAAGGTAAGGTAGTGGCTGGGGTAGGGGCTGGCTCTCCTGCAGGCAGACTCTGAGTGAGGGTGCGCAGGGGTGGGGACGTGGACCCACAGCCCAGTCTCACCGACACAGAGCTCTGTAGGCCCAGTGGTAAGGCCTTCCTCAAACAAAAGGCTGAACAAAAGGCTCTGCTGCTTACCTCCTGCTGGAGTCTGTCATCCTAGCAAAACTGTCTTATCTGGAGGACAAAAGCTCATGCTGTGAGGCTGTCATCTCATCTCCAGGAGTGAAAGGGGCCAAACCCTACAGATTCCCCTTATTTCCAGATAGATATTGCTCATCTGATAAATAACATTTACTGCACTTCTATCTGATCATTTCAGCTTACTTTACGGGGAGGAGTTTTCATGGCCTGACTCCTCCCTTATCTCCCCACTAGCACCCAATCTTGTCTGAACCTGATATTATTGGGTTGTTCGTAAGAGTCATGATGTATTTTGTCTATGTTTTTCAAAGATCATTTATTTATATAAGGAACAAAGATCAATCAATGATATATTACCCATTTTGTTTAAGAACCTTTTGCCATCTTTCAGTGAGCTTCATAATTCCTCATTCATAGAAGGACCTGTCTTTATTTGTCAAAAACTGAACAAGGTGCCGATTTACAGTCTCATCTGAATTGAACGTTATACCATGCAAGGAGTTTTGCATCAAAACAACTTTTTTTTTAAATTTTTTTTTTAGCTGAGCCATCCTGCTACCTGTTGGCAGCTCAACAGCAACTCAGCTCCGGCTAAGCATCGAACTGCTATTGCTCAGAGCTCAGCTCACACTCTTGAGTGAGCTCTTAACCAACTGAGCCACTTGGCGGGCCCAAGGAAGTTGTTTTTTTTTTGAGGGCAGTGTCACCGATCCTCGTATGTGGGACCCTAAGGAGTTTTGAAGAGAGCGAAACAAGTGGAAGACTGACGGCGCAAGGTCAGACAAGTATGGTGGGTGTGGCAACACTTCCCATCCAAGCTCCAATAATTTTTGATGGATGATCAAACTTGTGTGTCACGGTGTCACGGTGGAACACAACTCCTTTACAATTAACGAGCTCTCAACGTTTCTGGATGGTGGATTTGTTCAAACTGTCCAATTGCCGACAGCACACATTTGAATTGATTGTTTGGTTCCTTGGTAGGAGCTCAGAAAAACACAACACCTTTAAAATCCCACCACAGTGAGGGCATAACCTGTCTCTGATGAATGCCTGCTTTCGATGTCATTTGAGGCGAATCATCACGTAGGGACCAAGACCATTTGTGCACCACATTGTTGTCAACAATCCACTTCTCATCACCAGTTATCAGTCGCTTCAAAAAAGGATTGTTTTCCTCATGTTTAATGAGCATATCACAGATATTTATATGCACTGCCAAATGAACTAGAGTTCATGTGGAACCCAAATATCCGGCTTGCTTAAGTATCCCAGCTTCTTCAGGTGGTCTAAACGCTTGAATGATGGATGTTCATTGTTTCTGCAATCTCTCATGTCGTGTAACGTGGGTTTGACTCAATCAATACCTTTATTTTGTTGTCATCAACCTTGGTGGGCCTCCCTGACCGAGGAGCATCATTGAGATAAAAATCACCAGCACGGAATTTCGTGAACCATTGTTGGCGCTGACGTTCTTGTAGAGCATTGTCACCGTAAACTTTATGCAACTTTTCACAAGTTTGACACGTGTTCTTCCCTTTATGGAAGTAAAACAGTAAAATATGACAAAAATGCAGTTTCTTCTTCCATCTTCAACTTGTTGTAAAACCTCCAAAACTCAACCAAATTGCTCAATTTTTCTTTTTAGAATGAAGCTAGAACTGTCAGCTGTCAAATGACAGCAACAACATAGATGCGAATGACTCTTGTACTTCCAAAAATGAGCTAGTGCCATCTGTTGCAAACATGCGTTATGACTTTTCCGACAACCCAATAGTTGGGATTCAAGACTCTGGGCCCTTTTATGGGGCAAGGAACGGGATGATGTGGGCCCACAAGTTGCGCAGAGATGACACTCAGCCCTGGGCCCTCCAGAAAAACCAGGAAATGAGAGCAGTCACCCCCAGAGGTCCCAGCCCTCTTCTGCCTCTCCCTTTTTGCTAGGCCTTGGGACAGATCCGAAGGGAGCAGCTTTGTTCTTCACCCTGTGCCTCTGCTCACCTCCAGCGCCCACCATCCTCCATGGGTGTCAGAGAGGCAGGTCCAGCTCACTCTCCAGCTTGAAAGAGATGCCTGTCCACTGTGGTCCGGCCCTCTATGGAGGTACGGAATGGCTTTCACTCTGGCACTGTCTCTCCTCACCTCTTTCCCTTCTCTGGTACTTCACATCATGCGAGCGCACACAAACACACACACACACACAAAACACATGCATATGTACACATGCACACACATCAGCACATACATATATAGACTCACGTGTGAGCACCCAGACACACGAACACACACCGACGTGCATGTACACATACCTTCCTCCCCAGAGGTTCTGGAGAAGGCAGAGGCATGTGAAAGAGAGGGAGTGGGGACTGCAAAGCAGGCATCATCTAGTGCCCTGCTTTAACCCTCTCCTCCCATGGGAGACAGGCAATCTGCCACAGCAGCAAGGTTGCCATCTGGTGTGGTGACCTGTGTTCATTCTGTGCTAGAGACGGCAGGGTGGGGGCGTGACCGGCTGGCTGCAAGTGGGCTGTGTGTGTTTAAGAATAAATGTAAGAGAGCCCATCAGGGGAGAAATAGGCCAAGCCCTCAGTGAATCAGAGGCCCTGCCTGTCTTTATCAGCATGCTCTCCCAGGGTGGGCAGGTATGCACTGGGGAGGTCTGGGAGCCCTAGGGAACCTTCATTGCTTCCCCAGTTGAGGAGAGAGCAGCAGGGCACTCTCTCCTTGAGCATTCTCCCCTATCCTGTCACGAAAAAAATGTGGCTGCCTGCTTAGTGTCCAGAAGCCATCAGCTCTCCTGGATATCATTAGGCAAGAAGAAGAATGACTTCTGTTCATGCTCTGATGTAATGGCTGGCACCCCAGCAGTGACCGCCACCAGGCATCTTGTGTGTTCTTTTGTCCTGGGTAGTCCTGACCTAGAAAGAGGTATTTGCTTCCTTGGATGACACCCCTACCCTATGGTACCAGACTCAGGAGTTATGTTCTGAGAGGCTCCTTTGTACAGATACCCCCAAATCACAGGTGAAGGCCTCTTGGAATACCCTAGGGCAGGGGTTGGCAAAGGATGACTCAGGAGCCATATCCAGCCAGTCACTTATTTTTGTATAGCCTGTGATCTAAAGAAGGATGTTTACATTTTTAAATGGTTGGGGGGAAATCGAAGAAAAATACTTCGTGATGCGTAAGAATGATATGAAATTCACATTTCAGTGTCTATGAATAAAATCATATTGGAATACAGCCATGCTCATTCATTTATGTGTTGTCTGTGGCTGCTTTCCCATTACAACAGCAGAGTGGAGTAATTGCAACAGAGACTATATGGCCCTCAAAGTATAAAATATAATATTTACTATCTGGCTTTTTGCAGAAAATGTTTCTCCCCCACCCACCTTAGAATATTTTAAGGGAAAGAGGGATACCACCTTTTTCCTGACAACCTGCTTCTCACTTACCTTGACATGTTAAGTTGGCCAGCAATAGCTTTCGACAGCGGAAGGAAACAACATTTATTGGGCACCTACTGTATACCAGGCACATTTTCTGTTTATCACATATGTGGGCCAGTAACACAGCAATCTTAAAAGGAACAAGCACTAATAGCTGCTTATACTACAAAGGCACAGAGGCTCAGAGAGGTTAGGAAACTCACCCAAACTCTCACAGCTCATCAGAAGAGGATCCTGGGTTCAAACCCAGCTCTGTCTGACACCAAAGCCCATATCCTCTCCAAGCCACCAAGCTTCTAAGATGACCTCCCACAGTCCAATGAGGGCCCACCCAAGTGGCCATGGATTTGGGCATCCCTATGAAACAGGAATTGAGGCTCAGGCTTCAGGGACCTAGACCCCACTTCAGACTCCCTCAGCCTCGGAGCCTGGTCTTTGGGTGAGGGGAGTGCAGTCCACAGGCAGCAAGTTAACAACATCACAACAGTGCCAAGTCCACATCAGCACCATCTCTCTTCCTGCCTGCTTCCTCATCTCTTGTTATCTATTTTCATGACTGATTAGTTTTCCCTTGGGAAGATTCAATTTGCATTTAAATAGGATACCTCTGGTGTGGCTCTGATATAACATTAAGGTGCTAATTATAATTTCATTTATCTTTAAATATTAAGGCACTTCAGTTTGTCTCAGGGGTGATGGAAAGCAGCAGTAATGCTTGGTATTGATGAGTAATGAATATTGAGCTGTTTACTGCAAAGCTTTTACATCTCCTCACCAGCAGAGGGCAGAGAGGAAGTGTTTGCAAGACCCATGGAGAGGGTGTCTGGGGAGCCTAAAATCAACTAAAAATAAATGTCCAACAGCAATAATCCTTGAAAGAAGTTGGAAGACACCCAATGGGATAGATGCTGTTAGCGTGGGGCACAGGGATACCCTCAGGATGCCAGTACCCCAAGTTGTTTATAAGCGTTTCAGGGCAAGGTTCATGCTTCTCTTATTCATCACTCTTTCCCATTACCAAGTCTAATACCTGGCATGCAGTGCGAGCTCCAGAAATATTTGTTGAATGAATGAGTGAGTCAAACAATCAATCAATTATGGGAGAGGTCATTCATCAACCTCTACTATGAGTCAGGTATTGTACGAGATGATTTTCTTTCGTCTCCTTGTTAAATGATTTATTCCTCTGCATTTTCCCCAGAGCCATACAAATAATACACTAATTCTCCTCTATCTTGAAGAATAGTACTTTGCATTTTACATACTGATTTATAATTTCACATTTGTATGCCATGGTTAATAATTATAGTAAAATTGTGAGGTAAATCAAGTTTTATTATTCCCACTTCACAGGTGAGAAAACAAACTGAAGCAGGTGAAGAGATCAGCATCCAGTTGAACTGGAAGGTTAGCCAGGGTTAGCTGGGAGCCCAGGTCTCAGGGCTCCTAGCCTGGGTGTCTTTCAAGTGTAACACACACACACACACACCCCTCCCAGTGCTGGGCTGGTTACTCCTGTATTCACAGTCCAAACTTGGCCCTTGTCCTCAAGTTGCTGGGAGCCAAGAAAAGCAGAAGACCGAAGTCCAGCCCAGCCTCTCGGCCAGGCTCAGTGCCTGGGCTCCAGCCAACCTGCTCTAGCACTGCTGCCCAGGAGGCATCCCATTTCTTGCCTCCACACCTAGCCTTGGTATTCTCTGTGGCATGCACTCCTCCCTGCTTGCTGAAATCCAATTCACTCTTCTTCATTCAGCCTGTGTCATCCAGGAGCCTCGCACTGTCTCTGCAGGCCAGAGTAACCTTTCCCATGTTTCCGTAGAGCTTTATCTGTATCTGTGTTAGCACTTAGGACTGCCTTGCATGATATTAACCACCACCGATATTTAGAGCACTGTGCCTAATTCTTTACATGTTTTATGTAATCTGAACTTCATATGAATTTAGTAATACTAATAGTAATCATAGTTAACAAGTATATATGGTGATTATTGCATGTCATGAACTGGCCTGTGTGTGTGTGTGTGTGTGTGTGTGTGTGTGTGTGTAATTTCACCTGTATGGTAGGCGCTGAGACTTTAATCGATTTGCACAAGGTCAAAAAGCCAGAATAGACTGTGAAATTCAGCTTGCTTGACCCCAGAGTCTGCATACCCATCTGTTTAGACATTTTATCTTTCTTTCTAGATGGTAAGCATTTTGAAGGAAGGAACTTGTATGTTATTCCTGCAACCCCTTTAGAGCCAAGCACAGCAATTTGTATACAGCTGATATTTAGCCGAATGCAGCTGAATTTAGACCTGAAGGCAGCAATTCTGGCTGTTGGCTGTGTGTTGGTCAGTCTATGCCTGAGACAGTGATCTTCAAAGTTAGTGACCTGGGTTCAAATTTCCTGGGAGGGAACCTTTGATTGCAAAGCCAGAGAGGCCCCAGCTGAGGAAGAAAAGCACTTAGAGACCCTCCTACCTCCCGATCCCAGGCCAGCCTGTCTGGGCTGAGCAGTCCTCCTTTCCTCATACACCGCTGCCTGTCTCCCTAGCAGCAGGACCTAGGAATGCCAAGACGACACTCTTTATAGATGGATTGAAAGAAAACTTACCTGACCAAGGAAAAAGGACATCAGGTGATCTTCTGCCAAAACCAAAGTCGGGGAGGGGGCTAGAGAGAGGGGGTCAAAGGTTGGCTGGAGGCTTCTCTTGGGGCAGGTTCGGGGCAGTGTTGGCAGGGTCTCCCGGCTTCCTCCACGATTGATGGTTGACGGAGCCCACTGCTGCCGTCTCTGGCTGATGAACTGGCATAGAGCCAGGCCCAATGCAGAGGGCCTCACCCAATACCCGGAAGCTGGTGGGCCTCTGAGCTCCAGGAGGCATGACCCCCACCAGGAGACCTCAGCCAGCTCGCCAGAGCCCCAGCATCTCTGCTGCCTCAGCTGTCAGGCCCTGCTCAGGAAGGAGAGACGGTGAGGGGGCGGGCACGCTTACACACACAGACAATAACTACCATGGAAACTAACCAACAAAAAGAAGATTTAGGGAGCAGACTCCTTTAGCAGATGGGAGAGAATGAAGGGAGAAAGAAAGAGGTGTCCTTTGCGATGCTGTTGGGGCATTTACACAAAGGGCAAGTGTCCAGTTGAGCCCCAATCCAATAATTGCAGGTTTCCCTCTCGGGGGGAGGGATTATGGGTAAAAGGCAGGGGGTGGTTAACTTTTTTGTATCAGCGTCTCAAATAGCCAGACCCCATACCTTTGCCTTTGCATGCACAGCAAGGGCATCAGAGTTCAGAGAGGGTGAGCAGCTCCTTCGGAAACACAGCATTGCTGGCAAAGCTGGACATGTTCTACCAGATCAAGCTGAACTTTTCAGGGCTATTTCACTTTGCATGGAGAGATGGCTTGCAGGAATTTCTTAGATGAAAAGCCCAGCATTTCAAGGGATCAAAAACAAGGCTATTTTTTAAGCCCAACCTGTTCTGTCCATAGGGTAGAGCAGACAGTCCAGAGCTTAAAGAAAGCAGGTATGGGGGCTTGGAGAGGAGATACATGTGGCTTCTTCTTTCTGTGACTTTGAGTTCTGTTTTTGGAAGATTGTCTCTTTGGAATAAAAGAAAATCTAACTATGGGGATTTTTGTTTTTCTTCTGAGGGGAAGGTACTGGTGGAGTAAGAATGTAAACTGAGCATCAGAAATCCACTCCAGCTATTCAGCTGTGAGATCTTGGGCAAATTTCTTCGTCTGTAAAATGGGGTTAATGGTGGTGTGCAAAGGATTATATGAGGTGATATGTGTAAAGTATTTAGAACAGTGTCTGGTCCATAGTGTTTGCCATTGTTATTGCTATTATTATTAATCTTTCTTGTCCTGTTTCTTCAGCTACAAAGTTAAGCCAATAACACCAATCTATCTCATGGGGATTCAATGTGAGATTAATTATGAGATTATACTTGATAGGGTAGTTATTTACTCATTTGTCAAAAACCGTCAAACTGGGGATTTCATTGTATGTAAATTGTACCCCGATTTTTATATAAGTTTATATAATTTACGTGAGCTTATCACTCATGCTGTCTAGAACATAGGAAATAGTCATTCCCTTCTTATTCCCTGGCCTTCTCCCGAGGAAGAGAGGAAAGAGAGAATGAATGCCCGAAGAGGAGGATTGCAGAGAGGAGCTGTTTATACCGAGGTCATATTGATTTCATAGGTAATGGGCTACCTATGGTATTCTGGATGTTTCCTGAGGCTTGATCATCAATCTCTGAGCTGCAGAGAGATTTATAACTGCCTGTATAAACCCATCCTAATTTCAGAACCTGCTACAAGGAAGTGAACTGCTTTTCAAACTTCCAGTTTGCTTTATACGTCTGTCCCAGGAGCCATTTCATCAGCATTATCTCTGCCATAACCATCCCTTTGTCTCCCACACACCTCGAGCTGAACTTTGGCCCCTGAACAGGATGGCACGGTGACTATTGGCTGCAAGCTGTCACAACTAATGAAGCATTGGTCTGGGGAGATAGTTGCCCACCAGAACAGCCCAAGAATGAACCGTGTGCTGCATGAGAAAAGCCTCAGAGAGATTGCTACAGTCCAATTAAAGGGGTATTTGTGTGTGTGTGTGTGTGTGTGTGTGTGTGTGTGTGTGTGTGTGTGTGTGTAAGGGACTGGAGGGAGTGGAAAGTAGAATATAATTAAGAATCAAGTAAAACTGATCCCTGGAGACAGACTATAGACCACAGACAAACAGCTTGCCTAAACGATAGCTGCTTGAGTGATGCTAAAGATAGCAGCCACGTTGCTAAATGGCCCCAAACCGAAGGGAAGCTTGCTTGTCCCTGTTTGTCCTATGGGGTGATGCCTATAAATAAATAAATTCTATAATCCATAACCTGAGAATAATTTTGGACTCAATCTGTTACTATCCATTCTAAGCAAATGTTTGGGGGTGCTGGCTCATCTTTGTTTTGTTTGGGTTACAAGGCTGAGTAAAAGACCAATGCAAAGATGGTAGTGTGAAGATGCATCATATATGAAATTCTTTCAGGGTTACTTCCCTCATCCCTCCAGAGATGTTCACATTTAGGGACAGGGAAGGGAAAAGGATGAGTTGAGATCGCAACAACTAAAATAGCCATTAAGATGATGGTAGCCCTAAATTACATTTCTGAATGTGAAATCCTGGTGATGAGAAGGTCTAATTTCAGCCTGGAACCTTCCCAATGATGAGAACAAGCACCAGCTTTTTTGGCAGTGGTCTGATATTAGGTGTTGAAATAAAGCAAGCATGTTCCAGTTAAAATTAGGGTCCAGGTTAAAAAGCAAATGAAGGAAGGCAGCCCAGAGTCAGCTGGGGTTTTGGGATACAGATAAGTCACAAAGCTGGGTTTATCTGCAGGTGTCAGGATTGATTAGCCCAGAGTCTATTTCCAAGGCTCTTCTCTATTCAGCTACCGCACAACCCCCCTCCAAAAAAAAAAAAAAAAAAGCACAAGCTGACATACAAAAAGATGCTGGATCTGAAATCCTGCCTAATTTAAGCTCTGCTCACAAAAGAGGCCACAGAGCACAGGGAGGGTGGAAATCAAGTAAGTAAATGTCAGCCCTGCGGTTGGGTAGAAGCCATTAGTTAGGCCCAGCATCCAATTAGAAGCCACTGAATTAGAGCAGTAAGAGAGGGGGCCTGCCATCAGAGGGCACTGCGGGGAGGGACAGTGTAAGTGGGCAGGAAGGAGCACAAGCCAGCGGTCCCATAGAGGATTACCCTAAGATGTGCAAATGGCAGGAACAGATGCCTTGCAAATGACAGGGCCCCCAATTCAGACACCCTTCATAAAATGCCCACACAATTCCTTTGTCCTCCCCTGAATCCTGTCTCAGGGAGCCTGCCCCATGTCTGGCTATTTTGGAAAAGACTTCTCCCTTCTGTCTGAACCCAGAGACAAAATGGGCAGCTCTCAGCTCCTCCAGGATTAGAAGAACAAAGGAGAGGAGCAAATCCCTTGGCAAATAGTGCCCAGGAGATTTCACTTTTCTGCTTCTCAGTACAACCCTCCTCAAACAGATGCTGAAATGCATGTCTGCTTGTGCACACAAGAAAAGAGAACTTTGTTCACAGGGAGATATTTTCATGTAACACTATAATAGTTTTTATTTTGTAACCATTGGTTGCCAATGCTGAGTCTTTTTCTTAAACTTTCATTTCCTTGTGCGGAGAAGAAAAAGATTAACATTTTTTCCCTTTCTCCAAAATTGAAAGATTTCAGATTAAGTCTCTGAAAAGCCACATAGGTCAGTGATACCCATGTGCCACTGATTCCAGGATTAAAGGGATGCGGGGCGCGGAATGGGATCCACTCTGAAAATGAAAATAGAAAGTAGCTCTGATTTAGGATGATCGAGTCTCGTTTTTTGTTTTGTTTTTTTCCATTTAACAAATTGCTAACGGGTCCATCCTCAGTGGCATACTAGATATGGTATGGTCTGTGTGTTCGGGAAGCTTCCAGGCTCCAAGGAGGATAGGGCACAGGACATACATCTCTAGAGTGGAAGGAAGCATGTGTTAAGTGACACAATCAGTCTGCTTTTTGTACTTTGGGAGTGGAGAGGAATAAAAGAATCCTAGCTGTATGAGGCTACTGGAGGACACCTGGGAAAGGGGAGGTCTTTGAGTTGGGCCTTCAAAGGGATGTCAGATTTTGGCAAAGTAAATGGCCTTCAGCTTTTTTTTTTTTTTTTTTTTTTTTTTGAGGGTACTGTCAATGGCCCTCATATGTGGGACCGAACCGGGGCCGCTGGCTTCCCAGGCCAGCGCTTAACCACCGCGCCACTCAGCCGGCAAAGTAAATGGCCTTCAAACAAAGACAGAGGAGATCCATATTTGCAGACTGGGATGTCGTTGGGACTGACTCTAGGCTTACCACATAAAAGGGTACAGGATGCCCAGTTAAGTTTGAATATTTAGAAATACTTATACTAAACATTTTTTTTGTGTGTCATTCATCTGAAATCCTGATTCAACTGGGTGTCCTGTATTTTATTTACTAAATCTGGTAACCCTATGATGGGAGCAAATGACCACTGTCATGCATTGAGTCCCTGCAGTTTCAGGTGCTTAAATATGTTATTTGTAATCCATTGCAATGCCCTCTGCAAGGTGGATATCAGTAGGCCCATTTCACAGGTGAGGAAACTAAGGCTGATATGGTTTAAACAACTGTGACTCTAGTCAAGCAATTAACAAGTAGCAGTGACAGGATTTCTAGGCCTGATCAACTCTGAAGATACTTGTGAGTACTGGTCAGGTGAGGCGGAGACTGGGTGAGCTAAAGACAGCCCTTGCTTGAATGTCAGGCTAAGGAGCGAGGCCTGTCAGAGGGCAATGGGGAGTCCTTGAAGGTTTTTAAGCAAAGGAGTAAAATGACCAGAGCAGTGTTTGGAATATTAACCTGGCCGCAGGCTGTAAAATGGGTTTGGCCTAGGTGAAGAGTTTAGTGATAAGGAAACCTCGCAGCCTCCCTTTCCACAATGGTTTGCCGAGTGCCTACTGGGTGCCAGGCACCATGCTGGGCACCGAGCCTGTGAAGGTGAAAAGGACAGGTGGAGTCTCTGTCTTAGAGCCGAAACCATTAACAGGCAACTGATTTCAATGGAAGGTGATGAGTTGTATGAGAGAGGAACTTGACCTACTTACTTAGAAGGTTATTGAAATACCTTACCAGTGAGGAGGTCATGGGAATGGAAATGTATGGTGCTTCTGTGAACCACGATTTTAAAATATATTCAGGATCTGTCCAAGTGATTTAATTCTTAATTATAAGGATAGCTGAGCAGGAGAAACACAGATAATTAAAATCCAGAGATAATTCCAAATTCCACTTACTCAGGTGTTTCACACTCCCCCCCTCCATGGGTTGTGAATGTATTTGTGTCTATTCACACACAAAACAATAAAGCATAGTTGGCTAAGAGTAAAAGCTTCAAAGACCTCAATGTAAGAGCTAAAACTACATAATATTAGAAGAAAATATAGGTATAAATCTTTCTGACCTTGGATTAGGCAATGGTTTCTTTCTTTTTTTTTCAGCTTTATTGAGATATAATTGACATATAACATATGTAAGTTTAAGGTATATAGTGATGATCTGAGATATATATATCTCAGATCATTTATATATATAAATGATTGCCACAATAGGTTAGTTCAGACCTTGTGTGTGTGTGTGATAACATTTAAGATCTCTCTCGGCAACTTTCAAGTATGTAATACAGTGTTATTAACTACAGTCAGGCAATGGTTTTTTAGATATGACACCAAAAGCAGAAGCAACAAAAGAAAAAAATCTTTTGTATCAGTACTTCATTTTTCTCCTTTTTTTGCCTAATAATATTCCATTGTATAGATATGACACATTTTAAAAAATCCATTTATCTGTTAATAAATAGGGTTTCTTTTTAGAGTGGTGAAAATGTTCTAAAATTTATTGTGGTGAAGACTGAACAACTCTGTTTGGTGAAAGCCATTGAATTGTATGTATGTTAATTATATCTCAATAAAGCTGGGCTTTTTTTTTTTTTAAAGGCGCAAAGGCTTTAGCATTAGAGAGATAAGAGAGATATGGATTTGTATCCCAGTTCTCTACTTGATCATGAATAAATCAACTTTCTGGGTCTCGATTTCTTCACCTGTAAAATCAGTATTATTATAGTACCTGTGTCACAGGGTTGGTGAGAGGATTAAATGAAGTAATGCATGTGAAACACTTAGCACAGTTCTAGGCATATAATAAGCTTTTATTTAATGTTAGTTAAACCACTAATTTAGATGAGTACCAACTTTTGTGTGTATGACCACAAACCATACTTAATTCTAGCACCTTCACTTACACAAAAGTATCCTTTGAAAACTTTGTTGGACTGTGTATAACATTTAAGGAAGATACAACTGTGCAATTCCATATAGCATATCAAAATTAGGAAATATCTCTCTCAATTATTGGAACACAATCCTCAGAATAAAAAAAACAAAAAACAGAAGACACCCACAATTAAACTAATTTTGGTTAAAGGTTTTACAACAAATTTAGCAGGGGGTATTTATATTAACCACATCCTTTGAGTGGAATTCTATGAAGATATCTTTGTAGGAATGTGATTGACAGAAAGAAGGAATAACTAAGACCAGAAGAGCAAGGAAAATTTAGACCACAGTTTCTGTCACCTTTACATGTTTATTTTTCTGTCATTTAAATGTAAACTGTGAAAGTTAAATACTTGTATTTATACATATAAGTTATGCCATGAAATTATAATTGCCTATGAACACATGAAAAGACTTGTATAACTAGTTCGATTGGAAAATAATGTAAAAAAGTATATGGCAGGAGAGGGAGGGGCAAGATGGCGGCTGTGAGGAGGGCTCCATGAAATCTCCCCTGGAAATATCCACAATTTGAACTTCTAATACGCTTCAAAGAGACATCTACTCATCACACAGAGCAACTAAGAGTTCCACACAAGGATTGCTGGAAGGTGGGCAGGCTGGGCGAGTAGGGGAAGAAGGCGGCGAGACGCGTGAGGTGCAGCCCGCACCCGCGGCTGCTGAGTCACGGTGAGAGTGTTCCCCCGGCTCGCTCCCTGCGACACGGCCACCTGGAGTTCAGCAACAGCGCGTTGGTTTGAGGTCTGAGGCAGAAGCTCAGGCCGGGCAAGTGCGGGAGGAGAGAGAGGAGACAACTGTGCAGAGGTACGAGCTGCACCCGCAGCTCGCCAGGTCCCCAGGAAGCAGGGTGCAGAGCCCCGCAGCGGCAGGGCAAGATCAGTCCCTGCCTCCCGGTTCAGGGATCAGTCTCTGTGCCCACCGGGTCCCGCGGGCTGAAGCCTGAAACCCGGGAGCAGGGGAAAACAGAGGACTCGCCCGCGGAGAAGCAGCGCGCGCTGGGCGGAGACGCAGGTCCCGGAGAGACGGAGCGGGGATCGGAGCCGCGTGGAAAGGTGCACGCAGTCCCCTAAACCCCGGCGGCAGTCCCTCTAGGAGCGCAGCAGGAGAACGGCGCAGGCGCGCACCGGCTCCGAGGCAGAAGCCTTAAACCCGGGAGCAGGGGAAACACAGGACTCGCCCGCGGAGACGCAGCGCGCCAGCCGGAGTCACAGGTCCCGGAGAGACAGAGCGGGGATCGGAGCCACGCGGCACGGTGCGCGCAGTCCCCTAAATCCCCGGCAGACAGTTTGGGAGAGCAGCAGGAGATCCGCGCGGGCGCGCCGGCTCCCGGGCAGAAGCCTGGAACCCGGGAGCAGGGGAAAAGAGGACTCGCTCGGACAAGCAGCGCGCCGGGTGGGCCTGAGGTCCCCGAGAGACGCGGAGCGGGATCTTAGGCCACACGGTAGGGTGCGCGCAATTCCCTAAATCCCGGCAGACCCTTTGGGAGAGCAGCAGGAACTCCGCTGGAGCATAAGAGGCAAAGGCCTTAGCTTGAAACAGTGTTGGAACTGTGGCTTTGTTTATTTTATGTTTTTGTTTCCCTTTTTCTACTCTTGGACAGAAAGCAAAAAAAAAAAAAAACAATAACTCACCACTCCCACAAACTTTGTCCCCACGCCAAGACAGTCTAAAACTGACTCCTGAAGGGAGCAATAGGGACAGACTAGGAAGATATCCTTACCTTCAGGGGGTTGAGAATTTCCACCCAGTAAAGGCAGCAGAGTGAGACTACCCACCCCGCCCCCACGCTTGGGAGGCAGGGCAGGTTCATCTGCTGAGGCACTAATTAACAGATTCTTAGCAGCAGGCTTTTGGTAGTGAGGAATTCTTTAATTCTCACGGCTGTCAGCAAGGGTGCCCAGAGACACTCATTGAGCCTTTGGGGGTGCAGCCTGCCTTGGGACAGGCAAAAGCAAAAGGCAGTGACTTTGTAAAAACCACCAATCACACGTCACAACCACACTCCAAGTACAGCAAACCTGCAGTGCTAAGGATTACGCTAGGCATCAGGTGGCCTACTGTTCCCACAAGACGCACAGGAATTTTGTACAGCAGACAAACTGAAAGAAGCTTCGTGGACTTTAGCCTAGACCAGCACGGGTATTTTTGGTTTGTTTGGTTTTATTCTGTTTTGTTTTCCCTTTATTGGCTGCTTATCTTGGTTGTTTTTGGTTTTATTTCTATTTCATTATAATCATATTGTAGTTTTAATATAGGCATATATATATAGGTGTATATAGGTGAATATATGTCCATATATATGGGTGTGTAGACAAATATATATATATATATTTTTCCTTTTTTCTTTTCTTTTTCTTTCTTTTCTTTTCCTTTTTCCCCACCCTCACTTTCTCTCTTATTTTATTCATTCTTCTCACTGCTATACTTTTCCTCTTTTCCTTTTTTTCTGCAAATTTTATTTTTTTAAATTTTTCTTACTTCTTTTATTACTATTTTAGTTTATTTTTATTTTTATTTTTTAGGTATAGCTAATCGGTTTCTCATGTTTATTCTATTTTTATTTTAGGATATTGTATTTTATTTTGTTTCCTCTTCTGTTATTATTGAGTATGCGGTTTTTGTTTTGTTTTCTGTTTGTTTCTTCATTAGTATGATTGATATTTCTGTACAAGTTGACTGTAGTTTGATGGTTGGTTGTTTTTAATTGTGCTTGAGGCATTTGGTTTCCTTTGGTGGCTGCGGAGGTTATTCTTGTTGATCTGTTATGCTCTAAATCACTCTGCAGCAGTGGGTCCAAACAAACAGACACAAGAATCATCATACCGGAGGCCAACTTTAGATAAAACCAGAGCATTTCTGGGTTTGACATACAAGAGTCACACCCAAAAGAAGTTACTACAGGTACTAAGACCCATAGGGTCCAAGTTTCATCAGAGGGTCAATCCTCTCACAGCAGCTCATAAACTGCAGAAGCTGCTGATCCTCACAGCTAATCAATCTGGGAGTCAATCCCACCTAATGACAAACCAAAAGTAATCAAAACTAAAACTTCAACAAGTGAGGGCCTTACGACACAAGGGAACACCTCAGATACAAGCACAGGAGAATAGAGGAGACTGAGTAATTCAAATATAAAGGATACACACCATATAAGTTTACCCAGAAAAGACTGTGAAATCTGGGGGATCTATCTGTTATATTGAAGCAAACACAAAGAGTAAGCCAGAATGGGGAGACAAAGAAACATAACACAAACAAAAGAACAGAAGAAACTTCCTGAATCAGTGGAAATAGAGGAAATAGAGGTAACCAACCTATCGGAGACAGAGTTCAGAACACTGATTATTAGAATGTTCAAGGAAATTAATGAAAATATAAAGAAAGGATAGAGAAATCATGAAAAGCAACCAGCTAGAACTTAAGAACACAATTACTGAATTAAATAACAAACTTGATGGAATCACTAGCAGACTGGATGAAGCAGAAAATCGAATCAGTGATTTAGAAGACAAAATAGCAGAGATCACCCATGCGGTACAACAAAAAGAAAAAAGAATGAAAAACATGGAAAATAGTTTAAGAGAGCTGGGGGACAACATCAGACGCAATAACCTAAGAGGTCATTGGAGTACCAGAAGGAGAAGAAGAGGGAGCAAGGGATTGAGAATATATTTGAAGTAATAATGTCTGAAAACTTCCCTAACCTGGCAAGGACATTGAAATACAAGCCAAGGAAGTGCAGAGAGTTCCAAACAGGATGATTCCAAACAGACCCACTCCAAGACACATTATAGTGAAAATGGCAGGGTTAAGGACAAAGACAGAATCCTTAAAGCAGCAAGGGAAAAGGCAGCAAGTTACTTACAAGGGTACCCCATAAGATTATCAGCTGACTTTTCTACAGAAACTTGCAGGCCAGAAGAGAGTGGCAGGAGGGTTTTCAAAGTGATGAAAAATAAGGCCTACAACCAAGATTGCTGTATCCAGCAAGGTTATCATTTAAAATCGAAGGCGAGATAAAGGAGCTTTTGCAGAAAAACATAAGTTAAGGGAATTCATTACCACCAAGCCAGCTTTGCAGGAAATGCTAAAAGGGCTTCTTTAAGTAGAAGAAGAAAAACAACCTATGAAAGACTACGAACACAAATAAGAAAATGGCAATAAATACACCTATCAATAATCACATTAAATGTAAATGGATTAAATGCTCCAATAAAAAGACATAGGAGTGGCTGAATGGATAAGAAAGCAAGACCCAGTATATGCTGTATACAAAGAGACTCACCTCAGATCCAAAGACTCATACAGGCTGAAAGTAAAGGGATGGGTAAAATATTTCATGCAAATGGTACTGAGAAAAAAGCTGGAGTGGCTTGATACTTATATCAGATAAAATGGACTTTAAATTGAAGAATATAACAAAGGACAAAGAAGGACACTTCATAGTAATGAAGGGATCGATCAACAAGAGGACATAACTCTAGTAAACATCTATGCACCTAACATAGGAGCCCCTAAATATATAAAACAGATATTGTCAGACATAAAGACAGAGATCAACAGTAACACTATCATAGTAGGGGACTTCAACACCCCACTGTCACTAATGGACAGATCCTCCAGACAGAAAATCAATGTGGAAACAGCGACCTTAAATGACACATTAGACCAGCTGGATTTAACAGACATTTTCAGAGCATTTCATCCCAAAGCTACAGAATATACGTTCTTTTCAAGTGCACATGGAACATTTTCTAAGATAGACCACATGTTAGGACAAAAAACAAGTCTCAATAAATTTAAGAAGATTGAAATCATTTCAACTGTATTCTCTGACCACAATGCTATGAAACTAGAAATCAATTATAAGAAGAAATCCGGGAAGCTGACAAATAAATGGAGGCTAAACAATATGCTATTAAATAGTGAGTGGGTCACAAATGAGATCAAGGAGGAAATCAAAAGATACCTCGAGACAAACGAAAATGAAAACACCACGACCCAAAATCTCTGGGATGCTGCGAAAGCAGTCCTAAGAGGGAAGTTTAGAGCAGTGCAGGCCTACCTAAAGAAGGAAGAAAAATCTCAAATCAACAGGTTATCCTTACACCTAAGGGAACTGGAAAAAGAACAACAAAAAGAGGCCTAAGGGAGTACAAGAAAGGAGATAATAAAGACCAGAGCAGAAATAAACAATATAGAGAACAGAAAAACAATTCAAAGATCAATGAAACCAAGAGCTGGTTTCTTGAGAGAAGATAAACAAAATTGACAAACCTCTAGCCAGGCTCATCAAAAAAAAAAAAGAGAGGACTCAAATTAGCAAAATCAGGAATGAAAGAGGAAATGACTACAGACCTCACAGAAATACAAAAAATTCTAAGAAATTACTACGAGCAACTATATGCCAACAAATTTGACAATCTGGATGAAATGGATAATTTTCTAGAAACATACAACCTTCCAAAGCTAACGCATGAAGAAACAGAAAATCTAAATACCCTGATTACTACCAAGGAAATTGAATTAGTAATTGACAAGCTCCCAAAAAACAAAAGCCCTGGACCAGACGACTTCACAAGTGAATTTTATCAAACATTCAAAAAAGAACTATCACCTATTCTTCTCAAACTATTCCAAAAAAATCAGAAGGAGAGGAAGGCTCCCCAAACTCTTTTATGAAGCCTCTATCACCCTGATTCCAAAACCAGATAAAGACATCACAGAAAAAGGAAAACTACAGGCCAATCTCCCTGATGAATATAGATGCAAAAAATTCTCAATAAAATATTAGCAAACAGAATTCAGCAATATATTAAGAAGATCATACATCATGATCAAGTGGGATTCATCCTAGTGCCCAAGGCTGGTTCAACATCAAGTAAATCAATTAATGTGATACACCACATCAACAAAATGAAGGATAAAGATCACATGGTCATTTCAATAGATGCAGAAAAAGCATTTGACAAAATCCAACAGCCATTTATGTTAAAAACCCTTAGCAAAGTGGGAATACAGGGATCATATCTCAACATAATAAAAAGCCATATATGATAAACCTACAGCTAACATCATACTCAATGGGGAAAAGCTAAAACCATTCCCCTTAAGATCAGGAACAAGACAAGGCTGTCCACTTTCTCCTCTTTTATTCAACATAGTGCTGGAAGTTCTAGCCACAGCAATCAGACAACAAAAAGAAATAAAAGGCATCCAAATTGGCAAGGAAGAAGTAAAATTGTCATTATATGCAGATGACATGATACTGTATATAGAGAACCCCAAAGACTCCATCAAAAAACTATTGGAACTGATAGGCAGATTCAGTAAAGTAGCAGGATATAAAATCAATGTTCAGAAATGGGGTGGCATTTGCATATACCAATAATAAACTAACGGAAAGAGAAATTAAAGAAAACTGTCCCATTTACAATTGCGTCAAGAACTATAAAATACCTAGGAATAAATTTAACCAAGAAGTGAAAGATCTGTACTCGAAAATTATAAGACACTGAAGAAAGAAATCATAGAAGATACAAATCAATGGAAACACCTACCATGCTCATGGATAGGAAGAATTAATATAGTTAAAATGTCTATACTGCCTAAAGCAATATATAGATTCAATGCAATTCCTATCAAACTCCCAATGGAATTTTTCACAGAAATAGAAAATATAATCCTAAAGTTTATATGGAATCATAAAAGACCCAGAATAACTCGGCAATTCTAAGGAATAAAAACAAAGTCGAGGATCGCTACCAGACATCAAAACCTACTACAAGGCCACAGTAATCAAGACAGTTTGGTATTGGCATAAAAACAGGCTTTTCATCGATCAGTGGAACAGAACAGAGAGCCCAGAAATAAATCAAGCATTTAGGACAGTTAATCTATGACAAGAAGCAAGAATTTACACTGGAGTAAAGATAGTCTATTTAATAAATGGTGCTGGGAAAATTGGACTGACACATGCAAAAAAAATGAAACTGGATCATCTCCTTACGCCTTATACAAGAACAAATTCAAAATGGATTAAAGACTTAAATGTAAGACCTGAAACCATAAAAATCCTAAATGAAAATATAGGGAGTACATTTGCAGACATTACCGAAGCAATATTTTTACTGATACATCCCTACGGGCAAGGGAAGTAAAAGAAAAAATGAACATATGGGATTATATCAGACTTAAAAAGTTTTTCACAACAAAGAAACCATTAATAAAACTAAAAGGAAGCCTACTGAATGGGAGAATATATTTGCCAACGATATATCTGATAAGGGGTTAATATCCAAAATTTATAAAACACTCATGAAACTCAACACCAAAAAAACAAACAACCCAATTAAAAAATGGGCAGAAGATATGAAGAGACATTTCTCTAAAGAGGACATACAGATGGCCAACAGGCATATGAAAAAAGTTCAACCTCACTGGTCATTAGAATGCAAATAAAAACCACCATGAGATACCACCTCACTCCAGTCAGAATGGCTATCATCAACAAATCAACAAACAACAAGTGCTGGCGGGGCTGTGGGAAAAAGAGGGACCCTACTGCACTGCTGGTGGGACTGCAGATTGGTGCAGCCACTATGGAAGTCAGTATGGAGGTATCTCAAAGAACTGGAAATAGAGCTACCTTTTGACCCAGCAATTCCACTCCTAGGTATTTATCTGAAAAAACCAAGACACTTATTCAAAAAAGTTATGCACCCGATGTTCATAGCAGCACAATTTACAATAGCTAAGACTTGGAAACAACCAAAATGCCCATCAGTAGATGACTGGATTAAGAAACTGTGGTATATTTATACAATGGAGTATTACTCCGCTATAAGAAAGAATAGAAATCGTGCCATTTGCAATGATATGGATGGACCTAGAGACTATAATGTTGAGTGAAATAAGTCAGTCAGAGAAGGACAAATACCATATGATCTCACTTATATGTGGAATATGAAAAACTGTATGAATGAGCAAAGTAAACAGAAACTGTCTCATAGATATAGAGGAAAAATCAGGGTTGCTAATTTGGAGAGGAATGGGAATGAGGGAGAAGGGGAAGGGATTAGACAGCAAAAATAGGCAACTACAATATTGCTACTGGGATAGGAAAAACAGTTTGGGGAATATAATTAATAATGTTGTAAATATTCTGTGGAATGTCAGATGATCATAGGTCTTGTTAGGGAGACCATTTCATGGATGGAGTAGAGGTTTGATCACTGCACTGTATTACTAAAGTGGAGGTGGTATACCTACTGTAATTGAATATATATAGATAGTCATGGGATGTGGATTATACTGTGGAAGAGAGTCAGAGGAAGAGTAATAGATATATATGATATGGGGGGTTGTGGGGTGGTGTATTGGGGGTGGGGGATTTGTCACTTTGAGGGGTAAAATGTATAACTATTACACTGTGTTGTACACCTGAAACTAATTAAAAATAAAATAAAATAAAATTTAATAAAAAAAAAAAAAAAATAAAAAAAAAAAAAGTATATGGCAATAAAATAAATCATCTAGAGTAGCAACATGAGCAGTTTAAATTTCTTCTAATCTTCCTGTCCAACTTAAATGGGGAAGGGCTTACAAATGCAGAGAAAAACCAACCAAAGGTGTCTCAATAATCCCAGTTATTAACTGCTTGTGTTAATAATAACTACTTGTTGAATACCTACTATGTACAAGATACATATTATCTACTACACAAACCCATGCAGATATTTTAACTCACATTTTACAGATGAAAAAACGGAAGCCCAGAGTTAGCTTCCCACGATCATTGAGGTAGTAGGTGGCAGCACCAGAACCTGAGCCCCGTGAGACTGATACCATATACCTAAAAGTTTCTTCTACTACATCACTGGGGCCAGCCTTGCTAATTCTGGGCCTGGTTCTCCAGGGAAGACTAATCTTTTTTTTTTTTTAAAGGTTTTATTGGGGAACCGGGGAAGGGGAACAGACAAGTTTCTGCCTTTTTGTTCTTCTGTCTAGTTGTGGAGGACGTCACTTCACTGGCCCATGTTGATATTGTGATCATTGTGCTCTTCCCAGGTGAGGCCGATTGGTCGCTGGCCATTGGATGGCCGCTCACGGCAGCTCACCATAGCTCTCTCCTGCTGCCGGCCGCTCACTCTGACTGCTGGCCACTCCTAGCAGTCCAGCTCCAGGTGGAGCCGTTGTTCATCATGTTAGATGTAGAGGGTGCAATGTCACTGGCTCATGTGGGATCCAAAAGGGCAGCTCTGCTGCTCAGAGCTCATGCTCCCAAGCCAATTCTTTTTTTAAATTTTTTTATTTTTTTATTATTTTATTTTTTTGAGGGCAGTGTCACTGGCCCTCATATGTGGGACCCGAACCGGGGCCGCTAGCTTCCTAAGCCAGCGCTTAACCACCACACCACTCGGCCACGCCAGCTCTTAACCAACGAGCCACTCGGCTGACCCAAGTGAAGACTAATCTTAAAGTCACACTCTTTCCTCTTCTCTGAGCTCAATCATTTGAAATCTTCTAACCTTCTCTAAGTGGTCATCACCCAAGGCAATTCATTTCCAGCCTTGGCTGCTCTGATGCCTGTGTCCCACCCCCAGAGATTCTGGTGTAATTGGTCTGGGGTACAGCCTGGAACAGACAGCACTGAAAAGGTCCCCATGTGGTTCTAATGGTATCCAGGTTCAGGTCCACTGGATTAGGAGACTCTGATCCTGAGGCTTCAATCCAAACCTGCATCCTGAAGTGATGCCTCATCTCCGCTGAGCTTTGGTCAGATTAGATTTGTCCAGAAGCTGCTGGACCTTAATGATAAAGAAAAAGTTTCTGATTTACTAGGCCTAAAGCAGCCCATCAAAGACCCTTGCACTGTAGGCTCCTGTTGGGCAGATAAGAACAAACTGGGCTCCAAGCCAGCGATCCCAGGGTCAGGCAGTTGTTTAACCAGTTTAATTGTTGTGTGAACAAAAGCTAGCACTGCAGCAGTTTGTGGAATTTGATCTCAGAGGGACTGGCTCTTCTCCCACCCCTCCTGGTGGCCTGAACAGTAGAGACAGCTGATTAAGCAACCTAGCTTTCTCTCATCTGGCTTCTACCAGACCTTCCAAGAGCAAGGGAGGACTCGGCCCAAAACCAGCCAGGGAGAATCTGTATCATTTCAGGAAACAGACAAGAAAGACATCAAAGGAGAATGACAGTAGGGTGATTCTGAGCTGCTACAGGAGACAAAAACCCACGTGGCTTTTCCCTCAGGTTTCTTTACTGTTTGCAAAACTCACAATATTGAGACACTCTGCCCATCATGGGGATCGTGGAAAAGAAAAGCAGAATCTGAATCCTCTGAGGTTTAGTCATATTAACTAAACTGAAAGGTAAAATTCATCCTCCACATTTCCCTTTCAATATCTGCATGCATATTAACAACTGTCTTAATTTCAAAATCATTTACCCAGAGGCCTCAAACATCCAGAAAAAAAACTTATGGGCTTGACTTACATAGCAGAAGTTTATGTCTTCATTTTGAGCCACTTACATTTTACTTTCTTTTCTTTTTTTTAATTAAGATTTTATTGGGGAACCAGGGAAGGGCAACAGACAAGTTGCTGTCCTTTTTTGTTCTTCAGTCTAGTTGTGGAGGACATTGCTTCACTGGCCCATGTTGGTATCATCATTGCGCTCTTCCCAGATGAGCAGATCGATCGCTGGCCTCTGGACGGCCGCTCACAGCGGTTCTTGGCAGCTCACACCGGCTGCGAGCTGCTCACGCTGCCTGCCAGCCACTCACTGTAGCCTATGGCAGCCCACTGCAGCAGGGGCTGCAGCTATGCCGTCCCAGGGATTCACAGTAGCCCAGCTCCAGGTGGAGCTGTTGTTAGCTGTATAGGGCAGTGTCAGTGGCCCTCATATGTGGGATCCGAACCGGGGCCTCTGGCATCCAAAGCCAGCCTTTAACCACTGCGCCACTCAGCCGGCCCTTACATTTTACTTTCAATCTTTATTAAAATCGTGTTCCAAGTTGCATTTATTGGATACCTACTAACTGCTAGCATTAGGCTAAGTGTTAGAGATTGATCAATGATTAAGACATTGTCCTTGCACTCTAAGAGGTCACAGTCTACACATCTACATTTTACCATGGGACAAGTCGGACTGGGACAAATCGGAGGAGGAGGAAGAGGAGGAGGAGTATAGTAATAATAATAATAATAATAATAGTAATAATAATAATAAAAAATACCCAATCACTCTAATAAGTCTGGTTAGATTGTTTCTCCAACCTACAACAGATTAGAGTCAGAAAATTCAATTACTGGAGATAGTCGACAGCCTGAGAGCAGAGGGAAAAACAAATAACACCAACTCAGAAAGCACAGCACTCTGGGACCATTTAGTGTAGGGAAAGCTGTTGTGTGTTTTTTTCCCTTTAAAAAAAATATTGATTTATTTTCAGTTACAGTTGACATGCAATATTATTTTGTATTAGTTTCAGGTGTATAGCATTGTGGTTAGACATTTATATAATCTATGCAGTGATCCCCCAATAAGTCCAGTACCCACCTGGCACGATACATAATTGTTGCAACACTATTGATTATATTCTCTATACTTTACATCCCTGTGACTATTTTGTAACTACCAATTTGTATTTCTTAATCCCTTCAGCTTTTGCACCCAGCTCCCCAACTCTCCTCCTCTCTGGCAACCATCAGGTTGTTCTCTGTATCTATGAGTCTTCCTGTTTTGTTTGCTCATTTATTGCGTTCTTTAGATTCCACATGGAATCATATGGTATTTGTCTGTCTTAGTCTGACCTATTCACTTAGCATAATACCCTGTAGGTGCATCTATGTTGCTGAAAATGGTAAGATTTCATTCTTTTTTTATGGCTCAGTAATATTCCATTGCATGTATGTACCACATCTTCTTTATCCAGTCCTCTACTGATGGGCACTTGGGTTGCTTCCATTGCTTGACTATTGTAAATAATGCTACAATGAAGGGTGCATACCCTTTGAAAAGATATTTTCAAATTAGTGTTTTGGATTTCTTTGGATACTCAGACATGGAATTTGCTGGGTCATGAGGTAGTTCTAGTTTTAATTTTTTGAGGAAACTTCATCCTGTTTTCTATAGTGGCTAGAATTTAACCTTATTTTTTTGCACTCTTAAACACGCTTTACGCCGTGTTTCCATTGATTTGCAATCCCACCAACAGTGCAGGAGGATTCCCCGTTCTCCACATCACATCTTCACCAACACTTGTGTGTTTGTTAATTTATTGATGATAACCATCCTAATATGTTCATGAGGTGGTATCTCATTGTAGTTTTAATTTGCATTTCTCTGATGATGAGTGATGTTGAGCATCTTTTCATATGCCAATTGGCCATCTGTATGTTCTCTTTGGATAAATGTCTATTCAGGCCCTGTGTCCATTTTTTTAATTGGATTGTTTGTATTTTGGGTGTTGAGTTGTATGAGTTCTTTTTAAATTTTGGATGTTAACCCTTATCAGATGTATCACTGGCAAATATCTTCTCCCATTCAATAGGCTGTCTTTTCATTTTGTTGGAAGTTTCCTTTGCTGTGCAACAACTTTTTAGTTTGATGCAGTCCTATTTGTTTATTTTTTCTTTCGTTTCCATTGCCCAAGGAAATAGATCAGAAAAAAAATATTACCAGGCTGGCCAAGTGGCTCAGTTGGTTAAGAAGTGGGCTCTGAGCAACAGGGTTGCCAGTTCGATTTCCACACGGGCCAGTGAGCTGCCGCTGAGCTGGTGAAAGCGGATGCTCTTAGCAGCAAAGTTGCTGGTTCGACACCCATATGGGATGTTGGGTTGTACCCCCCCAACTAAGATTGAACACAGCACCTTGAGCTGAGCAGCCAACAAGCTGCCGACAGGTGGCTGGATGGCTCAGTGTGCAACAAGGCTGCCGGTTTGACTCCCGCATGGGATGGTGGACTACGCCACCCTCCCCTCACTGCAGCTAGATTGAAAGCGACTACTGGACCTGGAACTGAGCTTGCGCCCTCCACACCTAAGATTGAGGGACAACAACTTGACTTAGAGCTGATGGTTCCTGGAAAAACACAATGTTCCCCTTCCCCAATTCCCCAACACTCTTTCCCTTCCCAATTCCCCAATTAAAAAACAAACAAAAACAAAACTTAAAAAATATTACTAAGAGCAATGTCAGAGAGTTTACTGCCTATGTTTTTTTCTAGGAATTTTATGGTTTCAGGTCTTACATTTAAGTCTTTAATCCATTGAGTTTATTCTTATATATGGAGTAAGAAGGTGGTCTATTTTCATTTTTTTTGCATGTATCTGTCCATTTTTTCCAACACAATTTATTTAATAGACTGTCTTTACCCCAATGTATGTTCTTGTCACCTTTGTCATAGATTAAATGACCATATAGGTGTGGGTTTATTTATGGGCTCCCTATCCTGTTCCATTGATCTATGTGTCTGCTTTGATGTCAGTACCATGCAGTTTTTATTACTATAGCTTTGTGCTATAGTTTTATGTCAGGTAGCATGATATCTCCAATTTATTCTTCTTTCTCAAGATTGCTGTGGCTATTTGAGGTCTTTTGTGGTTCCATATAATTTTTAAGATTATTTGTTCTAGTTCTATGAAAAATGCAATTGGTATTTTGACAGGGGTTGCATTGAATCTATAGATTGCTTTGGGTAGAATGGACACTGTAACAATGTTCAATCTTCCTATCCATGAGTGTGGTATGTGCTTGCATTTATTTGTATCTTCTTCAGTTTCTTTTTTCAGTGTATTATAGTTTTCCAAGCACAGGTCTTTCAGTCCCTTGGTTAAGTTTATCCCTAGCTATTTTACTTTCTTTGATGCTATTGTAAATGAGATTGTTCTCTTAATTTCTCTCTCTGACAGTTCATTATTGGTGTATAAAAATGCAACCTAGGGCTGGCTGAATAGTGCATTGGTTAAGAGCTGGCTTGGGACACCAGCGGCCCCGGTTCGGATCCCACATATGAGGGCTAGTGACACTGCCCTCTACAGCTAACAACAGCTCCACCTGGGCTGGGTTGCGCGAGCCCTGGCAATGGTGTAGGCTGCAGCCCCTGCTGCAGTGGGCTGCCATAGTTTACAGTGAGTGGCCAGCAGCCAGCATGAGTGGCTGGCAGCCAGCGTGAGCTGCCAATAGCCGCGGTGAGCGACCATCCAGAGGCCAGCGACCGATCTGCCTTATCCGGGAAGAGCGAAATGATGATACCAACATGGGCCAGTGAAGCAATGTCCTCTGCAACTAGACTGAAGAGCAAAAAGACAGCAACGTGTCTGTTCCCCTCCCCCAATTCGCCAATAAAATCTTAAAAAAAAAAAGCAACCTATTTCTGAATATTAATTTTGTATCCTGCTACTGTACCAAATTCATTTATCATTTCTAATAGTTTTTGGTAGAATCTTTAGGGTTCTGTATATATATATATATATATATATATATATATATATATATATATATATATATATATATATATATATATAGTATCATGTCATCTGCAAATACTAACAGTTTTACTTCTTTTCCAGTTTGGATGCCTTTTATTTCTTTTTCTTTTTGATTGCTGTGGACTTCCAATACTCTGTTGAATAAAAGTGGTGAAAGTGGGCATCCTTGCCTTGTTCTTGATCTTAAGGAGAACATTTTTAGCTTTTCCCTGTTGAATATGATGTTAGCTGTGGGTTTGTCATATATGGCCTTTATTATGTTGAGGTATGTTCCTTCTATTCCCACTTTGCTGAGCGTTTTTATCACAAATGGATGCTAGATTTTGTCAAACACTCTTTCTGCATCTATTGATATGATCATATGATTTTTATCCTTCATTTTATTTGGTGTATCACGTTAATTGATTTGGGGATATTGAACCAATCTTGCATCCCAGCAATAAACCTCACTTGATCATGGTGTGTGATCTTTTTAATGTATTGTTGAATTCAGTTTGCTAATATTTTGTTGAGAATTTTTGCATCAATGTTCATCAGGGATATTGGCCTAAATTTTCTTTTTTTTTGTAATGTTTTTGTCTGGTTTTGGAATCAGAGTAATCATGGCTTTGCAAAATGAGCTTGGGAGAGTTCCTTCCTCTTGAATTTTTTGGAACAGTTTGAGAAGGATAAGTGTTAGACATTCTTCTTTGAATGTTTGGTAAAATTAACCTGTGAAGACATTTTGTGCAGGACTTTTGTTTGTTGGGAGTTTTTTTAATTATTATTATTACTGATTTGATTTTGTTAGTAGTAATTGGTTTGTTCAGGTTTCTGTTTCTTCTTGATTCAGTTTTGGAAGATTGTATGTTTCTAGGAATTATCCATTTCTTCCAGATTGCCCAATTTGTTGGCATATAATTGTTGGTAATATTTTCTCATAATCCTTTGTAATTCTGTGGTGTCTCTTTCATTTCTGGTTTTGTTTATTTGGGTCCACTCTTTTTTTTTTCTTTATGAGTCTGGTTAAAGGTTTATCAATTTTATTTATCTTTTCAAAGAACCAGCTTTTGGTTTCATTGATTTTTTTTTGGTATTTTTTTTTTAGACTCTATTTCATTTATTTCTGCTTTGATCTTTATTATTTCCTTCCTCTTATTCACTTTGGGCTTTGTTTATTTTTCTTTTTCTAGTTTCTTTAAGTGTAAGGTTAGAGTGTTTATTTGAGATTTTTCTTGTTTCTTGAGATAGGCCTGTAATGCTATGAATATGCTTCTTAAAACTGATTTTGCTGTGTCTCATAAATTTTGGGTTGTTGTGCTTTCATTTTTGTTTGTCTCAAGGTATTTCTTTCTTTCTTTCTTGATCTTGTTGTTGACACATTCATTATTTAGGTGCATGTTATTTAGCCTCCATGTGTTTCTGTGCTTTTCAGTTTTTTTCTTGTAATTGATTTCTAGTTTCAGACCATTGTGGTCAGAGAAGACGTTTGATATGATTTCAATTTTCTTATGTTTATTGAGACTTGTTTTGTGTCCTAACACATGGTTTATGTTGGACAATGTTCCATGTGTAATTGAAAAGAATGTATATTCTACTGGTTTGGGGTGAAATGCTCTAAAAATATCAATTAAATCCATGTGGCCTAGGGTGTCATTTAAGGCTGCTGTTTCTTTTTTGGTTTTCTGTCTGGAAGACCTGTCCATTGGTGTCAATGGGATGTTAAAGTCCCCTCTTATGTTTGTATTATTGTCTATTTCTCCCTTTGTGTTGGTCAATATTTGCTTTATATATTTAGGTGCTCCTATGTATGGTGCATAAATATTTACAAGACTTGTTGGATTGATACCTTTATCATTACGTAATGTCCCTCTGTATCTCTTATTATAGCCTTTGTTTTAAAGTCTATTTTGTCTTATATAAATATTGCTACCCCAGCTTTTCTTTTTTTGTTTCCATTTGCATGAAATATCTTTTTCCATCCCTTTACTTTCAGTCTGTGTGTATCTTTCAATCTGAAGTGGGTCTCTTGTAGAGAGCATATGTATAAGTCTTGTTCTTATCCATTCAGCTACCCTATGTCTTTTTATTGGAGCATTTAATTCATTTACATTTACAGTGATTATTGATAGATACATAGTTATTATTATTATTCATGTTTATATGTCCTCCCCTGCCTCTCCCCCCACCATACACACACACCACTTTCTTCTTCTTAAAGTAGTCCCTTTAACATTTCTTGTAACAGTGGTTTTGTGGTGATGAAATCCTTCAGCTTTTTTTTGTTTGTAAAACACTTCATCTGCCCTTCAATTTTAAATGATAACTTTGCTGGGTAGAGTAGTCTTCATTGTAGGTCCTTACTTTTCATCACTTTGAATATTTTATGCCAATGCCTTTTTGTCTGCAAAGTTTCTGTTGAGTAATAGGCTGACAATCTTATGGGAGTTCCCTTGTAAGCAACTAGTTGACTTTCTCTTGCTGCTTTTAGGATTCTCTCTTTGCCTTTAACCTTTGTCATTTTAATTATAATGTATCTTGATGTGGGCCTGCTTGGGTTTATCTTGTTTGGGACTCTCTGTGCTTTCTGGACTTGTATGTCTATTTCCTCCAGCCGGTTACGGAAGTTTTCAGTCATTATTTCTTCAAATAGGTTCTCGACTCCTTGCTCTTTCTCTCTTTTTCTGGTACTTCTATGATGGGAATGTTATTACACTTGATGTTGTCCCAAAGGTCTCTTAAAGTATCCTCATTTTTTTTCTCTCTTCCAATTAGGTGTTTTCTGCTACCTTGTCTTCCAAATCACTGATTCAGTCCTCTCCTTCTCCTGATCTGCTGGTGATTCCTTTTAATGCATGTTTCATTTCAGTTATTGTAGTCTTCATTATTGACCAGTCCTTTTTTATTGTTTCTATGTCATTTAAAAAAAAAAGATTTTATTGGGGAATTGGAGAAGGGAACAGTGTTGGAGAATCAGGAAAGGGGAACAGACAAGTTGCTGTCCTTTCGTTCTTCAGTCTAGTTGTGGAGGATGTCCATTCACTGGCCCATGTTGGTATTGTGATCATTGTGCTCTTCCCGGCTGAGCAGATTGGTTATTGGTCATTGGACAGCCGCTCATGGTGGCTCACGGTAGCTTGTGGCAGCCAACTGCAGCCCCACTGCAGCCTACGCCATCACCGGCAACTCACGGCAGCCCATCTCCAGGTAGAGCTGTTGTTCACCATCTTAGCTGTAGAGGGCACAGCGTCTGAACCGGCGGCTCTGCTGCTCAGAGCTCACACTTCCAAGCCAACTCTTAACCAACAAGCCACTTGGCTGGCCCTTCTATATCATTTTTTTTTCCTTTTTTTTTTTTTTTTTTGGAGGGCAGTGTCACTGACCCTCATATGTGGGACCTGAACTGGGGCCGCTGGCTTCCCAAGCCAGCTCTTAACCACTGCACCACTCGCCGGCCCCCTTCTATATCATTTTTAATTTGTGCTATCTTTTTGTTAAAATTCTAAGTTTCTTGAGCATCCTTATAACCACTGTTTTGAAACCAGCATCTGGTAGGCTGCTTGCCTCCATTTCATTTAGTTCTTTTTCTGGAGTTTTTTCTTGTTTTTTTATTTGGGACATACTTTTTGTTTTCTCATTTTAGCTGTCCTGTGTTTGTTTCTATGTGTTAGGTAGATCTGCTATGTCTCCCAGCCTTGGCCGGGTGGCCTTATGTAGTAAGTGCCCTGTGGGGCCTAGTCACACAGTCTCCCTGGTCACCTGCACTGGGTGCTCCAGAAGTGTCCCTTGTCTGGGTTGTGTGTGCCTTCCGTTATAGTTGAGCCTTGATTGTTACTGGCATATCAGTGGGAGGAATTGACACTTGGGGCTGAGTAGCTGTGAGGTTTGGCCACATCCACAGCTTATGGGCTGCTGTTAGGGGATGGGGGCTTACATTGTGGAGCAGGATTTGCCCCAGCTCTGGTGCCTACTGAGACTGGCCTTTGGGTATGCTGCTTGTGTGGCTAATTGGATGGTGCTGTGCTGTGGTTTGAACCTCACCTCTAGGTATACTGTTTCTGGGCCCTCTTGGGAGGGACTCCAGTGCAGGCCCAGGTCAGTCATTGCTTGTGGCCAGCCAGGGACTACCTGGTAGGAGCTACAAAGCAATCTTCAGTTGGTCACTGCCTGTGCTAGACCTGGAGGAGCGTGAGAGAAGCCACACTATGAACTGAGAATAGCAGCCACCAGTACTGGGCCTGGAGTAGCTCTGCAAATAGCCCAGGGCACCTGGATGCCTGCTGCTTCCTGCCAACTCCTGTAAGGCTCAGATGTTGATAGAACCTTGTGGGGCACATGAACTGGGTAAGACATGAGTCATTAAGGTGGAACAAATAGATTCTGGCTTGGTACCAGTGCTGAGCCTGGAGCTACTCAGCAAAACTCTCAGAGCACACTGAGGCCAGGTGCCACATACCTGGGGCCCATATACTCCCCAAGTGTTTTCCAAGAATGAGTGCAACATGAGCAGGGCTGGCTGCTGGCCTAGAAAGTCCTTCTGGTGTTGCTTGGGTTGGGTGGGTGGTCCTAGGGAGTCACCAGGCTGGAGCAAGCAGAGTTTATCAAGCCAATGCAGATTCTGATTTGGCCATGTGGGGGAGGGCTCAACACAGCAAAGATGGCGACTGTCCCTCCAATCCTCTTCTTGAAACCACATAACTCAGTTTCTCCCTGTATGTATTTGATGCCTCCTGAGCTGCAGTACCTTTTCTGGAGCCCAGGTTGAGTGCCTGTGAGCAAGTGAGTCTGTGCTTTGGCCCTCTTAGAGGGCCTCTGGGTTTTTTGCAGCCTTCTACCTCACCTGGATGATTGGAATCCCCATTGTTTTTCACAGCCAAATGTGTGTGGGCTCCTCTTCCTGGCGCTGGTACTCCAGGCTGGGGAGCCAACTGTGGGGCTGGGGTCCCTGACTGCTTTTGGGGGTCCTCTGCAGCTGAGATAACCCTCCTGATTCTCAACTGCCACACACAGGTGTGGGGCAGCCTGTTCCATGTCTCTGCCCTTCCTACCAGTCTTGATGTGGCTTCTTCTTTCTAGCCTTAGTTATAAAACTTCTGTTCAACTCGCTCGCAGGTTGATTGTTCTGTAATTTAATTGTGATTCCAATGTGGTCATGGAAGGAGGCAAGCACAGCATCTATCTATTCCACCATCTTGGATCCTGGTTCAGGCAAGCTGTCTTATAGGCTTCTATAGACATCCCCATTTTAATATGGTATTAAAATAACATTAGTAATAATAACAGCTATGATTTCTTGCTAGGTGCTGTACCATGGGCTTCACTATATATGATCTCACTTCACTATATATGATCATCAGAACAACTGCCCCACTCAGCAGGTGAAGGAACTGCAGCTGAGCAAAGCCAAGCAGCTTACAAGGACCCTAAGCTGTTAGGTGCAGGGTCAGAATCTGAACCCAGAGCTGTCTTTCTTTCCACTCCATCTCCCCAAAGTGATGCTCATGGTTATAAAGTCAAAGACACATAAGATTTGTCAGGGAGATCATCTCATTCAATGGCCTCATTTTACTGAGGAAGAAATGAAAGTAGAAGTCATTCTAAAATATGCAAAATTATATATAATATTTATTTATTATTTATTTTTTTTTTTTGAGGGCAGTGTCACTGGCCCTCATATATGGGACCCGAACTGGGGCCACTGGCTTCCCAAGCGAGCGCTTAACCACTATGCCACTCGGCCGGCCCTGTATTTATTTATTTTTAATTGAAGTATAATTGATATATATAACATTATATTAGTTTCAGGTGTACAGCATAGTGATTTGATATTTGTATATATTGTGATCACCACATGATCACAATATAAATGATCACCACTGAGGTCTAGCTAACATCTGATACCATACTTACAAAAAAAACCCTTTTTTTTATTGTGATGAGTGCTTCTAAGAACTATTTTCTTCACAACTTTCACATAAGCAGTAGAGTGTTATTAACTATTGTCATAATGCTGTATAACACCCTCATGCCTTCTATATTTTGTAAATGAAAGTTTGTACCTTTTGGCCCCCTTCACCCATTTCAGCCCCCCATCCTGCATTAGGTTATCACCAATGTGTTCTCTGTATCTATGAACTTGATTTTTTTCTATTTTGTTTTGTTTTTCAAATTCCACTTATAAGTGAGATCATATGGTATTTGTCTTTCTCTATCTGACTTATTTCACTTAGCATAATACCTTCAAGGTCTGTACATATTGTCCCAAACAAAAGATTTCATTCTTTTTTATGGTTGAATAGTACTCCATTTTATATATACATCACGTTTTTTAATCCATTCATTTGTCGATGGACACTTAGGTTATTTCCATGCCTTGGCTATTGTAAATAATGCTGCAATGAACATGAAGGTGCATATATCTTTTTGAATTAGTGTTTTTATTTTCTTTGGACAAATATCCAGAAGTGAAATTCCTGGATCATGTAGTAGTTCTATTTTTAATTTTTTGAGGTACTCCATACTTTTTCCATAAGTGGCTGCACCAATTTATTATCCCACCAACATTACATGAGTTCCCCTTTCTCCACATCCTTGCCAACACATTATTTCTTTTATTTTTGATAATAGCCATTCTAACAGGTGTGAGGTGATATCTCATTGTGGTTTTGATGTGCATTTATTTCCCTGATGATTAGTGATGTTGAGCATCTTTTCATGTACTTTTTGGCCATTGGTCTTCTATGAAAAAAATATCTATTCATATTCTCTGCCCATTTTTTATTCATATTATTATTATTTCTTTTTGTCATTGAGTTGTACAAGTTCTTTATATATTTTGGATATTAACCCCTTATCTGATATATGATTTGTAAATATTTTCTCCCACAAAATTATATTTAGGATTATTATTATTATTTTTAAAGATTTTATTGGGGAATTGGGGGAGGGGAACAGCTTTGGGGAATCAGGGAAGGGGAACAGACAAGTTGCTGTCTTTTTGTTCTTCAGTCTAGTTGCGGAGGACGTTGCTTCACTGGCCCATGTTGGTATCGTCATTGCGCTCTTCCTGGATGAGTCAGATGGGTCGCTGGCCTCTGGATGGTCACTCACCGCAGCTATTGGCAGCTCACGCTGGCTGCCGGCCGCTCACGTTGGCTGCCGGCCGCTCACGCTGGCTGCCGGCCACTCACTGTAGCCTATGGCAGCTCACTGCAGCAGGGGCTGCAGCCTACACTGTTGCTGGGACTCGCACAGCCCAGCTCCAGGTGGAGCTGCTGTTAGCTGTAAATGGCAGTGTCACTGGCCCTCATATGTGGGATCTGAACCCGGGCCACTGGCATCCCCAAACCAGCTCTTAACCAATGCGCCACTCGGCCGGCCCTAGGATTATTTTCTTAAAAAGACAAAGAAGGGTATAACATTTCAGGAAGACTTCTATCAAATATCATCCCTATAACACCTTCACAGCTTGGGTTCCCTAGAAGCAAAGCCTGAGGTAGGCACTTGGGACCTATGGCTTATTACAGAAGGACTCTTCAGAAAGACCTGTAGGGGTTTGGAGCAGGATAAGGGGAAAGATGCACATGGTCTAACCCTGGCTGGATTCATGGTGAATGGGTGGGAGAATGAGGTCCTCAGGGACATAAATAACGTGGCAGAGTTCTCCTCTCACACCTTTTGTTTTTCTGTATTGGTTAGTCTTTGGCTGTGGCTACCCAAGGTGGGTATAACTGACCAGGAGAAGCAGCCGCTGTCAGTGAGGGCAACTCTCAGAAGGAGAGGGGTACCCGTAAGCCTTTAGCAGCCAACCCACACAGCAGGGGTGGGTAGACTGGGCCAGGGTAGGGGGTCTGGGCAGAGCACCGAAACAGCATCCACTCATACACTCTGGACAAGTTACGATCCTCTGTTTATGTCTCTGCTTCCCCCATTAGATCGTGAACTTCGGTGTATCCCAGCTCTTAGCACAGGACCTAGTGCATAGTAGGCTCTCCATAAATGTCAGCTTCACTCTCAAAGAGCCAAACTGTAGTTATCTGGAAAAAATTGCCAGCTGAATGTGGTCTCACTGGGCTTAAGGCCATGCTGGAACCCAGCAGCAGATAGAAAGACTCACTGAATACAGGGCCACAAACTTATCACTACCAGGGTTTGCTGAGAGTGCAAATCTATACTTTTGCTTCCCCTTTGGTAGACATATCACATCAAAAAGAAGCTTTCGATGGCTTCTCACAAGCAGGAGACATCTATGCTGTCACTGAGAATTAATTGTAAACGCGTAGCCTAAGGAAATGCCCAAATTTCTCCTTTTTTGCTACCAGATTTGATATAAGCAAGAAGCAGCTTGGCAGGTGATTAGTGATATGCTCCCCAAATGGCCTACTTTTGCAAGCACCGTCCCACCTTTAAATAAAGCTGCTAGCAAATGCAGAAAGCTACCTATTGTTCTTTTGCCAAGTTGCAGTATTGGGCTTATAAGGGAAATATTGTACAGGGGACCTCTAGAATCTGCATGGCTGTTACTCTATTCCAAAAAACTAAAATCCCTGTATCCTGAGATCTCATATACTGGGATGTATTTTCCACACTTTTCAAAAATCAAGAATGATGCATGATATCATCTGACTTTTGAAGATGGTGATGAGAATGGGCATCCAATATAATGAGGAAGTTGATTGGTTTCAAAACAGAAATCAAGAGATGGATGGCATCAAGAGTGCAATAGGAGAGTTAAGGACCATTTCATTAGGCCTCCATTAAAAAAAAATAATGATAAGAAATAGTGGAGTTTGGGGCTATAAAAAGGACATTAAGACCCCCACATCTCTGATGAGCTATGTTAGAAACACCACCATGTTGATGCCAGGATACCTGTTAGGATGGAGTATACCCCACCTGTTCTGGCATGTTCTGGTTGGGTTCCCACGGGCACACAGTGTGGAAAGTCAAGGGACTTGTCCAGGTACAGTTTGTCTTGGCCACAACCTGTTGTGTTGTTGAGGGAAAAGTGTGGGGTGCAATCCAGACAAAGAAAGAAGAGAAGGGAACCAGATGATATAGATTGGCTATCTACACAGAGGGTGAAAAACTAGAGGCCTGCAAGTAGAATCTAAGTTATAGATGTACTTCATTTGGCCCACAGTTTGTTGGTTTTTTTAAAAAATTTTAAATTAGTTGCCAATTTGAAGGATTCAGGGATTTCGCCTAAATATCCAGAATTTTCACTTTCTTGATAAACCTAGCCACATTCCTACATGGCAAGTCTGGGGTGGGCTGGGGAACTGCTGGCCCCCCTTGTGTAATGTGCACACTGCAAGTCACTGGGCTCACATTCATTTACACAACTTGTTTGGCCCCTGTGGATATTTGAGTTTGAGACCCCTGAGATTGTGAGCTCATGCTGTGGGTAATTGCTTTATTCCTTTTTTAAAATTGTGGTACAATATACATAACATAAAATTCGCCATTTTAACCATTTTTATCTGTACAATTCAGAGATAAGTGGAGTCATACAGTGTTTGTCTCTGTATGCAATGTCACTGAGCGCAACGTCTTCGAGGTTTGCTGTCCTTGTCACAGGCAACCTATCATTGCTTAGGTTTTGACTCAGAATTCTGGTGCCCATTGTATGGATGAGGAAGCTGAGGCTCCAGGAAAGCCCTCAATTCTCACAAGTAATAAGGAGCACACTTGGGATTGGGACTTGGATCCTCTGATTCCCTGCTCGGCACTTTTCCCCTTGTTGCCCTTCTTAGATCAGGTTTCAACTCCCCAGTAATGTAAGTAGGAAAAATGCACTTTTCATAGCGGCAGAGCCAACCTTATTCTTCTAGGTTGCAACCTTGGCCTTCTCCTGCTTGCGCATTGGAGGGTTTTCCCAACATAATCTTGTGGAAGGGAACAGAGTGCCTTCTAGTCAGAACAGTAATGGAGCCCTTCTCTGAAGGGCCAAAAAAAGAAAAGACAAACTCATCCTGTCCCCTCCACATATTGTTAGCTAGTCCTTGAACTCCAAGGAGGATTTTAACAACAGCTCTCTAGGAACTGTAGTTGTCAAATGATTCCCTCGTTGCCAGGACATGAGAGACGTCCTTATTCACATCTGCAGTGTACCTAGCGCAGCCCCCTCCCTGCTGGCCAGGGATTGATTCATTAGGCAGTGTTGTGCTTAGGTTACGCCCACACATGAGAACATTCACAGGAGCCCTCATTTGTCAGTGACGGTGGTCCTGTAATGCAGGAGCTCATTGTAACAGTGCTGATTAGCATGGAGCTCTAACACCTGCACCAATTTTTTTCCCTGCTCTTCGTTTGCCTGCTTTGCCAAAGTGAACTGGACAGAAGCGTGACCAGGCTGTGCACCAAGACATCAAGGAAGCTCTGGATGACAGCCAGGCTTGCCTTCGAGGACCTTCTGAACGGGTTCATTTCTTTTTGAGCAAGCTTGTTAAAAGCTAGTGTGGCTTGACACACTAATTGGCTTCCCTTTCATTTTCTGCCATCCAAGACCTACAGGGAATCTTCCCCAGAATCAAATGCTAAGTTGATGAGGCATTTTCTTATTTTAGTCTTGAGATAATTTTTTGCTTCAGGAAAGAGTAAAGTTGCATTTTACTTCAAAGATCAGCCCTGCTTCCCGAGACTTTTTTTTGACTGAGTAAGGGGATGGGTTTTGGGGAGAGAAGTGGGGAAAAAGCAGGAAAAGACACCCCTCCAAACATCAATACTCCTGTTTTCTTATGTGTAAGAATTACCATCAATTACTATAGATATGAATAATGTGGTCTAGCACTTCCTTATTTATGGCTGTGGCAACGAAAATAACTTGGTACTTCACCAATTATTTTTAAGAAGTGGTAGCACAGTGTTTCTTTGAATGTCAAAAATCAGAAATAGAGCCTGTAAGAATTTCTTCCATCTGCCAGCCTGAATGTTGGTTGGGTAGAGATTTAAACGGCACATGTGTGATGGAATAGGCCTCATTGCCCCATATGTAGAACACAAGCCCCTGAAATCTACCGCCCCTGTGTGACATGCAATTAGCTGAATTCTGTTCCAGCCAACACTTCACTTAACTGGTTGGCAATCAGAGGGAGAACAACCTTCCTGGGCAGCAGGTCTTACCCTGAGGTAAACAGTGACATTTACCCAAATGAGCACGACCAGCATTACTGGGCCCTGGGAATGACAGCCTGTTAAAAGGATAAACACTGTATAATGAGGTTGATTGGGAACGCCTTTCAACAGCAGTTTGCTCATTTTAGGAACTTCTCACAGGAATAAATAGGAGGCAAAATCTGGGGTATTGGTTTTATGGTTTCAAATGTCTGTTTGGGTTGGAAATGGTTGGAAATGGCTTGAAAAGGAAGTGGGCTTGTTTCTGGGGGAAGTGAAGACTTCACTTTGAGAAGAGACCCAGAAATGATTAATATACAGTCAATCCCCAGCCCAAGGAGATCCAACATTTGTAGGAGAGGCAGATGAGTAGTAGAAGTAGAAAAATAAATCTCTATACCAATTCCTTTTCTACTACTGAGACTAGTTGGGGAGGGACTGTGCCTGGGAATTTGATTTGGCCCAAGGTCAAGGACAGCTCAATGTCATGGCTTCTGCTGGATCAAGGTAGCATTAGGTGGGGTGGGGGTAGGTAAATGACTTTGTTGTCACGAAAGGCACCAAGGCAGGCCAAGTTTTTTCCTCCTCACATTTTAGCTTCCTAGTTATTTCTAAAATGTCAGAAAAGCCTGTTATACACACCACTGGTGTTATTGTATTATGGAGAATTTAGGGACAGGACTGCAATGGGAGAAGGGGCCTTCCCTGTATCAGCCCTCTGCTGAGGTCAAGTTGGTGTCAGCAGTTTCATATCGATGAAGGACAGTGGTCCTGGGATGACAGCCAGCCCCACTCCCCATATACACTTTCCCGGGGTTACCAGGGGAAGGTGAGTCTTAAAGAGAAGGTCATGAAGTATTACTTGGGTCACATCACAAATATTCACAAAATGGAGCCAGTACAATTAAATCGTAGAGTTCTCTACACAGAACGCTTGTTTTTTTTTAGAGGGCAGTGTCACTGGCACTCATCTATGGGATCCGAACCCAGGCCACTGGTGTCCCAAGCCAGCTCTTAACCACCACACCACTCAGCCGGCCCTGCACAGAAGGGTTTTAACCGGTCCTCCTTAGCGGCACCTTCTCCCCCTCCGCCACAGGTAGCGTTTCCTGATCTCTCCTCTGTTGCCCTAACTCCTGCAGTATTGCTACATTTGCTGTCCCTGTCACGGGCACACACTTGATGTGCATGTCAAAAAGTGTGCTGCTTCCCACAAAGTGCCGCGCTGCCCACTGCTGTTGCAGCCAGCACCCAGCACACTGAGAAGTGACCTGTGCTCCCAGTGTCCCTCAGGGGTTTCAGCAAACAGCTCCTTTGGTTTGCTGCCTCTTTAGAAGTCTCTCTCTCTCTCTCTCTCTCTCTCTCTCTCTCTCTCTCTCTCTCTCTCTCTCGTTTTCAGAGGAAGTCAGGGACACTGTGGAGACTGACATGGAAACTGCAAGCGGAAGACAACCAGGAGGACAGGGATTCTTAGAAGAGTTTCTCTTCTCAAGCATTGGCCTCAAGATTAAAGTTCAAACTCCTCAATATGGTCCCCCAAATTGCCTATGACATGATCTGAATCCTGCCTTTTTTTCCAGCTTCATCTGTCACCATCCCCTTCAGTGTTCCTGTGGTCCCTGCACTTGCCTGCTGTCTCTCATACTAGTCTCTGTATATACTGTGATCTCACCTAAAGGCTGTTCCTTTAGCCTCACCCATTTTTCTGCATTATACTCATCCTGCTGAATTCATTTATGACACCACTTTTTCTAGGAAGGGACCTATGTCCACTCCCAACGACTGAGAAAGTTGCCCTCTTATATGCACCTAAGACACCCTGTCTTGCCATCAACCATTAACACTGTAATGTCTGTTGATTTTTCCATCTTCCCTGCCACACTGTGTGTTCCTTGAGAGCAGGGACTGTATCTTATATTGATTTTACTTGTCATTCGATTGAGAGTACACAGGCGGTGCTAAATAAATTGTCAGATGAATGAACAGTGAAACACTACCTGGGATCAAACTTGTATGCCGGAGACAAGTTTTTCCCAAAGGAGAAGCCAATCTCCAATGTAACAGGCTCCTGCCCTATCCTACTTGTCCTCTAGCCTGACTCTTAGGGTCCACTGGGCTTAGGCTTGACCTAGGTCTCCTCCTGTATAAGCATCTGACGGGGATGGACCACAGCCATGCTTCTCAAACTTTAATATGTTAGGAATCCTGGGATCCTGTTAAAATGCAGATTCCAGTTAGGGTGGGGCCTGAAATGCTTGTTGGGGACCCATACCTCCACTAAATGTCTTGTGTAGTCTCTTTAAACTGAATACAGGATTCTGATTCATAAGAAAGAATAGGCAAAAGTTCAAAGGATCAAAACGCCTTTCTAGCAGAGGTTTATTTATTTATTTATAATGCTCAATTTTATTAAGAACAGAAGTATCCTGGGCCGGCCTAGTGGCACATTGGTTAAGAGCTGGCTTGGGATGCCAGCTCTGAGCAGCAGGACCCTGGTTTGGATCCTACATATGAGGGCCAGTGACACTGCTCTCTACAGTTAAGATGGTGAACAACAGCTCCACCTGGAGCTGGGCTGTTGTGAGTCCCTGGGGACGGCGTAGCTGCAGCCCCTGCTGCTGTGGGCTGCCATAGGCTACAGTGAGTGGCCAGCATGAATGGCCAGCAGCTGGTGTAAGCTGCCAAGAGCTGTTGTGAGTGGCCGTCCAGAGGGCGGCTACTGATCTGCCTCATCCAGGAAGAGCACAATGACGATACCAACATGGGCCAGTGAAGCAATGTCCTCTACAACTAGATTGAAGAACAAAAGGACAGCAACTTGTCTATTCCCCTTCCCTGATTCCCCAATAAAATCTTAAAAAAACAAAAACAACCCCCCCAAGAAGTATCCTTTTTAAACATTTTTAAAATATTTATTTTTGTTTTTCAATTACAGTTGCACATGTGTCATTTTTAAAGAACATGTGACCATCACGGTGGGTTGCTTCCTCCTTACTATTCTTATACCTGGTCTTCTCTCTTCTCCGACTATTATAGAGGCTGCTGAAGCTCAAATGCTCTCTCTCCCAGCCTTCCTTATTGTTCTGGATGAAATATGTAACACAGAGCTGGCAATGGGATGTGATTAATCCTTAAGTCCTGCCTTGAACGTTAATGCAATGGCTTGAGCTGCGGAACTAATTTCAGCAGTTCAAAGATAGCAGGCCAATATCTCTGTGATTCTCTCAGTCCTTCTCTTATGACTTTACCTCATAGTCACAGAATAAGTGCTGCTGCTCAGTAAGTTCAAGCATCTCTTTTTTTTTTTTTTTTTTGAGGGCAGTGTCACTGGCCCTCATATGTGGGACCAAACCGGGGCCGCTGGCGTCCCAAGGCAGTGCTTAACCACCACGCCACTCGGCCGGCCCAAGCATCTCTTAATATCACTGATTTTCTAGTCAGTTGCAAATTTTCTTGATCATACTTTTTTCCAGAGTTGGTTTATTTGAATCAGAACGATATTACACTTGGTTGTTTTAAACAATATTATTTCCCTTAAGCTCCAAATTTATTTTTATGAGAGAAAAATCAATTCTTATTTGTTTAAGCTGGCATTACTGGAGTTTTATGTTCCTTGCTGCCAAACTGTAATACTGTATACAATTTCTAAAAATTAAAACTCATTTTTTCTCATAACAAATTAACACACCCTGCTTATAGAAATATTAAAAAATATAGAAAAGTAGAAATTAAAAAAAGAAAATCAGAGTCCCATCACTGAAGTACTGGTAACATTTTGACATATTTTCTTCCAGTGTTTTTTTTGTACAATCGTGATAATATAGTCCTAACAAATATATGTCTTTTTATATTTATCATTTTAAAAAACCATTTTAGGGATGATGAAAATATTCTAAAATTAATTTGGTGATTGTTGTACAAATTTATGAATATACTAAAAATCATAGAATTGTACGCTTTAAATAGGTGAATTATATAGCATGTGAATTATATTTCAATAAAGCTGTTATAAAATTTTTTTAAATAAGCATTTTCTGGTATGATAAACTTAATATTTTTAATTATTGCATAATCAAAAGGCTATACTTCCATTTATGAAACTATTCCCCTATTTTTGGATATTTGGGTTGGCTCCACATTTGGCTACCATAAAAATTGCTGCAGACAACTTCTTGGTACTTAAGGCTTTTCTGTATCTAGAATTAGCTCCTCCCAGAAGTAGAATTATTGTGCCAAAGTGTAAGATTGCTTAAACATTTATTTGAGCATTTATTGGGGGCTTACTATCAGTCAGGTGTACTAAGTACACTAAGTACTTTATTTGCATTATTTCTTCAAATTCTTCATTACCCTAACAGATCTATTCTATCACTCTTTTTTAGAAGTTGAAACTGAAGCTAGGAGAAGACAACCAATTCTCCCAAGGTCACAGAACCAATACACAGAAGAGCCAGGTACCTACCCAGCTCTGTCTTGTCCCAGAGGCCATGGTCATTACAATCCCTCATCAGGCCTTATTTGTTTCACACCTCGCTGAGTTTCAGTGCTGCAAATGCTATCATGTTCTAAAATGGTTTCTTACATTATTGATGATGGATATATTCTTGTGTTTGCCGAACCAGACACACTCTTTTTTTGTTAATTACCTGTTATGGCCTTTCCCATTCCCAGTTGACTATACAATTCGAAGAGTGAATAAAACGGGATCAATGGTTTGTCACTATCATTAAAAAGAGAAACACAGGGCCTGCAAGTGGCACATTGGTAAAGCGTTGGCTTGGGAAGCCAGCTGTGAGCAGCAGGGTCCCGGTTAGGATCCCACATGAGGGCCAGTGACACTGCGCCCTCTACAGCTAAGATGGTGAACAACAGATCCACCTGGAGCTGGGCTGCAGTGAGTCACCGGCGACGGTGTAGGCTGCAGGGCGGGCTGGCCGGCAGTGGGCATGAGCTTTTGTAAGCTGCTGTGAGCTGCCATGAGCGGCTGTCTAATGGCTGACCAGCGACTGCCTCACCCTGGGAGAGCGCAATGATAATACCAACATGAGCCAGTGAAGCAACATCCTCCACAACTAGACTGAAGAACAAAAAGACAGCAACTTGGCTGGTCCCCCTCCCTGATTCCCTAATGCCGTCCTCTTCCCCCAGTTCCCCAATAAAATCTTAAAAAAAAAAAAGAAAGAAAAAAGAGAAACACAGGCACAGTTTCCTTTTTAGAAGTGTGCTCCAATGTGGAAACACCTTTAATGATGACAGAAAAGACTCAAAGAATTCCCTACGATTCAGCTTTCTGACACAAATGCCTGGTTCTTGCCCTCATTCCTTCTACCTGGCTGAGCCTGGGTACAGATCCGTGAGTGCCTCAGAGTGCAAGAGAAGACGGCATTGCTATGGGGCAGTCCTTCTGTTCTTTCTTGAAGCAGGAGGGCTTGGAGCAATCATTGCTCTTTTTCTAAAGCACTTAACCAAAGAGTGGCTGCTTTTCCACAGTTATGTAGACAAATATCACAATGATGAAGATGCCAAACACAGCAAGCTTCAAGGTTACTGGGAAGTTTTCTAGGTCCCCGCTCCCGACACTCCTGTTTGCTATGCAGTAGTCTTTCTCTTTGGTGTTGCTACCTATTTTGAATCTGGTGTTTGGTGCTCTTGAGGCAGACCTGTGAAAACATTAGTGGCTCTTAGGGTTGTGTACATGTATGAGCTGAGCACCCACTGAAAGTTTGTGGGCCTTGGGGCACAAGGGGCTTGGGGAGCAGTGGGGCTTTAGAGAGCAGCCCTCTATCATTGAAAACCTATGCTAATTTCAACAGGGTATCAGGGGGGTGTGAACTTGAGAAAATCCCACCAAGCATTTCTTTATCATGCACTTGGGCAATGTCTTTGAATGCTGGCACAAGGCCTGGCTCAGGGACTTGCAGACCCCTTGGTCCCACTGTGGGTTGGTAAGAGTGGATGGGGCATCAGTATGCAAGCCCTCTTCTTTCTTCACAGGTGTGAACTCCACCTTTCAGGTTGGAGAAGGGATGGGCTTTTGAAATCTGCTTACTTGGCATTTAAAAGGGCCAGAGGATATTTTCTGAAGTATCCTCTTTTAGAGAGAGTCTTATGTTTCCATTAGTCTAATTCTGGAAATCTGCTGAAGTTTATTCAGAAGTTAGGGAACTTTCCAAAAAGCTTTACTTTCTCACTAATAAAACGGCCTGTCTTGAGCATTTATTTCCACTACTTACTCCTTTTTTTTTTTTTATCCTTTCTCTATTTTCCAAAACACAAATAGGAATACGTCTCCAAATGACTACAAATTACGAACGTTGGGTTCTAGTCTCAGTTCATTGTAACTTTTGCCATCCCCCTAAATCTCTCTGGCTTGTCTTTATCTCTAAACATAAGGGATGGAATAGAGATTATGTAAGTCCCCTTCAGCTTTGAAATTATGAGTTATTACAAATCTTCTTTCTCAATAGATTCTTTTTCAGACTCAAATCTTTCACAAAAATCTGAACAACGAATTTTTTTCCAGGAGTTACATAAGTCAATAATATCTCCTCATGTGCTAAATATTACCTTCTTTTCTCACAGCACTTATAATCCACACAGGAGACATCTTGGGCTTTATGCTTAGTGCTGGAAGCCTGGGGTCTCTAATGAACAGAAAGAAAATATCAAGAAGAATTTATTTATCAAGAAGATAATATCACATTATTAAAAAGCGGCCTCATGATACAGTTTCTAATGTTTTATACAAAGGACCTTATTTTTTATTCTAGAAAAAAATCATATAAACTGAGGACTGATAACGATCTTGGTATATCAAGTAGTTTAGTATTTCATCACACAAACTTTGTTTGCCTTTATTCAATATTAGCAAAACCTCCAAGTTCCACGGAGTAATATTTTACTTCAATAACTCATGCATGAACATTAGACACACCAGTGACGCAAGCAGTATTCTGTTCTTAAATATCATCTCCTATTTTGCTCTAATTTGTATTTTTATTGCTTGGAGCTTTTTTTTTTCATGAACATGTGCCATTTTTATATGAAGAATAAAGTTATTTTAAGAAACAAGTTGGCTGCAAACAACGACCAAAAAATAATTTAGGAAAATGAAAATGTTCTGTATGAGGGACAGAAATAGGGACAATCATGCTTTCATTTTATTATTTTTCCAAAAATTTCTTTCATGTTGTTATTTTTTTCAATGAAGTAAAAAGGCATAGCTCCCACTGCATTTGTTTCCTCTCTGTGAAATAAAGCTGTAAAGATTAAATGGCTTAATCCATGCAAAATGATTAAAACATCTCCTGGCATATAGTAAGCACTTAATAAATGTTAGTAATAATGATTATGATAATAATTATTGTTAATTTTATGTTGCCGTTTTTCCTTATAGGCCTGGTTTTCCTTGATTGTCTATTCATATTTAATATTCGGGTCTTATCATCCTCAAGTGTCTGCAGTGTCCAGGACTGTGGTGTCAGGTGACGTTGCTAACCACCATTTATTGAGTTCCAGGCCCCACTGACCCATTAACTCATCATTGCTTCGTTTTGGATATGATGAGTCTTGAGGCACAGAAAGTTTAAGTAACTAGCCTAAGGTCAGTATTATCAATGGAGCTATGTGCTAGAACCACTGCACTAGACTCCTCTCTACCCTTCAGTTTCTAAAATAATTCCCATCCTGTAAGAAGTCTTCTTTATTACTCTCATTCACTCAGATCAGTTGTCTGGTCTGTATTTCTTTAGCTCTAATACACATGCTCTGTACTTTATTTTATTTTATGTATTCATTCAACAAACATTTGTAGTGTGCTGCTGAGTGCCAAGGCCCATGCCACAGTGAGGATTCCTGAAGAGACCATCATATCATCCCTGCCCTAAAGAGCTCACCACTGATCATGGTTATTTGTAAGTATTCTGCACTGACTACCTTCATCCCTAATTGGACTATCCATTGGATCTCATGGAGCTGTAGTCTATTTTTCTTTAACCAAGCCACAATACCTACCACCTGAGGTTGTTGGTTAATGGTGTCTACTAGATGAGAGTGGGGTTGGGGGCTGGGAGAGAGGACCCCAAGACCCCTGAACATGAAAGGAACCTTCTGATACCTACCATGCTGCCAGACAAGGGAGTCAGGAATTAGAGACTACCCAAAAATATGAGAGGAAGGTGGGTCTCACCTCTGACAGGCAAAGGACTGATTGACACCCAGACAGAACAAGAACCAGAAGCAAAGTCCAAAGGAGATGTTCTGACAGCAGTACTGAGATAGGTGGGACTAGGGTGTGATGGAGGTGGGGCATGAGACACTTGGGCACTCACGTGAGTCACAGAGTTACCAGGAGAAAAGACATCCTTGGGCCAGCCAAGTGGCTCAGTTGGTTAGGAGCTCGCTCAAGAGTGCGAGCTGAGCTCTGAGCAACGGCAGTTTGATGCCAGGCCGAGATGAGTTGCCGTTGAGCTGCCAACAGGTAGCAGGATAGCCCAGCTAAAAAAAAAAAGAAAGAAAAAAAAAAGACATCCTTGGCCTTAGCAACTGTGTTGTCCTGACAATAGAGCACATAACTCTAGTGAGTCTGGAATATCATCTATAGGGTGTGCTGTGTCAACAGATCTGGTGGTCTCAGCTAAAGGTGGGTGCAGAGGACATGCATGGCCTGCTGTACCATCATTTATTGCTGGTGATCCCCCTTCCTAGGAAAGGCCACCAATGATAAACAGCTTTGGTCTCCACCCCTCCCCCTCTGCTCCCTGCCCCACCTTCTTAAAGAAGATGTTTTCAACAGCAGTTTAGTGATGGTGGGAAGGTGTGCATGACACAAGAACACCATGTTCAAGGGAACACCATCTCCAGCATAGACATTGAAGATGTACAAATCACTACAACTATTTCCTGGAAGAGGGAAGCAAAGGCCCTTGAGGAAAAGGAACTTTAAAAATTCTCACCTGAGGGCCAGCCAAGTGACGCAGTGGTTAAGAGCTTGCTTGGGACACCAGCGGCCCTGGTTCAGGTACCACATATGAGGGCCAGTGACACTGCCCTCAAAAAAAAAAAAAAAAAAAAAAATTCTCACCTGAATTGGGGGAGTGGGGTTGTCACTTTGAGGGGTAAAAAGTATAACTATTGCACAATGTTGTATACCTGAAACTAATTTTTTTAAAAAAAATGTTTATTTCACAATAAAATACTAAAATTAAAAAAAAAAAAAAAAGGAAGAAAATCCTACCATTTGGGACAACATGTATAAACCTGGAGGGCATTATGCTAAGTGATAAGTGAAATAAGCCAGATAAAGACTGCATGGTATCACTTATATGTGGAATCTTAAAAAAAAAAAAAAAAAAAGAGGTTGGCAAATATGTGAGTTGATGTATGTGTTAATTAACTCTATGGGGAGAATCCATTCACAATGTATACATATATCAAATCATCACATTGTGTGTACTTTAAATATCTTACAATTTTATTTGTCACTTCTACCTCAATAATGCTAAAACAAGCAAACAAAACAAAAGCTGCCCTTGCCTCAACATCTTCTAGATTTTGTGGATTTTGAGCCACAATTTAAAAAATAATAATAAAACAAAAAACAATGCTTGAAGGTCTATCAAAAAAAAAAAAATTCTCACCTGGCCAGCTGGTTAGCTCAGGTGGTTAGAGCACAGACTCATAACACCAAGGTTGCCAGTTTGGTTCCCAAACAGGCCAAGGAGTTGCACCTGCTACAACTAGATTGAAACAATACTTGACTTAGAGCTGATGGGTCCTGGAAAAAACACACTCTTCCCCAATAAAAATTAAAAAACAAAAGAATTATCACAAAGAGACAACCAAGATGGCACACTAGGTAAACGCTGTGTTTACCTTCTCTTACAACCACATCAAAATTACAACTAATCTACAAAATAACCATTATTGAGAATCACCTAAAATGGAGCTAAATTGAAGCCTTTCAAGTAAGGATGTGCAGAAAATCCACCTCCAGAGTAGTAGGAAGGTCAGAAACTCTGAACGGGCTGGTCCCACACCTACGTGTGACCATTAAAGATCAGGAGGGCTATTTAGGCTGTGGGGGTTCCCTCAATCCCCTAGAGGAGTGAGAGGTCCCAGCCCAGGTTTCCAGTGTCAGGGAGAGAAGTCCCCATAATTTCTGGTTGTGAAAATCAGCAGAGATTAAAACCATAAAAAAGAACAAGTCAGAGCTAAAGAATACAATAACAGAAATGAAGAATACATTACAGGGAATCAACAGTAGATTAGATGAAGCAGAGAATCCAACCAGTGAAGTGGAAGATAAGGTAGCAGAAAACACCCAACCAGAAGAGCAAAAAGAAAAAAAGAATAAAAAAATTGAGGAGAGTTTTAGGGGCCTCCAGAACAATATCAAGCATACCAACATTTTCATTATAGGGGTACCAGAAGGAGAAGAGAGTAAGGAATTGAAAACCTATTTAAAGAAATAATTGACAGAAAACTTCTCTACCCAGGTGAAGGAAATAGATATACAAACCCAGGGAGCACAGAGTCCCCCCAGAAATAAACCCAAAGAGGCCAACACCAAGACACATCATAAGTAAAATGCCAAAGGTTAAAGACAAAGAATCTTAAAAGCAGCAAGAGAAAAGCAGTCAGTTATGTACAAGGGAGCCTCCATTAGACTGTCAGCTGATTTCTCAACAGAAACTTTGCAGGCAAGAAGGGAGTGGCAAAAAATATTCCAAGTGATGAAAAGCAACAATATATACCAAGATTGCTGTACCCAGCAAGGCTGTCCTTTAGAATTGAAGGAGATAAGGAGCTTCCCAGACAAGAAAAAGCTAAAGGAGTTCATCACCACCAAACCAGTATTACAAGGACTCTTAGAGGTAATTCTTTAAGATGGGAGGGGGGAAAGTGGAAGGGATTAAGAAGTACAAATTAGTTGCTATACAGTAGTCATGGGACGTAGGGTACAGTATAAAGAATATAGTCAGTAATATTGTAATAACTAGGTATGGTGCCAGATAGGTACTACATCTATCAGGGTGATAGATGGGAATGGGGTTGGGGGCAGGGTGAAAAAGGTGAAGGCATTAAGAAATACAAATTTGGGGGCCAGCTGAATGGCTCACTTGGTTAAGAGCACGAGCTCTGAGCAACAGGATCACTGATTTGATTCCCACATGGGCCAGTGAGCTGCACCTAAGCTGAGCTGTCGCTGAGCTGCCAACAGGTGGTAGGATGGCTCAGCCGGTGAGAGCACGTGCTCCTAACAACAAGACTGCCTGTTTGACTCCCGCATGGGATGGTAAGCTACGCTCATCCGCAACTAAGATTGAACACGGCATCTTGAGTTGAGCTGCCAACGGGCTGCCAGATGCTCAATGGTTAGAGGATGCGCTCTTAGCAACAAGATTTCTGGTTCAACTCCTGCATGGGATGGTGGGCTACACCCACCTGCAGCTAAGATTGAATATGGCACCTTGATCTGAGCTGCCGATTGGTGGCCAGATGGCGACTGGACTTAGAGCTGAGTTAGCTGCGCCCTCCACAACTAAGATTGAAGGACAACAACTTGGCTGTTCCCCTTTCCCAATTCCCCAATAAAAAAAAACAAACAAACCGGTAGTTAATACAGTATGAGGAATATAATCAACAATGTTGTAAAAATCATGTAAGGTGCCAGATGGGCACTAAACTTATCGGGGATTACATCATAGACTGTGTAGATGCCTGACCAATACTCTATATACCTGAAGCTGAAAAAGAATAATATTGAATGTCGACTATAACAAAATATATAGGTATATATAGTCACAGGGTGTGGAGTACAACATAGGAAAAATGGTCGATGGTATTGTTAACAGCTCTATAAGATGTCAGAGGGGCTAGTAGCTTGGGGGGTGGGTTATCACTTTATGAGAGGTTTAAATGTCTAACTATTACATTGCTTTGTACACCTGAAACTAATAAAATAAATAAATAAGTAATTCTCACCAAGATGTCACATGGGCTAGTGGTGGCCTGCACACCAAGAGACACTTAAAACTATTTCCAAAGGTGTTAGAAAAAAAATTTTATAAGCACATTCTTTTTTAAAAAAATTTTTAATTACAGAAAGTTTCAAACATATACAAAAGTAGACAATGGTATAATGAACCTCCATGTACCCATTACATACAACTTCCTTTTAATTCTATTAAATTAAAAAATAGATATATTAAATAAAGCATTTGGGGTAGAAGTCTGTTACGAAATCAAATTATAAGATTTCACAGCTCTTAGATAATCAAATTCTCTCTCCCCTCTTTCCTCCTGCCTTTGGAGGTTTAGGACTTTGATTTCCTTTCTTTTATAGTGTATTTCCTTTACTATCATTCAAATGTAGAGTTCTACTGTATGTAAAATCTGAACATTTTGATTTCCACAAAAAGGAGTAATTATGGCCTATCAACTTGAATGTCAGCCATCAATAAATATAATAATTATAAAGACGATATAACAGGGAAAAGGGATATTGATTAATGTTAAACACAATAAGCAGCACAAAATTGCACATACACAGTGACAGCAACTGTATGAATACATACTGTATTTTGTGTCAGGTGGCATGTTTGTAGTTGATTTATTTTTCATCTTTAGAACACTCATTTAATGCTGTTATGGTTTTCACTATAAACACCATATCCAATGGAATGTAAAAACCACCAATGTGTTCATTAAAAACCATGGCTTAGTGATGGTAGTGGCACCATGGGAAAATGTAGTATCTTTGGTGATTTCTCCCTATTCCCAAAGCTTGAATTTGCAAAGACGGCTGTTTGGACAAAGCATTCACAACTGAGAGTGCGGAGTGTGTGGCCTCCTCTGCTTCTCCACCCACTTCACTGCACCCCTAGCATTCAAGTCAGAAAATGACACCCAGCTAAATATTACTGATCACAGCCATATTTATAAATGTAATAATTCCAAGATATGGCAATATAATGAGTGTCTCATCACAATATTAGCCAACATGTATATGAGGTTGGACAATTAATTTGCGAACTCATCCAAGAAAAAGTGCTACACACCTCAGTGCTGAATATCACTATGGTCACCTTCAAAGTTCTCCCCTTGGGAAGTTATGCACTGATGCCAGTGCCTAGTCCACCCTTCAAAGCAATTTTGGAACTCTTTTTCTGGAATGGACATCAGAGCTGTCATCGTATTACCCTTGATGTCCTGAATGTCGTCAAAATGTCTTCCTTTCAATATTTCCTTTATCTTTGGTAAAGAAAGAAGTCACTGGGGGCCAGATCAGGTGAGTAAGGAGGGTGTTCCAATACAGTTATTTGTTTACTGGCTAAAAACTCCCTCACAGACAGTGCCGTGTGAGCTGGTGCATTGTCGTGATGCAAGAGGCATGAATTGTTGGTGAAAAGTTCAGGTCGTTTTCATCTTTTCCACACAGCCTTTTCAACCCTTCCAAGTAGTAAACTTGGTTTGTCCAGTTGGTACAAATTCATAATGAATAATCCCTCTGATATCAAAAAAGGTTAGCAACATCATTGAACAAGTTTGCGAACTTAATTGTCAGACCTCATATAGCATTTCCTGTGTGCCAGGTACATTTCACTAAGCATTTGACATGAATAAAGTAATTTAATCCTCAATACCACCCCATCAGAAAGGTGCTTTTATTATGTCCATTTTATAGATGAGAAAACTGAGGCATGGGAAGTTTAAGGAGCTTGCCCATGATCACACAGCTGTTGTGATGGTGGAGCCAGGAGTCAACCCAGGCAGGGAAGCCTCAGGGTCCCTGATCATAATCTCCATGCTGTACTGCAGAATGGTAGTGCAGCTTTACTAGAAATGCATTAGAATACCACGTTGTGAATGTCTATTATTTTGGGCATTCAACATGCTTCAATTCATTTAATCTTTCTAACAGCTGTCGGTGTTAACTGTTATAGTCACCATTTTATAGATGAGGAAACAGGTTTACAGAGCTAAAGTATTTGCCCCGGGTCACACAATTAATAAAAGACAGAGCTTGCCGGCCAAGTGGCTCAGTTGATTAAGAGCTCGCTCAAGAGTGCGAGCTCTGAGCAACAAGGTTGCTGGTTGGATTACTGGCCTGAGCTGAGCTGCCAACTGAGGTGGCAGGATGAGCTGAGGTGGCAGGGTGGCTCAGCTAAAAAAAAAAAAAAAAAAAAAAAAAAAAAGACAGAGCTATAATTTAAGCCCAAATATTCTGGCTTCAGTGCCTGTGGTTTTTGTTTTGTAATATTTCTATTGGGGGTACTCATTGAAAACATACCAAAAATATTTCTAGAAACTTTTCATTAATTAATAAATTATTAGTTAATTTCCTATGGAAATAACAATTGTAGCCATCAGACCTCTTCTTGAATTTTTTTTTTTCTTCTTTAGCTGAGCCATCCTGCCACCTGTTGGCAGCTCAGTGGCAGCTCAGCTCGGGCTGGACATCGAACTGCTATTGCTCAGACCTCAGCTCACACTCTTGAGCAAGCTCCTAACTAACTGAGCCACTCACTGGGCCAGCCCTTCTTGAATATTTTTGATGAGTTGACTTTTAAAGATTTCTCCAGGTAGAGTACAATATTTTGTGCTAATTCTTGTTGCTTACCTATGAATCACATTGAATATAAGAGTGAATTGTGTATAAGATATTGTGTCATACTGTATTATAGCTAACTACAAAACACTGGGGTAATATTCAGAGTGAGAAAGAAGATAATAATTTTGTATTCTAATTAAATTATTACTCATCAAAATGTATTTGTTTTTTTGGGGGGTGTCTGGTTAACTCAGGGGGTTAGAGTGCAGGCTCATAACACCAAGGTTGCTTGTTTGATTCCCACATGGGCCAAGGAGCTGTACCTGCCACAACTACAGATTGAAACAACTACTTGACTTGGAGCTGATGGGTACTGGAAAAACACACTGTTCCCTAATAAAATTTCTTTAAAAAAAATGTATTTGGTTTTTGAAAAATGATCTACTGTGACTAAATTATTAATATTTGTCCATAAAGAAATACAGCTTTGTTTGCATTTAGACAAGGTGTGTTTTTACAATGTAGACCCAAACCTAGCCAGAAGTGTCATAGGCTGACACCTACAATTACGGGCAATCAAAGAAGGGGTGCTGAGTGCTGAGGTTCCCACCCCTCCTTTCTCTTATTCTTCCAGGACTTCTTACTGTAGGCCTTTGGGGAGTCAGGAGACAGTGACATTTCTAGGGGTGGGGATGAAATTCTTTCCTAACTGAAATGTGTTACATTTTCCAATCACTCTACTTCATTAATGCAATTAAAAAAAAAAAGGCCTATGTATATAACCAGACATTTTTACAAATGACTTGGCAAATTGGCGGTTGTGACCTGCTTATAGGCAGAACAAACTCTTGGTTTGGAGCTCTTAATTTGAGCTCAAATTCCTTTATTGACTAAAATGATTAAGTTAATAAAAGATTTTCTAATAATTTCAGACTCTAACCTTATTGTTTTTACCTCAACCTCAATTTAATAAAGCTCTCATTTAAAACATTGTGTTCTTTTAACCTAAATAATGATTTGAAATGAATTAAAAGCCTTTTAAAATAATCTGCACCACGTTAACAAAAGAAAGGTTAAAACTGTATGATCATCTTCATTCCTGCTTTAAAAAATCTAGCAGGGGCCGTGAGTGGCGCAGTTGGTTAAGAGCTTGCTCAAGAGTGCGAGCTCTGTGCAACAGGGTCACCTGTTGGATTCCCACATGGTCCAGTGAGCTGTGCCCGAGCTGAGCTGCCCCTGAGCTGCCAACAGGTGGCAGGATGGCTCAGCTGGTGAGAGCACGTGCTCCTAACAAGGTTGCCTGTTTGAGATGGTGGGCTACTTCTATCCCCAACTAAAGACTGAACTTGGCACCTTGAGCTGAGCTGCCAGCCAGGTGGCTCAGGGGATAGAGCCCATGCTCTTAACAACGAGGCTGCTGGTTCGACTCCTGCATGGGATGGTGGCTACGCCCACTAGCAACTAATTGAACACAGCACCTTGAGCTGAGCAGCACGACTGGACTTGGAACTGAGCTTGCTGTGCCGTCCACAAGGACAACAACTTGGCTATTCCCCTTCCCCAATTCCCCAACACTGTTCCCCACCCCTAATTCCCCAAATATATATATATATATATATATATATATATATATATATATATATATATATATATCAAACCAGGAATAGAATGAGAAATTCCTTGACTTGATAAAAGTTGTCTTCCAACACCTATATACCAAAAATCATATTCAAAGTGAAATGTTAAAAGCATTTCCTTTAAAATCAGAATCAAAGAAAACATTCCTACTATTATCACTCTTATTTAACTTTATAATAAAGAGGTCTCAGCCAGCATAGCTAAACAAAAAAATTTAAAGGTACATAAATTAGACTAAAAAGAGTCTGCAGAAAAATTATTATAATTGCAAAGAGTTCATTATTATAAGACAATAGTTATTGACAAAAGTCAATTGCATTTCGACATACCAGCAACAAACCATTTAAAAAACATAATATTCCCAACAAAATTTGGCATCAAAAATTTAAAGCCTACTTAGTAATAAAGCTAACAGAAGATGACCATGGCCTTTAGTGAGAAAATTATAAAATCTCACTGAAGGACATTTTAAAAAGTTTCAACAAATGTAAAGATGTAACATGTTCATGAACAGGACTCAACAGAGTAAAGATTCAGCTCTTCCAAAGTGGTTCATAAAATCAACAAAATTTCTATCTAAATTTCAATCTGGATTTTTCATAGAACTTGATAAGCTTATTTTAAAATTTACATGGAAGAACAAAGGGACAAGTAAAAAATAAAGACACTTTTAAAACACCAACAGGGTGTGTGTGGGGAGTTGCTATGGTAATGAAAACATTCTACTATGAGCACGAGCTAGATAAATTGACCAGAATAGAGGCCGCATTGTATTAATCATAGCTTTTATTTTCTGTGTTTTAGGATGCTTTTACACTTTGGGGCCTTGCTAATCCTGGAAAGACTACTTCTCTCAGAGCTAGCTAATTCCTAAAGATCGTAAAAACTTTCCTGTGATGAAGGCTTTCATATGCAAACCAACCAGTTCAAAACCTATACCCTCAACCTTCTCCTTTATCTAACTTGCACATACCAAGCCAATATTTTCTCTGCTCTACATTAGTTTAGGGTCAGTTACTGGACAACTAGGATCCACCCCTATAGCCCAGAACCTGCTGAAATTAGTCAAACTAGCCAATCCTAAAATGCTAATCTTGCCTCACCCATTCCTTCTTGCAAAAACCACAATAAAACCTTGTGCCCATGCCTTCCCCTCACTCCTGTCTCCTGACTGACCTTGGTACTTCTCCATATGGCTCTGCATTGCACAATGTGCCCAATCTTTTTGGAAACTGTAGGTAATAAACTTCTTTCAAAGGCAGTTATCTCTGTGTCTATCATCTTACCAATCCCAATTAAAACAAATCCTGAGTACATTTTAAAACTCCCATGTATGTATGGAAGCTTGATATATGACAAGAGCTAACGATGCAGATCTGAGAAAAGGACAGACTGCAAAAATGGTATGGGAACCAGATGAGATTGATGTACTCCCAATTTCTTCTGCTGAATATAGCCAAAAACCCTGCACACTATATATAAAGCAAACATAAGACTGAAAAGTAGAGAAAAGCAAATGGGCTAGGGAACACAGGCCATAGGAATGACGTGTTGTGGATTCCCTGGGTTTTCTCTTTACCTCACATATCCTAGACTGGATGGTGGACGAGCTGGTAGCCTGGAAACACCAATGGGTGCAAATTTTTTTAAAAGGCTCTGAGGGGCCGGCCGAGTGGCGCAGTGGTTGAGTGCTGGCTTAGGAAGCCAGTGGCCCTGGTTCAGATCCCACATGTGAGGGCCAGTGACACTGCCCTCAAAAAAAAAAAAAAAAAAAAAAAAAAAGGCTCTGAAAATGACAAGGAAAGGAGTGAGGGGCAGCCTAACAAGACAGAAAACTTTTGACAGTAACTGCCCTACTCCAGCCAAACAGCCCACCTCTACCCTCACCAGCCAAGGTGCATGGGAAGCATGGACTTTACTCCCATGTGTTGGACCCTCACTTTCTCTACTCAGCTGGTATCAGTGCAGGTCACATGGAAGCCCTGCACCCCAGCAACCCAACAATAACAAGAAACCCACAAACACACAACAGGGTGTCAATGGAGGCCCAGTGGGGGACCTGGACTTGTATTCCAGCCATCCAACAGCAAAGAGCATAAAGTCTGAGGAGGGTGCTAAAATAGAATACTTTAATAAGATCCAGAGTCTCCCATAACCTGAGCGAGAAAAGACAATAACAGATGTCAACACCAAGGTAACACAATGTTTGAATTATCTGAGCAGGATTTTAGAGCAGCTACCATAAATTGTTTCAAGGAACAATATGAACACATTTGAAACAAATGAAAAATATTAACTCTTTGTAGGTAAGTAGAATATATAAAGAAGAACCAAGTGTAAATTTTAGAATAAAAAAAAATTCAACAACTGAATTTAAAAAATACTCATAAGAGGGCTCACTGAGTGACGCATTGATTAAGAGCTGGCTTGGGATGCCAGCGGCCCTGGTTTGGATCCCACATATAAGGGCCAGTGACACTGCCCTCTACAGCTAAGATGGTGAACAGCAGCTCCACCTGAAGCTGGGCTGCTGTGAGTCCCCGGGATGACATAGCTGCAGCCCCTGCTACAGTGAGTGGCTGGCAGCCGGTGTGAGCTGCCAAGAGCTGCTGTGAGTGGCCGTCCAGAGGCCGGCGACCAATCTGTCTCACCCGAGAAGAATACAATGATGATACCAACATGGACCAGGGAAGCAACGTCCTCCACAACTAGACAGAAGAACAAAAGGACAGCAACTTGTCTGTTCCCCCGTTCCCCAACACTGTTCCCCTCCTCCAATTACCCAATAAAAAAATCTTAAAAAAAAACAAACTCACAGGATGGGCTTCACAGCAGAATGGAGAAAACAGAGGAAAGAATCAATGAACTTGAAGGTAGAACTGTGTAAAGCACTCAAACTGAACAGCAGAGAGAAAATACACCAAAAAAAACCCAAGACAAAAATCCAGAGTCTCAGGGCCTTATGGGATTATAACAGAAGATCTAATATTTGTGTCATCAAAGTCCTTGAAGGAGAGGAGAATGAGGTGGAGATGAAAAAGATATTTGAAGAAATAATGGCTGAAAATGTCTCAAATTTGCAAAAGACATAAATCTACAGATTCAAAAAACTGAGTGAATTCCAAACAAGATAAACCTAAAGAAATCCATGTTAAAAAACATCTTAAGCAAGCTTTTGTAAACATTTTTGCATCAAAGGACATAATGAAGAAAGAGGACGGGGTGGGGGGGGGGGAATATTTGCAAATCAATATTTGATAACAGTCTAGTATTCAGAATATATAAAGAACTCTTACAATTTAACAATAGAAAGACAACACAATTTAAAAATGACTCAATGACTTGAGTGGATATATCTCCAAAGAATATGTACAAATGGTCAATAAGCATATGAAAAGATTCTCAACATCATTAGTCATTAGGGAAACGCAAAGTCAAAACCATAATGAGCTACCACTTCATATACACTAGGATGACTATTTTAGAAAGTTGGGGTGCAAAAACAATTTCTTATATGGAGAAATTGGAAACTTCATACATTAGTAGTGGGGATGTAAAACGGAGTAGCCACTGTGGAAAACTGTTTTGCCATTACTAAAAAGTTAAACATAGAATATGACCCCAAAATTCTACTCCTAGGTATACAAGATGTGATAAAAAATTATGGTGAATACTGCTGTAGGGTGCCATCCAAGAGAAAGGCAGGAATCTTCAATATGGGAAGTGGCATGTGCAACCTTAGTAACAGTGTGTGACAAGTTTCAACTTGTTTGGTGCAGTCAGTTGGGTGTGAGCTATGGTTGAGAGAAGGTGTGTTTTAAAGTATGCCATAAATCATGGTTCACGAACCACAGATTAACATGAAATTTTGTTTCAAACTGCAAAAAACTGCTAAAGAAACACATGAAATGTTAAGATTAGTTTATGGTGATGCTGCAGTGACCATGAAGATGATTTAAAAATGGTTCAAGTAATTTCATATTGATTGTGAATCGATTGATGACAAGGAGAGATCAGTATGTCTTTCAACATCAAAAACCCAAGAGAATGTTGAAAGAGTAAGCGAAGTGATTCGATCAAACAGGCGATTGACTATTAGGGAAATTTCTGAGGATCTGGACATTTTTTATGGTTCCATTCAAAGCATTTTAAAAACAGATTTGAACATGAGGCGAATGAGTGCGAAATTTGTTTCACGTTGTTTTGATTGTTGAACAAAAGCAACAACGCTGGTCAATTTCATTGGAGTTGCGCGATTGTGACACTTCAGATTCCATCTTTTTAAAACATGTCATCAAGGGAGATGAAACTTGGGTCTATGGTTATAATCCTGAGACCAAGCTTCAGAGTTCTCAATGGAAATCACCCAGTTCTCCTCATACGAAAAAAGCGTGTCAATCAAGATCTACGAGTAACATCAAGGTGACATTAATTGTGTTTTTTGACCTTGATGGAATTGTGCGAGCTGAGTTTGTACACAGGAACACTACAGTGAACTCTGAATATTATAAGGGCTTATTAGAGCGTTTAAGAAACGATGTACAGGGCTGGCCGAGTGGCGCAGTGGTTAAGAGCTGGCTTGGGATGCCAGCAGCCCTCGTTCAGATCCCACATATGAGGGCCAGTGAAAAATGCCCTCAAAAAAAAAAAAGAAATGATGTACATAGAAAATGGCCTGAGAAATGGGTATATGGTTTTATCTTCCATCATGACAACGCTCTGTGTCACACATTGTTTCTGGTACAGCAATTTCTGTCAAATAAAAACATTATGTATATGGTGATGGAAGGAGAACTGACTCTGGGTGGTGAACACACAATGTGATATATAGATGATATATTACAGAGTTGTATACCTGAAACCTATATAACTTTACTAACCATTGTCACCCCAATAAACTTTAATTTAAAAAATAAATAAATAAAATAAAATAAAAACATTACTGTGTGTCCTCATCTACCTTATTCAACAGATGTTGGCACCATGTGGCTTCTGGCTCTTCCGCAAAGTCAAAATGACCATAAAAAGTAACTGTTTTGAATCAATTCAGGGCATCAATGCAGCCACGATAAAGCAACTAAAGATACTCACATGACAGAACTTCAGAACTGCTTCAGAAAGTGGCAAGAACAATGGGATAAGTGTGTTCAAAGCTAGGGGGAGTATTTTGAGGGGGGATTAATGGCAATGTGTCTTTCACTACAATACGTTTTTTTTTTAAAGATTTTATTGGGGAATTGGGGGAGGGGAACAGACAAGTTGCTGTCTTTTTGTTCTTCAGTCTAGTTGCGAAGGACGTTGCTTAACTGACCCATGTTGGTATCGTCATTGTGTTCTTCCTGGATGAGGCAGATCGGTTGCCAGCCTCTGGATGGTCGCTCACTGTAGCCTATGGCAGCCCACTGCAGCAGGGGCTGCAGCCTACACCGTCGCCTGGGTTCGCACAGCCCAGCTCCAGGTGGAGCTGTTCACCATCTTAGCTGTAGAGGGCAGTGTCACTGGCCTTCATATGTGGGAACCGAACCGGGGCTGCTGGCATCCCAAACCAGCTCTTAACCAATGCACCACTCTGCCGGCCCTACAATGTATTTTTTAAATTTAAACATTCACTGTATTGTTTGATCACATCTCGTATATCCAAAAGAATGGAAAAAAGGTACTCAAATACTTATACATGAAAGTTCATAGTAGCTAAGAGGTGGAAACAATCCAAATGTCTGTAACGAATGAATGAATAAACACATTGTGGTATATCCATACAATGAAATATTATTCAGTCATAAAAAAGATGATGTTCTGATACACACAAATGCTATCACATGGATGAACCTTGAAAACCTTATGCTAAGTGCAAAAAGTTAGTTACAAAACATCACATATTGAATGGTTCCATTTATATGAAATATACAGAAGATAAAATCCACTGAAACAGAAAGCAGATTAGTAGATGCCAGGAGGGGGTTGTGGAATAACTGTTTAATGGATATCGAGTTTTATTTTGGGGTGATAAAACGTTTTGAAACTAGATAGAGGTGGCATTATGAATGTCCTATATGCCATTGAATCATGCACTTTATTATAGTACGTTTTATGTTCTATGAATTTAACCACAGTAAAATGCTTCTGATTGTCATCATTGTAGTGTGACTATCCCTATCTTTAGTCTAAAGAAATGTATACTGAAGGTCTCAGGAAGAAGTAAAAGATGTCTACAATTTAGTTCAAGGAAAAATAATAAATAGATAAAATTATAAAACAAATGTGGTAAAATGTTAACAATTGGTAAATCTGGGTGAAGGCCATACAGGAATTCTTTGTTGGAAAACTTTCCGTAAGTTTGAAATTATTTTTAATTACATTTTTAAAAAGGCACCAAGGGGTGCCCAGGTGGCTCTGTTGGTTAGAGAGCGTGCTCTGAACAACAAGGTTGCTGGTTCGATTTCTGCATGGAATGGTGGGCTTCGCTCCCCGCAACTAGATTGAAAACAGCGACTGGACTTGGAGCTGAGCTGCGCCCTCCACAACTAGACTGAAGGACAATGACTTGACTTGGAGCTGATGGGTCCTGGAAAAACACACTGTTTCCCTTCCCCAATAAAATCTTTTTTGTTTTGTTTTGTTTTGTTTTTTTTCTTTTTTGAGGGCAGTGTCACTGGCCCTCATATGTGGGACCAAACCGGGGCCGCTGGCTTCACAGGCCAGTGATTAACCACTGCGCCACTCGGCCAGCCCCGCAATAAAATCTTAAAAAAAAAAAAAAAAAAAAAGCACCATGGAAAGTATGAAAAGACAAACCCACTGGTGGGAGATGTTAACACTGGGAGAGGATCGGCATGTGGGGGTGAGGGGCATGGGGTAAATAGGAGACCTCTGTACCTTTCTCTCAATTTTGCTGTAAACCTAAAACTGCAAAAATAAATAAATAAATAAATAAATAAATAAATAAATAAATAAATAAATATAATAATATAGGCCCAAACTACTAGAAGATATGTGCTACACTTATGGCTGATAAAGGATTAGCATCCAAAATACATAAAGAGCGCCTATAAATTAACAGGAAAAAGATAAATAACTTAATAGAAAAATGGGCAAAAGACATGAACAGGCATTTCACCGATGAGAAAACATAAATGACCAATAAACATGTGAGAAGATGTTCAACCTTATTAGTAATAAGAGAAATACAAATTGCAATCATAATGGAATGCATTCTCACACCCACTACATTGACAAAAATTGAATCTCGCAATATTAAATTTTGAAGATATAGAACAATGGATCTCTAATATATTACTATTTTGCTGGTAGAAATGTAAAATGGTGCAGCCACTCTGTAAAGTAATTTCACACAATCTCTTAAGCTGAAGAGAGGTATGTAGTTTTCAAGTCAGCAGTTCCACTCCTGGATATATTCATTCAATAAGAAAAAATTCTTGCACTGTACACAATGGATCATGTGCCACAATGTTTGTAGTGGCATTGCTTGTATTGGGAAAACTTGGAAACAATCCAAATGTCTCATAAATAAGGAATGGATAAATATATATATATAAATTTTTTTTTTGAGGGCAGTGTCACTAGTCCTCATATGTGGGACCCGAACCCGGGCCGCTGGCTTCCCAAGCCAGCGCTTAACCACCGTGCTACTCGGCTGGCCCGGAATGGATAAATATATTTTTATAGTAATTATATAGCAATAAAAATGAATGAATGAGAGCTACAAATATTGGATGAAGCTCTTAACGTAATGGTGAATGACAAAGGAAAGTTACAGAAGAATGCTCACACTATGATATCATTTAAATAAAATCCAAAATCATGAGAAATTGAACTAAAGTTTGTGGATACTGTAAAGAAAAGGAAAAGAATGGTAAGTACAAAATTCAAAATAGTGGTTATCTTGGGGGAAATGAAGGAAGGGGAATATGATCAAGGAGGAATACATTGGAGTCTTCAAGTGAATTAGTAATGATTTAATTTTTAATCTCTGGGGTGAGAATCTAACTGCTTATTATATTATTTTTTATATCTTTTTAGATGCATATGTTATAATAAAGTGTCAAAAAGCGTTTTATGGTTTGAATTTTCTTCTGTCTCCTTGCGTAAATTCCAGGTAAGTTGTATTATGTGTTATATGTGGAATGCATATAAGTCAGCCATTTTAACTGTGCTGATTTCTGTAGTATGGCTTTAACATGCAGATGGAAGGGTCACCAAAAAGTGCCTCATATGGACTCTCATTGCAAAGCTATCACCAGAAAGAAAGTTTTTACTTCCACAGGTGAAGAGATGCCCTGGAGTCCTTCTGGGATACCATGAAAAGAGACACTGGAGGGAGCTATTTCACTACTCAGGTGCCTGGTTGTTTTTCCTCTTTCTGTGGCAGCTTGATATAATGGAAAGGGCAATAGAATGGAAATTAGGAGACTGGAATTCCATTTCCAAATTTTCTTCCAACTCTGTGTGGTCTTAGGCAAGTCGTATCCCCTCTCTGCCTGTTTCTGCATATCTAAGATGAACATATAGCCTCTCCAAGAAGCCTTTCAGATAGGAAATTCCATGATCAATAATTACAATAAATCATGCCTGGACTCATGCATTGTAATAAATAGTGCCTGGTACTCAGGAAGCCCTAACAAGTCCCAAGAGATCAAAATAACTCAGGGGTGCTCATAGGGGAAATACAACAGGAAACTCCTCTCCCTAAAATGGATACATATATATCTACACCCATAATGCAAAGCATAACCTAGCTAAAGTCAGTTTGGTTATATCCTTAGATGAAGGGAAAGGAAAGCTGAGTTTTCTAGACAAATTCATATTTTTCCTGTAGAAAGAGACTGCTTATAATTCAGTTTTATGAAAATAAATAAGTTTACCTTTATTATCATCTTAGAATCATTGTAATAAAAGTTTGGTTTCACTATCTCTTCCTGCTGCTCTTGTATTTCAAAAACTGTGTTCTATTACACAGAAAGAATCAGCATGTTATCAATAAGATAAAGACACATTGATCATTAAGTATATTTAAGCATATATATCAGAAGGTCAGTATTTTTACAGAAAGAATATTAAATTACATTTCTTGTAAAGATGGCATTTAGCTCCCATTAGCACGTGTCAAAGATAAGAACTAAGGGCTTATTAAGCAGTTATAGAATATGTAATTTATTCTTCACTTTGACCCAACTGGAATATACAACTGCTATTGGGAATAAGGATGTTTTTCAATTAATTAATTATAGAGATATTTAACATCAGGTCTCCTAAAACCTTTGCATGCAACTCAAACCACATACTTGATGGTGGTCCTTTAATATATATTCCTTTGGTTCACTGGGCCTTCTGATTGCAGCGTTTGGGGTAGGATCCACACCCGCTAATTATAGGCCTACAAGGTATCTTATCAGCAACAATAGCAACTGAGACACAGGAGTAAAAATCCTGTTAAAATGTTGGCACAAAGACATTGAAACAGACCTCAGAATTGGAACCAAAAAAAAAAAAACAAGACATGAAGCTTCCTTTCCCTTCTTTTTCCTTCCCTGGTATGTCAGTGTGTCCTGCACAGGAAATGGAGCAGAGGGGACATAAATGCAGAGTGTCAGAATGCCTGGAGGCCAAAGAAATGGGGGCTGTGTATATTGGGGTTCCAGATAATTGAAAAATGGCAGAGGTAGAGGAGGGGACAACATGGAAACATTAGTGTGCCCTGTGTCCAAGGAAGAGAGACAGTGAAGGGAGGGCCACATGGAGATGTTGGCATGTTCAGTGGTTGAGGAGGAGGAGATGATGGTTATGCAGAGAAGGAGGTGGCTATTATGATTAGGAGTTGGTTACTCTGAGGAAATTAGAAAGCTGAGCAAAACGTAAATATATTGAGGAAAATGGAAGCCAGGCTTCTCACTGTCACAGAAATGACTTATACACACAGAAAGTGGAAAGGCTAGGAAGAACACCAAAATACTGGATTGTAATTGGAGATTAATATGAACTCATGATTTTTATTTATTTATTTATTTTAAATATTTTATTGGGTAATTAGGGAAGGGGAACACTGTTGAGGCATTGGGGAAGGGGGACAGCCAAGTTGTTGTCCTTCAGTCTTGGTTGTGGAAGGTGCAGCTAGTTCAGCTCCAAGTCCAGTCGCCATCCGGCTGCCCATCGGCAGCTTGTGGCCGCTCAGCTCAAGATTCTGTGTTCAATCTTTGTCACAGCCTGCCATCCCATATGGGAACCGAACTGGCAATCTTGTTGTTAGGAGCAGGTGCTCTCACCAGCTGAGCCATCCTGCCACCTGCTGGCAGCTCAGTGGCAACTCAGCTTGGGCGCAGCTCACTGGCCCATGTGGGAATTGAACTGGCGACCCTGTTGCTCAGAGCTTGCGCTCTTAGCCAACTGAGCCACTTGGGTGGCCCCTGAACTCATGATTTTTAAATGTATATATAGAAAGATATAAAAATTATTATAGGGCTGGCTGAGTGGCACATTGGTTACGAGCTGGTTTTGGGATGCCAGCGGCCCTGGTTCGAATCCCACATATGAGGGCCAGTGGCACTTCCCTTTACAGCTAACAATAGCTCCACCTGGAGCTGGGTTGTGCAAACCCTGGCGACAGTGTAGGCTGCAGCCCCTGCTGCAGTGGGCTGCCATAGGCTACAGTGAGTGGCCGGCAGCTAGCGTCAGCGGCTGGCAGCCAGCGTGAGCTGCCAAGAGCCGTGGTGAGTGACTATCCAGAGGCCGGCGACCGATCTGCCTCATCCGGGAAGAGCCCAATGATGATACCAACATGGGCCAGTGAAGCAATGTCCTCCTCAACTAGACTGAAGAACAAAAAGACAGCAACTTGTTTGTTCCCCTTCCCTGATTCCCCAACGTTGTTCTCCTTCCCCAATTCCCCAATAAAATCTAAAAAAAAAAAAATATTATAAATGCATATGTGTATGTGTACTTATCTGCATACATTTATTTTCTAGCTCTGTCCACTGGAATGGCCTAAAAACAATGACTTCCCAGTAGAAAAGAGCTCATGGAAGGCCTAGATCTTGGTTTCTAAACACAATCCTGTTAAAAGGAACCAAGGCTCCAGGGGCAGGAAAAGTACAAGATAGGTCTGAAACATCTTTTTGTGCCAGAAATTAAGGAAATGCTCAAGAAATAATGAAGACATGTCAAAAAGATATAGTATCCATCTTGAAGGGGTTCCCACTGGCCAAATCTAGAACAATTTGAGCATTAAAATAAATAATGGATACAGCCCATTGAATTAAAAAGAATCAATGAGTCCATACTAATATGAATAAACGAATGAATGAATGAATGAAACAAAGAATAAACAAATAAATAAATGGGGAGGAGGGAAGCTCTTCCTTGCAGTAGAATACAGACTAATAAATGTAGAGGGAATAACAGAAATCGAGTCTCAATGGGCGGTCATTACAATGGAAGTTATCAGGTAGTCATCTAGGGGAGCTACGGCTAATGGATGAGGTTTGAATAGGAAGACTATGCTGGTGTCATTCCAGATTATTTCCCCACAAAATGCTGTTCAATTACAAACGGGAAAATGCTGGTTGTTCTTTTTTTAAAAGATTTTATTGGGGAATTGGCAGAGGGGAACAGCGTTGGGGAATCGGCGAAGGGGAACAGACAAGTTGCTGTCTTTTTGTTCTTCAGTTTAGTTGCGGAGGATGTTGCTTCACTGTTGGTATCGTCATTGCGCTCTTCCCGGATGAGGCAGGTCGGTTGCTGGTCTCTGGATGTCGCTCACCGTGGCTATTGGCAGCTCACTCTTGGCTGCCAGCCGCTCACGCTGGCTGCGGGCCACTCATTGTAGCCTATGGCAGCCCACTGCAGCAGGGGCTGCAGCCCACACCATCACAGGGGCTCGCACATCCCAGCTCCAGGTGGAGCTGTTGTTAGCTGTAGAGGGCAGTGTCACTGGCCCTCATGTGGGATCCGAACCGGGGCCGCTGGCATCCCAAAACCAGCGCTCAACCAATGCGCCACTCGGCCGGCCCGAAAATGCTGGTTTTATGGAGAAACTTGATGGACACCAACTTTCCCAGGTAATTAAGGTTAACATCACCAGCAGTGGTAACAGGATGACATTGATCCCTAGAGGGATGCACTGAGAAGAGCGCAGCTATGTTTCTGAGGAACTCCTGCCCGGAAGGCATGGCTTCTACCAATAGTCACAAGGAAAAATCAGACAGAAAAATCGCCCTGCAGAACGAAAGGCCTGTACTCTTTAAAATGGTCATAGACACGAAGGCCAGGGAAAGATTGAGGCGCTGTTGTTCCAGATCGAAGGAGACGGAAGAGAGCTGACAACTAACGGCAACATGTGTTCTCGAACTGGCCATGGACCAGAAAGCAAGAGACATTAGTGGGACAGTTGGTGAAATTTGAATGGGGTCTGAATAATGGATGGTAGCATCAAATCAATGCGAATTTCCTTCTTTGGAGTGTTATAAGGTGGCCATGTAGGGAAGTGTCTTTTGGGGATGGGCAGACTACATGCCAGACAGCTGAGGGGCTCACCGTTTACAATTTGCTCTCAAATCATTCAGAAAGACACAATGATAGGGCACACACACACACACACACACACACAATTAAATAATCTGGGTAAAAGGGATATTTTTTGTATTATTCTTGCAACTTTTTCTAAGTGTGAACTTATTTTTTTAAAATGTTCAAAGGGGCAGGGGAAGGATTTAATCATCCTTAAGATGAAGAAAGGAGTCCTATGTACTGGGAGGGCAGATATGAGTTTTTTTAAAACTTGGTCTGCTTCATTAAACACACAGCACTTGCAGAGAACAATCTTTAATTATATCCACATATTTAATTATATAAATATATCTGTGGGTACTCTGATAAATCACATTCTGTAGCACTTAGGCGTTCAATACTGAAGTTTCAGCTTCCATTATATTATTTTGTTGCTTTGTATTGCAGATAATTAAATATCATGCTTTTTATGTAATAATAATATTAATGATAATAATAGTTCTTATTTGTACTTAGCTCTCATAACGTGCCATCACTACTCTGTTTTATATACTTTAACTTAATCCTCACAACACTGTATGAAGTTGAGGCTATTGATTGTTAGCCTTATTTATAGACAAGCAGTTAAGACACAGAGAGGTCAAGTGTCTTGTCCAACTTTGTGGCAGATCTGGGATTTGAACCTAGGCAGTCTGACTCTAGAGTCCATATTTTTGATACACATATTCTGTGTTTCCAGAGCTCATTTTTTTTTTCAGAGCAGTGTCACTGGCCCTCATATGTGGGACCGAACCGGGGCCGCTGGCTTCCCAGGCCAGCGCTTAACCACTGCGCCACTCGGCTGGCCCTCAGAGCTCATTTTTAAGTTTCTTCAGGACAGAAACAAAAGGGCCTAGCATAATGCCTTGTATTCAATAAATAGTTGTTAGTTCACAAGCTGAGACCCAAGAGTGGAAACTCTGTTGCAACCCTTCCCTGAAAGGTCATCAATTCACTAAGACCTAAGCACTATCTCTCAAAACAATACATTAAGGTACGTCTAAGTGACAAAAGAGATGATACAGAATAGGGAGTCAGAAAAAGAAAGGTCATTGACATCATTATAGGACAAAGGCTCCTTTCAGTTTACCGAATAACCCTTCCCTCCATATGCCTGGCACTGAATTAAACGCAGAGGGTTCAAAGACATAGGTTTGACATCAAAATTTTATAACCTACTGCGAAAGCTTTTGGGCAGAGGGTGGGAATAAGGGCTGATGGAAAAGGCAGATTCCAAGGCCCCGGCCTATAGAACACAGTTTGAGAAACTTTTAAGAGAATGTGTAGGATAGGTGGCCAGATGAGGAAAGAGCATCCCAGGCTGGGAGAACAGAATGAACAGAGATTCTGGCAGGAAAGAGCGTGTCGTGTTTCGGGGAGAATAAGGAAATACCCAGATGGGGCCAGGGGCTCTCAGGAGCACACCTCCAGGGCCAGTCACCCTCTAGGTATTGGACGCAGCAGCCCTCCACTGATGGGTGTGCACATACAAACATTTCAGCCTTTGGGACCACTCCCAAACCCAGGGTTACCATGTGTCCTGGTTTATCAGAACAGTCCAGCTTGATTCCTGTTATTACAGCATTCCTTCTGGTTAGTGTTCCCTTTCATCCTTTCATTCTCAAAAGCATCCTGTTTGGAGTGATAAATTATATGGTGGCTCTATCAAGCCCCACTTTATGCAGCCTGACATTGTAGATTATCCTGCTTCCCAGCCATCCCCAAATCTCTTTCTCCCTCTTTAGTAGTAGAGGTTTTAGAGCCTGAGTTACACACATTGGCTTCACTCCCTACTCCATCAGTGGAAGCTTAAGCTGTGTCTATAGTCTATCTGATGGAGAAAATCCCCAATTAAAAAAATATTGACCTAGCTTTCTAAGTGGTATTAATCACCAAATCAAATGGCCTTCATATGTAATTTGATAAAACACACATGTACAGTGTTAAAAATTGCCCAGAAATTGACATAATCCAAATCTCAAAGTGGTTTGTATTCCATTAGAAACCTACTAAAATGAGAGGAAAGTATGTGTGCTCATTGGTGTTTCAAAAAAATACAAATACTACTTTTCCGGGTACTTAGAGGACGGTTAGGTACAGACCATTGCTCTTAAGTAATTAAAGTCTATGATGTTAGGCAAGTGTCTCAATAAACACACTTTCTACCATCTTTTACATGGAAATGTAAACGCTTATTTACATTTGCTTTCGGATTTAACGTCGAACAGATGTCTTGAGGCCCTTTTGGGAATCAAAATGGCCTATATAAATCCCTCAGATCAAAACATTTTATGCCATCGCAAACTTTCTGTTTAATTATATTGCCAATTCAAAATATTGATGTGATTCTATTTCAGGTTTATATAAAGCAAAGCCTGAAGGGCATTGGACCCACCTGACGCATTTTACAAGACCAGTGCTCTAACCCCTGAACTATGGAGCCTACCGCAACCTGATGCATTTTAAATAGTCAGGTTGGTTTTTACCCCTGTGAATGTCTGCAGGAACTATATAAAAGAGTTTTCTGTGGAAACAGGTTTACTGAATAGAAAGGATTCCTTTAATGAGCCATTTGAAAGATTTTAAAAATCCTTTTAGAAAATTTCATATCAGAATTACTTCATCAAATTCGAATTGTGTTTAAATGAGAAGCTAAAGTTACAGCTTACTACAGGAATGTTTATCTTAGGTTTTCTTTTCATTTATTTAAACTCATGGGCCGGCCAAGTGGCGCAGTGGTTAAGCGCTGGCTTGGGAAGCCAGCAGCCCCGGTTCGGGTCCCACCTATGAGGCCCTCAAAAATAAAATAAAATAAAATAAACTCATCAAGTAGCTTAAATTCTAGACCATATTTGCAAACTAACCTATGTATCACCAGAGAGGCTCTTTGGTAGACTTGATGAAGTGATCTTTGGGTTCCTTCAATGTGCTTAACACTGTGACAGCTACCGAAGTGGGGGGAAAAGCAATTTTAAAGGGATGCACAAAAGGGCCTTTGTGGCATTCCTTAAGTGAGCACAGGATTTTAACAGGAAGAAAACTAGGGTGGGGTTGGAAAGAATGAAAAGAATTGCAGGTATAAAGAATAATTGAGGTAATGGTGCATGGGGAGAGGTGTGAGAGTGCAAAAACAGGGTAGGTTGGGTTTGATGGTGAGGGAGATAAATTTACAAGAGATATTGGAGTCTCTTCATGGTGGGTAGTAAGCTTGCATCTTGTTTTGAAAGTTTCCAGGCAAATGAATGGCATGACTCAATCTCCGTAGATCTGAACTGCAATTGGTGAAGGTTGAGGCAGAGACCAGTTAGGAGGGTATTGCGATTGTTCAAATTCAAAAAAAAAAAAAAAAAAAGTAATATGAGTACAAGCTGGAATAGCAGCAGTCGGAAGAGAAAGGAGGGATAGATTTTTTAAAATCATAATTCAAATCCACAGGATGTGGCAACTGTTTATACGTGAGGAGTGGGCATCCCAAGGTAACTGTGACTTTGAGCCTGGATGGTGGGAAGGTAGAACTATCGAGACAAGCAGAGGCCACAATACAGGTGGCCCTGGATATCCTGAGTGTAAGGTGCTGAGGATAACCACAGGGGAAGTGTGAACACATCTGCTAAAACCTATGAAATGCTCATGTTCATAAATAACCATTTGTTTGGTGAATGCAAGGAGGAGGGAAGGGGCTTCCCTGGAGATATTGGATATGCAGGCCTGTGGCTCAGGATAGCGGTGCTGCGTGAGGGTTAGATGTGGAGTCATGATACAGAAGCGGTAAGTGAATGAGACGGCCAAGGGAGAGGGCCCAAAAGACAAGAGTCAGAATGAAAACAGTCGGGGGGAGAATCAAGAACCAAGAGAGAGCACAGAGTTGCCGAAATCCAAGGAGGCAGGCGCCTCTAAATGAAGAGGGACCGAGGTCAGAAGAGTGAGAGAAAGTCACGACATTGGTATCTCGGAGTCCGTTATGTGAACGAATCACGTGCTGTGTTCCAGGTTAGGGCTTTACCTGCCTTGCACTTCACACCCACCGTCTGAGGTAGGCACTGCTATTAAACTGCACGGGGAGGTTCAGACCTGTGAAGTGACTTCCCCAGAGCCGCACACCTGGCAAGTGGAAGGGCAGGGACCCTAAACCAGCTGGCCTCGCCCCAAAACCTGTTACTCTCACACACTTGGCCGAGTGCTCCAATATGGTGGTAAGGGTAGAAGCCAGATCTCGGGGTCTGAGGGTGAGAAGGGGACAAGAGCCCACATTGATTCCGTGCTCCCTGTGGGTCTTGAGTGGTGCTCAATGCTACAGGTGGTGAAAGGTGAGGGGATGACAGCTGCAGGGCAAAGCAGGTGGCTGCTCTGTCAGGGATGGCCAGCAGGACCCTTTTACTCAGGGTCCTGTGCTAGAACATGGTAATCGTTTCACCACACTATTACACAAAACAAGAATCTGAATTAAACTAGGATTTTCCGCACTATCGCAGAATTGACTTGCTATGTCTTTTCTTAATACACATGAAAAGTGCTATTTCCTATACTTTATATATGGGTAAAAGTATTCATGCATTAGAATTGTACATACTTTTTTGGGTTCCTTGTTTTTTTCTGATGAGAGTGTGATATTTCCTTTCAAAATGATACTGGCATTAAGCTCTGGATCATGGGAAACAAAAGGAAAATAGGCCATGAGAACATACTAGCTAGCTAAGGAAATAAGCACCAAGCATCAGGGTGAATTCTACCAATTGTAGGGCAGAAATTTGTGAGAAAAATGTAGGCTATGTGGTGGAAAGAGCACAATTATGAGAGTTCAGATTCACTTAGCCCTTCTGAGGGAAATAAGCGCTTCTGCAGTGGCCTTCGGCGCCTACCAGGGAGTCTGTCCTGTTTGTATGCCTCTGAGAGCAATACATTGCAGAGCTGAGCTGGCTGCTCCTCTGGGCAGCTGTTTGCAGTCTAATCATTGCCCCTTCAAGCCAGCTGTAATTGTAAGCCTTGCGCATCTCTGAATGTCAAGAGAGGGCAGGAGAATTTTCTCCTTCTGTATCCAAAGAAGCACCTATGGGAGGGAAGGCCAGACCTGTGCTAAAGAGCTTTAAAACCAGGGGAACCTCCAGGGCAGAAAAGGTTGCTGTTTATCAGCCCTGGTCTTCAGCCTGTGAACAAACATTTTGACAAGCTTGGGGCAATTGCATGTTCTTGCACATCAGCAGAGCTTTGAACAGAGGGGATTTTAAAATATTTGGGAAGTTTGAAAACAGGGTAGATCACTAAAACTTTGTCCACACAGTGCCAAAGCAATGAGTGAAAATGAGAAACATTGAATCTATCCATTGTTTAGGTGACCTAAAGCCCAGCGTCAGATCTGGAACTGCCCCCTGACCCCTCCCCACCACAACCTCATCCTAGGACTAGGTTTTTCTGTAAAAGGCTCAGGGCTGAATCTCCATAGGACCCAACCAGTTCATGTCAACTCCTCCATTCTAATGGCACCAGGGTCTATGAGGCTCTTCCAATGAGCAAATTCAAATGTCTGATTCAGACCTCACCTGCAGAAGCGGGTTTCCTACTTGTACCCACCATAGGCCATTAACATCACAGAATTGCATTATAAGGATAAGACTGAACCAGAGCTTTCACTTCTGACTTGATTGTCCATGGGTGACTAGCATCAGATGGACACAATGTAAAGCAATGGGAAAGCTTACAAACCAAAAGACCAATTTTCTCCTAGCCCAGTATAAATGCGTCTTTGTGGGGTGCTGCATGGAGGGCTGCATGCTGGGCACCAGGGTAGCTTGGCCTGAGACCATGACAGCTTGACTTTGCAGCTTTGACATGCAGTCCTCAGAGGTCATGAGCAGTGAGTGCACAACTTTCCCTTTCTGGAATCTTTAAGCCTGGCACTGCATTTCATTAGAAGCCTGATCTAGTCCCTTCAGCTCCTTTCCAGGACAGGAAACAGGCAGCCCCAGGTCTGCAACAAGACTCTGAACACATCCCACATCCAGAAAGGGTCTAGGGTAGCCACTTGCTCTGAGGCCTGCCCACCGCATGCTAACTGTCTTGCTCAGGGATCTATCCCCAAACCCTGCTGCCCACTCTAAATGAGGCCAGCCAAGCCATACTCTTGGGGAAAGCCCTCAGCACCTGTGCCACTTTCAATACCAGGCATTGCAGGGGACTTTTCAGAGGACCCAAAGCACTTACGTTGTTTGTTAAACTATTAATTTGAACTATATGAAACTGTCATTTTTTGTAGATCAAACATGGTCAAAAATGTAATGTGTTTATCGTCACCTTAGAAATTCTGGGAAAAGTGTAGGGCATATGGCGAAAAGAGCACAATTATGAGAGTTCAAATCTGGGTTCAAATCTCAGTTCTATATCACTTTCATCCAACAAACATACACTGAATTCCTGCTGTGGGCCTGGTCTTGTCCTAAGAGCTGGACATGTAATGGTGATGAAGACAGATGGGCCTTGCTCTTCATGGCACATCCTAATGGATGCTTATTTTCTGGGGCAACTTACTAGCTACATGATGTTGGTCCTCTCAGTTGGCCTGTCTGAACTTCAGCTAAGTGTTATGAGCATTAAATGAGACAATATAAATTAGGCCAGAAACGTACTAGCGGGCTTCAATAAATGGTAATTCCTGTTATTTTACTGTGGTTCATAGAGAACTCGTAATAAATATTCATTGAATTAAAGAGCCTTGGAATATACTGTGGGAATCTTTAAGCCTATTCCCTAAGAGCCCAAACCCCTGGCAGGTGAATGGTCCACGTGGGCAGAGGCCATTGTGAGGGAAGCCCTCAGACCCCAGAACACCACTCCCCATCCACCTGGGACCTATAAGAGACCACCTGTAGTCAGCTCCCATTAAGTCAGGAGGGCAGTAGGCAAAGGGAGGTACAATCTGGTTCATCTTTCTTCATGGATGTGAAATCATTTAATCTGAAGAAAATAATTGTCAAATTTATTGATTGAAGCAAAGCAGAGGCCGTGGCCTCAAAGGAGACCTAGAAATTAACTGTAGGAACTTCTGGTTTTAGAAATCAAACACAGATTTGGCTCTGGTTAGTAAGAGGACATGCAAATTGATCAGTCCTTGGCCCCATTTCCACCCAATTGAGTCACTGCATGAATATAAACATGGAGTTGAGCATTCCTGTTGCAGCCCAGGGGCCTATTTTCCAGGCTCTGTGTGTACACAGGCCATACGGCTATTTCACAGGTCACCCTGCATGCCATTTAAAGCTGCATAAGTCACACCGGCCAACGTACTAAGTACAAAGTAGCTATTAAGCAGTACAGCTTCTGATGGTACCTTTACTGTCATAATAGTCCTGAGTTCTGTCCAGCTTTTTGGGTCCATTCGTCACTGGTGATGCACAGGGAGGTGAAACCAACAATTGCTTTAATTTTTTTTCATACACTTTTCTGGTGGAAGCTGGGGGAAAATGTGGAGAACAGGTTAAATTGTGCTGTTTGTATATGGGATGCTAATGGGTTCAAGGTATTCACAATTCTGCTCCTTGTTCTTGTCCCTTACATTATTTAATTGTGGTGTTTACAATGAGGTGGACCCCACAGCTACTCAACTCACTCCTTCCCTTCTTTAAGGTGGGGCTTCTATGAGTTAGCCACCGAGTCAGGCATTGGATACTTCTGAGAACAAGACTGGCAAAATTGTAATCCTATCTATGGGGAATATGGACAATAAATACATAAATAGTTAACATAGTACGTATACAAGAATAAAAAAAAACAATCGAGGGTGATAGAATCAAGAGTCACTTGTTTTTCACTGTGGGGGGAAACAAGATTTTTTCTGTCTGGCACCATACTTACTAATCTTTAAGTAAGATCTGAGTGTATTTATAGCCTCTTCCCTCATTATAGTTTTGTAGTTTAGGTTGTTTTTCTCCTATTTCTAAATTAATGATTTTGGTTGCATGTGTTCCTTCCACTGTAAATAATTTTAAATCTTTGGTAGTTTATAAATAACAAATGACTAGTCTTTAATATTTGCTGCATACATACGTAGTATTGGGCCAGTTGAAAATCCAAGCTTATGAAGTTCATTCTGTAATTCAGAGTTACTCAGACATGTCACGTCCACCATGGTGACAGAGGTTTGGTCTCTTTTCTGACAGCGAAATCTCTGAAATAGTAAAACATTATGTTCATTAAGACAGCCTTACAAATAAGAGCTAAAACTTTATCAGTCCACAGAAGTGTTTACAACCCAATCTCCCCGGTCTTGGAGCTACACAGGCAATAAAGAAAAAAAATCACCATTTTCTGCTGTTTTCTGCCATCAATCTCTTTCCAGGTTTAGTTGCCTTGACGCAAAGCTTTGATGGGTGTCACTTTCCCCAATGTCCTTGGGGTTCAATTATTTCTAACTTTTCTACTCAGCAAATGTGAGAAAACTCTTCTGCACAAAATGAACAAATATTTCTATTACTGCTTAGGAACTCTGAGTAAGACTCCAGCTCTGAGAAGAAAAGAAGCTAATTAAATATGAATGAGCTGGGAGAGATTTTCTAGTGAGTTAAATAAAAGTTATTTATCCCTGCCCTCCTTTTGATGAGACTAGAGCAAGTATGGAGCATTCGGTTATTGCAAACAGTAGTAGTTTTCACACTTGTAATTCAACTCTGAATCTAATGAGGTGGTAGTTTTTAATTAACCGCCAGCAGACTTTGTAATTGCTGAATTGGCATTTGAAAAAAGTCAGCTGTTCATTCTCTGGCACACAAATTGATCTATATAGATTTACGCAAGTCTTAATATGGCTTTCCAAATCTGCACAGCCTCAAGTTCAATCAGTTTAATCAGTTGATCCCTCTATCCCCCCAAACTAAACCCTCCACCTACTTAACAAAATCCTGAAAAAAACAGACCCATTTGTCAAACCTTTTAACAGAGATTTTTAATTTATGGACTTATTTATTGTACCTCATTTCTATCATGTTTCCAGGCTTTTTAATATCACAGTGAAAACGACTACAGGACAATTACTCAGCATTGGAGGATCTGGACCGATTTTAAGTAATGACTTTGCCTTTATTGGTGATCAGTCAATGTCCAATTAGGAAGAACATTGTACACAAGTAGAAAAAGCTGTGAATTGTCATGTATAACAGGGTTGTTTGAGAATGTCTAGCTTAACAGTTCTCCACTTTTAAAGCTGTGCTTTGACCAGCCACATTTCGACGCACAATAGGTGCTTAGTAAGTGTATGTTTCCTTCTTTTCTACATGTTTGGGAAGCTGAATTAACACTTTCAGGTCACTAGTAAACAACCTAATGTTTGGAAGGAAAAGGACAATGCACTTCCAATTTATTTTTATTTTTATTTTTTACTGGAAGCTAGCTTAGACAGATCCTGTGACATTTCTTCCCGAGAATAGCTGTCTGTTGTTTCACCCCCTTCCCAAAAATAACCTCTAAAAGAGCCCTCATCAATTTCAAGTGACACCAGACAATTGCCTGGAGGGAACACACATATGGGAGAAAAATATTCAAATGGAATCCAACTGTATGATTAATCCACTTACCCCTTTACATGGTTGTCTAAAGTTTATGTAGTTGGCAGGTTACTAAAGCTGGGTGAGTTTCACCCAAAGGTTCCCGCTAGCAACCAGTCCCTTTTGCCTGTTAAATATTATGATAATCATAATATTGACAGTGTGACATCAGTAATCCCCGTAGCAACAGACTGATGTGAAAGTCAGATGATTCATTTAACCTAAGTTCAAACAGAAGAAGGCACTAGTCTACTTCGTAGGCTGACTGCCATGGTAAAATGTCAAGGGATGCAGAGAAGCCATCATTATGCACAGGAAGTGAGGCGAAAGAACTGCTACCAAAACAAATGGTGCCAAGAAACTAGGAAGATAAAGGAGAAATCAAGCCAACTCAAGAGCCTAGACCATTATCAAAAGACCCACAGTAGTAAATGGGTATTTTGGCCATAAGCTCTAGGTAAATGAGAAAGTAGAAGAAAACGGTATTAACTTATTAAGTAATTGCTTATTTAAAAGAATCAGGACAGGTATTATCATCTATGTTGCAGAAGGCCAGTTTTTGTTGCTGTTGCTTTATTTTGTTTAAGGAAAGATCCCTTAGACTATTAGCTTGAGTTTTTCAAAAGTGGCTGATGAGACAATTATGCAAGACAAATTATGCTGAAACAATTACGTTAGACAAAATGTAACTTTAGGAAAACAAAATGCTTTAATTAAATACCGAGGATAGGAAGGAGTCACCTGAAAGAGGTTAAGGGGACCATGGAGCCAGCTTGGCAGGAGTCAAATCCCAGCTCTCTCTTAGTAGCTAGGTGACATTGGGTGGGGAAAGTTACTAACCTTACTGTGTCTCCTTTTCTTCATCTGTAGTGGTGATGACAGTGGTACCTACCTCACAGGGCTGTTATGAGCATTCAGTGAGTTATAATACACAATAAACATTACATAAATGTTTTCTATTGCTGTAATTATTCATGAGCCCTGTCCTCAGAGAGTTCCCACATCTTTTCCTCAGGAGGCTCCATCCTAGTTACACTTGCCCATGGGACCCCATCATTTCAACACTTTCCAAATGCTGAGAAAGGACAGAGCACCTTTGGGTGCATCATCAGAGAGGCTCACTGAGTGATCCCAAGCTGTGGTTCCAAGGGCTAAGGCTCCAGAGTTTGTGAATAGAGCATCAGTTTCCAAACAAACATGTGATACACACATTTGCCAACATCCAAACATTGGGTGCACCAGACAAAGACTTTGAAAATTGATGCATTTGTTTCAATCAAAGCAAATAAATGATAGGCTTGGGTTATTAGAATGCACATTTTGTTTAGATTTCCCAGAATTGCTTTCCACAAAAAAAAAAAAAAAAAAAAAAAAGCAGACAGCAGGTGGAACTGCTATCATTTAAGCAGTGGAACTATTGGGATAAAACAGACATTTCTAAAATATTCTCTTTGTCTACCTCTGGGGTTTAAAACAACCAAATTGGCAAAGAATTCAATAGATGACCTACCTGATTGGGTTGAGCCCCTATTATGTGCAAATTATTCTGTCTGAGGGTGTTCTCTGAAAGATCCCACAAGCATATTCATGATTCTACTCTCAGCATTATTCTGGTTAAGAATTCTTGGGGCCGGCCGAATGGTGTGGTGGTTAAGCGCTGGCTTGGGAAGCCAGCGGCCCCGGTTCGGGTCCCACATATGAGGGCCAGTGACACTGCACTCAAAAAAAAAAAGAAAAAGAAAAAGAAAGAGAGGGCCGGCCGAGTGGCGCATTAGTTAAGAGCTGGTTTTGGGATGCCAGCGGCCCCGGTTCAGATCCCACATATGAGGGCTAGTGACACTGCCCTCTACAGCTAACAACAGCTCCACCTGGAGCTGGGCTGTGCGAGCCCTGGTGATGGTATGGGCTGCAGCCCCTGCTGCAGTGGGCTGCCATGGGCTACAGTGAATGGCCGTCAGCCAGCGTGAGAGTCTGGCAGCCAGCATGAGCTGCCAATAGCTGCGGTGAGCGACATCCAGAGGCTGGCGACTGATCTGCCTCACCCAGGAAGAGCGCAATGAGGATACCAACATGGACCAGTGAAGCAACATCCTCCACAACTAGACTGAAGAACAAAAAAAACGATGGCAACTTGTCTGTTCCCCTCCCCCAATTTCCCAATAAAATCTTTTTAAAAAAAACAAGAATTCTTGTACTCTGCGGTATCCTGAAATATTTGGTTTTGATGTTTACAGCTCCCATTTCCTTTGGTTTTATCTATGAAGTCTCCGGCATTAGCTTGTTGGGTTTTTTTTTGTTGTTGTTGTTGTTTTTTATTCCCTCCAAGGCTGCAAAGATATTTTATTCCATTTCTTGAGGGAAGCAAGTTTTAATTGCCAATCGAGTAGGTATTCAACATGATAAGGTATCTAAACCCTGAGAGCTTCCTCCTTTCATTAAAATGTAGATCCAATTTCTTTTCCCTTAATGCCACATGCTGTTATTAAACTGAAATAACGGAAATAGTAAAAGCCAGATGTCACTTCAGCCTCATGTTTGACGGGCACAATTTCCTCTCCTCGAGTTTAATCTGCCGTTATTTACTCACCGCATCCTTTGGAAGAATGTACAATTTAAATGTAAATGCAATTTACATAGGGAACAGGTAGTAGATTTGCAGTTTCAATTGCCAATGAGCCATTTGCAAAGGACGAAATCAACTAAAGCAGAGATCAGCAGCTGTCAGGCTGAAGTCAGCATCAGTTGCCATTCTGCAACTTTCCTCCTGAAGCCACCTGCCTCTGAGGCTCAGCTAGGCAGGCAAAAGGAAGTGGAGAACTAACCCGTTTTCCCAGATAGTTCAAGCTGCATTGACTTTTTTTTTTTTTTTTAACTGCATCAACTATTGACTGGAGAAAAAAAGAAATTTGGGTTTCAGTGTGAGACTCCGGTTGGTATTGTTGTTGAAATCATTAACTGACCAATTTCTTCCAACAAGTATTGATCAATCATCTACGATGGGGCAGACATTATGGTTGGCCTTAATTAAGGAGAGATAGAAGAGAATACAAAGATGCCAAAGCTACAGTCCTTCTTTTAAGGAGCTCATTGTCTCCTTAAAGAGAAAAGAAAACAAACAATTACAAAATTAGAAAATAAGATAAGCTGTTAGCAGAGTGCTATAGGAGTCCAGAATTGGAAGCCCTTAGGGATTGAAAGTTTCATTTAGGTTAAGAGTTGCAGAATGCACAATAGTTGTAATATAGGAAAAGGGCACGAGGACTATTTTTTTAAAAAAGAAGGAAATAAGAGGTTGCGTTCCAAGCTCACTGCCCACATGCTCCAAGACACAGAACTCAGGCAACCGCTCATCAATGACACAAAGCAGTCTCCCGGGAAGACCAGAGATTCCATTAGGACCGTCCCTACAGCTAAGCGCACGGAAAGAGATGGTCTTTACAAGAGTTAAAGACCAACCTGCCCCTATTGCATCTTACTGAAGTTCAAGTTGAACTTACCATTGTTCTTCTATCCTCCTTTCCCCCCATAGCAATGAATTTTCTGTGGAAGCAGAAAACACATATAAACCCTACCCTGGGGGATGGAGGGAGTCTCTGTCTTCCACTAGCGATCAGAGCTTTCTGTCCATGGGGTGGACTTTTATTTTCTTACTCTCTGCTAAATAAACTTACTTTTACTTTAAACTCTGTATTGGCTCACATTTGAATTCTTTCCTACGTGAAGGCAAGGAACCACTTTTCCTGGAACAGTTGGCCCTATATCAGGGGACTGGGGCCAATCATTGTAGGAGTCTGGTGATCGAGAGGGGAAATGAGCCAGGTGGATAGATGGGGGCCAATTTGTGAAGGATCTTGTGGACCACATAAGGAGTTGAGCCTTCATCTCTAGGCTCATTTGGAAGTTTGTAAGTGAGACACGGCATGATTAAATTTATGTTTGATACTGAGTGGAGGATTATGTGTTTTTGCATTTGAAACAATTTAGGCTTTATTCTGAGTGGAGAATGAGTTGGTAGGAAAGGGTCTGGAGGTAACTTGGGGGAGTAATTACAATAGTCCAAAAAAGAGTTGATTCAGACTTGGACCACGCCAGTTTGGGGAAGGCTGGAAATGAAGACCCAGGATTCATGAGTGATTTAGGAGCCGGAATAGCCAGGGCAGGATATTTGATTGGATGGTTCCTCTTTACTTCACTTACATAGGCCCCACCTCAGTCTAAATCCTGTCTCAGCCACGAGCCTGCTTACCTAGGGAACCATACGGAATTTGGTCTACACAGCACTGACACTTAAAAAATTATTCTGTCCTTGTCTAGTCAGCCCTTGATTATGCACACTACGTGAAGGCAGCAGCAATGCGGATAATCCATAATGCTCTTCTATTTGGCTCTGGAATTAATTACACCTTTTAGAACAAATTTGCCTTCCTAATTCATCTTCCTTAATATTCTAACTAATATTCTCTGAGCCCATGACAACTGGGCAGGAGAAGGGGGAGCAGGGGAGGGAGCAGCAGGGTAAAGCCACTCCACATTACAATTCAGTGTGGACCATCCTCAGGGGTCACTAGCTAGGTCTGGCTCGCTGAGAGGTGGCTATGTAATTAGAGACTCAGAACCCTTGGTAGTTCAGTTATGGAGCACCTACTATGTACGAAGAGAGAACCTTGCTCAGACTCAAGAGGAGAAAATGAACAAAGCAGAGTGTCTGCTCTCAAGGAGCCGCCTGTTTAACGGGGACCACGGAAGAGTGAATGGATCGTTTAATCAAATGCAGTGAGGGCTCTGGCGGGAACTTCTCCATGAGAGAATAAGGCATGAACAAGGTTAATGGAGAAAAAACAAAAACAAATTTGTAGGAAACCAAGGGGAAAGTGGCTTAATTGCCACTTTGTAAGTACAACAACAAATGTGCTTTTAATAAAAATGAGCGCATATAGCTTCTTCTCTCAGTAAACCAGTAATTCAGTAAATTCTTATGTCAAGTAAGATGTGATCTCCCCTACTGGTGGTCAAACCGTAACACTCCATCCCCAAGGTTTCTTCTGAGCTGCATCCTCGGAGAGGTGGGGGCTCCAGCAGCCCTACTCTGGGCAGCTAGAACAACTCTGCCCCACCTGCCTTTACTGACTGTGCTCCTGTGAAGATTGCCTTTAAAGGAAGAATTTCGCTGCTACACAAAGTTAAAAAGCTACCCATCTCCACTGTTTTCTGTGCCGCTTCTTAAAACCAAACTGGGTCTGGCCTCTAGTCCTGTTACGAAGACAAACCAATCCTTAGATGCTGACAAAGTATGGTCTTGAGGGCTCCCTTCCTGATACCCTGTAGGAGAGATGTTTTGGATACTCTGTGGATAATAGAAACACATCTAAAAGGTGGTCTCTTGGGCTGGCCGAGTGGGTCAGTTGGTTAAGAGTTCGCTCAAGAGTGTGAGCTGAGGGGCCGTCTGAGTGGCGCGGTGGTTAAGAGTTGGCTTGGGACACCAGCGGTCCCGGTTTGGATCCCACATATGAGGGCCAGTGACACCACCCTCTTTAAAAAAAAAAATAGAGTGTGAGCTGCTCTCTGAGCAACAGCAGTTTGATGCCCTCTGTCTTCAAGGGGATTACATTCTAGATGGAGAAACAAACCATAAACACACAAGGGAAAAGGTACAAAGTCAAAGTTCATAACCAAATACCAACATCATGTACCCATAAATGGCACAGAAGATCAGGAACAGAGAAAAAATCACCACTGATTGGGGGCTGGAGGTATTCAGGGAAAGCTTCCTGGAGGAGGTAAAGCTCAGAGTGGGACCTACAGGTAAGGTCTGGATAGGCAGGAAGCAGGAGGGTGGGCATTCTAGGCAAGGGCACATCATGAACAAAGGCTCTGAGTGGGAGGAAAGGGACGGGACCAGTCTTCAGCAAAGGATTCTCTTTAGAGAAGTGGATGGATAGGGTTGAAGCAGCGATCACTAGAGTTGTCTGTTAAGGTGTAGGCTCCCAGGTCCCTTCTGCCTCCAGGAGCCTCCCATTCCGTGGTCCTTTGATGCCAATAATGGGTGCTCAGGGATGACAGAAGGGCCACCAGGAAGACTAATCTAACTGTGCAGGGCAAGATGTATTGTGGGGGAAGAGACATCAGCAGGGAGGGAGACATGGTGGGTCCTTTGCGCTCATCTCCCTGTAAGACAATAACGAACAGTAGCGGCGGGAATGGAGGGAGGGAAGCTGTGGACAGCCAGGGTCTCAACCAGGAGCTCAGAACCCATCAGAGGACCTTGAAAGGCAAATGCAGGGTGGTTAGGAGCACAGGTTCTGGGGCCAGACTGCCTCCATTTGTATCCTGGACCTGCCACTTACATAAGCTGTTACTCTGGGCCCTCCCTGGCTTTCACATCTGTAAAAGGGGAAAATCATAATTATTGAGGACTGAGTTAATGTATCTGAAGTGTTTAAAACACTAAGTGCCCGGGGTGGCTGGTTAGCTCAGGTGATTAGAACACAGGCTCATAACACCAAGGTTGCCGGTTTGATTCCCACATGGGCCAAGGAGCTGTGCCCTCCACAACTAGATTGAAGACAGCTGCTTGACTTGGAGCTGATGGGTCCTGGAAAAACACACTGTTTCCCAATAAAATTTCAAAAAACAGAAAACAAAACACTAAGTGTCCATGGGAAGTGCTCACAGTATGAGCTGTGAGGAAGCCCCATTGCGATGGGGTTCTATCAGCACTAGGGTTCTATCCCAGGGTTCTTAGTGGGGAGGGGACACAGGTGTGATAGGGGCATCTCCCCACCACATTTAGCTCACTTTTCTTGTGAGCTCAGGGAAACTGAGAGTAGCTTGTCCTCCTATAAAGACCAGTCAGGGATCTGCTTCTCCTCTGGAACGTTTGAGACAGAAAGTACTGGAAGGAAAGCGCTTTTACATTGCAATAAGAGGACAGTGTTGTTCAGTATAAGACACAACTAAATTTAATGACAGACTGGACAAGCCAAGATGGAAACAGCATGGTGGGACACCCATTCCTGTCCTTAAACCAGGAGAGATGAATTCCCAAGGCTTAAAGGAGATAGCTGTACCCGCAAGGGTTTGAAGACAGCCATAGAAGCATAACCAAAGTGGAAGCAAAGGAAGAAAGAAAAAATGGGAGCATCACATGGAGCCAAGAACGAAGCTAAGAGAGATGGAAACCCTAACAGCCTATATATACATTTACTTGCAGGAGGATCTCCAATGTGACATTGCTTTCTAACAGCCACACACAAAAAACCTACCATTCCATACTCATAAAATCAAAACCAAGCAACTGTTCCAGAGAATTCTAACTGTTCCTGGTGCTAAGAAGAAGTGAGGATGATTCCTGGGGATCCTCTGCGTGTGTAAAGCAATGGGGTGACTGGCGAGGGGGCAGGGGCCAGTCAGCGAAGGACCTGGAAGGAGCAGAGTGGGAGCTACTGGAGGTTCTATGCTGTTTTTTTTCTTTGTTTGTTTCCATACTTTTTAAACTCAATTTATTTTAAACAGTTTCAAGCTAAGTCAATTACAAGCAAATAAAGTGAAAGTATAATGAAACCCACACATACCCTTCACTCTGCTTCATCAGTTGTCAACATTTTGCCTGTTACCAAAGGGCTTTGAGCAGGGGGTGACATGACATTTGTGTTTGAGAAAGATGCCTCTAGATGCTTTGGAGAGAATGACAGGAGTGGCACATGACTGGGTACAAGGGTATCATCATAAGGTTGTAGCAAACCATTCATTCATTCACTCATTCACTCATTCATTCATTCATTCAATATTTCTGGGGTCCTATCATGTGCCTGGCACTGTTCTTAGTGCTGTGGATTTAAGGGAAAATAAAGCAGGTGGGTGGGGATCCTGCTTCCTAGAGTTTACATGCTTGGAGGGGAAAGCAGACAAACAAGCAAATGAAGTGAACGAGAAAATTTCAAACTGTGATAATGAGACAGAGAAGGACTTGGGAGGCAGGAGTCTAATTTAGATTGGGTATGGGGCAGGGGGTGGGGGGTCATACTTGTGTTTTGGGAACAAGAGAGTCAGGATGGCTGGAGCAACATGAGTGAGAACAGGGTAGAGATGACACTGGAGAGGAAGGTGAGAGAATATGATGGCTTGTACTAAGCTGGTGGCAGTGGAGATGGAGATCAGTAGATATGAGATTTAGGAGGGAGAACCAACAGGATTTAGTGATGGATCAGATATGGGATGGAGGGGGCAGGGGTGTCAAGGATGACTCTCTGGTTTGAATTGAAGGATATTATCTATCTAGATAGACAAGGAAGCCCTTCACTGAGTCAGGAAAGAGGGGTAATGGGAAAAACCCAAAACCTTAGGTGGCCCCCTCACAGCCTTTCAAAGTGAGGGCCTGGCAAAGTGAAGCCATTTCAATCACCAGGCCCAGTCCAGAAACCAGCTGTCCATGCAGCTTCTGGATCAGACAGTTGCCTCAGGCAATTCCAAGTGATCATCACCAGTGCCCCTAGCCCCCCAAAGCTGGCATCACCCCACTGCCACCTCCAGTCATGTAGACAGTATAGAAGGCCACTTGTGGGTCCAGCTGGGGCAGTGGAGGAGATAAAGGAGATGCCACACTATTTAACACAGCCTTGCGGGGAGGGAGGAATCACTGAAGGGAATCAGAGGAATATGGTATCCATGGTGATGTTTCTATCATGATAGCAGGGGACCTCTGAAGTCATGTCAGTCAGTGTTTCATCCATTTTGGGGCTTGACTCATCTCAGTGCCCCCTTGTCTCAGGTGAATATGAGAGCTGAGATTTAAAAGGAACAGGATTTTGCTGAGAGGCAATATACAGACCTGGCTAGAGGGACGTCTGGAATTAGATTGCTGTTCTACCCTCATCCTCTGACTTTTGCATGCACATAGACTTATTAGAAGAGACATAAAAGGTGGCCTGTGAAGATTGCTGGAGTGGGGAAGCGGAAGCTGCCCCCAAATGCAATCTAGACAGGAGACCTCGGTGGCTAGGACAGGTGGCTGTTTCTAGAAATGTCTCCTCTACTCTCCTTTGCCCAATTTTTAGCCATTATCTGTCCTTGCAGCACCTTGCTCTAGAAGGGCATCTTTTTTCAGCTGTCCATTTGGTGGTGGGGAGGGACGGGCATTCGGGGTCATTGTCTGGGAATGAATCCTGGACAGCAGGAGGCTGCTGCTTTCGCTCCTCATCCCCGTCATCTGTCACCCAGCGAGGGTGGCCAGCAGCCAGGCTGTGGACTGCCTAATGCAGACAGAGAGGTGGTTCCGGCTGTGCACAGGTGCTGCTTTCCCATTAACAGAGGTGACATTCCGAAACACTACTCATTACAGAGCAGACATTGGACAGGGCTGGGACACATATTAATGGCAGCAGGGCCAGCCAGCATCTGTCTCAAATCCCACTGCCCCTGAGAGAGCCAGCAAGAGAGCCAGAAAGAAGCGTCAGGAGTGTCAAACCCTCAGGCCCCTCGCTTTGCAGGGAAAAGTTCATTCTTGCCCCTCCTGATATTTAGAGCTAAGTCATTCTCTCCACTGCTTGCTGTGTAGGTCCTCAGCTTCAGGTCTACCCCAGCGTTGACGAGTTCCTGAAGCATGCCCAGTTCTTGCCCTCTCCGGAAAGGCTGGTGGTATGGATAGCTGTGTGGGGTGAGGAGCTGGTCCTCAGTCAGGCCTGGATTTGGAGCCCATGAAATCTTGCTTTAGAGATGGAATGGACCCAAGTTGTAGCTAGGAGGTGTGGGGGGTGGGCTACAGAGAAGAATTTCCAGACTGAGAGTGGTCAGGCACGGGAAGAGTCGTGGAATCTCCTTTCCAGTGTACGTTGATAACAGGACATCTCCATCTTGGCTGGAATGGGATGCGCGTTGCCCTGGAGACAGAGAGAGCCAGGAATGGTAGCGCAGGCCGGTGCCAACGGTTCCCGGCTCCCAAAGCTAGGAGCAAAGTGGCAATAGGAAGAGGTGGTGGCCCACGCGTGCACAGCCGGCATGCACCCACTGTGCCGGGAGCCTCCGCGCCGCCCACACCCTGCCTATTGTAAACTCGCAGCACAGCAGACGGAACTAGACTTAAAATAACTGTTTTGACAGTTTCAATGTAAATATGTGAACTACGCGTGGGCCTGTTTTTCCTTCACACTTCCCCTCCTCCCCTCGCTCCTTACCCCTCCCTCAACTCTGCAGAGGCGAAGATGCTGGGAGAGCGCCGCCTGCGGGATGCTCCCCAAAATGAAGCAGACGGAATGGCTTGTCCTAGAGCGCTCAGCCAGTTGCGGGGCAGGGGGAGATGGTGAGGAGAATCAGAAGTTAGAAGAACCCCAGCTCACTTTCACTGCACCACACAACAGTGCATTCAGGGGCAAGCATATCTATGCACTATATCTCATCTGTTACCCGAGAAAGCAACTGTTATCTGGGACACAGTCGAGCTGATTTAATAATTCCTGAGATCGCCATACCTGTCTTCAATGCAATTTGACTTGTTTTCTGAATCTCTATCCTGTACCCAACACTGTGCTAGAGGCAGTGCAATATGTGAGATATGCAGAATCTCTTACCATTTGTAACCCCTTCAATTAACTCATGTTGAACCCCTGCTTTGTGCTAGGCATTGAGCGAAGTAAGCACTTCAGCACATACTTATCTTATTTGATCCTCACAAAAACTAGTGGGGTGGGCATTATTATCTGCATTTTACATATGGAAGGCAGCGATTTGGGGAGATAAGTGAGTTCTCCAGGCTGCCACAGCTAGTACAGAGACGTGAGATCAGAACCCAAGTCTTGTGCCAATGGAGAACAAGGGAGGTAGAGGTGAGATCCATCCTATTTACAAGTAGGGAAACTGAGGTTCAGACAGACAAAGTCATGTGTCTATCTGGTCATCAGCAAGCATCTTAGCTGGGGCAAAGCCAGGACAGAAACACAGAAGCTTTAGGAGTGCCAGCCCATGCCTCTGTCCCCAATCTTCCAGACCCAGGCAGTGGGCTGGGACATGGTGGGACATCATATGATGTCTTTGAGGTTTCCTGACTGTCTCTTTGAAAGGAGGGGAGGGGGAAAAGTAGTTGGAGAAAGGACGAGGAAGGGAAAAGGAGGGAGGAGGTCTCGAGAGTGAAGAAGCATAAGTTATGAATGTACTGTTCTGGACAAGCAGAGCTGTAAGATAGGGGAAGTTCATTGTCAGAGCTCCCAGCTACACCTTTCTTTGCCTTCTTTCCTCAGAAGGTGCCCCTCACTCCCCTCCCCACCCCCAGCCAAAGGCCCACTGATGTGGTCATGCTTTTTCCCCTCCATCCTAATGAACCCTGATACAGGGAGGAAATCTGATGTAGTCATGGATGCTGTGGGGAAAATGCCTGATAACTTCCCAGCGTTTGCCTCCCTCCTGGATGACAAGCCCCAGGGAATCAAAGCCTAATGAAATTTCAGGTGTCAGACTCCTGGAGAGGAGAGAAAATCAGGAGCCGCCCCATGTGACAAAATAGGCTGCATATAGCAACTGCTTGCAAGGTCTATTGGTTCCGTCTGGCATCTGTCTGTAGATGTTGGAAAAGGGCAGGGGTCCGAGACCTGTGCTTTGAACATACTTTCCACTGTGTCTTTCAAGGCTCAGCTCAAATTCCACCTCCTCTGTGAAGCCTTCCCTGGTCCTGCCCATCTCCAGTGGTGCCCTCAGGTCCCTCAATCTTCAAAGCACTTGGTCTGTCCTCAAAGGCATCTTGCATCTTTTGAGCCTTGGCATGTTGCTTTTTATTAAATTGTGAGTTTCTCAAGGAAAAAAAATCAATGTCTGATTTCCCTGTTTTTCCCACAGCTCCTCCTGCAAAGCTTTGCACAGTCAGGACTCAGTATTCATTGAATGGATTGAGTTGACAGCAGCACACAGCACACATTTCCCCTTATAAGGACATGAGGACTGAGAGGCTCATAGCAGAAGGGTTAGGGGCAGGCATCCCAACAGACTCCTGAAGCACTTATCTGCCCTCGACCATTTAGTGAAGTCTTATCGAGTGCTTATGCGTTAGGCACCATGGTGGCTGAACTGGGAAAAGGGGTGTTGCCCCTCAGGAGCCGTCAATCCACTGCTCTTAACTATAGAGCAGCGTGCAGCATGTTAGCCTCATCCTGCCCCAAACCACTCCACGCCTTACAGGAGGCTGGCCCTGGGGCTAGACCTGCTGGCCCAGCTCTCTAGCCCCTCAGTGATACTGTGGAACCTCTGTCCCTCCAATCAAAGTGGAGTTATAATTCTTTTTAAAAAGAATTTCATTGATAACTCACATACCATATGATAGAATAATTCTTGTCCTTAATATTATGCCATCTTACAGCATCTTTTTCTCCTTTTAAGTCTGAAAATTCCCATTTGTTCTGTCAAGAGTCCTGAGAAGCCCTACTGAAGGTTGGGCTTCTTTCTGTAAAAAATAAAAGTACCTTTAAGTCTCTGTGATCAGATTGTAGTCCTACACCCCGTTCCCTGGTCCCCACCCCATCTCCTCTGGCCAGCTTTATCCCACCATTTCTCTGTGGCACGAGGAGGCAAGGGGCCAGCCTCCCTCAATTTATAGATAGCACAGGTGAAGCTTTCAGCTCCGGGGCCTCCAGAAGCATCCTCCTAGGCGCCATCACCTCACTTTATGCTCCTGATTCTTCCTCCCATTCTTCTTCCTCTCCCCAGCAGAGCTGGTGGCAACGTTTAGCTTCTGCTGCTGCAGTGTATCAGTGCGAAATAAACACGGATGCCCCATCTACCCTGACAACATAATTTGTTTACTGCAAAGGGATATAATAAATTTTGTTTATTACAGCAATTAACAGAGCAGCGTTTGCCGGCATGCTTTTCAGACGCATCCAGAAAAGTGCTTACTCCGGGTGCATAGATTTGGGAAACCGTGCAACATGAGCCAAAATGAAACCAAGTGGAGGCTTAGTAAATGAGTCTCAGCCATCCTAGAAAAATTAGCCATCCAGGAGTCAATTCAGCTGAGGTAGAACCCCAATGCAGAAGTCCAACACAATGATTGCTACTTTACTGGGTTAGGACCGGGACCTGTCTCCAGGGTCATGGCCTTGAGGATATGCATGAAATGCTATACCCCACCCAAACCACCGCAGTTGCCAAGTTCAAATCTCACGGACCATCAGAGAATATAGGTAGGGAATGTTAGCACCATTGACTCTCAGGGGCACGTTGCTACTGAGGTGGAAGTGGGGACATAGGGAGAGGATCAGAGTCTGGGACAGAAAATGAACAGCTCTAAGAAATCCTTTCACTCAACGCTGCCTTCACCTAAGCCCCTGCAGAGAAGCATGGCTGTACGGGGGTTAGGAAAGGAGAGGAACCCAGGAGGCTGCTTTCCAGCCTGCGAATGCTAACTTGCTTTGAGCATAAAGACTGGATGAAGACATGAAACCCAGTTACTCCAGTTCTTTGGAGAAAGGGACGTATTTGTCTAGATTCCCCAGCAATGCTAAGTGTATCTGATTGCTAACCAAACTTAGCTCTCCATCTCCTTTCAAGCGGCCAGGGGTTGGCTTGTACCAACAGGACATTCTTTGGAACCAAGAAGAGTAGCAGCCTGTGTCATAGCTGTGTGGGAAAACTCATGTCGAGCAGTACCTCTTCTTTTTTTTGGAGTAGGCTCTCAGGGAGGCCATGGGGAGTTGTGATCTCCTTGAAAATATGAAACTGAGTGCCTAAGCCAATTGGAAAACCAAAGACTCAAAAGTGCAGAGGCAAACAGCTGTCTAACAGTTCCCCTGGCTGAGCAGTGACCCAGTGGGTTCCCCTTTCCTCTATTACTCTTTTTCCTTCTCAGCCCCTGGGAGAAGGTGCTGCATTGAAGGATGAGGGCAGAAGCCAGCCTGGCCTCTCTGGAAGAGAGAAAGTCAGAGCTTTGAGCGTCATGAACAACAGGATAAAAATAGCAATGTTGCCATGGCAACAGAGGCTGGGAGAGTCCTGAGGATCTCTCTGGGTCCTGCCATCTCCCCCTCCAGGTTTCCTCTGCTTCTTCCTTCTCAGAACACAGGAACGAGCTGAAGGAGGAGGGAAGCCTGCCCAGTAGGAAATTCTGGAACTCTAGAGCCTGGGCTGCCCAGTTTTGGGGGATCCTGGCTTTTAGAATTTTTTCTTCTGTATGAATTTCTCCAGGAATCCCTGAGCCCCTGTCTCACCATCCTTGTGGGTGGTCCTGACCTTCTGGGCTCCTCTGTGAACAGCCAAGGTTTCTGTTTCCTCTTCATGGTCTGATTCCATAGGAAGTTACAGAAGGGAGCCCAGGCAGGACTGACCAGACAGCCCAGCACAGTAGGCACTGACCTGGGGTGGGGTAGAGGATTCACTCTGACAAGCCACACTCCCTGATCCTCGGCTGTTTAGCAACATGGCCTTAGGGAGCTGTTTGTATTAGGAAGAGGGTGATGGTGGGTGAGGGCCATCTCTTGCTCTTGCTTTTATGTCAGAGAGATGGCTCGTTCATTCTTTGGAAACAGATTCTGGCTCTTGGTTCTGGGGTGTTGTCAGCCCCATCACCTATTGGGCACAGTAGCCGCCTTCAGGATGAACACCAGGTTTTTCTAGACCAGTCTGCAAGGAGCCTGCCAAGTGCAGCAGCCACAGATTTCCTTCTCTGGTGAAAGCCCATCTGCATGGGTATGAACTGGGTGTCTCCAAAAGTTCAAGCCACGTCTGGTGCACCTGATACACTGTGTGCTTGCAATGCATGCTCTCCTGTGAGGTAAGGAGGGAATGGGTCCCGTCACCTTTTATAGAGGCTGGAAGAGAGGAAGCAAGTTGCCGAGATCAGGAGTCAGCCATGGCGGAGTGCTGGGAAACTGGGGGCTGCAGCTCTCCACCCAGAGACAGTCCATCCTACCACCAGCACATCCCAAGCCACTGGACAAAATGCACATTCAGTCAGAGCAGACTGCAGCCTGAGGCACTTTCCCTTGCAGAAGGCAAGGTAATGAGGTGGGGGGTGGGTCAGTCAGCTTGGATGGGCTCACGAGCAGCTCTGCAAAGGGAAACCCATGGGTTATATAACTGGGACAAGCACTTGGCCCTGGAGATCCCATCTGCAAGGGGTGGTGTGTGTGTGTGTGTGTGAGAGAGAGAGAGAGAGAGACAGAGACAGAGACAGAGAAAGACAGAGAGAGAGAGAGAGAGAACACACAAAAGTGGCACTTGTGATGGCCTAGGCAGGTCCTGGAGTTGGTGTCCAGGCCAAGAGACTTACGCCCCTTGTAGGAAGAAAGGGAGGCAGAAGTGCAGGGAGTCCTGGCTCCCTGGACAGGGAGTGCCAGGGAAGATTCTAGCAGAAGCTCTGGGTGCTTTGGCTTTCCCTCTCACTACCCTCATTTCTTTGATTTACCATATCACTCCTATCCATCCTCTGCACACATCTGCTACACGAACAGAGCACACTAGCTGGGACCCAGGAAACCTGCCACCTCTCTGGTTCCACAGCCCTCAGCCACCCCATCACACATACTGAGGTTCAACTTAACTTCTCAGACACACAGAGTCCTGGTCTCTGGAGAGGACTTAGAGGACATACGTGCAATCTACTTTTTATACTTGAGGAAACTGAGTCTTAGATTAGCCTAAGGTCACATGGTCATCAGTATCCAAGCAGGGCTACAGCCTGGTTCCTGGCTCAAGGCTCTTTGCACCCACTGCTACCTTATGCATATTTCAGTTAGTTAAATTATTGCTTTTTAGTCCCCCCTGGGAATGGAGAAGGAAATGACATTCTAATAAAAAAAAGACTTCAACCTGAAGCAAGAAGCCCTTGGGGTCCCTCGGGCCAGGGTCCAAGACAAAACTCAAGTCAGGAGAGCTCCCAGTACCCTTCACATCTCTATCAAAACCTCATTTAACAGCCGATCACACAAGAGGGGAAATGGGTGTGGGCATTCTCCCTTTCATAGGTGAGAAAACTGAAGCCCAGGAATCTAAGGCCTCTGACCCTCCAAGGAGAACTCAGTGCCAGACAGCAAAAACAAGAGGCCAGAACCCCTCAGAATCACCTACTTGTGTGTCCCGGCCTCACCCAGGAGCTCCCGGTTATCATTGCAAGGCCGGGTCTGGGCAGGAACCATGGAGTGGAGAGAATTAGAAATAGGAAGGGCAAGATGATCCAACCTGACCTCTGGGAAGGGATGAGACTCAAGGCAGGGCAGGAAACAAGGTGGTCAGACCCCCTTGTTTCAATAGAACAGGAGGAAGAAAAACCTGGACTACAAGTCAGAGGCTGGGGCCCACGGTCTATAGACACTGGAGCCACATCTACCTTTTGGGATTAAACCGCTGCCCTGGGCTGTTTCCTGACATGCTTGGAGGAGCAAAGTGCCCATTTCTTTAAGAAGGAAACAGGGACAATAGAACGTGGGGTGTCTGGCTAGAAGCTGCTGCTGCCTCCTGCTCAGGCCATTTCAGCTGCAGTGTTGGCCCCAGCCTTATCCTTGGATGAAGACTGGACCACCAGCTTGGAGGCCAGGGGTAGCTGTCTGCAGACACAGCTGGGCCTTCACTCAGAGATACCTTGACCTTGGGACCTCTCCCATGTTCCCATGGCAGGGGCTCCAGATATCCGGTATCCCTCCAGAGCCAAGGGAGTTCTCCCGGGGGGAGAAGCTCTCTGAACAGGCTCACTGCCAACCCCCTGCAGCTGACATTCCTGCAAGGCCGCTGGGGGGGAGCTCTCCTTCGCCACCCCTCCCGCATATGTTCTCCACTCCCCTGACCTTTCCTCCGGGTGAGCCTGTGTGGTCAGGACATAACACCCAACACCTCTGAGTCTTGGGGATACAATTTCATCCTCAACCACAGGAGTGACTTCTCTGGGGCTGTGGCCTCACAGGCGACCACTAGGGACACACGTGCCCCGAGGTGGGCTCTCCTACTTTGTATCAAGGTACCCTTGAAGGCTTCTCTGCACATCTCTGCCTTATCCAAGGCCTCTGCTGCCCAAGAGGCTGAAGAGCCAGGGAGTTTTTCTTCCGTCCCTTGTGACCCCCATTTTTCTTTATTGCTGTTTCCTTGAGGGAACGGCTTCTATTTATAATTCTTTGGATATAAAATGAAATAACAGATTGTAGAAGGCTGGGGCTGGAGGGTAGGGCAAAAGAAGGGAGGAGAGAAATCTAAAGCTGTGCTCCAGCTTCAGAAAGATGACCTGAATCCTACCGAATCTGCCAGAACCCCAGGAAATGCCCTGAGCATGGAGCACGAGCTGGACAGGCAAAGCCTGCCGGGATGGAATATGCCCTTGCTTCTCCCAGGTTCTGGAGGAACCAGCAGAAGAGGTCTCCTGCCCTCCTTAACTGCCCTGAGCACCCCACACTCCAAGGAAAGGGGCACACAGCCCCTCCTGTCCTGGAGCCCAGACCTCTTCTACCCAGGTCACCTGTTGTCTGCCCGAAAAGCAGTTCTGGCCGGGAAGCTAGAGGGGACCTGACTTCGTTCCTGAGCTGCACTGGTCCTGTGATGAAATAGCGGGCAGACTTGCTAAAGCTACAGAATCTGCTCAAGTGTCTTTGCGTCTGGCACTGCTCTCAGCATGACCCTTTAGCACCTGAGGGGTGCAGACACAATGACAGAAGGCTGTTATATCAAAATGGGGGAAGGGAAGGGGGAAGGAAATCCTGGAATAGGCTGGGAGTGAGGGCAGAGACTGACCCGAAAGGTTGATGGGGTTGGGGAGATTAGGGGAAAAGTCAAGGAAAGTCCTCGAGGGACCCCCTCCCTGAGTTTCCCCTAAAGGCACCACATGCAAGCATTTTCCCCTATGGCTTCTGAGAAGAGAAGGAAGAGGCAGGTGGGTGAGGCAGAGACGGAATAAAGGGAGGGCATGGCTTAGTCCATGGAAGGGCTAAGTCCCCCCTCAGCTTGGCCTGAGGAGGGGAGTCAGCCCCTGGGGAACAGGCTCCCCCCACATCTGTGCTGATGCCCAGGAGGCATAGAGGAAGTGAGTGGGTCGGAGAGACCAGGGCTGGAGGGGTGGCTGCTGCCTGGTGTGTGGGGAAAGCAGGGTAGAGGGGACACAGCCTGCCACCTACTTCTCACAGGCCACATTCAGCCATCCTACTCACAACCAGCCTGCCTCCCTCAGGCCTGGCTCCACCTGGCCCATGGGGATGCTGAGAGAGAGAGGAAACGGCTCATCTCCCATAGCTACGAGGCTCCTGCCTCAGGTGCTGGGGTCCCAGGAGAGATTATCCTGGGCTTGAAGGAGGCTTGTCTCCACCTCCAACAGGCCCAGCCTAGCTGAGGCCTCGCCCAGGGTCAGGGCTGCTGGGAGCTTCTCTGGCAAAGCAGCCTGTTTCCTATTTAGCAACAGCAAGGTAGTATGTCTCTCAGGGGACGAGTTACCCTGAGCAGAGTCCTGGAGCCCTCAGAGCAGGAGAGATTTTATTCCTGGGGCCTCCCTGGGGCTGGTCAGTCTCTGGAAAGCAAATGGTAGGTCCCAGGCTTCCCCTGGAGTGGCTGGGACCTCTCACCAGGGAGGTCTCCAGGTATTGAAAACCCAAGGACGTGGACACACGAGGAGACTCAGACACACAGGAGGCTGACGCTCTCAGGTTAGATCCAGTCAGGTCAAGCTGAGAAGAGCAGTGGCCAAATCAAAACTTCCTGCTCCAAGATTCAGCCAGAAGTGGGCGCCTGAGGTCTGGAAGCCGCTGGGAGCTGCAGAAGGGGCCCCAGTCCTGCTCACACCGCTGTTTCCCGCTCTCTGTGCACGTCCTCCTTCTTTCTCTTCATCTTGCAGAAACCGTGGAGGCCACAGAAGCAGGCAAAAGTGAACTGGGGCATGCCCTGGGCCAGGCTGGGGGCTCCTCACCAGAGAAGATCTGCAGGGAAAGATGGGGAGGAAGAGGGAGGGGTGGGAGAAAGGCAAGAAAGAGAAGCGAGCTGGGGTTAATGTTCCCAGCAGCCCTCCAGGTCTGGCCGGCATCACTGCCACTCTCTGGGGCTGCCCAGGCCCCGTTGGACCTCTCACACCCGCTGGGGGAGGAGTCATGCCGCCTAGCAACATCGGCTCTGAAACCTCAGTGTTTCCTGATCTGTGTGGAGCTGATGTCATTCCTCACATTGGAGCCTGGGTGAGTCCCAGCTGACCCATCTTTGTTTCCCTCCGGCTCCCCTCTGCCTCACCTCATCATCACACACCTGTGGTTGTGGAACAGGAAGTACACTGACTCAAGCTCTGGCTTGTGTCCCCTTACACAGGTTGGGGGGGTGCGGGTTGCACTCACTCCTTTAGGTCACATGGTCTGATGATCCAAATGTGGGACTTTGTGGACCTTGAAGAAAGTCCCTCGACCAGCACAGCCTTGACCTCAACACCTGGAACTGTCGGGATTCCTCCCTTCCCCAGCAGCCCCAATTTGTCTCATATCCTTAGGGAAGTCTATAGGGAACATAATACACTTTCTTTGACTGCTCAGGCAACACATATGGCGGTCTTTCTCATGCAGAGAACAGATAGCAGAGCATTCTTTTGCCAACAGGTTATTTTATTGAGCACCTATGCAAGGCAAAGGAGTAGGGAGGTAGGCACATAAGGGTAAAAGTATAGTTTCTTTCCTGGCATAACAGTAAGTCTTAGGGAGACACGGAAGCTGGATTTGTCCCAGCGGGGTATGTTGTCCTCCAACTCTGGCTGCCACGGCCTCTCAGCACAGGAGGCAGGGCCCCCTCTGGTGTCTGCAGCAGGAGGGGAGGGGTTTCAGGAGATCCACGCTCAGTCTGTGCAAGTGTCCCTTTCGCCACACACTCCTGTAGGTCTCCTCAGCCTCAGCCACCTGCAGATTCCTCCAGTTCACTTCTCTGCCCTTCCTCTGCCCCCAGGCCTTTCCTGGAGAGAGCAGAAGTGCATTCCTATCAGCTCAAGCAGAGTAGCTGGGCCCAAAGGAAAGCCCCCTGCATGGAACCCAGGCCTGCATCTTGGGCCTGGTTTGAATCACTTCTCTCTCTAGAAAGAACACTGGGGACTGAAAGGAGGGAGGCAGAGAGCTATGGAAGAAGGAAGCATAAGGCACATCCCTGCCTCAGCCTCTCTTGCAATAGAGATTGCATTTGACATTCCAGGCCCCAAGTACTAGGCACACCTTTGAGGAACCTGGCATGGCCCAGGTGGTGGCTCTCTGGAAACTCCCCAGGTCTGGGCCCACCTTGTTCCTTCGGACAAACTTCCTTTATGTTCCTCCAGGCGGAGCAGAGGGCCCAGGTGGCAGGCCGCCTCCAAGCACAGTGCCAAGAGTGGAGCCGGGTTCTGTCAGGATTCTCTCCTCCCTCACCCTCTCAGTGTCTTGGTAATACAGCTAATGACTGTAATTTATAGGTGTGCAATGCATTTCTAATGGCCAGCTGGGGGGAGGGAGAGCAGGAGGCCCATCTTGAGTCAGCATGGGTGGGTAGACTGGTTATTTAATCACCCAGTTTCCAGTGCCACCCACACACCCGCTCTCCTGGAATATAGAGAGAGAAGGAGCAATCTCCAGGATATATATAGACAGAGCTGAGACACAACTACTATATTTCTAGATCTATCTACTGCGGCTCTCTCTGGATCCCTCCCATGACAAACCTAGAGAGACAGGGATCTAAACTGGGCTTCGGTGGCCTGGGTTCTATTCTTGGCTCTGACGCTGGCATGCTGTGTCACACTGGGCAAGTGGAAGTACACCTCTGGCTCTTCATTTCATCGTTCCAGGGCAATCAAGGTTTAATACTTAGACCCCAAACCTCAGGGCTGGAAGGGCACTGGGAATCCTAGCCTGATCAGAAAGAAGGGAGGGAGAACAGGTGGGTTTCCTTGTAATCAGTAATTGTGATGTGTACACTTTCTTTGCTGGGGGAGGTGTGTCAAGGGTACTATCCCATGATTACAGAGAAAATACCTGGGAAGAAATCAACAAAGCGGATCTGGGGGAGGAACTCATAAGGAAAACAAGCCAGGCAAGTAGCTCAGACCATCGCTTCTCCACTCTCACCCACCCCAGGTCTCGGTGCGGCTCAGGATATCTGGTCCCAGGGTGCAGATTTCTCACCTGTCGTCCTTACCTCCCCTCCAAGGCCTGCTCTTTCTTAAAAACACCAAAATGTGCCCCCTGACACAACCATTCCTCCTGGGCTCCTTGGGGAAGGGAAGAAAATCCTGAGGTTTGGTCTCATTGTAGGAAGTCTGGGGGCAGGGAAGAAGGAGCCAGGCCCTACACTGCAAAGGTTTGTTAAGCAGCTCAGAGCTGGGCTCAGGTCTGCAATCTGGCTCCCAGCGCTGTCCAGAGCTGACTGCCTCACAGGGATTCCTGGGCCCTTGTTTCTAAGGGTGGGAAGTAGGAGAGCCTGGTTACTCCACTCAGGTTTTCGATCCAAAATGCTCTGGTTGTCTCACACTTCTCTATCAGGACCTGACAGGTTCTTCACTGCAAAGTGCAGGACTCCAAGCCCTGCAGCCATCTGGGCTCTGTCCATGGCACACAGGTCCCTGGCCAGCCCCAGAAGTGGGGAGACAGTGTTTCTCTCTCAGAATCCCTCGGCCTCACCAGTAGGTATCTGGGGAACCCCTTTGCCAGGGCTGTGGTGTCCGCTTTTCCTCCCTGCCTGTCTCTTCACGTGTCAGAGTGCTTCAGCACCAGCTGGAGGGCTCCCTGGGGAAGTCCGATACTGATGAAACTGCTCCTGCCATGTCTACTTGAGGGGAAAGGGGTCTGAATGTTGAAATGGACCTGGGAGTCTCCAGGAAGCACCTCACACACTCCCTACTCATCTGTGCTTACGGTGGAAACTTCCCCTCCTACCCTGCAACTTTCCCCTCCATCGTCATCTTCCAGGAGGGCTAAGGAATGGAAAAGCAGCCCTCCAGAAGAGAAAGGAAAGGGAGGTGAATGTTGGACAGATCTCTGCCGTCCCACAGTTGGCTGCATCTGACGGCAAACTGTTGCTCCCTGACTAAGCCCCCATCCTCTTCTCTGGCCTTTCCCAGCTCAGGTCCAAGATGGCCTGGGGTATCCTCTGCCCAGCCAGCTTGGAGGAAGCCAAGCGGAAGAGCTGCCAACCCACAGAGCATCATCTCAAACCACCACAAGGTTCCCCAACCTCCCTGCTGACTCCTTCCCTTGGTCCTCACCCCACATCTCATCACTCTGCCAGACATCCTCTGGGGTCCTCCAACCTAGCACCTCTAGTGAAAATGGGGCAGTGGGTCAGAGTCCATTGGCACACATGGAAGAACCAGGAGGAAGAAGGGACTCACAGCAGGTTGACACCAAGATGAGGAGAAAGCCAGGGCTCCAGGCTTACAGACCAAACTCCTGTGTGTCTCAAATTTTGGCAATATCCTCTATCAAAGTGGGTGGCAGTGAGGGTTGGAAGGGTAGGAAAATATTTACAAGTGTTGGAACATGCCAGGAATTCTCTGACAAACAAGGAAAAGATATTGTCCCTCCCAGCCCCCAGCCCCTCACCTCCCAAAGCAGAATAGCTTGCAGCAAGGCAACCCCGCCCCCTATCTTCAAACAGCCCCATCTCCTACCCCAGGTAAAGGGCCAAAGAGAAGTGACCCAATGAGGAGGGGCTCCCTCAGCCTCTAGAACAATACTGAGACCTCCGCCTCCTCCCCAGCTCCCTTAGCACCGCGCCTCAGTAATTAAAATATGAATTCACCTTCCCTCCCTGAGCCATTCATCACTGCGAAGGGAAGCAGCTGCGGCCTGGGAGACCGGATTTGGGGGATTAGCTCGGGCGCTGGAGCAGACACACCAAAAGGAAGAATTAGAAAGGAAGGGGGTGAATTGGGTTTTCTCTTCCCACCTCCTCCCTCTCCCTCTCCCTCCGGCTGCCACTGAGCCTCACACCCCATCCCTTCCCCCAGAGCCTGGTCTCTCTAGGCTTCTGGGAACTGTAGTCTCCACAACTGTGTTGATAAACAGACAGGCCAGGGGTGGGTGGTGGCACAGACTACAGATCCCAGGACTTCTTCCCGGAGTTGGCAGCAGCAAAGCTGGGCACAGGCTTCCAGTCTGGGAGAAGCCCCAGTTCTCCTTGGACGTTAACTCCTTCTTGGCCTGCTTGAGACTGAGTTCCTGCCTCTGGCTTACCGAGCACCCTGAAAACTGCAGCCAAGGTCCTCTTTGCATCAATGGCTTGCCCAAGAAACAAGCCCCTTATTTCTTGCTTGCCTACCTATGCAGAGAGAGGGGTAGCTGCCCCTACAAGGGCAGTCACACATTTCCTAGTGGTTCTGAGGGACTTGGGGACCATGCATGGGAGCTGGAGGGGTCAGAACATCAAGACTTGAAATGTCCTATTCCCTGGCTTCCAAGGTCTTCCAGGCCAGCATGGCAGAGGCTGACCTGCCCTCAGAGTCATCACAACAAGCATGACTGAGGGTGTCAGCTTGACATGCAACAGCAGCTCGGAACCCGATGGTCTGGACTGTCCGCGCCAGAAGCGCCCCAGAAGTCAAACTTCAGTGTTATTCCCTTCTAAAGATGGAACTGAGATTTTTTTTCCCCAATAGTCTTTGCATTTAGGAAGGGGTAGAGTTTTAGCAAACTCCATTTCCATGAAAAATGGAACAAATACAATGAGAGAGATTCGCGTGAATATCAGCATTGTTAAACATGGGCCCACTTTCCCAAGGGAAGCCTTCTGCGTGCTCTCTGAGGTAAAAAAATGACTCAGATTGCTCAAAATATTTTTAGGTTTCACCTGTCTGCAAGCAGGGAGCAGGATAGATGCAGCTCTCTGATCTGTGTTTGGAGAAAGAGGGCATGAGGCCAGCTTGCCTATTCAACTCATTCAACTCAACAACTATGTGAAATATATAATTGCATATCTCTTCCAGGCCTGCCCCACTGGCAGTGGTCAAGAGACAAAGAATAGAAAGGAGCTGCAACTCTCTAACCTCAGAAGCGGCCCAGGCCCAGCAGGGTGGGATTGTCTCAGGTGAGTTGCTGAGCTGCGGGCTTGCTCTGTCCGTTTATGGCAACTTGCTTTTACCTTACCCTACCCTTCTTTTGTCGCAGTTCATGATTCCTTCAATTCATTTAACAAACATTTATCCAGCAGGCCCTACTGAAAGCCTTGCCTTGCTAAACTTTTCATCTCTGGAATGGTTATCTGTCCCCTTGGTCCCAGGCCCAGCCCAATGCTGGGGCTTTCTCAGTGAACGGTGCAACAGGATTCCAGTCGCAGGGTCAGAACGGGCACTGCTCTAACCTGACTTCCCAAGTAGGAGATCGGGAGCTAAGGGAGGCAAATCAGGAGCTTGGGTGTCCTCAGAGAAGGGTAGGGAATAGGGTGGGCTCATTCGGAGCCCAGGCAGCTGGACAAGGAGGGAGGTGGGGGAAGGTGCTAGCCACCTCTCATCTCTGGGCCTGAGAACCCAGAGGGCAAGTGGCTTGGATCAGCCCCAGCAAAAACCCAGCTGGCTTGGGCTTTCTCTTTGCTTCTCCTATTGTTTTGATCACACACCCCCACCCCCACCCCCCCTATCCACCCCGCCCCCCCAATTCTCCTCTGCAACTCTGCTCCCACTGGAAAAGAAAAACCAGTGAAGGACAAAGGGTGATTAGAGTTGGGCCCTGGGGCCAATTTGTAGACCTGCATCCAATAGGAACTGGGTGAGAACCCTTAGGATGAGAACAGTGCTTTCCAGTTCTTAGAGTACTTTCCCATGCACTGGCTTGTTGGAGCTCCCAACCTCCTCATAATGTGGTAAGACCAGAGGTTCAAATCCCAGCTCTGCCTCTTACCGGCCATGTGAACTTGGGCCAGTTTCTTAGCTCCCTTGTGTGTCAGTTTTCCATAAGTAAAGTGGGATAATAACAGTACCTTGCTCAAGGGTTGTTTCCAGGATTAAATGATCTATCCAAGTCAGATAGATAGAATCATGCCTAGTACATTGCAGGGGCTAGGCAGATGTTGGCTGGAGAAATTAAGGGCTCTGAGACATAAGTAACATGCCTTCTGATTCTCAATACCAAATATAGTACTGACTCTTCAGTGGTCTGTCTTAGGCAGACTAGGGACTGGAAGGGAAAGGGAGGTGAGGCTGCCTGCCTTATTTCCATCTGTTGGAATCTTCCAGGTTGGCTGGAATGGAGTTAGGCATTTTTTAAATTGGGGTGTGGAGTGTTGGGGTGTGGGAGAGGACTAGGCATGGCAAGCCAGGCGGGAGCCAACAGGGAGAGCAGGTCTTTCACAGACCCAGGAAGGAGGGAGAAAATTCCTGGGCAGGGTAGTGGGCCGGGAGCTAGGGACCCTGAATTTCAACTAGCGGACTATGGGGAGTAGCTGCCTGACTAGTTTCACTCGGATGAACTTCCTCTCCCCAAGTGGCCAGCCTAAGCTCTCCCTTTTCAGCCAAAGGTCCCTGGGGAGGTCTCTCGGGAAAAGGCTGAGGATTTGAGCTGACCATGGAGAAGTGAGCTGAGGTCAAGAAGCAGAGGCTATCCTAGAGGTACTGAGCAAAGGTCCAATTGCTGCGTGGCCCAATGCTCCTGACGCCAGCCCTGCAGTCCCTGAGCACAGGATGGGCCTGAGTAACTTGGCAAAGGGGAAGGAACTGACTCATGTCTTCTTCCATCCTCAGAGGGAATCTCCCTCTGAAATCACCAGTCCAGCCTCTTCATTTCAGAGTGAGGCACCAGGTCCACAGCCTAGCCCTACCCCAAGCAGAGCCCCATCTGGTGTCTCTTTTGAGACTGGCTCCCAGCCTGGTTCTGGGGGATACAAGTGCTGCAGAAGGAGTAGGCCCCTTACTGTAGCCCATGGCTTTTAGCCCTACATGAGTTTGGAACAGCAATCACATAGGAATGAAAAGCCATAGGCCATAGCAGAGCTGAGGGGGTCCAGCGGCGAGAATCTGAAAAGGACACAGGGAGCTAAAGGTACCTTGGGGACCCTCATTCCCCTTCCCACCAACCCTACCCACCCACACTGCCTCCTTGAGGTACTGGGCCCCCAGGTTACATTCTCTCACCATCCCCCACCACCTGCCCTAGCCCCAGAAGCACTAAAGCCATCTCAGTAATGAGTTTCCACTGCTTGGTCTACAAAAGCTCCCACACAATGGGCCTCACTCTGGGTATGAGGGGGGTGGCTTCCTGGCCATAAAGGACCTCCTCAAATTCCCTTAATTAGCCTCTAGCCCCCTACCCAGGGTCCTTAACTACCCCCTCCCCTAGAGAAAAGGGCCGGATCTTTTCAGTGCTCCTGCTGCCAGTGCCCAGGATCAGCCCATTAGGCTTTCTCCTTACAGGTTTAACCCTTTCTAATCCGGCCACAGGAAGCAGAGGGCAAAGGAGAGTCTGGGTAAGGGAGAGCAGAGACAAAAGGGCCTGCTTTTCTTTAGAGGGATGAAGACGTTTCCTGAGCACCGTCTAGGTTGGGGGGTGGCCCACACTTCCTAGACTAGTCTGGGTAGTCACCAACTCTGCCCATTCTTGCATGGTTTAGAGGGGAATGGGACCTGTGTCTTCAGCTCTAGAGGGAGCCAGGAAAAGGGCCAGAGCTTGAAATCCCCACCAGCTGAAGGCTGCCAGCTTTGGAGCCATCGCTGGGCGAGGCTGTGGGAGGGGTGCTCTGCTTCCCTCATTGGCAGGATACGGTAGCTGACACAGGTATCTCCAATACTAGGTGAAGAGCTGACTCAAGGAGAACCAAGGTTTCAAGACCCTGGAAAAGACGTGTTCTAAAAACAGGACTGTCTCCTCCTCCCCTCTCCCATGATGGGTTAACTGTGGGTATGCATCAGCATCGTCATGGGAGAGGCACTCAGGGAAGCCCCAGGGAATTCAGGTCCCCAAGCCTGGCCTTGACGTCTCTCAGGTACTCAGGACAGAATGGTAAGAGGCCTTAGGCACAGATCAGGCCCTGTCTCTGCCAGGGTGCAGCTGTAACCCCCACCTCCACCCTCCTCGCAGCCTCAGGGGCAGGCTCCCTGGCTCTCTGCAGGACCCTGGCTGGCTTCCCACACTCCCCAACAACAGCATGGGCGCACACACACACAGGCTCACACACACCAGTCTCGTCCAGCCTTAAGGGCCATCTTCCAACTTCCCACCTGAACGTTGAGTCATTGGCCCCAACACCAGAAGCTTTTGGTTCTCCTTCCCTTCCTCGCCCATGAGTCACCAAATCCCAGACTCAGGACCTGCAAACACTGTGGGCTCCAAGCAGACTGCCCTCAGTCCTCTTCCAAGGGACCCTGAGCCCCGGGCTGGGGTCCAAAGGGCTGCTCACCTGGTGGGACCAGCGAAGCGCCCTCTCCATCGCAGTCTCCCGCACAAATCCCAAGGAGTCACTTTCTGCCTTCTAAGCAGCCACTCACCCCTCCATTTACCCCCAGAAGCTCCACACCCCAGCAATGGGGGCAGGCTTCCTCCCCTTCCACCCACTGCTTGGTCTGAGCTGTGCCCAACTCAATTTGACTCACTTGTGAAGACCCGACCTGCCCCTCCCCCAGCCTGGGGGGGGTGAGGGCGGGCTGGGCAGAGGGGCAGGTCAGGTATTCCTTCAACCCTGACTTGGGTCTGGGTAACAAAGGTCTCATTGAGCCTCTGGCTGTCTGGTCGGTGAAGCACAAACCTCTTGTATCTGCTTGCTTTTGATCTCACTCCCTCAGAACCAGCCATGTATTACTCACATCCCCCTGCCAGGCTATTGGTGTGGAGGGACTGTTTCGTCCCCTCCCTCCTCCCCTCCCTCATCTCCTTTCTCTCCTTCCTTCCCCTGCTGCTCCCCTCCAGCTTTTTTATGGTTTGATTTTTGGCAGGAGACCTGAGGCAGCTGCCCAGAGGCCCCCTCTCCTGCCTGACTGCCCCCCCACCTCTGCATCCCTAGTTCCTCTCATCACCCAGACCCCATTCTGTGTCCCTCCACAGCCTTTGCTCCTGCCCTTGTCTGTCCTTCTATCTCGAAGATCCCAGACCAGCTCAGGTCTGGCCACTCCACCCACCCTGGGATCCTACCCTCGGATCCTGGCTTCCTGGCCCTGAGCACTTAAAATGCTCAGCCCTTGGTCTGCCTACCAGCCCCAGCCCACCTGACAAGTCCCTAATAAACCCCAGAAAGGGGCAGTCTCTCTCCAAGGTATTTCTGGGGCCAGAGGACTGGGAGCGTGGGGTGAGGGGGAAGAAACAGCTATCAGGTCTCAGGCAACGGCCTATCCAGATCTCCCTGAAATACAGAGGAAGAGGAGACAACTCAGCTAGGCTTCAAACTCCTTTCCTGTGGAAACCCTGCTTCCTCCAATCCTGAGAATCAGCTTTCTAGTGAAAGGCCGCCACTTGGTGAGAACCCCAAAGTCTCACTGTCCTCAAGCTGGGGCCATCCCCAAACCTCTTGCAGTTCTGCTGCAGGTGAGAACTGGGGCCCAGGCAGCTGGAGAAGCTGTATATACTCTCTGGATTCCCTGGCCCTGTTCCCCACAGCAGGCCTCTGTAGGGAGACAATCATCTTTGAGGTCTGAGCTCTCTCCAGAAATGCCAACAGATGCTAAGAGTTCCCAGGTAGCCTGAGAAGAGCCCTGCCAGCTCCCCCCAAGCACCACCTGTGGCCTCCTCTCCACCTCCGGAGTTTCCACCCCTCCCTGCCCCCCAGGTACTCCATTCAGCTGAGCTGAGGATTTGGGAAACTTCTGCCCCGACAGAGGCCCCATTCTTCCTGCTGCTGGCTCTCATTGTCCCTCATGACTCCACACATTCTTGGGCCTCTAATGAGAAGCCGAGACAGCCACCCGCCCTTCCCACCCTGCTCTAGTCAGCATAGCCTGGGCCCAGCCTGCTTGTGGCAGAAGTTGGGGGAGGGAGGCAGGGGACTATTAGAAGGGAGTAAAAGGAGGTGGGAGACAAAACAGAGGAAGGGAGGAGATGTAACTGGGAGAGACAGAATGGAGACAGAGAAATTGTGAAAGAAGAAAGTGATAGCAATGGAAATATAAGAGAAATCATATAGGAAAAAAAGAGAGAAATTATATAGGAGAAAAGGGAAAGGGAGAAACGGAAAAGAACTAATATTTTATTAAGTGAAAACCATGTGCCACGCATGTACTAGGTCCTTCAATAACACAATCACTGTTATTCTTATTCCCATTTGGTAGATGACAAAACTGAGGCTTACAGAGGTTGGGTGGGCATTTTTGCTCTTAGAGCAAAGGGCAGGAGAAGCATGAGAAAAAAAAAAGGAGAGAGCCTGAAAAGGAAGAATGCTGACAATGTGAAAAATAGGCAGAACAGGAGGAGGCAGAGAGAGATGAGATGAGGGAGCATGAGGAGGAAGGGAAGAGGGCTAGCGAGGGATTCCAGGTATCCCTGACTTCCTGCCATTCTCCTCAGGGTCCAGCTGCCTGACTGCTGGACAGTACACACTCTAAGCGCCCTGCAAAGCCATCTTCTCTCCAGTACCAAGTCCCTTACTGCCCATACCTGCTATACAATCCAGGTCAGCCTGGAAACTAAAGCCTGTGTCACTGGGGAATAGGCTGCAGCAACTCCCTTTTTAGGGAACCCCCAGTCTCACAACTGCCTTTGAGGGTACACAGCTGACCTGAACCTCAGCCTACATCTGGGCACTGGGGTTGGAGGTGGTTCTGGCTGAAGATAAGCCAGGTTGGAGAGCATACCTTTTTGCAAGGAGAGGTGTTGGGAGGAGGTTAGTGAGTCGTTCATCCTTCTTAGGAGAAAAAGTCATGAAAGGAAGGGGTGAGGGGTGCAGACTGGGGTCAGCCTGAGAAAGGACTGAAGAACTAGAACCAGTCCCAAAGGAGCCAGTGTGCTCCCTGCCACCAGAGTCAAATACAGGGTGCACAGCCACTTCTCAGACCAACTGCCAGGCACACAGTAGGTGCTCAGTAAATGGTATGCTAGTGTAGATGGGGTTCTCACACATGGAAAGAAGTTAGATCAAACCTCAGGTCCCATCACCTCCAAGATTTCATGACTCTACACTGTAATTGACTTCTCTCAGAGTTTTGAGACTTACGTATCTTTTGGGGGGCTTAGAGCCCGCCAGCCCTTCCTCTTTGCCCGTGGTGGCAGGAAACTAGAACTAGGAAGATAGTAAATTAGGAAGGTAAAGCACTCAATTTAACAACCCCACAACCCTGACATGGAGAAGATTAAACTGGAAGCATACCACATTATTCTAAGGATGTTGGCTGAATGGTATAGGTACATATTTGAATGAATGAATGAATGAATGAATGAATGAATGAATGAATGAATGGCTGAGGAAGCCTAGAAACAAGGGCAAAAGATCTAGGTTCTCCCGTATTTCAGGCATGGTGGGTGCCTGGAGCTCCCTCATGCCTGTGCTCTCTGGGAGGAGGGTCCCTGTGCTGGAGCAGGTTGCAGGTTGTGTATGGTGGGGGGGCGGGGGGGGGCGAGGAATATACCCTGGCACCTGACTCTACTCACCATGGGGGCACAGGCATTGCTGAAACTTCTGAGGAGCGTCAGGGATTTGATTCTGCTGCCTCTGCCCCAAACAGGCCTCCAGGTTTGGAGTTGTAATCGGGATGGGTCTGTAGGTGCAGTTCCTGGCCCAGAACTGACCCAGGAAAAGACTAGTTCCAGACGGACCTGGCAGTCTCCCCTACATGGTCCTCCAGACATGAACCAGACCAGCGGTGTACTTGCTACCAAGAACAGGATGACCAGCCTCTTGTTGGATCCCTAGGGTAGCTTTCCCCATGGCTCAAACCCCTCCTGCTCCCCATATCCTTCCTATTCCAAAGCGTGATCAGCTCGGGTTCCCTCTCAGTCAGTGGCTTCAGAGCGCCCCACTGGGCAAGAGAAAGCACAGAGAGGTCAGGCATGAATTTCCTCTTTCCCAAGGGCTTTCTCTAGTTGTCTTAGGAGCCTCAGTTATGAGCCTTCGCAGGCAAACAGAGGGAGCTTCCAGCTTGGCAGGGCCCCTGGCCCTTAGGGGAGTGGAGAGAAAGGAGACCTGGGATAGGCTGAGGCAGTCAAGGCAGAGAGAGACCGGGCAACGGAGAGAGCAAAGGCAGAGCTGGGGGTGGGGGGGTCTTTAGAGCCCTGACACTTCCAGCCCCTGCATCTGATCGCTCTCCTAGGCTCCAGGGCAGAGCTGTGGAAAGGAGAACACAGGGACATGCGTGTATTACCAGGATCCAGCCTCCCCAAGCATAGGACCTACGCCACAGTTTTGCCTCTCAGAGCAGTCAAGCTGTTAAAGAAAAATACAATAATGGGTCATTGGCAAACTCACATGCATTTCAACCTGAGCAAATTATGCATATCAAAATGTTCCAATGATCTGCCCAGGCCCTACTCCTCCCCCAACTCCCTTTCCTCTAGTGCCCCCCTCAACCCACATAGGGCCTAGGTGGCCTAAAGAATGACCCAGCTAGGCCCTCACAAGCCCCTGTGGAGAACCTCTTAGAGGAGGAGGCAGGCAGAGGTGGGGGTGGGGAGAGGTCTGCAGGGGCAGCCACTCATTTAGCAAACATGCACTGAGCACAGGCACTGTGCTAGGCACCGGGAGAGAGCACTCAGTAAGGCATGGTCCCCAGCAGTCCAGTGTAAGACCGGCCCAGAGGCATATCACTGCATTCAGAGCAGTCCTACCACCCAGACCTCTGGTCTCCTGCAGCACCCAGGGCCTTCAAGGTTTCTTTATGTGTGTGGGGCTGGGGGTGGGTGGGGGGGTGGACAGTGGTTGTTAAACTAAACTTGGCCCTCCCTATTTGAGGGTCTCCCTTCCTTTATGTCTTTAGGGGAATGGCCTCAGCCAGATACCGTGTGTGTGTGTGTGTGTGTGTGTGTGTGTGTGTGTGTGTGTGTGTGTGTAGATCTTCCTCTTCTGTGACAGGGCCTGATGGGGCGATAGGGAGCTGGAATTGAGTGACAGAGATAGACAGTGTTTCCAGCTCTGAATCCTCAGCTGTGTCCTCCTCCTGGAGGGTGTAAGCAGAGTTCTCAGGACACCAAAACCACCCCCCAAGGGGAATTCTTAAGAGGACAATCAATTCAGAGCTCTTTGATCCTCGGGCTCCCATCCCAGCCTCAAAAGAGCTGAATTTCCCTCCAAAGTTAGTTCTTCTCTCAAGGCTTAAGTTAGGCTAAGTTGTTCCCTGGCAGATGAAGGTACATTGAAAAATCACCAGAAAAGAGTGATTAAGGAAGAATTTGTTAATGAGTTGAGGGGAGGAAGGCAGGATACTAGTGCTTCCAAAGAAAGGCTGTGGAAGTCAGTCAGGAGGAGAGGGCTCGCCTTTGGGCCCCCAGGCGCCCTCTCCTGACCAGTTGGGTAGAGGCAGGGGCTGGTGGCCAGCCCAGTTTCCTATGCTCACTCTGTCAAGGACCTTTTCTCAGAAAAGGGAGCAGCTCTCCTGTCCAGGGCTACCTCTCGGCCCCACCCTGGCCAGGGTTCCTGCTCCCTGACTGACATCCAGCTCTAGCCCCTCGTAGGTATGCAAGGGTCCTAGGGTCCCGATGAGGGAGGGGGGAGGCCGGTTCATGGGCAAGAGTTGGTGGTTTTGCCCAGAGAAATGGTTTCTCCCAGTCTCCCATACTGGGGTCCCCTGAGGACCTCTGCCCCAAGGGTACCGGACACCTCCACTTTTCCCTTCTTAGTACTAGACACATGCATAGGTGTCACAAAGTCCTGATCCCCGCCTCATTTATAGCCCGGTCCCCATCCCACCCATACCACGGGGTGAAGGAAAGGGTGGAGGAACGCAAAGGGAGTCTCTCCTCGCCAGGAGTGGGAGACTGTGCGACATCCTGAGCCAGGGCCTTAGGTCCCTCTAACACTCCTCCTGAATCCCACCAGCTGCAAAAAACCTTCAGAAGGAACAAAGGCAATGGGGGCCGAGTGGGGGCTTCTCTTTGGCCGACCAGGGGCGGTGGTTGACGCAGCCCACAGCCGGTCAGCGCCGGCTTTCAGGTGAGCGCCTGAACCGCATCCTGGAGTCCGCCCATGCTTCAAGGACCCTTCACCGCCCGGCCAAACCTCCCGCGAAGGGGCGAGCCCTCCTTAGCCGCTCTCGGCCCTCAACCCGGCCTAGGGGCCCCAGACTCGCAGCACTTTTTGCCTATTTGTTTTCGCTCAGTACTCACAGTTCGGATGCTGAGCCGGCTCCTCTCTCGCACTCACTTCCTTTGTCTCTTTCTCCCTCTCTCCCTCTCCAATCTCTCTCTCTCTTCCTTCCTTGTCTGAGTCTCTGCAGTAGCTTCCAGTGGAGAAAAATAATTATTCTTCTCAATGGGTTCGCACGGGGCGCACGCACACACACGCGCGTGCACACACACACACACACACACCGCCGTGGTACCCAATCAATGCACAAATCTTCGGGGTCCCTTTAACCTCTGCGGATGACTCCGGGAGTTAATTACGACGCCCATTTCGGCGCAGTGTAAATATGCATTAAGGTATGAAATGACAACCGATCCGTTGAACTTTAGGGATTTGGCATTTAGACTGTCTCGCCACCCCCCCGCCCCCCATTCCCTTCATAGCCTCCGGAGCCACTTCTACGGCCTCGCAGTGGCCATCGCGAGCTCCTTACGAGGGTGTCAGGGGGCCGCGTGGCGGCCTCTGCGCCGAGCTCTGTGCCCCGAGACCCCCCTCGCGCGCCCCCTGCGGTCGGGGCCGACCCTCAGCCTGTGCTTCCACTTTCCTCAAGCCCGCAGGCTGGACCCGGGCCACCGCGCTCCCCGCACGGTGCGGGTCTGGGAACAAACTCCGAGCTCAGTGCCTGGAGAAGCTGGCGAGAGCGGGACGGCGAGCTGCCCGCGCGCCCGAGTTCCGGGCAGGGCGAGGAAGAGCCGGGGAGCGGTGCAACTCCCCTGCAGGCAAAGCAGCCCGAGGCCTGGGGGTCCCGCTGCCCCCGACCAGTCCCGAGCCGCGCACACATGCACGCATTTGCACACGCGGGCGCGCACACAGGCACGCGTTTGCACACGCGCGCGCACACACACATCTGCACACAGACACTCCCGCGCGCGCTCGCGCCCGTACACACTCAGGGTTGTAACAAAGGAAGAGGGGCTAGCGCTGCCTTACTTTTCTTTCTCTTCTCCTCTCTTTTGCAGCCCCCCAGCCCCGCGCAGGCGTGCCCAGCCCGCCCCCGCCCTCCGCGCCCCCCGACGGCGGCGGGCGGCGGCATTCCAGAGCAGCGCGTCCGAGAGGCAACTTCGCGCCCAGGCGCCCGCGCCTCCCAGCCGGCCGGGCGGGAGACAAAAGCTGCGGCGCCGCCGGAGGCCGCGCGGCCAAGGTGTGCTCGCTAATTGTCAGGAAATGTGTGTGTGCGCGCCGGGAGCCGGGGGGTGGGGAGGGGGCGGCCGGCGGGAGGGAGGGGGAGAGCAGAAGAGGAGACCCACCCCCCAGCCCCGCCACTCGCCAGCGCCCGGCATCCGAACCCGGATTAGAGAATAAATTATCTGCTCTCTTCTCATTGGGCTGTGGCTGAGGCCGCCGTCGGCGGCGCCGGGCTGGCCCGGCTCTTTGCATTCACCGCACAGCTCCGGCTCGGCTTGCTTCGCGGGGCCCGAGAGCCCAGGGCCTGGGCTCCAGACACCAAAGGACACCAGCCCGCTGCCCGCGCCAGCCCTGGCCCCAACCGCCCCCTTCGCTCCTCCCAATTCTGGTTGGTGTCTTGGGGAAGAAGAGACTGGGAAAAAGGAGCCCAGAGGACGGAGATCTCAAACTCCCTCCCCTGCCTCGTTTTATCCCTTTTCCAGGAAGGGCGGGGGAGGGTGGGGAAACAGCTGGAGTCAGTCACCTGAGCCAAGTCCACCTTTGAGAGCCCTCGGAGAGGATCACTTTAGTGACCAAGGCCCCCTCGTTGGGGCCATCTCCTGCCCTCCACACGGTAGCAATAACAAAGAGTAAAAGGCACTAAGGCTCTTTGCTTTCTCTGACCCCATCAGCTCCAGCCTAATCTTATTCCCCATTCCCTGGGCCTTTCCATGGCCCACCTGGAAGACAGCTCGTTAACTGCCTGCAAAGGAAATGTACTCAGGTTCAAAACAATTCCCTGCCAAGACTTCATTCATTCATATATTAAGTAAGTAAATAATAGGTAGGACCACCCTTAATGCCAGGACATGGGCTGGGCACCAGGAATACAAAGGGAAAACATTCGTATAAAGCAGTCATGAAATAAAATAATAAAATAAAATAAAATTACAACTGTGTGTGAGGTCCTACACCAAGGTACAGGCAAGTTTTGAACCCAAAGGCAGGAGTAACTAACTTCAGCAATTCATTCAAATGATTGTGCCAGGCTCTGTGCTTGGTATTGAGGATACATAGGTGAATCAGTGGGCATGGTGCCTTCTTCCCTGGAATGGACAGCCTGTTGGACAAGATGGGCACTGACTGATGTGATATGAGCTAATTGGTACATGTGGGGTGATGGTGAATAGCAGGAGTTCTTCTCTGGGGAGTCCAGAAAGGCTTCCCTGTGGAAAGGAATTCTAAGTGGAGGCCTAAAGGATGTAAGAGAGCTGGTGAAGATGGGTTGGGGAAGGGCAAAGGAAAAGTTCTGGGCAGAAGCAACTTGTAGAAAGGCTTGTTGAGCTTCTGGTAACTGGCTTTGGAAGGCAAGTAAACATCCACCTTGCAGAGGGGGAGGTGGGTCTGAGAAGGTCCAGGCCCTTGCTACCTGGGAACTAAGAGAACTGCCCAGAATAGCATTTACAGATAAAATCCAAGGCAGATTTTCCAGGTCCTACAGCCTAACATTTTGGAAGACGCTCACTTGTCTGCTGTTATCTCTCATTGGAGGCCAACACCACACCTTATCCTATTTTACTTCTAGTCACTGTCTGTTGCAACCAGCCCAAATTTGTGCCTGCTAAAGACAACCCTAAAAGAAAGAACATAAGGGGGGCCGGCCAAGTGGCACTGTGGTTAAGCGCTGGCTTGGGAAGCCAGCGGCCCCAGTTCAGTCCCACATGTGAGGGCCAGTGACACTGACCTCAAAAAAAAAAAAAGAACATAGGTGATGACATTCCTGCTTCATCTGATCACGTCCCAGAGGCTTGTATCACTCTGTTTACTTCTTCACTAAATGACACTTGGCCCTCACATGGGGAAGCTGCCCCTAGGATCAGGCTAAACTACTTTCCACATACTGAGATTGTATGCTTTCCAAGCACTTCCACATTTATTATCCCTAGATTCTCACAATCCTGTAAGTTAAGTTTATCTCCATCCAACAAATGGGAAAACAGAGTCAGAAAGGGGGAACGGCCTGCCTAGTGCCACGTACAAATCCCCTGGCCAACCAGAGTTTATGGCTTCCTGTCTTCTCCTTTACTAAACTTCAAGTATTTGCCAGCCTCCCAGCTCATTGGTGAGCCCCATGAGGGTAGGGGCTAAGCCATCCCCTGCCTCTGTGAGAGCCTTCAGCACCTAGGACAGGGCCCTGCACACACACAGGTCCTCCAGCCAACGGTTGAGTGAGCGGCTGCAGTGGGAGGGAAGGAAATGATGAAATGGCAATAACTGCATGGACTTTGGACTTACACACACCTCGATTGGAACTGTCACTGTTACTAACACATTCTGTGCACTTTACTCGGGCTTTCTGAGCCATAGTTCCCTCATCTTCCAAACAGGTTTCACATTACCCACCTGAGAAGTCTGTTGTGAAGATTAAGTGAAATGACATGTATGTGGAATATCTATGGAAAAATACACAAGACATTGGTAACAGCAAGGACTGCTTGGAAGAGGATCTGAGTGGATGGGGCACAGGAGTTATAAAAAGAAACTCATTTTTCATGGTTTACCCTCTAGTAGCTGTGATACTGTGCATGTATTACCTGTCCAAGAAATAATTAATGTTTTAATGAAATAATATGTATAGCAGCATAGCAACAACAATCAAATAGTGACTCCATACACAGTTATTGAACTGAATTGAGTTTTGCAATTTGAAACACCAGAATGTGTTGTGAAAGAAAATCATAGAGTCCCCTTCAGAAATGACTGGCCTGAAGGTTTGCACACTGCCCTGTCCACAAGCAGAGGTGAAGATGTTTTCCAGCCCCAAAATTTTACAGTTCAAACCTTCTGTCACAGAGGGAAACAGTATCCCAGCAGGCTCATTGTTCTATTGAGAGACCAAATCCCTAAAAGTAACATGAGATGGATGGGGATGTAGCAGAGGTGATAGAGAGGAAAAGCCACGGGGTCTGGGCAACCCCTCAGCAGGCCCCATTCTGTCCAGAGAAGACAGGGCAGGAAAGACGCCTGGACCTACTTCCCTAGTGTCTCTCTTCTCAGGCTTAGCAAGCGAGCTACCCGCCTGGGCACCCTGTGGCCCCCAAGGAAAGCTGAGAGCAGCAGGTGCAGAGCCTAAGGAGGGGAGTGGGCTTTCTCCTGTTACCCTCCAGGTATTGAGGTCCCGGACAGGACAGGGCAGCCATTCATCAGCCAGCACAAAGAGACAGTCTCTCAGCTGCACGGAGACCAGGCCAGGTCACCGCAGACACTGGTGCATAACATCAGTTGGAACTTTAGAGGCCTCTTAAAAAGAGCTTTGGACTCTCACATCCAGTGCTATTGGGGGAAGGGTTGAGACAGGAGATTCCGGGAAGAAAAAGACTGAGATAGTGGCCCCAGCCTCAGTGAAACAAAGAAGAGGGCAAGAAGGATCAGAAAGGCTATAAAAATAGGAATCAAAAGAAATGGAAATTATTTATTTTGAAGGAACAGCCACTAAGGGAAAAAAGGAAGGAAAGTCAAAGACCAGGGTGGAAATGACCATCTTTCAGTCTAAAGGAGGATGTGGCTGCTTCTTGTCCTGCTCTGAGCTTTCAGAGAAGGGCTTGGAATGAGGGTGTGAGTTTTTTTTAGTCTGGGATAGGCGCTGGGGCACATTGATGTCCTGCAACTCCAACCTTGGACAGGTCACCTTCCTGACCCCCACCTTTGCCTAATGTCCACTTCTTCCTAATTAAGACAGAACACAACTACAGTCCAGTCCCTGGTCAGTCTTCAACACACAGATGACCTTCATCAGGCCAGACAAAGGTAGTTAGAGAATATCATCACCCACCCACAAATTCTGAGACCTGTTGTTTGCAGTGTGCTGGGTTATGGCTTGCTCCAATTGCAGCTATCAGAGCATCAAATATATGCAGTTTTAACCAATCAATGAATATGCCATGTGCCTGGCACAGCACTAGACATCTCGAGGATACAGGATTCATTTCATTCATCCTTTTCTTTGGTAGAGTCCTCACACTTGCCAGCTAAATACTGTGGACTGTAACTTTAACTGACCACCCACTTTCCTCAATGACAATGTCAGGACATGCCTCATATCACAAATCCTGACCACCCACATCATCCATAATCCCATAGACTGGAATCTCCAAACCAGCTACTAGTTGAATTTCATCTACCACCTCTCCCTACCCTCCAAACCTTTCCACTGTGTCCCCTGGAACTCAAATCTACCACCAGCCAATACCTCTCTACCCTTAAACTTCCTTAAGCATTCCCTTCACTGTCTTGCTCTACTGACATTTGTCCCCTGAAGACACTGCCTCCCCTGCAGCCCTGCCTTACAGGCAAGGATGAAGGGTGAAAACTCACATATCTCAGGGTCTACAGATGGGCTTCCAAACTACTTCTTCCTTCTGCAAAAACTCCAGCATCTTTGATATGAATGGGGTTAGACCCCATTGCTTGCTACCTTTTTGCTCTCTTCTCCACCCACTCACATGATTATACCCTAAACCTTGTCCTCACCAATATCTGCACCTCCAATTATGTTGTTTTCAAGCATCTCAGTCACTGATGCCTTCTATCCTTCCAATTAACTTTTTTTGGGATCCCCATTTAAACTATTCTTTGATCTCATAGGGACCTAATCCACTGAACCCATTTTTATTGTCCACCATGGGACCACATCTCTGCTTCTCTAGCTTAATTTTCAGATTTCATTACTATGATCTCTCTCTTACAAATACCCTCATCTTCTTTGTCTCTGTTTTCCTTTGTTGTACTTATCTGGCAAAACTCCAATACAATTTAAACCCAGCTTAGCCACCTCCCCAAGCAGCTGGACATTACTGAAGAAAACCACACAACCTTGCTTATTGACTAGTCTCACTCTAAACTTATGACTTTAAATCTCAAAAGAGCACTCAAATTTACCCCACAAACCTTCTACATTTCCATGGTGTATTCATCTTCCCTTCCCCTCAAAAGACTATTTCATACCTTCTCTCTCTCTCTTCAAACTCTTAGCACCCGCCCTCCCTATGATTCTGTCCCATACTCCACTGAAGTAAGAAATACAAAGCAACGCAAACAAATGAGAACTACTTCATCATTTCACCAACCCATCTGCATGATCTCTATTCATATTCATTGTCACCCCCATCCCCCCTCCACCCTCTACACACACACACACACACACACACACACACACACACACACACACACACACCCGCTTCTAACAGATGAAGAAGCTCAGTTACCCATTTGGGCACTAATCCCATCCACTCTTGCTTGCAATTGCTGCTTGCAATTCTCCTCTATCCTGAATCCCTGGTCTCTCCTTAAGTCATATCCACCAACATAAAAATATGCTGTGACCCCACGTCTTTTTCTAGGTAATGCACCATTTCTTTGTCATTTTATAGCAAAACTCAAAACAGTTCTCTGTACTTACACTTCCTTACTTACATTCTCTCCTCAACTCACTCCAGTTTGACTTTCTTCTTTTTTTTTAAATTATGATTTTATTGGGGAATTGGGGAAGGGGAACAGTGTTGGGGAATTGGGGAAGGGGAACAACCAAGTTGTTGTCCTTCAATCTTAGTTGTGGAGGGCACAGCTAGCTCAGCTCCAAGTCCAGTGGCCATCCAGCCACCCGTCGGCAGTTTGCAGCCGCTCAGTTCAAGGTGCCATGTCCAATCTTAGTTGCGGGCTGGCGCAGCCCACCATCCCATGCAGGAGTCAAACCAGAAACCTTGTTGTTAGGAGCACATGCTCTCACCAGCTGAGCCATCCTGCCACCTGTTGGCAGCTCAACAGCAGCTCAGCTTGGGCACAACTCACTGGCCCATGTGGGAATCGAACTGGCGACCCTGTTGCTGAGAGCTCGCGCTTTTAACCAACTGAGTCACTCAGCCGGCCCCAGTTTGACTTTTTGTCTCCATCACCTGCTGACATCTTCCTATCAGGATCATCAGTAACTTCCCTCCTTTTTTATTTTTTTAAATAGCCTCCCTCTTACCAAATTGAAAGGCCAAAGCCAATATGACTTGACCTATCATCAGTATTTGACACAAATGACTACTCTCTCCTCCTTGAAACTCTTTTCCCTGAAAACACCTCCCACTCCTACCTCATTGGCCACCCTCGTCTCTCCATGGAGTCTTTTCTCTCAATTCTAACTCACTTTCTAGTTAAGCTCATCTAGTCCTTTGGCTCTAAAAACCAGCCTCTCCCATGAGCGTCAGGCCTGCATATCCAATGCTTACTTGACCTCTCCATCTGGATGCTGTATCAGTTTCCCTAGGGCTGTTATAACAAAGTACCACCAACTTTGTGGCTTTGGATGGCTTGAAATAACAGAACTTGATTGTCTCTTAGTTCTGGAGACCAGAAGTCCAAAACCAAAGTGTTGGCAGAGACACACTCCCTCTGAACCCTCTAGTGGAGGATCCTTCTTGCTTCTTCTGTCTTGTAGAACCAGGCATTCCTTGGCTTATAGCAGCATCACTCCTCTCTCTGCCCTCATCTTCACATGGATGTCTGCTCTCTGTGTCTGTGTCTTCATGTGCTGTTCTCCTTTATGTGTGTGTGCCAAATTTTCTTCTTCTTTTAAGGACACTAGTAATATTGGATTAGGACCATTCTAATGACTTCATTTTAACTTGATTACATCTGCAAAGTCCCTATTTCCAAATAAGGTCACATTCACAGGTATTGGAGATTAGGGTTTCAATTTATCTTTCTGGGGGGACACAAGTCAACCCATTACAGATGTCAACTAAGTATTTCAAATTTAACTTCTCCATCATGGAATTCTTCCTTTCTGTACCTTTTGCCCTCAACCTGGTCCTCTGTCACACTTTTCCCCAACTCAGTTAACAGCATCATCAGCTCTGTTCATCATCAGCTAGAGAACGTTGTGGATTCCTCTCTTTTCCTCATCCTCTAAACAGAATCTATCAGCAAGACCCATTGCCCAAATCCAACTGCCTCTCCTCGTCTTCCCTGCTACCACTTGAGTCTAATAACCTCATCTCGCTCTGCCCCAGCCTCTTAACTGGTCTTCCTGTTTCCACTCATGCTTCCCACGACAGCCACCTTCCATCTAAAAGCCAAAGTGATCGTTTGGAACATAAATCAGATCACATCCCTCCCACTGCTTAAAACCTTCCAAAGACTTCTTACTGGAATTAGAGTACAATCCAAGCTTCTTAACTTGGCTTATGAGGTTTTATACGATCCAACCCCTCTTTGTTTCATTTCCTACAACTCTCCCCTACACTCGCCTTCTCACCAATTGCACAGCCTTCCTTCTGTCTCCCTTGAACTTTCCGAGCTTATCCTGCCTCAGCTTTGCATATGTTCTTCCTTTTGCCTAGAGCATCCCTCCCCCATTTTGGCATGAATAACTTTTTCTCCCGTTTCAGTCACTCTTCAATGTCACCTCCTGAGAAAACCCCTCCACTATAATAGGCACTCTCCCTCCCATTACTCTATTTTTTTCTGTTCATAAATTTATTGCTATCTGAGATTGTTTTACTTCCTTTATGTATTTCTGTGTTTATAATCTGTTTCTCCTGTTAGACCATGAACGTCATAAGGGCAAAGTTCAATCTGCTTTTGTCACTGCTGGATCCCCAACACCTACAACAGAGCCAGGGCATAAGAGGTGCCCCAGGACATTTATTAATTAAATAAATCGCTACTATATGTCAGGCAAAGTACTAGGGTATGAGGATTCAGAAATGAGCAAAACACAAAATCTGTTCCTTCTTCATGAATTGGATGGTGACCCTCCCCCTGAGAAGCATGTCACAGAGATAACCAGCTCTTGAACAACACTCTCTCTGAGGATGGGAGCCCTCTCTCTTTACCCAAAGAAGCTTCTCCAAATGTACACCACTGCTGACACTGCCAGGCCTCCTTGTCTCAGTAGATGATCTTTTTCTATTTCACAAAGAAAACTGAGGCTAGACCAAGAACTCATGCCCTGCCCTCTTTCCTTCCCTTTTTTCCTTTCTGCCTACCCTTCTGGAAAAAGAGTGGGTTTTGCATTCAGGCAGATGTGAGGGCCAACTCTGGGTCTGTGAGTGGCTTTGGACAAATTACTTAACTTCTGAGTCTCAGTTTCCTCATCTGTAAAATGGCCATGATAACACCTGAGGTTGTTAGGTTGTCCTGAAAATTAAATAAGACGCCCCATATCACATGCCTGTCTTTTCAAGGATGCTCAGTAAATGTTTCATTCCCTTCCCTGTTTTTCTCCTGTCTCCACCACCTTATAAATGTTATCATTCCTGTTTTACAGATGGGGAAACTGAAGACAAGTCTACTGATGTTCAAGTCTACTGGTTAATTTAGCCAAAGTCACACCTTGCTGAGTAGCAGACCCCAAATTAAATCCCAGATCTTAGCCTCCAACCCAGGGAGGGCTTCTTGCACTGCTGCAAAAAAAGGAAACATAAATATGATGTAGTGACTTTTTAATAAAGCCAAATTAATTCAATTGCAAGGATTGTCCTTCATTCAGTCTGACATTTTGTTCTTTCTCTTTCTCTCTCCTTTAGTGTTAGAATGTCCTTTATCTTAAAGACATGATTGTTGTATTTCTTTCCTCATTTGGAAAGAAAGTTAACTGTACAACATCCATCCCCACTTTTACAAAACTGCCTCAGATATCCCAGTGGGCTGCTGCTCTTCCCCGTCTGGCAGAGGGCTGGGCCCAGGATTTCTGCCTTATAGGAGCTAAAGGTGGTAGTTTGGCTGGAAGAAGGAGGTTGGGGAATTGATCAGAAGCTGGCTGCAAAAATATTAGCTTTGGTTTGGAAGGACTAGTGGAGACTTTGGAGACTCTAGGACCCCTCTCCAGTCACCCTCCATCATCGCAGTGCCCCTGCACACGGCACAGCCTCTTCTGAGAAGGACCCCCAAACTGCTCAGACACGCTGTACCTCCCTGTAGTCCTTCTTCCCTGGCCAGTTCTCTAATGGACTCTGCCTTTTTCCTCTGAATAATTCTGCGCATGCCCCATGAGGAAAATTTTGGATTTGAGTGAAGAGTATAAAACTGTAACCAGCATATTGACCCTGATATTTTATTATTTTTTTCTATGCAACTGGCCCCAGGAGGCGACTGATAAGTTGGGCCAAGTGCACGGAAAGCCCTATCTCCGTGCACCCATAACTCCTGAGCCACAGAGACCCCTGAGGACCCTGCAAAAAACGCCGAGAGCCATAAATCCGGCCAGCTGGAGGCTGGGAGCTCATTAACTGCACTGGGGGAAAAGTGACCTGATCTGAGTGCTACATGAGCTGGAGAGAGAAAGGGTGGTAAATAGAATGCTAGAAATACAACCACTTTGGAACAAAATGAAGCAAGAAAGGGGTGGCAGGAGGGACTGTGGCTATTTCATCTGTACAACAAAGGGACCAGATTAGACTGAATCTAAGGCCCTTTCATCACAGAAATTCTGGGTTCTACTTTGTAACAAAGGGCAAACGTGATGTAGCAGATGTGAGAGATGACAGGGCAGGAAAGTGGGATTGGGGGACCCAGAGATATTAAGAGGCAAGGAGGAGAAGGAGACACTCACTAACCAATTACCATCACATTTAATCTTCAAAATAACAAGTCAGGTTGATACAGTAATTCCCATTTTACAGGGAAGAACACTGAGGCACAGAGGCTAAATGAATTTCCCAAGGTCACAGCGCCAAGGGCACAGGCTGGGATCCTAGCCCAGGAAGTCAGGCCCAGAGCCTGCCCTCTTGGGGATGAAGCCTGACTGTGAGATGTGACCAGGAGAACACTGGAAGAAGCATGTCACAACTCCTTTTTCTCCACTTTGCAGGAAAGGAATGGAAAACAGATGGTCCCCCAAGGAGTAGACTGTCCAAAATGTATACCTGTGTGTCCAGAGGAGAGGCGTGTGTGTGAGCATTTATCTGTCTGTCTGTAGGGAATGTGGCAGGTAGGCCCACAAAGCACATTGGTGAAAATATCCAGTGAATGGAAACTCCTGTATCTGGGCACAGAATCCCCATTATATAGAATAAGATGGGGACATTAAGACCAAAAAGCCCACCACATAGCTGCATCAACAGAAGGGCAGTGTCTTGAGTGAGAGAGGTGAGAATTCTGTGGGGCTCCTATGTTGGGTTGAGTTCCAGGACCCTTGCTGTAAGAAGGGCAGGACCGGCTCCAGAGGAGAGTGGCATCTGGGGAAAAGGGAAAACACTCACCAGTTGAAAGAGCTAGGTGACTTTGTGCAAGTTATGCAATATTGGACAGCCTCAGTTTCCTCATCTGTAAAAGGGATTTAATAGTAGAGTTGACATAAAGAATAAACGAGGTGATATGTGTAAAGTGCTTAGCTCGGGGCCTGACACAATAAATATTACTGCAGTTGCTGTTATTAAATGCAGAGCATGAGCACCGCAGACAAGGGGAGCAATCAGAGGCATGCCTGAGGATCAAGGACAGGGCTTTCCATGTCATCGGTCTGTCCAAAGCCACGAGCTTTGTGACATGCATCCAAAGGCCCTGGGATTTGTTCCTCATCCTGACATCAGTCCTGTTAAACCTCAACAGCTCACTCATCTTGGCGGCCCAGGGAGCCCTCTTGGTGATCAAAGCAGAGAGGTGTCCAGGTAGCTGTATAACTGTCTTCCTGGAAGGCTGGTTGTGGGGGCAGGGCAGGGGGACGCCTGGGACCAGCAGGGACCCAGTGACTGCCAGTTCCTGCTCGCCCACTTTCTGTCCCGGTGGTCCCTCCCTCTCCCCAGTCCACGGCCCGCCGCCTCCCTGCTTTCTGGTTGGGAGCAGGGTCAATGATGCTAGTCTCCTCTTTGGCTATTTCTCTGACCCCTGGCTGTGCTTCAGTTTCTTATACTGGCAAGAGTGGGGCACACAGTATGCTTTTAATGACTAAGGGGATGCTTAGAAGATGGGAATGTACATTACAGGCTGTCAGGATTGGAAAGCACCCATGGTCCACCTAGTTTAATCCTTAGCCTCAGTAGTTTTTTGATCATACTGAGCACAGAATCACTTGGAGATCTTGTTAAAATGCAGATTGCTGGTCCTCACCCCAGACCCACTGAAATACAATCCATACAAGAAATTATGATCTATATGATCTATATAAGGCATCCTCCTTATAGATTTCTGAGATACCTGGGAATGGCATTTGTAACCAGCTCCAGCAAGTGATGGTCCATGCAGGTGGTCTGAGCGACACCTTGAGAAACACTGTTCTGGCTAGTGATTCCCCTCTACATTTCTACTATACACCTGGACCTATGCAGAAACCCTAAGAAGCTTACAAAACGCCCTGCCCTCAAATAGTTCACAGTCCAACTGGAGAAAGAAGGCATCCACAGGAGTGCTTAGTGCTAGGTCCCGACTGATGGCATGTGCTGTGAGAGTTCTGAGGAGGGCTGGTCCAGCCAGACAACACTCCAGGGAGGAGGCAAGGTTTGAGGACAATCAGAGAGTTTTTCTTCCATGAGCAGCTAAGATATGCTCCATTGTAGAGGTGCTCCATTAGCCACGCTCATCATGCAAGTCTGACTTTTCCTCCATCTCCCCCATCCTCCCTCCAGACAGAGCCCTCTGCTCCCTGGGACATAATTACAATATCCGGTCTATTTTAACGAAGGCAAACATATTCAGAATTTGCATGAGGCCTCTCCTGTGTTGAGATGATTAGGAGGGGGCAGGGTTGGAAGGCGGTTCTGGGGGGAATGAGAGAGTAATAACCTCACGTCACACTTCATCAAGCATCTCAGTTCACAAGGCCCGTTCACAGATATTTTCTCATCAACTTCCCCACAGTATCACAGGACCATGCATTTTAAAGCCATTTGTGCCAGCAAGGCGTGCCTACCTGGTTTTTACAGTGATGTTGACATTATTTAAATTCAAGTAAATCAGTATTTCCATCTCAACCAACTCATTTAGCTGGGAGTTCACATACCAGGACGTGGGTTAATTCACATGATCCCACCGTCAAAAATGTTTCATTAGGGAGTTAATTTTTTTTTTGATTTTTTTTTTTTTAAATTGGGGAATTGGGGGAGGGGAACAGCATTGGGGAATCAGGGAAGGGGAACAGACAAGTTGCTGTCTTTTTGTTCTTCAGTCTAGTTGTGGAGGATGTTGCTTCACTGGCCCATGTTGGTATCGTCATTGCGTTCTTCCCGGGTGAGGCAGATCGATCACCGGCCTCTGGATGTCACTCACCGCAGCTCTTGGCAGCTCACGCTGGCTGCCTGCCACTCACTGTAGCCTATGGCAGCCCACTGCAGTACGGGCTGCAGCCTACACCATTGCCGGGGCTCGCATAGCCCAGCTCCAGGTGGAGCTGTTGTTAGCTGTAGAAGGCAGTGTCACTGGCCCTAATACGTCGGGATCCAAACCGGGACCGCTGGCATCCCAAAACCAGCTCTTAATGAATGTGCCACTCGGCCAGCCCAGGGAGTTAGTTTTTATTTATTTATTTTTTATTGTTCATAGTGATATTCACTATCCTCTGCCTAACATACTACACAAAATTTGGACCATTGGTTGTAATAAGCACAATCATTTTACAAAGAGCATTGCCAATTACTACACAACTACTGGTTGTACAATGTGTGCTGATTTCAAAGATACTAAAATTTGAAAAACTAACGCATGTTAAATTTGGTGAAATGGTATAAATGGCAGCGACTACAACAATATCCATCAGCCTACCTGGCTTTGGCATATGAATCTTTTTACTGAGCGTTCATGCCAAATTCAATAGCAAATGGGAAGAGGATACAGGGAAAGGTGAGAGGCAATTTCCAATTATCTTTTTTTTTTTTTAGAGGGCTGTGTCACTAGCCCTCATATGTGGGATCCGAACCAGGGCCGCTGGCATCCCAAATCAGCTCTTAACCACCGCGCCACTCGGCCGGCCCGAGAGGCAATTTCCAATTTATGAAGCTGGAGGAGCCCATTTTGCTTATGTGCAAGGCCACATAGATAGGAGTGGTGTGGAACCCAATGCCCGAGCTTCTGTTTCAACTTCAGTGCCTACACAAATGTCCATCAGCTGGTGAATGGATAAACACGTGAAGTATAACCATACAGTGGAATATTATTCGGCCAGCAAAAGGAATGAAGTACTGACGACACAGGCTGCAACACAGATGAACCTTTATAACATTATACTGAGTGAAATAAGCCAGACACAAAAAGCTATATATTGTATGATTCCATTTATATGAAATGTCCAGAATAGGCAAATCTATAGTCACGGAAAGCAGACTCATGCTTGCCAGGGGCTGGGGCAGAGGCGAAAATGATCGTTAAAATGAGTTTCCTTTTGGGGTGATGAAATGTTCTAGAGCTAAATAGTGGTGATGATGCACCATCTTGTGAATATACTAAATATCACTAATGGTAAATTTTATGTTTACATGTACTTTACCACAATCAGAAAGAAAAAAATCAAGCAAAAAAAAAAATTCCGTTCCCTTCCCTCCCTGATACTGCTGTAGCCACGGTCTACAGGCTGGCATGGCCAGTGCCTATCATACAGCGGGCACTCAGTAAATTGTCGAGAGGATGGGGAGGGGAGTGGCTGCCGTTTAGAGAGTTGCCAGGGGACAGGAAATCCCCCAGAGGAAGGACTGACTACTGGCTGCTCTAGAGATCACAGTCAGCATGGCTGGGGGTGGAGAGGGGCGAAGAAAAAGAGGAATGAGGAGGGAGGGCTGCAGAAATGGGCAAAGGGAGAAATGGGGAAGAGAGAAGAAAGAAAAGCAGAGAAAGGGGAAAGGGCTTTGTCCCCAAGAGAAAGCAGGGCAGGAAGGAGAAAAGAGGGAGGACTAAGGTAAGAGGAGGGAGGAGGGGTGGCAGGAGAGAAGGAGTTAGGATGGAGGTGCCAGTAGCAGCTGAAGAGCGCTGTGCCAGAGCAGAGGACACCCAGGCACTTGGCAGGCCCTCCCACAGCACCCCCACGCCCAGTTGTGACGCTCCTCCAGCAGCAAGATAAGCAGAGCTGGCCTGGGATCATCTGTCTTCATTATACCACCCCCACCACCTTCGTCACTTCTTGCTAGAAAACTCATCAATATTCCCCTGGGGCTTGGCAGACCCAGCCCTGCCCCCACCCAGCTCCTCCTCCTCCCAAGCTCTGTGCCTGGACCAGCTGATGAGCCCACTGCTCTGGGGTCTCACGCTCCTCTCCCAGGCTGCAGGGTCCCTGGACACATTCCCTGAAAGTGGAGAGGTGGCTTCCCAGAGCCAGTCAGGATGAGTGGTGCTGTCTCAGTGTTGTCAGCCCCTTTGAGAAGCCACCTGACCCCTCTATTTGAAATTTCTAAGCATCCCCTAACACCCTGGACTTAACTGTGTCGACTTCATTTTTCTCTAGTCTAAAGCACTAATCATTTTCTAATATGAGTTGTATATTTATAACCCATAGTACCTATTTATGTTGTTTACTTGTCTCCTCCTGTTAGAATGTATGCTCCCTCAGGGAAGAGTTTATGTCAGATGTGCTCAATGCTGCACCCCCGGAGCCAAGATGAGTGTCTGGGGCTAATACGTGGAGTGAATGACTGGGGCGCCAGGCCTGGATGCCCAGCCGCAAGGTGTTAGCACCTTTGGGGGCCTAACAGGCTCCCTAAATGTTGGGTTAAGGAGTTTCAGTACCTCTGGAATCTGGTGGCTTTGAAACAGAAGTATAAGTCAGATAGGAATTCCCCTGCTCTCACCCACCCAGTGGCCTCCTTGGGACAGAATCCAAACTTATTTCCAGCTTAGCCCCTGGCTGTATCTCTGTTCTTTCCTATTGCTGTCTGCCTCAGCCATTTCACAAAAGTCACTCTAGACCTCTTGTGGTTCCTCCAGCACACCAAGGCCATCCAGCTCAGGGCCTTAGTGCTTGCTGTTCCCAGGGCCCAGGTTCCAATGCTGTTTCCCATGGGACAGTCAGCTGGCCTTCAGATAGCCTGTCCCTGGCTTCATTCAGGTCTCAGCTGAAATCCATCTCTTCCAAGATGCCTGCCCTGACTACCTGAGCTAACATGGCATCTGGCATCCCTCGTGTCCCTCCATCCCCTTACCCTGCTTTACCTTCCTTACCGTGCCACCTGACTACACGCGTCTCCTACGAACATTTTTTCTCTCACTCATTAGAGTGTAAGCTCCCTGAGGGCAGGATCTTTGGTTCACCCAAGGTAGCAGGTGCCATTGGTGCCCAGGCTCACCTCCTCTACCATTCTGGCAGTCAGAACACACAGGCCAGACTCCAGCTGCCGACATCTGCATTTCTTTGCAAGATGGCTTTCCCCTGCTGTGCCTGCTTTATTTGCAACTGCATGAAGCAAAAAAAAAAAGGTAATTAACTTGAAATTCACACACACACACACACACACACACACACACACACACACACACACAGTGTGTACCCTAATCCCTTGATCCTAAGGTGGGATGATTCTGAAGTGCAAGTTCTATACTGGCTCCCAGAGTTACAAATGGCCTTAAACTTCAATTCCTCTCAGTGGTAATTTGCTTGGTAATGATCTTTTATTGGCTGCCCTCCCTTCTCTTTCTCCCTCCCCGATTCTCCGACTGGTGTTTCCTGGGATCATTTCCCAAATAAAATCCTACAGTTAAAATCTTATCTCAGGTTGGAATGCTCATACATTGCTGGTGGGGATGGAAAATGGTACAGCTGCTTCAGAAAACAGTTTGGCAGTTTCTCAAAATGTTAAACACAGAGTTACCATATGACCCAGCAATTCCATTCCTAGGTATATACCCAAAAGAATTGAAAACATATGTCCACACAAAATCTTGTACACGAATGTTCATAGCAGCATAGTTTATAAGAGCCAAAAAGTGGAAACAACAATCCATCAATTGATGAAAGGGTAAGCAAAATTGGTACATCCATCCAATGGAGTATTATTCAGCCATAAAAAGGAATGAAGGAGCCGGCAAGTGGCACATTGGTTAAGAGTTGGTTTGGGAATGCCAGAGGCCCCGGTCTAGATCCCACATATGAGGGCCAGTGACACTACCCTCTACAGCTAACAACAGCTCCACCTGGAGCTGGGCTGTGCGAGCCCCGGCGACGGTGTAGGCTGCAGCCCCTGCTGCAGTGGGCTGCCATAGGCTACAGTGAGTGGTCGGCAGTCAGTATGAGCGGCTGGCAGCCAGCGTGAGCTGCCAAGAGCCGCGGTGAGCGACATCCAGAGGCCGGCGACCCATCTGCCTCATCCGGAAAGAGCATAATGACGATACCAACATGGGCCAGTGAAGCAATGTTCTCTGCAACTAGACTGAAGAACAAAAAGACAGCAACTTGTCTGTTCCCCTGCCCAGATTCCCCAACGCTGTGTCCCTCCCCCAATTCCCCAATAAAAATCTTTAAAAGAAAAAAAAAAGGAACAAAGAACTGATAGATGATACAACATGGGTGAAGCTTGAAAACATTATACTAAGTGAGAGAAACCACTTATAAAAGGCCACATATTGTGTGATTCCATTTATATGAAATGTCTAGAATAGGAAAATCTATAAACAAAAAATAATTTGTGGCTGCTGGTGGGCAGGGGAAGAAAAAATGGGGAAAGACTTCTAATGGGTATGAGTTTTTTTACGAGGTGAGGAAAGTGTTGTAAAGTTGATGATGGTGGGCCGGCCGAGTGGCGCATTGGTTAAGAGCTGGCTTGGGACACCAGCGGCCCCGGTTCGGATCCTACATATGAGGGCCAGTGACACTGCCCTCTACTGCTAACAATAGCTCCATCGGGAGCTGGGCTGCAAGCTCTGGCAATGGTGTAGGCTGCAGCCCCTGCTGCAGTGAGCTGCCAGTAGCCACAGTGAGTGACATCCAGAGGCTGGAGACCAATCTGCCCCATCCGGCAATGATGATACCAACATGGGCCAGTGAAGCAACGTCCTCTGCAACTAGACTGAAGAACAAAAAGACAGCAACTTGTCTGTTCCCCTTCCCTGATTCCCCAATGCTGTTCCCTTCCCCCAATTCCCCAATTTAAAAAAATAAATAAATAAAAAATAAAGTTGATGGTGGTGATGGCAGCACATCTCTGTGAATATACTAAAAATCATCAAATTATACACGTTGAATGTGTGAATTGTATGGCATGTGAATGATATTCCAATAAAGCCGTTAGTTGTTAAAACTCTTATGTCAAGGTCCACTTCTTGTTTTTTTTGAGGGCAGTGTCACTGGCCCCCACACGTTAGATCCGAACCAGGGCCGCTGGCTTCCCAAACCAGCTCCCAAGCACCGTGCCACTCGGCCGGCCCTCAAGGTCCACTTCTTAGGGAACTCCCCAAACTAAGATCATCAGAACCTAGACTTGTGCCTAGTACATAGTAAGTGTTCAGTCAAAATGGAAATGCACATTGAATGACTAAATGAATGGAAAATAACTGCGAACACGGGCTCAAGGATAGTTACACAAACAACTTCAAACGGAATTACAACCCCAAGCTTGTCTTCAGCCATCGCCTCATTCCCCACCGAAAACAAATCACAAATAGCATAGGCATGTCTGTTTGTAATTGTCTTAGCGTGTGCATATGCATCAAAGAGATGGTGAGGGTGGGAAAGGTGTGTGTGTGCACATGCTTGTTCATGCATGTGAGTGTGTATGTATTTGTGTGTGAGTGGGGGGTGCATTTGTATGTTTGTGTCTGTTTGCATGTGTGGTGTGTGAGGGTGTTTGTGTGCACATGTAGGAGTCGTCAGGAGCCTAACAACAGAATTGTCGGTAGTGGTGAGGGCAGTGTCTGAGCAGCAGGAGAGCGCTGATATCTTAGAGCAACCAGCACCCTCCCCACCCCCTTCATGTCACCCTTTGGCCTGTGTAGTCCCTCCTATTGGAGTCTCTCACCATTGGGATCCCTGCAGCAGTCACTTCTGCATGATGTTACCACCTGTGGTGGCTTGGCCAACATTTGCAGCTGTTCATTGCTTGTCTGGTCACATCTACAGGGTTGAGGGCTGACAGGAGGAAACAGAGCCCATCTCCGAGTGGACTTAGGGAGCAGAGGGATGCTCCCTCGCGTAACCCAACATGCCAGACCTATTCTTGTCTACTAGCAATAAAACCAGTTCTGAATCGATTTAGAACATGGTCACCATTAGAATGTGTTTCCCATTTTCTTTCTTTTTTCTTTTTTTTTGGAGGACAGTGTCACTGGCCCTCATATGTGGGACCTGAACTGGGGCCGCTGGCTTCCCAAACCAGCGCTCAACCACCGCGCCACTCAGCCGGCCCATGTTTCCCATTTTCTTGACTCATCATCCCACTCGAGTGAGTGAGGGTGCCAGGGTCCTTGCCCTGCCTGCTCTGTTGCCTCTGCTGAGCTTTAAGGACTGGGATTCAAGGCGTCCTTGTGCATCCTGCGAGGCTGTGCAAAGGGTGGGGAACACACTGGTGAGGGGTGTGATGCCTGGCCCTGCACTCACCCCTGAACAGGCCCCCCGTTTCCTCCATCTTGTTGACCACCAGGACCAACCCTCCGTCCTCACCCCCGGCAGTGTCAGGGGTACCTGACCAGCTGTCCCATCCACTCTGCAGAGCTATGTGGACTCTTCCTCTAGCTGCTCGTGGTCCAAGAGCTCAGCCACAGAAGAGTAAATCCTCTGCGTTGGCTCTGGACTCTACCCCTGGTCACCTGTCCTTCCCGCTTACAGTAGACAGCCACAATGCCCTTGGGATTTGCGAGCAGGAAAAGAAAAAGCATGGCACCTCTACCTGGCATCCCCTGACATTGCCTCCTGCAGCTCTGGCATCTTCCCTGAGAGCCCTCCCCACACAGAAAGCCCCACCCACGTGTGGGCAGCATTGGCTCTCTGCCCCAGCCCATCCCACTGCTCCTACTGACCGTTTAGTCAGTCGTCACTCAACAAATATTTTTGGCCTGTTTGCTTTGAGCCAGGAACTGTGCCAGGCCCTGGGGATACCAAGATGAATGAGGAAATTGGAGGGTCGCGGCCCTCAAGGACCCCTGGGAGAGGCAGACAAGTAGCACATAACACAGTATCGTGAAAGCAAGAGCAGTGCTCATACAACACAGAGAGATCACCGTGTACAATCCCTGTGTGTTCACTTAGCTTTGTGCAATTACTATTTTAATCACTTTCCTTAAATTAAATCATGTAATCTCACAACAATCCCTTGGTGTGGATATCACAAATATACAAGCTGAGGTTCAGCGAGCTTAGGTAACTTGTCTGAAGTCACCCAGCTAGTAAAGGAGGTGGGGAGGGATTCTAGATTGCTTCCAGATGGGTACAGGAGAGAGGAGTGTGGGCCCGGGCATCTCAGCTGCGTGGAGGGGTAGTGAGGGATTGCTGGACCGTCCATCTTCTCTTCCCAGACGCTGTGAGCTACTCTCCACTTGGCTTTAAACACAAGGGACTGTCAGGGGTCTTCAGGCCTCACAATATTAACTCCTTAATGGTCAAAGCCCTTCTGTGCCCCAAAGAGCAGTCCTTGGCATGGGAGGGCAGGGAGAGAGTGGGGTCATGGTCCTGGGGGCCCCAGTGAAGCCTGTATCCCCTTTATTTCATTCACTCCCATTACACTCTACGCTTTCTTGGTCAGAACTTCCCATACTTCAACTTCAGGTTTCATTGTCTGTCTCATAACTCTCTAAGTTCCCTGGAAACAGGGGCTGTGTGTGTCTTAACCAAGGTCGTGTCTGTCCCCTGCAACCAAAGGCATGAAAGACACTAAAGTTATTGAATGAATGGATGGATGGGTGAATGATAGGCAAGTGAATGAACCTGAGCTTTACAATCAGCTTGGGAAGGTAGAAAAGGTATTCTTATCCCTTCTTACAGGGCTCAGGGCAGTGGCATGGCAAGACTATGGGAGCAGATCCTTGGTCTGACTCCAGCCCAGGAAACTCTGTTGGGTCACACTAGGGGCAGGTCCCCAGGGTCACAAGAATCACTGAAGACCCAAGGAAAGTTGGGGGACAGCAGACTTCTACACACCCAGGTCCATTTTCCTTCCTCTTTGCCTCCCCGCTCTACTGGTCCCCTCCAGCAGTGGGTCCATCGGCCCCATAAGGCTCCAGTCCCTTGGCCATCATTGTGTTCTTGATGCCTATTGTAGGGGACAGGACATGTGGCTGGGGGAGGGACATGAATAGTAATGTGTATCCCTGGGACCATAGTGACACCTACAAAATCCTCCCATATAAGCACCCCCCACTGCAGTGAAGACCCAAACCCAGCACTCTCAGGGGAAACATTCATTCATTCTTGATTCATTCAACACATTTATCGAGGGCATGCTGTGTACCATGCAGAGTTCTAGGCATCAGGGACCCAGGCCTGCTCTCCAGGGGCTCCCAGTCTAGCTGGGGAAACAGACAGGAAATCGGGCGGCCACAAGCCAGGGAGGCAGCATTATGGAGGGCACATGAGGAGTGTAAGAAGAAGGAAGTTACCCCTTTGAGGGGCCCAGTCACAGAGGTGAAAAGTAGTACAATTTGAAGGAGATGGGAGCAGTCACAGGAAAAGCCAAGGTGCTGAAGCAAACGTGCAGGGCAGGAGAGGAAACAGGAAGAGGAGGTAGTAACAATCCCAGTTCTAACAGCTTTGCACAGAAAAACTCATTTAATTCTCAAGTGTATGAAGCACACACTCTTAAAATTCTGATTTTGTAGATGAGGAAACAGTGGCACAGAGAGGTTCATTAACTTGCCCTTGGTCACACAGCTAGAAAGCAGCAGGCAAGATTTGAATCGGGGAAGTCAGGCTCCAGCATCTGTGTTTCTGATTACACATTGCACTGCCTTGGCAAGCAGGGGTCAAACCATAGACAGCTGTTTGGTCATGCTCAGGGGCCCAAGATGATCCCACAGGGTGACCAGCCTGGAGGCCCCGTGGAGGGTAGGTTTCAGGGGCAAAGCACAGGGGGCTCTTAGGAGGCTGTTATTGCAACCCAGATGAGAAGGGGGCAAAGGGAGCTGGTTGGAGAGGAGCGGGTGGGTTTGAGAAAAACTGAGAAGATACACTTGGCAAAAATGTGCTGACTGGCAGGAAGTGAAATGTTGCAAAGAGCAGGGTATGAAGGGGGACTTCCCAATTTCTGGTTGGTGCTTGGGGGCGGGAGGATACAGAACCCAGGAGAAAGTTTGTTGGAGTAACAAGTTGGGACATGTTGCCTTTGAGGTGCCTGTGGGATACCCCCATGAAGAAATGCGGCTGCCTCAAGGTCCCACTTCCTCCTGCGCATCCTGCCTTCTCACCCAGCCAACCACCGCCCAGCCCTATCTTCCACAATCACCCCACAGCCACCAGCCAATGGAAAGCTCCAGTGCTCACCCTGGATTCCCAAGGCCGGAGGTTCCCAGGCCCCTCCAGGCGGCAGTGGTTTGCCTCCTATGGATGGCCCATCACAGACCCTCCCGATTTCCAACCTGCCCTTAGGGTAGGTAGGACTTTTTCCACTTTGGTTTCCCCTACCAGGTACGGAATGTCATCTCCCTCTATCTGACGTGGCCTGGCCTGTGACTCCACCCCCGATAAATGAACTGGTGCCAAATTGAAGAAGACCCCATAGCAACCCACATGAGGGAGCTGCAAGTCACCCACCCATCAGCGTTCCCAGAGGGCAGCCCCAGGTCTGCAGTGGGGGAGGGGGAGTGTGGCGGGTACTGCTTGGGACCAGAGGGGACACAGGATGCCCAGGGGTGACCTGTCCCTGGGGGTCAGGAGACCTAGGGGCTAGCCCTGGCCCTGCTGCTGGCTTGCTGTGTGACTTTGGGCAACTGACACATTTGCACGGACCTCCTCTGTAATATTTGGCTGAACGACAAAAGCTTTCAGGGGTACATTTGGGCTCTTATCCTTCTGCAGGGCAGCATTAGGGAGGAGGCGCCCACAGGGCCATCAAGTGCAGCTCTGGAGGAGGGAGGGGCACTTGGCAGAAAACTCAGCAAGGTGTTTTAGCAACAAGCAGGACAATAGAGCAGCTTAGTGCTGGGAGCTCATTCTGCTCCTTCCCCCGCCTGTGTGTGTCAGGACATGCCAGGGCTGGGTGTCTACGTTCTGGTAAGCCTCTTGTTACAATAGCATTCTTGGCAGCTTCAGTCACTTAGACCACAACGGTAAATCTGCTCAGGAAGAACCCGGCCCTGCCTCCTCCTGGGGGGCCGCATTTGGGGCAGGGTACCCCCTTGCCTCTGCAGCCACTCTAACTTGCCTGCCTCCCTCTCTCCCTTTGCCCAGCGTGTCCCCCAACCAGCGCCAGTCCATGAGAAGGCGAATGGGTCAGTCTCAATGGGAAGGATCAAGTTAGACACTAGGAAGAACCGTTCCAGTGCTGGGTGGTTGAGTAAGGAGGAATGTGGTCTCTCTTTGTCTAAAGAATTTTTAAAATATGAGCGTTTGTCTTGTCTGAGATAGAAGAAGATGAGAGATTTGGCATGAGGGTTTTAATCCTCCAGAACTTTCTAGAAAGGAGTTGAGCGGGGGCTGGGGGAGAGGGACACTACACCAAAGCCATGGGTCAAGAAGACCCCCCGAATAGCGCTCCAAGATGCAGCTTCCCCTTTCCGCTTGAGGTAATGAACTTGTGAATCCTGAGTCTGAATTTCACTGTGACTCCTGAGTCCTGGGTGTGGGGCTGACTAACAGGAACCTTTCTGATCCACTGTTTCTTCTGTCACACAGTTTTTGGATAATAAAACATCTCTGACCCAACGCTCTCAGCACTTGATACTCTTCACCCATCCCTTCATTTTTTTTTTTTTTTTAATAACGCAGTGTCACTGGCCCTCATATGTGGGACTGAACCGGGGCCTCTGGCTTCCCAAGCCAGCGCTTAACCACCGCGCCCCTCGGCCAGCCCCCCATCCCTCCATTTTGAAATCTTCTCCCTCCGCTACCAAAATGTGGCATTCTTCGGGTTCTCCTCCTTTCTCAGTACGAGTTAGGAATCTTCCATTGCAGGGCACAGAACACTCTACCTACCTGCCTTAAACACTAATTCAAGCAAGGGTGTATGGAGCAGCTCTTGGATGTCACTGAGGGCCACATTTCTTTCCATCTCCCGCTCTGTCTTCCTCAGCCTAAAACGGGCTCCCCTTGGGGTCCCAGATGAGGGTCGTAGGCTCTTAGCCCTACCTGTCTCTTTGTTCACATATTAATGGAAAAGAGCTTCTTTGTATGGCCATCAAAAGCGCTGTAATTCTCTGATTGGTCTGCATCAGGGCACATGTCTCCTGTGAAGCAATCATGGTTGTTGGGGGTGGGTGGGGGAGGGTGTCATGGGCTCCAACCAGGAGCCACTGGGTGGAGGAGAGGATGGACTCCTGGACAGGCCTCTACATACACCCTTCCACGGGGCCCTCCCCCTCTAGTCCTTGTCCCTGCCTCACCTCAGTCTCTCTCTACACTGCTGTGCTGGCGTCCGCACTCCCTCTCACAGCTTCAGAGATCGTGTCCTTGTCGCTGAGTTTCTCCTCTTCTACATCTCAAGCTCTGACTCTCTTCCAACATCCCACCCTGTATCCTGATGTATTCATGGAGCATTTCTACTTCATGTCCTCAAATTCATCCTCATATAAAAAGAATTAGTCACCTTTTCCCTAACATTACCCCCTCTCAGACACCCACCACTGGACTCTCCAGATGGTCCCAATCTGGGCTAGTCCCCCTCCTTCATCACTCACATCACATCAAGACTGACACTGGCTGTTGTTCCAGAACCCATGCCCTCTGCATGATGTCTGCATTTACCTTCAGCCTGGACCATGGAAACATTCTCCTCTGCTTCCCTCCCAATGGTCCCAGTCTCCTCATCACTTTCATATCAATGCCTTTCTGAGGGCAAGAAACACTATTGCTTCCTGTCACGCTCACCCTCAAAAGCCTCCAACGTCTCTCCATGGCCCACATGACCAAATCCCCCTCCCTGAGCCTGGCATTCCGGGGTCCTTGTGAAACAGCCTCCTCTATCTAGCTTGATGGACTCCCATTTTGCCTTCTGCTCTGCTGTCTGTTACAGGCCCCTGTCTGGTTCTACAGACAGACCCTGAAAAGCTTTGAGCATTCCTGCCTCTTCACTCTCCTCCCTGCAGCCTTCCCTGATCACTTCAGCCTGGCAACCTCTTTGTCCCTGTCATATCTGCGTGTGTATGTCTCTGTCTGCCCTTGAGTTTGCAACCGCATCAAAAGCCTGTGGACAGAACAGTCGCTGCCCTCAGATATCCTGGGGGAGCTTGTTCTCGGTGGAAATGAGCTCACATGTGTGGAAGCACTTGGAACAGTCCGAATTCCATAGGGATAGAGGGGTGATTTGGCCTTTCACCAGCCAAGCAGGCAGGAGTAGGGATGCTGAAAGAAGTTCCAGAAGGTGGAGCCTCAGGGATATGGGGTCTTTAGGGACACATAAGGACAGCTGCTGACCAGGAGACAGCTGTACTTGGTATCAGAAGATAGAATACCAGCTACAATCTCAGCCACCCTGCTAATCAGCTGTGGGACCTAGGGCAAGTCACTTAACCTCTCTGGGCTTTGGTTCCCTCACTGCAAAGAGGGGCATTACCCCACCCGCTCTGCCATTATCCAGGGTCATTGGAGGATGACTTGAGGTGATATGCAAAGTGTAGAAAAGGAGTGTTTACCCAGTGACCTGGACTCAGCCTGGCCTGCCTCTAGGAGACAGAGAAAGGATAAGAAGGAAGCCTGGCCCTCCCCCAGCGGGAAGCTCTGCACCAGTCTGGCACCCAGCAGGCTGCAGGGAAAACAGGAGCTGATCAAAGGCCAGGGTTGTAAACAGCAGGGTGGCACCCCTCCGGAGAAGGGAGCCTGCAGACCAACTCCATCTGACACCCTAGTGGCCACCAGCAGGGCCTTCCTGCCCTCTAGTGGACACAATTAGGAGGTACACCCACTTCTGTAACAGCAACAAGCATTTCAGAAGGCCATTGGGCACCAAGAACTGTGCTATGACATGTGTCATCTTATAGAATTCTCAACAGCCCTCCTATGTTAGCATCCTCGTCTTATGGACGGCGATCCTCAGGTTTAGAGGTTATGGGATTGCACAAGCTCACACGGTTTATAATGGTGGAGCTGGGACTCCCAGGCCAGAGGGTGGAGGGGTTTGGGTCCCTTTAGGATCCCTCCTGGAAGCTGGCTCAGGGCTGGAAAGATGTAAGTTCATTGTTGGGAGAGCTTTGTCATGGGAAAACCAGGGCAGCTGGCTCTGGTGAAGGCCTCATGAGAGCCCACCCCCTCCTGCTCCTTCTGTGGCCCAGGGCCTTTTTTCTCTAAGGTAGGGTCTGCAAACTGTTCTGCAAAGGGCCATATAACAAATAGTTTAAGCTTTGTATGTTCTCTGTTGCAAGGACTCGACTCTGCCATGGTAGCAGGAAGCAGTCAGACAATGCATAAGAGAATGAGCATGTGTTCCAATAAAACTTTATTTGTAGACATTGAGATTTCAATTGCATATCATTTTCAGATGTCATAAAATATTACTCTTCTTATGAATTTTTCAACCATTTAAAAATATAAAAACAGGGGCCGGCCAGGTGGCGTGGTGTTTAAGCGCTGGCTTGGGAAGCCAGTGGCCCCGGTTCAGGTCCCACATATGAGGGCCAGTGACACCGCCCTCAAAAAAAAAAAAAAGTAAAAACCATTCTGAGATTGTGAACAGTACAAAAACGATTGGGTAGTGGGCTGTCATGTCCCACCCCCTCCTCTAAGAGGTAGGAGTCTGTCTCTGAGTATTCAGGCTTCACAGCTCCTCCGTCTGGCTGCTCCTTCTTTGTCCCTTGTTCTGTTTATTTTTCCAGTCCTCTCACCGAGGCCAGAACCCAAGCTCCCACCCCCAGCCCTGTTTTTCCTCTTCCACCTTCTCTCCCCATGGGCGCTTATTTGTGCAGTTTCCCTAGTCTGGCTCCCTTCCCGCCACTCCTCAGCCACAAGCCTTTGCCCAGCCTCCCCAGACAGCTCAGCAGCCCTTCAGCTGGTCTTACATTCCCTTATCTGTGAGTTTTAGAAGTCATTGCCCTTCTCCAAACCCCAGGAGGGACATGGCATGCTCCAAACATCATACAGGGGTTGCTGCCACTCTAACTTGGGTCTAAATCCTGACTCTGGCCAGCACATGATCTTTATCTTGTCCTTCTCCTGACATTCATTTGCACCATGTTTTATGCTACGTCATTGGAGAAGCAGTGTGGTGCTGTGACATGAGAACTGAGTTAGGCGCCAGGACACCTGGGCTCTGGCTCCAGCTCTGAACTTACGGGAGTTATGAGGTGCTGGGGTGTGACAGCCATTTGCATCGAGATACACAGACCTGAATCTCAGAAGAGATAAAGGTGGGCAGAGACTTATCACTACCAAAAACCCCATCTAACTATGTTAGGTGATGAATGTGTTAACTAAACTTATTGTGGTGATCATTTGACAATATATATAGACAGACAGAGGATGCTAAAAAAAAAAAGTATACACATTTTAAGAAAGGAAAATTGTATTAAAATTGTAATAATATATACTGACACCAAAAGATGAATAGAAGTCACATTTGACTTCTGCAATTATAAGAGGTGCTCAAAGTGGTTACAGTCAGAGTCCAGACACTTCCAATTAAGGCGAACTACTGCTCGAGCAACGTTGACCAGTGTCTACTTGTATACATTTTTTTGGCACCCCAGGTATATCAAATCTTCACATTGTCCGTCTTAAACTTACACAATGTTATATTTCAATTACTTCCAAATTAAGCTAGAAAAGAACCTGAAATAATGAAAATATGTATATGAGAATCAACAGCATGTAGATACTCACATAGCCCTGGGGGAGGATGATGTCCCTGAGAGAGGGAATGTAGAGAAAAGGGGGAAAGAGACCTGCAAAACACCTGCAGAGCCCATGTTTAAGCTTTTGTGGCCAGGAGGTGGCAGCATAGGCCATTAAGGGGTTTTCTGATGGGCAGGAAAGGCGCTCAGGAGAGAGAGGTAGTTCTCCGAACTTGACATTACCTCCTGCTTGAGCAACAGTGCCTGGCACCAACTGCAGGAGGGGAGGGGAAATGAGTCAGATGGTACATGGGTATGGGTATATATATATAGCTTCTTCCAACAAAAAGCCCGCTAGGTGGGGATCAAGCATGTGCTATATTAACAAGAGCACCAAACTAGGAGCCCAAAGCAAAGCACTAATTTGGGGAGAGGTGGAGGAACACAGGTTACCCACTCCCAGACTGCCTAGGTTCAAATCCCGGCTTTACTGTTTACTAGCTGTGTGACCTTGGGCAAGTTACTTGACCTCTCTGTTTCAGTTTCTTCAACTACAAAATAGGGACAATGATAGTATCCACCTCCATAGAGTTGTGTGAGCATTATATGAATTGATACATGAAAAGCTCTTGGAACAGTGCTTGTCATATAGAAAGGGCTTAATAAATGTTAGCAATTAATGCTATTATCTTTAAGAACCCACACTCCATTCCACGAAGAGGCCCCAAGATCTCAATCTGAAGACTCAGAAAGGTAGCTGCCATATTAAGCCGTTAAGAAAAGGGTCCTGGCAGGAGCATAGCACATCATGCCACCCAAGAGCCTCAGATTTCAGAGGCCATGCCAATATTAGGGTCAAAGGGCACATACCTCCTTACCCTGAGGCCCTTTTTACTTGACTGGGATCTAATACCTCCCTTTACCAGTGTCAAGATGAATAGAGCTAGAGCAGGACCAACTGTGTGTGTGTGTGTGTGTGTGTGTGTGTGTGTGTGTGTGTGTGTGTGTACTCGTGAAGCGGGAGGAGTGGGGAGGGCTGTCTCTCTTTCCCTCACTACCCCAGTTTGTCTCTGATCCTGAACTCAGATGGTGAGATGGAAAGACCCCTGGGCTGGGCATTAGGTGTCTCAGGTTCCAGTCCTGACTTATTTCCCTCCCCGACCTCAGTTTCTCAAAGTCCCTCTGGCTCCGACATTTCCTGGTCTTTGGGTAAGTTGTGACTTCTCTCTGCCGTCCTGCAGCTCCACCCCAGACCCCCTTCCACTGCCTTCTCCCTCACCCTTCCCCACCGCACTGCAGCACCCTTTTAAACGGCTCCTAGCCCTAGACGTGGGTTAAGTCTGTTTCTCAGAGTATAGGTGAGAAGACAGACAGCCTTCCAGCCTGTCAGTTTACATTTCCCCTGCAGGGTTCCGTAGGGGGTCCCAGGCTGCCAATTTAGGGAGCAGCTGGGACCCTGGGAACTGGAGTCTAAAAATGTGGAGGTCAGATACCTGGGAGCAGTCTGCATGAGAGGGAGAGGGCGGCGTCCAGCTCCGCCTTGGGTTCCAGTGCTGGGACATGTGGCATCTGGAGCGCCTGCACTGGCCATCATCTCCTGACCTGTTGCTCAGAGCCCTGTCTCTGCTCTGGCCTGCAGCCCTCACCCTAGTGGGTAGGCAGGTGGTCACCACACTGCTGGGCCCCGATGGAGGGAGTGGAGATGGGGATTGGAGGCTCCCAACCTGGTGAGGCATTTACTACCTAAGGGAGCTGGTGGCGTCAGGGAGACCACCCTGAATTACCAAGGGCCAGGGCTCACGGTTCTCCTCAGAACAAGCAGCAGTGTGACCTTCTCCCACAGCCTTGGAGGTGCTGGAAGCTGAAGAGAGATGTGGCTCTGTCTGGCTGTCTCTGATTTTTTGTCAACAACAACAAAGTACAGGGTGGATGGGCAGAGAAAATTTCCTGGGCATAGAAAATCATGAAATGATGAAATGGTGGCTTGTTCCAGAGTGTAGGGCACAGTTAATCCTTTGGTCAGGGAATTGAACCAGAACCAATAAGCAGGAATGGTGAGATAGTTTGCGGGACCCAGTGCAAAATGAAAATGCAGGGCTGCTGTTCAAAAAGCATTCGGGGCGGGGGGGATAAAAAAAAGCATTCGGAATTTCAAGAAGGCAACAATAAAGTATTAAACCAGTGTGGGGCCTTCTGAATGTGGGGCCATTCCGAGCACAGGGCCCTGTGAGACTGCACAGTCAGACGCACATGAAGTTAGCCCTGTAGAGTTATCATTTATTAAGCACATACTATGTGCTAGACACTTTATGTGTATTATCTCATTTAATTCTTGAACAACTCTATGAAGTAGGCATGATTAGTTTCTCTTCATGGATGAGGAAACTTTAAGTAGTTAAACCCCTTGCCCAAGGGCACATATGAGACCTGACAATTAATCCACGAACTCATCCTAGAAAAAGTGCTACATACCTCATTGCTGAATATCACTACAGTCATGTTTGAAGTACTCCCCTTGGGAAGCTGTGCACCAACGCCAGTGCCTAGTCCACTCTTCAAAGCAATTTTGGAACTCTTTTTCTGGAATGGCTATCAGAGCTGTTGTAGTAATACCCTTGACATCCTGAATGTCATCAAAATGCCTTTCTGTCTCTATTTTCTTTATCGTCAGGTAAAGAAAGAAGTCATTGGGGGCCAGATCAGGTGAGTAGGTAGGGTGTTCCAATACAGTTATTTGTTTACTGGCTAAAAACTCCCTCACAGACAGTACCGTGTGAGCTGGTACATTGTCATGATGCAAGAGCCATGAATTGGCAAAAAGTTCAGGTGGTCTAACTTTTTCACGCAGCCTTTTCAACATTTCCAAATAGTAAAGTTGGTTAACTGTTTGTCCAGTTGGTGCGAATTCATAATGAATAATCCATCTAATATCAAAAAGTTAGCAATAGTGTTACAACAAGTTCGTGAACTTAATTGTCAGTCCTTCATGTGCTACTGAATGGTATCTGAATCCAGATTCTTCTGAGGCCAATGCTTGTGTTCTTCTCTTGAGGGATGCCACCTCTGATCGCCAGTCCAAGGGGGCTGTCAGAAAGCATGACATCTGAGCACGGGCACTCTGAGGCTGTAGCAGAGACTCCCTCCCCAGTTTGACCTGTCCTGTGCTTGGTCCTGGGCATGGGGAAGGGGCCCGGAGCCACTTTCATCCAGGCGTTGCAGAAAGCACACATGCTCTGGACTCAGACAGACCTGAACTTGTGTTCAGCTCTGCATCTCACTAAGCAACGAGGGAAGTCACTTAACCTCAGTAAACCTCAGTTTCCTTATCTGTAAAATGGGATAACAGTATCTACTTCATTTTATCATGAGGATTAACTATGATCGATGTAAAGTGTCTGGCACATAACAGTGAAGAAGCCAAGTAGAGTCCATTCACATCAGGAAAGCACACTGGCTTCCATCCCTGCCCTGTCTCTTCTTCAGCAAGCCCCACTCTCCACCTGCTCTCTGCCCTCCTTTGAAGCCAATCAAGTTCCCTCTCTCCCTACAGCTTTTCCTTCAGGTCTCCCCGCAGCTGCCTCTTCCGTAAATAATATGGCAGGGTACATTGGGTTTCAAGGTTTATTGCTAATTTGATGCCATACGTGGGGAAATTACAAAGTTTCTGGATTCTTAACAGAGTCTTGGTGAGTCCAACTCCTTTCTGAGGTGGCAGCCACTAGCCCTGATGCTCATGCTCCCCCTGCTTTCTCACCCCTTCCTGCGGGAAGGCCTCCTGCCCCTGGGGTGCCTGGGAAGGGCCTGGTGCCTTCTGGTTTGGAGGGAGGGCTGTGGGTTCCTGACTGCTCCTGACTGATGTCCCTCTGCTCGACTTTCACCCCTCTCAGGGACAGTTCCTTCCGGACAAAGTCCCCTTCCAGTCCCTCCCAGCCCATGCCAGAAAGCGGAGATAAATGCTTGGGTGGGGGGGATAACCAAGGTCTGAGAAACCCTGTGGTATCTGAGAAAATCTCCTTTCCTCGCCCCTCCTCTCCCCTCCCCATCCCTTCCCCACCCTTCCCCTCCCCCAGGACCCAGCCAACTGCAGCTTCAGGCCGCCTGGTGTGACGCTTGCCCCTTTGCCCTCTCTCCAGGAGTAAATATTGGATCAGGTTCAGTCACCAGCTGTTTAACTAAGAGAGAAGCCATGGGTTCATGAATGGCTGAGATCCTGGGAAAGAAATGCTGAGCAGCATTAATGCCCTGAGGGGCTCTGGGCACGCTCCCTGGACAAACAGCACGCCTGGGATCCAGACTATGTTCTCTTCCTTCCCCTGGCTACACCAGGCACTCACAACCCGTGAGGCTGGGCTGTCACCTGGAGTAGCTGGTCCCCTGGAATGGGACTTTCCTGCCAGGCCATTTGGCAAGATGGTCTGATTTGCGGCAGCCTGGTGTATTCAGGAATTGTATCCGGCACCACCTGTTCACTCAGGTAGACCTACCACCACTGCCTGGATGCTCGGGTGCATTTTTGCCCGGTAGTGCCTGACACGTTCAGGTGTGTTTTAATCGGGCACACCTGTTCATTCGGCTGTAGGGTCCCTGGACTGAGCTGATCATTCAGGGGTGTCTGGTAGCCCGCTCACCTCAGAGAAAAGGGATTGTGAATACAAACCCCTGCCTCTTCCTCATCCTCCAGGTCCACCCCCCCACCAATCCTGGGCCTGTTCAGATTGCTTCTGGTTTCCTGACCTCTCCCACCCACCTGCCAGGACCCACTTCCATCCCTCAGGCCACACCTGGCTGCTCTGGGGCTCCGGCCCCTCCCAGTCCGCAGGAAAAGGGGAAGAGGGCCTGGGAGGAGGCCCCAAGAAAATTAGCTGTGGCTCCAGGGAACAGTGGTCCCCAGAGCTGGGTTCACAAGATGTGGTGGCACTGGACTCCCTGCTGGTCCTAACAGGCCATAGGTCTGGCCCCAGAAACTCGCATCCTCCAGGCTGAGGTGGGTGAGGACAGCTGCTTTCCCCCTGCCCTAGACACATGCCCCCAGCTTGGCCGAGGGCTGCTCAAGAGCTGAGATTTTGAGAGCGGGTGAGGAGCACAGTCTGCCCAGGTATTTCTCCGGACTGTGCTAACTTCAGAGGATAGCACTTTGAGCCACCACTGCCAGGCTGTCCTCACCACCACCCCACCCCCCAGATTGGAGGAGGCTGGAGGGGGAGCAGTGTTGGCCTGGGGCCAATTAGAGCCAGGATAACCATCAGGGGAGAGGGGCAGGGGCCACAGGGATTGCTGTGCACTTTCCTGACTCGGTCAGCAGAGCTAGTCCCCTGGGCTCTAGCAGGGTGCTGACCACCAACTAGCTGCTCAGCCTTAATAGAAAATGCCTTGCAAATGTATACCAAACAGCATCCACATCTTCCGTCCACGTCCCAGGTTCAGAGGCTCTGGGTCTCCCTGCCTCTGCCCCAAGTGAACTTGCCTTCTTGTCTGTGGCTCTGTCTTCCATCAGGATCCAGCTGCTGGAGCTGGAGCTGGGAGCATCGCATCATCCAGGCCCAGGCCGCTCAGGCAGGGGGCGGGGTACCAGAGAACTCTGGAAAGGTGCCGTGCCTCTACAGGAGATTCCGCCCCTACACCCTTGCTGACCCCTCCTGCGCCTCCCCAGGTGCCTTCTCTCTGATCCCCTCCCTTCTTCTGCTCTGTCCTCACTCTGGACGCTGGGCAGCAGCAGTGAGGGAGGAGGAGGAAGCCCTGGGGTATCTTCTCTATCCTTCGGCCAGTGGTCATGTTTGGCTGGAGACATGTGGGCATCAGGGCAGGCCAATCACTTGGCCCTTCTTCAGCAGGATATCTTTTCAGTATTTGTTCAAAGCGGATTTAGAAGAGTGGCCAAGGGCTTTGTTGGGGTGGGCAGAGAAGAACTGCTGGGGCCAGCCTCGGCCCCTCTTGCCTTCCCAATTGATTTGTGTTCCCCACTCGGCAAAGCAAAAGCTCTACTGTTTAGTCAACCCCACCATCTTGTCACTAGAGTAGTGTCGCCCATGAAGGGAGTTCACTTTTCCCTTAAGAGGCTCACCCAGCAATTTCTCCTACACACATCTCCTTAGATTTCCACCTGCCAGCTAGCCCAGCCCATACCCAAATTCTGGCTAGGAGAGCCTCTGGGGGCTGTCTTGTCCAACCGCACCCCCCCCCCCGAAAGGCTATCCCCAACTGGGCATCCATCCCCAGCAGCTCCCATTTGGTTGCAAATGATTGGTATGTGTGGCAGGGAGGGGGGATGTTTAGATGTTCTCGGACAAACCTGGGAAAGACTTCATAAACTCCATTTCTAGGACCTCACTTCCTGAAGTACAGCTTGGGATCTCCTGCAGAAGCCAATTTGGCCCATTTGCTCTCAGTAGGTCCTGAGTGTCAAGATGAGGAGAAGGTGGGGTCCCTCTTCTCATTCTATGCTCTTTCACTTCTCATCCCTGAGGACTTCCCAAATCCCCTGCCAAGATCATGGGAGGGCTCTGGGACTCCCCACTCACAGCTCACACCCCTCTAGTCTCCCTTCTCCCAGCGGGGCCTAGCACAAGGCCTTACCTTGCTCTGGTCCTCCCCACTGCGTTTCTATCCCTCAAGGAGGGGCAGGTGTGTGCCTTGAAAAGACTGGGATTTTGTGTTTAATTATGGAGCAGGCGATTGGCAATGAGGCAGCTCCCAGCAGGGTGTGCAGTGTCTCTCGGCATCCTAGCTAATGAGACAGTTCAGAGCCAGCTGACAGAGGCAGGCTCTGTCATTTACAGGTGCCTAATTGCTGTGGAGGCTATTGCTTTTTAATGCAATCAAGGGCAAAAGCTGTCTTCTCCCCCTCCTCCCTCCTCGTCCTCCTCCTCCTCCTCCTCCTCCTTTTTTTCTTTAATCTATCCAACTGGTCTCTTCTAACATGCTATTCCAAGCTGGACATGCTCCTCAGTGGCAGTGGGGGGCCCCGTTCAAATACTCATTACTCCTGAGCAACTTGTTTAGAACAAGGTCCTGATCCACTTGGTGCTTTGGAGATGCAGAGAGGAAGTTCAAGGTGCCCCAAATGCACCTCAGACTAACTCCCCTGTAGCACCTGTCACTGCACACTACCACCTGTCACATACTACCACAGTCAGCATACAGTTCGGTCCCACCCACTGGACCACTGGATCTTCATCTTCTCTGGATCACAGAACACTTTGAGAATCTCACATAATCTCATATCTATCTATCTATCTATCTATCTATCTATCTATCTATCTATCTTTATCTCTGTCTGTCTCTCAAAAACAATACCGAACACTAACTATCCTCTTATTATGTTCCAAACACTGTGCTAAGTTATTTACAAATACTTAACCCTCACCATGACCTTATGAGGAAGGTGTGATATTATCCCCATTTTATAGATTATGAAATCAAGGCACAGGGTGGTGAATAGTTTGTCTATATCACACAGATAGTATATGAATCCAACAGATTGACACCACTTAAACATGGTCATTTGTAGAGACTTTGTCTTTAGAAACATTCTCTCTCTCTCTCTCTCTCTCTCTCTCTCTCTCTCTCTCTTTCTCTTTCTCTCTCTCTCCCTCTCCACACACCCACACACACACACGCACACACACAGAGTCAATATTGGCATATAATGTTATGGGTTTCCACAGACTCGCTGAATCCCTCTCTCTGCTCAGGGGTAGAAAACCCTCCATGTTCAGGAGGCCTGAACCCAGACCTGAGATACCTGAGGGCAGGAAATGTGCCCACCATCATGACCACTGAATAAATAGCCTTTAATTCGTGTTTAGTGAAGGAAAGACCAGGAAAGCATGGGGAAAGAGGGAGGCAGGAAGGGAGGCCATGATCCCTGCCTTCGAGAAGTTCAGAATCTAATTAATTGGACAAGATATGCAAACTAAAAGACTTAAATAACAGCTTGAAAGAGAGGAGCAGTTGCCAGTTCAGGCAGAACCCTTTGTGCTTACTGGACAAGATACACAGAGGACGAAAGGCCACTGGTACTGCGGGGACTGGGATGGCGAGAGGACCAGGCAAATGACAGAGGTGGCAGGCTTGGAGCCCTTCAGGAAGAAGTCGCCAAGGTGTACATGGTGTTCCTGATGCCAGCTTTGTTTACTTTCTCTCCAGGGCAGCGGGGGCAGGGGAGATGGGCTGGGAGGCGGGCACAACCCCCAAGCTCCTGCCTGCTCTGCCTCTCCCGGGAACAGTCTAACCGCTCAGCAGGCCCCAGGACTCCCAGTCACCCTTTCCCGTGATCCCACCCCCGCAGGCTTCTGCCCCACCCCCACTGTCCTTGTGAGGCTCACCAATCTCAGGAGACCAATCATCTATGTTTGCCTAGGACTTTCAATTCTAAAACTGGGAGAGTCCCAGGAAAACTTCAGCAGTCGGTCACTCTACCAGTGGCTTCCTAGTCGCCAAATTCAATGATGCCTTTCAGTCCTTAACCATCATGATCTCTAGGCTCCTCCTGGCACCTCTTTCTGTCTTGAACCCCTCATCTCCTGGCTCCTGTCCTATCTTCCAGCCTGTGCATTGGCCTCCTTCTTTGTCAGCTGTTTTTTCTGCCAATTCAGTTCAGCCATTTTGGTTCTCCAGACCTATTATATGCTGGTCACTCTGGATACAAAGTCTAAAGATGTGGTCTCTGGCCTCAGGAAACTCAGAGCCTGGTACAGAAAACAGACATTTATTGGGAGACATGCAAGCAGAGGAGTTTGTAGATAGAACAGAAATGCTTCAGGCTGCCGAGGGATCAAGCCTGTCTAGACAGCTTTGAGGACCCGGACAAAAAGGCGGTAACTTCTGAGCCGAAGTTGAAGAATGAATAGGAGCTTACTAGGTACCAGGTGAGGGAGGAAGCCTCTCCAGTTGGCTAGACACACATGTGCAAAGGCCTGAAGCAGTGAAATGCAGTGGTGTATGTGAGGGAAGTACACGTATGTGGCCAGGCATATGCCATCTGGGGACAGGGATCAAGATGAGCTGACGAGGGAGGCTGAGGCCAGGTCACAAGGGCCGCACATGCCATGTCTCTACAAGTGAGTCCATGAAGGAGCTTCAAGAGGCCCACGGGTCTTGAAAAGGAATGGGAAATGTGCGTATATTTTTGATCCCAGTCAGTGACTTCCTCAGTTTTCCTTAGATTCGGAAGGATGTCTTGGGGCCCCAAAGGCCCACTGTTGGGAATTTATCAGAAGCAGCTGGGTGGCAGAGCCCATTGTCCAGTTTTCATTTTAAATTAAGATCTCGGTGGCTGCTGACCGAAGGTATGGAGACATGAGGTATGGAAACTTGAAGCTATTCTAGTTTAGCAATGGGGCCCACACGGTTAAAGCTGCAGGCCTGTCCCGTGGCCCTGAGCAAAGTCTCCCCGAGACAGTGTGCCATCCCCATAAACACTGGCCTCCAGGCCTGCTCAACAGGCCTCCTGGGAATTCCCAGATGTCCCCATCGACGTGTTCCAAAGGCCCCTCAAAGTCCACCTGGCCGCAACTGAAACCAGTGCCTGTCTCTGGCACATGGTAGATACTAACCAAGTAAATGTTTTCACATTGAACTGAGGTCCAATTCTACAGTGAACTCAGGAGCTGGATTTTATGCTTTGATGTTAGGTCTTTCTGGGAAATTAATCTCCCTTTAACCCAGAGGTCTCAAAACTCTTAAGGTTTTCTGAAAAGAAAATCTATAGTTTGTTTCCTTATTTATTAGTTGAAAAATAATGGTATACTCTGAGAGCATACTATAATACAAGTAGAAGGCTTTGGCCCCATCTATAGATGAGCAAACTGAGACCCAGGGCTAGAAAATAGACTTAGAAAACCCAGGTGAACCAGCTCACTCTCTTCTCCCCCAGCCCTCCTGGGGACCCTGTCAGCGACCTAACCCCAGCCTCTGTTTGCCTGCATCCTCACCCCAGTGACCCCAGCCTTGTTGCTAAGGGCCACTTTTCCATTTTCTCCCCTCTGTGTGATGGTTTCCTTGCCGTGGCAATGCAGCAAAGGCTGTGTGTGTGTGTGTGTGTGTGTGTGTGTGTGTGTGTGTGTGTGTGTGTGTGATGTTGGGGAGGCACGGCTGGATGCAGAGGTGGGGTTCTAATTGGTTTGATGGTTGCTAAGGTCAACAAAGCTGTCTATGCCTGACTCTTTATGTGTCCATCCTGTCCCAGAACCCTCTGGGGATGCAGCTGTTGCCCCTTGAGGTCTGGAGTGGTCATGCATGTTGTGTGTGTATGCACGTGTGTGTATACACATGCATGAGTACACGCATGCTGTATACTTAGTACAAACAGTGAGGAGAGGATGTGATGCTTGGTATGGTGATAAAGTGGAATCACACTGGTATCAGGTACATGACATTTTTCTCCTACTCATCTCCACTCCCCATAAATCACTGGGAAACAATGGCCTGGATTGATTGAGAGGAGAACTAAGAATTGGCTGAGTCCAGCCAAGTCCTGTAGTCCCTACTGACTAGTAAACTTTAAGGAGCCAAGCCATGGGCTCAGGCCACTGACTAGTGAACTTTAAGGGTCAATCCACAGGCTCAGGTCTCTGCTGCCATTCTCCCTTCTCCCTCCCAATGACATACAGGCCCTGGGGAGAGTGTCTTCGCATTCTTACTGAGTTTCCCATTTCCCTTGTCTTTACTTGTCTTCCAGAACTCTAAGAAGGGCCCTTTGGCAGAACACTAATGATCTCATACATATGCAGATCATTTTACAGTTTACCAAGCACTGTAACATTCATACTCTCATTTAACCCTCCTGAGAAGAAGGCATTCACATTAATCCCATTTTGCAGAGAAGGAAAACTGAGGCCCAGATAAATGAAATGACTCTTGCCTCTTAGAGGCAGAGTCAGGTGTTGGGCTACCCAAGTGTCCCTGCATGATGTGCCTGCCTGGCTGTGGGTAGAGCCAGAAAGGAGAGCCTCTGGCATTGTGCAGAAAGGAGGTCTCTGCTGTCTGGATGCTGCGCCTCCCAGGGGAAAGTGGGGCATGCTTGAACTTTGGTTTTACAGGAGCTATTCAAATACACTACCCACACAGTCTGTGAGGGAGAGCTGTTTCCAGCTTCCCCACTCAGCCCTCAGGCACCATGGACACCTGTCCTATCTGCAGAGCAGTGGCATGTTACTGGCAGCGGGGAGGAGAGACAGGATTGAGCAGGGAATGGGCCGGACTGCGGGCTGGGCCCTGTTGTCATGCTGCTCAGGCCTGCCAGCAACCCGCTGCTAGGAGACCAAGGCCTCCCAGGATGCCACAGATCCTTTAGGCTAGCAGAGAGGAGGGGTCTGAGGGTCTACAAGGAAGGGGCCTCACGAGCCAGGCTGCCAGGGGAAACCCCCAGCTGAGAGTCTCTTGTCTGACCCTGACGGAAGGCAGCGATTGGACTGCAGAGAAGGGAAACAAGCATGGATTGTGTGACAAGTGCACATCTCATTGAAACCTCACAAAAGCCACATAGGAGCGGGACTATTACCATCTCCATGTTACAGACAGGAAACTGGAGACCTGAGTAACTGTCCAAGGTCACACAGTCTGTGTGGCTTTAAAGCCCAAGGTCTTGCTTGGTGGGGCAGTAGGACAGGAGTTCCTCCTTAGAGGAGGATCCAGGTAGTACTGCATTTACTGAGCTGGGCTTGTTGACAGAATTATAGAAAGAAAACTGGCAAGGGAGGAGGGTGGAGACTCCAAACGGTTCAGAGGGAATATTTAGAAAGGCAGACAGTTCCCTCCTCTCCTCCCTGCTGCCACTGCTCTAGTTTCAGCCTGCATCATTTTTCATCAGGATCCATTTCCATTAGGATGGCAAAAATTAGGATGGCCCAAACAGCGTGTCCACATAGGCTCCCTATCCAACCAGTAAGCTCTGCCCATGTGCCACAGTACCTCTTACCTGGTTCCCCTTTCTACCTGCCAGTTTGTCATGCCCTCCCCTGCGGATGCCAACGTTTCACCTGCCATTCTCTGGGCTCCATATAGACACCATCTGCAGCCCATCCCCTTTATCTTGAGGAACAAGATAATGCTTTCAAAACTGAAATTTCAAAGATTCTGAAATACAATTCCATGTCAGGGTTTGGGGGGTGATGTGACAGGTGGCTGGCCCCACATCATTTAAGCTGTCACCTCTCCTCTGTGAAATTGTCCCTGATTCTCTTGGGCACAGTTAAGGGATTCCTTCTCAGTCTCAGCCCATTTTGTCTTGCTATGTGACTGTTCCTCTGTATGTCCCTCTCCCACTTATTGGTGACCTGCTTGAGAATAGGGATTAAGGGCCAGCCAAGTGGCGTGTTGGTTAAGAGCTGGCTTGGGACGCCAGCGGCCCTGGTTCAGATCCTACATATGAGGACCAGTGACACTGCCCTCTACAGCTAAGATGGTGAACAACAGCTCCACCTGGAGCTGGGCTGCTGTGAGTCGCCGGCGATGATGTGGGCTGCAGCCTCTGCTGCAGTGGGCTGCCATAGGCTACACTGAGTGGCTGGCAGCCAGCGTAAGCAGCCAGCAGCCGGAGTGAGCTGCCAATAGCCACTGTGAGCAGCCTTCCAGAGGTTGGCGACCTATCTGCCTCAGCCAATGATAATACCAACATGGGCCAGTGAAGCAATGTCCTCCACAACTAGACTGAAGAACAAAAGGACAGCAACTTGTCTGTTCCCCTCCTCCAATTCCCAATAAAAAGTCTTTTAAAAAAAGAACAGGGATTGAAACTTAAAATCATCCCTATATCTTAAGGATCCAGTACAGTTCTCAGTACTTAGCAGGTGCTCAATAAATGTTTGTTGAGTGGGCAAACAATGGTACTTATATCTATTATTTTTTGAGTTCCTATGATGAGTCAAGCCCTGTGCTTTGTCATACATTATCTTTAATATGCACAACAACCACATAAGATTGATTTTAGTATTTTTGTTTTACAAATGGAAAAACGAGGCTCAGGAAGGTTAAGTCCCTTGCCCAAGGCTACACAGCCAATACAATGAGGTTCTGGGAATCAAGGTATCCCTAGAAGCTCCCAGCTTGGCCTATCAAACCAGTGGTTCCAATACTGACACTCTTCGCTCCCTTATCTTCTAGACTCAAACAGACACAAAGTTCTATGTCCTTGTCTCCTAACTATTTTTCAAGTAAGCTCCCTCCTCTCCTCCCTGCTGTCCCTGCTCTAGTCTAAGCCTGCTGCATCCTTTTTCACCAGGATTTGCCCCCAAATTGGGGTTCCCCTCTCCAGATTTGCTCCCACCATCAATCCTTCACATGGCTGCCAGAGGGCTCATCCTAAATCACAGACCTGGTGACATCTCTTTCCTCTGAAAATCTCCATTTTGCCACGTGTTTTGGGGTAAGGTCCTGGCTTCTAGACACAGTGTAGTGAAAGGTTCTTCAGAACCCATCACCTGCCTCCCTTTATGGTGTCACCTCGCCTCACTGACTCTAAACTCTGGCCTCACAGAACTGTGTGGCCATATTCTCTCGCCCCTGCACTTTGCACATGGTTAACCCTTCTGGAAAAAAACACAGAAAAACCCTTCCTCCCCTCCATGGTCCTCTCATCCCATAACCTTCAGCTCAGCAGTAGAATTACCGCTCCAGGCAGCCACAGCTCTAACCTTGGTTCTACAGCATCATAACTGTTGACTTAGCTGCCCCATTAGACCATGAGCTCCCAGAGGGTAGGGTCTGCGGTTCATTCATCTTTTGTGCCCAGAGACTTGTCTATTATTTGGCTATAAGAGATATTCAGAAAATTTTTGTTGAAACCTCTGGATCTCATCCCTCCCCCTGATTCTCTGAAACTCGACGAGTTTGCTCCATTCTTTCTAATCCCCTAAAGCACAGTTCCTTAGCCATAGCTCCTCTCCCTTCTCTCCCTGCCTCTGCATGGCCTCCTTGCCCTCAGTATTCTTATCTCAGACATGGATGATGGAGCCAGGCAGGTTGCTTCCTCTCCCCAAAGTCTGGAGGCTCCAGGTCCATCTGCTCTTTGCACCCCTTCAACACTCAGCAGTTTTATTTTTCTCAAGTATGCATGCCAGAAAATCTACATGCCCTGGCAGAGAAAACAGAGGTAGCAAAGAGTTGGGAGGCCCTTTGTGGGGTGACCTTGCAGACCACACACCAGCCACTCTCCTGTGTGGGCCCAGTGCCTTCCTTGTTTCTCCCATGCCCAAGCTCTGTGGAGGTTAGAGAGGTCATGTGCTGTAGGCTGATGATGGAGGGCAGATGGCTGACCTTAGAGTGAGACCTCAGGCCCATGTCTTCTAGAAAGGAAATGGTTCTACTCTTAACAACTCCTCCTCCCCAGGGAAAGGCCCTGGGCTCAAAGGCCTTGATGTAAGGGGTGGCGGTCACTTCAGATCAATCCTAGAAAAGGGTTCAGGCAGAAACACATCCACTGTGGACCACGCCTCCTCAAGAGGAGCCCCCACCCCCACCCCCACCAGAGCTCCCAAACTAGAGGCCATGCCCACTGGCAGGGGAAAGGACACAGACTTCTTTGACTTGGTGCCCATCAAATCTGAGGCACCACCCCGTCTTCTCATAGGCCTCAGGAGGAAGCAGGGCCGAGAGGGACCCAGGTGGGGCTACTGTGCCCTTCATACCGTCCCAGTTTTCCTTTAATCCCTGAAATTGGATGCTATGGGTGGAGTAGCCATTGGCCTGGGTCTTAATCATGGCGTGTCACTAACTCCTCATAGGACTTCGGGCCAGTTCAATCTACTGGGCGTTCGTTTCCCCTTCTGTAAAATTAAAACTGGACTAGCCCTAGCTAGTCTGTAAATCTTCTTGGATGATTCTCAGTGGGTCTGCAGGGTTTAATTCCAGAAGGACAAACTGAATTAGCCTTCAGGGTATGGAGTGGGGGTGATGGTTAGCAGTCAGGCTTCATTCAAGCCCTGGAGAGGTGGGGCCAAGCAGGTGGGTGCTTTGTCCCTAAAGGTAAGTGACCAGCCCCACTGGACAAGGCAGAAGAACAGCTCCAGAACTACTGGTGTCAAGAACTCTAAGGGCGAAAATGACCAGCAGGATCCGCCTGTGCCCATTAGCTCCTGGGATCAGAATCAGACTCAGAAGGTGGGAGCACTACACTTACAGATAGGCCCTCTCAGCAAATCATCCCCATACCCTGGTCCTAGTCCTGGGGAACTCCAGTTCAGAGGGTCTAGTCCCTTTGGTCAAGGCTCTCAGGGCCAGCCTCCAAAGGGCAGCAGAGACCGGGCCTAGGACCCAAACCGGAAGAGGTGCTGGGACTCGGGTTCCCCGAGTGGGAGAAAGGGGTGGGCACCGGGGCAGAGGGCGCCCTGGGGATTGGCAGCGGCTCTGGGCTGGGCGGGAGCGACGGGGAGGAGTCAACTTGTACACGTGAAAAACTCTTGCGGGGGCCGGGCTTTCCCCTTCCTCCTCCTCCTCCCCCTCCCTCCTCTTCCCCACCTTCCTCCACTCCTCCCCTCCCCTTCTCCTCCCTCCTCCTTCACCTCCTCCACCTCCTCCACCACCTCCTCCAGCTCAGGTTGCAGCTTCTGCCGGGAGCCGCTCACCTTTCCGGAGCAGGGGAAGCAGCCCCGAGCCCGGGCAGGGACCCCGGCAGGGCGCAGTGCCCAGCCCCGCAGGACGCGCGCGGTGAGTCCGGCTGGCTGGCGGGGGCGCCGGGGGAGGAGGGGAGGTCGGTGCTGGGGGCACGGTGGCGCCGGCGAGAAAGGAGCAAAGGTAACCTGGGTGGCTCTTAAAGGCGCCGCTGCTTTGCCGGGGGGCGAGGGGTTGGAGGCGACTGCCTGAGTTGCTGGGAGATCGGGAATCGCGAGGCGTGGGGGGGGGGGGGCGGTGATGTCCTGGAGACGCCACTCCCAAGTCCTAGGTGCTTAGGAGGGAGGGCTGTGTTGCATTCCCAGACCCCCACCCCTCAGGGAGTCTCCATCCCGACTCCCTTGGGCATGGAGCTCAGGTCTGAACCTTGGAAAGCAAAGTTTTCCACCCCGTCGCGAACCTGGCGCTTTCCAAGCGCCCTTTCTTCTGGGAAGGGCAAGGGTCAGTGTCTCCGGGTGAGGTGGGAACCCGCGAGTGTGAGGGGCCACATCGCCTCCTCGAAGGGCTCTCCAGGCTCTGGTGAACTTTCCAGAGCCGCAGGCTGTGGGGTGGGAGGCCAGAGCCCTAAGGCGAAGGCGGAGGGCTTGTGAAGCCTGCAGGTTCCAGCGCTGGGAGGGGGGTGGTGGGGAGTGCCGGCCTCTGGGGACTGCTGCCTCTTCTCTCTCTCCTGGAGGGGCACTGGTAGCCACTGGCAAAGGCCTCATGAAGCCACGGGAAAGGGTGGGCGGCCTGTTGCACCAAGGAGATGTGGCTTAAGGATTATGCTGTGTGTGAGGAGAAGACCAGGAATCAGAAATCAGAATCCGGGATGGGCTGGAGGCCTCTGTTCTCTCCCTTGGGGACTGCGCAGGCCTTGTGGTAGGAGTGGGGCTGTTGAGACTAATTTCTGTGCTGTGGGGTCAACATCTTGCTAGGCACCAGTGGCCTCTTTCTAATTCTCTCTGAAACCCTTCCCAATGTAGGGATGGAAGAGTTGGGTCTGTGAGGAGTGGGGGTCAGCTCCCCAGAACCTTATCCCCACCCCCAGCCCAGCCCTCAACAGTTCCCCAACTATGGCCTGAGCCTTGTGACTCACTAATACCACCCACCCTCTTGCCCTCCTGTGTCAGCGCCCTGTGAGATTCCTCATGTTCCTTTGGCGTTTTTCTCCTGGGGCTGGGCACACACACAGCAAATTCCTGGACACTAGCCTGAGGGAGCAGAATCCTCGAGGACACCGAGGATTCTGGCTGACAGGGCGTCCTTGTCCTCAGAGATCCCCTACCTTGCCTTGCAGGGGGCTGAGACAGTGTGGCTTAGCGTTGGAGAAGGTGAAGATGGCTCCAGGTAACACTGGTGGCTCTTGGGTTTGGGCCTGCACCCTGAAGGCTGCCTGAAGAGAGGGTCACCTTGCCACAGCAAAGCTACTGTCTCGGATTACCCTGCCCCAGCCACCTCCTGTGTAGCTGATGAGCCTGTGAGATGGACCTCTCTCCCTGCCCCTGCAACCTCACTGCCCACTAGGTTCCTGGGAGTCTCCCCACTGGCTGCCCATGCCCCACCAGGACCCTTCACTCTTCCCAAACTTATAGGGATTTGCAGAGCCAAAGTGGGTTTCAGTAAATTACATCTGATTTCTGAATGCCTCGGTGACTACCATTTACTGAGTATCTATGGGATGTCAAGCAGTGTGTCACACAGCATTATGAAGTAGGTGTTATTATCCCCATATTACAGGAAACAGAGACTCTGAGAGACCAACTTTCCCAAAGTCGCACAGAGGTGGGTGGGCTCCAGCTCACTTCCAGCTGACCCCCAACCTCCTGCTCTCAGTCCCTGCCCCCTCAAAGGCCATCCCAGCCCCCTCCAGAGTTCTCTGGTTTCACCTAAGGAGAAGGAAGGATGGGGGTGGTGCTGTGAGTAAGAGGCTCCCATTTGCCTTTTCCTGTGGGTTGCCAATTTCTCCATGGGTCTCAGGAGAGAGGGCACCAGATCTGAGGAATAAAAAAGTGGGTTCCTGGTCTGAGATCTCATGGGATTGGCTGCCTGCCTTGGAAGCCTCCCCTGGGCCTCGAGGGGATGGAGCTGCCTTTATGGCTGCTTTTGTTTTCTCCACAGACCCAGACTCTGTCCTCTGCCCGTTTGGGCTTTCCTATGCCCAGGACACAGGCCCCATGCTGTGGGGCAGAGCCTGGCTTGGTTCCTCCTAACTCGTACTTCAACCTTGCCTCTACTTTCTGGGATCACCTCATTTTGGACTTCATCTCCATCTAGCCCTTCCCTGATGCCTTCTTCCCTAACTTGAGTTTGCCTAAAAGGGAGGATAAAGCCAGGGCCTTGATGGAGCCCAGCTCTGGCACATGCTAGCTATGTGTCTCTCCTCTCCCCAGCAAACTCCTGAGCTTCTCCCAGTCTCAAGTTTCTTCATCTGTGAAATGGGGATCAGAATAGGGAGAGTTGTTAGGAATTAAGTGAGATAACACACAGTGCCCTGGTACATGGCAGATGCTCAATAACTGGTAGCTATATTGTGGTTATTTGGAAAGAGACTTCCTAGTTACAGCACTGTGCCTGGCTCCGGGGTAGAGACCGAGACAGGCTTTCCTGATCCCATCAGCCTGAGCCGTTAGACTGTCTTTCCTGCACTTCTAGACTGGGGAGGAAGGTTCTGTGTAAGAGAAACGGGGAGGTGGTTACAGCTTGGATGGAAAGCTGCCTGGAGGGGCCCAAGAGTCTGTGCTGTGGGGACTCTACACTCTGATTTGCAAAGGATGAGTGAGGTAGGCACCAGGAGCTGGAAAACCCACAGCTTCTCGCTCTAGAGCCTCTGTTCCTTGGGGTAAGAAGACCCTCCCCATGTACTTCATTAGTTGCAGCCCCTGTTCTGCTCTGTTGTCCGTGAGGGAGTGGCTGGCCTGGATCCAGACGCACCCGATAAGCTTCACCCCTTTGGGAACAGGTCACATTTCTCTGCCCCAGGGCTGTGTCCTGCCATAACCCCTTCTCTCCCTCACCCTAGACCCTTTACCTTCACCCTCCGGGCATTAGCTGCTGAGTGGGCACTTTCCCATCTCCAGGGAGGAGACCAAGGGTAGTCTTGTTCTTGTCCTGGTCTCCACAGCTGCAGACACACACACAGGACCCGCTCTGAGACTGGGCTCACAGTAGCCCAGGCAGAGGTCTGGGACCTAGGGTCACGCCGGAGCCAGTGGCTGGACCTGGTAGGAGCTGGCCAGGGGCGCAGTAGCAGATCGGGAAGAGGGAGAGCTGTGGTGCGTCTCGGCCAGACCTCTTGCCTGAAGGAGAGCCCATCTGCTCCTGAATTTTCCGTGGTTCCATCTGCAGAGGAGGCCTCGGGAGGCCAGTCTGAGGTTTGGCTTTGCACCGAAAAGGGTCTTGATGCTGCCTGACCGCATGAGTGGCCCTGGTGAGACCGAACACCCTGGTCTCAGAGACACTGGCCAGAACTTTTTTTTTTTTTTTTTAAGATTTTATTGGGGAATTGGGGGAGGGAACAGCGTTGGGGAATCTGGGAAGGGGAACAGACAAGTTGCTGTCTTTTTTTGTTCTTCAGTCTAGTTGCGGAGGACGTTGCTTCACTGGCCCGTGTTGGTATCGGTATTGCGCTCTTACCGGATGAGGCAAATCGGTTGCCGGCCTCTGGATGGTTGCTCACCACGGCTATTGGCAGCTCACGCTGGCTGCCGGCCGCTCACTGTAGCCTATGGCAGCCCACTGCAGCAGGGGCTGCAGCCTACACCATCGCCTGGGCTTGCACAGCCCAGCTCCAGGTGGAGCTGTTGTTAGCTGTAGAGGGCAGTGTCACTGGCCCTCATATGTGGGATCCAAACCGGGGCCGCTGGCGTCCCAAAACCAGCTCTTAACCAATGCGCCACTCGGCCGGCCCTGGCCAGAACTTTTGAAGGGACAGTGGTGAGACCTCCTTTCTTGGAACTTGGATGATGGTCTCACACTGTGTTCCTGCCCCACCCTACTGACATTAAATAAAGTCTTCCCTGGAAACGGAGGGGCAGGGATAGATAAGGTAACTATTATTCATTCTGTACATGTTGAGCATGTGTCTCCTGTCTACCATGGGTGGAGACCATGTATGGACTTTGGGGTCAGTTCAAATCCTGCTTCTGCCATTCAGCAAGCGGTTGCATAGGTGAAGGAATTTGCTCGCCCTTGTTTCAGTTTCCTCATTTAGAAAGTGGGGAGAGTAATAGTGTTACTTCATGTGGTTATGAGATAATGCCCAGCTTTATCCTAGCTTTATTCCTTACCTGGTGTGATCATCGAGAGGTGGTGACAAACGGAGTTTGTAGGCCACATTTGACAGTTCTCAGTACCCTGGCCTCTGCGCGATCCCTGTAGAAACCAGGGCTCGGGCCCCAAATTGGGAAGAAAGCTGTGTTCTTAAACCGTTTCTACCCTTCCTCACCCTGGGCGTCCTTTGCATTTTATCATTATCATGAAACATGCTGACAGAGCTCCAGAACCATCTATCCTCACTCCTTGCTTCCTTAAAGAAGCCCTCCTTTCCTTGCCTTTGGGAACCCCCTCAAGAAGCAGTGCTGCTTCTCTCCTTTGGCCTTAGCCATCCAGCAGAGGAGACCCTTGCTGGGTGACCAAACCCAGGAGGTCGACATGGCTGTTCATCCCCAGGTCTTGGCAGGATCCAGTATTCGGGAACAGGAGGGTATCTCTCATGAAATCGGCAGTGCTGGGTCTCCAGACCGCCTCTGCCAGCAGGACATGGAATGAAGCCAAGAAAGGGTCCCAGAGCCATTCCCTGGCATGGAGGCCCTTCCCCGCCCTCCCCCCCCACTACTGCTGGGCTGGGTGCCACATTCTGGACTTATGCCAGATTTGATATGGTTCCTTCCCTGTGCAAGGTGGCCCTTGAGTGGGCTGCTGATTTCCCTGGTAATGGTGCCTGGTGGAGGGAATGCCATTTCTGGACAGGTCCTGGCAGTGCCCTCCAACCCTGGGGCAGCAGACAGGGCACTGAACTCAAAGGCATAAGCCCTCAGTCCTAGTCTCAGCTCTGCCCTGTCAACCCAAGTGGCCTTGGGCAGGTCACTCCTCTTTCTGAGTCTTGCCTTCCTCACCTGAAAAATGAGAGCACAGACCAGGAGATTTCTTTTTTCTTTTTTTTTTGAGGGCAGTGTCACTGGCCCCCATATGTGGGACCCGAACTGGGGCCGCTGGCTTCCCAAGCCAGCGCCCAACCACGGCACCACCTGGCCAGCCCAGACCAGGAAATTTCTAAAGCCCCATCCATGACTGCTAGTTTTTAGTTCCAACTTTTGCTGATCCTACTGACACGGTGAGCTGTGCTCTGAGACCCAGGGAGAAAGGGGCTCCGCCTTCTGTGTCCTCAGAACTCCAACACAGGGGTTTCTCCCAGCTGAGGCCTGAGTAGCCAGTCCCTGCCGTGGCTCAGATGGGCCGGGGGCCGGGAAGGCCCACCCCCCCCAACCCCCCAGTCAAATAGGAGGAGAAAAAGCACCTCCCAAAGGAGATGGTGCTAGATCAAATGCCTTAGGGTGCTGAGTGCTCAAGGGCAAGGTGAACTGTGACTCCTGGCCAGATCCAGCCTGTTTTTAGCATATGTCCTGTGAGCTAAGAATGGTTTTACAGTTTTAAATGGCTGGGATTAATTCCATAGAATATTTTGTGATACTTGAAAATAATATAAAATTCAAATTGTAGTGCCCGGGAGTAAAGGTTTACTGGAACGCAGCTACACTCATTTGCTTCCATCCTGTCTACAACGGTAGACTTGTGTGATTGCTACAGAGACCGTATGACCCAGAAAGCCTGAAATGTTGACTCTCTGGCCTTTTACAGAAAACATTTGCCGACCCCTGCTCAAGATAATTATAGTTCTCCCTAGGCTTGCACTAAACAGTTCTGGAATCTAAATCTAAAAATACTTCCTTTTCATTTAAAAAGAAGTGTTCCTTTTTTCAGCATAAGCAATGAATGTTCATTATGGAAATATTAGATGATGCAAATAAGCAAGAAGACCTTAAAATTACCCGCAATTCTGCCCCCAGGGATAACCGCCATTAGCCTTTTAATGTATATCTTTCTGGATTATATACAGTGTCTGTATGTGTATATCTATGACACATGTATACTTAGCACACCTACAGCTTTTGCAAGTTGTACACATCGGTCCTTTTCATTTAAAAACACATCTCAAACTATTTGCTATCTCTGCCTGTCCGAGTCCCAGTGAGGGTATTCTAGTATTTCAGACCCTTGGGGGACATCTAGACAGTTGGTCCTACTTCAGGTTCAGTGGGGCCAGAGTCATCAGCACATGGGTGGTGGTTTCCACCCCTGGAGAGCATGAGGTCACTGGAACGAGTGTGTAGAGGGGGAGGAACAAAAGGCTGAAGAGGGGAACTCGGGAGATTGCCAACACTCAGGGACAGGTAGAGGAAGTGAATCCACCAGACATGGAGGGAGAAAGGAGGAGGGGAAGGAGGCAGAGGAAGGAAAGACAAGGCGTAGAGCTTAGGCCATGCCTGGCACCAAGCCGCTGCTTGTGAAACGAGAGAGTGACTGGGAGAAATCAGCACCTCCCTTAAAGAAGCCTGAGCTTGGGGCAGCAGGTGTCGCTGCCGAGGGCATTTAGAGAACAGCTGAACAACTGGGAGATGTCCAGAGGCTTCCCAGAGGGGGCGTTGCGCCCGGGGTTGGGGGGCGCATCTGGGCCCAGCCTCCTGGGAGGGAGGCATCTTGGCAAATGTTAGCCAGGGGTCCTGTTGGAAGGCAGGCATGGGGGAGTGTGAGCCAGACTGGTGGAGTGGGGGCTGGGAGTGGAGTATAAATAGGAATACGGTTTAGAGATGCTGGGAAACCCTCCGCTCCGGCTCTGCCTGTTCTTGAGCTGGAGAGGTCCCCAGGGACGCCAGCACTCGGAGGCCCCTGCAGTTCTGTTGCTAAAGTTGGGCCTGGTGAGAAAACCAGAGAGATGTTAACAGAGATCCCATGACAGGTCCGTACATTTGGACACGGGAAGGCCAGACACTGGGTGGCCTTGATGATCTGTATTTCTCCTCCTACTGATTTGTAGATGGTGAGCATCCACGTCTGTGCTTAAGCAAACAGACGGAGCTCTTTCCTTTGATATTTAAGGAAGACGTAAGAAAAAGTTCTGGACTTGGGAATTTTGAAAGCACTGGGTGGTAACTGAGAGACCTTTCTTAAGGGTCTTTAACAGGGGTTACTAAAAGGAATGGGAAAGGGTCTCCTTGGCCTGGGAAGTGAGGCTGGCTTTGCCTGGAAGCAGGAAGATGTGGGAAGGGAGGTCTTACTTCAGCCTCTGGTCTGGGATGCTCTGTACAGCGAGGACTGTGCAGCAAGCTGACAGAAGGATGCCTTGTCCCATCTTATCACTTGGAAATCCAGAGCCTCCCCAAAGATTGCAGGCCAGCTCTAGCTGGGTCTCCAAATAAGGCCACAAAGAAAATGCCGGAAGATGATATATGCGCCTCCATTTCCTGAGCCTTAGAAGACAGAGAGCAGTGGAGTGAGTCTCCGCAGGGCTGATATGGGGCCCACGCAGAGGAGCCAGGAGTGGGGCGGTCGGGGTCAAGAGGGGTCATCTGTAGGTCGGGGTCAAGAGGGGTCAAGGCCAAGGTTGAGCTTGAGTAGTGCACCTGACCTGTGGATCTCTGGGAATCTGCCACTGGAATGGGAGCCCATGAAGAAGGACTCAGGGGCCTGCCAACTCCCCTCCCCATGAGCCCTGGAGGCTTCTTAAAGCATGTTCGGTTGGAACCTCTCTTTAAGATTTTTCCCATCCCTAGTCCATCCCTCAGTCTGGTGTAGCACCTGCCAGCCCAGAGACCTCTGTAGGCCTCTCTTAGGGAGGTACTGCCAGGCAGGAGGCTGCCCCCTCTGCCCCAGCCCACCACCTCCTCACTGCCATTGGGGCCAACGGGGCTGGCGAAGAAGGGTTACGTACGGCCGAGGCTTTGAGTCCAGTATGCAACTGACAGTCTCCTGTCAGTCCTCTTGCCTCCAAACAGCTCCTGGAACTGGGAATTCACAGCATGTATTTCATATAGTCACTCACAATCATGGGAGGGTTCGCTTGGTGCCAGGCCCTGTGTCTGGCTGGCACTGGGTGTAATGATAAGTCAGACCTAGTCCTTGCCCTTAACAAGTTCCCAGGTAAACCAGGGCAATAGATAAGTTACAGGACAGGGAGCCCAGAACTCTGCTTGGGGATGTCCACATGCGGTGGAAACACAGAGGAAGGTCCCTGCCCAACCAGGGCCAACAGGGTTTCCTGCTAGAGAAGACATGAGGGGCAGCGAAGAAGGTTCTAGGAAGACGTCGTGCCTTGACTGAGCCTTGAAGATGTGAGCGCGTGGCTGGCTTTCCCTTAATCCCTGGCCCACCATCGCGGTGTTCCAATTCGCACTGAGAACCAGGAGAACCGAGGAGGTATCACATTCTGGGGAGCGTAGGGCTGGTGGACTGTGCTGCCCAGGCTTGCTCTGATGGACCCCCAAAGAGGGCAGGGCCAGGCCCACCCCGATGGTGCTCACGTCCTACCTACGAAGAGTGGGTCCGGCCTGACACGCAGAAGATAAACCTAGAAACAGGTGCCTGGCCTGGCTGAAAGTGAAAGGAAGGGAACCAGCCAGCATTTATTGCACACGGCAGTGTCCTGGAGAGTCCGGGGACTGAAGGTCTTTGTCCTTCCTGAGCCTAAGGTTTATACATCTGTAGAGAAAAGAGGCTTAAACAAGTCATTATGGTATAGCAGCTAGGTCTAACTGAGCCATTTGTTCATTCATTCCGCAAATACTGACTTGAGCAGCTGGGAGGTTCCTGACGCTATGTACGTAAAGAGGCTGAGGAAACGACGCTGACTGCTCTTGTCTGAAGGACATCACATCTGGTTACGAACATGCATTGGCTGCCCTGGAGCGAGGAGGAGGAAGCATCTCATTTTACCTAGAAGAAGGAGGTGGTGTCATGGGCAGCTTCTCAGAGGAAGGACACTGAGTTTGGAAGTGGTTCTGCCTAGGGAACAATGAGGAAGAGTGCCCCAGGCCAAATGAATGGCATGTACAGATCTATGGGGCGTAAGTGTGCAAATGCCAAGCACGTTCCATAAAACTGGACCCTCCAGGGAGGGGTGAGAGCTAAGACAAAGACACAGGGATCACAACACAAGAGGCCTGGTTTGCTGGGCCCTGGAATCTGGACCTTTTCCTGAGGGGAGTGTTATATTGAAGGATTTTGAATAGGGGAGCGACATTCTCAGAAAGCCACTGAGAAAGTGCAGCCTCGCAGCCTGGTAGCAGTTGCATAGGAGGTTAGGTATCATTCTCATGTAGCAGACAAGGAAATGGAGGCATGGGAGTCTTCCCAGGTCACAGTGCTAGTAAGTGGGAGAGCTGAGATTTCTTCTATGACTCCAAACTGCAGAGAATTTTGAAGAGCAGGCTTGGATGGCATGCGGCCCTCGCTGTAGGACACACAGGTAGGGTCCTGCAGGGGTGACCCTGAGTCCCAGACACTGTGCCTCCTGACCAGGCTTCCTGTACTTCAGCCCTGCTTGCTTCCTGAAGGCCTTCCCCACCTGCTTCCTGCATTCCAAACTAAGGCTGTGGAAATCACTGTGTCCAGAGCATCTGTTCATTGGCAGGGCGACTGGAGGCCTAGCTGGTCTTCCTCCATTCTGGCCACCCCGAAGTCCCCAGACTGGCAATCTCTCTCTTTCAGGCTGGAGCTGGGGTGGGGCAAGGTCAGTGATGAGGGCTCGCGGCTTCTATCCCTGCCTTCCAGCTCCAGACAGCCATGGGGTGACTGGTTTCCCCCGAGGTTTGTTGCAAGCTAGGGGAACTAAAGCTTCAAGCTGTGCAGGGTCAGTTAGAGGATGAAGGAAGAGATGCTATCTGCAGGCTCCCTGCAGGCATTCTCACTGGAAGGAGGGAGTGTCTGAAGTCTCAGCTCATGACGTCTGCAAATTTGGTCATCCGTGGCCTCTGGTTGCTTTTGAAACCTGCCCAAAGGCCTGACATGACTGAGTGACTAAGGTCGGGGCAGGGAGTGGGCAGCAGACGGTATCAGAAGTATCCTGGCTAGTGCTCAGCCTTTGGTACTAAGGGTCAGACTGTCTGGCCTTCTGAAAATGGGCAGTTGGAAGTTATACCCTTCAGCCCCTGGGCCCAGAGAGACCGAGATCTAAAACAAAATAAAACAAAAAGAGGGATTGGAGCAGCACCTGATGCGTACCTGGAACATAGTGCATGTGCACCATGGGCTGTGAACAGACAGCCGTGCCTGCTGTACGCGTGTGTCCCCAGCACCAGGCAGAAGGATCAAAGCGCCCTGGTGAGGGAGGCACACATGAAAAGCCCTCTCGGTGGGCCTGTGATGGAGTGTGCCCAGAGGAGGGTCACTTCGTGGGCCTGGGGGGTCCGGGAAGCTTCTGAAGACCTGAGACCTGAACTTTATACAGGGGTGTGGCCTGGAGTAGAGTTAGAGTGGTGGGGAGTGGAGAGGGCAAAGCCGGAGAGGGCGGGGCGCCCGGATCTTGAGGGGCGTTGGGTGCAGGCCGGGAATTGGGGCGTTATTCAGGAGGAAGGCAAAGGGGCTCCTCATAAGGGTTTGCTGAGGACACTCCGAGCCGGCTCCCTGGATGTTACGTGACGCTGACGCACATGCCTCCACACCAGTCTGCAGTCAAATTTCTGTGAGGTGGAAGCTGCCGCCCAGCTTCCCTGGGTGCTCTGCTAACCTCCTTCTCTGTCTTGTGGTCTCCCGGTGAGGGCCCCCCAGGTGTCCCAGCCCAGGGCAGGTGTTAGGTCTGGGGCCTGGCAGAGGTTGTCCTGGGAGTGGGGACAGGAGGCCGGATGAGCGGCCCAGGGGCCAGACTGGCCTACTGTGTGGAGTTTTCTCTCCTCCAAGGACAGGATGAGATCTGTCAGCCAGGAGACAGGGTCCTCTGACCTGCATGGCTCTGCCGAGTTGTCTCAGTGTAAGTTGGGGGCTCCAACCTGCCTGGCCTTTCCCTGTGGTGGCTCAGCCTGCCAGTAGCTCACCACGTACCCTGCTTCCCACCTCTCTTCCATGCCGGGATCTCAAAGCACCTATGGGCTTTATATGGGGCCTCTTTTCTGGCACATCTTTACGTCTGAGCAGACGCTTGAGGGAAGAAAAGAAGAGGGAGCTAACATTTTCTGGGTATCTTATACTAGTGCTGTGTCATGTCAGCACACTCGGCATCTCCATTCAGATGTTCCCTGGACATCAGACACTGGCCCCCAAACCCCATTCCGCCCCAGGTCTCCCCATCCTCCACTCCCAGCGTTCCTCATCTCCATCCTTCCAGATGCTCAGCAGGCCCAAACCCTCAAGAGTCCCGCTTGATTCCTGTCTCACAGCCCATAGAGAATCCTTCTGCAAACCCTTTTGGCTCCACCTTCCAGAATCCTACCAATTCTCCCCACCTCCACTGTTCCCACCCTGGCCTCAGCCATCCCCATCTCTCTCCTGGACCTCTGAGTCACCTCCTGCCCCAGCTCCCTGCTTTCCCCCGTGCCCACACAGTCTGCTTTACACACGGCAGCCAGAGGGATCTGATTAAAATCTAGTGGGATCACACCACTCATCTCCTCCAACCCTCCCAAGCCCCACGGGCCCCACCGTGACCTGCTTCACCCGGTGCTCCCCTCTGGCCTCCTTTCCAGCCACACTGCTGTTCTAGACCAAACTCACTTCTGCCTCAGGACCTTTGCTCTACTGTTCCTTTGCTGACCTGCTTCCCCAGACTCCACATGACTAGCTTCCTCCCCACGCCTATTTGGAATTTTTCTTAGAAGATGTCACCTTCTCAGGGAGGCCTTCCTGACAACCCTACTTAAAATTGCGATGCCCTCACCTCTTACACCCCTTTCTGCTTTATTTTCTCCATTGCACTTGTCACCACCTAACATACTGTGTATTTTATCTTTATTTGATTGTCTGTGCTGCCCTCCCCCACCACCTTCATGAAAACAGAAGGACAATGAAGGCAGGAATGAATGTTTTGTTGACAAGATTCTCAGAATCAATAACAGTTCCTGGCATGTAGTAGCTGTTCAGTAAATAATGGTCAAATGAATGACCAGAGCCAACGCTAAGAAAGATTTTGTAACTTAATCACCGTCCTACAGCCTGCTAGTGGTAGCACCAGAATTTGAACTTGGATTTTTCTGGCTTTTTATTCAGTGTGTGTGTGTGCGCGGGGAAGACCTGGAGGAGAAAAGAGCACTTAGGGCCTAGGCCACAGGTAGGAGGCAGGGTGGGGAGCATTCCAGTTAGGAGACACAGGGAGCCATGTGGTCGCAGAGTTTGACAACCGGAAATTGCTGCATGGTTTTGAGCAAGCCAGTTCCTCTCTGGAAGTCTCCACATCCTCTGTGGGCCGGCAAGAGATTGGAATGGTGGATCTATAAGTTCCTTCTGCTAACCTTCCAGGGCTCCAGCCCTTTCTTGCTGGGTGCACAGTGGCCTCTGGGCAAGTGTCAGTTACCTGCTGGTCAGTTACCTGGCCTGGCTCCTCCTCCCTCCTGTGCCACCCACTTCTCTGACACCAGCAGGAAATTCTGGGCCGGCAGGTGTGTGCCCAGGAAGAAGTGGCGGGAGGTAGGCTGAGAACTTTATGGACTGACCTGGGCAGGGGGGCAGGAGGGAAGGCCTTCTGGGCAGCGTGCCTGCCCACCCCTGAAGCTCCTAGGAGGGCTGTGCTCCTTCACCATCCCCCACCCCAGCCAGGCGAACGTCTCCAGATGCCCATCTCCCTCTTGCCCTGGCACCAGTTGCCCGGGGACAGCCCCAGATGGCTCCCTGGCCTGGGCACAAAGGCCACACTGTCCCTGGCCCTGGGCTGACCTCAGGGTCACACTGAGCCCTTCTGTCCCCATATGGGGGTGGGGGCAGACAGCACAAGGTGACAGGCCATTTTCCTGCCTCCCTTCCCCCTCAGCCCCCAAATCTGAGGAGCTGACTCTCCCAAGGGAAAAGTGACAGAGGCATCTTGTGTCTTGAGCTATGGAACAACAGACCATTCACTGCCCATTCTGCCCTGACACACCCCAAGACCCTGCCGGGTTCAATGCCCTGATTGTCCCCAGCAGAGAGAGGCATCCACTCTGCTATGGTCACCACCCCTGCCACCTGCTCCCTGTCACCATCAGGAAGTCCATCCCTACATCTGACCTTCACCACTCCTGCTACAGTGACAGCCACTTCCTCTTGATCTCTTCTCAGGCCAGTGGAGAACAGCTGGTCCCCATCCCTCTGTATCACTTGGCCCTACATTCCTGCTCTAGTCAGCTGTCCCATTTCACCCTCCCTTTCCTCCCCACCCCAGACCCAAGCTGGTGGCTCCTTGCTCCTAACTGAACATGAGGAGAGCAGGTGCTCAGGGCTAGGTCTCCTTTGCCTTGTAGAAATTGGGGATCTATCTCCAAGAAGGCTTTTAATGAGCTTCCCTCCCCCTCAGGAAAGAGCAAAGGCGTGAGATTTATGGCAGCTACTGGTGGATTCCTGAACCACAGACCATCTCTCCATCTCATAAGTCCCAGACTGCAGGGTGGCTTTATGGGGGAGCCCTGTTTGTAGGAGATGTGGCTGGCCCCTCTTGGCAGAGCTCAGACTTCAGGGACCCAAGTGCCTGGCTCCCCCGATCCCCCATGGATAGCCATGAGAGAACCTAGGGTTTCAGTTTGTGCTGGGCAGACATTTCCTCCCCTGTAGGGGAAGGGAGGGTGTCTCCTGTACTCAGCCTGCGGTCCGCCCCCCTGCACCTCCGCAGCTCAGAGGGGTCCCCATCTCAGCCAGCTGGGCAGTTCAGAAACCTGGGCAGGTTACCATCCCTTATGTGGACCTCAGATGCTTCCCCAACATGACTCCATGTCCTCAGGCCCAAGCTGGTGGCTCCTTGCTCCTTGCTGCATTGGGGATGCTTTTAAAAAAAACTTCATTTTCCCTGGGCCGGCCGAGTTACGCGGTGGTTAAGTGCTGGCTTGGGAAGCCAGCGGCCCCGGTTCGGTCCCACATATGAGGGCCAGTGACACTGCCCTCAAAAGTAAATAAATAAATAAATAAATAAATAAATAAATAAATAAATAAAATAAAACTGCATTTTCCCTGGTGATGATGCTGGTGTTCAGCTGACATTGTAAACAGCTAATCAGTACAATGAGGACATCTCCCTTCTCCTACTCACCATGTAACAATGCCTGGCACATAGTAGGTACTCAGTCCTCATTTGTTAAGCTGAATAGAGACTTCAGGGCCCGCTGGCAGAGGTAGGCTTAGCTGGCAGCGCAGACCCGAGGCCTGTACTCTGACATGCCCAATCTCAGGGCTCAGGGGAGCAGGAGGGCCACAACTTAGCTGCATTTGGGGGCAGCCAGCAGCCTTCAGGTCCAGGGAAAGGACCTTTTCCAGGCTGGCTGAGGACAGAAGGATGCGATCATTAAGCAAAGCAGACATGTTACTGACCCATAATTCCTTAAACCAGGAGGATTCAGGAGGGGCCTGGTTGCCTTGGCAACTGGGTATTGGCCAGTGACAGGGCCGAGAGCATCCTCTGGGAATGAGCTGCTGTTCCTGGTGCGTGGGTACAAGCTGGGAGAGGCTGCGAGGTGGCCCCCTGCCATCACAGGGCTGGCCCCTGGTGCCTCCTAGGTAGGTGTCGGTGGGGGCCCTTGTGGGACCTCTTGGTCCCAGCCCCACTGCAGCTGAGGGAGATGTGGGCAGAGCAGGATGAGGGGCGGCCACCTTGGGGGCTTATGAAACCAGGGAGGGCGGGGGAGAGGCAGGACAGAGAAGGGTCTTCAGGAAGAAGCAGATGCACACGTCTCTTTGGGAGGCCAACAGGGTGTCCCCTCACTCAGAGGACAAGAGGGCTGCAGGGAGAGAATCCTTTCTCGCTGGGAAAGGGCCCTGGGGGTGAGCAGAGCAGCCCACCCCTCCGCATTGTGTTCTCTGCAGTGGACACCCTGACTGCTCAGAACTCCTGGGGTGCCTCTCTGTTTCCGGCCAACTTCTGTGTTTCCCCTGAGACCTTCAGCTGCTCCTAACTAACCTCCCGCATTTTAGCTGGAGAGATGGGGCTGGGCCAGCTAGGACACACACATTCCCCCCATCTCTTTCCTCTCTTCTCCTGTCTCCTGGGGACCCAGAACAAGCTGCAGAGGGACCTCCAGCTATTGGTATTAGGATAAAATGGGGTTTGGAGCAGACTCTGTGTCACAAGGGTCCAGGTCAAGCTGATGTTCCACTTTGGGCATCAATCAGTGGGCTCACTGGCTGCTGACATGTTCAAGCTCTTACACACAAGTTGGTAAAGAGCTGCTGGCTCAAGGGCCACCTGGTTCTGGTGCCCTCCCTGCCATGCAGCCCTCCTTCCAGAACCCTCCAGACCTCCGGCAGCTCAGAGGTTACCATCCAGCCCCGGGGAGCCCTCCGGGATCCTCCGGCACATCATGCTGCCATTATGAGCAATACTTTGCTGTTCTGATTGGTCTGTATTGTGAATGTTTCTCCAGGGGCAGGGAGTCCTGGGGGTGATTCACAGGGAGGCAGAGGGTTCAGTCCCCCGCCTCGGGGAGCTCCGACTTTGTGGGGAAGACTCAACCCTGCGTCCCAAGTGCAGGACAACTGAGCTTGATGGGAAAATGGAGACCAAGACCCGGAATTCACTTATTTTATTTTATTTTATTTTTTTTGAGGGCAGTGTCCCTGGCCCTCCTATGTGGGACTGAACCGGGGCCCCTGGCTTCCCAAGCCAGCGCTTAACCACCGCGCCACTTGGCCGGCCCCCGGAATTCACTTTTGGTGCCGACCAGCCCCTGTGGCCTTGTTGTCACTGTTATTCTCGCTCCGCCCATCTCAGGACCTGCTGCCTCGTCCTGCTGACAATGAACGTGATGAAGAACTTTAAGCGCCGCTTCTCCCTCTCCGTGCCCCGCACTGAGACCATTGAGGAATCCTTGACTGAGTTCACAGAGCAGTTCAACCAGCTCCACAACCGGCACAATGAGGGTGAGGGGTCTGGGGCCCTCCCCCGCGCCGGCATGGCCGCCAAGACCCTCTTTGCCCTCCCTGACCACACCTTCACTGCTGGCCTGGGGTGGGGGGGCGGAGGTGGAGGATTAAAGCCGCTTCCCCTCCCTCCGGGACTGGGAGGCAGAGAGGGGAGCTGATGCCTCTCCCTCTCAGACCTGCAGCTTGATCCTCTTGGCGGAGACCCCCAGCCAGAGTCCAGCACCTTCTCCCCCTCAGACAGTGGGGAGGAACCCGGGCAGCCGTCCCCTGGCATGCAGTACCGGCGGCAGAACCAGCGCCGCTTCTCCATGGAGGTGAGGAGCTCCGGGCTCTGCCCTGTGGACATGGCAGGACACATCCACCAATGTGTGTCCAGGAGAGTGGTTGCCTTGGAGCCAGACTTCATGGGTTCAAACCCCAGCTCTGCCATTGATTAGTTCTGCGATCCTAAGCAAGTTTCTCAACCTCTATGTACCACAGTCTCTCTGTGTTAAAATAGTCATCGTGAAGATTAGATGAGTTAATATATGCCAAGGGCTTAGAACATTCCAGGTACATAGCAAGGGCTAGACAATTTGACTATTGTTTTCATGACCTATATACATGTACCCAAGTATATGAAAAATAGGCTTACAGAATTATAGTGTCTGAGATACAGGCCCAGAGAGGGGAAGGTACTGCCAAAGGTCACGCAGCAACCCCTGGGTGTGTTCCCATACTCGTATGTTTCTGAGCACATCTTTCAAGCAGCAGTGAGCCTGGGATCACAGCTCATGGTCTGGCCCTTCTGGAGTTGCCTACAGGGAAAGCCGGGCCCAGGGTGAGAGGCAGGGGTCCCACAGCACCAGCTACCCTGGAGCAAACACTGGTATCCCTGTCTCATCCCGGCCACTGCAGGACATCAGTAAGAGGCTCTCTCTGCCCATGGACATCCGCCTGCCCCAGGAATTCCTGCAGAAGCTACAGTTGGAGAGCCCAGACCTGCCCAAACCTCTCAGTCGCATGTCCCGCCGAGCATCCCTGGTGAGTTCCAAGAGGGTCAGAGGTTCACCAGTGTGGAACACCCTCTCCCCACCGTGGACACATCAGTCCTGGGTTGGCCTGTCCCTGCTGAGGCCTGCAGCAGTTTCCAGAGAGGTTCCCAAGCCTCTGGCGCCACCTGCTGGCCATATCAGATGCATACAGCCCAAAGTCATTGGTCCACCTTTGTTTCCTGAAAGGGTCCCACCAGCCCCGGGCCGCCTCTGGGTCCCAGGGTCTCCACTGACGTGAGATCAGTAGACTAGCCGGCATGTGTTTCCCAGTCCTGGCTGCCTGTCATATTTCATATTGGGAACATCTCCCAAAACACAAACGCTGGTCCCCACTCGGGATACCTACAGAATCAGACTCTCCGGGTGGTGGGGCCCAGGAATCTGCGTTGTTAAGCGTGGAGTGTGCTGATGCGAGATGCTGTTGGGGAGGTGGGTTCTGAACTGGACAGGCGACGAGCAGTGGGGAAAAAGAAACCGTTCTTGCCCTCAAGGAGCTAGTAGTCAGCAGGACAGACAGGTGATGAGGCCATCGCAAGTGCCACAGCCCTGGGCTCCACACCCTCCGCTGCCAGGGGAGAAAGGAACTCCCATTTCCATGGGATGGAGGGACGAGAAGGGGAAGGATTTGAGGCTGCCCTCACCTCTACTGCCCTGTTGTTCCCTCTCCCCAGTGGGGGTCTCATTACCTTTCTTCCTGGAGGCTGGAGGGGGGAGGTGTAGTGGCAGGGCTGCTGGGGTCTTCAAGCTCACAGGCCCCTATGTCTCTTCCTCTCAGTCAGATATCGGCTTTGGGAAACTGGAAACATACGTGAAACTGGACAAACTGGGGGAGGTAAGAGGCTGGGTTTGGTCTTCTCAGGGCAGCCAGGCAGGATGGGTAGGAGGAGGGACAGGGCCTTGCCCAGCCCTCCCGGATCGGCCCTCTCACTGCCCCTGCCCCACAGAGGCACACGGTCTTGGCCTGGCTTTTGGGCCTAGCCTCTGGCAGCTGTTGAGATAGGCCCAGGTCCTGCAGGAGGGCATAAGGATAGAGTGGCCTGTAGGCTCGGGGCAGGTTCCAGTAATTTTTTTTTCCCCGCAAGTATTTCTTATCTGGGTTCGAATCCCAACTCTATTATTTACTATCTGTGGACTCGGGTGCGTTATGTAACTTCTCTGTGCCTCAGTTTCTTCCTCTGTCAAGTGGAGATCATAACTGTTCTACCTCACAGGGGTGTGTGAGGACTGAACAGGTTACTAGAATAAGCTTCTGTCCGGTACATAGACAATGCCTGGACATAGTACATGCTGTGTAACTGTTAGCTGTTTCTGTGATCACTGCACCAGGCTTTGTGTTCAAGGCTGGGGATGGGCGGAGGTTCAGAGAGAAGAGGAAGAGGGCCCTTTCCCTGCAGAAACCCAAAGAGGAGACTACATAAATATCAACATCAGGAAAAACAAACGGGCATCACAATAGAGGGGCACCTGGCCTGCTGAGGGCTTAAGGGAAGGACAGCTCACTCTGACCAGAAGGCGTTAGGGACAGCTTCACAGAGAAGTGAAAGGAGAAGAAGTGGAAAGTGCACGCCAGCCAAAGTCACAGCCCCAGCGGAGGCACAAAGCAGGGGACGCTGGACAGAGGAGAGCAGTGCCTGAGTCGGGCTGGGGCTACTGGGGTTCTTGTTCCCAGGGCACCTATGCTACAGTCTTCAAGGGGCGCAGCAAACTGACAGAGAACCTCGTGGCCTTGAAGGAGATCCGGCTGGAGCATGAGGAGGGGGCACCCTGCACTGCCATCCGCGAGGGTACAGCACTCCTGAGGGCTACTGGGAGGAGGGGTTCATTGACCTGAGCCCTGGTGGGAGCTTGGGGGTGGAGGATCATTGCTGAAGCAGGGACCCCTTGGGCTGATGCCAGGAAGAGAGGGGGTGAGCGGCCTCTGAGGCACCAGGGACCCAGGCAGGCCCATCTCCCCACAGTTTCTCTCCTGAAGAACCTGAAGCACGCCAATATTGTCACCCTGCACGACCTCATCCACACGGAGCGGTCCCTCACCCTGGTATTTGAGTACCTGGTGAGTTGGGAGCTTCTCCCCCTTGTATTAGGGGGGCAGGGGATAGAGGAGGTGGTGGGGGTGCCCCAGGCCTTGTTCCACAATCAGGTTCTCAGATGCTCTCAGGTAGGAATGGGCCAAGGGCCCAGGCCTAGGAGCAGCTTTGAACCAGGGATCTGTCCCATACCTGGGCTTGGACTCTCCCCAGAGAGGGGCTTCCAGCCAGGGGACAGGGCAGGGCTGAGCCAGGCTCTATTCCAGGACAGTGACCTGAAGCAGTATCTGGACCATTGTGGAAACCTCATGAATATGCACAATGTCAAGGTGAGGGCCTTTGGGGAAGGGACCCCACCTTCAGCTCCCCGCTGATCTTGGCGCCCACCTGTTCTCAAGCCCAGTGTGGGAACCCACTCCCCACTAGGATCAAGGCTGCTGAGGTTGCTCAGACCTTCAAATGTAGGAGGGAGGGAAGGAGCAGTGTCATTCGCGGAGGACCAGGAACTGTGCTGAGCACCTTACCCCACCATACAGACACACACCCTCTGCCACTGTCCAGCTGTTGATATAAACCGCTCCTCCTCCCCCCCTAACTTTGAGCATCAGTTCTTCCATCTCTCAGATGAGAGCATGAATTACCTGCAAGGATGAAGGAGGCTTTTGGGGAAGCTCAGAGGGATGAATGACCTCTTCTGGTGTTTGTCAGAGAATCGAGCACCTGTAACCCCAAATAGTGGGCTTGCTGGCCCTTCCTGGGCCCCTCAGCTCCTGGGCTGGAGAGCTCTCCCTCCTGCCCCTCCGCACACCTGGTGTCCTCCCCTCTGGATCGGTTCCCTGGGGTAGATGGGGCCGCAGATGGGGCTGCAGTGTGGCCAGGAGAACCAGGTAGCTCTCCAGTACCTCACCCCTGCCCAGTCCTTGACCCATCCCCATCCCAGCCATGGCGCAGATGTGCAGGTCTCCGGATGGACATGTTCCCACCTTCCACTGCTCCCTCCTGCCCCAGATTTTCATGTTCCAGCTGCTCCGGGGCCTTGCCTACTGCCACCGCCGCAAGATCCTACACCGGGACCTGAAACCCCAGAACCTGCTTATTAACGAGAGGGGGGAGCTGAAGCTGGCTGACTTTGGTGAGGGCCTGAGCCCTCAGGGCCAGGTGGGGGGCCAGCAGTCTCCTGGAATGCGGGTGCTGCGGTGGGAAGAAGTTCAATGACATGTGTGTTCCTAGGACTGGCCCGGGCCAAGTCAGTGCCCACGAAGACCTACTCCAACGAGGTGGTGACTCTGTGGTACAGGCCCCCTGATGTGCTGCTGGGGTCCACAGAGTACTCCACCCCCATCGATATGTGGTGAGTGAATGCTGTGGGAGCCATGACAGCGCCCTTTCTCTGCTCCAGGGGTCTCTAGGAAGAACTGCCTAGCTTCCTTTGACGGCAAGCCCTGTGGCATCCTATTGAATTGGATGTTAAAGGATGAAGTCTGGACCACATTGGGGTTTCCCTGGCTCTAAGTAGATCCTCCAAGCTGTTTCTGAAATAGTCCCCCAGGGGTTCATAGGGGGTTACCAGAGGGTACAGGAGGGGGCCCCCACAGTAAATACGATGACTCTTCCCCAAGCATCAGTTCCACTGAAAATTTTGGGAAGGCTATAATTTTTTTTTTTTTTTTTTTGAGGGCAGTCACTGGCCCTCACATGCGGGACCGAACCGGGGCCGCTGGCTTCCCAAGCCAGCGCTTAACCACCGCGCCACTCGGCCGGTCCTATAATATTAATTTTATGTTAAAATTAACACGCATATGATCTACTGTGGAATGAAAACTCTGCTCAATTTTAAAGTTAATACACAGGTTTCCAATGAAAAGCCACTGTGCCCTGTGCCCCAGGGTTCTTTAGGAAAATGGATTCATGACTTTTCCAGTGGGGACACACAACATGGGAAAAGTTTGTGACAACTCAAAGAACTGTCACATGGGTGCTGGCTGTGCAGACCAGAGTGAAAGGGGAGAGGTCAGGGTGTCCTAGAGCCCAGAGACGTCCCCAGAGGCTGGGCTATACCAGGAGTCCCCACTGCCCTGGGCCACCCGCCCGAGCGCCAGGACCTAGCTGAGCCACCGTGAGGCAGGGCATCATAGTGGAGCAGCCCTCGGAAGCCGAGCGCGAGGAGGCACAGCCTGACGCGCCCCTGCCCATTGCTCCCGCAGGGGCGTGGGCTGCATCCACTACGAGATGGCCACAGGGAGGCCCCTCTTCCCCGGCTCCACAGTCAAGGAGGAGCTGCACCTCATCTTCCGACTCCTCGGTCAGTCTCCTGCGCTTCCCCAATACAACCACCAGGGGGCGCCAGAACTCCGTCCTGCCGGGGCGCACACAGGGACTGGGAAGTGGGGCTGCGCCTGCTCAGGGCGAGGACCCCTTATGGAGCCTTGGCTGTTCTCTGCCTCCACCCGCTGTATTGCACCCCTCCGCGTCGCCCTTGGCCCTGGTTCCTCACCGTGCTCTCCCCACCCCTTCTTGTCTCCCCAGGGACCCCTACAGAAGAGACGTGGCCCGGAGTCACGGCCCTGCCAGAGTTCCGCTCCTACAACTTCCCTCGGTACCTCCCCCAGCCGCTCATCAGCCACGCTCCCAGGTAGCCCTGCCTCCCCACACCTCCTCCCCTGCGTGTGGGCCTGGCTGTCGCTCTTGGAAGTGGCCACACACCCCACCCTCCCCGCCCAACCCAGGCCAGGCCTCTGCCAGCTCCTTCTTCTTGCAGGTTGGACACTGATGGCATCAACCTCCTGACCAGCCTCCTCCTGGTGAGTGTGTCTCCAGCTGGGCCCAGGGACAAGCAGCCAAAGACAGCTGAAGCCCCAAGACCCACCCCACTCTGGTCATGTGACAGTCTTAACTGTTAGCCCCTGACACTCCCCCCCCACCCCAATACCAAGAGGAGCACTGGTTTCCCCACTGACTTCAAGCGGGGGGCACTCTGAACTCAAACCGCAGTTCAAACCCACCTACTAGCTGTGTAGCTTTGGGGAAGTTACAGAGCTGTTCTGTGCCTGTTTCCTCAAATGCAAAGTAGCATTAATCATTCATATTTTATGAGATGGCTGTGAGGGTAAATTGAGATCATGAAACACACTTAATATGGTGCCTGTCTTAAAGTAAGCACACTGTAGAGGGTACTTGTTGGTGTTACGTATTAATATTGAGGTTATTAATGTTGTGATTGTGGTTGCTTTAGCATCTGCATTTCTATCCCGAGAGGAGGTCATCCCGAGGCTCCTTTTCTGGTTTTTCTCCTGGTGGGAGCCTGAGCCCTGAGACTGCCTTAGGTTGGGTTGGAGGTGGGAGCTGGCTCCTGACCCCAGGGCCTTCTAGGCTTAGACCCAGGTCCCTCTCATCGTAGCCACATTACTCAGGATAGGAATGACACTGCCCAGAGGGGTCCCCGCCGTCCCCCACCCAGGGCCCAATAGCCTCGCCATGCCTTTCAGTATGAATCCAAGAGTCGCATGTCAGCAGCGGCAGCCCTGAACCACCCGTACTTCCGGTCTCTGGGAGAGCGTGTGCACCAGCTCGAAGACAGTGAGTGTCGGGGGAGGTTCGGGGAGGGGGCAGGGCCACCCCAGAACCAGGAAAGGGGGCAATAGTTCTTTGAAGAACTAGAACAAAGAGGCCAGAGGCCCTCAGGCCAGCTGAGCAGCGCTGGGCCCATGGTTTCCCATCCTTGGGTTCTCATGTGTGGCTAAGGATCTGAGACACTGCCTGAAATGCCCAGTTTGGTGCTCCGGGGCCAGTCCTAACTGAAGGGGTTTCCCCAGCCAGGGGCTGATCCCAGCTCCATGCACTCAGTGGGTATGGAGGCCGTAGGCTCCAGGAGCAGAGCCAGTCCGCCCAGCGCTGCCTTTCTCCTGTCTCTTCCCAGCTGCCTCCATCTTCTCCCTGAAGGAGATCCAGCTCCAGAAGGACCCAGGCTACCGGGGCCTGGGCTTTCAACAGCCAGGTAAGGGCTTGTACCTCCCCTCATGAGAGGAGACCGGGGCAGCCTGCTCCTCCCTCTCAAGGAACAGAGATGGGGCCCAGCAGTGGCCTCGCTGACATTGGCTCCTTTCCGGGGGCCCATGGGGAGCAGGTTTCCCTATCTTCTGCTCAGGCTTCCTCCTCCAGTATCTCCCTCCTCACCCTCCACCCAGACAGAACTGGGCTGTATCTGACCTAACTCTGACAAAGATGCATGCTGTCTGCAAACTCTGAGCTGTCTAACTAGCCTTCACCCTGGAGAAGTGTGCACTTCGTCTCTAGAACAGCTGATGGCCTTGGAAGTGACAGGAACTTTCCATGCATTATCTCATTTAATCCTTAAAACACCCCTTGAAGTTGGTACTATTTTTTTTTTTTTTTTTTTTTTTTTAGCTGAGCCACCCTGACACCCAGCTCGGGCTGGGCATCAAACTGCTGTTGCTCAGAGCTCAGCTCGCACTCTTGAGCGAGCTCTTAACCAACTGAGCCACTCGGCTGGCCCGAAGTTGGTACTATTAATGCTCCCCATTTCACAGTCAATGAAACCGAGGCTCTGAGAGATTCAGCCACAATTTCACTCAGCTCCTAAGTGGCAGAGATGGGATTCGAACCCAGGAACTGACTGGCTCCTGAGCATATGCTCTTGTTCACCCTATTAGCAGTTCTGGAGTGTACCCTTCCCTCTGATCCTGGGCACCCTCCAGCCCAGCCCCTCCCTGCAGTCCCCCCTTCTCCTCTGTGCTCCAGGACGAGGGAAGAGCCGGCGACAGAGCATCTTCTGAGCCATGCCCACCCCGCTTCGGCCCAAAGGAGGAGAGGTCGCACTGAGCGCAACTGCAGGCAGGGTGTGGCCTGTGCGGCCCTCGGAGGACTGAGGAATGAGGGCTAAGGCCAGCTCAGGACCCCTTGCAGCCCTGCTGGCCACAGCTGTGTCCTGACCCTGCTTCCCACAGGCCTCCCAGGTGGACTTGACCTGGACACCAACCCCTCCATCGCCCGCCCTGAGCTGCTTCCCTGGGAGGAGGTGAGGGGGGCAGGGGAGACTTCGGACCCTTTTCCACTTCAGAGTCCTTGGGTATCAGTGTGGGACCAAAAGGGACGGGAGAACCTAGCTGCTTGGCTGAGCCCTGGACACAGGCACCACCATGCCTCCCCCCGGGGGTCCGCCTGCCTCACTAGTCTGGTAGAGCCCCTGACAGGCCCCTTGGAGCCCACACATCTTTCACCTTTCCCTCTGCGAGCAGGAAGTGACATGGCACCTTTACTAGGACCCTGGAATCCTGGATGCCAATGTGTGTGTGCCAAAGCCCACCCTCTGCCTGAGGGGTCCTGGAGCAATAGGGGGGATAGTAGCCCCATCCCCTCTTCTCATCATCCCACCCTGTTCCCATTCCCCACTCCTCGCCAGAGGCCCCATATGCTGCTGAATGCTCAGCTGAGTCCAGAGGTGGCCTGGTACCCCAGCTGTACTCCTACCACCTCAGCTGACCCCCACCTATTTCCCCAGTCTGAATGGTATTGCCTTAATTTGGTAGGTGGTAGAGCACTCACTGCCCTTGGAACCCTAACCCAAGCTCCTATCTGTCCACCCTTTCTGAGAGTGGCTCTGCTTGTCACACCTGAGCACTGATAAGCTAGCCCTGGACCAGGGCCCTGAAGGCGGCCCCAGATATGTGGGGTCACCTTGACCCTGGTGCCAGGCTGACCTGAGCTCCTTGGGGCTGGCGCAGCCTCCCCGCCCCCTCCTTCTCAGCCTCCTCAAAGGGTGGTCACAAGAGGGAGAGTGTGGATGCCACAGACTGAAGTAGAGAATGGGACAGGACAGGCTGTGATTCTGAGAGCCCCACCTCAGGGGGCTGGGAGTATGAGGCGCTGCAGCCCCTGAAGAAAGCACTCCTCAGCACCCCTCTGGATCATGCCTGTTAGAATCCCAAGGATGCCTCCACACTTGGCTGAGCCTTGAAGGGCAAGGCCAAGGGGAGGCCAGGCCCAGCCTTTCTACACCAGCCCACCCCCCTCAGCCTGAGGACCAGTCCTGGAGAGTCTCAGCCTCCCCAGGAGTCCATCCACTTCTCCCCCATTGTACTGTGAATGTCCTGTGATTCAGCACAAAGGCAGATGCTATATTTAATTCATGTTGTACAGAAAGGAGCAGGCAGTCTCGTGCAGAAAAGCTGAATTGGACAGATTGATGCCAAAGACGAGGCCTTCTGCAGGCCTCAGGAGTGTGGGTGGGTGTGCGTGCACGCATTTGTGTATATACATAGATATGTATATATAAAGTGGAGCGAGAGTTTGGTTTGTGTGTGTCTCTGAACCTACCTGGGCTGTAGGAGGGGTGCCCTGTACCCTCCCTGCTGTATTCTGGATGCTGCTGCATTTAGGACCAGAAGTCAACTCTGGGTGTTATGGTGGGAGTGGAGGAGACCTGGGACTCCAAGCTCTGCTTCGGGCCTTGACCCAGGTTGGTGCTTGAGGGGATAAGCCCGGGGGTTAGGGCCCAGTACTGTTTTCTGCAATGGGCAGACGCAAGGTTACCTTCAGACACCTGTGACCTACACCTCCAGCTGAGTACTGCACTTGGCAATGGAACTAGCTGCCCAGCCTCACAGTTCCAGAGGAGGGGGCATGGTCCGGATCCACAAGCAATAAAGACAGTACAGTATGGGGTCAAGAGCAAAGGTCTAGTTCCAGGCCACCGAGGCTGGAATCCTGGCTTCGCCACTTCCTAGTTATGGGACATTATAATATGGCTACTCTGTGCCTCAGTTTACCCTTCTGTAAAATGAGGTGGTCATAGGATCAGTGTGGAGATTAAGTTGAGATTAGTGTGGGGGTAACACATGAAAAACTTGCAGAATTTATTGACCACATTGAAGGAACCATGTGTTTGTTATGTTATCTGTCCAGGGTGGAAGCAGGCATCACTCACTAGAGGGGTGAAGGTTTGTATGGAGGCACAGGAATGAATAAACCCCTCTGTCTGTGGGGAGCCACCCATCTTCCCAAACTGCCACCAGAGTTCAGAATTCTGATGTCCCTTCTCCTAACATATATGTGTTAGGCAATGTACTGTGAGCTTAAGAAACATTATCTAAATTAAAAAAAACATTTTTTAAAATTTAACAGACATTTATTAAAAATCCTGGCCCAAACCACTCTGTGAAACACTAAAGATTCAAAAATAAGTAAACAGTGCTCTCCCCTCAAGGAACTCACAGTCTGGTCAGGGATAAATAAGCTGATGGCAGACATAATAATGGCTTTGAAGTGGGCTCTGTTATCTGTATTTCGCAGATGCGCAGCGATAATCCCAGAGGGTGTGAGCAGCTGGCCCAGGGCGTGGCTCTTTATGCATACCTCCCCTCCCCTCCCTCAGCCTCTGCAGTTCATCAGTCTTGCAAGCCTCAGAAAGTGAGTTTGGACCTGTGCCCTCTAGGCTCAGTTCATAGTTGTGAATGCAATGAGTTAACATCAAAATGAAACATCTGATACATTAGGAACCTGCTAGAACCCTTTCTCCCCTTCTCTTCCCTTCCCTCTGCCTTGGGCTCAGACCTCTTTAAATGTGAGTGTCCATTTATAGTCACATGGTCTTATTTCTAGGTGTTTCCAAACTGCTCCCCCCACCCTCTTCCCATCTTCACCCCCAAGGTCCTCAAAAGAATATGGGCTGGGGCTGCAAGGGTCTTCAGGACGTCTCACTGACTGTCCCACTGTCATCTCTAAGGGGCTGTGCCCCTCCCTGGCAAGCTGCCCATGGCCTTTGTGCCCAGCCCTGACCCTTTGGTTCTCCAGCCTGTCTGAGCACCCACTGTGCACTGCACTTTTCCACTAAACCCAGGGCCCGCCTCTCCCCGAGTGGGCCTTCTCCCTCCAGCCTTTGCTCCTCTGTCTGTCCGTGTTCCCTCTGCCTGGACTAACCCATCCCCCTCCTTCTAGCTCCAGCTCAGTCAGACTCACTGGGCGTTGGGAAGGTGCCTTCCCCTTGCTGAGACTCAGTGCTCCTGTCTGTAATGATGAGAGGCCCCAGATACCTTCAGACTATCCTCTCTGCTCCCAATAACATCAGCCTGTCCCCCACTTTAGTGTTTGGTATGAGCCATTTCCCTTTTTCCCAACAAACCCTCCTCCAGGAAGCCTTCCTTGATCAACCATATGAACACTCGATGGGCTTAGTTCTATTGGCACCGAGTAGGCCTACACCAATGCTGACGCGAGGGAGTCATGGGGGCCTTAGTCCAAAATACACAACCTAAGTCAACACGATTTAGTATGAAAATGTTCTAGGTAAGACCTCCAACACTCCCCTACCCCCAAGCCTGACAACCTAGAAATTCTAATAGCCTGTAGTCCACACTCAAGTTTTGCAATGTCTGTTAGGTCTCTTCCTTGGGTTTAGGTTGTAAACTGCCTGGGTTGAGGAGTGCCATGCCCTCTTGAGTGTGATCTCCCCCAGGTGGGCCACCCCCCGACACACACCAAACTGCTTTGCTAGGATAATGACACCAGTTGATGACCAAGTAATTCCTTTATAATTATTGAGGCACTTTCAAGCTCAGGAGCCCATTTTGCTCTGAAAACATCCTGTGAGATAGACAGGGCAGGTATAATTATGCTATTCCTGGATATGGAAACTGAGGCCCTAGGAGGTTGAACACCTTGCATTTTGTTAGTTAAGGGACAAAGCCAGGCCTCCCACCAGATACGCCTACCTGCCTCACTGCCCTCTGAACTGCTTTGTTTGCCAGCTCAGGTTTTCATCTGTTCCAGTGTCAGGGCTGTTGAGCGGTGGCCCGGGGCTGGCAGGGGAGCCAGAATAAGCAGATCTGACTTCTAATCTGGCCATCGCAGCTGGTTCAGAATGCAGCCAAGCTGGGGGTATTTGGTTGGGCTCCCACTCCTCCCCTTCCCGTGTCCACAGCTGCTTCTCCCCACGCCCTCCAGCTCTGGGAGCCGTGGGGTGGGGTCCCAGGAGGATGTGAGCCTATGGACCGGGCGGGGTGTTTTTCCTACTCAGCATTGTTCTACCTTGTCCATTGTGTGGGCGAAGCGCAGGACGTCACCAAGTCCTCTGGCAGGCTTTCAGCAGAGCTGGGGAACATTTCCGGAAGGAACTGAACCGTTATGAATGGCTGAAGCTTTTCAAAAGTATTGGCCTTTCCTTGGATTGGCCAGCCTAGGGGAGCCGAGAAAAGGAAGGACTTGGAGACTCCCCACTCCCAACGGCAGCAGCTAGCTATGAGGCTAAGGGTCCCAGGGAAGTTGGCCTTCCTTGCTGTCAGCATGAAGGCTTTGGGGTTGTAAGGTGGAAGGGAAATTGCGGGGAGGGAGGGGGAAGGAAGGTTTGGCCAAAATTGAATTGTATTTTATTTACAACATCTGACCCCAACTTGAAATGGCTCACACCTGAGGATGGGTACAGACCTCGTCATCTTGAAAAGCTTTGTTGAGCTCTCCCCAGAGGAAATGCAAGGTCAGAATTGTTTTAAAGCAGCTCAGTGTTTGCCATGGTGTGGTAATACTCAGTGTTCTCAATTCCCAGGGAAGGCATTTATTGGTGCATCCCTCTTTACCACTAGCTGGGCGTGCCCCCAGAGCAGTTCCTAGGTGCCAGATGCATCCATTTTCTCATGGTTTGCTTTAATCCTCACAGCAAGACCAATAGGCAGGCAAAGTACCCCATTTCTTATAGGTGAGGAAGCTGAGTTTCATAGAGGTTAGGAATTAGTTTCAGACTACACAGCTACTTGGTGGCAAAACTGGGATTTACCCCCAAGTCCCACTCCAAAGTCCATGTTGTACAGCAGGATTTCGCAAACATTCGTGTGTATCAGAATTGACTGGGGTACTGGCTAAGAATGAAGATTTCTGGGCCCTGTCCCCTCTCCCCCATTCTAATTCAATAAACCAGGGTTGGGGGGCAGGATTCTGCGTTCTCATCAAATAACAGGTAATTCTGAAACTGTGGGCCACGGATTGAGAAAAGCTGCCTTGCGGGCCAGGCTCCATTTTATGACTTTAGCCCAAAGTAGCATCCTGCTCTGAAAACAGGGGCAGCCCCAGGCCCCTGCCAAGACCTCAAGAGGTCACCCTGTCTCCCCACTCATCCCTTGCCTGTGGAGCGGAACCCAGAAGTAGCCGATCCACAGTCTCTAAAAGTCTCTGATCACCCTTTTAACATTTTAAACCCACAGGAGAGCAACCTGAGTGACAAAATCAGGGATAAAGTGGACTTCATTCATTCCTCAGATGTTTATAGACCCCTGCCTTGGGAAAGGCCTTGGGACAAACACCTCTGAGATGCTGAATAGAGCAGATTTCTCACGGCAGGTGCATCAGGAACCTCCTGCTTTGAGATTATTTGGGGTTCGCTAAGAATGCAGAGTCCTAGGCCCCACCACAGACATCCATAGTCAGAATCTCTAGGGGTGAACACAGGGGATCTGCATTTTAAATATGCTCTGCAGGCAATTCTGAAGCAAATAGAGGTTTGCAAAGTAGTCCCCAAAGGGTCTGGGAGGAAAGGAACTCCTGAGGCTCAGGAATAAGGCAGAAATCCCTGGGGTGCAACTGTGGATGAGTGGAAGGGAGTGCTGTGCTCAGTGTGTGGAATTCGGGGTTTGAATCCTGGTTTGGCCATTCTACGATCCTGGACACATGACCACCTCCCTGAGCTCAAAGCCTTACAGGCCTGATGAGGATGATCTGGTCCACATCTTCGCATGCTTGTGAAGACCTTGGGAGAGGTGCTGAATGGTGAGCACCAGGTGTGTGGTGGAAGCTTATTTGGTGTTTTGAGGCAATACCAACAGAGGGCTCCTAGCAGCATCCTGCTGGTACAGACCCACTCCCTCTGCTGGGTGGTCAAGGGCGCGTTGGGTGTGGTAGAATTCAGAATCATGACTCTGGACTTGATGGAGTAGCCTTGAGCACCCTTAGAGGGTCAGGGGTCAGACTAAGGTCTGGAGGGCTGTCTACCACTCCATTCCCCTGTCCATCTACACCCAAGGCCCTCAATGTACTTAAATAGGTCACGCCAAAAGCATGGGCTCTGACCTGAGGGGTCAGCTCAGGGGCGCTTCCTCATCCTACCCTCTCTGTTACTTAGTCTTGTTTTCCTGCAGTTGTCTCGGATGAGCTGGGGGACCTAACTGTTTCTTCTCCCCTCCCACCACCCTCGGATAATTTCAAGGACCTCTATCCCTCCTTGGCCTACATGCTCTCATTAGAGGCTCTGCACCTCAAGTATCCCAGGGGCCATCCTCAGGCCAACCAACAACTCCTTCATGAGGATAAACCAATTCCTACCCAGGAGGTAGACCAAGCATACTGGGGCTGTCCACAGGAATATGTGCAATTTACAAGAAGATGCAAGAGGGCAGCCGAGTAGCGCGTTGGTTAAGAGTTGGCTTGAGGGCCAGCCAAGTGGTGCGGTGGTTAAGCGCTGGTTTGGGAAGCCAGCGGCCCCGGTTCGGGTCCCACATATGAGGGCCAGTGACACTGCCCTCAAAAAAAAAAAAAAAGAGTTGGCTTGGGACACCAGCTCTGAGCAGCAGGGCCCCTGTTCGGATCCCACATAGAGGGCTAGTGACGCTGCGCCCCCTCTACAGCTAAGATGGTGAACAACAGCTCAACCTGGAGCTGGGCTACCGTGAGTCGCTGGTGACGGCATAGGCTGCAGTGGGGCTGGCCAGCAGCTGGCGTGAGCTACTGTGAGCTGCCGTGAGCAGCCTTCCAATGGTCAGTGAGCAACTGCCTCATGCGGGAAAAGCGCAATGATAATATCAACATGGGCCAGTGACGCGACATCCTCTACAACTAGACTGAAGAACAAAAGGACAGCAACTTGTGTGTTCCTCTTCCCTGTTTCCCCAACGTTGTTCCCCTCCCCCAATTCCCCAATAAAAAAATCTTAAAAACAAACAAACAAAAAAAAACAAACAAGGAAGGTACAGCATGACTGCAAGAGGGCCCTGCCCTGGCAGTATACCCTCAGGGCTAATAGCACACACTCTGGAGCCAGAAGGTTCAAATCCTGGCTGGTCCATTCACTAGGTGAGCAACTTTGGGCCACCTGCTTCACCTCTGTGCTTCAGTTTCCTCGTGTAAAACAAAGATATAAAAACACGCCCACTTCCTTAACACAGGAACATCATTCAGAACATGTCTGACACATAATTAGATACTCAGTAAATATTAGCCATATTGCTTATTGATGGAAGGATTTTGAACATGGGAAGCTTTTTAATAGTCTGGACTTCATAAGTAATTGCCTGTGTCCATCCAGGGCTATGTGCCCATCACAACAAGGTTGGCCCTGGCTGCCCCTACTTGGAGTTGATGCTGCAAATGGAGCTAAGGGTCCAAGTTCTCTAGCTGGAATTTATCCTCTTGGTATATCTTGAGAATAAGGATAAGGATGAGAGCAACAGTAGTCGGATTAGGAGAGCGTCTCTCTGAGTGTCTCTTAAACCAGGGTCCAGAAGGACATGAAAGGAATGTGACACCTGCTTCTCTTTGCCATTTCCTTTTAGTGCAGCTTCCGTGTGAACTGGGGGCAGAGCTTGGTGAGAGATGAGGGTGGGGCAGTTTGAATCACTGGGTCTCTGCACCCTGAGAAACTGGGAAGAAGTGGGAATCTGACAGCTCCATTCTTCTACAGGAGTCTGTGAAAAGGCAAGGAATAAATTCAAGTCTTCCAGGAACGGGAAATGGATGGTGGGGCCCTCTTTAATCACTCCTGCCCCTATCTCCTCCCCTTCTGGCAAATTTCCCTTTGGATAAGGGTAGGCAGGAAGACTGGAAAGCTCCTTCGAGAGAGGGTGTGTGTGTGTGTGTGTGTGTGTGTGTGTGTGTGTGTGTGTGTGTAGGGGGGCAATGTGGAAGTCTCTTGGGCAAATGTCACCTCCTCTCTCAGCCCCACTTTCTCCAACAGACAAGAGGAAAAGATCTTCTCTCCTTCCCCCTCTCCCCTGGGCAGACCAGCCATCCTGGGAGAGCTGCTTTCTCTCAAACTGGACCACTGAGGCTGGTCTAGAACCATCCCTGGCTTGGAAGATGCAGCTGTCTGAAGAATGCCACTCGGTAGAGGGCCCTGCCAGGCGGGGAACAGGACTGCAGCCAGGTCTGGCAGAACACCAAGAACACCCCAGAAACTGACAAACAGAAAGGAGACACCGGAGTGAAGTGAGGACAGCAGCCAACAGTAACTCTTAGCACCTCCATCTCGCAGAAGGTGGAGGAAGCAAGGAGGGAACACACATTCCCGGCACTCACCTTGAGTCAGGGCCTGGGTTACACCTGGAGCCCATAAGTGACTGTAAGATGAGGGCCACACACATGAGGAATCCAGACCAGAGGGGACAGTGGCTACTTGACACAAAGGAGGGTGCCACTGATTCTATCTGGGAGGGGACATTTGAGCTGCACAGTGAAGGCTGGGTCTCATTTCTGCAGGATGGAAGGACAGTTAAGGGGCCTTGTTCAGGGGTCACAAATCCTCCTGTGGGGGACAAGGGGGATGATAGAAGCAGATGGAAATGCTGGCAGGGGCTTTGACAGGCCTGTTGCAAGAACTGAGCTTGATCCTGTGGACAGTAGTGAGGGGGCAACATACATGATGTTTTCATGATTATTAGAAGAATATATCCTTATAAAAAATTGGGGGAGGGCCGGCCGAGTGGCGCAGTAGTTAAGCGCTGGTTTGGGAAGCCAGCGGCCCCGGTTCGGGTCCCATATATGAGGGCCAGTGACACTGCACTCAAAAAAAAAAAAAAAATGGGGAGAAACAGAAAAGGGAAAAAAGAAAATTAAAATCACTCTTATGCCAACTACCCAGAAATAACCACTGTTAATTAACATTTTGATGTTTTCCTTTCAGATTCTTTTTTATAAAGAGACCTTTAAAAGAGTTGGGCCGGCCGAGTGGCACGGTGGTTAAGAGCTGGCTTGGGACACCAGCGGCCCTGGTTCAGATCCCACATGTGAGGGCCAGTGACACTGCCCTCAAACATAATAAAAAATAAGGGCCGGCCAAATGGCGCATTGGTTAAAAGCTGGTTTGGGGATGCCAGTGGCCCTGGTTCGGATCCCACATATGAGGGACAGTGACACTGCCCTCTACAGCTAACAACAGCTCCACCTGGAGCTGGGCTGTGTGAGCCCCAGCGACGGTGTTGGCTGCAGCCCCTGCTGCAGTGGGCTGCCATAGGCTACAGTGAGTGGCCGGCAGCCAGCGTTAGCGGCTGGCAGCCAGCGTGAGCTGCCAAGAGCCGCTGTGAGCAACCATCCAGATCTGCCTAATCCGGAAAGAACGCAATGACGATACCAACATGGGCCAGTGAAGCAATGTCCTCTGCAACTAGACTGAAGAACAAAAAGACAGCAACTTGTCTGTCCCCTTCCCGATTTCCCAACGCTGTTCTCCTCCCCCAATTCCCCAATAAAATCTTTAAAATAAATAAATAAATAAGAGCATATGTATAGTAAATACAAGATGGAACATATAGGCATATTAATACAGCAAAATGCATCTCTTGTATTAAAAGATTATATTAGAACATGTTCTGAATTCAGAGAATATATAAATTAATATATGTTATTTTATAATATAGTATAATATGGGTGCTTTTTTAAAAATCTAAATTGAGATGATACAAAGGAGAGTTTTAAATTTTATTTATGTACACACTATTTTTAAATCAAATTTATTGGGGTGACATTGGTTAATAAAATTATATACGTTTCAAGTGTACAGTTCTATAATACATCATCTATATACTGCATTGTGTGTTCACTACCCAAAGTCAAATCTCCTTCCATCACCATATATTCGACTCCCTTTCCCCTCCCTCTTTTCCTTTGTAACCACTACACTGTTATCTATATCTGAGTTTTTGTTCGTTTTGTTCATTTGTTGCTTTCAGGTTATATCCCACATATGAGTGAAATGATATGGTTCTCGACTTTTTCCATCTGATTTATTTCACTTAGCATGTTTTTTTCAAGATCCATCCATGTTGTCACAAATGGCAATATTTTATCTTTTCTTATGGCTGAGTAATATTCCATTGTATACCTGTGCCACATCTTCTTTATTCAATCATCTATCAAAGGACAGTTCAGTTGTTTCCATATCTTGGCCACTGTGAATAATGCTGCAATGAACGTAGTAGTATATAATCTTTAAGGATAAATGTTTTGGAGGTAAACACTGAGAAGAGGGAGGCTGAGTAATATGGTAATCTCATTCTTAATTTTTTGAAGGAACTCCATATTATTTTCCATAGTGGCCGCACCACCAACAGTGTATGAAGGTGCCTTTCCCCCTACAACCTCTCCAACACTTGTTATTACTTGTCTTGTTGATAATACCCACATATATATGGGCAAATAATTTTCAACAAAGGAGCCAAAAACATACAATGGAAAAAAGAAAGCCTCTTAATAAATGGTGCTGGGAAAATTGGAAAATGACATGCAAAAGAAAGAAGCTAGACTGCTATTTGTCACTCTACACAAAAATTAACTCAAAATGGATCAAAGACCTAAATATAAGGCCTGAAACAATAAAATACAAAGAAGAAAACATAGATACTAAACTTAAGAACCTTGGTCTTAGAGAGGATTTTATGAATTTGACCTCAAAGGCAAGGGAAGTAAAAGCAAGAATAAATAAATGGGACTGTATCAAATTAAAAAGCTTCTGCACAGCAAAGGAAACCATCAACAAAACAAAGAGACAACCAACCAAATGGGAGAAGATATTTGCAAACAACATCTATGATAAGGGGCAAATATCCAAAATATATAAAGAACTCATATAACTCAACAACAGTAACAAAAAACAAACAAACAATCCAATTAAAAAATTGGCAGTGCCCGCCAAGTGGTGCAGTGGTTAAGCGCTGGCTTGGGAAGCCAGTGGCCCCAGTTCAGGTCCCACATATGAGGGCCAGAGACACTGCCCTTAAAAAAAAAAAAAAAGATTGGCAGAGAACCTGTACAGACACTTCTCCCAAAAAGACATACAAATACCCAACAGATATATGAAAAAATGCTCAACTGCACTAGCTATTAGGGAAATGCAAATCAAAACCACAATGAGATACCACCACACACTTGTTAGAATGGTTGCTTATTTATTTTTAATAGACAACATATAATTCGAAGGTACAAAAGAATATATATGAAAATGTCCCTTTCACTCTTCCCCCACCATCTAGTTCTCTTTAATCAATGAATATTTTGTAATCTTCCAGGAATTTTATGCATAGACAAGAAGATAAACAAATATCATTTCTCTCTTTACATTAATGTTACACAAGTGTAAGCCACTTATTCTGCATCCTTCAGTTTTTACTTAATATATTTTAGATACTATTTCCTATCAATATATAGAGGTCTCTCATTTTTTTTATAAGATTTTATTGGGGAATTGAGCAGCAGGACTCCGGTTCAGATCCCACATAAGGTCAGTGACGCTGCGCCCTCTACAGCTAAGATGGTGAACAACAGCTCCGGAGCTGGGCTGCTGGGAGTCCCCGGCCACAGCGTAGGCTACAGTGGAGCTGCAGTGGGCTGCCATGAGCTATCCCATGAGTGGCTGGCGGCTGGCGTGAGTGGCCAGCAGCTGCCATGAGCTGCCGTGAGCCGCCATGAGCGGCTGTCCAGAGGCCAGCAATCTATCTGCCTCATCCAAGAAAAGCGCAATGACTATACCAACATGGGCCAGTGAAGCAATATCCTCCACAACTAGACTGATGAACAAAATGACAGCAACTTGTCTGTTCCCCTTCCCCGATTCCCCAACACTGTTCTCCTCCCCCAATTTTCCAATAAAATCTTTAAAAGAAAAGTGCTGGACTTAGAATTGATAGGACAGAGATACAAACTGGCATTTGAATGCGAGAATGACAGGGTGACTGGGTGAAGTATGAGCTGCATGGGCAAGACAATAACAGCCAAGCAGAAAAGGAAGGAACCCCCTGGACTTCGGGAGCCTCTATTTCCCAATAGATATTTATTATAATGATAAAACTCTTAATTTGGTCATTTTCCTATATCAAGGAGAATGACCTTCATTTTGAAAACGGTAAAACAGACACATTAAGAGGGAGCTGAAAGGGCCGGCCGAGTGGCTCAGTTGGTTAAGAGCTCACTCAAGAGTGTGAACTGAGCTCTGAGCAACAGCAGTTCGATGCTCAGCCTGAGCTGAGCTGCCGTTGAGCTGCCAACAGGTGGTAGGATGGCTCAGCTAAAAAAAAAAAAAAAAAGAGGGAGCTGAAGACTCCCCTTTAAAGACAGACTTTTGGCCACATGTGTTGGTCATTTCTCCTGTGGCCCCACTAAAATGATAATAAAGCATTCTAATTTCTCCATTCTAATGATGAGGAGAACAGATAAACATACTTGATAAATATATGGAAGCTGGGAAATGGAGGAAATGGAGAAAAGAGTGGTCACTAATGAAGGGGTGGAGGGTGGAGGGTAGTGAGCCCAAAGCGGGAGGCAGCAGAGAAGGCTGCATATTATTGCAGCAGAACCCCGGGGGCTCAGACCTCCAAGAGTCCATGGGGCTGGACAGTGTAGGAGGCAGGAGGCACAGAGGGTGCAATGACCCCAAAGAAGGGGCTTTCACCTCTATTACTTAGAGTTCTCCATGTGATACAGATTCTCTGCCCAAATGAAACAAAAATGAAACCTGCCACCTGGCCAGCCCAGCCTCACTCTTAAATATGAAAAGACAAAGACCATCAGATATTTGAAAAAAAATAAAAAGCCTCTAGCTTGAAAAAGAGATAAAGATAAATAAATGGGGGTGGGGAAGGTGCTCCACAAGAAAGAAATAATTTAGGAAGCAGAAGACAAAGGAAACTTTAATATGTATCCTCAGGGAGAGTTGAAGTGTCACATCCCAAACAAGGACAGGGTGCCATGAGAAGGAGCAACCAGAAATAAGTGTGAGCTTCTGGAAATTAAAGATAGGATTGTGGACATTCAAATGTCAATAAAAGGGTTTGAAGGTAAAAGAATTAGAGAATTAGTCTGATCTCTGGATAATAGCATATTTGGGGGCGGGGGTAGGGGAATGTACAGAGAAAATGGAAGCGCAGATATTCTCAAATAAGATAAAATAATTCTTGAAGCTAAAGAACAGAATTTTCAAATGTAAAGGGGGCACCAAGAATCCAACGCAAGGAGTGAAGAAGTGGCCCACATATAAGCACCTCATGGTGAAATTTTAGAATAGCAATGATAAGGGCAAGGTCCTAAAAAGTTTCCTAGAGGGAAAAAAATGTTACCGCTAAAAATATAAGAATTAAACTGGCCTCAGGAGTCTCATGATGCCTTCAACATTCTGTGAAAAAAGCAATTTTCAACTAAGAAGTCTATACCCATCTGAATCACCATTAAGTATGAGGGAGAAGTTATGACACTTTCAGAAGGAGGGACTCAGAAAATCTACATACCACACACTCCTTCTTAAGAAATTGCTTGAAGATGTGATCAGCAAAATAATAGCGTAAACAAAGAATAAAAAGGGAGGGAGAGAGAGAGAGGAAAGAACAGTGGTTCCAGCCCAGGGCATCAGTGAGAGGAAGAAGTCCCAGGCTGACAGCTACGGGACAGAAAAGCAACACACCCAAATTAGAGCATGCGGGAGAGTGCCCTGTGTGCGAGGTCCCTGGGGAAAAAAGGGGGAGCCTCATAAATAGAATACTCAATATGCTGAAAAGCTGGAAACAAACTTGGGGACATGATCATGGCAAGTAAAGAGAAGAGAAAGGGGAAGGGGAAAGAGAAGAAGAAGAAAGCCAATTTGAAACTTTATAAAAACTAAAACAAACAAAAAAGGAAATGTCATTGCTGGTTCTGCAATAAACAATATTTACACTGTCACAAATGTAAACATTTATTAGATTTAAACTTTTTAGAGCCAACCTATAAGCAAAGCACAGAAGATTAATTATGGGTAGAAAATTAGAATATAAATGTTACTAACATTGAACATTTGAAGTAAATGTTTAGGAATCAGAAGTTGGGAAGGGAAGCCAAAAGGGAGAAGTAGCAGTGATGACATCCTTATTCTACAAAATAGTGAGTCAAACTATAATCAATAGCTTGTGGGATGAGAAATAAACATACACATATGTTACTTGAAGCAACAAAGGTAGTCAACAGATTTATTTTACTTAGAGGAAACTGAATGAAAATAGCTACATAACCATGTTGGGCAGAGAGTGAGGGAGGGTTCTTTGGATGATATATGTGAATCAAATTCTCTTTCATAGTTAAAAATCAATACAGGATGTTGAAAATGGAGAAATCCAGAAACAGCAGCATAAGCATATTATTTAGAGAGATGGAAGTCCCTCCCAGGATGAGGATAAAACAGATAGAGGCTGTTGCCTCCCAGAAGCAGGACTAGAGCGGGGAGGAATGAGGCGGGGCTGTTCGCTGCAGGCGCGTCTGTTCTACTTTATTTTTAACCATGTGCATGAATTACTTGGATATAAAATTTAAGTACATAACCCGATAGAGGAGAAGGTAGATGGTGAGAGCTTATGAGTATGTGACAGCCGATGAATTCTGGGGGTCAGATTCAGAATAATTAGACACAAGTGTCATGAATTACCTTGCAGGAAAAACAAACCAGATAAATGATGAGGACGTTGGAAATGAGAAAATGTTCTGATTTTCACAGAGACAGAAGGTATTTCTGGAAACTATAGACCAAGCAGCTTAATATAGAATCCTGGCAAAATTCTAGTGCAGATTATTAAACAGATGGCTTGGGAGTGTTTTGTGACTTATTTATTTATTTATTTATTTATTTATTTATTTATTTATTCTCTGCCTCATTCCAACAAGAAAGATTTGCAGTGGCTTACAGAGATACATGCAATACAGGAAGATTAAAAATATTTTTTTAATGAGAAAAGAGTCTCAAAAAGTTACACAGAGTTACTGTGTATGACCCAGTAAATCCACACGTTAGGTACCATACCTGAGAACTGAAATGTGTTCACATAAAAATTTGTATGTGAGTGTTCATAGCAGCGTTACTCATGACAACCAAAAAGTGGAAACCCAAAAGTCCATCAACTGGTGAGTGGATACACAAAAAGTGGTTCATGAATACAATGGAATATTATTCAACATAAAAAGAATGAAGTACTGGGCCGGCCGAGTGGCGCATTGGTTAAGAGCTGGTTTTGGGATGCCAGCGGCCCTGGTTCGGATCCCACATATGAGGTCCAGGGACACTGCCCTCCACAGCTAACAACAGCTCCACCTGGAGCTGGGCTGTGTGAGCCCTGGTGATGGTGTGGGCTGCAGCCCCTGCTGCAGTGGGCTGCCATAGGCTACAGTGAGTGGCCGGCAGCCAGCGTGAGCTGCCAATAGCCGCGGTGAACGACCATCCAGAGGCTGGCGACCGATCTGCCTCATCTGGGAAGAGCACAGTGACGATACCAACATGGGCCAGTGAAGCAATGTCCTCCACAACTAGACTGAAGAACAAAAGGATGGCAACTTGTCTGTTCCCCTTCCCTGATTCCCCAATGCTGTTCCCCTCCCCCAACTCCCCAATAAAATCTTTTAAAAAAATTAAAAAAAAAGAATGAAGTACTGATTCATGCTACAACATGTATGAACCTTGATAACATTATGCTAAGTGAATGAAGCCAGACACAAAAGGCTACATATTATATGATTCAGTTTATAGGAAATGTCCAGAATAGCCAAATCTATACAGACAGGAAGTAGATCATTGGTTGCCAAAGGCTGAGGGGAGGGGGAATGGGGAGTGACTGCTACTGAGTATAGGCTTTCTTGGGGTGAGGAAAATGTTCTAGAATTAGGTAGTGGTGATGGTCACACAACCTTGTGACTACTAGAAACCACTGAATCATACTCTTCTGAAGAGTGAATTTTATGGTGTGTAAATTATATCTCAATTAAAAAGCATTATTAGGCTGGCCGAGTGGCTCAGTTGGTTAAGAGCTCGCTCAAGAGTGCGATCTGAGCTCTGGGCAACAGCAGTTCGATGCCCAGCCCGAGCTGAGTTGCCGTTGAGGCAGGATGGCTCAGCTAAAAAAAAAGCATTATTATGTGCAGCATTATTTACAATAGCCAAGATATGGAAGCAACCTAAGTGTCCATCGATAGATGAGTGGGTAAAACCGAGGTGGAAAATATATATATATATATATATATATATATATATATATATATATATATATATATATATAAATTTTTCGGCCATAAAAAAGAACAAAATCTTGCCATCTGCAACAACATGGATGGACCTAGAGGGTATTTTGCTAAGTGAAATAAGTCAGACAGAGAAAGACAAATATTATGTGATTGCATTCACAGGTGGAATCTAAAAAACAAACAACAACAAATACCCAAACAGATAAAATAGAAACAAACTCATATATAGAGAACAAAGTGATGGTCACCAGGTGCGAAGGAGGTTGGGAGATGGGGAAAGGGGGAAGGGATTAAGATGTGCAAACTGCCAGTTATAAAAACAGTCGTGGGGATATAAAGTACAGCACAGCGAATATAGTCAATAATACGATAATCACTATGTATGGTATCAGATGGGTACTATACCTTTTGGTGCAATCATTTCGCAAGGTACATAAACGTCTAATCATTATGTTATACACCTGAAACTAATATAATGTATATCAACTATAATCAAAAAAAAAATTTAAGCATTATTTTGGGGAAAACACAAAAACAAAACAAGGAAAGAAGGGTGACCAGAAAACAAAGAGAAACCAAGTAATATACAACACATATACCATATACCATAAAATTTTATATAGGTGATAAAGGTGGACCATGACTTTGGCCACGAGCTTTCCAGCAGCTACTACGAGCTTAGAAAATAGTGTTGATTGGATGATTCCCAGCATTCTTAAGATAAACATGAATTGGTTGCTCAGGAAAACCCAGCTTTTCCTGACGCTGATGCCCAACAGGACATTCTCCTATGTGTCTTTTGGTGGACGTAGGCTCCCACCCTATTATAGCATATACTCCCAGAAGTGAAATTGCTAGGTGATAGGGTTGGTTTAGCTTTGGCAGGTGCTGCCGAATAGCTACCCAAAGTGATTTTTCCAGTGCGCACGCTTACTGGAGTTCCAGTTGCTCCACATCCTTGTCAACATTTGGCATTGCCAGTCATGTTCACTTTAATCACTGTGCTGGCATACACTAGCATCGCAGTGGTTTTAATTTACATTTCCCGCATAACAAATGCTGTCCAGTATCTTATCATATGCTTATTGGCCACTTGCATATCCTCTTTTGTGAAATGCCCTTCGGGTTTTCTACTACTTTTAAAATTGGGTTGTCTCGGGCCGGCCGAGTGGCACAGTGGTTAAGAGCTGGTTTTGGGATGCCAAAGGCCCTGGTTCAGATTTCACATATGAGGGCCAGTGACACTGCCCTCCACAGCTAACAACAGCTCCACCTGGAGCTGGGCTGTGTGAGCCCCAGCAATGGTGTAGGCTGCAGCCCCTGCTGCAGTGGGCTGCCATAGGCTACAGTGAGTGGCCAGCGGCCAGCGTGAGTGGCTTGGCAACCAGCGTGAGCTGCCAATAGCCGTGGTGAGCGACATCCAGAGGCCAGCGACCGATCTGCCTCATCCGGGAAGAGCGCAATGATGATACCAACAGTGAAGCAACATCCTCCGCAACTAAAAAACTGAAGAACAAAAAGACAGCAACTTGTCTGTTCCCCTTCCCCGATTCCCCAATGCTGTTCCCCTTCCCCAATTCCCCAATAAAATCTTTAAAAAAAAAATTGGGTTGTCTCTCTTTGAAAATTTTATTTAGGAGTTCTTGATATATTCTGGCTATGAGTCCTCTCTCAGTTACGTGTATTATAAATACCTTCTCCTATCTACATTATCTTTAATCTTCACAATGATCCTGTGAAGGGGTCCCACCGGCCACAACATCCCCATTGTAACTCCAGTAAAGTCCCCTAGGTCCTGCAAGCTCGGCATAAAGTCCAATAAAGGCACTTTAATGAGGGGCCTAAACGGTGCAGGATACACTAGCAAGTCTGGTGGTAAATTGGAGGTTCTTGGCAGCCGTGGTTTCCAACCTTGGCTGCACATTAGAGAGTCCCGGGAAACTTTTGCAAAATACCCACGCAGGACTCCATCAGCCACAAAGCCTGACTTTTTTTGAACTTTGAGGAAATTCTAATATATAGCCAAGCCTGAGAACCACTGATTAATCAGGTGAATTGTACGTCTCTCATGAAATCCTCTCTGAATACTATTTCTTGCCTCAGCGTTTTTCATAAGTTCAAGGTTATAGTAATTAAACACATATTTGGGTAGCTACCCAAAAGACAAGTACCTGAATGTTCACAGCAGCTTTATTTCTAATAGCTCCAAACTGGAAACAAACTGAATGTACATCACTAGTAGGTGGGATAAATAATTCGTGGTGCGTGTGTGTCATGGAATACTACATAGCAATGAAAAATAACGAAATACTGCTCTTATGGACATAATGTGGAGCAAGCGTATTACTGTGTCTGGAGTGGGTGCTGGAAGTGTTGTGTATCTTGATGTGGGTGGTGGTCACCTGGGTGTGTACACACGTGAAAACTCAATTTGTTCCCTTAAGACTTGCACACTTTAATGCATGTAAGTTTAACCTAAAAAAAAAAAAAGGGAACGAAAAGTTATTTCATGTCATGTGCTTGACACAGAGTAGGCATTCAGTAAATAGCTGTCAACGTTTCTAGAACAGAGGAGGCAGCAAACCCACAGTGCACTGTGTGTGGCTTAGGCCAGTTGGGAACCCTGGACAAGTGCAGTTGGAACCCTTTTTAAGAAGGTCACTGACAATGGCAGTATGACATGATGGGGAGATAAGGATGGCAAGGGGTCTGGAATGCACTGGTAAATAAGGAATGGCCAAAGGAAGTGGAGAGGACGTTGGAGGGAACAATAATACTCAAGAAGAACCTGAAGAATGTCTTCAGATAGTGAATGGCTCCCTGTAGAATGGGAATTAGACTTTTTCCTTTGTGGCTCTAGAGCAGTCCTCTGAGTCTCCTGGAAGGCTCATTAAAACAGAGTTCTGGGCCGCACCCCCCCTAGAGTTTCTGATTCAGCAGATCTGGGGCAAAACCGAGAATCTGCATTTCTAACAAAGTTCCAGGACATGCTGCTGCTGGTCCAGGGACACAGCGTATCAGCTCCTGTGTCACATGCTGTCTACATTTTCTCAGTTATTCCCCGCCCCCCCCCGAATTTTATAGTGGAAGAAACTGAGGCGCAACTTTTCACAGGTCTCACAGATCCCTGACTCCAAGCCTGGACATGCCAAAGCCGAGACCGAATTCTATTTCTGAGTGGGAGGTTGCATTAGATAATTTCAGAGGGTCCTTCCAACTCCCAAAGTTAGACTAGCTTCAACTTGCACTTTAAAGCGCTAACACATATTTGGCACCAACTAAATGTCAGGTATTATGGCCATATTCCCTCCAGGATGTATGTGGTCACTAGTCTAACTCTTAAAGATGCCTCTGGGCCATCTCACTTGTTCCTGTCCCTCCCATCCCTCTTGTCACGTGCAGTGACCACCCACCGCACTCTCTAGACAGGCTGAAAACAGTTCATCCGGATATTTAAAAAGGAGGCTTTTTATACACACACCCATCTCTGCTATTTGCGTTCGTGTCGAGTAGGGTGGCTGTTTCACCTAGGTGCAGCCTTTGGCACTAAGCTGTCTGCCACCCGCCTGATGCCAATCCCAGACAGAGCATGCCAATCCACTCTCCACATGCTGGCCCGCAAGGCGATGATGTGGGAGCTGAGAAGTCAGAATCCAAATATGGGGGAAGGGTGGTCTCATGACCCAGAATGTGCTTACTGAAGTGAACTAGAGACTTCACTCTATTGCCCCTGCCTGGCCTCCTGAGAGTCTGGGAAGCAAAGACTGGAGCGCCCTGGGGACCAAGGGCAGACCATGGTCACTCAGAGAATCCCACCACGCATGAAATCTGCGCCAAGTCCCAGTGACTTCCCTCTAGGCTGCAATAATCAGACCTTTTCTCTTTGCACAATCTTTTTCTATATTTAAAGTTTCCAATTCTTACAGAAACAGTAAGAAAAATAAAACGTACATCATGTGTTTAGACTCTAAGGAGTTTGGGCAGCTGTGATGCACGTAAAAGGATCATGGTTAGGTTTCACCCTGTATTATATTATTTTGTTTGCTTTCTTCTTGAGTATTTCCAGGATGTAGATCACCTATCATGGCTCAATAAGTGCCATTGATTTATTACTTATCAACTTTCAGGTGTAAATGGGAGTTAAGTGTAGTGCAAACACCTCTCACCAAGGAATCAACTCCTGCACCCAGTGAAGAACAGACCCCATCCATGGCCCTGGCCTTGGAAGAGCAGCAGTAAACACATAATTAGCAATGGTTTAACAATGGTTTGGAATGGCAGTCCCAAGGAGGGACCCTAGGAAGGCCAAAGAAATCTTCTGAGGAGGTGACCTTTGAGGCAAATGAAAAGATTTCAGTCAGCAAGAGCTGGAGAACCCTTCACTCCTACAGATCCTTTCTGCCTTTCCATATTTGGGGTCTCAAACTGCTTTCCAGAGTTGAGGGAAAGGGATCTAAGGGACCATCTAAGATTTTATCTTTCAAATTTAAGAAAGACCACAGGGTGCCCAGCTAGGGCAAGAGGTTTTGAATACAAAGCTCAGAGGTAATATAGGACAGCCTCTGCCCTTGGGGAACTTACTCTCACTGGGAGATAAGATGTGTACATAAAAAAAAAAATACAATTGTAAAGATATTATGCAAATACTTCAGTTCCCCCAGCTATTTATCCAGGACTCTATCTTCAGGGCTTTTGGTAAGACATTTGGTGGTGGTGTGGGGGAGGATGTTAGTTAGAAATGCAGGTAAATATAATCTCTGCCCTCAAGAACTCACAGTTTAACTGGCTGCAGGGGAGGCAAGGTGGCCGGAAGAGGCAACTAACAATCCGTGGAATATAATAGCTGACACTGTGAAGACAGTAGGAGCAAGGAATAAGTCTAGGGCTTGCTGGAATTTGGAGGTTGGATAGAATTTTTCTGGGAAAGGTTCCTAGAGGAATTGGACAATGTGAAGATGCTGGGAATGGAGATAGAGAAGGAAAGAGAATAAGCAAAATGTTTTCACATACACCTCCTTCCAGATCCAGTTCAGGAATCACCTCTTCCATGAAGCCCTCCCAGGCAAAATGAGATCCCTCCCTTCCAGGCTCTCAAAGCACCCCTGGCACAGAATGTTTCTCTTTGCTGTACTTGTTTCCTTATGGTTTGTCTCAACTCAAGCCCCTCCCCACACCCAAAGGGAATGGAAGGGAGGGGAGGAGAGAGGAGAAAGAAGGCCTTTGACTATAGCCAGGCTGGGTATTGCATCCACAATGGGGTGTCTCACCTTATTTTTGTTTACTTATTTTTGTTTTTTTTGTTTTGTTTTGTTTTGTTTTTTGTTTTTTTGAGGGCAGTATCACTGGCCCTCATATGTGGGACCTGAACCGGGGCCACTGGCTTCCCAGGCCAGCGCTTAACTACTGCACCACTCAGCCAGCCCTGTTTACTTATTTTTACTTTTTACCATTTTATTAAAATATAATGTACAGCCAGTAAAAGGCTCAAATCATAAGCACACAGCCCAATGCACACTGACATATGTTTACATCTGTGTAACCACCACCAAGACCAAGATATAAAATGCTCCTAGCACCCCAGATACAGCGGGCTGCCTCACTGTATCAGGGTCACTGCCACTGTGGCCAGAGGAGCTGAACCAGTAGGGTGATGTAACTGGGAGCACTATCTAAGGAAATTGTGAAAGAATTTCAGGTGTTTGGGCTGGAAAAGCCAAGTGCTGGGGCAAGGTCATTATTTGTGAGAACTAACAGCACAGGGCAATTAGACTTGTTCTGTAGGTGGCAGCGGGGAGTCACAAGGGGCAGCATTTCAGTTCCACTCCTTTCCTACAACCAGAGCTGACACCCTAGGAAATAAGTGGGTTCCCATCAATAAAAGGGATCAGTCAGGAACAGGACTGACAAACTTATCAGCAGTGATGGGGTAGGGATAGGCAACTCAATTGGAGATGGCTCCTTCCAACTCTGAGCTTCTGTGGTTCTGGAATTCTGTGACAGTGACATAGAGGACTCAATCAAAATGCTTGTGGTTATGATTTGTTTGTTGTTCTAGAGGAAAAGTTTTTACTTAATCACAAGTACAGTGCAGGCCCATCATGATTACCGCTGAATTAGTAATTATCATCATCTACAGACCAACTGAGTCAGAGAGAATTTGGGGCTCCCCTCCCTGGTGCTTACAGTCTAGGGGGATGGAGAAGATGCTGGGATGGCACTATGACATAGGACCAGCATCTGCAAGAGAAGTTGGTTGCCCTCATCTCATGCCAAGTTGTGGGGGCACCCGCCCACTTACCACCACAGCCCTTTCAGGCCTGATGCCCCTGGGGGCAAGTGGGCATGAATAATAAGTGGCCCAGAAAACCAGTGCAGAGGTGACACTGTAGGTCTTACTAATTCGGCCCCCAGGGAACAAGGCAGGAATGGTGTCCTGCTTCTCAGGAGCAGGGCCACACAGGACCCACCAGCCCCATGACCCCCTGGGGGGAGAGACCGCCTGTGCCAGCTGAAGGCTCCTTCAAGGACTCCAGGTCTGGAGGCTAACACCCTCCCACTCCACTTCCTTGGGGCTTTTTCCAGCAAAATAGGAATTTTCTCCAGAACTGTTTTTCTTCCTAGGGAATTATTTTCAGATTTCTTCTGGGATTTCTCCCGGTTACCACCCTCCCGGTCCTGTTCACCTCCCCTCCCTCAGACAGGAAGAAGGAGAGAGATGGAGTCCGGACCCAGCATCCATATCTTCCTTCTTCCTGAACCTGTCCAAGGCGCAGGTGCGCTTTGGCCGGTGAGGAGCGGCCCAGGCCTCTCCACGGAGCTTAGGGTGAAGAGGATGGATAGTTTCTAGGGTTTTCCATCGGAAGGGCAATGAACCTTTGGAGGTTCTAATGAACGCCATGGATACCCTTCCAAGAAAAAAATATATGTAGAAAATTTGCCTTGTCTTCCAGGGGAAGTTGTGGGGGCGCTGTCAGACCCTGGAAGTCCGTCTGTGAAGCCCCTAGGTTTAAGGGGGAGCCCAGGTCCAGCTTGTGTCTGGGGAGGACTTGGGGCTCTGCCGAGACCCCCGAGGCTCTGTCAGATCCCGCTCTTCAGCCCTCTCTGTGCACACACAGGCCGGCTCCGGGTCTCAGTGTTCCCAGCTCTCAAGTGGGCACTCAGGGCCTTCCGATCCTGGGGATGTTGTGTAAGGAGGCGGGCTGCACCGGGAGCTGGGTGGGAGGAAGACGGGGGTGGAGAGCGGCTCCCGGTTAGTCTCTCGCGGCCGCGGGGAGGATGAGCCGCTGGGTGCGGGGACAGAGCAGAGACTCGCTCCCCGACGCGCTGCGCTCCGGCCGCACAGGAGCCCCTCCATCCCCGGGCCTGGGGGCGGGGCCCCTCCCAGCCCCTCCCAGCCCCTCCCTCCCCGCGCCGGCCTCGGGGGCCCCGCTGGCCCTCCCGCGGGCAGGCGGCATTCGGGCACCGCCGCGCTAGGGGCTAAGCGCCAGCCGGGGCCATGGGCTGCGACGGCCGCTTGTCGGGGCTGCTCCGCCGCAACCTGCAGCCCACGCTCACCTACTGGAGCGTCTTCTTCAGCTTCGGCCTGTGCATCGCCTTCCTGGGGCCCACGCTGCTGGACCTGCGCTGCCAGACGCACAGCTCGCTGTCCCAAATCTCCTGGGTCTTCTTCTCCCAGCAACTCTGCCTCCTGCTGGGCAGCGCCATCGGGGGCGTCTTCAAGAGGACGTGAGTGCTGGGCCCTCGCGGCGCGACCCTTGCGTCTCCCCGGGGTCTGTGTCGCGGTCTCTGTCCCCCGCAGTGCTGGGGCTGCGACCACCCCTCCCACCTCTGCCAGCTGTGTCCGCCTGGCCAAAAGAGGCTGCCTCCTTCCCACACCCCAGGCTCTACCCGGAAAACTCCCTCTCCTGAGACTGAAGGTGAATTCTGGATTGTTTATTGGCCTTCACTCACCCTTGTGAGGGGGTAAACCCAGGCCGCCCTCCGCTTCCCCCGCCCAAACCCCACTGGGAGAAGGATGATGGACTTTGCAGAGGTGGGAGGGTCTCCCTCCTGCACAGCGGATCTGAGGTTTGTCCTTAGCCCCTGCTGCCCTGGGCAAAATTGGAAATGAGGTGGGAGGAGAGTGGGATTGGCATCTCAGGTGCCCTGGTAGGTGCCAGAACAGGCTGAGGCTGACAGATCTCCCTGGGGCTGCTGGCTCCACTCACACCATCAGTTCCAGGTCAGCTGACACAGGCTGTTGCTTCCCCCAGGTGGACACAGGGCTGGTGGGTCCTGCTTTGGAGGGTTCCTTCATTGGACCCTGGAGGCAGAGCCCCTCTGCTTCTGAAACAGCTAGGGCCTTGTAGGGAAGGTGCCAAGTGTCCTCACTTGTATCAACTTGGTAAGGTGACCCTCGGTCCCTGTACCAGGGTCCCCCTCCACTCTGTCACCCCATGTTACTCCTCCTTGGCCTCTACCTAGGTCAGGGCTCAGCCCCCAGAAACCCGTCTTTTGGATTCCATTGCAGAGCCTCATTGTCCAGCTCAAATTGGACAAGGCCATCCCTGAGGAGCCCTTTAGAAAGGTAGCAGGATCACTCTCCTAGTGCAGCGTGGAAAACAGGTCCAAAGCAGGGGATACATGACTTGCAAGCCCGAGGCTGCTGGAGAGTTCCCTAGTGCCCGCTCCGGGGTGGGTGTTTTCCTGGATTGCATGAGTTCGAGCAGGCAGACAGCCTGGGAACAAAACCACAGTTGGGCTATCCCAGAGAAACCTCTACGGTGCTGTTCGGGACCTAGGGCTCTCACTGTTGGGCTCACTCCCAGAGGTATCCATGAGGATGGGTTTTCCCGTCCACCTTGCTTCCAGAGCTAATGGAAGAAGGACACAGGTGTCATATAGATGGGCCCCGTTTTAAGCTACCCAACTGGCAAAACATTATCAATTAGGGAGTGATTATCCCCATTACCAAATCTTCTTGTAAACTGAAGAATTCTCCTCTTAAGAAGCAAGACTCCTTGTGTACATTAGCGTTTCTGTGGGTTTTGTACAGGATTGGATGTCTGTGAGATTCAGAAAATCTTGAAAAGCTCAAGATCCATTCTGATTCTGCCTAACGTGTTTTTTAAAATTTACTTTTCAATTACAATTGGCATACAATATTATATTAGTTTCAGGTATACAACATAGTGATTAGATGCCCCGGTAAGTCTAGTACCCATCTGGCACTACACATAGTCATTGCAGTGTTATTGACTATATTCCTGGCGCTATACTTGATATCCCTGTGACTATCTTTATAACTGGCAGTTTGTACTTCTTAATTCCTTTCTCCATTTTCATCCATCCCCCCAACCATCCTCCCATCTGGCAACCATCAGTTTGTTCTCTGTATCTATGAATTTGTTTCTGTTTTGTTTGTTCATTTATTTCGTTTTTTAGATTTCACATAGAAGTGAAATCATATGGTATTTGTCTTTCTCTGTCTAATTTATTTCGCTTAGCATAATACCCTCTAGGTCCATCCATGTTGTTGCAAATGGCAAGGTTTCGTTCTTTTTTATGGCCGAGTAATATTCCATTGTATATATGTACCACATCTTCTTTATCCTTTTATCTGTTGATTGACACCTATATTGCTTCCATGTCTTGGCTATTGTACATAATGCTGCAATGAACATGGTGCATATGACTTTTCAAATTAGGGTTTTGGATTTCTTCGGGTAAATACCCTGGAATGGAATTGCTGGGTCATATGGTAATTTTATTTTTAATGTTTTGCAGAACCTTCATACTGTTTTCCATAGAGGCTGCATGAATTTGCAATCCCAACAGTGCATGAAGGTTCCCCTTTACTCCACATCCTCGCTAGCACTTGTTTGTTGATTTATTGATGATGGCCATTCTGACAGGCGTGAGGTGATATGCCCAGAAGTTTAATTAGAAATCTGTTAAGGTGTTTTTCTGTTTTTGTTCTTGTTTTTTAAGTATTTTGACTTATAAAAGCTCCCTTACCTGGAACTTTTTAGGAACATGTGTAGTGCTAAGAACAGGAGGGGAAGTGAGGATAATTCTGAATGGCAGGTCGGTGTACAGATTTTGTAAAAAGGGCAGATGCACACCCAACTGGATCATCTCTTCCTCACTTGCTGTGCACCTCCCTCAGGGTTCCTTACTGAGTAGAGGACTCTGAACAGGCAGTGAAAAGGGCCTTGCAGCAGGAAACCAGTTCCCAGAAAAGAAAAATGATAATGGTAATAACTATAAACTAACCTAATTGAATGCTTACCCAATGCCAGGCGCTGTTCTTAGTACCTCATTTGTGTCAACTCATTTAATCTTCACAACAACCCTGAAGAATAGTACTACTATTTCCATTTTATGCAAAATGAAGCTGAGGCACAGAGAAGTTAAGAGAAAGTCACACAGCTATGAAGAGGCTTAGCCAGGATTTGAATCCAGACATTTGCCGCTAGAACCAGATACTTTGAAATGCCTCTTGCTTGATGAATAGTCAGCTACAACTCTGCAGGGTACAAGTCATACCCTATACTCCCTGGGCACATTGCTGAGCTGACACGCCTAAACTGGGCCTCTGGGCTTCCTGCTGGGATCTGAGGGGTGGGATAGGGTAGGGTGGAGGGAGTAGGTCCTATCAATGTTTCAGGTTTAAATTCTGAACCTCAGTCCTCCCATCCCCAAGACAAAATGTCGCAAAGAACCCTTTCCTTTGGTTAAGAGCAAAGCAGACTTCAGTGGAAATGGAGGGATATCACAGGGGTGGCCTATAGGTAGATGGGAGTTACCCCTTAGCTAGGGCTGGACAGCTCAAGAGATTTCCTCAACAAATAGAATCTCCACCAGCCCAGAAACCAGCCTCTAAAGCTTGATTGCTTGGGGCCTCCCCAGGTCTCAGTTAAAATGCTAATACCTCTACAAATGCTTTTCAGCTGAAGCGGTGTGGCTGGTGCACCAGGCTGGTGCTCCTCAGTGAGGGATTGGCTGAAAAGCGAGGGCCAGCTGTTGCGGGGGAGTGCGGGAGAGTGCGAAGCTATGAAGAGAGGAGAGTTTCTGCAGGGCTTCTTTATCTAGGATTCCTGCTCAATCCTGCCTACCGCTTGGCCCAGACTGAGGGTCAGGGATGAATAGTGTGTCTGGGTGCCTCCATAGGGATGTGCACTGGAGCGACTGGAAGTTACAGTGGGAGCTGGGGAGCACAGGACCCTTGGCGCAGGGCAGGACCAGTGTTGGTCCCACGCCCTTGCTTTCTCACAGGCACATGCCCTCTTCTCTCTCTCTCTCTCTCTCTCTCTCTCTCTCTCTCTCTCTCTCTCTCTCTCTCTCTCTTTCTCTCTCTCTCTCTCTCTCTCGGCTCCTAGCATAGAGTGAGATCTTGAAGGAGGCCACCACATGCAGGCCAAGATGGAGAAGGGTGTAATCAGGGCCAGAAAAATCAGGACTTGACCCTCCTCAGGAGAGAAGGAAACTGGTCAAAGAGAACACAAAGTCATCTGGCTGGCAGGGTGTACAGGTATGTGCTTTGTCAGACAGGAAAGAGGAACGGGGTATTTAGACAAAAGGTTAGGGTTTCTTTCCTGGTTTCTTGGGCACCTGTCAACCTGCTCTGGCAATTTGGGAGACCTCTTTATCTCAAAGGCGTCAGAGTAGATAAACGGCTTGCAGAGTTCCCCAGCTTACCTTGGCCCACTTACCTAAAGGCTTGTTGAGTTCTTCCGCTCTTTGCCCTATTCATTATCTTCTTCTTTACCTTTCTTTTCCCTCCAATTCCTGCAAGTCCTACCCTGCCCAAGACCCAGCTCTGACTCTCTCCTGCCCCTTGTAAGAAACTCAGCCTACTCTGCAAGGTTCTCCAGGCCACTCTCAGATGGCCAAAAAGTGCAGACAGACCAAATGTCCATCAACAACATGTGGTCTATCCACACAATGGAATATTATCCAGCCATTAACAGGAATGAAGGACTGATACAAGCTACGACGTGGAGGAACCTTGAAAACATGATGCTGAATGAACAAAGGCAGACACAAAAGATGGCATACTATATGATTTTATTTATATGAAAGTTCAGAACAGGAAAAATCTGTAGATACAGGAAGTAGATCAGTTGCTGCTTAGGACTGGGGTGAGGAGTGGAGAATGATTGCAAATGGGTATAGGTTTCTTTTGCTCTTTGCCCTAAATTTAGATTGTGGTTATGGATTTACAACTATAAACATACTAAAATCCATTGAATTGTACACTTTGAATAGACAAATTGTATGGTATGTAAATTATATCTCAGGGTTTTTTAATTAAAAAAATATCTCAAAACTCATCCCACCCCTTTATTCACTCATTCGACAAATATCCCTTGAGCCAGACCCTGTTTTCATGCAGCTTACCTTCTGGAGGACTGTTTTAGTAAAATGAAGGAAATAAAGCAGGGTAAGGATGGAGAGTAACAGAGCTAGGGGTAACAGAGGGTCAGGGAAGGTCTCTCCAAGGAGGTGACATTTGAGCTGACACCTGAATGAGAGGTGAGAGTCATGCATGCAAAGAGCTGGGGGAGAGGCTGACAGAGGTGAGTCCAGCCAATGTGTAAGGAGCACTCCCTGCGAGCCCAGCACCCCACTGGCCAGGGCATGTCATCATGCAAAGGGTGCAGTCCTGCCTTAGGTAGGGGTGTCCCCAAGACAAGCTTAGCTATTCCTCCCTCCGGGTACCCCCAGCCTTAACACAGGGCCCTGAATACGCTGGGGTGTCAGTGTAAGGACTACCCACCTAGAGGGGCCTCTTCTCCTCTGGCCCCTTCCTCAGTCTAAGCTGCCCCTTCGCTATTGTGTGGCTTGAGCTGCAGTTTCCAGCTTGCCCATGGGGTGCCCTGTCTCCTGGTTTCTTGTCTTAAGCCCCGCTCTCCTCTCTTGGGAGGCTGCTTGCCCTTTTGGGGTAGGGAGGTGCTAGGGTGCCTCTGACTCCTCTTCGGCTCTGCACTCTGCCCCTCTCTCCTGTCCTTCAAGGAAGAAGATCATCCAGGGTGGACAGGAGCATCCCCTGAGGCAAAAATGTGAGGAGAATGTCACTGTCCACTCGGGGGACACTCATTCCAACCTGAGGTCACTCAGCCTGGGGTGGTAAGGGGTGGGCCTCAGCAGCAATTTTTCCTGCCCCTGGGGAGTAGGGGCAGGACGGGCTGGCTGACACCTTACTGCTTGAGCCCCTCTTCTGTTTTGAAGCCAAGTAGCCCCTCGTCTTATTACACAACCAAGAGGGCCGGAGCAGATGCTCGCAGCCAGGATCACGTGTGCCCTCTGGGTAAGGCAGACCACCCGGCTCAAGGTCACACAGCAAACTGGCAGGGGCAGCACCCCCAGCAGAGCCAGTGCCAGGCTGGGGAGGGCCTGGCTCCCGGGCCTCCCTCCCTTCCCGTTGGCACCTTCCATGTGGAGCTGTCAATGAGTAACTTGGACATTTCTCAGGCTTCCTAAGGTAGGGTTCCCTGGGCTGTTTAGGCTGTTCCTGGGAGTGGACCCTTCCTCTTTTGGCCTAACTAACCTCTGAACCCAGGACCCAGGGAGGGCAGATCAGTGACACTACACTGGCCTTTGCCTGAATTGGGAGTCAAGAAACCGGATCCCGCCTCGGCGTTACTCAGCTCCCCTTCCCTGTCTGGGTCCGGTTCCCGATCTGTAACATGAGGGGTAGGACTCTTAGGTCCTTGTTGTCACTCTAGCAGTTACTGGACCCACCTCCTGGGTCACCCCAGGCGGCGCTGCAGCAGGAACAGAGACAGGAGGGCCTGGGGAGAGAATCGAGGAGCTGGCACCAGCCTCTGCTCCCCTCCTGTAGGGCATGCTTCTCTTTCTGGGAGAGCCCCAGGCCAGCAGGGAGGGAGGGAGCCTCTGGGAGGAGGGCTGCAGGTGGTGGGGGAAGATCCCAGTAAGTGAGCAAAGGGGAGTTGGCTGGGACATCACACACTGACTCCACACAGCAGCCTCACGAGGCAGAGCCTACTGTTGCCCATTTTATAGTGGAAGAAACTAATGCTCAGAGGGCTACGTGTAAGTGGCTTGCCCCAAGCCATCCGCTGGAAGTGGCAGAGATGGGCCTAGGACCAGTCTTCTGATTACAGATCCCACCGCATCCACACTGCCAAAGCTGTTTTGACATTATCATTTCATAATTTTCAATTACCCACATTCCTGGAAGGGGCTGTTGACCAAACCATTAAATGACCAAGCCAATTAGTGTATTTCAGTCTAGCTCTGGGATGTCTCTGGGACTCCTTTTTTCTTGGCAACAACATGCTCTTCTAAAGCAATTTGTTCAGGCTGACTTTTGGAATGCACAGGCACAGCCCTGCTGAAGCAAGGGGAGGGCGGGCAGCCTGTGATCCAAACACAAGGTTTCCTGAGTTGCAGCTGTTCCCTTACTGGGGACAGGTCTCCATCCCCCTCATGCCCAGGAACCCCAGGCCCAATATAGGCTTAGCCCTTCTCAGCCTCAGCTGGCAGGTGGCAAGCTGGACATGGTCCAGGGGGTGGCAGGAGACGCAGGGAGGGGCCTTCCCAGGCCAGTCTCCCTCCAGCCTCTCTTTTCCACCTGTTCTCTCTTTCTGAGTTTTTTTTTTTTTTTTTTTTTTTGAGGGCAGTGTCACTGGCCCTCATACGTAGGACCCGAACCGGGGCCCCTGGCTTCCCAAGCCAGCGCCCAACCACCGTGCTACTCGGCCAGCCCTCCACCTGTTCTCTCTTTATTCCTCCTTCTTGCCTGTCATTGGGCCTGGGAACAAGAAAGCCTCCTGTGGGCACTGAGTGTCCTTCTCAAGAATGACAAGGTGAGAGGGTACCAATGGGAGAGAGCAGGGGCCTAGACAGCGCAGCCCACTGGCCTTTCCACTGGCCACCGGCCCTTCTGCATCTCCTGAGCCTCCTTATTCCACTCAGCACCTTCCTGGCATATCTCTGTCTCTGTTTCTTTATCTGTGTCTCTGTCACCCGTATATAATCCCACATCAACCTCCTAACAGGCTTCAGTCCCTTTCTGCAGGGCACCCTGTGCACGGTGATAAGACAAGCCCTCCTCAAGCACTGCTCCCATTTCACTAGCAACAGCCAGTATCTCAGATCAAGCACCTTCTCAGGGCCAGGCCTGGGGTCCCACAATGAACAGGCTGCAGCAGATGCCTTGGGAGGCCTGTGATGGAGCCAGCAGTTATTATATGAGACATTTGGAGCTCCCTTAACACCAGCAGAGGGACCACTGTGGGCTCATGTTCTAGCAACTACAGCTGTTCGCCGTTGCTTCCTGAGACCAGGCTGTGCAGAATTTGGCCTTATGCTCCAGCCTTGCTGGCTCTGTGGCCCAGAACCAGCCTTTTTACTCTATCTCTATCTCTATCTCTATCTCTATCTCTATCTCTATCTCTATCTCTATCTCTATCTCTATCTCTATCTCTATCTCTCCAGTCTCTCCCCTCTCTCCATGAACAAGCAGCATGGCTTAGGCAATATCAAGTCAGAAATCCTGGGTTTGAGTCCAGGCTCTGTCAGCTACTTTCTCAGCCTCAGTTTACTCATGGATCAAAAATTGCAAGGTCTGCCTCACAGCATTGTCATGTGCGCCACTGTCTTTGACACTCTAAACAAACATTGGTCATTGTCCTGTAAAATTGTTTTCTTTTCCCACACTTCCCCACAGCTGCTTCCCATGTCAGTGACTGAGCCCAGGCCCTGTTCCTTTGGCACTTTGCTTCAGGACTGATTACTAACCACTTTCATCCAGGTTTTTCAGGGCAGTATGATAATGTGTTAATTCTTCAAGAGAGTATTTGTACTTGGGACATCTGTGCTTTATCTCAGAGTGGTGAGTGAGGTGGCGGAAATGGCACCCCTCCCTGTGTACCAGTCAATGCAGGGAACATTTGAAGGTATTCCTGAAGTCAGGCCACCCAGGAACCTGCCTAGTCTATGTTATGCAGGGAAAGGAGGGAGAAAGAGAAAGAAAGAACTATTTTGAGGGGCCTGCCATTTTTAGCAGCTTTTAGGGGTATGGGCATCATTTCTGTGCCAAACACGAATGAAAGTAAGATGCATCTACCCAGTTGCAGGAAATAAACACCTGAAACTCAGTGAGCGACCCATGTTGCCAGTGCTGGTGGCCTGCAGAACAGGGATGCCAGGGGTGGAGAGGGGTCATCGGGAGGGACCTGAGCAGGCACCCCACAACACAACCTCCCTGTTTTCTTCACAGTGTGTGTGTATGTGGGGGTTGGGGGTGGGGCGAAGTGAACCCTCTCCCTCCCCTGATGCAGCTCTGAGCTGGGAACTGACAGGGGTCATGATTAGTAATCTGTCCAGCAGATCAGCCTGGAAACAAGAAAAGAGAAAATAACGAACTGCTGCTATCAGCGGAGCCCTTCTGATAAAGGATTTAATCAAAGATGGCCAAGATGAGAAGCTGAGAGCCAAGGGGGTCAGAGGCAAGAGCCTCTAGGAAAAGACAGCCTGGAGGGTCTTTTGGAGGCATCTCTTTTTTCCTCGATGTGCTGGAAACTCAGACATGTCTGCTTGTCGCAAACCCCCATGTGTCTACCCGGCTCCAGGTCCAGCAGCCACAGAGGCTAACTGAGGGCTCCCCAAATTTTCATAATCTGAGAAAGTTCCTCCACAACCTCTCCCTTTGAGAACCTTTTTGCTGCCCAATCTCCTTCTCCACACATTAGCCTTTCAGACTGGTCCCAGGAAATACAAGTCTGCCTTCCTTTCTCTGAGAGTCTGGTTATTGGGCAGTGTACGAAAAAGACCTTGACAGAGCCTCAAATACTCCATTCATTTGTTCATTCATCCATTCATTCACTCATGGAGGACAGCCCTCAGCCTGCCTGCTGTGGGCTCCTCGGGGGGATACCTCTCAATGGGGATAGCCAGGGCCTTCCTTCCGGACACTTGCCAGCCACAGAACCCTAACACGTTTGCCCATGCAGGGGTCACAAAATTACCCAGGTATCTCAGCTGGGGCTTTGGTTCAGGCAGTTCAGGTCTGGGCTGCCAGGGGCCTGGCATGGGGAAGACACCTTCCACCCAGTTCAGGGATTTGGGGTTCAGGCTCCAGTCCCTATCCCACTTCCAGCTTCATGCATGTGGCACAAGTTCCCTGGAAATGCTCAAAGCAGAGTCCCCTCTAATTGTTGATAAGTAAACAATATAAAATGGCTTATAAGTAAAATAATAGCAGTTACACATTGTTAAGGCCCATTGTGTTCCCCGTTACACTGTCTCTTAAATCCTCACAGCCACAACCCATAGCTATGAGCCACAGAGCTGCTTCCTCCGCTCCCTTCCCCCTTCTACCAGAGGGTGGGGGTCCCCTGGGGCCCCTGAGTATGTGGAGGACAAGGAGGGGGCTCTGCCTTTGAGGGGCTCTGGGCCTCCTCCACTGACCTCAGCGCTCTGTGACCGCAGCCTGGCCCAGTCGCTGTGGGCCCTCTTCACCTCTTCTCTGGCCATCTCCCTGGTGTTTGCCGTCATCCCCTTCTGCAGTGACGTGAAGGTGCTGGCCTCCGTCATGGCACTAGCCGGCCTGGCCATGGGCTGTATCGACACAGTGGCCAACATGCAGCTGGTGAGGATCTACCAGAGGGACTCGGCCGTCTTCCTCCAGGTGAACCCACTGGCAAGTGGGGGGCTGGGTGGTGGGAAGGGCCCTGTGCATCTGTCCATCTCTCCCAGCCCCCTCTCCCCAGGGCTCAGTGTCTTTCCCCCTAGGAATGGGGGGTTGACACAGAAAGAGCACCCGGGTCTCAGTGTAGTTTGATGAACTATCTCTGGACTTGGGTCTTTTCATCTCTAAAATGGGGTAATGAGCCCTGCCTGCAGGGTAGTCATGGGAACCTAAGTGCTAACCAGAAAGCTGTTTATAAACTAGGAAGTGGAGTGATGGGAGGCTTCCTGTTTTCCTCCTGCCTCTTTCCCTCTCTTTGTATTTCTTCTTTTTTCTTGTCCTCCCAGTTACCCAGGACTCTGGTCCAGCCCTTCCTTTTATTAAGCCTCCTTCCCTTTGGTGGACGCTAACATGGGAACAGCCCCTCACTGAGGGTTAAGAGTTAGGAAAAGCGGGAGAGTGTGGGAGGGGGTTGGCCACTGTCACCAAGTTATCCCAGGACAAGCAGGTGGCTGAGAGGAGCTCACTCCTCTCCTCTCCTGCCTCCCACTCCCTTGTACCCCACTCTGGCCAGGCAGGGGCTTCCCAGATGGGACACAAGGCGGTGGATGGGGTATGAAGCTTGAACCATTCCCCTACCTATCTCTCCTCTTTTCCCTCCCAGGTTCTCCATTTCTTTGTGGGCCTTGGGGCTTTGCTGAGTCCTCTTATTGCTGACCCCTTCCTGTCTGAGACTGACTGCTTGCCTACCAATAGCACGGCCAATGCCACCTCCAGCAGCCACCTCTTCCACGCCTCCAGGGTCTTGGGCCAGCACCACACTACAGCCCGGCCTTGGTCCAACCAGACACTGCCTGGGGTGTCCCCACAGGATGGTGCAGGGACCCGCGTGTCCTACGCCTTCTGGATCATGGCCCTGATCAATGTGAGTGCCACTGGGGCAAGGCTGGGAGGGGACTCGTAGACAGTCATACATACCAGTCCATACCAGCTCCCAGTGCAGATTCTTCTGATGCAGAGAAATGGACTGGGGCTGAGGTGTGTCCTCAGGAAGGTGAGAGGGTGGGAGAGCTCACCCCTCAGGATTCATCTGAACCCAAAGGAGTTGCAGAAGATCATCTCTAAGGTGCTTCAGCTGTGGCATCCTGTAATTGCAATTCTCAAGGGAGGTAAAGCGGTGAACAGGTTTAGTGAAATCAGGGTCAACTTTCAAGTCATCCGAGGCTCTGTGGGAAACCCGTCCTTTTCCTCCAAGGTCAGATGAAGCCAACCCTGGGCCAGAGCATCACAGACCAGGCCAAGCTCCTCTCCAGGGTACTTAACAGCTGGTGGGGTTCTCTTGTTCCCTGCTGTGAGGGGAGGCTCCTGTGGAGGCAGTGAGATAGAGAACTTGGTCTCTCAGGGACCCAGCCTGCCAAGACTGCCCTGTTGGGAGCACAGCAAAGAGAATACCTCACTCGGTCAGACACTGAACCCCCCTGAACCCCCAGCTCACATCCTTCCCTGCCATGTCAGCACTGACTCTGGTCTCTGGCTGGAGACCTCTGATGCTCTGCAACCCAAGATGGGTTCTCTCTCCCATGTTAGCCCAGGCTGGGGCCCGTGTGGGGGAAGGTAGGGAGACTCCCCCACCCCAAGTCCTGTCTCAGGAACACTGGGAGCAGCCCTGGCCCCTGGCCTGGACCCAGCATGGGCTAGGGGTAGGGGGTATTTCAGGTGGCCATTGGCCTGCTGGCTGTGGGATGGAGTCACCATGTGGCTTATCACCCTGACTTAGAGCTTCTCCTCATAAGCATACTTGTCACCCTTCCAGGGGCTGGATTCAGGCATGACAGCAGTGACCCAGCTGCTGCTGGGCCTCAGAGTGATGCTGTGCAAGTAGCACGGAAACAGGCTCTTGAGGCCACCCAGTCCCACTGAGCAGTAGTAGGGCAGAGGGTGCCATACCATCACTGGCTCAAGGCCCCACTAGGGGCTTACAGGAGGCCAGGCTGGACTGGAACCCCGACTCCCTGAGGGCTCTCAGAAATGCCCCGTTTCTCCCGCGGCTCATTCCGTTTATTACGATGCCCATCATTGTTTTGGAAACAATGCAGCTTTGGGCCTGTGCTCTCCAAGGGGGACCTGTGAAGGGAAGGAGCACTGTCAGTACAATCAATGTCAAGGCTGGGACTCTGGGACCAGGAAGCCAAAGGGTCCAGCATAAGCCCGAGGCCTGTTTTCCCTTGCCCCATGAGGTGCACACTGGAGGCACTTTGTTTGCTGCAGGATTTCCGGACTTCTCCATGGGTTTGTGTCTGAAGATAAACAGTCCACCACAGAAGAAAATGAGGCTGTGCAAGCATGTGGGCATACGCATGCACACACACACACAGAGGCACGGCCCACCTGGTGGGCCTGCCTTCCCCGAATGGGCTTCTAAAGATGGAGTGTATTCCTGTGACAATGCCAGCGAATCCTCTGTAAAGTCCTTCCCACCACTCACCTCCCTGAAAAGCCCCACCTGAGTGATCTCGCCCCTTTTACAGCTGTTTCCCCTTGGCCTTCACCCAGGCATTCTGCCACCAGGATTGTGTGTGTGGGTTTCCTGTTTCCCCCACCAGACTGGAGAGAAGGCCTCATCTTCCCCTTCAGACCTGGGACTCCTGAGGGTAGGGGCTGTGTCTCCTCCCATTCAGGCCAGATTTGTGGCTCTTTCCTAGGCAGGAGAAAGTTGCAGCAGCAAGGGCAGAGGCTACCTGGGACAAGGCACTTCCTGGCAGCGAGGGTGGTTCGACACCTGCAGGGCACCTGAGGGATGTGGCAGGGGCTCCTCCAGGCAACGGCAGAAGCAGGAGACTTCTGGTTGCTCTGGGGGAGTTCATAAAAACTAAGTGGCTTCATGTACATAGCAGTGAACTTAACATTGGGCACGTGTGTGTGTGTGTGTGTGTGTGTGTACTGCAAATTGCATGCATTTGTTAATCAAAAGGAGTCCATGTCTCTGTTTTCCCATTTAGACACCAAGCCCCTGAGGGTGGCCTCTTACCTCCTCGGGTGTAACTCAGACAACCCCTGAGGTGAAGATGGCACTGGACAGAATCAGGACGCCCAGGCGCCAGTCCCACTCTGCCCCAAGTCAGCTGTGTGACCAGCACTAATGCTCCCTAGGTCTCTAGCTTACCACTCAGGTCTCTTCTTACAGTACTAGGTTCTGTAATAGGTTCTGACTAAGTGATAACTTTGAGCCTCATTTGCCCCCCCCATGTGGAAAATGGGGATAATAATTCCCCCCAGCATGTTTTATTGAGCTGTGATGAACAAAAGCAAAACTCGGTAAAGCAACACATGATCTACCAGCACAACAGAGCGTGAGAGGCCATGCGTGCTCGGCACGATCCAGGGCAAGAAAGCTGGAAATGAGTTGATCTCTGGCACCTCTCCTGTGCCAGCTGAGGCCCAGTGTGAGTCCAAGCTTTGCATGTGACAAGTACCTTTTCTTAAGGAAACGAATGTGGCTAAGGTTGGGCAGCAATGACACCCAGCCTGCCCTGAGTCAAGACCGCAATAACTGGTGATACCTCTTACATGGGCCCCCTTGGAAAAGAGCTATCTTCTCCCAGGACTGTGCAGACATGTGCCGTATGATCTTGTAGGCATAGGCCAGGCATGGGAAGGGGGTAGCCTGACAAGAACAAGGTTCTCCTGACCCTCTGCCCACCCCCAGCTCCCAGTGCCCATGGCTGTGCTGTATCTGCTGTCCAAAGAGCGGCTGCTGACCTGCTGCCCTCAGAGAAGGCCCCTGCTCCTGTCTGCAGATGAGCTCGCCCTGGAGACACAGCCTCCTGAGAAGGAAGACGCTTCCTCGCTTCCCCCAAATATTCAGCCACACCCAGGTGGGGGCGCTAATGAACTTTCATGCTCACAGCCCCACACCGAGGCTCCTCTGATAACCCCTCCCCCAGAGGGAGACCATGTGATAATGGTTGGAAAAGAACCTTGGCACCAATGGTCTGGTGAGGCAGGAGATGGAGTAACCTGGCCAAGAGAATGAGGAAGGCAGACATCTGGCTCCAAGCTCCGCCTGTGTGACCTTGGGCAAGTTACTTGACCTCTGGACAGGAGCTATTCCTAACAGACAGTTGAAGCTAGAGAAAGTAGGAGGCAGTAAGTGGTCCCCATTCAGCCAGGGTTCTTCTAACTGCCAGCCACTTCCCCTGGGCACACAGAGGAAGGGAGAGCAGAAGCCGAGTCTCACCCTTGTTCTTATGTTTCATCCAGCACATGAGGACCTATTCAGCTGCTGCCAACGAAAGAACTTCAAAGGAGCCCCTTATTCCTTCTTCGCCATCCACATCACAGCTGCCTTGGTCCTGTTCATGACCGATGGGATGACGGTGAGCCTGCCCTCAGGGTGCATCTTCTTGGGGAACCATCCACCCGAGACTCAAGTCTGGGAATGGCAAGAGAAAGAGAGGGGCATCACGGTTTCCCGAGACCTCAGCTGTCATACAGTTGATCCCAAAATTTAAACTAAATAAAAGCCCTAGGGGAGACTGTCTCCAGAGTCGTTCCCAGCCCTTCTATGGCCTTCTGTCCTGGTCAGTTGTTTATATTTTTGACAACTCTGTGGCTAGGGGCATATAGGTTTGTAACTGAGTATAGGCTACCCACATTTTTTAAAAAGGGGCAGAGCCCTGTTCGCCCAAGCAGAGGTCATACCAAGTAAACTCTAGGGAACTCTGCTTCCTGGAATACATTCCATACCTGGCCTTCTCAAACCATGTGGTAAACAAGCTATAGATAGGATCTTGGCCCGGCTATTCAGTCCACTTTTGACCTGTTACACTATTTAATGCCTTTTTCCAGAAATCTCTAAGGACTACATTAAGATAGTTTTGAATGCTTGATTAACTGATTGCCATATAAGGAACGCTCCAAAGAGAAGGCCCTAAAAATTTAGATGACCTGGTGGAAAGTACTCGTGACAGTGCTGGTTGGCTTCCAACTCTCAATGTGACCTCGGGCAAGTCACTTCTCTTTATCCTCTCATCTATAAAATGAGATGTTTGTGCACACCTTTTTTTTTTTTTCTTTTTTTAGCTGCAGCAAATTTCCTTCAACAAAACACTTCCTGTGGAATTCTCCTAAATAAGACATGTAGTAGAACCCTGCTCTGGTGAAGGGGGCCACAGTGCTTGTGTGCCCAGACCCCGGGGGCTCCCTGTGGAGATATACCTCCCCGGAACCCCTAGGCCTCTGCAGGTGCAGCCTGGGAACTCAGGCACCGCAGGTTGTGTTCTCAGCTTGGGCCTGTGTGTGCTGTATGGTCATGGCCCTGGGCCCACCCTTTGTTGAGCCTCTAGGAGCAGGACTGCTCCTCCCCCTGCCCATCCCACATTTGCCCAACCGTGGCTTCCTTTCCCAAGGTTATGGCCTGGCTGCGCTGCAGGTGTGCTCAGCAGGGCCTGTCTCTCCACAGGGAGCGTATTCCACCTTTGTGTACAGCTATGCAGTGGAGAAGCCGCTGTCTGTGGGACACAAGATGGCCGGCTACCTCCCCAGCCTTTTCTGGGGCTTCATCACCCTGGGTCAGCTTATCGCCATTCCCATCTCCTCCAAAGTGAACCCAGCCACCATGGTTTTCATCAATGTGGTAAGTGGCCTTCCACTTCTTGGAAACCCAGGAGAACCATTCACTCCTGGCCCTACCACTGCCCCGGGACTTTTGCTCAGGACTGGACTCTGCCAACAGGGTGGGACAGTAGGAGGAGAGGAAGGAGAGGAGTGGAGAGGAGAGAGATGCTGATTGGGAAGAGATGGGCGTCCAGGAGGTGGAGCCTACCCATGTGATCTTGGAAAAGTCCTTTCCCCTCTTGGGGCCCCTGTGTCTGTGCCCATAAAAGGAAAGGGCTGTAAGAGGTGACTCCTGCTGTGTATGGAGCAGATTCCAGCTGACAACCTGCCAAGCGCACCAGGGAAGCCCGTGCTGGCCTTGGTCCTCCCGTGTTCACCTTGGTGCCCAGTTAGTCAGAGCCTTGTGGCCAGTGGAGGCCAAGGATCCCCTGGCCTTCAGAATCACCCTCTCTGGGCTGGAGCCTGGGAATTTTGATTTGGAAGCTTTCCCAGGTGATTCTCAAGTACCCAGACTGGCATGGAGGCTGCCTTCAAGGAACCGGTCTGCCTAGGAGGCAGGAGGTCTGGGCCTGAGCAATGGGTTAAGACTTTTGCCCTGATGTGTGTCTATGTCATCGTCTATGACAAAGGCATCCAGATTACAGATTCCTGGAAGGTCATCTAGCCCAACCTCCCACCAGGGCTTGGATCACCTCTATAACATCTCTTTCTAGAGGAGGGGTACACAGTCTGTTTAAACACTTCTAGTGACTCACTACCTTTCCAGGTAGCCCAATTTATTGTCAGAAAGGCCATTTTTGGGTTGAGTTTCTGGTGGAGAGGGGGTTGGGAAATAATGTTGGGGCTACACAAACAAACCAAGGAGCCCCATGCTCCAAGAAAGGCCCTTGGATTTGGCCTTGTGCTGGGTCTGGGTTATGACCTTCAAGAAAGAAGTCTCCTTGAAGATAGATGGGAGGTTGGGTGGGTAGAGGCTGAGGGCAAGAGGGAGATGGGAAGTGGAGGCACAGAGTGTTGCAAATATTTCTGAGCTGAAGGGAATTTTGTTTGACAGGAGTCAGGGTGGTATGAGCCTGTTTGTAGGCAAAGGAGAAAGGGCGGACACCTGTAAAGAGGGGGTCTGCGAAGATACCATTGTCTGAGAGGAACTGAATGAAGAGGGCCCTGGGAGAGGGGGCAGGGGATGAAGAGCAGCAGGGAAGGAAGCGTGAAGTTCAGGGAGGAGGTCCCTGTTCCATGGAGCTGGGGTGACATGACGCAGGGACGAAGAGGTAAGCATAGTGAGTGTACAGTCACTGCTGGTGGACCCAGCACTGCTGGTGGGCACGAGGCCAGCTGCTTAGAGAGAGAAGAGTGGGATGGAATCGGGGTTGGAGAAAAGGAAGAAAGTCGGAAACATCCACATGAATTAGGCACCGACGATAAGAGTGATGGTTTTTAAAAAGGAAAACCAGGTTCTGGGGCCCAGACCAGACTTTGTGAATCAGAATGTTGGGGGAGGGACCTAGCAATCTCTATATTTAGCGAACACCTCAGGGACTCATGTCATCAAGCAAGTTCTGGAAAACACTCTCCTAGAGCAAGGGATTCCCAAATATATTAGACCCACTGGAGGTGCTTTTAGAAAATACAGATTCTGGGCCACTACCCCAGAGATTCTGACTCAGGGGGTGTGGTGGGGAGGAGCCTGGATGTCTGGATTGTTTTTAAAGTATTTCAGGTGCTTTGGGTGGGCACCCTGTTGGGCCTACAGCTGAACAGCCCTGAGCAAGTTCCAAATGCTGCAGCTGCCACATGACTGTCTCATATTCACTGCAGCTACCTCCCAGTTTTCCTCCAGTATTCCTCTTATTTTTAAATTAATGATTACCCAGCACTCAGCTTTGTCCTGGGTCTCAACCACTGCTGGTTATGAGCTCTCCTGCAGGGAGCTGCAGGGGTGCCAAGTTCTGTGAGAAGCATTCTCTGCCTTCAGGGAGCTTCCAGTCAGCGAGGGAAGAAGGTGGACAGGGGAGAGGTGAGTGTGCCCTGTCCCAGAAGGTCAGGGTCAGGAGCCGGTAGCAGGTGGGAGGCAGGCTGAGAGCCAGAATGTGTCAGCCCTGCCACCCGGTGAGGAGGGGCCACACCACTGGGAAGAGAGGTGGTTGGTTGGCAGAGTTGCCAAGTTGTCCTGGGCATACTCAGTCTTCTGTTACCCAGCCTAAAATAAGAGAGTTCAATGTTTTAAAACGTCCTCAAGTCTGGAGATTTTCAGGGAGACTCAAAGCTGACTTGGAACATCTGTAACTATTAATAATAATTTTAAAAATAATAATAATAATAATAATTTAAAAACAGCTGGCCCGGAAATGTGCCTGGTTTGTAAGTGGAGCGGCAGGTGGCAGGAGGGAGGCAGAAGCAGCAGCATCAGAGCTCTGCCCCTGGCCTACGATGAGAGCTGACTGTCGAGGAGGCACCAGCCTCGTGACAAGCAGAGGGTACTGCTGGCTGAGGGTACTGCTGGCTGAGAGGCCCCAAGGAGTGAATGAACTTGGCGGGGTGGGGCTGGAATGCATGGTGGGCAGGGCTGGGGTGTGGAGCAGAAGGATTTTATTCAAAGGAGGAGGAAAGCTTTAAGAAGGTATTAAGCGGGGAATAAAATGGCTTGCTTTGCTTTTTAGAAGCACACTCCAGCTGTTCCATGGAAGAATGGACTGTAGAGAGGTCAGTCATGCAGGGAGACAGTGGGATGCCACTATTGCAGTAACAGGCCTGAGAGGTGGCACCTGGACAACAGTGGTCAGGATGGATTTGGAGAGTTACAAACATTCTAAGATGTTTTTTGAGGTCAAGTTGACAGGACTTGCGGTTGGCCATGATGTAGGAGGTGAGGAAAGAAGGACTCAAAACTACCTTAGGTATAAGTGCTGGTTTGGGAAGCCAGCGGCCCCGGTTCGGATCCCACATATGAGGGCCAGTGACACTGCCCTCAAAAAAACAAAAAAACAAACAAACAAACAAAAAACTACCTTAGGTGTAAATGCCTAACTATTATATTGCTTTGTACACCTGAAATGAATAAAAAATAATAATAAATTAAAACAAAACAAAACACGACTATCTTAGATACAAGGCCTGATCCTGGAGGGGTGGGTAAGGACACTGTTAACTGACGTGGAAGAAGAAAGCAGAACTTCCATTTGGGCCACGTTGTCAGTTGTCCAGTGACATCTCCAAGGCGCAGTTTTATACTGGCAAGCCTGGAGTTCTGGACACATCGTGGCTGGAGGGATAGATTTAAGAGTCCAGGTATAGAGGTATCTGAAACTGTGGAGCTGAACTAATGGGAAATGCAGACAAAGAAGCACCAGGACAGAGTCCGGGCCAAGTCAATGTTTAAAAATTGAGCCGAGAAGGAAGAAAGAGCTGATGGAGCTGTGGGACCATTTTCTAAGCCCAAGAAATACATTCTATGTGCAACCATAGACAGGTTGTTGCTTTCGTACTCCTATTTTTACTGCATGAAAGAAGTCTTTCATGTTGCCTCTCTGTTGTGAAGAGAATGTGTTTCCTTCAGCCATTATGAGGCAGCAAGTCTTTCTGGGTAAGGACTCGGAGCCTCCAGGTAGGAGCTCGGCACCTGGGAAATCCTGCAGCAGCCGGAGGAGCTGGTGATGGATCACAGGCTGCAGTCGCTGGCTCTGTTTTTCCAATTGGAGCAAACCCTCCAGGGTCTGCCTGTGTGTGTGTGAGACAGCCCCTCCCCTCCTCACGCTCAGTTCCTCACCTGTAAAGCAGACAGACTGGGGCTGAGTTAGCTGGGATTTCTTTCATACCTTCTAGCTCTCTATAACTTTATCTTATTTTTTCTAGAAACAGATGTACTCACCCAGGAGATTTTTACCTCAAAGCTATGGGTTTCTATAGAAGATCCTTATCTCCTGAGACATTAAGAAAAGCTCGCACACAAATATTAGAACTGATATTTGTCTAAAGCCTCACACATGAAGATCCCCTGCCTTGCCGTCATTTCCCCATCACTCTTCTTTTTTTTTTTGAGGGCAGTGTCACTGGCCCTCATATATGGGATCGAACCGGGGCCGCTGGAATCCCAAGCCAGCGCTTAACCACCGCGACACTCAGCCAGCCCTCCCCATCACTCTTCAGTGTAGCTTTTGTAACCCATTTTACAGATTAGGAAGCGAAGAATCAGAGAGATTGGCTACTTCAAGGCCCCAGAACGGGTCAAAAACAGAGTTGGTACTTACACCTGGGTCTTCTGCCTCCAAATTGGTGCTGCCTGGGTTTCTTCCCAGATGCATTTTATATAGAAATTTGTCAATATTGACAAACACATTTTTTTAAAGATTTTATTGGGGAGTTGGGGGAGGGGAACAGCATTGGGGAATCAGGGAAGGGGAACAGACAAGTTGCTGTCTTTCAAGTTGCTGTCTTTTTGTTCTTCAGTCTAGTTGTGGAGGATGTCGCTTCATTGGCCCATTTTTAGTATTATGATCATTGTGCTCTTCCCGGGTGAGGCAGATCAGTCACTGGCCACTGGACTGCCGCTCACAGCGGCTCACGGCGGCTCTTGCCAGCTGCTCGTGCTGGCTGCCAGCCACTCAAGGTAGCTTACAGCAGTCCACTGCAGCCCAACTGCAGCCTATGCCGTTGTGGGACACTCACAGCAGTCCAGCTCCATGTCGAGCTGTTGTTCACCATCTTAGCTATAGAGGGCGCAGAATCACTGGCCCATGTGGAAACCAAACCAGCAACCCTGCTGCTCAGAGCTCACACTCCCAAGCCAACTCTTAACCAACTGAGCCACTTGGCTGGTCCCAACAAACACATTTTTTTTTAAAGGCTTTTATTGGGGAATTGGGGGAGGGGAACAGCATTGGGGAACCAGGGAAGGATAACAGACAAGTTGTTGTCCTTTTGTTCTTCAGTCTAGTTGTGGAGGACATTGCTTCCCTGGCCCATGTTGGTATCACCATAGCGCTCTTCTCGGGTGAGGCAGATTGGTCGCTGGTCTCTGGACAGCCACTCACAGCGGTTCTTGGCAGCTCACACTGGCTGCCAGCTGCTCACATTGGCTGCCGGCCACTCACTGAAGCCTATGGCAGCCCACTGCAGCAGGGACTGCAACTCACAGCAGCCCAGCTCCAGGTGGAGCTGTTGTTCACCATCTTAGCTGTAGAGGGCAGTGTCACTGGCCCTCATATGTGGGATCTGAACCAGGGCCGCTGGCATCCCAAGCCAGCTCTTAACAAACGCGCCATTCGGCTGGCCCAACAAACATATTTTTAAATAACTTAGAAAAAGGGTTATTTTAACAAAAACATGACCATGTGACAAAGACCCTGACTGAACTAGAAAGACTCCTGGTCAATGGAGTCTTTACCTGTCCATGAAATATGAGCAGAATTTGGGGTGGTGTGTGGTGGGGAGAGCTAAACTGGTCTGCCACAGCCACTGACCCTCTCCCGGAGAGTCTGCCTGGATCCTCCGAGGCTGGGGACCCCCACAGCCACCACCCCATTTCTCCTGCTACCCCAGGGTGTCCTCTGCGAATGCATGGCTTTTAGGGAAAGAGAAGCAGCTCCTTTTCATGACAAATGGTGGACTCCGACATCTCACAGATCTGCCAGCAGGGCAGAGACCTGATGACTTGAATGGAATTCCCTGTGCTTACAGATAAGACCTCGGGAGACAGGCAGTATGTCCTCACCAAGCACTTCTTAAGCATGTGTGATAAGACATTTGCAGAGATGGTCGGGTGGGCTCACCTCCTGGCTTTCATCTATTCTCAGTACTTGGTTGGCTGACACCAGACTAGGGAAGGTGCAGTCCCCACATATTCCACATGGTGGCACACTGGTCACAGCGCTGCTCCTGGGGCCCAACTGTCCAAGTCAGGAGATATAACTGACTTCTGGTTTTCCCTTTCTCAGTGGATGCCCAGCTTTTCCCCATTTCTAATCACCTCCATCACTGCTGTGACAGGTTGGCGTGGTGGTGACCTACTTGCTGCTTCTTGCTTTCTCCTACAATGTCATCTTCCTGTTCGTGGGGACAGCAAGTCTGGGCCTTTTCCTCAGTAGCACCTTCCCCAGCATGCTAGCCTACACTGAGGACATCCTGCAGTACAAAGGTGAGTGTGCAGGGGCTGGGAGCAAAGGCATTTCCATGCCCTCCGATTCGGTGCCACTTGCTACCCCAGGCCCCATCTTTCTGTGATGTTCTGAATGGAAGATCGCTGCCCTACCTCCTCATAGAAATGATGCTCCCCTGACTGGTGGGAACAGGTTCACAGATGGGGGTTGTTCTGACCCATGTAGCTCCACCTTCAACGTTATACCTGCAGCATGTGATTTCAGGCCACAGAGAAGCTTACTGGTTTTTCTTCTTTTGCTTTTTTTCCATAGTAATGTCTACTGACCCACAACTGGCATTTTGTGTAACAGGCACAGAAATTCCAAGTTCAAAGAAAAGCAAAGTGGCATGGGAGAAGTTACAGCCTAGGAAATGGATTTTATACCTTATCAATAACAGTACCTCCTTGCTTTGTTGCTCTTGCAGATGCATGTTGTTCTAAACATAGAGGATTAGGGCAAGGACCTCACACCTGATTTGGGGTTGTGACACTGCTTCATTGATGTCAGAAACCTCTAACTCTCTTCACGAATCTCTTTCCCTTTCTATAGCTTCCCAAATGCATATACCAAACATCTTTTTTTTTTAATGTGTTAATTAAAAATAATTATGTTTTGAACAATTAACATTACCCTTAACAAGTAACTAGCGATGCCCTAAAGTTTTGGAAAACCAGCATTAAAGAGAAGTGGTTTCTTTAGAGGAGGAGAGGGGGAAATTGGTGTGTGTGGGGGGGGCGGGGGAGGGTCAGAGCAATTAGAGCAACACCCACCTCAGTTCTCCACAATGAGAGACAGGAGACCTGGATCCTTGAAATCTAAGGATAATCCCCAAAACTTAAGCGAGTACATGAAGTCAAGAAATAATGTTGGCGGGCCGGCCGAGTGGCGCAGTGGTTAAGTACTGGCTTGGGAAGCCAGCAGCCCCGGTTCAGGTCCCGCATATGAGGGCCAGTGACACTGCCCTCAAAAAAAAAAAAAAAAAAAAAAAAAGAAAGAAAGAATGTTGGCATCATATGTCACACACTATATCTCAGAGTTTTAAGTGATCAATAATGTTAGAGTGTAACAGTAATAATAATAAGTTATATTGCTTGATTTTGCCTGCAAACGATCACTCAAACGTGATCATTTCTCCCTGTTTCTGCCTTAGTTCAGGCCTTTGTCATCACTTACCTGCTTGGAATATTTAATGGTGCCCCATCACCTCCATCGCTGCCTTGGCAGGTCTTGGCTTGTCTCCTTGCCTTCAGATTTGTCTCCATCAGAGGTTCTCAATGCTGCTTTCATATTAGAATCACCTAGAGCACTTGGAACAAAACCCAATGCTTGGGCCTCATCTCCACAAAATCTGATGTAATTGGTTCGGAGTTGTTGGGTGATTCTAACATGCATCCAGGGTGAGGACCATTTACGGAGCCATCCTTGGATCTATACATAGCTGATCCTACCCTTCATGTTTTCCTATGAAGCTCTTTTCCTTTCTCCAGCCTCCTCCCACCCTCAGAGGGGAATTTCAGAGCTGGCATTCTAGCTGGCGACTGCCTGATGGCACACAAACTTCTGTCCCTCCACACTTTGGTATATGGTAAACCCTCTGCCTGGAATGCCCTCCAATCCATCTCTCCTCCTCCGACCCTCCGAGAAGCTTCTCTGATCCCTACTGGAAAGGTGCCCTTTCCTTTGTACCTGCTTCTCATGTTTCACCCCCCTCAAGGCTTTTGTACCTCTGTCACCTGTATACTCTCCTGACAACACACTCCCTGTGGGAACCAACAAAGGACAAGGGCAAAGGCAAGAGCGAGGGCTTTGAGGTCATCAGCAGACCTGAATATCAGTCCTGCCTCCACACTCTCTGGTTTTGTGACCTTGTGTAATTCAATTTCCTTTCCCTCTCTGAGTCTCAGTATCCTCATCTGCAAAATGGGGATGCAAATCCCCATTACTTTTGAGGATTATGTTGTGCATTAGAAAAAAGGCAAAACAGCTTAACTACCTCACAGGTACTCAGTATGTATGTTAACTCTAATTATTCACCTGAGTACCCTCAGTGGTTTGCACAGTACCTGATGCACAGAAGGTATGGGAATGTTTTTGAATGAATGAATGGAATTCAGAGAAGGGAGTAACCGGTGTTGAATCTCAAAGTAGCTTCATGGAGGAGATGAGGTTTGAGCTGGCCCAGATTTTGGAAAGGCAGAAAGAAGAAAAATGAAAGGCATGCCAGCGAAGGGCAGGCGGGGATAGTGACCAGTGTGACAGCAAAGGCACAGAGGTATAAATGTAAGCGAGACTAAAAGAGGGACTTCAAGCCCAAAGTAGAAAATGATCTGTTTTATTCAAAAAGCACTCAGTGTCTACTACATGTAGGCCGCTGTGCAGATAATAAGCAGTGGTATATGCCGCTGACCTAAAATTCAAGGAACAGTCCTCTCTCAGGGGTTTACATCTTACGGGGAAGGCTGCCCAGTAAACAGACAGTCGGGTGAGTGGGATGTGGGGGGCTGATGGAGCACAGAGGAGGAGCAACTAATCCAGGTTTAGGCTGGGGGTGGGAAAAGATTACAGATGGAAACCTAAATTAGGGCTTTAAAAATGAACAGGAGCGGGGCCGGCCGAGTGGCGCGGTGGTTAAGCGCTGGTTTAGGAAGCCAGCGGCCCCGGTTCGGTCACACATATGAGGGCCAGTGACACTGCCCTAAAAAAAAAAAAAAAAAAATGAACAGGAGTTTAACAGACAAAAAGGAGGAGGAGGGGCCGGCCGAGTGGCTCAGTTGGTTAAGAGCTCACTCAAGAGTGTGAGCTGAGCTCTGAACAACGGTGGTTCGATGCCAGCCCGAGCTGAGTTGCTGTTGAGATGCCAACAGGTGGCAGGATGGCTCAGCTAAAAAAAAAAAAAAAAAAAAAAAATAGGAGGAGGAGGAATGTTTAGGAGGAGCAAACACACATGTCAGGACCTGGTGGTGAGAAGGAGTATGTGGGTATGTGGGTTGGGACACTGAACATGGCTTCTCCTGGCAGGAGGGTAGACTGTGAGGGATGAGTCTGAGGTCTCAACAGGGGCAGATTATAAAGGGCCCTGGAAACCACATTAAAGCATTTGGACTTGGTCCTGAAGGCAGCGTTGACGGGTTTCAGCAGAGAACTGGTGTGGAGGGTTTCCTGTGTGCCAGCATTATGCTAAGCACTTACATGGATGGCCTCAGTGATCCACACAGCCACCCTGGGAAAGACAGGCTGTGGTGCCCACTTTACAGAAGGAAACCAAGGCCTACAGAGGGGAGAGAACGTGCCAAAGGTCACATAACTAGTAGGTGACACAGCTGGGCTTGAAACCCAAGTCTGACTGAAGCTTGGACTCTGAAGGTCTGTGCCATGTTGCTAGATTGATGAGAGGTATGACTGATCTGGGCAATGCCCAGGCAGTGAGGGGGAACACGCTCTGCCCAGAGCAGAGGGCTGGCCTGAGGAGATCAAGAAATCTTTCTGGAAAGGTAGGTGGTGCTCAGATTGGGAAGGGCCCCAGATGCCAGGCTAAGTAACTTGGAATTTACCAGGAGGACAATCATGAACAACTGAAGGTTTCAGAATAAGGAAGGAACGTAATGACAGCAGGACCTAAGCATTCCCAAAGCAAAGTTAAGAGCTAAAGTCTGAGAAATCTTAGGAATCCCAATTAGTCCTCTAAGGCAGCCATGTCATTTTCCAGAGACTTCCCAGAAACAACCTAGATAATACCAGATGACTTTTTTTTTTTTTTTAAGACGGCAGTGTCACTGGCCCTCACATGTGGGATCCGAACTGGGGCTGCTGGCGCTCCAAGCCAGCTCCCAACCACTGTGCCACTCAGCCGGCCCCCAGATGACTTTTATCTCCTCCACTTGCTCTTACTAAACCAAATCCTTCTCTTTTGGGTAGGCTGTGCGACCACAGTGCTGGTGACAGGGGCAGGAGTCGGCGAGATGTCCCTCCAGATGCTGGTTGGTTGGGTATGTGGGAAACTCGGGGGAGAGGGGATGAATTGGGGAGCGCTCCTCCAAGCTGGTGCGAAGAGTGCAGTCAACCACCTTGTGAATCCAGGCAAGCAGGGCCCCACTCGGTCTATATTACCTGTTTCCGTGTCTAAGCCAGCCTTGAAAGCTGAGCCTCTGAGTGGGGAACCTAGAGCTGGGAAGGGATGTGATTGTCCAAAGCAAATACAAGTCATGTCTGGGAGCAGGGCCAGAGGGGCCCTGTGGGAATGTTGTTTAGCTCCGGAGCCGGGGATGGGTTTGCGCTGCAGCATTCTTTTTCCATCCCTTCTCAACCTGCCACTCCCTCATCCCACCTCCTGTAGCCTCTGGCCACCCTGCAAAGGGCCCAATTTTCCTGCCAAACTGCCCTGATCACAGGCTGACTCTCCCAGTTTTCGTTAAATATACCCACAGGTCATGTGTTCACAGCGGGGAAAAAAATGTCTCCTTTTTACTGAAGGCTATTTAGATACTGTCATTCCCCTTTTTACAGAGGAGGATACCGAAACTCAGATAAATTGACTTGCTCTCCGTCAGTCACACATCTAATAGCTGACAGGGATGATGTCCAAACCTAGGTCTTTCCGCCTCCAAAATGCCCCTCCTCACTGCTCTCCTTTCCTCTGCTTGTGCTTTGCTGGGTAGGGGAAGAGCTACATATGCCCTCTGCATCCAAAAGACAGGAGGATGTGTTTCAGTGTAACTCTGGGGTGGGGTGAGGGGGGCACAGGTGCTAATTGCTAACGTTGGTGAGGGGTCCATGGGAGTTCCATAGGCCACTTTGGCAAATATCTAAAATTTTCCATAATGAAAGGCTAAAGAGATATATATATATATATATATATATATATATATATATATATATATATATCTTCTCTGCAAAGTTCTGGTCAGGCCTTGTGAGTAGAGAACCACCTAGTATGAAGGGAGTTTTAAGGAAGATAGGGAGATTTTTCTGCAGGTTCCAGACATAGAGCCGAAAGGGACTGCAGGGGTCACCGGGCCCAACCCCTGCCTTAGAGCAGGATTTCTGTCTTCTCCAGAAACATAACCTTCTCCAGAAACAAGGCCAAGACATCCCTCCTACCCATGTTTCTATCTCCTGGTGTGACGGTCCTCAACTTGACTGGAAAACCTGCCAAAGGCCGAGGAGGCCGCTTCCTCCCATACGTCTTAATGTGAGGTTTTGATGGCCTGTATCTCTGTGTTTTCCTCTTTGGCAGATATTCCAGGCTCAGGGCAGCTACAGTTTCCTGCTCTGTGGCGTGATCTTTGGTTGCTTGGCTTTTACCTTCTACATCTTGCTCCTGTTTTTCCACAGGATGCACCGTGGACACTCATCAGGTAAGGAAAGGATCTGTTTCTGCACAAGAGGAAGAAAACAGAGCAGGGGGAGGATGTGGGAGACGCGGGGGTCTTAGCACGCCACCCATGCTGTTCTATTCCAAGTAAAATGCAAGGAAATGTTTATTTTTCTACAGCTTCCTGTCCCCTCTTCCTGCTTTGCCATGCAGATTGTCTGCTGTGCTGTTAGGGCAGGAGGGACCTGGACAGGCTGACTCATGGTTTCTCTGTTAGGAGAGGGGCATGGATGTCAACTCGCCTTCCTGCATCCCACTGTGCCAGGGACCGTGCGCCAAGACTCTTTCCAGCCTGTGCAGGGCACTGAAAGGCTGGGCCTTCCTCCTTGGCCAGATTTCAGCCCAGCAGCCTCGCTGGCCATCTCTTTGCAGTTTAGGGTTTTGACTCTAGTCCAGATCTCTTTTTCAAAAAGTCCTTCAGGCCAGAGACGCTACCTAAGAATAGTCTCGCTTCTGGAGACCCCAGGCAGTGGGAGTCCTAAAGCTATTTTCATAACCCTGAGCCCTAGATTGCCTTTCTGCCCACAGCTCTCCAAGTCCCCGCAACCATATCAGCTGTGCACGTAGCCAGTTCTTAAGAGAAGGTGCCCAGGCACAGCCCTCATCCTCTCCTTGGAAAGTTAAGACTAAAGGAACAGGCACCAGTCCTCTCTCTCAGCTGGTGGGCACATGCACCCTTTAAACAATCAATTTAAAGGCCCAGGAGAATAATGGGGGCCCCCAATCAGCACTAACTAGTCTCATTTCTGGGGCGGCAGGTGCCAGCTGCTTGCTGTCTAGTCTAGCGCTCAGCACATCCTTCATTTAGGCCACGTGTTCCAGAAATATTTGCTGAATATCAAATGAGTAACACTTAATGAGTTCCTTATTCACGGGAGACAAAAAGAAACACATATTCCCCAAGCCCTAAATATTAGTCTCAACAGACTGCCTCCAACACAGTCTGCCAGAACTAGAAGGTCTGACTTTTCACTTGGCTCCCTGAGGAGCCATAGAGTGACAGAAAATCAAAAGACCCGGGGAAGCTCACAGATGATTGCTGCAACTTAATCAGAGCTGCTGAAACGTGCTGCCTGTTTTTTCCTGTTGTAGTTCCCATCCAGGACAAACCACTTGGAATGGAAAGCTCGGAGTGCTACCAGAGGTAAAGCTTGGAGTGCCACCAGAGGTAAACCTCGGAATGCCACCAGAGGTAAAACTGAGTGAAGGAGACAGGCGAATACATCCAGCCTCTGAGCACCAGCAGAGACCAACGTGTGGAAGAAAGCTGGGGTGGCAGTGGAGGCAATCCCTCCAAGCTTTGGTTCAGGTCTTTCCCACTAAATACTTCTGTACAAGAAATTAAATTGAGTTCTGGTACCTGAGTCCTCCCTGGGCAAATCATTAGAAGCTTACCTGGCTATTCAAGTTACCTTCCTCTTCCCTGGTTCAGACTTTTGGTTAAGAGCTACCCAGGATGCCCAGATGGGAAGGACATAGCATCTGCTTCACTTCACTGGTCCCTCCTGCATGGACCATCCCTGGGTTTGAAGATCTCTCTTAGTTGAAGTTTAAAAAAATAGGTTGAAACTGTAAAGCTCGGTGATCATTACTATATGTAGATATATTTTAAATTAAAACAAACCCCAAGTTATTCCATGGCATGCTCACAGGATTTTTGTGCTTTTTACTTATTAAAAGTCCAAAGCCCCTCCCAATTCCTGTTGCTATCAGTTCATCCATAATCTAAAATAGCAAAAGGAAAAGTTGAATCTTGTTATCTTGGGAATGCTAATTCAGTGGTATGTGAAGCTAGCTCAGCTTATAAAAGCTGATAGTTAAAATTTCATTTTGAGAGCTGGTGGTTAAATGCAGCCATTATGAAAAATTATAGAAACTTATTACATTACATTAAAAGCAAAGGTAATAGCTACTCAAAACTCATTATTTCCTAATTTTTCTGTATCCATGCTCTTGAGGTAGTTTATGATTATTGTATCTATGGTGGAAATTGTGTGTGTGTGTGTGTGTGTGTGTGTGTGTGTGTGTGTAGAAAGGGATGCTTGGTGCATCTCTTTCAATTCCACTTTCAGTGATAATGTGTTGGTGGCTTGAGAAACAGACATGGTGGGGATATTTACACCACAGAAATAAGCAAAAGCTACACATCATGCCCCCGCCCCACCAAGAGCCAGTTGTTCAACTTTTACCAACACACCTCTGCTCATAATTAATACTAATTGGTCCAGAAGTTGCTTGGGAGAATGGGATGTTCTATTTTTCTTTGCTGGCATTGACTAGCTTATAAAAGTTGTTAAAAACATCACTAAGAATTTCTCAAAAATGTCTAATTTAAACTTTGCATCTCCTATAGATAAAAATACTTTACAGGCATACCTCAAGGATATTTATTGCAGGTTTGGTTCACTGCAATAGAGTATTGCAATAAAGCGAGTCATAATCCTTTTGCTGGTGGAGGGTCTTGCCTTCAGTTTGTAAAAGAAAAAAAATGCAACATCTATGAAATGTAATCAAGTGAGGCACAATAAAACGAGGTATATGCCTCGAACAAAAATAGGACTACTGAACAATTCAAGTTGTGCAGCATACTGAAAGCAGTGCCTGTCTGTCAAGGAGTGGTAATAGCTCCTGTCCAGAGCAAATCCTATAGTAATACAGAGAGAAGGCAAACTCAGTGACTTGGAAAGAAGAGGACTGAAAACTCCTGTAGGTTGTAAAATGGCTATTACAGTGACTTTTGTATATTAATTTACTTGCACTTTCTCTGTGTATATACAAATGGACACATATAAAAAGTAAGTGGACCATGATTCTCAACAATCTGTCCAAGTGGTGTGGTTCACGTGCCCAGCATTAAAAGGTCTATCCTGGGAGGGCCAGCCGAGTGGCTCAGTTGGTTAAGAGTTGGCTTAGGGCACGAGCTCTGAGCAACAGAGCCGCCAGTTCGATTCCCACATGGGCCAGTGAACTCTGCGCCCAAGCTGAGCTGTCGCTTAGCTGCCAACAGGTGGCAGGATAGTTCAGCTGGTGTAACAAGATTGCCTGTTCAATGGTGGGCAAAGCCCACCCGCAACTAAGACTGAACTCAGCACCTTGAGCCCAGCTGCCACCTGGATAGCTCAGTGGATAGAGCGTGAACTCCTAACAACAAGGCTGCTGGTTTGACTCCCGCATGGGATGGTGGCTACGCCCACCCTCAACTAAGATTGAACTCAGCACCTTGAGCTTAGAGGCCATGAGCTGCCAGCGGGAAGCGAGATGGCGACTGGCACCCTCCACAACGAAGATTGAAGAGTAACAACTTGGCTGTTCCCCTCCCCCAATTCCCCAATAAAACCTTTAAAAAAAAGGTTTATCCTGGAACTGTAGGCATTGTCACCTAAGCCAGCGCCATCCACCAGCAGCAGGTTTGTGATGACGATCTGGCTGCCGAGAGATCTGCTTCAAGCACTGGACTCACATTCTGGCTCTGTGATCCTAGGCAGATCACAGAGGCTGTTCTAGCCTCACTTTTTAAAAAATCTGGGACGGCCAAATGGCGCGGTGGTTAAGCGCTGGCTTGGGAAGCCAGCGGCCCCGGTTCAGTCCCACATAAGGGCCAGTGACACTGCCCTCAGAAAAAAACCAAACCAAAACAAAAAAGCTTATAAAAAATCTGTAAAGTGACATTTCAAAAACCCTTACCCTACCTCAAAGGAATTCTGAAACAATTAAGTGAATTTGTGTAAAGCAATTATTACATGCCTGACATAGGAATTGCTTAATAAATGTTAGCAATTTTTATTTTTTAAACCTCCTTATAAGCAGCTTAGAAATTGTTCATACATTTGGTAGATATTTATTATAATTCAAACAGATCCAAATTCTTTTGAAAGCTGGTGGCCTAGGGGTATACTTTTCACTATGTCTGTAAATATTTAAAAGTATTAGATACCAACCAAACTTAAATATGCAGCCTACCTGTAGTGAGTGACTGACCTGGGCAAGAAGAAAATAGCTGTATTTTTCTTGTGGTTTTTCAAGAAAACAACCTTTTTATACAGATTTGGAATTAATGACTATATATCTAAGGTAATTGTGATTAATCTGTGAATATAAAAAATAAGACTGAAACAAATCTAAGAGTGCCTTTTCTAAAATAAAATATTTTAAATTGAGTAAGCGTGTTATCTATTATCAAAGACAATTGTTCCTTTTGTATAAGCCCAGAAACAAATGACCAAATGTTACCTGAAGATACATCTCTCTCATACTGTGGGTTCACATGGCTGATACTTTAGAAGAAACCAAACTCTCACAGACAGGATTGGGAACTGTTCCCTCTTACACATAATCAGAATACAGGAAGGCGGACAGGTTTTCACACCACACTGCACAGTTGGTTGTAGAGCAAGTACGGCTTTTTTCCTGATCTCCTTTTTTAAATAAAGAGTTTTGATGTTTCAGAGTGCTGTGGAGTCACCCTGTTCCCAGATTTCCCTCTGCTACTAGGATGTGGGAATCTAACCCATCATTATCAGTACACCAGATTCACTAAAGGAAGGCATAATGACAAAAAGGTCTTTGAGAAAATTCATTTATTCACTTAACACGATTGAGCACCTGTATGCTCAAGGCACAGATCTAGGTGCAGACACAGCAGAAAATGAGATGGAAGTCCCTGCAGTTGAAGACAGAGACAGTAAACGGAGATAACATGCCAAGGATGAGGGATAATTGAGTGCCATCAAGAAAAATAAAGCAGGGAAAGGGGGTGGGAATAGGGAATGTCAAGAGATGATCTGGAAGACCTTCCTAAGGAGGTTCATTTGTGCAGAAACCTAAGTGATATGCAGGAGCAAGTATCTGGGAGAGGTCGTATCAGGCAGGGGACCAGCAAATCCAAGGCCTGAGACTGAATATGCTTGTAGTATTTGAGGATCAGCGAGCAGGCCAGTGTGGTTTCAGTGCAGTGAGGGACAAGGAGAGAGGCAGGAAATAGGCTGGAGTAGAAGCTAGGGGCCAGATCATAAGCCGTGGTAGCAGTGTGGATTTTTTTGTGTTTTTTGAGTTGTGTAAGATTGTTAGGCGAGTTATGAGCAGGCAAGGGACACGATCTGATATACATGCTTAAAAGTGATACTCCGGGGCCAGCCAAGTGGCACATGGTTAAGAGTTGGCTTGGGACGCCAGCTCTGAGCAGCAGGGCGCCGGTTCAGATCCCATATGAGGGCCAGTGACGCTGCACTCTCTACAGCTAAGATGGTGAACAACAGCTCCACCTGGAGCTGGGCTGTCGTAAGTCACTGGTGACGACATAGGCTGCAGTGGGGCTGGCCGGCAGCTGGCGTGCACTTACGTGAGCTGCTGTGAGCCATCTTGAGTGGCTGTCCAATGGCAGGCGAGTGACCCTCTCACCTGGGAAGAGCGCAATGATCACACCAACATGGGCCAGTGAAGCAACGTCCTCCACAACTAGACTGAAGAACAGAAGGACAGCAACTTGTCTGTTCCCCTTCCCTGATTCCCCAACGCTGTTCCTTCTCCCAATTCTCCAATAAAACCTTTAAACAAGTATGGGTATAATTGCAATAAACTATGGAGGAGATGGTGGCTTGGGCAGTGTTGGATTCAAGATATATTTTAAAAGTCAAATTGACAGAATTTGCTGGTGAGTTGGGTGTGGAGTGTAGAGATGGGAATCGAGGCTGCATCTGATTTGAGTAACCGGACATCTGATGAGGCCTTTTAACACTGGAAAACAATGGGGGCGCTCAAGAATTCTATTTGAGACATGTTCATTTTATGATGCTACCTTGGGTAGCGGATATAAAAGTCTAGAGCTTAAAACACTGGCCTGGAGAGCCGGCCGAGTGGCTCAGTTGGTTAGGAGCTCGCTCAGGAGTGCGAGCTGAGCTCTGAGCAGCGGTGGTTCGATGCCAGCCCAAGCTGACTTGCCAATGAGCTGCCAACAGGTGGCAGGATGTCTCAACTAAAAACAAAAAAAAAAAAGATAAGAGCTGGCTTGGGATGCCAGCAGCACCCGGTTCGGGTCCCACATATGAGGGCCAGTGACACTGCCCTCAAAAAAAAAAAAAAAAAATTAAAACAAAAACAAAAAAAAACACTGGCCTGGAGATATAAATTTCATGGTCACATAAATACAGTGTTTAGAGCTGTGGGACCAAATGAGACCACTTAGGGAGTAAGTATAGAGAGACAGTGGAAGAGCCCTGAGGTTCTTCTGAGAGAAAAAATAGGGTCCAGAAGAACAAATGAAAAGAAGCCAGAGAAGTTGGAGGAAGTTCAGAAGAGAATACGGGTTTCCTGCAAGGAAAAAGCATAGAGCATCTAAGGAGGAAGTAATCAGTGCAGTCACGACTGAGGACTAAACATCAACCACTGGATTTGGTGACATGGAAGGTGACCTTGCCTAGAGAGGGGTTTCTGTCAATGATGATGTGTTTAAAACACACGGGAATCATAGAGTCAACTCGGATGTTCCAGCAACCTCCTTCACACCAATGATTCCTGCCTATTAGAAATTATCTGTCCCGTTTCACTTTTCATTATACACTCTTCTTATTTTAAGGTTACTCCAAGGGCTGGCCAAGTGGCTCAGTTGGTTAAGACCTCGCTCAAGAGTGCGAGCTGAGCTCTGAGCAACAGCAGTTTGATGCACAGGCCCAAGCTGAGCAGCCGCTGCGCAGCCGCTGAGCTGCCAACAGGTAGTAAGATGGCTAAGCTAAAAAAAAAAAAAAAAAAAAAGGTTACTCCAAACCAAGTCACCTTCATGGGCTCCCTTCTGTCACAGGGTGTATTCCAATAGGAAAACGCTTTGTAGTAACAATGTGAAATCTTATAACTATTAATGATTATCTCCTACCTGATAATGCCAACCCTGGAAAATTACCCAATGTTAGCACATTAGCGCATTAGTTTGTCATTAGATGCATCTATACAACACAGAAAGTGGCTGCAAAACAGACATTTACCTCTCAAGAGGATATGTCAATAGTCAGAAAGGTTAGATAATGGTGGATAAACAGGCTTTTATGCTGAAGGACTTAATAGAGCTTTTAATATCCTAATTTGCATTTTGAAATCTCTAAGTGATGACAACTCCATTTCCCAAACTTATTCGACCTCATGAGACTACTGCTTTAGGTAATATATTTTGAATCAGTGGTTTAGGAGAACCCAGCAATCCTCATAAGTGGTTATAACCCAACTGCACTGAACACTGCTTAGTGACCCACCACTTGAACTGACATGTCACCAGGGTTAGTAAACTGTTGTCCCTCACAGAACAACTTGTTACTCTACTGTGTTATTTTTACCTAAAGATATGAAACAGACCTCTCTGATGTGATTTTGCCACCTATTAACCCCACTTTCCCTGCTGTTCTGAAAAGGCCTAATTTCATTAGGCTAAATCAACTGAAGTCTCTAGGTTCTTATCTCAAAAACTACATGAAGAAGCGGGCCTAGAACAGAAATAAGCAAAAGGTTCTTTTTATAAACGCTAGAATAAAAGAATCTAATTTTTAAAAAACTTTTAAAAAATATAAATAAAATTTATAAAGAAAAAGAAAAAGAAATTTCACATGGTGAATACTTTTTCTAGCCAGTCAGTTCTCTTTTAATTCCTTTTTATAGCAATAATCATTTTACAGTCTCCCCTTTTCATCACCTATCCCAACTGGGGCTTTAAATATTTTAATGTAGATACACATCAAATAATTTAAGGCCAGGTTTTAATGATAACCATTGGGAAAACTGAATTCTTTCCTTACCACATTTAGCATGGATGAAAATATAATATACTAAGGATTATCTCAACAGATGTGAAAGAAGAGAAATCAATAATTGATTCAAAGTCATTTTGATAAAAATATTTATTTAAAAAAATACAATTGTTGACCATATCTAGTTGCACATACATCTATTAACATATCTATATAATTTTTGGACTTTAGTAAATTTGCTACAGTGCTTTCTTAAAGCCAGCTCGCCATTATACAAATTCCTGTCAGTTCTTACAGAAAATAGTTTTTAATGTTATCATTTGTCTAATAAGATGCATATCATCATTACAGAATTTAACAAATTTTTTTGCATAAAACTTGAAGCAATAGAAAAAATGACCACCTGATTGGTTGGTTATTCACAACAACCTCTCACCCATGTCTGGGGATGCACTAAATATCGACTACATTTTTTTTCCTGTGAAAAGCAGTGTATTTTAAAGCCCTCAAAGTGCTGTCTAAATTCACTGTAAAGTTTCTCTGCAGAATATAAAGAGAATGCAAGACTAGCTACAGTCACCCTCATCAACCTTAAAACAACATTCCTTTGGTTCCCAAAAGGTTAAGTCAGACTGCTTAGCTAGAAGATATGGCCGTTTCTCTCAGTTGCATCAACAATTAATGGGATTTTAGTAAACATTAGCATCATTTTAATTGTTAGCATCATAAAATGTTTACCATCATTTTAATTGCTTTTTTAGGAAAAGGAAGAAAAAAAGTGATTTTAATACTTTGAAAAAGTCTCCCTAATGTAAATCACACTGAAAACTTAAGACAAGTTATTAATGACACTTTAACAATTATTCATTCCTTTGGGTAGGTATGCACTTGCCTTTTATATATATATATGTATTCTATTTATACAAAAGTGGTGGATACCAGATATTACAAGAGATAGCTTTCAATAAAATAAACAAGGGAGGAAATAAAAAAAAGAAGTAACTGTCTTTTCAGTTGTGTTGATCTAGGCTTAAGGGAAGCAACCTGACAAGTTCTTATCACCTCATATCCCAAACTAAGACACTGATGTAAAAGACCTCTCCTATGCTAACGCCACAGCAGGCATAGGCTTTTCTTCTACATTATAGTTTGAGTGGATGAAAATAAAAAGTTTATTATTTAACATCATTCAATTTCCAAGTGACAGCCACACGTGAAGATCAAGTAAGGCTCAGAAAATTATAGGTTTGTTCCTCAAAATGCGAGTTATACACTTCTTATTTTTAGCCAACTTGATTATTTGGTGAATAGAGGGCATAATTCTAAAAAATGGATTTTCAGCAAAAATTTTATTTGCCTCAAACCAAAGCTAATCAGTGGCAAAATGACTGGGCTGAGTTTCATATTTAATCTTCCCTACCCACAAAGATAAATGAAACTGCTAGAAGGCAAAAGTGAAGAAATAGATATGACTGATTAAAGAAGACTGCATGGCCAAACCAAATAAATAGGCCTCGAGTAATCAAAAATTAATCATATTGATTTCTATCTTTACATATATGCATCTTTCACTGATACTGAGCAGGCAAGTGCATCAAAGATGCTACTTTATCATAAACAATGAGTGTAATGTACATTTAAAGGCCTTTGGTAATATTGCCCTCAAAAACACAAAAATCTGACATGTCTTAGAAGGGCCTATGTCCCCTACATAACAGACAATAAGAGACAATGATTAAACAGAAAACAAAATTAAAATTGGATAGTTTACCAAGTTGAGTGTAATCCATTAATTGCAAATCATTAAAAAGTCACACATTTCTACAAAGCAGAATATTAAAAGCTTGTAAGTTATTTTAAAACATCTTAGCCAAAAGAGCATCCTTACAGAGCACAGAATGGCTCATTTACCCCTTCTCCAAACAGTCTTAAGTTCCAGAAAACATAAATGAGAAATAAACCTTACTTCCCTGACCCTCAACATCTGTAAGTTGAAATTGAAAAAAACAAAATAAGTGCTTCCAGTTATTAAAAACAAAACAGTGCCAATAATGGTGCCCCAAAAAGTGCCAAGTGATTTAATACCAATATATGGCATTCCCACCCCTGAACTCCAGGCCCACTTGAATGATTCCATTGGCTAGAGCTCTGGCCCTGCCACAGGGCACCCTCCCCCACCCCATCCAGAAGGCCCCAGGCCTGTCCTAGCATGGCTCATAATCCTTGGAATGGACAAGAGCCAGAATGGGCCCTTATGAGATGGGAAACAAGGCAAAGTTGAGAAGAACATTTGGCCCAAGATACTCTGAGGTTTCTGCTAGTGCTAATTATGTACAGTTGAAAAGGATAAATTAGGCTACGATGCCAAAATTCCTCCATTATTGTATTGATCCATGTTCAAACCTTTATTTCAGAAATACTACTTCTACTATTAACCTCTTCTCTGAGCAACTTAGAACCCAACACAATACGGGTTTTATACAAAAGCAAATATAGAAATTTTAGGAAAGGACATCCTTATTTGCTCAATAATAAATGAATGTAAGAGAGTAGTTTAAGATGACTTTGTTCAGCATATGTCACATATAGCGTCATAGTTCTAAATGTTGGCAAGCAATTAGTCTTTAAGGCCTATCATTCTATGTATTTTAAAAAACTGAAATGTGCAAGGCATTAATTTTTAAAAAGTGGCAATTGCAAAGTGCAGCCAATTTTTAAGTTTTAGTATAAAATAGTCTAAGAGCCATCCTAGAGGATAATATACATTCCCTCTGAAAAACAAAATTTACACACACACACACACACACACACACACACTCTCTCTCTCTCTCTCTCTCAAGATATCAGTATATATATATACATACTTATATGTACTCAGCCAATAAATCAGAATGACTTGGAAAGAAATGCTCTAGTCTCCCAATTAAATATTTAAAAATAAAATTTTAAACCTTATAAAACTTACTGATGTTTATTATTCTCAAAAGATTGTGGAGTTCAAGATATTTACTATGTTTGATTGTATCCCTCATGAATTTTCTTGTTAAAGGTTTCATGTTAAATGATGTTAACAACAGCTTCAATTTCCTGGTTTCTGTGAAAGCTTAAAGCCAATATTTCCCCTCTGACTGGAACCCTCTGGATTTCCATCTTTTACAATGGCTAAGTGTGAATGCAGCACCCTACAAATTGCTGTTTTCTGCAGGCTGTCAATCTAGCACAACTTTTTTTTTCCCCAGAAAAGTGGCTTGAAGAAGCTGGCAGCTTCAAATGGAACATTTATACTACATCAACAACTCACCTTTCAGATTTGCTCTGTTTACAGGTCAAAACATGACTCTTATGCTAACAGGTTCCACCAAATACGAGAAATGAAATCAAACCGCCTTCTTTTCTTGCTTAATCCACTACCACCCACAAGAATTCTAGATTCTAAGATTAATACATCGACTTCAGTAAGCAGAGTTCTGATGACCTAAGAGGAATAACAGGGCACCTTGTTTCAAGTTATGCCAGCAGCATGAAAAACAATAACAAAACATTTACTTGTTGATCCAAAACTAAGAAGGTAAGTAACAAAATACTTTCTACAGAACCCATTCTCTGGTCAGAGTCCCTGCTAAAGAAATACAACTACAGTTGACCTCCACTTCACTACTATGGATTCAACAATTAACTTCTCAATTCCTTTTTAGCAATAATATATTCTGACATACCCTCAGATAACACCACTATGAGGATATACATCATAAGTAGTCTTCTTAACTTTCCTGTTGGTTTGGTAATTCTTCAGAGCTCCAGGTTTCTACACAGAGATATCTGTACTTGTCTCCATACTCACTTATTTACACACCTCAGCACAATTCTAGATTTCTGGCATGAATAAATAAAAATATAGTAAATGAAGTGACAAATAGAACAGACCCATCAAGAAAAGCATTCCTTCAGATGCTGAAATGTTACAAATAAAAAAATCAAAAGCTTACTGATGCAGCAAGAAAATAGAGGTTATTATGTATTTTAACATAAAGCAACTTGAAATAATTCTGAATTTGTTGGTAACATGTAACACTAATAAAGGCAAAAAAAAGTTTGGAAGCAGAGGAAAGTACATTATGAAGTCATACCTATAATATGAAGAGTAAAGAGCCAACAGGCTGTCAAAAATAAAACGCATGAAGCTCTGGAAAACGTTTGGTAATAGGTGACTTGGCAACTTACGAAAAGAATAGGAAATTTCACGAAGTTAATGACAAGCTCTCCTGAAAAATTCCAAATCTCTTCTAGAGATTTTACATGAAAACCAGATCAAATATGTAAAGGATTTCTCCATGTCACAACAAAAGCATCCACATTTTTTTTTTTTTTCAAGATTAGGTTGAGAAACATTATCTTAAGTCAGCGGTCTTTGAGGGCAATGTCACTAGTCCTCACATGTGGGACCCGAACCGGGGCCGCTGGCGTCCCAAGCCAGCGCCCAACTACTGCACCACTTGGCCGGCCCTTAAGTCAGCCGTCTTTAAAGTAGAGTGTGCTGCCAGATGGTGCGCAAGACAACCTACTGGGTGCAGGAAGAAAATATTACAACTTCTACTCAAGATTTACTTGTTATGCCATCCTACTGGGTTGTCGGAAAAGTCATGACGCATTTTTGCAACAAAAAATATAGAAAAAAATGTCATGATTTTTCCGACAAGCCAATATTTCTACTTTTCTGTATGTCTTATTAATGTACATATTAACATACATAAGAATTTGCAAATAGGGGTTTTGTGTTCAAAAACTTATACTGAGGGGCAGCCAGTTGGCTCAGGTGGTTAGAGCATGGTGCTCATAACACTAAGGTTGCCAGTTCGATTCCCCCATGGACCACAAAGATGCGCCCTCCACAACTAGATTGAAACAACTACTTGACTTGGAGCTGATGGGTTCTGGAAAAAACATGCTGTTCCCCAAGTTATAAAAAAAAACAACTTTTATTGATTAAAGTATGTGCTGGAGACTGCTGTTCTGAAATGCCAATGAGTGTCGCTAATGTGCTTACATTCACCAGAAACATCCAGAACTGCCTTTTAGAACTTTAGAATCGTAATACAGGTTCTGAGACCAGGATGAAACAATCTCATTAGACTGGACATCATGCAATGCCAGGTGTGAATGGGACTGAAGTGATACTGTCAACAGCCTGCAGTTACAGCTCCAGAATTCCAAGCCTCTGATTTCTTTTCCCCTGTAAGCCTAAGTGACAGAGCATGGAGAAAACTAGAAATTATGCCAGGCAAATAAATTCAACAGTCAGTCCTGCCTTTTTGATCTCTAATATAACATGGAAATCTTCAAGAAATTCTTCCAGTTTAAAAAGAAAAATCCAGTATCCTTTTACTCTAAGTCTCATGGACTTTCTTTCCCCATCAAAATCTGAAGAAAATTTACATCTGTTTTTTAACCATCAAAATGAGGAAAAATTAAGTCTACGTTTTAACTCTAAGAAGCTTAAGGTTGAGTGTTTAAAGATTTCTAGATTCTTCCACTATGTATAAATTTTTTAAGTCAATGGAAGTTTCCACCTTCATTTAAACACACAAAATATGTCATGAGGAATGTAACATCACAAAAGCACAGTGACAAACCAGGTTTAAAAAAGATTACTGAAGTTAGATGTATGCTTTTATTTTTGTATTTTTAAAAATCTGCATATGAACAAGAAAATAATTAGTTTAGAAATTATGTGGCAATTCACACCAGGGTGGAATAAAATGCAGTGGTCTGCGACCGAGGTCAACTGTGTGCATCCCTTCTCAGCTCCAACATGGTGGCCTAAACTCAGCAATGGGGAAGTAATTTACATCATGGAAATTAGCAAATGCTACAACGTAAGGGCTGTTTCTCCCTTCAGAGAGCCTGGTACTTAAACGTTTTTCAGCATACGACTAAGTAGATACAGACCAGAGTAGATGGAAAGCTAAAATAATCTCAGTAGATGTCTCAAAAACTCATTCAACCTGCTCCCCTATCTTAGGCTACTTTTGCCCAACAGCAGTCATCCTGGCAAAGTGACTAGTGATGGATACCGGCTATCACTATCAAATATAAGTCTCTCTAGGAAACACTGATCTTAAGTGGTATGTCACCTTTGGATGTTAAGAACTCTGTAGATATTCAAAAAGTATGCAACTTGAGAGTTTTCCAGGAAGGAGGTAGTTTACAAAAAGAATGGTCTGCATCGTACAGTTGAGCTATGGTTGTAAACTTTCATTTAAAAAAGGACACACACACACAAACACACACGCACGCACTCTTCCCCAGATTAATTGATCTCAAAGAGAAAGCAGATCATCACTCCCTATGGCCCACACCTCTCAGAGGCTTCCAGGATCAGTTTATAGACAGGTTCACTAAAACTCATTCCTATGAAGTTGCTCTGACTGAGTTTTAATGATGTCCTTGCTTCCCAGGTACCCTGTGCTAAGACAGTTAATTATCAATGCTATCATCGAGGAAAACAAACCAATGGCTTTGTTTCCTTTAATTCCAAAAAATAAAATAGTTTTGTGCTTTCAAAATTTTAAGTATTTAATTATATCAAGCCATCAATATTTACTTAATGTACAAAATGTTAATCAACCTAATAAAACTATTTCAAAGTGCTGCTGAGACATCTAATTTCAAACAAGCATGCAAACGAAATGGTTCAAAAATGGAAAAAAAGTCCAGTGAGTCTGTTCCGCATCACTACTGCACACGACCTTTCAGCACTATTGCACATCTCAGGAACAGACCTTTCCGCTGAGAACCACAGATGAAGCAGTAACAGGTCTCCAATATTACAAATTCAGAGGCAGCTCCCTGAATATTGTCCCTCCACTACTACTGACCTAGCACAGATGTCTGCCACTAGAGCTTCACCACCTGTATGGAAACACACTGACGTGAGTCTGACACATCTGGGAGAGGCTGGTTTCTATCAGTGTCACTGTGAGCCCTCAAGTCTTCACTCCCTCATTCCATGTAGTTCATGTGATTCAATTACAGGAACTATTTCTAAGGATAAAAGACTAGTTTAATGAGCTGGGTAGTGACCACATATAGTCTAATCCTGAACTTGACAGCCAAGTTTTTCAAAAGATTCCACTGTAATGTTGGCATCAAATCTGCTTGGAGGATTAACAAAGCTGTCTGCACCTGGCATTGATTTATAAAATATTACATATGGTAATATTTTATAAATTTGGTAATGTTGAGGAAAAGGCCTAAATTTTTCACTACTAATATCAACAATCTACTCCTTATGCTTGACCATTTCCAAATGAACTCTACTCCTCCCTAATTTAAAAACAAAAATGCAAAGAAATAAGCACATCTTTATCTCGCTACAGATTTGGAGGTTTCATTTCACTTTTCATCTTCCTAATTATATCTTTACAGCTATCATGATCTCTTACAACCTTAAATTTAAAGGAAGACAAACATACAGTAGAAAAGGGGGTCATGGGCCAGCCGAGTGGCTCAGTTGGTTAAGAGCTCGCTCAAGAGTGTGAGCTGAGCTCTGAGCAACGGCGGTTCGATGCCCAGCCCGAGCTGAGTTGCCGTTGAGCTGCCAACAGGTGGCAGGATGGCTCAGCTAAAAAAACTTAAAAAAATGAGAAAAGGGGGTCAAATGAACAGGAGAGAGAGAGTCCTTCACGATGGTAACTTCTAACTGGGAAAAGCCCCACATGTTATTTCAAGTTATTCAATCAAATCTTTCATTCAGAGATGCCTCAAAATGTCTTTACGCAGGTTCAACCTCCTAAAAGCCATCATTTACCATGCTGAAGTCCATGGGTGTATACTCATACCACACAGAGAGCAGCCTGCATTTCTGTGCTAGATATGGGGTCCCATATTCTCTCTGGCTGGTCCAAACACTGTCTTAAACCCCAGGTTTAAAAAATCTTCCTATGTTAAAATAGACCAGCTCCATGCTCTGTTGACAGGTTCAGATAAGATCATACATAGGACTGAGAAACCGACCCTGAATAAATGTATTGTGTTGTCGGAAAAGTCATGATATATTTTTTCTGTTTTTCATTGCAAAAATGCGTCATGACTTTTCTGACAACCCAATAAATAAGATGCTTTTTTGCACAGTTGCTTACCTATGCTAGAATTCACAGCAAAGTAGAATCTCCCCAATGGTACTGCTCAATCTTCCTTTATGTGAGTAGGAATGATCCTTTTTTCCTCCATTGCTTATGCACAGCTCACTTATAGTTATTCAAAAGAGTACACTTAGTCCCAAAGATATGGCCAATTTAATTTAACTAATATTTCTTTAAATGATATACTCAAAGCATATAGCTGTTTTCTGGCCAAAGGATCCCAATAAGGCAGAAGGAGTAACTTTGTTCTTAATTGCTCTTGCAAAGCATAGCTAGCTGCTAAACCCCACCAAAAATTACTTTCACACAAAGCTCAAAATATTTTTTCAAAAAGAAAAAGAGGGAGGTGGAGTTGTACTCCAATTAAGGCAGTTTTATACACAATCCAACTTGAGTCTTAGTCCGAGAGAATCCTAAAAAGGCATTCAATGGGGAATGGCAAAAATCACAAAAGTCTATTATCAGCATTGCAGAACTATCAATTGCTCACTTCCAATGTGATCATGTTGAGTGTCTTGCCGTTTCTTTATTCCTTGGTTTCTCATTCCACAAGTGCATAGGTTATGTTTTCTGTAGATCTGGGGAAAATGGGCCAGGGGTAGAAGGTCCATCCAGGCCAGACAAAGTGAATGGCCCATGACTGTTCAGAACAGAAGGAAACTGAGAAAGAAAATAAAACACATTATCATCCTTTTACTCAAACCCAATGTTCACTTCCTGTCCCTACTACATTCCCCAAGGCAGAACATGACAGCTACGTGCAGTGGCACAAAGGCAAAGAAAGTAACTGTTTATCATGAAAGAGTACGGTGTCGCAACAAAAACTTTAAAGAATGTTAAATATGATCATTCTCCAGCCTACCTTGATGGAATGTGAAAAAGTAGTCTATACCTTCCCCTATATCCTAAGGTACACAGATTACATTTCACTGCAAATTAAGGTTTTAGAAAGTTCTGTAAATGACAACATACACTACAGGGTATACTCAATTATAAAGCAAATCACAGACTGTCAAAGAGGTCCAGAAAGGTCCAGAGAGAGATACCCATCTATTAAAACTCTATTTATAACTGGTGTGAATAGTTACAGGGTATGCATCCCAGAAAAGGGTTCCCTGTCATGTATTCTGAGACCAATGCCATAGGGAGACAGGGTCCAAGATGAAGCTACCTGAACACTAAGACTTTGCTTACAGTCTCAGATCCCCCTGTAATTTAATTATTGGTTGCGAGAGGCCAAGAAAAACGTAAAAATGAAATATGAAAAATTTTGCAAAAAAATAAAAATAAAAATGCCGAAGTAGAAAGATTATTTTCTTCTTTTCCTTACCATTTTATTTCCAAAAGAACGAGTGAAAAATTAAGTTACAAAAATGTAAGAAAATCTTGCAGGGAGTCACCCCTAAATAATTGAATGAATCAACCGTAAGACAGCCTACAAGTTATAAAGTCTAGATGTGTGGGGCAAAATAATAGTTAAAAGCTGTAAGAATTTTCCTAAGATCTTGGTTAAGAGGTGATACAATATTCATTTTTAAAAATATGTATTTAAAATGTTGATAAATATCAATTCTGAATGAGGGGGAAATGGGAGTATATAATATACTAATCTCAAGAGCTTTCTCTTTTTCAATCCCCAGTAAAAAGAGGAAACCTACGTGCAGAAATACACACACACAAACACATACATATATATGTATATACATGTTTGTGTGAATATATATGTGTATATTTTTTCCCTAAAAAAAGAGGATTCCTCAAGTTTTAAAATGACAAAATCTACTATGGCATTGAACAATTCTTGGTCTAACTCAAATGCAGTAATGGTCAACGATGAAGAGGAAACTCGGCTATGAATATTTACCTTAGTTGTCTGCTGGCTAGGAAATTAATATGTAGAAATTCGAAAACAAAACAAAAAGGTACTTATTAAACAAAAGTTTTATAATGATTCAACTAGGAATGGGACACTGCCTTTATGCTTCTTTCTTCATTTACCATGTCCCTCTTATAAGAGACAGGCTTGTATGTGCTTTACCTGGAAAAGCGTGTTAGCACCTTGCAGTCTGGCTGGACTGAGGGGAGCAACAGGACTCAGAGTGCTCCAGAAGTGGATACTGGACAGCAAAGGGCTCGGGGTCAGTAAGATGGGCGTCTGCAACACACAAAGCAGGAAGTCACTAAATGACACAGCAGGATTACCTTTAATCCTTGTAATAGTACTCCAATAGCCCTGAACCCAAATATTGTCCTAGTCTCCACTCCAAATCTCTCCAAGTCTGAAATTTTATGAGGAAAAAGTCAGAAATTATTTTAACAACTTTAGAGGTTGCTCAACTATTACAATAAATGCTCCATTAAAACAAAAGAAGAGGGCCGGCCGAGTGGCGCAATGGTTAAGCGCTGGCTTGGGAAGCCAGCGGCCCCGGTTCGGGTCCCACATATGAGGGCCAGTGACACTGCCCTCAAAAAAAAAAAAAAAAAAAAAAAAGAAGAAAGAAAACAGTCAAAATATTTTCCAACCTGTCTCCAGTGGGGTCTTTCCCAAATAGAAAGATCAATCTGAATTCCGGTACAGAAAAATAATAGATAACTGAATCACAAACATATCTTTTCCTCAATAATGAGAAGGTTGTGAGTAACCTATGTATTTAAATGTTATATTTAAGCAAGTTAAGAAATATAAGGTAACAGTAGAAACTTGTTACTCAACATCAAACATTCCTTTTGCTTAAAGTTCTCAGGATCAATTGTTTTCTAACTTGAGCTTATCACTGTTGTTTTTTTTTAATAAGGTATCAACCAGTTTTATAAGACCAAAAAAAGAGAGCAAGAGAATACTTTTTTCTTTTGGAGGAAGTAAAAAACCAAAATATTTATTGACTTGCAGAACAATTACTTTTTTTTTTTTTCTAAGATTTTATTGGGGAATTGGGGAAGGGAAACAGCCAAGTTGTTGTCCTTCAATCTTAGTTCTGGAGGGCGCAGCTAGCTTAGCTCCAAGTCCAGCCGCCATCTGACTGCCCGGTGGCAGCTCGTGGCTGCTCAGCCCAAAATGCTATGTTCATTCTTAGTTGCGGGTGGGCATAGCCCACCATCCCATGCAAGAGTTGGCAATCTTGTTGCCAACTTGTTGTTAGGAGCACGTGCTCTCACCAGCTGAGTCATCCTGCCATCTGTTGGCAGCTCAGCTTAGGCACAGCTCACTGGCCCATGTGGGAATCAAACCGATGACCCTGTTGCTCAGCGCTCATGCTCTTTACCAACTGGCCGGCCCAACAATTAATTTTTTAACACAACTCCAAACCTTTTATTTTGGTGATCCTAATCGAGATGATGAACTGGATTACTTTCACAGGGTTATATACAACCTTTATAAGACAAACCTAAGCAGCAAAATGAGAACTTCAGGTTATAAATCCTAGATTTGTTTAAAAGGCGAGTAAATGCAAACAATAGAGTTACCTGTGAAAAAAGTGCTGGCGTAAGAGAAGCTGTAGGGAGAGACGGGCTCAATATTCCCAATGGGCTCGGGTCGCTGCCTGTGATCACAAGGGTGGGTGCCAGCTCTAACCCTTTGGGTTTCTTGGATCTTGATGAATTATTTGTTTTGTCCTTTTCTGGCAAAGCTGAGTCCTGGCCTTTAGGCTCCAGTGACAAGTTCTCTGGCAGTTCCATTGGCTGAGAAGCCACAGAATCAATGTCTGTGTCGATGTCTGGGTTGGAACTCAGCGGTGGGGAAGGTGTTCTAGGAGGCTCCTCCTTCAAGGAAGGGGACATGGATGAACTAGGTATGGGGGTAAAACTGGGAGTTACATTGGTGGCAGTGGCTGGGGCTTCCAGTGGAGGTGGTTTGGGGGAAGCCAAAGTCTCCAATGCTTGAATAGTTTCTTCCGAAGGTGGTGAAATACTTGGGCCAGTTGAAATGGTGGCAGCAATAGGTTCAGCTGGTGGCTTTTTGGAAGGTGTTGTTACAAATTTAATGACAGAAGCTGTTGGCTCCTTAGGAGATTTTTTCTCTGCCAATTTCTCAGCAGGATTCTCAATCTTTATAGATTTAAAATGCTTCCTATTGGAGGAGTTCAAAGAGTTGAGAGTAAATGAAGAATATAAGCCGGAGTGTATGTAGTCATTGCGGCTAGAGGTCTTGGCACCAGGCTGAGGTGGTTTTTCTTTCCCTCCGTTCTCCACATCTTTGGAGCTGCTGCTGACTTGACCGAAGCTGAAGGCCTCACAGTCTCCCTCAATCCTGCCCACCGTCATTGGATCCATGTTCAAAATCTTTGGGTAAGAGACAAACTTGTACACAAACTTCTGACCATTCACTTTTTTAATGATATTCTGTAGATAAATAAAATAAGCATTCTTACACTTTTTATAATCTTACCTCTCATAACACATGAAAAAGCTGACCTAACGAAGTTCTCTATTTGACAAGAAGTTTACTTAAAAGCTTCAAAATCATCTAAATTATCTGGCCATACTAACCCAGTTCCTACTATTATGGAGTATGAGTTAAGAACATTTAAATGTCTTTTTGGCAACTGAACTAAATAAGTTTTATAAAGGCTAAAAGAGTTTAATTGCTTAACACTCTCAACCAAATATCTGTATTAAGTCAAACATTGCTGCCCTGCAATCTCAAATAATTCCAAAGGTACAAGCCAAACATATCCTGAGTAAGCAAAAAAGAATTTAGAACACAACTTCTCCTAAGGTTCCTACTTCCTTCAGAAATTCCGCTTGTGGCTTACCTCATGTCTCCACACAGGAAAGCTGCTAAGATCAACCACTAAAGGTGAAAGAAATTAAGATCTCCACTGCTCATTCCAATTTATCCATTTGAGCCATTTATTTTACCTCAGTGCCCAAAGTGTATTCAAAATAATAAGAAATTAAAATTTTTAAATTAAGAAATCAACTCTATGTATTAATAGGTATGCTTTAAGGTATTAATTTGTGTTGTCTGGGTTAAAGTAAAAAAAAATAAGTAAAGCTGAAAAACAAGCACATATGACAATTTCTAAAGTATATTATGATATACATATTTATCCTCAAGAATCTTGTATTTCCTTTTCTTACTCTTTCTTTAAAGACAATTGCAATTTGGAATAAAATACATGTAATGGGAGTGAGGTGCTGAATAGGAGCTTACAGAAATACAGCTGGAACATTTCCATCTTTCATCCTAATCCCAAACTGCTGAAGCTATAAAAGAAATTGGATTAAAATAAACCAGGACAGTGACAATTTTACAATGTAGGCAAATACTGAATCATTATGTTGTATACCTGACACTAATATAATGTTATATTTTAATTGTACCTCAATTAGAAAGTTAAATAACTAAACCAGGATCTTAGCACCTATAACCTGAACAGAAGGAACACCTCTTGCTCTGAGGTATTACCTTTACATAATAGTATCTGAGGGCTCGGCTGAGCTTGTCATAGTTCATATTAGGCTTGTTCTTTCGAATTCCCCAAAGACGAGCCACCTCTTCTGCCTGCAGAAGCTTGAACTCCCCGTTGTTAGAGGTCCAGCAGATCATGTGTTTGTTCTGGGGCTCCTGCAGGAGCTGAAGGAGGAACTGCCACAGGGTGATAGCACTGTCCATAGCAATGAACTGAAAGAGGCACAGAGACACGAGACACAATAATATTAACAGCCAACACTTCTAGGACACTCTGTCAGGCGCTGTTTTAAGTGCTCTAAATATATTACTTCATTTCATCCAACACCAATCCTGTAAGACAGATACTACTGCAGCCTCATTTTATATATAAAAAAAGAATTCTTAAGAGTTAAGTAATTTGTCTAAGTCACACAAGTAAATGGTGGAGCTAAGATTTAAACCCAGGCAAGCAGATCCAGAGTCCAAGCTCTCAATCATGCCACACTGCTTAAGAAAAGTCTTGCTGGGAGATAAAGCTAGTTCCATAAATTTAGATGAGCAGCCTGGTGATCGCCAGTCACTACAGTACCATTGTTATTAAATTTATCTTACAAATTCATTGTCATACTCTCTGAGGAGACCACCGTTTCAGCATCTATCTTAATCAACCCAGCTGGTTTATTTGCCAGGACGTGTATGTGTGTCTCAGTGTGGCCCAGGGGTGCAGGGAATAATCTACTTTTGCTCCACTGGCATTTCTCCTTCAAATAGTTTCCATTATCATAAATAATTTACATATAAATTGGCAGTTAAAAATTTGGCAAAAATATTCCGATTTAATTTACCAGTTCTGTCACCATTCTATCCACAGAGATTCCATCCGCATATATCCTCTTTTTATTTGATTAGAAACCTTTATTTGATTATCAAGATACGAACTGAGAAATCTCTCAATATCCCAAGTTTTGGGATCTCCCTATTGAGACCAGAGTTTCTCAACTACTGATATTTGGGGCAAGATAATTCTTTGTCCTGGAAGGCCATCCTACACAGTGCAGTTTGTGTAACAGCATCCTGGCCTATACCCACTAGGTGCCAGTAGCCCTGCCCATGTGTGACAATCAAAAATGTCTCCAGCCAGCTGAGTGGCGCGGTGGCTTCGGAAGCCAGCGGTCCCGGTTTGGTCCCACATATGAGGGCCAGTGACACTGCCCTCAAAAAAAAAAAAAAAATGTCTCCAGACGTTGTCAAATGTTCTCCCAGGGGACAAAATCATCCCAGTTGATAACCACTGGTTTAGGCAGCAAGGAAATGCTCTCATAAAGTTATTTTCCCCATAAAACAACAGAACAACTTGTTTAATAGGAAGAATTCCTTAGGGCAGAAACTATGGCCAAATACATATAAGCACATCCTAAGACGCCTATAAATGAACTATACCCTCACAAAAACAAAACACTTCCTTTTCTTAAAATCTAGGAATGAGATCTCAATGGATCAAAATAGGATTTGAAAACAAAAAGTCAATTCTATTAAAATACTACAAAAACAGGTAAATTGGGCTACATCAAAATTTAAAACTTCTGTGCTGTAAAACGATACCATCAAGTGAGAAGACAATTCTTAGAATGGGAAAAAAATATTTTCAAATCATAAGGGACTTGTATCAAAAAGTTTAAAGAGGGCCGGCCAAGTGGCGCAGTGGTTAAGTGCTAGCTTGGGAAGCCAGCGGCCCCGGTTCGGGTCCCACATATGAGGGCCAGTGACACTGCCCTCAAAAAAAAAAAAAATTTAAAGAACTCTTACAATTAAAAAAAAAAAAAAAAGCAACAGGCAGGGCCAGCCGAGTTGCACGTTGGTTAAGAGCTGGCTTGGGACGCCAGTGGCCACGGTTCGGATCCCACATATAAGTTCCAGTGACACTGCCCTCCACAGCTAAGATGGTGAACAACAGCTCCACCTGGAGCTGGGCTGCTGTGAGTCCCCAGGACAGCATAGCTGCAGCCCCTGCTGCAGTGGGCTGCCATAGGCTACAGTGAGTGGCAGGCAGCCAGCGTGAGCTGCCAAGAGCCACCATGAGGGGCTGTCCAGAGGCTGGTGACCGATCTGCCTCACCCGACTAGAGCACAATGATGATACCAACATGGACCAGTGAAGCAGAGTCCTCCACAACTAGACTGAAGAACAAAAGGACAGCAACTTGTGTGTTCCCCTCCCCCAATTTCCCAATAAAATCTTAAAAAAAAAAAATAGGCAGAGGATTTGAAAAGACACATCTCCAAAGAGATACACAAATGGCCAATAAGCCCATGAAAAGATGTTCAACATCATTAATTATTAGGAAAATTAAAATGACAGCCACCACAGATGCCACTTCACACCTACGACGATGGCTATAATAAAAAACACAGACAATAACAAGTGTTGACAGGATGTGGAGAAAGTGAAACCCTCACATATTGCTAGTGGGAATGCAAAATGGTATAGCCACTTTGGAAACCAGTTTGACAGTTCCTCAAAAATGCCAAATATAGAGTTACCTTATGACCCAGCAGGCAATGCCACTCCTAAGTACACACCCAAGAGAAACGAAAATATTGAAAATTTATGTCTACACAGACACCTGTACAGCAAGGTTCACAGCAGCATTATTCATAATATTCAAAAAGTAGAAGCAATCCAAATGTCCATCAACTAATAAATGGACAAGCAAAATGTGGTAAACCATACAGTGCCATATTTGTCAGCCAGGAAAAGGAATGAAGTTCTGAAACATGCTACAACGTGTTTGAACCTTGAAACATAGATGAACTTTGAAACCATTATGCTAATTGAAAGAAGCCAACCACAAAAAGCCACAGATATATGATTCAATTTATGTGAAATATCCAGAAGAGCCAAATCTATTAGACGTAAAAAGACCAATGGTCGCTTAGGGATGGTGGAGGAAGAGAATGGAGAGTGACTGATAATGGCGTGATGAAAATATTCTAAATGTAGATGTGGTAGTTATAGTCCTCTTGGAATAAACTAAAACCATTTAATTGTACATTTTAAGTAGGTGAATGTTATGGTGTATGAATTCTCTCTCAATAAGTATTTTAAAAACAAACAAATATTATGAAAGTTAGGCCTCAAAAGCTTCATTCTAACAAGGTGTAACTCACAGAGGATGAGAGCCTTAAGAGTCACCTATGTCTGCTTCCAAAAAGGGCAGAAATTAAGAACTGAAGTGGGAAGTATTTGGGTTTCTATAGCTTTTCTGAGACACTCAAAATGTCCTCCAACAATCCTCACAGTTATCACTTCTTGAAGCTGGTTGTACAGAGGTACTGTTGTCCAAAAGTAGAAGTGGGAAAATAATAAAGAATAGAAAGGGGGAGATGCTTCCCACAGTTAACAGAGTTAATGGAGAAGCTGAGGCCATGAATCCAACTCTTTCATCACAGTCACTGACTCTGTTCATTAGGGAAACCACTTCCCTTGATGGGCAGCAGCATTCACATCATCAGCTGGTTGTAAAGAAGTATTACATATTAGTTACTAAGTGATAATAATCTACAAATATGAAGTGTTACTTTAATGCTAAATAACTAAGCCCACTAGAAATTAGTTTCCCATAGCCTTGCTTAAGCTGGATTAAAACAGTGGTTTACATTATATCCAAGTTTTGGGGTGGGGAGGAGAGCTCCCTGTTATTTCTGAGTTTTCCAAAGAGGCCTTTCTTCTGATGATGCCATTTCATGGTAAGTTACTTTTTCTTTTTTTTTTTTTTTAATTTGAGGGCAGTGTCACTGGCCCTCAATGTGGGACCGAACCGGGGCCTCTGGCTTCCCAAGCCAGCACTTAACCACCGCGCCACTCGGCCGGCCCCCATGGTAAGTTACTTTTTAACTACATGTATTTCCCATCTAAACTATTGGTTAGTCTAAACCTGTTGGACTGGCCGAGTGGCTCAGTTGGTTAAGAGCTTGCTCAATAGTGTGAGCTGAGCTCTGAGCAACAGCAGTTTGATGCCCAACCAGAGCTGAGCTGCCGCTGAGCTGCCAACAGGTGGCAGGATGGCTCAGCTAAAAAAATAAATTAAAAAAAACACTGTTAAAACTATTCCCTAGGGCCGGTGGAGTGGTACATTGGTTAAGAGCTGGTTTTGGGATGCCAGCGGCCCCAGTTCGGATCCCACATCTGAGGGCCAGTGACACTGCCCTCTACAGCTAACAACAGCTCCACCTGGAGCTGGGCTGTGCGAGCCCTGACGATGGTGTAGGCTGCAGCCCCTGCTGCAGTGGGCTGCCATAGGCTACAGTGAGTGACTCGCAGCCAGAGTGAGCGGCTGGCAGCCGGTGTGAGCTGCCAATAGCTGTGGTGAGCGACCATCCAGAGGCCGGAGGCCTCACCCGGGAAGAGCACAATGACAATACCAACATGGGCCAGTGAAGCAGCATCCTCCACAACTAGACTGAAGAACAAAAGGACAGCAACATGTCTGTTCCCCTTCCCCGGTTCCCCAATGCTGTTCCCCTCCCCCAACTCCCCAATAAAATCTTAAAAAAATAAAATACTCCCTAGTAAATTTCAGCTTAATCAAAAAACTAAATCTCCACATTTCTCGACATCATCTTTATATCAAGAATGCTTATTGGGGCAGGAATGTGAATGTGTGAGAGAGAGGCAATGATGATGGAAGGAGGAGAGGGAAAAGCGAAAGAAGACAGAAAACTGGAATTTTAAGACTACTACAAATTTGGTGCCTAAAATTCAATTTGTTTTGGGAAAAATTCCCAAAACCAAATCCTAGTCTTAATACCTACCATGTAGACAATGCTTGAGCCCTACAGGTTTATAAATGGCTAAACTTTACACGCAAAAAGACAGAAATAACATCATCTCCATAGTGAGCACACAGTGCCATCCTGAGCAAAGGGGAGGTTCCCAAAAGTCTGGGTGTTCTCAAGGTGCTACGGGTTTAACTTCACCTTCCCCTCTGGTTATTAGGGGAGTGCGTGTATTAAATCAAATGCTGGTGAGCTGTTTGATATTTTAGAGCAGAACCAAACTGTTATGGAAAACACTGATGCTTTAATACTTCACAGTGTATCTTAAGGAAGAAAGGTTGAAAGGCAAAGAAATAGCGCACTGTGGTTTTGGACCTAAGTACTGGAAAAGAATTTTCTTTTGCAAAACACTAACAAAACCATAAAATGGGCATCTTCAGAGGATACTTTAAAGGACTGTTTTATTCACTCAATGTTGCTATCAGGTTGTTTTTTGAAAAGTTGAACTTCTGGGTATGCAATTAAGCTGAACCTCTTCAATCTAGTTCCTAAATATGTGACATTAATATGAAATTCAGTGATTTCCTCAGCCATAAGAGAACTAAAGGAAAAATATTCCAGAAGCTAATAAAAATTACCAAGGTGAAATGAAGAGTCAAAAAATGTACCTTCCTGGGCCGGCCGAGTGGTGCGGTGGTTAAGCGGCCCCGGTTTGGATCCCACATATGAGGGCCGGTGACAATGCCCTCAAAAACAGAACAAAACAAAACAAAACAAAAGTACCTTCCTGCTACCAGTCAAAAAAAAACCCATTTTCCTTCTCATGAAAATCTCCAGTTATCTACAATTACAGTTTGAAGAGTTTCTTTTAGTAGAAGTATAATGAGGGAGGGAAATACCCGATCCAAATGAAGGAATCTGGTTTTTGAGGGGTTAAATGGTGAAAACACAAGTGAGTCTACCTTAACACTTCCAAGATAGGAAACGAGTCCCTGTGCTAAACTGAAAAAAGGAGCATGTTGAAATAACTTATTAGGGAAAGGAAGTGTCTATTAAATGAAATCTTTTCCACCCTAAATATGTTTATAATACACATAGTCCAGTTGCTGTGGTGACCCATGGCCCAACCATTTTTCAGAGACAGTAGCTAAGACCCAAAAAAATAAATGTATCCAAATTCAGCATGCCGCTTAAATGAAACAAAACCCAATTATGAAATGCATCAAGGCTCCTCTTGAATTAAAATCATCATCTTTGTCAAAACATAACCTTAGGTGTCCGGTGTCTAACTATACAGTAGCCTATACTAACTTAATATTAAAAGTGCACTGCTATGTTACACTAAAACTTGAAAATATTTCTCTAATGTAATGGATTCCACTTAAGCAGTTTTGTTTTGTTTTTTTGAGGGCAGTGTCACCGGCCCTCACATGTGGGACCCGAACCGGGGCCGCTGGCGTCCCAAGCCAGCGCTTAACCACCACGCCACTCGGCCGGCCCCACTTATGCAATTTTAATGTTTAAATAAAATCAGAGGAGCGAGTTCCTGGGGGGACGGAATTGATCACCCCAAGTTTTAATGAAAACACCACGGACAGTGCTCAATATTGAAACATCAGGCTGGTGGGTGGGAGCCCGCAAAAGGGGCGCGCGCTGTGGCCCCTAAGAGCTGGGTGAGCTGTTCTCATGAATAAACCTGTATTTAAATACCCTGCACTTCCAATAGCCAAGGGTCTGGGAAACCGTCAGCTGTGCGTTCATCTTTCGACTCCTTCCATCAACCATGCCCCTTCGCCCCCGACCCCCCAAAAGAGGCTCTGCCAATGGATTTTCCTAGGCATGCAGCAGCCGCCGGCCTCGCGGCACACGGCACGTGCAGCGGAAAGTCAAGCGGGAGGAGGTTTGTGGGCGAGACGTAGAAAAAAAAACATGAAACTTGACACCGGATGAGCGGCGAGCGCGGGGAGAGGAAGCCCCGCGCGGGACCGTGCGCGGCCGGGAGATCAAAGTTCGGGGCTGGGGGGCGCCGCAGCCTCCCGGGCAGGCGCGGAATGGCTGCGCTTCCATGTCCCAGCTTCCCATCCCCGCAGTCAGACTCGCTCCCCTCGTCGCCGCCCCCGCCTTTCGCCGGAGAGAACCGCAGGGCGACGCGGGGGGGTGTCCACCTGCGCGCGCGGGGCCGGGGCCCAGGACGGTCCCCGGGGAGAGCGCCCGCCCCGCCCCGCCCCCGAGGCCCCGCCCCCGCCGCGCGCCCCCCGCCCGCTTCCGGCCGGGCCGCGCGCCCCCCGACCCCGCTCCCCGCTCTGCGAGGACTGCGGCCACGAGACCCCCGACGGGGCGCGCCGCTCACCGAGGCCGCGCGCGGGGCTCCCTCCGGGTCTCCGCCTGGAACGCGACGCTGCTCGCCGCCCGCCGCCTCCTCACGCCGCCGGGACGTCGGGGACGGCGCGGTCGCCACGGCGACCCCCGAGAAGGCGGCGGCGGCCGAGCCCAGCCCGCCGGGTGCCCGCAGCCGCCCGCATCGCCCGCCGCCCCCGCCCCCGCGGCGGCGGCTCCTCGCAGCGCGCCCCGCCCTCCCGCCCCCGCACGCGGTCGTCAGGCCGCTACCCGCGAGCGCGCGCTCCGGCGTTCCTGGCCTCGCGGCCGCCGCCCCTCCCGACCCCCCCGCCCCAGATGCCTCGAGGCCCCGCCCGGACGCCGTAGTCGCCGCGCGTCACTTCCGGGGGCGGGCAAGGACGGAGCGGCCCGCCCGAGGGGCGCTGAGAGCCGCAGCTGCCCCTAAGCCCGGGCGCGGGGGTCAAAGGTTACGGCTGGCGCGGCGGGGAGGGCGCCCCCTGGAGCTCGCCGCTCGCCACTCCCCGCCCGACTACTAACCAGTTACCTGTTGGTGAGACGCGCGACCCGGACCTGCAGCACCAACGCCGCCGCCCGTGTCGGGTCCTCGGGCGGCCTGGGACCCTCGGTAGCTCCCAGGAGAGAGGGGCACGCCCCCTGGGGCCCCCCAGGCGACCACGGCTCTCGCTGCTCAAGTGGGAAGGCTTCTGCCCTCCGTGCCGCACGTGCAGCCTTCTCGCCGGCTGCGTGCACGTTGGGGCCGCCCCAGCCAAGTGCCAGATCCCAGGACACTGCAAACACTTGATAAATATTAAATCAGCGCTGTGGCTCTCCAGCCAAATGGAAACATTGGTGTCGTGGAGGGAGCTCGCTCTGGCGTCGGAGTCGGGCCTGGAACCCGAGGTCTTAGCGACTTTCTTAACCTCCTCCAAACCGTTTCATCGTCTATAAATGGAGAGAACCCAATCTTTTAACAGTTGTTGAATGAAAGGCGTTAAGGCGCATAAGTAACCTATCAGAGTTGCTAGCCCATTGCTTTTCTTTTCTTTTCTTTTTTTTTTTTTTTTGAGGGCAGTGTCACTGGCCCTCATGTGTGGGACCCGAACTGGGGCCCCTGGCTTCCCAGGCCAGCGCTTAACCACCGCGCCACTCGGCCAGCCCTCCATTGGTTTTCATTCAGTCATTCTTAAGGAACCAGGTCACACTTGGTACCACAGACTGCTTGAATAATTTAGCAGCAAAAGGATGCGGTCATTAATAAGACGGACTGCTGAACTAAACCTCCAAGAAATATAGATTGCATATTCTATTTAACAGGAAACCAAAGACAGGCCAGTGTCTGAGTTACCTGTTGTTCCTGGTCATTCACTAGCTGTGTGACCTGCAATGAGTTGCTTCATCTCTCTGAACCTCAGTCCCTCATGTAAAACGACGATGATAAAGAGGAGCGTTGCTGAGAAGATTAAATAAGATAAAGTCTATAATGTGCTTAGTGCATTACCTGGCATGTAGCAGGCACCCAGCAAGTGGTGATGTCATTCCTTCCCTCACCCCCACAATTGAATTCAAGATAAAATCAATTGAATTCACTGAGTAAAATGTGATCCTATCATCCTTTTGCAGGCTTTTGGAAAAGAATCATCACTTCCTTGATTTCCAACCTCCTCCACTGTCATACAAGAAATGGTAATAAACAGGTATTTTTGTAAAAGCAATGCTACCAAAAGATGTTAGCTTTTCTAAAATAATTTTATCAAAGGATGTAAGAAATATGTGTTTTACAAGGAACGTGCAATATCTGAAATGCCCTTGCACTCTTTGCCCCTGATATAAATTTTTTTTCCTTGCGACAACTTCCATGTTAGACACCAAGAGGAAAAAAATATGTATTATTCAGTTAGGCTGTTTAGGATACACACATTCAAAACATTTGTTTATAGAAAGGTTTCATTTGAAAGCCCCATACCAAGAGCAGGTAAGGGTTATGGAGCTCTTGTACCCTGCTCTGCTCCAACCCACAGCAATAATCTGATTCAGCCTTCGGGTCCGTAGTTGTATTATAAGCCCTTTAGACTGAGCTAACATATTGTCGATCGCAATGTATTTTTGGAAGAGAGCCTACTTTGGGAGTTCTTAAATTAGTCATAGCAAGTCTGTCTGCTTTTAAATTGATTCTTTGTTTTGTTTTGTTTAAACACGGTACATGTTGACAGCAGAGAAACAAAGAAATGTAGATTTCAGATTAGTGAAGTAGGGGAAAAAGGGTTTATTCATGTGTCTGGTTTTCCCACTCAGGATTCTATAAATACAGAATCTCTCTCTGGGGTTCCTCACACAACAGATGGTCCTGTTTTTGCAAACTCCGTGGTGGTTATGTTGGTCACCAAAAGGATTGTGCTTTTTTGTTATCTTGTTTGTTCATTTTCCCACCAGATAGATGGATTCCCAATCGTAGCCTTAGCGACTGAGAGCTATCTCAAATCAAATTTGCTTTTGAGTTCTTGTTAAATGACCCTATAATTATTGTATTTTGGGGGTATTGACTCTTAGATAGGGGAAAAGATATCTTTAAGAACAAAATGCGGGCTATCTGTATATTGAATTTGGCAGCATTTGCTGACCCCACCACCTAGCAAGGCCCTAAAATTCACCAAAGACAACCAATGAATTGATGCTTAGAAATATCTTCACCAAGGCTATTATTCTGGGCAAAGAAGTTTCATCCCCAATAATAAAACTTAGAATCAGAGCATATTCAAGGTCCAGAGAAAAACCCATGAAAGGGTCCTTGAACAGGGTACTTAGGGCCTCAAGTCTATGAGGAAACCTCATGACAACACCTTTCAGCCCTAGGTGTAATCTTCACAGAACACATTGTTTTCCCAGTGAGAACATGACAAGACATGAGTTACTGTAGTTACGTGCCCAGGGGCATACCAACCATCTAACACATTTAAGGACCTGTCACAAACATACCTCAGGAATAACTTCATATAATTTTCATCTTTAGAATCTCCACTCAAGTCTTCATGCTTTCCTCCTCCACTAATATTTTTAGCCTAAAATGATTTTATTGATCTTTAATGAATGTACTTTTTCTAGGCTTATGAAGTTGATATGGAGTATGCACTAGAGATGGAGGAGGGAACTGATCACTTTATTCCTAACCACCCTTTGGAAAAGATGTAACTTCATTGACAAAAGCTCATGAAACCCAACTCGTGTGTAACTGTGTAAGACTCTGGGTGGTTCCACACCATGCACATCCTTGTATAATAAGAAACATATTGCTTTGAATTTTAAGCCAGGAGTTTTGTTTCTTCTTTTGTATATTTTTATAACTGACTGGAAATTTTTTCTTTTTCAATTCCAATTAACTTAGAAACCACCAATGTATAATACTATCCTGTTTACTATATACTGTGCTGCTTATACTATGCTGTTTACTATAAAATAAATTCCAAAAGTTTTTTTTTTCTTTTTCTAGGAATTTTCCCTCTTGGACCAGTAACCTTCAGAAACCATCCTTGCTATTCACAACTTCCATCAATTTCAGAGCTCTCTTGCATTCTGTCTTTTGATCCTATTGACACGAATTCAGCTCAGAATCCAGAGATGATGGGGAATGCAAATCAGGCTGACAAAAGAAGAGATAAGTGCAGCTCTAAACAGGGTTTCAGGTGGTGGGGAGAGATTGGCAAGGGAGTGAAATGACCACCTCCCACTGCGTAGTAAGAAACTATGAGAGAGGTGGAGCTTGAGAGACTTGGTGCTCATTCAAAAATGTGTAATGCCAGCTTTCTGCTTCCTTACTTTATTTATCCAGCTGCAAAACAAAATTAGTTTTGCTCTGCTCGAGAACTTAGGTTGTGAGTTGTATACCCAATTCAGAAGTGTGACAGCCACCAGCTTCCTTCCCTCAGACTCTCAAGGGAAGGAAATTTGAATTCCATCTAAGCTTACCCTGTAAAGTGGGGAAATTGTTGGGTCTGTAGGCCTTTTTTTTTTTTTTTCCCTCCCTGCTTTCTCTCAGTTTCTCCCTGCTTCTCAGAAAACGCAGCTGTGATGCATGTAACTGGTCGAGTAGCACGTCTAGAAATCAGATTCTAGTGAGAGTCTGAAAGTTGAGGGGGAATAGGGACCCTCCCAAGATGGAAAAGAAACCAAAGCCAAGGCGCCATGAAGCACAGAGAGTTCTGGTGAGATTTTGTTTGGAATTGTACCCTCCCCCACTGTGTGTATACTTTATCTTTGCTTGTTTGCTTCCTCTTAGCCCCTCCCCAGCCCTCTCTCAGCCTTGTTTTTCTGACTCTTCCTTTCCCATTTTACCTCTGTGCCTTAACCCTTGAATTTACTAGCCATGATAGTGGTCCTGGGGCCTGAGAAGACTTCTTAGCACAAAGTATTTTTATGCGTTAACCATGTGTTGAGTGCTGCACTAAATAATTTTAGGAGACCCGAGATGGCTAAAACCAGTCTCTTCTCTTTAGAAGTTTCTAGTAGACAAGGGAGTAAAAACTATGGTACAGGAAGGGGTGTTAGTTAAATAAGGGTAAAAACTAGGTGCTGGGAGCAGGGTCAGGAGGAACCTCATGTTCTACCAGAGGGCATCACTTGGGCACTCCAGGGCCTGACAGGTCTAGGATTTAGAGCAAGTCGGGCAGGGAGTTTAGTGTGTAGGAACACACTCTGCTTGAATGCCTTCTCTGCTCCGACTATCTCCGATTTTAGGGCTCAGCTCAGATGTCACCTGTTCTAGGGAGTCCCCCCAAACCCTACACTGGGGCTGTGATCTCCGCTGTCTCCCATTGTACCTAGTACTGACCTGTTTGTGGCACTCACCACAGGGACCTGAAGTTTCTTATTTGTCTCTTCAGTCCTTTGGACGGGGCCCTCTAAAGGTCTTATTGGCTGTTGCAGCCCAGCACCCAGCATAGTCCCACCCCTAGGAGCTGCTCAGTAAACGCTTATGGGATGACTAGATCATTTAGGCGAAGGGCATGACATACATAGCAAAGCTCAGAGGCACAAATGTGCCCGGCATGGAGAAGTGTGCTGTGTGTTCAGGTCTCACCCATCCTCAGAAAACTCCCCCCTTTAACACTCAGCCTGTCTTTTCCTCTCGTTCCTTACCTTCAGTATCAGACTTCAAAAAATAATGGTCATGTTTGCCACCTATACTATTGTCACCTTTCGGTCACTCTTCAATCTGCTGACTATGTCTGCTGTCCCCACCTCTGACTCTTCCCTGGAGGAGGCTACAGCTGTCCAAATTGCCAGACCTGACATCCCTTTTTCAGGCATTGTCCTGGTCACCATCTCCTCCTCCTCCTCAAGGCCAGTTTAGACATCACCTCCTTCAGTATCACCTGACCTCCAAAGCAGGCTTAGATGACCCTTCCCTGCAACTTCCTTGAAACACAATCCTCTCTTGGCTTCCATGATTCTCTTCCTAGCTCTCTGGCCAGTTGGTGTCTCTTTGGGGGCTTCTGTTCCACCAGCTCTGAGGAATGGGCTCTGTTGTCGCCTCAGGACTCTGTCTTTGCACTACTGTGCTTCAACACACTCACCACGAGGCTTTGTTCACCCCTGAATGCTAATGACTCCTAACCTTTATCTCTGACCCTCACTTCTCCTCTGAGCTCTGGATCCATGGTTCCAATTTCCTATAGGATTTTTGCACCTGGATGTCCTCACTACCCCTCCATCTCAGGATATACCACTTGGACTCATTACCTATGCCTGCCACACCTGACAAAATCCTCCTTCCCAATGGCAGTTGGAAGCATTACCCAGACATCTCAGTCATCTCTAGCAATTCCTTCTCCCTCATCCTTCACAGACAATTGGTCACCATGGCATACTGTGTCTAATCTCTAGAAAATCTCACGTCTGTCCCCACGCTCTCACCATTTCTTGCTAGGACTATTGCAATAGACTTCTAACTTCTCTCCCAGAATCCAGGCATTCCAGCACATCCTCCACATTACCACAAGGATACTTTCTGAAACACACATTTGATTATGTCACTCATCTGTTTTAAAGTATCCAATGATTGATTTCTCTGCTGCTTCCAGAATAAAGTCCAAATTCTAGCCTGACAGGACTGTGGAGGGCAAGGGTTAAAGGCTTTATCACACTTTAGTGTTCCCTATTTTGATTAGTGACCCTTTACAGTTTAGCCCTTTTTCAACCTAATCTCCAGCCTTACACACTGTAGCCCCTCAAAAACATCAAGCCCTGGGGGCCAGCTGAGTGGCGTGGTGGTTAAGCGCTGGTTTGGGATGCCAGCGGCATCCCACATGTGAGGGCCAGTGACACTGCCCTCAATAAAATAAAATAAAAATCAAGCCCTTCCAGGGACCCAGCCTTTTGTTTATGTAGCTCCCTCAGCCTGGAATGTCTCCTTAAAAACAAATACTGTGTTAGTCATCTTTGTGTACCAGTATCTTCTAGGCTAGGCCTGGCACTTTACAAGGGACTTAGTAAATATTATGTGAAGAACTCCCACTTTCAGGAAGACCCAGCCCCCAAATGTCACTTCTCTGCTTCTCTTGACTCACTTTCAGCCCAATTAGATGTGATTGTTCCGCCCAGCTTTCATTCATTGACAAATATTTCACGAGTTTCTGTTAAGTACCAGGCACGGTGCTAAGAGTGTTATAAGAAAAGTTAGTCTAGGGTAATAGACTGACAAACAATTATAACCCTGAGATAAGTGCTGTGAAAGGGGTTTTGTCCTTCTGTCAAAAACCTGAGCCAGCAGAGTGGCGCATTCCTTAAGAGCTGGTTTTGGGATCAGAGCCCACATATGAGGTCCAGTGACACTGCCCTCCACAGCTAACAACAGCTCCACTTGGAGCTGAGCTGTGCGAGCCCTGGCAACGGTGTAGGCTGCAGCCCCTGCTGCAGTGGGCTGCCATAGGCTACAGTGAGTGGCCGGCAGCCAGCGTGAGCGGCCAATAGCTGCGGTGAGCGACATCCAGAGGCCGGTGACGGATCTGCCTCATCCGGGAGGAGCACAATGACCATACCAACATGGGCCAGTGAAGCAATGTCCTCCGCAACTAGACAAGAACAAAAAAAGACCGCAACTTGTCTGTTCCTCTTCCCTGATTCCCCAACGCTGTTTCCCTTCCCCAATTCCCCAATAAAATATTTAAAAAAAAAAAAAAAAAACTTTCCTGGAGAGAAATTAACACAAAAAGCCAAATCATAACCATCACACTAATTAGTGTCTAGCCAAAGGGAGTGGGTTGGATAAGTCAAATGTTTCATAATGTCTTAGTCTGTTTGGACTGCCATAGTAAAATACCATATACTGTGTAGTTTGTAAACAACAGAAATTTATTTCTCACAGTTCTGAAGGCTGGGAAGTCCACGAGCAAGGCACAAACTGGGGTACATTCTGGTGAGAGCCTGCTTCCTGGTTCACGGGTGGGGCTTCTCTGCATCCTCACGAGGGAGCTCTGTGGGGTCTCTTTTATGATACAAGAGCACTCATCACATTCATGAAGTTTCCACCCTCTTGATTGAGCACCTCCCACCTCTTAATACCATCCTCTTTAGGGGTTAGGACTTTAACATATGAATTTCGGGGGGACACCAACAACCCATCCACAGCATGTGATAACTAGATGTGCCAGCTACACAACAGGACTACAGGCGAGAGACCCCCTTTCCCTCTACAACGTGGGGCCAGTGACTCCCAACCTTTCTCATCTAGTCTCCTCTTCCCGATTCTTACTGACCATCTCCCGTCTGCTGACAGGGTCTCCTTAGCTATCATTGAAAAGTCTCTGCCATGTTGTGCTAACAGAAGAGGGAGGAAGCATATACCTCTTTATAGCTTATGGAACATTCTCTTTTGTATTATAGCCATTTGTATCCTTGGGATGGGGATCTTAGTTTCTCTTGCAAATAGAGTGCTTTATACACCACAGACCAACACATTTGGTTGGATGAATGATCATACTTCAACCTCTGCAATTTCTTTATGGCCACTGACCATTGTCTACAACCTCATATCAGAGAATCTCAAGGTTAGAAGGTACTTTAAAATAATGTAGACCATGCATCCCTTAATGCTTGAATTTTCTCCATGAGCCTGCACCAAGCACTTTGGCCAGCCCATTTTCCAAGAGAACTCCCTACTTCCGTTTGTCCTTTGACTATCAAAATCTGTATTTCCCTACCTTTCTCCAGCCCCCTGCTCTCTGGGGAACACAGAACAATGCCATTCCTTAAAGCAGCCCTTTAAGTGGCTGAAAACTGCTCTCCAATCTCCTAAGGAGTCTCTTTGCCAAGCTTAACATATCTCCATTTCCTTCACCCCTTCCTCACATGATGGAAATTCAAGTGTCTTTACCATCTTGCCCATTGTCCTTGCTCTAAATAGGATTGACAATTATGATACTGTCCAGACTGGACAGAACATGGCTTTCTCTTTCAAGCTATTGACCCAAAGAGAAAGCTCAATCATAAGCTTCATATAAGCAAAAAGCAAAAAAGAGTTACACATAAGGTTTGAAAATAGGCTGCTGGTTGCCTCACTGCTCCAAACACTCTGCCACCCACTCAACCCACAATACATCTCAATGTAGCCAGAAAGGCAGATGGCATTGCACAAAATGTTTAAAATGATGCAAGCGCTACTGCCAGAAGTCTGTATTTTCATCAATTTTCTGGGCGCTCACGGAAATTAAGGATTGGGCCAGCCCCACCTCATTCATTCTCTACCCCCAGATGTGCAGTTTCAGCTTCTCAGCGTTAGGCAGATGCCAGAGGTCTGGGTTAGCTCTCAACAGAGTCATAGGGAGGTGAGGCCCGTGGGCCTGCCCTACCCTTCCTGTGCCATCTCCCATTGTCCTGAATGCCTCCTCCTTTCACTTTCAAGAACCAAACTATGCCAACTGTGCGTAGTTTGTTTCTGCACATCTCTGAAAGGCTCATTGAGCAAGGACCTCCAAGAGGGGAGGAGCTATGCCTGTCTTTTCATCCTGTATCCCTGCCTTCCCCTATCAAAAACTGCTCTTCAAAAAACATTTTATTGGGCTGGTTGAGTGGCTCATTGATTAAGAGCTGGCTTGGGATGCCAGCGGCCTCGGTTCGGATCCCACATATGAGGGCTAGTGACACTGCCCTCTACAGCTAACAACAACTCCACCTGGAGCTGGGCTGCTGTGAGTCCCCAGGACGGCATAGCTGCAGCCCCTGCTGCAGTGGGCTGCCATTGGCTACAGTGAGCGGCCAGCAGCCAGCGGGAGCGGCTGGCAGCTGTGTGAGCTGCCAAGAGCCGCTGTGAGCGACCATCCAGAGGCCAGTGTCCCATCTGCCTCACTCGAGAAGAGCACAAAGATGATACAAACATGGGCCAGTGAAGCGATGTCCTCCACAACTAGACTGAAGAACAAAAAAGAACAACTTGTCTGTTCCCCTTTCCCAGTTCCCCAACGCTGTTCTCCACCTCCAATTCCTCAATAAAATCTTTTTTTTAAAAAAAAAAAAACATTTTATTGAGTCATTTATATGCTCTTATGAATTCATGTCAGTGCATTCTATTTGCCTTGTAAGTCTTATTTCTAATTATGGTCTCCAGTTAAGGAGATTCCAATCATCAACTAAGAAGTCAACATGGTTGGTGGACTGTGCCATGGGAAGACTTCCTTCTTGCGTTTTAGTTTCATCATCTGTAAACTGAAGGGGGTGGGGGGAGGGTGTTTGGTCTCCAGCTTTGGCATCTATGAGTCAATGATTTACCTGGTGTTAGTAAAAGTAGTGTCATGGTTCTCCGAAGAAACAGAACAAATAGGATGGTTTCCTATTCGTTTCTCTATACAGAGAGCATGATTTATTGTAAGGAATTGGCTCACACAATTATGGAGATGGCAAGTCCCAAGGTGTGCAGGGACAATCATCAAGCTGGACACCCAGGAGAGCCAGTGGTATAGTTCCAGTCCAAGTTTCAAAGGCCTGAGAACCGGGGTGTAGCTCCAGTCTGAAGGCCAGCAGACTCCAGGCCCAGGAAGAGACGATGTTCCAGATCGAGTCTGAAGGCAGGAAAAAGTTGATGTCCCTATTTGAAGGCAGTCAAGAAGGAGGAATTCTGTCTTAGAGGAAGGTCAGCTTTTTTTATTCTTTTCTGGCCTTCAACTGATTGGATGAGGCTCACCTACCTTTGCTTTACTCAGTCTGCCAATTTGAATGTTAATCTGATCAAAAAACACCCTCACAGACACAGCCAGAATACATATTTGACAAAATATCTGCTCACCTGTGGACCAGTCAAGCTGACACATAAAATGAACCATCACACTGGGATGGCCCTGGTTGTGAACAAGAGACATCATATGGGAAAGTTCTTTGAAGTCCTGGACATCTTTGCAATCTGACTCCACCTCTTTTCCCTACCTCCTGCCAGTCATCCCCACGTTTCTTTCCACTCTCACTTCACAAACCTATTTTTTTTCCTTTTTTTACAGTAGCAAAATTTTAAAAATGTTTTAAGAAAAATATTATCTGTAAAATTCAGGGGCCGGCCAAGTGGCGCGGTGGTTAAGTGCTGGCTTCGGAAGCCAGCGGCCCCGGTTCGATCCCACATATGAGGGCCAGTGACACTGCCCTCAAAAAAAAAAAATTCATAGACATTAATAAATGAAATACTTCTTTCTATAGCATATGAAACAAAAACTACAGACTCCTTCAAAATATGTGAAACCACTCATCACTCACACAGTAGCACTAAACCGAATCTAAAGGTCACAAAAAAAGTACTAGAATAAACCATGTGATCTGCAGAGGCCAAATCCAGCCTTCATCTCAGCAAGGCCACCTGATGTTAGAAGTAGGAGTGCTGAGCTGAAGCTGTCCACTTGCTCAAAAGTCAGATGGTTTTCGTTTATCCATTTTCTTTTGTTTGTTCAACAATTCATTTAATCAAGTGAGCAAATTTACTGAGTACCTATTATGTGTCAATACAGATCTAGATTTGGAGCAAGACAGCAATGAATAAGATGCAGCTTCTGCCTTTGAAGAACTTGGTGGGTAAACACACTGAATTGCTGCTGGGGCTTCACATTGCATTTTTTTTTTTTTTTTGAGGGCAGTGTCACTGGCCCTCATATGTGGGACCCGAACCGGGGCCTCTGGCTTCCCAAGCCAGCGTTTAACCACTGCGCCACTCGGCCGGCCCTTCACATCGCATTTTAGTATCACTTCTAGGAATCCCTCTCTGATCCTGCCCCCCTCCCCAATCAGGCCTCATCCCAGACTGGGCTAGGGCCCATCTACGCACTCGCCTAGCCCCAGGCCCCTCATCGTAGTACTGTCACATGTTCTATAATTGCTTCTGTGTATTTCTGAACCCCTCACTGGTTGGGGACCTCCAAGAGGGTAGAGACAGTTCCTATTTTTCACCCTGTCACAGCCCTGGCAACATGGTAGTTGCTTAATAAATGTTTGTGGAAAGAACTGTAGATGAATAAGTCAAATGAATTTTTGCCCAATGTGCATGAGGTCCACAGTAGCAGTATGCTATGGGAAGACTGAGGAAGACGTGATTAACGTTGGGAAACCAGAGAAGGAGATGTTTAAGCTGAAAGTTGAAGAATAAACACAATTTCAGTAGGTAGAGGAGAGGCAAAGTGCTTGCCACGAAGAGACCGCATCACGTGCAAAGGCACTGAGGTCCAACAGAGCCAAGTTCGGTTGAACAGTGAGAAGCTCACTGGGGCTGAAGCAGGGTTTGGGGTCCTCAGGAAACAGGAGGGTGGCAGGAGAAGAGGGTAAAGAGGTGAATGGAGCCACCTGTGAAGGAGCTTGCTTGCTGTGTGCAGGCTAGTCTCCCGACGTGCCCAAGCCTGGCACAGTCAGCTCAGTGCCTTGGGAAGATAACTCAGGCTGCAGTGCAGGCAGGACCTAACTGCCGGCAGTCGGCAGTTAGGCTGGCTGGAGAGTAACGAAAGGGAGATCGATGAGGTTAATGGATTAGTCCAGGAGCGAGGTGACATGACAGTGGCAGTGAGGTTAGCAATGAGACGGTCTATTTAGGAGGTAGAAGCACTAAGGCTTGGGTGGGTTTCCTTCTGACCAATGCATGAAGACTGAGAAAAATGTGTATGTCCGATCGATGGAAATGCTCATGTATTTCAAGTGTTCATTAGGTTAAAAACGCTAACTTGTTTTATAGAAGGAAATCGTCTTCATCCCTATTTAAAAAAAACCATCCTCCTTTTAGTGGCTTCTCCCCTCCTCCTTTGCACCTTTGTGCCTTGTTGGCCCTCGTCACACCGCCTCGTGCGGTAAGAGATAATGTTGCACCTGAACGCGTCTTCTTTTCCTGCGGGGAAATCTGAGAGCTCAAAGAGCAGGGGCAGCGTTTTATACCTGCTCATACCCCTTGGCTCCTTTTCCTATCAGGTGTCCAGGGAACAGCAATGGTTGATTAATTGTTTGGTTGGTGCATGTCAGAGAGTGATGACACAGGTCAAAAGGTCTCTACATTTAAAAAAAAATAAATTAAATAACCTTTTATTTTGGAATAATATTAGATTTACAGAAATGCTGCAGAGACTCTCTCGGCCTTAGCGTCATCTTGTTAGATCCCTCCGCCTCATGAGAGCCAAGTGGAGGAAGAAGCGAATGCGCAGGCTGAAGCGCAAAAGAAGAAAGATGAGGCAGAGGTCCAAGTAAACCATTAGCTTGTGCACCCATGGAAGCCACAGGAGCAGAAATGAGGACAGCCAGAGGCCAGGGACACTGAAACATTATTGGACTGCATGCCTCATGTCTAGGACTTCTCAATGGATCTAGAACATACATTGCCATCTGTTCGCCACAACTACTTTTTGAGAGACCCACTTTGCTCGTACAAAAACAGCTCTTTGCTCTGGACCTGTGACATTCTGGACAAGTTTTGTTCTTCATTGTGGCTGAATGTAACGTGTACAATACATCATCTGCTGTTAGCTGAAGAAAGAAAAAAAAAAGAAAAGCTAGAGAGACAATGCAGAGACTTCTTAGATGCCCCTCACCTCTACCTTTGAACACTGGTGATGGCAGGACAAAAATAGCTCCGCGCCAGGGTGCCCCTTGGGCAACTCACATCATCCTAGCGGGCCTTAGTTTTGTCACTAGTGAAAGAAGGATAAGTGTCTCCCTGCCTCTGTGCTCTTCCCATGTCACTGTAATAAAGTCACTGAGAAGAGGCCAGCCTGTGGGGTGCTCCCTGGGCCTGGATGGCCATCCTCCTGCCTGCTGCTCTCTGGCCAACCCCATACCTTGTTCTCCCTGGAGTCCATTTCCTCTCTCGGACCTGGGTCCCCTAAGCAGGCAGGGGCCAGCCTCCCAGCCAGCCTCCTCACAGCCTCATCTGAGCTGCGGTGGTTGTGTCTTTCATTGCCATTTCATTGCCAGGGTCCAGCATATAGGAAGGTAGATAAATATCATCTGGTGAAAAGGAGGGAAGGAGAGAGCATTCCCAGGGACTATACAGTGCTAAACAGCTTATTGGGAGGAGGGAGCAGCCATGAAATTCTAGAATTGTGTCTGTGTTGAACCAACCCCCTCACTGTAGACACAGTACAATGACTTGTTGAAGGTCAAATGCTAGCAAGGGGCAGACTGGGGTCAAGTAGCAAGCTGCCTCCTAATGTGTGTGTGGAGCTCTAGTGACAGTGTTGGGTGTCAGAAAGTCCCAGCTCTGAACGGCCCTCCGGCCAACGGTGACAAAACTGCCAGGCTGCTGTAATCAAATCTGACTCTGGAAACCGAGGACTTTTTTCCAGCAGAAGAAGTAACCTGAGATCCAAACTGCCCGAGGGACTGGCTGTTCCCCACCAGTACCCCACCTGCTCCCCTATCCCACTGTAAATGGCTCTGCAGGAGGGGCACTCCGGGCTAGAAACGAAGACTCCTGAATGTACAAGGATGGGTCACTGCCCACCTAACCCCACCCCAGCCCCCCTTTCTCCAATTCCTGGGCTCAAACCACAGGCCAGGACCCAGAGCTCCAGCCCGCTCTGGGAGATGGGCGGGATCCGGGCCAATGGTGGTGAAGAGGACTGTGGAATAGCCTGCCCCTTTCCTTCTCCACCATCATCATATTTTCCCTCCTCTAAACTCTATTAGTATCTTTAGTCCATGTTCTGCACTTCCCACTTTCAGCTCCCTAATATGTCTATGCACATTTGATCCATACGCACTTACCTGCTCCTTACGGGCCAGATTGCACTGTCTGAGACCCCAGTAAAGATTAGTTTGTGATGTCTTTGAGGCTACTTGCAGTTTCTTTCTCCTTTCCAGAGTCCCTTTCTTCCTGCGTCTCTCCTTCCCCTCTATACTTGTCAGTAAATTGATGTTTCTGTGAGGGATGTATTTTAAAACCTGAGGAAATACCAACATGAGGTCTCAATTGTTTGTGAGCTGTTTTAGCTGGTTCCAGATATTGTGTTAGACAGTCCTCTGAACCCAAGCCTCCTGTTCCCTCAGGGTTTGCTGTCTCCTTTTGTGTGCTCTGAAACAGCTGGCACCGTGATGAGGAGGCTACTGGTTCAAGGGAGAAAGAATGAACACACTGGTGGGCCAGGTTCTATGTTCTGGTGGCACAGACAAGCTGATGGCTGGCTGGTGGTCCATTTTACTTCTTAGCCTCTCTCTCTCTCTCTCTCTCTGTCTCACATACACACACACACACACACACACACACACACACACACATGCTAAAAGCCTCTGGGCTAAGGCTATTTCAGTGTGGAAGGAATTAGAGAAGTAAAATGCATGTGTGTTGGGGGTGTGTGTGTGTGGGAGGTGTATACAGGCGTATACAGTCCTGAATGTGAATTAGAAGTATCCATATAAACTCAGTATATTTACATTAAAAAAAAAAATTTTCCCCCTAGCTTTGTCCATTAAAAGGCCTAAAACCAATGACCAACCCAGTAACAAGCACTCCTGATGCAGACATTATGGTCTCTAAATACCTTTTCTGGAAAAAAAAAAAAAAAAAAGCAATCAGAGACCCTTAGAGAAAATAGCTCATTCCAGGTTCTGTGGCAAGAAATATACAAGATGAACCTGGACATCTGGTCATGCCAGAAAACAAAGAAAGTTTCAAAGACCATTTAAGATTATGTCAGGGCCGGCTGGGTGGCACAGTTGGTTAGAACACGAGCTCTGAGCAACAGGATTGCCGGTTCGATTCCCACATGGGCCAGTGAGCTGTGCCCAAGCTGAGCTGCCACTGAGCTGCCAACAGGTGGCAGGTTGACTCAGCTGGTGAGAGCACGTGCTCCTAACAACAAGGTTGCCAGTTTGACTCCTGAATGGGATGCCACCATTTTCCCCCACCCCAGCCCACCCGGCAACTAGATTGAAAGCGGCAGCTAAACTTGGAGCTGAGCTGGCGCCCTCCACCATGAAGACTGAAGGACAACAACTTGACTTGGAGCTGATGGGTCCTGGAAAAAAACACCACGTTCCCCTTCCCCAATACTGTTGTTCCCTTCCCTAATTCCCCAATAAAATCTTAAAAAAAAAAAAAAATTATGTCAAAAGGATTCAGAAATACTTGAGAGGCTCCCACTGGCCAAAGATGGAGACAATTTGAACATGAAGAACAACTGTGAAGGACTGCAACACATCAAAGATATTAAAATTCTTGAATACCTAATGCCACTAAGAGGAAAACCTCTCTGTCATCATTGGGGAAAGCTAGAGTCAATACATTATTTTGAAAACTGGTAAATACAAGGAAGAGGTCAAATATTTGTTGAAGAAATAAAAGAATATCATTGCCGACCTATGAAATAATGGGTCTAAGTAAAGACATCAGTGACTACTAACATCGAAAAAGGAAGATGCAGGGGTGGTAGAACAGGGTAAAGGGGGTCAAATACATGGTGATGGAAGGAGAACTGACTCTGGGTGGTGAACACGCAATGTGATATATAGATGATGTATTACAGAATTGTACACTTGAAACCTATATAATTTTACAAACCAATGTCACCCCCATAAATTAAATTTTGAAAAAAGGAAAAAAAAAGAACAAAAATCCAGAATTCCATCAAAAAAAAAAAAGATGTTCCAAATCATGGTTCATTGTCAATATCATTTCTGTTTCACTAAATCATTTTTTCTTCATAAAAACAATTGAATTATACATTTCAAAAAGATGAATTTAATGGTATATCAATTCTATGTCAATAAAGATCTTTAAAATAAGAAAGATAACCAGACAATACATGCTCCCTTCTATGGAAGTACACAAATATATTAAGTATTGCAGAAAACAAACAAAAAAATTCCCAAATCTAATGTGGTCTCTGACTTTAAGTACCAATTTATCAGAAAATACAGGGGCAATAAAAACATGTGAAATATAACCATGGAAATGTGATCAGCAAAATCCAGATGATCTATAGGACAAACAACTCAGTTTTTCACAAATAAATTGCAAGGAAAAAAAAAAAATTGAGGAGATACATATAGATTACAAGAATTTAAGGGACACATGAATCAATTGCAACATATGGAACTTATTTAGATTCCAATTTGAACAAAAACTATATAAAATAACTTATGAGACAGGAAAATGTGAACACTGACTGGATATTTATTACACTAAGGAATTATTTTTTGGTCTGATAATAGTAATGTGGCTATATGTTTTTTGTTTTTTTTTAAAATAAGTCCTTATCTTTTAGAAGTATATTCTGAAATATTTAGGAATGAAATATGATGTCTGAAATTTGCTTCAAAATTATGTAAGAGGAATATATACACATATTGTTAAATAAATTAAATATTTAAAGGCCTGTATCCCTATGATGGGACAATCAAATCTGAATCTAAGCCAACCTCTAGATCTTATTACCAGCTTATGGGGGGAAAGGCCGGAAAGAGGAACATCTTAACATTGAAAACACAGTCAGCCAAATACGGAAAGTGAGCAATTCTGTAGAAAAAAATGACTGTTTCTTCACAAACGAATGGCATTAAAAAAAAAAGAGGAACAGTTAGAGAGTGAAACCTTAAGAGACCTACCACTAAATGCAATTTATCTTAGTTATTTTAGTTGGATCTTAATTTGAACAAACCAACTGTAAAAGACATTTTCGAGGGCCGGTCAAAGTGGCTCACTTGGTTAAGAGCTTGCTCAAGAGTGCTCTGAGTGACTGGGTCGCCGGTTCAATTTCCAGCCTGAGCTAAGCTGCTGCTGAGCTGCCAACAGGTGGCAGGATGGCTCAGCCAAAAAAAAAAAAAAAAAAGAAAAAGATATTTCTGAGGCAATTGGGCAAAGTTGTATATGGACTGGTTAATCAACTATAATGTGGAATTACTGTTGGTTGGGATGTTCATGGTATTGTGATTGAGTTGTTAAAAAGTCCTATTTCTTGGGGGTGACCGGTTAGCTCAGTTGGTTAGAGCATTGTGCTGATAACACCAAAGTTGCCGGTTTGATCCCCTCATGGGCCACTGTGAGCTCCGCCCTCCCTAAAAGGTTAACTATGCCATTGTGACATGAAAGCAATGTGTAACCAATGATCATGCCTGTTCCCCAATAAAAATTTTTTAAAAAGTCCTATTTCTCAAAGCTACGCACTGAAGTATTTACAAGTTGAATGAATTACGTCCACCATATGCTTCAAAATAACCCAGAAAAAAAAAGGGGGGTGGGGCAGGGGATAAAACAAAAATGGCAAAACATTAATAATTGTTGAAATTGGGCTCATTACATCAGGCTCATTATTCAAGGATGTTTGAAATTTTCCACAATAAAAAGTTAAATAAAATATAGATCATTTAAAAAACGATCTAGTTCTTGCTGCTGACCACTTGAATTTAAGGGAAGGAAGGCCTGTCAAGTTTGGAGGGGTGAGGGAGGTGACAAGGCAGGGAAGCCTCCCTGGCACATGCTAGGTGGTGTGCGTTCCTATAATTGATAGTGGGTGCTTGTTCTATCTCTTTGGACACACTACAAGCCATTTGAGGAGGAAAATGCCACCACTCCCCTGCACTCCCTACTTTTCCCATATTCTCGCTTCCCATATTCCCAAACAAACTCTCTAATCCAGGGGTAGGTAGCACAGCCCCACACCCAATCACCCAAGGACAACTGGAGTGCTGGTGTATGTCTCCATCTACTGGTAGTGATACGAACTGACGCTGCAAAAAAAACACAAAAAAACAGCTTGATGAGAAGAAAGTGGAGAATAATTTTTGAGAGATCTGGTCCTTCCCCAGCAGAAAGATAAACACAGACCAGTTAAAACATATAAGAAGGCTTTAATTTCATCACCATAAAACATTATACTCTGATTGCTCATATACAGTATAAAATATTTATTCCACTAAATAAATAAGACATGACATTATTGCAAGCGGCACTTAAACCTCCCCCCAGAGATAAGACCTCCTAAGCCCACGCAGGGGGTGCTCCTGAGATTCTGTGCAAGAGTCACCAAGCACAGATATGCCCGGGGGGGCTGAGACGGATAAAGGTTCGAGGAGCCACACTGGGTGCTTCTGGTTCCAGAACAGCCCCAAAGAGGGCTGTGGAGCCTGTGGGAAAGGTAGGGGGTGGGTAGCTCCTTCATCAGCCCAGCCCTTAAGGGAGCACAGAGAAGTGGGGCAGGGGCAGGCTAGACCAAGAGAGGAGGAAGACTGGGGTGGTTGCTGAGGCCGGGGCCCCACCCTCCACCTTCTCCCAGCCTTGGGTAAGAGGAGTTGGGATATCAGTTGGGGTGAGCAGAGCTTCCAAGCTCCTGGGTTAGGCAGTTTTGGGGCCAGACCAGACACTCCAGGAGAAGGAGATTCTGGCAACACTTAGTCCAATAACCAGGCATCTCAGGGGACCCAGTTGTTGGGGTTCCCGCTACTTAGTTAAATAAATAAGTTAAATATTTAAAGGCCTGTGTCCCTAAGATGGTGATACAGAGGCCAACAAGCTATGTACTGATAAAACCTAGGGCTGGGGGAATCCGCGGGAAGGCAGTACTGTGGAGCCAGGCAGCACCCTTTCTCCCCTCAAAACTCAGCCCCCGAAGTATCTTTCATATTTTCAAATCCTGTGGAGGAGAGTTTCACACTAGAAACTCCCACACAAGAGCCACACTGGGGGAGCCTACAGGATATGGGGACTTGGAGATGGGAGACCTGAGTTTAATCAGCTCCCCAAATCCATTCTTTAGGTATGTTTTGACCAGGACACTGTTAACCCTTAGCCTGGGTAATTCCCCTAAGGGTCCTGCATTCCAGTGCAGGGTGCTAATCAAATGCCTCACCCTTCTCTCCCTATAGAAGTCCAGACTGACGCCCATTTGGAGAGCTGACAGCCCTGAAGACTAGGCAGAGGGGAGAAGGAAGCTCTGGTGCCCTATCTGCAGCTATGCACCTCAATGCCACAGGGTGGCAGAAGAGAGCCACACCACTTTGGCAGCAATAGACACTGGGAGGCCAGCCCTGCAGCCCTAAGGGGCTAAGGGGAACACGGAATAGGGGGAGCTGGGTCCCAGTGAGGCAGCCCTCCCTCAGAGGGTAGGAAGTACTCTACACTGAGTATTTGACCAAGTCACTCTTGTCAAATACTACCCGTGTGGCAAAGTAAATGGCAACCAGACCCAGGCCTGCAGCTGATATCATATAGGCAGTGACAGACTGGCTGAGTTGGACGATAGAGCCCATAAACAGTGATGGGGCCACCTGGGACAGCAGGAAGGCACTGTCCAGGATGGCGAGGTCCAGGCAGATGCCCCTGCCTGGAATAATCCTGGCCTCGGGTGGCTCGCCCACAACCACACGCCTGGGGATATCGCAAGCAGAGGCCCCACAGAGTGTGGGCGGAGATGGGAGCAGGCCACTGCCTCCAGCACCCATGTGTCCATTGGGGAAGAGGGATCCAGCCTTGGGGCCCGGTGAGAAGCTGGTCAGCAGGCTGTCCTCACTGGTACCACCACCAGGGTCTCCTTGGTATTTGGGCAGGAACACCTGGGGGTGGGAACAGAGGAAAGAAAAGAGGACAGGGACCGGTGTGTACCCAGGCATGGGATCCCCTAGCTATGAGAACAGACCCTGGAATTTTATCCCAGGGGCTAGAAGAAACCAGGAAATGGGCCTTCATGAAAATCAGGCAGCGGGTCAGAAGACTAAACAGAACCTGCTTGGTCTGGGTTCGGCCAGAACCCTCCTGGGGTGAGGGGTGGATGGGGGAGCAGGGATGGGACAAATCCAGTGAGAAGTCTACGTCTCCTCTAGCCTCTCCTAGAACAGGTGGGTGGCAGACAAATGCAGCACTACAGGTTGGGAAGAAAGCAGAACCCCAGGGTAAAGAGAAAGACTAGCAGAATGAAGACAAGAGAAAAGAGACATGTAAGAACAGAGGAGCAAAATCCAAGGCTGGAGCCCCTGATGGCCCAAACCCCACACTGGCTCTCCTAACTCTCCTCCATCCTGTACCCCACCACTTGGCCACTGGGAAATCCGCACCACCCTCCTCAGAGACCTGGCGGCCCTGTTGTGAGGTCTGCGGCCTGAGCCCGGAGGCAGGGTGGGTCCAGCAGACCCGGCCTCAAGGAAGAGAGGAGCAGGAGGAATCACCCTCTCCTGACTCCACACCTCCAATGGGCGAATGTGGCCCTTTTCCCTAGCCACTCACTAGCTGCCTTAGATCAGTCACCTGGCCCTGCCCTGCCCCCAACGGCATGAGCCTCCTATTTAAGAAAGAAGCTACAACTTATCGGACTGTCCCCATGCCCACTAGTGCGTACCACAGAAGAGTTCCAGAGTTGGCTATGGTAGAGCTGGGAACCATGGCTGAGCTCAAACCTGACCCCAGGGGAGCTCACGGCTTATGGAAATGGGTAAAAGCAAGTGCAGGTGGTATGCAAGGCCAAGTGTGCCATCAGCAGCTGCTGGAGTGGGCCTCCCTGGACCTTTCCTCCCTGTCTGCCACCCCGGGGAAGACCAGTAAGGCTGGAACCTGCAGAGGTCCCTAAAGAGAGAGACGTGCTCCTCAGTTGGAGGGGAGGACCAGCCTCAGCATGCTCCCTGGCACGAGTGCACGTGCCCAAGCCTGGCCTCTGAACAGCAGCCCCCCCCAAGCTCCCAGCAGGGCAGCAGAAGAGTGGAGGCTGATGAAGGTTAGCAGTGTGCTAACAGGGGTGTCAGGGACCAGGCTCCCCCGACCAAGACCCTGACCCACTCCCTCCAGCCCTGCAGTTACTGTTCGGTTACCAGCCTCCCAGCTCCGTGTTTCTCTGCTCCCCGACTCATGTCCTACAAGGGCAGAGGCATGCCTTCCCTGCAGCCTGGAAGCTCTGAGGCAGGCCTCGGGACAACCCAACTTCTTGCCTACCTGGGCAGAGCTCTATACCCAAGGCTGTATGTAGTTCAAGGAGGCCAGTGGAAGGGACAAAGGTGACCACACAGCCTGACCACACAGCCGGAAGGGGGCCCCTGGAGGGCCTGGTTAGGGTGAGGGCCCCCCACTAGACTTACACAGTGCCTAGGTGAGCAGTATCAGGCGCCAGACAGAGATCCGCCATGGGGGCGGGGCAAGGGGACGGAGGCAAAGGAGTGAGGCAGGAAAAGAAAAGAGAGAATTAGACAGAAAAGGAAGATAAACCAGGAGAGAGGGCAGTAAGAAGGCTTCCCCATCTCGAAGACCAAAGCAGGCACTGATAAGGCACAAGGCCTCTCCCAGCCTCTCCCTGAAGAAGGAGAGGTGTTGCCAACACCAGACCAGTCCAGCTCCGGTCTGCTGAAGCTAGGCCCTAGAGGTCATCTGATCCAGCCCCCCGCCTCTGCACAGAACAACCCAGCCCAGACGGAGGGCTTCTGGCCTGATTCTTCAGGATCCCCAGGGAAGGATTTCACATTTCCTGCAATCTTCCACACAAGTGCTTTATAGTCCTGACACCAGGAAGTCATTCCCGGGATCTAATCTACACCCTCCTTCCGCAGCCCACCCTGGCCCTGGGGCTACATGGGTTTCCTCTTTGATCAAAGAATGCTTTCTCCAACTGCTCTCGCCTGACACTAGTTCTGGGTTAGTCAGCCCGTCTTTCCCCCTGCCCCCTGTTACCCCCACACCCCATTCCCTCCCCACGCCCCCAGCATCCAGTGGGGCATCCAGTGAGTACCTGCTTCTCGCGGTGGTAGAGGGAAGCTAGTGTGTAGGGCAGGATCTGCAGGGTGGAGAAGGTGAACCCAGTGAGGGCTGCTGAGGCGGTCGCCACGGCTACACTGCGGGACAGGCACGTGGCACCAGCAGCCACAGGAAAAGCCACCACACTGGCCAGATAGACTGCCCGGGTGCCAAATCGCTGCACCAGCCGGTCCATGACCAGAGAGAAGAGCAGGGAGATGGCACACTGCAGGAACAGCCCCAGGCTGCCCATCCGAACCCCTGGACAGGGAGGCAGGAAAGAGGTGGTCAGACAGGGAGCGGGGAGAGGTCCAATACAATCTGGGGAGGCTTCGAATTTGGGGCCAGGGGCACCTGCTGCCCAAGATCTGCTGTAGACCAGCCCTGCTTCCCAGCACTCTCCCATGCTACCTGTAGAATAACAGGAGTCTGGCTTCTTCCACTGGCCTCAAGGAATGTGGCCAAAGCTGCTGGCTAAGGGCAAAGGAAGATGTTCTGAGGGTTACTGGGAGCCTCAGCTAGAGCTCAGCTAGCTAGGAGGGTGAGGGGGAACATAAGGACAGTCCTGCCAGAGGCTCCAAGACAGAGCTCCAGCATGCCTGAGCTGCAAGGTGCTAGGAGAGGATTTGGGAAGTCAGCAGGCGGAGCAGAGGGCACAGTGAAGTGAGGGCCAGGAAGACCTGAGACCCAGCCTTGACTCCCCGACTCCCTTTGGACCTTATATCAGCTCAGCCTTTCCTTCTGTCAAGAGGGGCAAGGAGGACCGGCCGAGTGGCACGGTGGTTAAGCGCTGGCTTGGGAAGCCAGCAGCCCCAGTTCGGTCCCACATATGAGGGCCAGTGACACTGCTCTCAAAAAAAAAAAAAAAAAAAGAGGGGCAAGGACCCTGAGCAAACACAGGGCACCCTGGCTCTATTGAGACTGTAGGCCAAGCTGCTCTGTACATGTAGATTGGGCCCATTTTCCTGCTGGGGAAATGAGGGCACAGAGATGCACAGCTGCGAACCCAGGCACAGGCGGTGGGCACCTCCCTGTGCCCGAGCCTCCCCTGGAGAGCAGCTCCACAGCCACCGAGCCTTACCTTCATCATAGTGTCTCCGGGCCTCGGTGCCTGGCTCAGCCCTGGGCACACCTTGGTACAGCCCCTCGCCCACGAAGTCCGTGTAAAACAGCGTGAAGGTCATGAACGCCATCCAGCTACACAGCTCAGCCACAAAGAGTTGGCGCAGGGTGCGCGGCACACGGCAGCAGAGCTGGTGCAGCCGGGAAACCAGGGTGCCCAGGTTCCGGAAAGCCAGGCGGGCGAGGCATGGGCAGCAGTGGGGCGGCCTGGAGGGGAGCGATAGCCCTTCTGCTGGCTCAGCTGGGCCCAGGGCTGCCTCCTCAGTCACAAACAGTGTGGCTGCCAGGCAAGTGAGGAAGATGAGAGTGAGCAGGCCAAAGAGGCACTCCTCCTGGGTGCCCAGGTACGGGGCCAGGGCACTGGTGTCCCAGTCAATGGCAGGCAGGAGGTAGCCCAGGCAGCCCCCGAGACTGATCATGAAGGCGTAGACAGAGAAGGCCTGGCGACAGTGGTCTGGGTCCCGGAAGAGGTCAGAGAGCAGGGCCTCCAGTGGAGTGAAGCACACCTGGCCACAGAAGAAAAGCAGCCCCACGCCCAGGATCAGCAGCGCCAGCTCCAGGGGCCTGGTGTCCAGGCCCAGCAGGCCCGCCAGCCGGCCAGCCCTCGGGATGAGAAGGAGGCTCAGCAGGACGCCCAGGGACAGGGTCCAGATGAACGGCCTCCGGCGCCCATAGCGTCCACGCCAGTGGTCACTGGCTAAGCCTAGGAGTGGGACCGAGACCAGGCCCAGCACTGGACCGATGCCTGCAAGAAAGGCAAGTAGTCTGAATCAGAGGCTGGAGCCCTTAAGGATCAGGGGCAGGGGGACCGGCCTTCTTGAGAAGGATGGAAATGACCATGGTACTGTCACAGGGAGGACCAACCTGGTACTGGGTACTGTGCTGAGTCCTTCACTGGGACTCTAGTTTACTCCTCACAGCAAGGATCACTAATGCTCTATTTGAAGATGGGGAAACTGAGGCATGGAACAACTGATAAGTGATACTTGTGTCAGGCATAGAGCTAGGGCGGGTGGGAGGCAGGGCTTTAACAGGCAGTCTCACTCCACAGCCTGTAATTCTGACGGAGCCCCTTGTTCCAAGGAGTCACATGACGGTGACCACTTGCTTTCTGTGGCTTTTGCAGAATTCATCTGCAGGCACTCAGTCTCTGACCCACAGGTAAGAAAGAGCCCTGGCTGGGAACCCCTGATCCTGCTTATCGGTAGGTAGCTGTAGAACTTGGCTCAGTCACCTCACCTCTTATAGACCCCCCATTATCTTCTCTGTGGACCGGACAACCTCAGAGGCTTGTTGCAAGCATTAAAGGAGATCACAGCTATAAATTATAAAGGGCTAGACAACGGAGAAGGGCCATTTCTCCAGTGTTGCATATGGGCCAAGCATTGTGCAGGGGCCAGGGGTATAGTGGTGACCAGGTCACGTCCCTACACTCTTTTCTTCCACCTGGGCCCCCCTTAGCCCAGGGTCACTCCTGTCCCCAGCCACATCAACCCAGTTGACAACCACCTCTCCCTCTGAGCAGCTCTTTGGGCAGAGACTGCTGCCCCACTTCCGGGCAGCACGCATCTGGAACAGGAGGGCAGGAGGATGTGGCGACTCACCCAGTACCATGGTCATGAACCTCTCCTCCACCCCCGCTTCCAGTAGCAGGGGTGGCACATAGGTGATGCCTGCGGCCAGGCACACCTCCAGGCCGAATGTCAGCAGGTTGACCAGCAGGAGCTGGGCTTTCCGATGCCGTAGCAGGGAGCTCACCCACAGCCTCTGGACCATGGTGAGCCAGGCAGGTAGGGCTCCGGCCTCGTCACTCACTCCAGAACCGCTCCGTCCTAGCCCTGCTCCAGATGCCCAGGCCTCTCCTTGCTGCCACCGGCTGCCTAGGTCTCAGCCAGGAGCCCATTTCTGCCAGCCCTCTGTACAAGTCCAGCTTCTCAGCCCATGTTAAATGCCTGTTGCTGTGGAATGCCTGGGTGGGGACATATCGCTCAGATCCTAAAAAAAGACAAGGACAATCAAACACTGAGGTGTTAGTGAAGGGCTGAGAACCAGATCTCCAGGATTTGCTCTGAATTCTCTGATTCCTGTTCATTCTGGGCTGATGGTGTGGACCTGCCATCTAAGTGCCACTCCCGTACTGCCCAATCAGGAAATGCATGTTAATATTAGCCTAAGGCTGACATAATTAATAAGGTAAATATGATTTTTAAACCTCAGCACATTCCAGAGCCAAACAGATGTCGGTTAATCTTTTTCTTGGAATATCTTTGCAATTGCCCTTGCCTGCTAGTATGGAAAAAATCAAATCAAATCAAACCAACTGAATTCCCAGATCCCCGGGCTCTGTCATCAAGGTGCCCTGGAGACCCTCTGTCAGTCCAGGTTTGTTTGCTTTTCTCTCTCCATTTCCCAAAGCTGGACTGTTCAATTCCCCTTTGTTAAGAGCAGCACTTCCTATTCTGCACTGCCTGGCCATGAGCCATGTTGCACCATAACTCCCACCCCCAAAAGGACGAGGACAAGGGGGAAGGGAGGAGAGGTTGTGGTTTGCTGGGTCGGGTTTGAACCTGTTGTGGACACCACTGAAAAAGCGCTCCCCTGGAAGAACCTGGGCCTGAGAACCTCTCCCTTAGTTTCTCACCGTGCTCAACATTCATAGAGAAGAAACATTCCCACGTGTGCAGCCCAACTGTCACGGGACAGTGGGGCCACAATCAGGCCAGGCTGTTCCCAGGTCCCAGCCTCACAGGGATGTGAAACCGCACCAACTGCCATGATGCTGTGACCCGAGGGCTGGCAGGATGCCCCACCACTTCCCGGCAGCCTTTCTCTGCTCCTCAAACAGCTCCATTCTCAGCAGACAGGTCCCCACAGCCCTTTCTGCTAGGCCTGCCTCTGGGGCAGAGACAGCCCACTGGGTGAGCACCCACCCTGCGTCCCACCCCCCCCAGGGAGGCTGGCTCCAGCACTTGCTTTCTGACAACAGCACCCACTGCAGTCTGCCCTGTTTAGAGGTGACTACAAGGGAAGATCAAGTCAGGCATGAAGAGGAGGTATGGGGTGGGAGGGGTCTTGCTGAGAAAAGACAAGAATCCTCTAACCTGTCACCCATTCCAAAGGAAGGGAGTGCACGGAGCTTCAGGCGCCTAGAAGCTAGTGCTTCCCTTGTCTCAGTTCTGTATATGCTGTTGCAGGGTACTCCTTCTGTGCAAAGGGCTTAGGTCCCCTCCCCCACTTGGATTACCCCTCAGCCCTCATTCATTCCCTCGTCCAATCTCAGTATCTCATAATTTGGCACTTCAACCTCTTTTATCTTTTCAAGTGACACTTAGCCCCGCAGGGCCTTGCGTGTTACAACATGTGTTGTAGGTGCTCTCTGAGCTGTGGCACAGGGAAATCTGATGGCCATCAGTCCTGGGTAAGAGGTTTCCATCCCATAAACACCTGCTGGGGCTTTGCAGCTGGTAGTCCAGGAAGGAAGGGGCTTTGCTAAGGCGAAGCAACCCACCACCTCCTCTCCACAGTTCCCACTGAAGCCCAAACCAGCCATTTTGGGAAGGCACACAGGCTCCTACGGGGGTGCCAGGGGGAGAGGTATAAAATACTGACCCATCCCAAAAGGTGGATAGGAGTACCAGACATCAGTCTTAGCTGGGCAACTGTGGGTTCAGCTGAGCCGGGCCCCAGGGGCACCCTGCCAAAGCACCCCCAAAAGGAAAGCAGGAGATGGTATAGACACCAAGGGGTGGTGCTTTCCAGCCGGGAGGAAGGGGATCCAGGTCAAAAGGCTTCCAGCGCATTCTCTGTTCTGCCTTCAGCCTGGGCAGACCCTGGATGCTCACCTGCTCACCTGCTGGGGCATTTTAAAGACCAGGCCCTCCCTGAGCAAACACAGCCGATCAGACCCAACCTCACCCACAATCTGCCCTCATTCCCAAGCCCTGGCTGCTCCCAGTTCTCTAAAATAAATGGCAACTCCAGCAACTATTCATCACCTCACCTGCCTCCCTCCCTCCCTTAATCTGGCTCCACAGCCCCCAAGGGAGAAAGGCAAAAAGGGATAAAGAGAGGAATTTCCCCTCATCTTCCTACAACCCAAATAGCCCATTAGCTGCCACCCCCTCCCCAGTGCCTCTCTGCGCCTCCCCGGGGCTCCTTACCAGGTAACCAGGGGCTGGGCCAGGTAAGGAATTCATTGAAAGGAGTTGGGTAGGAAGTAGGCAGGCTCCAACCCCTGCACTATACTCTGTTCTTAGGTTGCTGAGCCCGTCCTCCCCTTTTTGATTTCTACTGTGCTCTGGGGCCACTCCCCAAGCCTCTACTCTTTCCAGCCCAGAATTGCTTAAGGAATTAATTTCAAGCCCATAAGAATACTCTCCCTTCCAAAGCCCCCTTTCTTCTCCTTACATCTTCCCTAGGGCCCGTGTCTTCCCCTCTTCATTCCTACTCCAGGGCCCCCAGGTGGAGGAAATGAGAGGATGCCCACATCACTAACTCCAGTCCTCAGCTGTCCCTCTAGGCCTTCTTCTCTGGGGCATGGACAGAGAAGCCCAGGCTCTGCTCAGCTTCCAGCCTCTGAGAGGTGAAAGGACAAGAAGTAGTTCAACAGCGCTGCCCCCTCAGTCTCCCCCATCCCCACTCCTACCTGCAGCCCTGGCACACTTCTCACCAAAACTTAAAGTGATGGATCACTGTTGGGTCCCCTGTTTGGGGAGTTCCCCTGTCCTCCTCAGGGATACAGGCGGGGAAACAAGATGCAAACCCCCTCCCTTTACCCTCCAGCCTCAGAGATGCTTCTGACTCAGACCCTCCTGCTCCTGGAGCACTCTACCTGTCTGGCAAACAGAAGATCAACCTGAGGAGCCAGCCTCCCAGCTCACCTGGTGGGGAGGGAGCGGGAAGAGGAGGGAAGTGGAGGTACAGAAAGGGGGAGTCTGGCCTGACCTCCTGGAAAGGAACAGTGGCCTTCTAGGACAAGACACTCTCAAGTTCCAATCATCTCCCCTCCTCTCTGGTGCCCCGAATGACGGGACAGCAAGAAAGCTGGAGGAAACCAAGACCTCTGGGAGCCTTCCTGGAGATCCGCCCCAGGCCAACTTTCCTCACCCCTGGGGGAGCAGAGCCCCAGCCCGGAGAGCCAAGGCCCTGGCAGGATCAGCGAACCTGTATTCACTTTGCCCAGCTCCAGAAACCTGGGGACCTATGTGCCCCATGTTCCAAGTGGCACCCCCAGAGCAGCCGGTGGGCTCCATCACCTCCCCCTGCAGGTTAGGCCCCAGCGGAGAGTATGGGGAAATGAAAGTGCAACAGGAACAAACTTGGCCTGAACTTTCCAAAATTCAGACGACAGAGGGGAGGAGGAGGGAGGAAAGGGGACCAAGCCCATGCCGGTAGCTCCCTACCCAGGAAGGGAGGGTCAGAGGGACACATAAAAGGGCCTTTGAGGGCTTTCAAAGGGGCTCCTGCCACCCCTTACGGCTGAGGTGGAGCTGGGGGGAGCAGAGGCCCCTCCGCTGACAGACAGAGGCCAGAGGGAGCCCGGGCTGGGGCAGCCCCACCGCGGGCCACTGTCAGGCAGCAATTCTATGGCCTCTTTATGCAGGCCAGCGTCCCCACACCCCACCCAGGCACATCAAAGGGCTGCAGCCCCCACCCTGACCCTGCCGAGCCTGCGACCCTGCCGTCCTCCCTCCACACTCACAAAGACGGTCCTCCCTCCACACTCACAAAGACCGGCTGCTTTCTCACAGCTCCGGGGGAAACGCGCTCCTTTACCCTTCACAGCCAGGCAGCCCCTCCCAGCAGAGAAGGAAACTGGGGATGGGGGTAGGCTAGCCAGAGGGGTGATGACTCATTGGTGGAAGGAGGTGTGGTCACTCCAGGCCAATTGCCCCAATACACACCCTACCCAAGGCGGTCCTGCCCCAGGCCAGGTCTGCGAGCCGGTGGGGAGCAATAGCAGGTGGAGGCTGTGAGACTGTGAGGTGGGAAAGAGCCCCGTTCCTCCACACAGGACTGGACCCCAGAATCTGGGGGCAGGGAAGAGGTCTGGGGTTACCAGCCCAGCCTCTCTGTCATCCATCCCTTTGCCTCAGTCCCACACTACCAACGTCCTTGTCCTTCCCTAGTAAAATCCAGCATTCCGCACTCCCAAAATGAGCTCCACCCTCATGGCAGCTCACAAGGGGCCCTAGGACACCTCAGAAACAGGATGCGCTGGCCAGCCAGGAGGGCTGCAAATGAGCATTCTTGTGAGGCAACGAGCTCTCCGTAGGCACAGATCCCCTTGTCAGGGATGCTGTGATATGGGAACTCCTACCTGGGCAGCTGGGTAGAGGGGGCACAGGGTTAGGATGTGCATGGCTTCGTGCCATCCAACCCATATTTAGTCTTTGATTTTCTGGGCTCAAATACTTCCAAATAAGCGAGGGTCTGTTTTCCCTGATCCCACCCTATGAAAAGGCAATGATGTGCACAAATAGCTGAGGCCCACAACACTGCAGGGCTCCCACAGACACCTGAAAACACCACTCAGAATGCAACCTCTTCACCTCCAGGGACTAAGAAAGAATAAGGGCCAGGCAGAGGGAAGAAGATCCACCCCCTCTTTTCTCCACACTGGCTCCCGGGCTCCAGCTCCCCCAGGGCCCAGAGGCCAGGGATTTAGAGTTCTCCTGCTGCGCTGCCTTTTCTTCGCCTGGACTGGAAGCCTTCTGCTTAGCAGCTTGTCAGAGAGAGTGAGGGGGCTGCAGGCCGGGACACAAAGGGGGATTAGGGAGAAACCTCTCGGCCTACAGAGTAATCCATCAAACTCTCACCCGGGCTGCCAGCACCGACCCCTTCCCACTCAATTCCCTTCCAGCTGCTGGGGGGGGGGGGCACCCCCTTTGGCTCATGAGCCCTGTCACATCGGGCAGCAAAGAGAATCTCAGGCCCTGGGGGGCCTGAGGGGGCACACTGCAGACACTGGGAAAAGGGCAACAGCTCCCTCCCCCCTCTCACCCCCAATGTGTGAAAACCCAACAGGTGGCAGTGGCTTGGAGGAAAGTTGCTTTTGTTGCCCTGTCTGAGAGCCCCAGCCCAGCTTTTGAAAGGAAACAAATGCCCAAATGTCGGAGTAGATTGGGGAGGGGAGGAGCAGCGGGCAGTCCCTAGAGTTCTCTGATCTCCCCCTCCCCATCCCTCTCCAATCCAGTGACAGGCCTGACCCTCACCTTGGCCAGTCAGTCCCAGCCAGACTAAGGCTAGGTGAAGCAGCCCTCCCAAGGGTCACCTGGCAATCCCATGGTGACCGTCAACACAGACATGCATCTAACTCCAAGCAATGAGCTTCCCCATCAGACTTCCTTTCTGAGAACAGCTTCGACCCAAGGTCACACTGGGTCACCTCGACCAAGTGCCTCCAAGCCAAGACAACCAGTGCTCTCCAGCCTGGAGCGCTCTTCCAGTACAGGGTCCACAGGCCTCTGAACCCGGAGGATTCTGTAGGGGGACCTAGCTTTGGCAATCAGCCTGACCTGGGTTCGCAAGCCAACTCCATCACTTATTACAACATGTGATCTTGTTAACAGACCTCCCTGAGCCTCAGTTTCCTCATCTGTAATTAATAACAGCAGTTAATACTAAGGTTTATTACATGCCAGACACTCTTCCAAGTGTTTTAATTTTCCAACCTCCAAATGAGGTGGGTATAATGAATAGACCCATTTGACAGGCAAGGAAACTGAGGTCAAAACCATCAACCTCAGAAAAAAATGGAAAAAAAAAAAAAAAAACCCCATCAACCTCAGGGCTGGCCGAATGGCTCATTGGTTAAGAGCTGGCTTGGAACACTGGCTCTGAGCAGCAGGGCCCCGGTTCGGATCCCACATGAGGGTGAGTGACGCTGCGCCCTCTACAGCTAAGATGGTGAACAACATTCAACCTGGAGCTGGGCTGCGGTGAGTTGCCGGCAACAATGTAGGCTGCAGTGGGCTGCCACAAGCTACTGTGAGTGTCCAGCAGCCAAAGTGAGCGGCCAAGAGCTGCCATGAGCGGCTGTCCAGAGGCCAGCGACCTATCTGCCTCATCCAGGAAGAGCACAATGATATGATACCAACATGGGCCAGTAAAGTGACGTCCTCCACAACTAGACTGAAGAACAAAAAGACAGCAACTTGTCTGTTCCCCTCCCCCAATTCCCCAATAAAATCTTAAAAAAAAAAAACATGAACCTCACACCCATATAGTGTGTTTGAGTAGAGTATGTGGAAGTTCCTGGCATCCTCTCCTTCAGTTGTTTGGGCTTCCTCAGTGGAGAAAACAGAGAGGGCTTTCTCATTCCCAAACAGGAACAGCAGAGGTCAGAGGGCAACCAGCTACCCCTTTCTGCTCTCTCCCTTTCCCCTCAACCTGGAGAACCCCCCACCCCTCCCAAGCTTTCAGCCCAGAAGCAAGAGGAATGCCAAGAATGTAAATGCCTCCCCAGGTGCCGGCCCCAACAGGTGAGCATAGGTCAGTGCAGCAGACCTGCCTGGTGTCCAGGCTGTGAAGGGCCATGGAGGGTAGGATAAACATCCCAACAGGGTGGTTCCCATCCAGAGGGAAATAATCACAGTGGCCAACAGGACACTGGCTAATGGTCCGGAAAGCGTCTGGCATCTGCTGGGTTTCTGATATACCTCCTCTCTCTAACTCATATCATTTGTACAACCCTACACAGTAGGTGCTATTTAACATTCCTATTTCACAAGAATAAAAATTGAGAAATTCATGAACATGCCCAAGTTTACACAGATAAAAAGGGTTGAATGGAAAATTCAAACCATCTGAAAATTCTGGAAAGAGCTAGGACCTGGGAACCAGGACAGTGTAGTCCAGTTTCAGCAACTTTGGTAGCCGTGTGGCCTGGACAAGCCATTTCACCTCTCTGGGACTCAGTTTCCACACCTGTAACCTGAGAGCTAGTAGATGCTGTCTCAGGTTCATTCCAACTGTACAGCTTATGATCTCCCATCCACCCCACCTAGGGAGGGGCTCTCCATGGACAGATGCCCACTGAGCGCTCACTGACAAGACCACGACATGGGGGGTGGGAGTCATAGCACTCCATCCACGAGAGATAAGGGGAACCAGGTGGAGAGCCCCTCAACTGCACTTAGCCTATCCTTCACCTGCCTTCACACTTTTCAAGTACAACAGAGCAGCAAGGGTCAGGGGTCACATGAAACTGAGCCAAGAAACCAAGACATCTGGGGGCAGATTCCCCTCTTCCCCACTCCCTCCCAGAGTTGGATTCTGTTCCTGGCAGAAATTAGTAACCAAATTCATTTCCTACTTGGGCCACAATGAATACTTCCCTATGAGGTGGGGTTGTGGTCCCAAGAAATCCCTTGGTTCAGGGTGGGAAAGAGGAGTGTGGGCGAACAGGGAGTTGGGCATAGGCTCTAGGCCACTGGGAAATTCCCTCCCCTGCCCTCCCTCCCTTCTCTTCCTACAGCCCCTGCAAAGTGAAATTTGAACTGGGCTACCTCCTGGTGAACTTGAACTTTGCCAGTCAGCCAGACCAGGCAGCTCTCCCTGTCTGTGTACAGACAACCCTTGTCCCCTCCCTGCAGCCTGGCGTCCCTTAGAGGTGAGCTATATAGAAAAGACACTAAAGGATAGAGGTTCTGGGCAGACTCACAGATGAGCAGAGCTGGGAGTCAAACCAGGGTGCTGGTCCCAGCTCTGCCACGTCCCACCTCCAGGATCTCAAATTCAGTGGTCTCTGAAGGACCTATCAGCCCTGATATCCTAGGGTCTGTGACCAGCCCCATTTATCATCAGAGAATTCTGGGCTGGGCTTAGTCCTATAGAAATGTATTGTCAAAAACAGTCACTCAGTGGTGAGCACGGTGCGAGCAGTTTCCAAAATAGACTTTTTTTTTTTTAAGAGCCCTAATCTGTCCACCCTTGGAGGAAGTATGCTTCACTGCGTGAAAAGGAATCTCCCCCAAAGGAACTTCAAAGAGCATTAAACTCACCCACTCATCCACACATCCACCCATCCATCCGCCCAACACTTACTGGGCCCCACTTACGTGGCAGCCCTCTGTGAAGGTTTTGGAAACAATGGACCTCAGCCCGTTAGTAGAAGAGGCAAAAGGCAATCAGAGTGCAGTGAATTCTGCGTAGTACAGGTGCAAAGACACACGGTCACAAAGTGGGGCACCTTCAGTTTTTCTAGGGCTTTCTAAAGAAGGTAGCTGTGTTGGGCCAGCCAAGTGGCGCGCTGGTTAGGAGTTGGTTTGGGACGCCAGCTCTGAGCAGCAGGGCCCTGGTTCAGATCCCACATATGAGGGCCAGTGATGCTGCCCTCTACAGCTAAGATGGTGAACAACAGCTCCACCTGGAGCTGGCGACTGCATAGGCTGTAGTGGGGCTGGCCAGCAGCTGGCATGAGCTTTTGTGAGCTGCCGTGAGCCACCATAAACGGTCCTCCAGTGGCCAGTGAGGGACTGCCTCACCTGAGAAGAGCGCAATGATGATACCAACATGGGCCAGTGAAGCAACGTCCTCCACAACTAGACTGAAGAACAAAAACACAGCAAGCTGTCTGTTCCCCTTCCCCGATTCCGCAATAAAATTTTTAAAGAAAGCAGCTGTGTTGCTGAGCCTTAAAAGATGAGCAAGTGGGAGGAACTATGCAGAAAAGGGTTAATGTCTGCAAAACACAGCCACCGGGGCCTGGGACTTCCACACCTACCCACCTCTCCTTTGGTCCCTCCCTAGTGCGGTGTGGTGGAAAGGATACCAGACCCAAAATCACGGCACCGGGTTTTGATCTCAGATCTGGGCTTAACATGAGCATATTCATCAGCACTGGGACTGTTTTTGCTTCCAAAGTAGTCAGAGTGCTCCAACCACCTCCCCTGGACTACCCCTCCCTTTTCCCTGAGCCCTGTCCAACTCAAGTCCCAGGCCTCCCCCACGGCTGCCTGGAACCCAAGCTGTCAAGGACCCTCCTTTTCTCCCCAGCCTCACCTGCACTCACCCAGCAGCCCTCAAGGTTGGATATCAATAGCTTAAGGTCCTCCTGGTCTGGATTGCAGTCCTTTCCTGCCCCACACCCCACTATCTCTTCAGTTCCTGGAAAGCAGAAAGCATAGTCCCTGCCCAGACCCTGAGAAGGGGGCTGCTCAACAGAAGGCCTCATGGGTGAGGCTGAATCAGGGTTCCTGTCTGATGTGATTTGACCAGCATGCCTGGGATTCATGGCAGGGCCACAGTCAAGGTTTTCGGGTGTTCAGCTCACGCTAGCGACCGGAGCCAGAAGTAGAAAGCCAGATTGCCACATCCCTAGGGATGGGACGGGTGCTGCCAGTTTGGACACTATTTGTCTGCTCAAAGTACACTTGAGATTAGAGAGGCAGGGGGCATGACAGAGAGCACTGGGGATAGAGGGACTGCTGTCTCGGGCAGGATGCCCTCAGGGGCAGCCAATCAGGCTAGGCATTTGGTCTGGCCGAGTTTGGTGACTATGGGACCAGGGGCTGGTCTCCTTCTTGCTGGCTCATCCCAGCGTCCCAGAGTGACTGATCTCCAGAATTAACAAGGAAGGAGAAGGCAACAAACATGTATTGTGCACTTGGTCTGTGCAGGCCCTTTGCTAAATATGCCTATCTTATTTAATCCTCACTGTAACCTTGCAGGGTGAATATTATCATCTCCATTTTACAGACACAGAAACCAAGGCCAACAGGTGAGATAGGCCCATCTCCAACATCAGAAACAAGAGGCCCCACAAGTCATTCAAGGTCAGTGCCACTTCTTGTGGAGGAGGAAACAGACCATGCAGTAGAAAAAGGGATTAAACAGGAAGTTCTGGCCAGATATCAGGACCATCCCGTGATGGCTATGTCACCAGCCCCTGCCCCCAAGCAGGGACACTTAATACACTGCACAAAGCTCCACACTCCAGCTCTAATGCTGGGAGTCAAGTGGCATCAGCATTTGAGACACTGGGCCTGGTACCAACTGGTCCAGCCTTTACCCTCGCTGTCCAGCAAACAGGGCCACTGACTGTTCAAAGAAAAGCCAGACTGGGTTTTTCTTCTGGACACTGGAAAGCAGTGCAAAGGATCCCAAGGGTTAGGGAGGGAGGACAGAGTAGAACCCAAATTCTGAGCACCCTCTCCCTATCACACAGTTTCCCTAAAAATCACTACACATTACTTTTCTGCATAGAAGGCTCTTAACCTCAGGATATATATTCACTTCCATTACCACTTGAGAAGGTAAATGGGGAGGGGTTACTGGACAGATTTTTTTAAAAGTTACACACCATATTGACAGCAAGAGACCAGGACATCCACTTCTGGTCTGTTCTTTGTACCAGACCACAAATTCAATTGCATATGTGTTGTTTACAGCTTACGTGTAGTTATATGTGGTCTAAAAGGGACTCCGGTCTCTAAGTGTAAACCTCAATGATTGCCTCCATTGTCAGCAGTGACATTGATCAAGCTCTTTTTACCTGTAGCTGCTGCACTCAGAGCTTTACCTACATTAGTTTGTTTAATCCTCACAATACTGTTAGGTAGGTAACATTATCCTCATTTTACAAAGGAGGAAGTGGAAGCAGAGAGGTGAAGTAACCTGCACAAGAGAAAATGGGATTCAAACCCAGGCAGCTGGGAGCTAGAGCTCAGCCTCTTACCTAGTCCTACTGACACCTCAAAGTCCAGGAGACCTTGTTCCCAAAGAAACAAGGTCTGCAGCAGAGCCCAAGAATGGAGTCCCAGGCTGCTGTCCCTTCAGTCACAGGCAATAGAGTGGATACGGTTAATGCTAGCTAACATTTAGTGAGCACTTATTTCCTATCCAGCACAGTCCAGTGCTCTATATGCATGATTTAACAAAGCCATAATTGTTTATCTTTCATGTATTACATATAATTATACATTTATAAATATTTATATTTGCTATATTATTTAATAAATAACAAAACTACAGAGTAGGTGTTATATCATCATCATCATCACCTTCATCCTCATTTTGCAGCCAGAATACTAAGGCTGAAAAGAGGTTAAGTAACTTGCCAAACATTCCACAGCTAGTAGAGCAGCCGAGATATAAACCCTGTCTTTCTGACAGTCTGGGTTTTTATCCATAATGTTGTGCTATCAGACGATTACAGTCTGGATAATAGTGCTTAATTTCACTTTTGAAGTCCTCAATCACCTCCTCCCCCCCGCCCCCCCAGCCTTTCTGCCTTTTCTCCCCAGAGGCCTGGACAGGCTGAGAAAGGAGAATCCACACCATCCCTCCACTACTCAGTGGCCTAAGAGGACCTCAGGGGGCCACCAAGGGTCACTGTCCGGCTCCTTCTCCTTTCCCCTCTCTTTCAGGGTAACCCGGAGAGCCAGGAGAGGCAGGGGAGCTCACCACACACTCCATGAGTACATAGGAAAACTTCCCCCACCCTACCTCCTACTAAATTGGGGCCTGTCTGTCCACAGCTGCATATTCATCCACAGCTGTATTTTTATCTTCAGAATCATCCTGCTGACTCAAGCTCCATTTTTCTGAGTACTTTTAGAACAACAGAGTCCTGGCTCCATGACAGGCCTGGGGGGAGGAGATAAGAGAGGAATGAGGGGATGGGACCCATCCAACTAAAGCGCTGTGACCTCACATATCGTCCCCCTCACTCCCTAGAAGTTGCTCTATGGGTTTCCTCAGGCTTCCCACCCAGCCTGCACCTCCTGGGTCCTGCCTTCCCCACCCCCAAAAGCCAGCCTGTTCCCCAGGCCTGTGGCAGGTGAGTCCACACGAAGGCTATCTGGCTCTGAAAGGAGATCTGCTAAGCATATCAGGAGAAGCAGCCAAAAGCCTCCAGGGCAATGCTTCCAGGAGCCCAGCAAGAGTCACTCTGGGCCCTGGTCCACTGGCTGTGCCCAGCTGCAGACTCCAGGGCAGCAAGAGAGCAGCTGGGCTATTCTTAGTCTCTGCTCCACTGGGATCAGGTCTGCGTAGGACAGCTGAAGGGCAAGTCCTCACCAGGTACCCACCATGCCAAACCCCTCCCTATCCCCAACTCTGTCCCCTGGAGAAAAGAGGAAGTACAGGGGAGTGGCCCTGGGGAGAAGGAAAAACTGAGCAGGTCAAAAGTGTTTAGGGGGAAGCTGATTCAGAGGTCAAGAGCAAGCACAACTCACTGGGCTCGGGCATCTGAGGGGGCCAGGACACTCTGGGAAGAACTGACCCTCACCCCGGAGAAACTGCAGGTCCCTGGGCATTTCTGCAGCCGACCCACACTCTGCCTAATCCTAGAGCGCCGAGGGGCTGGTGCGGGGGCCCAGGTGTCACCTCATCACACCTGGGTGCAGATCTCAGAATCCTCACCATCCCTACCTGAGTCCTGGCAGGTAGGTGAGGAGAACACGCAGCCTCTTGTCCCTGCTCCCCTGGGAAGGGGCAGCGGCACACACTCCAGCCTCAACTCCCTGCCCAGCGCCTGGCCCCAAGACTTTCCCAAAGGCTCTGTCACCTTTCCCGCGGCGTCCTGTCAGGCGGCCCCCTTCCCGGCTCCCAAGTCCGGGACAGTGCGCACCGCGGTGACTCATCCTGCCCCTTTCCGGTGAAGCCGAGACAAGGGAAGACAATATATGCAACTTTCCAAAGAAAAACTCTGACGCGGGAGGTGCCACAAGAGCCAGCGCCCGCCCGCCGCTGCCCACCCGCCGCTCTGCCTGGGACAGCCGGGCCCCGGCGCCTCCAGCCCAGCCCGCCCTCCGAAAAGAAAGCACAGCCCCCGGGGACCCGAACTGACGCCCCGCACTTTGCAGCCCGGCTGCCCGGTCAGCTCCTCTGGGACTGGCGGGGGCGCGGCGCCCGGGCAGCCCCCGCGCGGTCTCAGCCGGAGGGGCGCAAAGCACGCGACCCCACGGGGCCCGGCCGCGCAGCGCGCCTCCCCTTCCCGCACCGGGACCCTGTCCCCCGGGAGAAGAGGGGGTGCGCGCCTACCTGGCCCAGGCGAGCGCCTGCCACTGGGGGCCAGCGCGGGCGAGCTCAGCCCCCCTCTTGCCCCAAGGCGCGCTCGCCGGCGGCTTTTAAATCTCCAGGTTACTCTGCGGGGGAGAGCGAGCATGCGCGCAGGGGCTGCCGGGGGGGCGGGGCGAGGCGGGCCGCAGGGAGGGGGGCGCCGGGAGGGGGTCCGGAGGGGTGGGGCTGGTCCCCAAGAAAAGAAAGCGAGAGGTCTCCAAGCTGTCTTTGTAGACCCGACCGCGACGGGCAGCCCCCGCGTGGCTCCCAGAGTGCCCTGTCATTACCTAGGACAGTGCACCGCCCCCTCGCCGCTAGCCACCCAAACATTTAGGTAAAGGCGGCCAGGCAACGCGGGGCACCTCCCCTCCCCCCCCGGAGCCCGTCTGTGACCATGACCCCTATGTACTCCTCTGGTCATACCTCTGTCTGGGGGCAGAACAGCACCCCACCCATCCAGGACCAGCCCTTGAAAGATGTCACATTCTCCCCGAGTTACTCTGCCTCCTGTTTGCTCTTCTCTGAGGCAGAAAGAGCTTCCTTATAGCTAACTCAAGCCCTCTTCCTGAAGTTAAAAGCCAAATTCCATTTATTTTTCTCCTTAGCCTGTGCATGGATAGGAGGGGGGTGATACTTGCCAGTAAAAACGTTCCCCTTTGTCAGCTGTTGAACAAGATCCCGACAGATACCTGTTCCCAGAATGCCTTGGACAAGAATGGAACATTGCAGGTGGGAGACAGAATTGGAGGCAGAGGCTGGCCTTGGGGTGGCAGACCCAGTTGTGTCTTGTTTCTTCCCTGGAGTTTTATTAGGGTAGAAAGAAATTCCAATTGTTGCTGTGGATTGTTCACTTGACTACCACAGAATCACAAGATACCTTTAAAAGGAAAACCTGATTAGCTGTGGCCCTAGACCGGGCATTGGGGCACTGGGTTCCAATGCTGGCAGCGCTGCCACCCACCAAGTGTGACGTGGAACAAGTCCCTTCCATATTCTGGGCTTCTGTAAAAAGAAGGATTGGCCAGATAATCTCTAAGGACACCTCCAGCTGGGAGGCAGAGAAGAAAGGGAACAATGGAGCCCTGGTGGCCTGGGGAAGACAAAGTGGGTGCAGGAGAGAGCAGAGAAGAGAAAAATCAAGAATCAACCTTCTGAGTTACTAAAGAAGTTTAACTTGAAAACTGGGAGTGCCCACCCCTTCAGCAGGTGACCCTCTAGGGCCCAGTGGCTTTCCAAAGCCTTTGGCATACCCATTTGTGGCCAACAGAGAGACTAGGGTGGAGTCCTGGGTCCCTGAGCTGATGTCCCCACTGCCCCAGAAAAGAGGGTTGAAGTCGGGGGGAATTCCAGGTCAATTGGAAAATCACAGAGCCAAGACAGAGTGGATGGTGGTATTTTCCAGGCTTGGGGAAACAGCACTGGGAGCAAGCAGGAGTTGTGCCCTCTCCAAGGAGTCGGAGCCCCTCTCTCCCCTCCCTGATTTTTTGCCAGAGACCTACATACGTTATGTCTTGTGAGCAAACAGCAGCGTGATCTGAGATCCTGGACCCCACGCAGCAACCTGGTCGCCTGGATAAATGCCAGGTTACACCGCTCCAATGTAAGTGACCCTTCCCTACCAAGCCAGGTGGATGCACTCTGCAGGCCCCTCCCAACACAGGGTGCTACAGGGCCCTCTGCTGTGAAAATGCTCTCTCCCACTTTTCCTACTGATATAGCCTCCTTATGTAATAATAATAGTTAATTATTACTGATGGTGCCAGGCACTGTTCTAAATGTTTTTCATGTATTAACTCATCCAATCCTTACAACATTCAGGCAAGGGGTACCATTTTCAGGTAAAGTGAGGCAGTCCCTCAGTCCAGTCATTATTCTGCCCCTCTTCCCCAACACACACACACACACACACACACACACACACACACACACACACACCGAGTCTCTGGGCTCCAGAAACAAGGTAGAGGCAGCAATCCCTCATTTAGCCTGGCCAGTAACTTCAGAGCCTTAGAGAAAGTCCCAACACCCATACTGCTCCTTACAAGATTGGGTCCTACTGGGCAAGTAAGAGCTTCTGTGGGTCTCATTTCCCCACTAAGTCATGTCCCTTTCCCTTCCTCTCCTCTCCCTCTTCCAACACACACACACACACACACACACACACACACACACACACACACACCCCTACTCCCTAGCCACTTCCCATTTATAGGAAATGGGGGATGACGTGAGGAGCAAAGCTATCCTTGGGGAACTGCTAATAGTCTGGCTGGATATTGGAGAAACCAAAGATGCTGGCAAAAATGCATTAGCAGCTTCTGCTCTCCCCTCCCCCCACAGCCCCTTCCCATTATCCTTGGGCTCAGAGCAAGCATTGTTCTCTTTCTACAGAATAAGATACTTAGCCTGGAAGAAGGCTGAAAGCCATGAAGGATCTGGAGTTCCCTTGATGTTCCCATCTCCTCTCCCATCTCTACCATCCAAAGGCTCTGGTCCCCTTTGAGGTTTCTTTGCTTTTTTCCCCTCAGGGTCAGGGATGAGCAGCCTTTTAAGTATAAAGGCCACAGCAGGGCTATGGACTTGGAAAGGGGAGGGATGGTTCCCTTGGACACAGCAATTTTATTTCTGGGATTTCGCTTATGACAAAATAATCAGAGATGTGTAAATCAAAAGTATGCACAAGGGCCGGCCGAGTGGCGCAGTGGTTAAGAGCTGGCTTGAGAAGCCAGCGGCCCCGGTTCAGGTCCCACATATGAGGGCCAGTGACACTGCCCTCAAAAAAAACAACAACAAAAAAACCCAGTGTGCACAAGATGTTCATGTAACCATTCTTTATAGTAGTGAAAAATTAGAAACAGTTTAAATGTAAAATAATAGGCTATTGGCTAAGCAAATTATGGCAAATTCATATAATGGAATATTATGCTGTGTGCATTAAAAATGGTGATGACAGAAGAATTCTAATTGACTGGGGAAATGTTTATGATATACTCTTACCAATGAAAATAGCCAGCTACAAAATAGTAATCACAATGGGATATACATCTTTCAAATTAGGCATATACTAAGACAATAATATCCTGAATGGGATCTTGGAACAGAAAAGGGACGTTAGTGGAAAACTGGTAGAAACTGAATAAAGTCTACAGTTTAGTAAATAGTACTCCACCAGTATTAATTTCTCAGTTTTAATAATTGTACTATGGTTATGTTAACATCAGGGTGGTTGAGGGGTATATGAGAACTCTTATCTTTGCACTTTTCTGTAAATCTAACATTATTCTAAAATAAAAAGTTTTAAAAATTAGATTATATGTGTATATATTATATATATGGAGAAAAGGAAGAGGAGAAGGAGGAGAAGGAGAAGAAAAAGAAAGAGATGATTTAAAAAAAAAAAAAAAAAGACACAACCAAAAGGTGAATACTGGTTTTCTATGAATGGAAGGATGATTTTTATTTAGGTGGTGGAGGTGAGTGGGTGGGGAGCTCTAGGGAAATTTTTTTGTATCTCCAAGTTTTCTATATGGGTCATAAATTGCTTTTGTAAATAGAAAGAAAAGAATCAATAAATATTACTTTTTAAAGGGAAAGAATAAAATAAAATGAAGGAATGAGGAAGAAAGAGGGATGAGAAACTACCCTATTTCTGTTCAAAGGGTTAGGGTGAGGTAGAACAGGGACCTGAGCAGGAGAATTCCACTCCATTCCAGAGCCTTCTTAACTGAGAGGTTTAGAACAGTTTGGGTGAAGAAATACGATGGAGCAGCATTTGAGAAGGTGAAGAAAGAACTGGAGGGTTTATACCCACACACCTGGCCATATTTCCTCCATCACCCAACACTCCGTGGGCACAGAAGAGAAATTGAAACCGCTGAAGGAACTGGACAGCCACACCCTCCCTCTCAAACCGCAAGCTTGGAAATGACAGTGGCCTCTAGTTTCCTGAGCTCCTGACTGTCATTGCTGGTAGGTGGAGCCTTAGAATTGCTGGTAAATACAGCCCCCTACTAGGCAGCTGGGACAGGCCAATCTGAGTGGTGCCCCATTTGGGGAAGTTTTTGAAACAATAACAAACACCTTCAAGGGTACGTCCTTCAGGAAACTTTCCTCTGACCATGAAAAACAGAAATCCTTCTACAAAGAGAACTTTCCTCTGGATTTAAACTTCTTTCTGAGCCCTGCCTTGGCCCCACTCAGGTCCTTGGGGAATCAGGGAAGAGATTAAAACTGCCCCCAAAGCAGAGGGATCCGGCTGAGCAGAAAGCAGGGGGGTTGGGGGTGGGAGAGCATGCCGAACTTGGTCTGTCATGAAAAGGTGTTGGATTTTCTACAGGCAACAGCAAAGTCAGTGTCAAAAGGGAATGGTTTCAGAGGGACAACCTAGTCTAGAGGACAGCCTCAAGGAGCCAGGTCATAGTTGAGTTCACAAAGAGGCAGGTCCCAAGCAGCTTTAAACAGATTAAGCATGGGAGTGGGGGTGCTCTTCAGGGCTTTCAGGCACCAGATAAGGGGTGAGCACAATGGTCTTTTCCAGCTCTGAGAGCCAGTGGAACCCATCCCATTCTCCTCTCAAAGGTCAGAACTGTGTCTATTAGTCTCCCATATTTGGGGAGCATCAGCGGAAGGCTCCGAGTCAAGGAGCCTGGAATTGGAGCCACTCACTTGTAGAGTCCAAAGTAACAGGAGAGATCGGAACTGGGGTTAGATACTTGATGGGATTCTTTTGGGGCTTTGAGGCACCAGGCAAAATTGGTAATGCTGTCTCCTTCCCTTTAAGGGTTTCAGGAAGGAACCAGACAATCTCCCTGAAGCCCCTAAATGGGAAAGACACTAAGTTAACTGGGCTGGGCTGTGAAATGCCTGGAGCAAAAAGGTGATTATGTCACTGTGACTACCAGGGATTCTACTCTGGAGCTGATGCCTGAGGGGCTAACTCTGGGAGGGGTGGAGAATGGGGAGGGACAGCCAGAGGCAACAGAGCTCCCAGCTCCACACCCCCACAGAGATCTCACCAACTGGTCAATGAGAGACTATGTGCTATAGTGGAAAAAGTGTGGGCTCTGGAATCACAGACCCAATGTCACTGACTATGTATGCATCCAGGCATTCAGTGCTCATTCAACAAACATTTAGTAAGTAACAGTTAGGAATCAGGCTCCGTGCTAGGATGTAGTAACTTTATGCCTGCCAGCAAGTCATTTAACCTCAGAGTCTCAATTTTTATGCAGAAAGCTTGTTAGGAAGAATGCATAAGTAATATATTGTACTTAGGAGGAGAATCTCAATTTATGTTTGTTCATTCTGTCTTATGTACAGGATCCTAAATGAGATGTTGTGTAGGGGATAAAGTACATAGGGGTACATCCTCTGCCCTCGTGGAGATTACAAGAAATAGAAATGAGAAATGGAAAATGCTGCAAAAATATGATTCAGCAACTTGTCAGAAAGTGCGAAATATCAAGGCTACAAACCGACTCCAGCCGTCATAAATGATCAGAGTTCAATGGGATAAACCCAAGGAAACTGGGCAGAGTGGGAAGTTCTGAGCTGGGTTTTTGAAGCCAGCATGCTGTTGACAGTGAATGATAATTACTTTTTTCTGTGCTATATACTTAGCGGCTTACAAAGCACTTTCACAGACATCATCAATTTTTTTGTTTTTGTTTTTTTGGTTTTGAATATTATCATCAGGTTTGATGTTCACAAGTCTCTCTACGGTAGGCAGGTGCCACCTTCTTTTACAGGTTGGGTAACTTGCCCAAGATGGCAGAGCCTGAGCCCTCTCTTTTGGGTGTGCTCGGAGCCCTACCTTCCCTGCCTGGCAGCAAAAGCCAGGGCTGGGCTCTCACTAAATCAGCGCTGCACTCGGTGATGTACGTTACTGCAGAGGCAGCAGGCCCTGACAGAGCCCAGATCAGGAGGCTGAGGAGCTCAAAGAGGATTTGGTTGCTGCTGTGACTTCACAATCTTCAAAGTGGGAAAAATAGAGGTGCAAAGGGAGGGGCAATAGGACACAAGGGAAGAGGCCCCAAGGTCTTGCTCCCATTTTCCCTGTAGCACTGGTTCTAGGCTGCAAGCCAGGAAAAAAAGGAGGAGGAGTCTTCTATACCCACCATCAAGTGCTCTCACACTATTTACTCAATCAAAGGCTAGGAGGGCCAAACAAGAAGGAAAACACTAGAACGGTAACAAGAAGGGATGGGAGTCAGACTAGAAGAAGGACTTCCCTGGGCATTTGCAGCTGGGTGTAAAATCTCTAACCTCCCTTTCCTAAGTGTCCTCTCCGCCCCAAGCTCTCTAAGTCCAATGCAATACAGCCCAGGGATCAGGGATGGGTAAGATGACTTGTGGCAGGCCCCATCTTGGGGATCTCATGTTGGGGATCCTGCTGGCCGGACAGCTTTTTTCATTCTGCAAAGGGTGGCCTGAGTGTGCCAGGAGTTGTGGGGGATAGGTTGGGGTTGGAATGACTTTTAGATAGGATTTACTACTACCTGGATCTGTGTGTGTCTGGGGGTTGAGGGGAGCTGATACTAATTTAAGTGGCTGTAAAGCCATTCTCACGGTCCTGATGCAATGCTCAAGATAATAAGCAAGCGAATAATTAGTAATTAAATTGTGAACTAACCTCTTGCCTGGCCCAGAACAGTAAATAATTACTGTCCTAGTTCTTTTTCTCCCATCTTCTGCCTCCCACCCCCAGCTCAAGGACATTGCCAGGTTCTGTCACATAGCACTCACTGCTAGTCTGCGTCTGAGTTCCCACTGCATCAAAATAGCAGTCCTGTAAGTGTAAATGGCACCATGTATAAAGCACTTGCACAGACACCCCCCATTTGCCCTTCACCACTCTGAGTGGTGGACAGGCAAGAAGTCAGTTCTGCGTTTTATAGGATGGCAATACAGCACTGGAGGGGTGACTTACCAAGGATTATGTGGCTACAGAGTGGGAGAGCTGGACTAGAACCCAAACCCATTCCCTTTGTGCTGAGCTCCCCAGAGGTCACATGGGAGTTTCTAGAACTTCACCAACACCTTCCAAGAATAAAACCGGGGAGAAGCAAGTGCCACCTGAAATTCACACATTCAAAACCTGTCCTCCACCCTCCCAGCCCTGAGCAGATAAGCAGCAGAGAAAACAAGGACCAGGACAAGCTGTTGCCCTGGACTTGGGGGGAAGCAGACCGCTGTCTCCATGTAACTGACACAGGAAGGCTGGGCCCTATCAGAGAGATGCTGAGATCAGACCACAAGCAGGGTGTGATGGGAGCCTGTGATAACATCTCCAAATCCTTCCTCCCTTCACTCACATCTCCTAGGTCGTATATAACGTCTTAGCGATACAGGCCTCCAGTGACCTCTAACTCTGCATGAGGCATGCTATGCACATGTTATCTCGGAGTCATTCAGCCACTTTGGGTCTGTCTCACCATTGGTATAATGGGTAGGCTCACTCTGTCCATTGGGATTGTGTGGGCACAAATATCATAGCTCATTCCCATGAACATTCCTTCCTGGGTTTTATGATTTCAAAGTGGTTTCACATACAGAGTGTCATTTGGTCCTTCCAATGAGCTTGGGAGACAGGTGTTATTAAAGGAGGGAAATGTAAACTTACAGAAGTAGAAGTGACTTGCTGGGGGCACATGTCCACTAAGTTTTGGAGCCTGGCCTTGAGCTCTAGTCCTATGACCACATCTACTTCCAAGGGAGGTGACCCAAGGGGACAGAGGCTGCTGGGTACTGGGACCTGATCACATGGGAGATAGGACAATACTCTGTCTCTGCTTCCTGAGAAGTCTCTGGTAAAACATGCCTTTCTCTTTCTTAGAGGGCGTGGAGCAGTGGTGGGGTCTTGGCTCTGGCCCTCTGGACTTCCCAGAGATGGTGGAGAAAGGACTGGGAAAAGGAAGGAGGCATTGGAATAGCACACCTCTGCACAGTACTCTTACCCTGCGCTTGAGGCAGCAGCTGGTGGCCCCTCCTGCTCCCGGCTCCCTGTTCAACCCCAGCACCCTGGCTGTGCATTCGCATTGTGATTCTTGTCCCTTCCTTCCACACCCTCAAGACTGTGCACACATATTCCCATCCCCAAGGTCACGCAGCAGCCTCCAGGATGCTCATGGGCTCCATTGGCTGGCGTCTCTGCCACAGGAAAGGGGAGCCTGTCAAGGTGATTATAAGCTCCCCAGAGAGACATGCCTATCATTAGGAGCAGAATTTCCACTTCCTCAAAGCAGCTAGCTCTCCAGTTTTTTTCTAGTAAGACTCTACCAGGGCTCTGGCGGGCTGCTTCCTATATGGCTGCAGTGTGGATGTGGCACAGCCTCGGGGGGAGAGAGGGTACCTAGGGCTCCTCCCTTGGGTAGGTCACCTTTGTCTCTGAGGGCTGATGTCCCAGGAAGATTAAGCCACTTTAACCACCCCACCTCCCACCTTCTAGGAAAAAACTAAGGGAAAAGGGTTAGATGGGCTGTAACAGAGTATGGGGCTCCTGTAGGAGAACACTCTGGGGACATCTTCCCCAAAAGGCTTAGCAGGGGCGCAGCTCTCGTTAGCCTCTCTCTGGACTCCAGGAGGCTGGCACTGCCTCCGTGGCCAAGGGTGAAACAGGGCCACCCAGAGCGTACAGCAGAGAGCCCGAGGAGGACCGGTTCCAGAGACCACGCCGTCCTTCTTGCCACCAACAGCTTCTTAGACAAGCCCTTCCACTTTTTAGAATCAACCACATTTTTCTATAAAGGGCCAAATCGTAAATATTTTCAGGACCACACAGTCTCTGTCACAACTATTCAACTCTGTCCTTGTAGCACAAAAGGAGGCACAGACAGACTACACACAAATGAAAGAGCATGGCTGTGTTCCAATAAAACTTTCCTGGTGGACACTGAGATTTGAATTTCATACAATTTCATGTGTCACGAAATTGTCTTCTTTTACTTTTTTTTTTTTTCAACTACTTAAAAATGTGAAAACCCTCATCACTCGTGGGCCATGCAAAAACCATCGGTGGCTTAGAATTGGCCTGCAGGTGGTGGTTTTCTGTTTATCCCTCCATCAGAGCTGCCTTGTGTTTCAGCCTCCTTAAATAAAAAGAATGATAAAGTTGAATAAAGGAGTGGAGAAGAAAGTGATGTGTAATAGTATCCAGGCTCTATCTGACCATCTTTGTTAACCCTGGGGATTTATTTATTTATTTATTTGTTTGTTTGTTTGTTTGTTTGTTTATTTATTTTTATTTTTAAATTTTTATTGGTAAATTGGGGGAGGAGAACAGCATTGGGGAATTGGGGAAAGGGTACAGACAAGTTGCTGTCCTTTTGTTCTTCAGTCTAGTTGTGGAGGACGTCGCTTCACTGGCCCATGTTAGTATTATCATTGCACACTTCCCGGGTGAGGCAGTCGCTCCCTGGCCATTGGACGGCTGCCCACGGTGGCTCCCAGGAGCTCATGAAAATGCACACCAGCTACTGGCCAGCCCCACTGCAGCCTACACTATTGCTGGTGAGTCATGGCAGCCCAGCTCCAGGTCAAGCTGTTGTTCACCATCTTAGCTATAGAGGGCACAGCATCAGTGGCCCACATATGGGATCCGAACCGGGGCCCTGCTGCTCAGAGCTGGCGCTCCCAAACCAACTCTTAACCAAGATGCCACTTGGCCGGCCCGATTTTTTGTATTTAAAAAAAATACTCTATTTCATTTATCCCTACTCTGATCTTTATTATTTCCTTCCTTCTACTCACTTTGAGCTTTGCTGTTCTTTTTCTAGTTCCTTTAGGTGTAGGGTTAGATTGTTTCAGATTTTTCTTGTTTCTTGAGTTAGGCCTGTATTGCTATGAATTTCCCTCTTAGGACTTTTTCACTGTATTCTATGGATTCTGGGTCATTGTGTTTTTATTTGTCTGAAGATATTTTTTGATTCCTTCCTTGATCTCATTGTTGACCCATTCATTGTTTAGTAGTATGTTATTTAGCCTCTGAGTGTTTTTCTTTTCTTTTTTTCTTTTTTTTTTTTTACAGGGCAGCGTCACTGGCTCTTACGTGTGGGATCCGAACCGGGGCTGCTGGCGTCCGAAGCCAGCTCTTAACCACCACGCCACTCGGCTGGCCCGCCTCTGCATGTTCCCCAATAAAGTTTAAAAAGAAAAAAAAAATGTTTCATGTGCACTTGAAAAGAATGTATATTCTACTGCTGTGGGGTGAAATACTCTTAAATTATCAACTAAATCCATTTGATCTAATGTGTTATTTAAGGCCACTGATTCCTTATTGGTTTTTTGTCTGGAAGATCTATCCATTGACATCAATGGGGTGTTCAAGTCCCCTACTATGACAGTATTACTGTCAATCTCTCTTTATGTTAGATAATATTTGCTTTTTGTATTTAGGTGCTCCTATGTTGGGTGCATAAACGTTTACAATATGAAATGTCCTTCTTTGTCTCTTATTATAGCTTTTGTTTTAAAGTCTATTTTCTCTGATATAAGTATTGCTAACCCAGCTTTTTTGTTTGTTTCCATTTGCATGAAATATCTTTTTGTATCTCTTTACTTCCAGTCTGTTTGTGTCTTTCGATCTGAAGTGGGTCTCATATAGACAACACACGTATGGGTCTTGTTTTCTTACCCATCAACTACCCTATGTCTTTTGATTGGAGCATTTAGTCCATTTACATTTAAAAGTGATTTTTTTTTGGAGGGCAGTGTCACTGGCCCTCATATGCGGGACCCGAACCGGGGCCGCTGGTGTCCCAAGTCAGCTCTTAACCAATGCGTCACTCAGCCGGCCGTAAAGTGATTTTTAATAGGTACATGGTTATTGCCATTTTAGTATTCACATTTATGTGCCCCCCCCAACACACACACACACACACACACACACACACACACTTCTTCTTAAATAAATCCTTTTAACATTTCTTGTAATATTGCTGTGGTGATGATGAATTCCTTTAGCCTTTTCTTGTCTGAGAAAGCTCTTTATCTCTCCTTCAATTTTTAAACGATAGCCTTCCTGGGTAGAGTAGTCTTGTTTGTAGGTTCTTACTCTTCATCACTTTAAATATTTCCTGCCAATCCTTTCTGGCCTGCAAAGTTTCTGTTGAGAAATCAGCTGACAGTTACAGTCTAATGGGAGCTGCCTTGGAGGTAACTAACTGCTTTTCTCTTGCTGCTTTTAAGAGTATCTCTGTCTTTAAACTTTGGTGTTTTAATTTTAATATGTCTTGGAGTGAGCCTGTTTGGATTCATCTTGTTTGGGACTCTCTGCACTTCCCAGGCCTTGATTGTCTATTTCCTTCATCAGGTCAGACAAGTTTTCCATCATTATTTCTTCAAATAGGTTTTCAATTCCTTGCTCTCTCTCTCTCTTTCTGGTACCCCTGTGATGTGAATGTTGTTAAAGTTGCTAGTGTCCCAGAGGTCCCTTTAACTATTCACATTTAAAAAAAATTTTTTTTTTCTTTTTTGCTATTCCAATTGGTATTTTTTGCTATCTTGTCTTTTAAATCGCTGATTTGATCCTCTGCTTCATCTAATCTGCTGTTGATTCTTTCTAGTGTATTTTTCATTTCTGAACTGTCCTTTTTTATAATTTCTATGTCCCCACCCCGCTTTTTTTTTAAGATTTTTTTTTTATTGGGGAATTGGAGAAGGCGAACATTGTGTTTTTCCAGAACCCATCAGCTTCAAGTCAAGTTGTTGTCCTTCAGTCTTAGTTGTGGAGGATGCAAGCTTAGCTCCAAGTCCAGTCGCTGCTTTCAATCTAGTTGTGGAGGGTGCAGCCCACCATGCCATGCAGGAGTTAAACCAGAACCTTGTTGCTAAGAGCACGTGCTCTCACCAGCTGAGCCATCCAGCCGCCCATTGGCAGGTCAGTGGCAACTCAGCTCAGACGCAGCTCACTGGCCCATGTGGGAATCAAGCTGGTGACCCTGTTGCTCAGAGCTCATGCTTTAAACAACTGTGCCACCCAGCCAGCCCTCTGGGTCACTTATTATACATACTATCTCTTTGTTGAAGTTTTCACTAAGTTTCTCAAGCATCCTTATAAACAGTATTTTGAACTCTGTATCTGGTAGATTGCTTGCCTCCATTTTGTTTAGTTCTTTTTCTGGGTTTTTCTTCTGTTCTTTAGTTTGGGGCTTTTTCCCCCCCTCATTTTGGCTGCCCCCTCTGTGGTTTTTTTTTTTGTGTTTTTTTTTTTGAGGGCAGTGTCACTCACTGGCCCTCACATGTGGGACCAGAACCAGGGCCGCTGGCTTCCCAAGCCAACACTTAAACACTGCGCCACTTGGCCGGCCCTCTGTGTTTGTTTTTATGTATTAGGTAGATCTGCTACGTCTCCCAGTCTTGGCAGGTGGCCTTAAGTAGTGGGTGTCCTGTGGGACCCAGTCATTCAGTCTCCCTGGTCACGTGAGCTGGATGCTCCAGGAGTGTCTCTTGTGTGGGTTGTGTGTGCTCTCCTGTTGTAGTTGAGCCTTATAGCTGTTGGCACATCAGTAAGTGGGATTGATCCTCAGGCTGACTGACTGTGAGGATTGGCCATGATCACAGCATACAAAATGCTATGCAGGGACTGACACCATGAACTATGATTCAACCCAGCAGGCTCTGGTGCCTGCCAAGACCACTCTTTGGGTGTGCTGCTTGTGGGATTGATCGAGTGGTGTCTGTCATGCTTTGAAGCTGGTCACCAGGTATGATGGTTCTGGGGCCTCTTGCAAGGGGCTTCTGTGCAGTCCAAGATCAGCAGCTTCCTGTGACTGGCCTGGGGTTACCTGATAGAAACTACAAAGCAATCCACAGTTGGTCACTGCCTGTGCTGGAACTGGAGGTACATGACAGAGGCCATGCTGTGAACTGAGGCCAGCCATCATCAATACCTGCTCTAAGGCAGCTCAGCAAAAGGCCTACGGTACCTCAAGGCCTGACGCCACCTGCTGGCTGTTCATAAGGTTCAGCCACTGAAAGAGCCTCAGGAGGTATAGGAGCTGGGTGGAGGACATGTCTCAGGGAGTCACCAGGGTGGGACAAGTGGTGTTCACCAGGTTAATGCAGATTCAGATTTGATGCCAGTTCTTAGCCTTGGGCCACTCTGCAAAAGGCTCAGAGTACACCAAGGCCAGCTGTCACCTGCCTGGGGCCTGCAGGCCCCCAAAAGTTATCCAAGATAGGTTGTAGCATGGGCCAACACTGGCTGCCCACAGGCTGCTGAAACATGCTCCAAAGGGGCACAAGTTGGGTAAGGCAAGGTTTCAGGGAGTCAATAAGGTGGGGAAAATAATGGTCACCTGGTTAGTGCAGATTCAGATTTGATGCCAGTGTTGAGACTGGGGCCACTCTGCAAAATGCTCAGAGCACACCAAGGCCAACCACCGCCTGCCTGGGGCCCACGGTCTCCAGAGAGTTGTCCAAGAAAGATGGTAGTGTGGGCCAACATTGGTTATATGCTGGCTGCAAAAAATCTCTGGTGGTGTGCAAGTTGGGTGGGGTAGGGTCCTAGGGAGTCACCAGGGTGGAGCGAGTGCTGTTCACCAGGGCAATGCAGATTCAGATTTGGCTGTGTGGGGGAAAGGCTCAACACAGGAAAGATGGCATCCACCCGCTGGCTACACGGGAGAAAGATTCTACACAGGGAAAATGGCAGCTTTCTTTCCAGTCCTCACCCTAAAGCCACACAACTCAGTCTCTTCCTGTATGTCTCTGGCACCTCCAAAGTCACTATCCCTCTGTCAGAGACCAAGGTGAATGCCTGGGAGTGAAAGAGTCTGTGTGCAGGCCCTTTAAGAGGATGTCTGGGTTTCCAACTGCCTTCCATCTCACCCAGACAGATGGAATCTCCACTGTTTTTCACAACCAGATGTTGAGGGGGTCCTTTTTCCTACACTGGTGCTCCAGGCTGGGGATCCTGGTGTGGCTCTGGGACCCTTGCTCTTCAGGAGGGACCTCTGGAGCTGAGATATCCCTCCCAATTCTTTCTTTTTTCTTTTGAACTTTATTTTTTTAATTGGGGAATTGGAGGATGGGAACAGTGTTGGGGAATTGGGGAGGGGAACCAGCCAAGTTGTTGATCTTCGATCTTAGTTGTGGAGGGCGCCGGTCACCATCTGGCTGTCTATTGACAGTTTGTGGCCTCTAAGCTCAAGGTGCTGTATTACAATCTTAGTTGCAGGTGGGTGTACCCACCATCCCATGTAGGAGTTGAACCAGCAGCCTTGTTGTTAAGAGTCCATGCTCTATCCACTGAGCAATCTGGGCATAAGCTCAGCTCAAGGTGCAGAGTTCAGTCTTAGTTGCAGGGGGGCGTAGCCCACCAATGAACAGGCAGTCTTGTTGTTAGGAGCACATACCCTCACCAGCTGAGCCATCCTGCCACCTTTTAGCAGCTTGGCGGCAGCTCAGCTCCAGTGCAGCGTCACTGGCCCATGTGGGAATTGAACTGGCGGCCCTGTTGCTCAGAGCTCATGCTCTTAAGCTAACTCTTAACAAACTGAGCCACTCAGTCAGCCCCCTCCTTCCCAATTCTTGACTGCCACATGTGGGTATAGGATCAACCCGTTTCATGTCTCTGCCCCTCCGACCAGTCTTCTTTATATCCCTAGTTATAGGACTTCTGTTCAGCTAGTCTTTGGATGGTTCTCCAGGTTGATTGTTCTATGATTTAGTTGTAATTTCAATGTGGTCATGGGAGGAGGTGAGCACAGCTTTTACCTATTCTTCCATCTTGACTGGAAACTCTCTAATTTATGTTTTTAAAGATCACTTTGTGATGTATGAGTTTGGCAGGGAGATGTATCAGTAAATTCAGTGAAAAAAGTGATGATAGGTACAAAGAAGTTTGGAATAGAACAGGACATTTGCTGTGACCACTAAAGTGGCATGGAGGAACCTGAATGAAGTGGGGATGTTTCCTTCTGATTAGTCGCACCAAAGGTAAACTCTGTTTCCATCTTCCTTCTTTTATCTCCCCTGTAGCCACCCTACACAGAGGAAGCAAGTTCTCTGTGACCCAAAGGGTCATGGGAGAGAGAATTCGCAGAGTGAGAAGACCAAAGCATTTGGGAGGGCAGTGGCCATTGCCCCCTCTCCTCCCAAGTACTGGCTTCAAAGGTCAGGGGCTCTTCCCGGCCACATCTCTGGTCCAAGCCTGGACCTGGGAGGCACCAAAGGAAGGATGAGTTGATGAAAACAGGGACCAAGGTGTCATGAGACTGCATCTCCTTCTTTTTCAGAGGAGAGACTAAAAGAGAGGTAATCCTGATTCAAAAGAAAAGAATGTGAACAATGCCTAGGGCTGGGGACAGTTCCATGATAGGATCAACAGGTTAAGCATCTTTGTCAGATCAAAGACAAAGCAGGAGGAGTATGGTCCTGGGGCCAGGCGATTTCTGGAAGGTGTTGGAGGTACCAAGGACTTTGGTTGCTTGAGGTTTGGAATTTGAAGGGAGGGGAGGGTTTGTTGATACCGTGTTTCTCCAAAAATAAGACCAGGTCTTATATTAATTTTTGCTCCAAAAGATGCGTTTTATTCATGTATAAAAATCTACATTTATTCAAATATAGTCATGTCTGGCTGATGATCTTAACTGGGGCTTATCTTGGGGTGGGGCTTATATTACAAGCACCCTGAAAATCATGCTAGGGCTTATTTTCCAGGTAGGTCTCATTTTTTGGGAAGCATGGTAGTTTACATGAGCTTGGCATAAAAAGGATCCTACCCCAGTAGCCGTTCCAAAGAGGGACACCCATTGTCCATCTCAGATCTTTAATAAAGCCAGGAGCTCACCTTGACAGTAGTAAAAACAGCATAGCCAATCCAACCAAGTGGTAGTGGAACTGGTAATCCCAGGGGCTGAACCCCATTTGCCCAGTCCTGCTGTTTTGAGGTGACAATGATGCTGCAGAGAGTCAGCCTGCATTTTATCCAGTCCACTACTGTGTCCAACATCCCTGACTTTGCTCACATCCTGCCTGTTACCCTTATGCTGCTACGGGTTTCCTTTAAACCAGGCTCCTGAGGTCTCTCCTGGTTACTCCAATATCTACAACCCGTTCCTTCCCTTTAGGAAGGGAAGGGAGGAAAGACACTAACATGTATTCAGGGGCTACTGTAAGTCAAGAACTTTATATATCCTGTTTTACTCATACTCATCCCTTATGACTCTTATGAGAAAGATATTTATCTTCATTTATAGATCAGGAATGGAGTCTCAGGGAGATTTAAATACCTTGTCCAGAACACATAGATAAAAAGTGGTGGAGGCAGGATATGAATCAGGTCTGCTTCCAAAGCGCCACACATTCCTGTGACTTCCTTCTGTATCACTTTGCACTATCACATGCCACTGGTCAGTTGTTCTCATTCTCTTTCACTTGTATTTTGAACTGGCCTTTTGTGTCTACCTATAGTCTTGCTCTCCTGTCTTCCCAATGGCTTAATGCTAATAATGACCATGTGTTTGTTGCTCAATCCTTTCTTCAGATGGTGCCTTGATTTTTGGTTTGTAGTTGTAGGTAACCACCATCATCCACCATAATTTTCATGTCCACCCTCACCCCTATCTGGACAGAAGTTCCATAGCAGATGATCCTCATTCACTGCCAAACAGTGTGAACCAAGGGTCCACTGTGTGCCCACATGAGGCTGTTGCTAGATAAAAACAAAAACAAAAAAACAACAACACTTGATGTTCACATAAAGTCTAGACATGAATGTCCATAACAGCCTTATTTGTAATTTCCCCAAAGTGAAAACAACCCAAATGTCCTTTGACAGGTGAATGGCTAAACAAACTGTGGTCCTAACCACGAATTACCACTCACCAAAAAAAGGGGAAAGAACTGAAGCACAGAACAACTTGGACAGATCTTTAGGGAATTATGTGGAGAGAAAAGCCAATCCCAAAGAGTTACACGCTATAAGGACCCCTTTTATACAGCATTTTTGAAATAAAGCTCCAGAAATGGAGCACAGGAGAGTGGTTGCTAAGGAATAGGGATGGGTTATGGCAAGGGGTGTGATTCTAAAAGGGCAACATGAGAGGTCCTTGTTCAGTATCTGTATTGTGACTGCTCAAACATCCACAGGTGATAAAATGGTACACAACTAAATACACACATGCATGCAAGCATGCACACAAAATGAAAGGGGAAATTTGAATAAGGTTTGGGGATTGTATCAGGGTCAACATCCTGGGCATGATATTGTACTATCTTTTTGCAAACTGTTACTAAAGCAGCTGGGCCCCCAGTACTCAGAATGCCTCCAGGTGCCCTGTCCCCATCTTGGCTGGCTTCACTGTATGTCTTGAGCTCAGAATGCCTCCCGGATGCCCTGTCCTGGTTCCAGCTCCAGCTCCTTATCTTAGAAGGTCACCTTGTAGATGCTTGCTAATTCCAACCTCTATCGCTTAGCATTTTCCCAGGTTATACCCCACCATTCCCAGACTACTGGCACCACAAGAGATACGATGACAGAGGTGGGCACCATGAAAGGAGACCAGACCTCCAGGACATTATGCAGCCTCTGGGAGAATGCCCTGATTGTATCCTTAAATACCCCCAGCCTGTCTGCTCATTCTCAGTAAGGCACTTTTTGGAGGTGTAAACCCTCTGCCTTCTTGGACCACCGGTGCTCTGATAATAAACACTGTTCTATGACCCAACTCCTGTGTCGATCTATTGGCTGAACAGCATAGGCAGCACGAGCCCTGGACTCGTTTGGCCTCCAGTTACAGTTTCTGGAGACCCAAATGGGACAGCCTCAGGGTATCTCCGGTGAGTCCTTCAGCTTGCAGAGGGTCTCGGGGACGGCCTTGACTGGGCGGATTCCTTGGTGCTGGACCAACCTCTGGAAGCAGCTGCTGAGCAATTTTGCTCACCGGAGGGGTCTTGCACCAGGGCCTCCCTGCGCGGACGCCTTTCTGATCAGTCGGGATAGAATAAGCGTTTGCTCTGTTTTCTTGTGCCTAGTTACTGGTTCCGAAAGTGGGGTGGCCCTGGCTGCACAACTGGAGGATTTTGCACTCCCATCTGGGCTCCTCTCTGAGGGCCATCTGGGGGTCATACTGACCCATTGGCACCAGATAGGTGATACTGCAATATCCAACAGGGCATAATACCCCCACCAGTAAGACACTCTAGTTGCAAGCTTGCTCTGGTTTTGGAAGTGCGCCTGAGGTTGGCAACTTTGTTCCCCGGGAAGAAGGCCCCACCTGCAGCACTGTAAAAGCCACCACATCTGGGTTCAGTCTTTGGGCATCTGGTGGTCTTAAGGCCAGATCTGTTTCTGGTTTAGCCCACTGGCCGACTCTCTGATGGTCAATGGTATATATATATATATATATATATATATATATATATATAGAGAGAGAGAGAGAGAGAGAGAGAGAGAGAGAGAGAGAGAGTAAGATGAAGTCGGGTCCAAAACTGTCACCTAGTAGCTAGGTCTGTTTTCTGTAACTGGCGTTAGGATCCGAATCTGATTTTGTTTTTTCCTGGTATTTATCTGGGTTTTGTCTGTCTGATCCAGGGAATATTTAGGTCTGTGTGTCAAGTGTGACTGTCTTTGTTCCAACTCAATAATGGGATCTAAATTTTCAATCTTGGCCTGGGGCCCACTGGGCAGAATATTAGGCCTTGGCAAGATTACGGCTATAAGCCATTGACCAAAGAGAAATTAGTATTCTATTGTAATACTGCTTGGCCAATGCATATATTAGATTCTGGGGTATGCTGGTTGCTCAATAGTTCATTGAATTATTACTCATATACTATTTTGTAACTGGAATTGTTCTGATACAGAGCTGGGTAATAGGATGAAATTTATGTACAAGCCTAATGGTCAAGGGTGTTGGGATATTTCATGTAAAGTAAAAAATAAGTGATTACACCTTCCACCACAAAAAAGAAAGCATAACCCCTGGTGGGCCTGTCTAAGTTTAGCAGCAGCATGATGGCTGCAAAAAACAAAAAATGTTTGGAATTGGTATGGATTAGACACCAACTCTATATTCAGAAACTTGGCAAAAGTGGAGGTTTTTACAAGTTTTTTTTTTTTTTTTCTCTCTCAGTGACTTTCAAGATTTGGCAACTAACTTGAAGTGTAAACACAGCTAGCGACTTTTGCCTGAGGCTGAAGTAACTGAAAGAAAAAAGCTGGCTTTTTTTTTTTTTTTGAGGGCAGTGTCACTGGCCCCCATACGTGGGATCCGAACCAGGGCCGCTGGTGTCCCAAACCAGCTCTTATCCACTGCACCACTTGGCCAGCCCAAAAGCTGGCATTTTTTATTTTATTTTTTATTTTTATTTATTTATTTATTTATTTATTTATTTATTTATTTATTTTAAGGGTAGTGTCACTGGCTCTCACAAGTGAGACCAAACCGGGGCCGCTGGCCTCCCAAGCCAGCGCTTAACCACCGCGCCACTTGGCTGGCCCGATGGCATTTTTTAAAACAAGCCACTAGTCAGTCTCTCAATCTGGACTTCTACACTTTTGTTCCAGCCTCTTTGAAATTGTACAGGGCGATTTTAAGATCTTAGGTTCTCTCTGCAATTGCTAATAGTTCTGTTTATATGTGTGTGATCTCTGATATCTGTGCTTGTCTGTGTTTTACATATATAATTAGTGTTTTTGCCTCCGGATGGTATTACAAGTTTATGATATTTGATTGGCTTAAAGACAAAGGTTAAGCGCTTATATAAATTAGAAATAAACAATAAAAAAAACTAACCCAAGTACTTTTCAGGATCATGTGATCTAAGAAAACATTTCATACTAAGGGTGGTTTAACTCTTGGCCGAATAATTATGTCTTTTAAGGTTATTAATATTAAATATGGTATCTTTTTTTTCCAAACAGCTTTATTGAGATAAAAATTCACCTACCGTACAATTTGCCCATCTAAAATATACAATTCAGTGGGTTTTTAGTAGATTCATAGAATTGTGCAGCCATCACCCTTCTCTAATTCCAGAACATTTCATCACCTCCAAAAGACACCCTGTATCCATTAATAGTCACTTTCTATTTACCTCCCCTAGCCCCTGGCAACCACCAATCTGCTTTCTGCCTCTATGGATCTACCTATTCTGGACATTTCGTATAAATGGAATCACAATATACAGCCTTTTGGGTCTGGCTTCTTTCACTCATCATAATGTTTTCAAGGCTCATCTATGTTGTAGCGTATGCTAGGACCTCATTCCTTTTCTTGGTTGGATAATATTCCATCCTGTGGACATGCTGCATTTTGTTTATCCATTCATCAGTTGATGGACTAAGATATTTTTTGTTTATTTGTTTTGTTTTATTTTAATTTTAGTTTTTAAATTAGCTTCAGGTGTACAACACAGTGCAATAATTATACTTTTTACCCCTCAAAGTGACAACCCCCCTTCCCCAATTCTCCACCCCACTCCTCCTCGCCGTATCATACTATCTATTACAATTCCTTTGACTCCCTTCCACCGTATAATCCACATCCTGTGACTATCTATAAAATATGGTATCTTTTTACCTGAATTTAGAAAAATAAATTCATGTTATCTCTTACAAAATTTGTCAAGAAAATAGCTTGGGGGGCAGCCGGATGGCTCAGTTGGTTAGAGTGTGTGCTCTTAACAACAAGGTTGTTGGTTTGATTCCTGCATGGTATGATGGATGGGCTGTTCCCCACACAGATTGAAAATGACTACTGGACTTGGAGCTGAGCTGCGCCCTCCACAACTAGATTGAAGGACAACAACTTGACTTTGAGCTGATGGGTCCTGCAAAAACACAGTTACCCAATTAAAAAAAAAAATTATATATATATATATATATATAAAAAAGCTTGAGGAATAATTCACTTTGAAATATCAAAGAGTTGAGCGGCGGTTAAGTGCTGGCTTCGGAAACCAGCGGCCCTGGTTCGGGTCCCACTTATGAGGGCCAGTGACACTGCCCTCAAAAAAAAAAGAAATATCAAAGAGTTAAGAACTAATAAAATGTTAACTGAAATAAGGTTTTAGAAGAAATTTTTAGTAATAATTATATAATGTAGATGTCTGGACGTGGTTTCTCAGCATCTGTTGGTCATTTAAGATTTCAGGTTCAGGGCTGGTTGGCCGAGTGGTGCGTTGGTTAAGAGTTGGCTTGGGACGCCAGCTCTGAGCAGAAGGGACCCGGTTCAGATCCTGCATGAGGGCCAGTGACGCTGTGCCCTCTCTAGCTAAGACGGTGAACAACAGCTTGACCAGGAGCTGTGCTGCTGTGAGCTACCTTGAGTGGCTGGCAGCTAGGATGAGTGGCTGGCAGCTGATGTGGGCCACCGTGAGTATCCGTCCAATGGCCAGCAAGCAACTGCCTTACCTGGGAAAAGCGCAATGATAATACCAACATGGGCCAATGAAGCAACGTCCTCCACAACTAGGCTGAAGAACAAAAGGACAGCAACTTGTCTGTTCCCCTTCCCCTGATTCCCCAACGCTGTTCCCCTCCCCCAATTCCCCAATTAAAAAAACAAAAAGATTTCAGGTATACTAAGTTGTGTTAAATGATAAAAAATATTAAATGTCTACGTATTTAAAAATAGCAAACTGCTGAAATATTAATTATTGGATGAGTTTGAGTTCATCTATTTCTGGCTCCTTGTCACAAGAATGTTAAAAGATAGATTAAGGTCTGTTAATAAATATATTTTATATTATTACAAAAGCCCATGCTTTTTTTTTTTTTTTTTTTTTTTTTTTTAAAGATTTTATTGGGGAATTGGCGGAGGGGAACAGCGTTGGGGAATCGGGGAAGGGGAACAGACAAGTTGCTGTCTTTTTGTTCTTCAGTTTAGTTGCGGAAGATGTTGCTTCACTGTTGGTATCGTCATTGCGCTCTTCCCGGATGAGGCAGATCGGTCGCTGGCCTCTGGATGTCGCTCACCGCGGCTATTGGCAGCTCACTCTTGGCTGCCAGCCGCTCACGCTGGCTGCGGGCCACTCACTGTAGCCTATGGCAGCCCACTGCAGCAGGGGCTGCAGCCCACACCATCACCGGGGCTCGCACAGCCCAGCTCCAGGTGGAGCTGTTGTTAGCTGTAGAGGGCAGTGTCACTGGCCCTCATGTGGGATCCGAACCGGGGCCGCTGGCATCCCAAAACCAGCGCTTAACCAATGCGCCACTCGGCCGGCCCAAAAGCCCATGCTTTTGAGGTTTACAAAATATGTTCCTGCATTTGCCTGTGGAAATACTAATTGCTTACTTTTTTTTTTATTAATTAATTTATTTTTTGAGGGCAGTGTCACTGGCCTTCATATGTGGGACCCGAACCGGGGCTGCTGGCGACCCAAGCCAGCACTTAACCACTGCGCCACTCGGCTGGCCCACTAATTGCTTGCTGTTAGTTGTCAGTAAAATTAAGGTTGTGAAGGTTATGGATTCTATTTAATATGAAGGTAATAATGATGTATTTTCGAAAAATGTATACAGTGTGGAAATACATTTTTGAAGGAACTGAAAGAAAGTGATTTGTCCTAAGGTGGTTATTTCTGAATGAGTGAAAAGAGGCAAACTAGGAGGAAGTGGGAAAGTTATAGAAGATTTGTAAAGAAAAATCTTGGAAGAATTTTATGTGTGGTTAATCTAACTGCGATTAATTAAGTAAATTTAAATATCAAAAGTAAGCTGGTACAAATTTAGTTAAGCTTTCTCTCTCTGTTAAGTAAGACAAAGTTTGTTACAAGACTATTGGTCTGCTACTAATAATATGGAAAATATTATGCCTGAAAAGCAAAAATAATGTGTCATCTAAATATTTTTCTATGTTTTATATTGTCTTAATTAGGTCTTCAGTTACTCAACAGAACTAAATCTAAGAACTAAGTTTTGCCAATAGTTACATAAACTTCTGTATTTTTGGACTATTGGAGTTCACTTGTTCCGTATAGGCCAGTGTAAAGAAACTTAGCCTAATGGGTATTGGAATGGTTCTGGCCCACTGTCATATCCCTGATAAAGAGGCTCAGATCCTGGAAAAGGCCAGGAAAGTTGCTTAAATGTCTTTAACAGCCAAGACAGGGAAAATGGGGAAAGAAAGAAACTGAGACTGGAGACAGACCAGATTTTTGGCTGCAGTTAATAGACAGGCCAAGTGCAGGGCCACCTCAGGATGTCCCCAGCACCCCGAGAAGAGGAAACGCCAGCTAAAAGGAGCCTACCTTGGATATGAAAGCCCAGACCACTGGAGTAAGGACTGTCCTGGTCCTCCAAAGCAGTCGTGCCCCTGTGCAAACTAAAAGGGTGCTAGAGGAGGAATTGCTCCCTGTGCTGAAGAGAGCGGGGAACCAATTCCTTCCCCATGAATGGCTGTAATCACTGTTGGGCCTGAAGTTCCCAGTGGCTTCCAAGCTGTTCTCATCACAGGGAAGGAACTGTGGGTAACCCTTGACGTGGCAGGTAAGCCAATTGATTTCCTGATTAATATGGAAGCCATTTATTCTTTCTTGACCACTCACCTTGGACCTATTTGTTTCCTCTAAAACCTTCTCTGTTGTAAAGATAAAAAAAGCCTCTAGATTTGGGCTGATTTTACTCAGCCGGTTGCTTACCATTGGCCTATGCTTTGGAGGAAATGTAAAATGGGCAAATCAGACTTAAGAAAAGGACTCTGGAAAAGTTTTATCAGGAGACCTCCGAGCCCTGGCTCTAACTGCTGCTTATTACTTTAGATTCTGACCTTAATTCTATTTTTTCCTATGTTATTAACTTGAGAGAGTTTCAGCAGGCACTTAAAAAATATAGATATAGGGGACCGCCACCTACATTGTAGCCCTGGAAAGCCAGGGGACCAAGTACTATTAGAAGCGTAGAGGCAGAGGGGCCCCTAACAGATCAGTTAGCTCCTAAATGGAAGGGACCCTTTGCAGTTTTTCCAAGCACCCCAGCCGTTGACGGGTTTCAGAGAGTCAGTGGCTGGGTCCGCTTGCCTCAAATCAAACTTATTTCATTTAAGTCTCCACAGGACTCCCCCAGAAATAAGACTGTCACTCCTGTTCCTCTGCGCCAGTTGAAGACCTTAAGCTCCTCTTGATATAGAACTGCTGGACCTGCTCATTACTGCCTCTCTCTCTACTTGTGCCCCATCTGGGAAGCCCATTGAATGCCTTTTGGCTCTCCTCTTTCCCGGGCTCCTCTAGGGAGAATAAGCTAATCTAAAAGCTGGGTTCAATGGCCTCTCTGACTGCTGGATATGCCATATACAACCCCCGTCCGCACTAGAATAGATTAACAAGAAACTCTAGTGCCCATAGGCAGGGATGACTCCCGCTCTCAGCAGGAAGCAGCCAAGAATTGTCATTGTCCCCTACCCTTGCAACGATACTAATTTTATAGAAATAAAATGAATAAAAGACGAGGTAGGGAGGGGATTAAAGTAGGGCCCAACTGGGCCCCCTGTACTCAGAATGCCTCCAGATGCCCTGCCCCCATCTTGGCTGGTTTCACTCTGTGGCTTGAGCTCAGAATGCTTCCCGGATGCCCTGTCCTGGTTCCAGCTCCGGCTCCTTATCTTAGAAGGTCACCTTGTAGATGCTTGCTAATTCCAACCTCTATTGCTTAGCATTTTCCCAGGTTATACCCCACCATTCCCAGATGACTGGCACCACAAGAGATATGATGACAGAGGTGGGCATCATGAAAGGAGAACAGACCTCCAGGACATCAAGCAGCTTCTGGGAGAATGCCCTGATTGTACCCTTAAATACCCCCAGCCTGTCTGCTCATTCTCAATATGGCAGTTTTTGGAGGTGCTAACCTGCTGCTTCTGGACCACTGGTGCTCTGATAATAAACGCTTATTCTGTGACCCAACTCCTGTGTCAAATGATCTTTTCGCTGAATGGCGCGGGCAGCACAAGCCCTAACTCTTTTGGTTACATTAGCACAGGGGAAAACCAGGTAATTTGCTCAAGGGAGCTCTCCATTATTATTATTATTATTATTGTTATTATTATTATTATTACGTGTAAATTTACAATGATCTCCATAAAAAATTAAATTGCAAAAAAAAAAGATGAGCGATTTCCTGCTCTCAAGTCTCTATTCTGTCCCCTGTTTCTTTTCTCTGCCTCTTTTTCTAGCTCTGGGCTGAATGTAGTTGAGGCATAGTAAATGATTTTCCTCAGGGCAGAAACTGCTGAATGGTCAGTGAAGGACCATAAATTCAGGTTAATCTTCACTCCTTTTCTTGATTTCCCAATTCCAACCTCCTCAACTTTGACGTTTTTTTGAAAGGAGAATTGTGTGGTTCTACAGTGCCTGGCTCCCTCCCAGCTGACCAGTTCCTATCTCACTGTAGGTACTGAAAACACTACTGAACCACTGTGGGACCACTGTGGGGTTCTCTCTCTCTCTCTCTCTCTCTCTCTCTCTCTCTCTCTCAGTGGAAAAAGGAAAGGTGCCCATAGCCCTCACATTCTGGAATACGCTTCATGAGTAACCTTTCTCGCAAAGCAGCAACCCAGGTGTTTCCTGCCCCATCACTGCTCTCTCCCCAACCCCCTCACCTATAGTCCCTCTGGGGACTATTTTCTAAAACCAGCTCCCAGGGACTGTGCTGATTGAGGGGGGCCCTGGGGATTGAGGAAGTTCTTGAGCCCAGTCCCAGGCCTCAGCCAATCTCCCCTGCCTCCCCACTGTGTCCCATTCCACGCCCACCCCCACCCCTAGGCAAGCTTGAAGCAGCCGGCTCTGTCCCCAGCAGCTGTACACAGCAGGGGTGGAGACAGCCACACTCCCTCTCACTCGCAGGCAGCAGCTGAGGGGCTGTGAATAAACAACTCCATTTCCTCAGGGGCCTTTCTGACTTATAGCCTACATCCACCACCTAATCTCATCCTTTCTTTGGGTTTCCTTGAAGCATCCCTGTCACAGCCATGCCCACGGGCAGGTTTGCAGGATTCTGCTAGAAGGAGGGACTGTTCCTGGTCTCCAGCATGGGCTGGGCCGGCAGGAAAGGCAAGGAGCATCAGCAGCTGCTTCTTCTCTTGTCCCTCCCATGACACCACGGCCAGGGGGCACCAGGGACTTGAGTTTCCCAGCTCAGCTGAGAAACTATTTCCTTTCATAAAGAGCATGTAATTAGCCTGGGGAAATGGGAGGACCCCAGAGAGGGAACGTGTTGTCTGGCTACGTTGGCAAGAGAGGAGCACCAGAGAGATGAGAAGCCCCTCTTCCAGCCGCCAAAGCACACAAACACTTGATACTCTGCCTGTTTCTCTCTTACACACACACACAGGCCATGCTCAAAAAAGAAACACGAGGTGCCCTAGAATATATGGGATACCTTTGAAATCTTGTTGAATTAGGAGCACGCTGTGGACAGGAGCAGGCAGATGATGGACCAGCCCTCTCCATGAGCTGCTTCCTAGGGGCACTGTTTTGTCATCCTTTTGACCCTACTTCAAGTTTTATGTTCACTTTCCATTCACCATCAGCTATTCCCTGCCCCTCCCATGAATGAGACTCCATAGGTCTGTCTTAGGCTAGCAATTGCAGTCTATCCACCTAGTTGCGGATGTAAATTCCAGGCCTCCCCTCCCCGACTCCCCACTGCAGCCTTAGGCGGGAGGGCTAAGTGGGAACTCACACTACTCTCCACCCATCAGCCCACATTATTATAGTCCTATTTCCTAGGCAGAGCTCCTATATTAAATGTTTCATGAAGGGTGCTAGTTACCCATAGTTTCTACCACTTAACCAGGGAGATCTGACTAGCCAAAAGAATGTTGTTCTGGGGCAAGATTGCTCTGTGCCCTTCCTGATGTTAGAGACCTCTGTCTGGCTCCATCCATAAGTACCAAAACGTCCATAAAAAGGGCAAGTATAAATAAACAGATAGTGCCTGAAGCAAGGCACTTGGAAAGACACAGAGGATAGGCAGCCAGGAGCTTTAAGACAAGGGTGGTTCGCAGGCCTTCTTCCCATCCCCTTATTTACTTAGGTTGCATCATCATCCCACCCTCAAGACAAAATAGTCAGAAAAATGTAATTTCTTTCAGCAACAAGAATGCAAGGCCCTGTGTTTAGCAACTAAGGCTACTCCTTGCTGAGGCTTCTTGCTAGGCAGCTTCACTTCTGGCCTTCACAACTCTGAGCAGATGTAACTGAAACTCAGGGAAGGCGTGTTGCTAAGGGCCTTAGCTGTTAGTCAAACCCCATTTTCTGACTTTCTGTCTAGAGGGTTTTTAAAAAAATCATATTTCTCTTTTCATCTATTTTTGGTCAATTCACTGCTCCCTGATGCTTCAGCTAGAGGCTAAATATTCTGGGAAGCAAGTGAAGGGACCAAAATGCAATTGATCAGTGTAAGTCTTAGTCAATAAAAAGCTTGCAGAGCGTTGTAGTTGTCAGGCTGTGTGTTCCGGGGGTCATTATTTAACCACCTCTAGAACTCGATTTTGTCCTCTGTAAATTGGGGATAGTGATATTGCCTGTATCTCATGAGACTATCATGAAGATTCAGTGTAGAAAGCATGGTAAATGTTCAAGACAATTCCTCGAACATAAGCACTCAAAAACAGAAGCTCCTGTTATTATTAAGACTTAATGTTGGGGGGCCGGCCGAGTGGCGCAGTGGTTAAGCGCTGGCTTGGGAAGCCAGCGGCCCAGGTTTGGGTCCCACATATGAGGGCCAGTGACACTGCCCTCAAAAAAAAAAAAAAGACAATATTGGAGGAAGAAGTACAAGTTAACAGCCAACGTGAGTTTTCCAGGGTGAGATGCAGATTATTAAAGGAGGTTATATGCATGTTCTCTTTGCTCCATTCAACATGAACATCTGTGGTTTGTCAAAGACGTTTTCAGGGACCAGTTGTCTTTCCAGGAAGAAAATGAAAAGAAGGAAAAAACAAACTCAAAATCAAGGTCTGAATTTGTAAGAAGTTCAATAGCAGGCAGCATTCTTAAGTCACAAAGCAAAAAGCAAAGGTGTCAGAGGCTGTGTGTGACAGGGGATTCATTGACAACAAAAGGGTCGGTTTTATCTCTGGTATCTCCTACAGAGGGAAGAAGCATCCAAGAGTGAAGAAAAGTTTTTCCAGGAAAGACAAAGAAGGATGCAACCATAGGATTTAATTGGTGCTGTTGAGATAAATAAATCCAGCCGGGCACAGTAACTGGTCTGTCTCAGTAATATCACCTGGGTCAAGTTGCCTTTTCCAATTCGAAGAACAGGGTGAGGGTTTGGTCTAGCTGATCCTTTGGCATGAGATAAATGAGCAATGGTTCTCCAACTTTAGTGTGCATCAGAACAAACAAGGCCTGTTAAATCCAAACTGTTGGGCCCCACCCTCAGAGTTTCTGATTCAATAGGTCTGGGATGGGGCCGAAGATTTTGCGTTTTGAACAAGTTCCCAGCTGTTGGTCTGGAGATCACATTTTGAGAACCACTGGTTTGAAGTACTTTTCTATGGGCAGCCAAGGTGTGTCAAATTGCAGAATGTTAATGTCTTGCTTTCTAATACATATAATAGTTGCCTTTAGTTAGCCTTTTACTCTCTTTTACTACAAAAAGAAAATGAAGATGTGTATTCTCGATTAAGAATTTTATGTTGAGGGCAGGCTGAGTGGCTTGTTGGTTAACAGTTTGCTTGGGAGCACGAGCTCTGAGCAGCAGGGCTGCCGGTTCAGATCCCACATGAGCCAGTGACGCTGTGCCCTCTATAGCTAAGATGATGAACGACAGCTCTACCTGGAGCTGGGCTGCCATGAGTCCCAGGTGACAGCGTAGGCTGCAGTGGGCTGCTGTAAGCTACCGTGAGTGGCAGGCAGCTAGCGTGAGTGGCCAGCGGCTGGCGAGAGCTGCTGTAAGCCGCTGTGAGCTGCAGTTCAATGGCTGGTGACAGACTGCCTCAGCTGGGAAGAGCGCAATGATAATACCAACATGGGTCAGTAAAGCGGCGTCCTCCACAACTAGACTGAAGAACAAAAGGACAGCAACTTGTCTGTTCCCCTTCCCCGATTCCCCAACACTGTTTCCACCCCCCAATTCCCCAATTAAAAAAAAAAAGAATTTTATGTTGAAAACAGAAACCAAAAACAAACACCCAAAACAAATAAATCTCTCTTGAAAGCCTGATTGACATATACCACAACTGACTTGGCCGGTCAGGTGAGTAGAGAAAGGGACCTTCAGAAACAGGACTCCTTATTCCTCCACCATCAAATGCTTTCTTACGGTGTGGTGGGGGCGGGGAAGAAGGCTATCCTAGTTTTCAGCTAAGTTTTCTTCTAATACCATACTCTTTAGAGAGACCAAAAATCCAGTTCTCACGACCTTAAATGCCTGACACTTGTCCAAAATGCCTAATGAGGGGGAAGCATGTGTCATGCACATTAACAGAACTCAGTCATGGTAATTGGGCTGAGAAATGTGAAAATTTTACTATAGCCAAAATGACCAGTTTTATCTCCTTAAGCAAGATTACATGACAAGAGGGACGTTGGACTTCTGGGAGTTATCTTATCTACACAAGAAGCACAAATGATGTTTTTAAAATCAGATGGCACAGGGGATTACAAGATAACAGGCTCCTGACCAGAATTTCAGTATTTATACAGCCTGACCATTATTACTCAAGTTATGTAAATCAAACTTGATTTCTTTTTTTTTTTTTTAAAGATTTTATTGGGGAATTGGGGGAGGGGAACAGCATTGGGGAATCGGGGAAGGGGAATAGACAAGTTTCTGTCTTTTTGTTCTTCAGTCTAGTTGTAGAGGACGTTGCTTCACTAGCCCATGTTGGCATCATCATTGAGCTCTTCCCAGATGAGGCAGATCAGTCGCTGGCCTCTGGATGGTCGCTCACCACGGCTATTGTCAGCTCGCACTGGCTGCCGGCCGCTCATACTGGCTGCTGGCCGCTCACTGAAGCTTATGGCAGCCCACTGCAGCAGGGGCTGCAGCCTACACTGTCGCCAGGGCTCCTACAGCCCAGCTCCAGGTGGAGCTGTTGTTCACCATCTTAGCTGTAGAGGGCAGTGTCACTGGCCCTCATATGTGGGATCTGAATCAGGGCCCCTGGCATCCCAAAACCAGCTCTTAACGAATGCGCCACTCAGCCGGCCCCAAACTTGATTTTTTTGTTTTTTTTGTTTTTGTTTTTGTTTTTTTCTTTTTAGAGGGCACTGTCACTGGCCCTCATATGTGGGATCCGAACCAGGGCTGCTGGCGTCCCAAGCCAGCGCTTAACCACCGCGCCACTCGGCCGGCCCCAAACTTGATTTTCTTTTTTTTTTTTTTTTTGAGGGCAGTGTTACTGGCCCTCACATGTGGGACCGAACCGGGGTCGCTGGCTTCCCAAGCCAGCGCTTAACCACCGCACCACTCGGCCGGCCCCAAACTTGATTTTTAAAGGCCTCCTCATTATCTGTTGACATTGGATCTTTCTTCCCTGAAGACTGAAGAGAATTTGTGGGGGAGGGGGGAGGCATCCATCTTGTAGCTCATCCCTGGGGTTCAGGTGCCAAGATGCTGTTTGTCTATAAAAGGGTCTCCCGATAGGAGCCCTCCACAAAAAAGTATTCCAGTGACTCTCCAGTATCGAGAACACAGGATATCACGTGGCATTAGTCAGACAGTTCAGTTGAGCCACTGGGTTCTGTCCTTGATAAATAATAGCTCCAATAGATAATTCTGTGGCTTCCTTTCTGGTATTAAACTTGAAAGACCAAAGATACAAAAATAGGGTGACTTATACACCAAAAATATGCCATTGACAAGTATTTCTAATCAGTTTTCCAGTCCAAATGAGCATTCCCTCATTTGAAATATATGTCCCATACTAGGAATAAGTTTGTAACCATTGAAGGACATTTTGTTTTCTATGAGAAGTTGAAGAAATATTCAAACTCCTACCAGTCCTGGGAACTTACACTATCTTAGAAAAGCCTTTTACTCATGCAGGTGACTTGGAAGTTACTGTCACTCTTTCCTCCCCTCTAAAGCCACCCTAAATTGTGGGCTGGTTAAAGTTTACCCTTTTGCAAGAGTGTGCTTACTAATAAATAACTCATTTGTACTTCAAAGACAAAGCTGAAAGGATTTCAGTTCTGCAGGAATGAGGTTTCCACAGGCACCCACCTTCCCTGGAGGGACATCGCTGCTAGTCTGAGGCCAGTTGGTCTACAATACCAACAGCAAGTCAGGTGCACAGAGCACTTCTTTCCCAGGCGTTAGGCGCGCACAGCCTCATTCACACTCACAGTGTCTCTTTGAAGCAGAGGATAATCAGTCGCTTATTATCCCCATTATATAAAAAGAAGAATCTGCAAGGAGTGGGGGGAGACGTGGAGGTGGGTGGGTAGGTGACTTGCACCAAGTCACCCTGTAAACTGACCTGTTCACCCACCACCATCGACAAAGCTTCTCTAAATCAAATATGTGGTGATAGAAGAACTGGCTCTGGGTGGTGAACACATATGTAATATATAGATGATGTGTTACAGAATTGTGTACTTGAAACCTATGTAGTTTTGTTGACCATTGTCACCCCAATAAATTTCTATTTAAAAAATAATAAAAAAAAGAAAAAGGTCCTTCTCTAAAGGTCACAAGCTGAGGAAAGGCACACAAGGGTTTCAATAAAACAAACAAGGGCTCCTGCTGTAGTCAGCGTCATGTGCTATTCTCAATTCTGCTGCTTAACACCTGCTGCACTTTTTATATTTGTCACATACATTTCCTGGAATTATTCAGTTTTAAATATCTCATGCTTTAGTTCCTTAAGCCATAAAAATATCCCAGAAATGGCAATATTCTGAGATCTAAACTCTATCTTAGACTGTTTTCTCAGTTGGGAAGTAGGACAAAACTCTTCATTAGACGGAAGTCCCCAATATTTGGTTTGGAATATAGTCACCATAATTTTCATTGTCAATAAATATTGCTGGCTAATTCAGAGATGAACTCTAGAAGCAACAGATGTTCTACGAATTCCCATTTCCACTGTGTAGCATTATTAGTGTGTCCCCGCTACAAGGCGTGATCAGAAAATACGGTGAATGTTTAAATTAAAAAAAATTTGTTACAGTAAAAGACGACACATTGCATTAATACCCCTCAAAATACTCTCCCTTGCTTCAAACACACTTATACCATCATTCTTGCCACTTTCTGAAGCAGTTCTGGAAGCCCTACATCGTGTCTTTACTTCATCCTCCAGCATGACAAGGCTCCATGTCACACGTTGCTTCTGGTACGGCAATTTTTGTCAAATAGGAACATTACAGTGTGTCTTCATCCACCTTATTCACTGGATCTGGCATTGTGAGATGCCAAAGTGGCTCTTCCCCAAAGTAAAAAAAATGACCATGAAAGGAAAACATTTTGAATTGATTCACGACATTGAGGCAGCCATGACAGCACAGCTAGACACTCACAAAAGAGGACTTCCAGAACTACTTCAGAAAGTGGCAAGAACGATGGGATAAGTGTATTTGAAGCAAGGGGGAGCATTTTGAGGGGGATTAATGGCAATGTGCCTTTTACTGTAATAATTGTTTTTTTAATTTAAGCATTCAACTGTATTTTTTTATCACACCGTGTAGACTTAAATCTCCCCAAGTGGTTCTCAGTGACTGCTCAATGGCGTTGACTTCTAAAGGAGAATGAGTAACCATGAGCCAAACATTAGGTCTTATTGCTTCACTTGAGGATGTGGGAAGAGAATGAGGGAAAAGCAGGATGAGAGAAGGAAAGAATGCTTTGCTGATGGCCCAAGACTGGCCCATTGTGCAAGGTCTAGTTAAAGGTCTCTTTAAGTAGGTGCTGCGTCTCCTGTGTCCCTGATATTACCCCAGCAGTTTTCTACAATGGAGCTTTGGAATCTAAGCTCTACATTGTTTCAGGTTTACCAGGAAATGCTATTTATCTTGTACTTGAGCCAACTGTGTGGTTCTCTACAGAACAGCTGGTTCCCCGACCACTTCTAGGACTATCTGGTTTGTGTATATAAACAATATATTTGCCTCAAAAACACTAACCCCATGGAAACTATTCATTCACAAAAGTAAAAGACGGAAAAGTGAGATAGTGGTAAATTAGGTCAGAGGCAGGAGGAAGAATAAACAGGGGGAGCTTGGCGTTTGTAACTGAGACGTGGCATGCATTAGATATGAAGTTAGGTTACTGAGGCCCCAGATTATGTTCCAAGATCTAAATAGAATATCAATTGAGTCCTTCGTGACTCCAAAAGACATTCAGTATCTTATTTATAAAAGAGTTTTGCTATATCATTATACGTAACTACTTTAGAAGTAAAACCATATTTAAAAAAATGCTTAGTATGTTATTCTATTAAGCTGAATTAGTGAACTACAAGAGAACCAATTTATAGTCACCAAGTGAAGATGCACTGTCTCTGCACAGAGCGAAAGACAAGTGTTTTTGCATTCTACTTTTTATTAATTTTATCACTGTACTTTCAGTTCACTGTAGGTGAGAATAACTTCTTACCACATAACCTATCAGCTATTTACCAAACTGGTAGCTATCTTATCCTAATATTTAGGCCATTCTTTTTTTTTTTTTTTCTTAAGATTTTATTGGGGAATTGGGGGAGGGGAACAGCATTGGGGAATCGGGGAAGGGGGAACAGACAAGTTGCTGTCCTTTTGTTCTTCAGTCTAGTTGTGGAGGACGTTGCTTCACTGGCCCATGTTGGTATCATCGTTGCGCTCATCTCAGGTGAGGCAGATCGGTTGCTGGCCTTTGGACGGTGGCTCGTAGCCGCTCTTGGCAGCTCATGCCAGCTGCCGGCTCCTTCCCCCACCTCCCCTGTGACTCACAGCAGCCCAGCTCCAGGTGGAGATGCTGTCCAGCATCTTAGCTATAGAGGCAGCCAGGTGGAGCTGTTGTTCACCACCTTAGTTATAGAGGGCAGTGTCACTGGCCCTCATATGTGGGATCCGAACCGGGGCCCTGCTGCTCAGAGCTGGCGCCCCAAGCCAGCTCTTCACCAACGCGCCACTTAGCCGGCCCGTAGGACATCATTTTTCTTGTTCCAATGACTTTCTACCTCCTTCAGAGCCTTACCTAACCCATCCACCCTAATCTCTTGTAGTCAGGCAAGTCCTGAGGACATATAGACTACATACTTCTGTTCCTACCCAAGGAATTATTAGACATATATCTATTAGACATGTTACATTCTATGTTGGCCAAGAAGCGGTCTCATACATTCTAATAAAAGGACTTGTGTGCGTATACACATATACACATGCATATATATGTATATAAACCTTAATAGCTAAAACATTACCAATAATTGTTATATATGATCTTCCTTGCTCTATTTATTCCTTAGATTTTTTTTTTTTTGAGGGCAGTGTCACTAGCTCTCATATGTGGGACCTGAACCGGGGCCGCTGGCTTCCCAAGTCAGTGCTTAACCACTGCGCCACTCGGCCAGCCCAAAAGCATTCTTTCTTTTCTTATAGCTGAGCCATCCTGCCACCTGTTGGCAGCTCAGCGGCAGCTCAGCTCGGGCTGGGCATCGAACTGCTGTTGCTCAGAGCTCAGCTTGCACTCTTGAGCGAGCTCTTAACCAACTGAGCCACTCAGCTGGCCCTCTCAGATTTTTTTTTTTTTTTTTGAGGGCAGTATCCCAGCCCTCATATGTGGGACCCGAACCAGGGTCGCTGGCTTCCCAAGCCAGCGCTTAACCACCGTGCCACTCGGCCGGCCCGAATTTGGTATCTTCTTTTTTTTTTTTAAGCTGAGCCATCCTGCCACCTGTTGGCAGCTCAACGGCAACTCAGCTCGGGCTGGCCTTGAACCGCTGTTGCTCAGAGCTCAGCTCACACTCTTGAGCAAGCTCTTAACCGAGGCATTCGGCCGGCCCCAGATTTTTAAACAAATCATTTTTCTGGGTGCCAGCTTAGAACTAAATCAAGGCAAACTGTTACTTCCAACATTTTATGTTATCATATTTTAAGTAGTTATTTGCTTTACTAGGATGGAAACTCTGGCTGCACCCTAAGTCCATGACCTCCGAATAAACACAACATGTATTTCACAATATTTGTCCAGGACTTTAATATTGAAACAGGGAGCACACCCATGAGTGATTCCTCCTGGTGGTAGGTAGCCCAGCCAAAGCATGTCAAATGGGTACCTGTCCATTCTATTAAGATAATAGAGGGAAAGGGAAGCACACCATCAAGATAAAGGAACACAAGGTACGTTACCTTGAAAACAAGCCTCAGTACTCATTGTATGTGAACATGTATGAGCGCTGCTTGTGAGAGACAAGACTATTGAGCTGGAGAGTGATTTCAAAGGTAGCACCTGGATTATGACTGACCACCTCTAAGTCAGAATCCTGCCCAGGCGGCACGATACGGCGCGGAGCCTCGGATAGCCGGTCCCCCGCCGTCCCCGCCCGCGGCCGCCGCCCGCGTCGGGACCGGGGTCCGGTGCGGAGGGCCCCTCGACCCGGGAAACGGGGCGCGGCCGGAAAGGGGGCCGCCCCTTCACCCGTCACGCAACGCACGTTCGTGGGGAACCTGGTGCTAAACCATTCGTAGACGACCTGCTTCTGGGTCGGGGTTTCGTACGTAGCAGAGCAGCTCCCTCGCTGCGATCTATTGAAAGTCAGCCCTCCACACCAGGGCTTGTCAAAAAAATTTAAAAAAAAAAATTTAAAAAAATAAAAAAAAAATTTAAAATTTTTTTTAAGAAAACAAAAAAAATCAAAAAAACAAACAAAACAAACAAACAAAGGTAACACCTGTTTCAAACTAGGGCCCAGAATTCACAGTTGCATTTTTTTTTTTTTTTTTTTTGAGGGCAGTGTCACTGGCCCTCATATGCGGGACCTGAACCAGGGCCACTGGCCTCCCAAGCCAGCGCTTAATCACCATGCCACTCGGCCGGCCCCACAGTTGCATTTTGAAATAGCAACATAAACATACTTTCCTTTTGGGTTGTCATCCACATAGCATTTGGGAACTGAAAACATAAGAAGATGGATGTGTATGAATCAAGAGATCCTATTTTGCAGTTAAAATCCAGAAACTATTGCTGCTGTATACTCTAGGATGTTGAGTGGGCACACTGATCACGGAACCTCTCTAACGCAAGTAGGTAGGTGTCCTGATACTGGACACTGAGCTCGGGGGAAATTTATCTAAACATGAGATGGGGTGAGCCAAGGGCCCACTAGCTAAATATACGAAGGACTAACACTGCCCTCTACTGGCAGAGAAGAAGGGCTGTATAGTCAAGATGACTACTATTTTCTTACATAGTTACTATAAAACATAATCAGAAAATAAAAGCTTTTAAGTAAGTTGAAACTTCCTATCTAGAGACCACAGGAATTTTCAAGTAAATTTAAGTATTTCATGAGAAATTTTCTTATCTCACTGAAAAGAATTTTTTCCCACTGAATCTCTGATATAACTCATTGGACTGGTTCAAATATCAGAGATGCTAAAGAACAGGAAAATGCTCAAAAGGTTATCAGGAAGAAGGCTCAAGGGACCCATTTAGACAAGATAACGGGAGCTGTGACAATTGAAAGCACACAGAACCACCTGAGTCAAACCCTTGTATCACATCCTAGTCACATCAACACATCCTGAACCAGTTTTTCACAAAATTGGAGGAACAAATATCTGTTCCATCTCAGTTGCTGGAAAACTGAATGAGGTAATATGTAAATAAACTCTTCATAAACTGCCAAGTGCTATATAGCTGGTGTTAAATTGCTGTATAGTAAATGCTCATGGGTACGAGTCCAGGGAGCTCCAAATGTGTTTCACCAAACCGATCCTCTCTGCCTGATGTTTGTCCACCTGGTTTTTGAAATCCTTTAAAACAGACTGTATTTCTTCAGCATTTTACTGAAACAAAAATATGGTATGTGAATCATAAAACACCTATATATTATGAGAAAGAATAGCTGGTTAACATTCTTCGGAAGTCAACTTTGACCTGGGACAAACAACTCGCTAAGAAATGATGTAAAGTTAGCCACGGAGGGATAACGGCATGCAGAAAGCATTTAATTTCAAAGCCAAGTTGAGTTTACAGATTAACTAAATATTTGCCTGACATGGCAAGAACATAAACAAGGGGCAGGTTGAAAAAGCCCTAATAGCTACATTATCAGCCTAGTTCTAAAGAAGAATCTTGTAGCCTTTCCACCACTTAAGAATATTTAATTCTATAATTGCAAGACAGTGTTTTTATGGGTATTTGAAATTGAATGCAAGTTTTGTGAGTATACACATCATCCTTTATTATGACTGTTGAAAGAATTTTGCCCTCCCACACTTCATAACCTTGGATGTAAACATGAAGAAAAATGCAAACTAGGAATCCTCATGCCTTGACAAATCAAGTTAGTGAATCTACTGCCTCTTGAATCCATACTCTGAAGTATTACTTTTTGATTTTTGAGACAAGACATGCTTTTCTTGTTACCAAGAAGAGTGATGGTTACTGTCAGCTTCTAAAGAATTCATTCCGGATGCAGTGGCCTCCCCCAATCCCCACCAGAAAGTCAGGCTGGGCTGGGAGCTGACTGGCCAAGGTGGTCAGCTCTACAGGTGTATTTGCTTGAGGGTATTACAAGAAGTACACAGAGCACACATCTGGGTTATAAAAGCCCTTTTATAAAGCCATTTTTAAACAAAACAAAACAAAAAGGTTTACAAAAGAAAAAAAGATACAGAAAAAGAATAACTTGCTTCATATGTCCCAAAGAGAAAAAAAATAAAGGGGACAATGCCAACATGCTCAACAATAAAGGGTTCTTTTTCTTATTTTTTAATACAAAATACAAGCAAAGGATACACATACTTAAAACAGAGCTCAGGAGCAGACACGCAGTCCTGGAAACCCTTCAATAAAAGAAAGCAGGCGTTTTTTGTTTTTTGTCTATGCAGATACATACAGACTGGGATGTGTAAAAATTAAGTATCACAAAAGACCATCACACAAGTCTACCAATGCATGTTGCATCTATAATTCACGAACATGGTCAACAAAATCATGTTCACTTCGATCCCATTTCATTTAAATTAGAACTTTTTAAATAAAGTGGTTACATTCGAACTTGAACTTCCTTAGTACCATGCTGCAGATCTCAGCACTGTTTAAGGTATTGCAGGAATGCCCAACCCGCTGCTTTCTGATCACGTATCTTAGCAACATTGCAGTATTAAGAAAAGGATGCCCTGGTCTCAGCCCATGGACTTATAATTAAATACATTTAAACAGGTTCCTCTTTTACACTTCCTGCTCAAAACATAAAAGATCAAGGACTAAAATTAAGGAAGACTGGGAATTTTAGAGCTGGCAAAATGAAGTCTGAAAGATGAATCAAGGCAAGCAATTACTGAGAACTTTGCTGCTTAACCTGGCAAGTCTTTTCTTAAATCCAGGAACTAGGTGTATAAGGTTTGCTGCAACATGTTCATGGTAAACAAACTAAGTAGAGCTCTTATTTACAAATCTTGTAACAAATACTTCTGGAGGAAAAAAAAGAATTCACTAATTTCCAGAAGACAAAGGTTTGCCAGACATATACACACACTCTCACACACACCCACACCCACACAATACTTCAGGGGTTTTTATACATGTTATTTAGGGCATAAGCTGAGTACTATACCCCTACACCCCATTGAAAAAGGGAAAAAAAAAAATCCCAATTTTACCCTCCCCCAATAAATCTAGAAAACCCTCCCTTCAGCCCTGATGTACAAAGTGTATGCACAATGGTGGCATTCCACCAGCCACACAAAGCATGCTGAAACAGATGTCACCAGTTCAGTCACTCCATTGGCATGGCAACAGGCAGGTTTATGGGACTTTTCCCAATAGTGGTTAATACACAGTAAGCACCACTGTGAATTTAGTGAATTAGGCTTTGAAAAAAAGGTGTAACTTAAAGAGACTTGGGATTCCAAGAGTCACTTTGCATCGTTTATCCCAAGACAAAGGGAAAACGGGTTGCAGATTGAAACTTGGCTATAGTTTGATGTCCCAATATTCAAACAATAAACTTAAATTCCCTTTCCAAATAATTCAGCTCCAAGCACAGAAAAAAGGACAATTTTTTAACCTGAAGAGCAACCAGCTCGTGTGTTCCAGTCCCGTGGCGGGAAACGTGTATTACTGGTTCTATTTAAGTATCTAAGTCAGAATGCGGGCAAGACCAGCGCCCAGGTTTCTTCCTTTCCAAACTGGGATGACAGTTTCTGCTTCTCGGTGCAGCTACTGGTGAAACAGACACGCCCCTTTGCAGCAAGGACAAAGGCCACCTGACCTTTCATAAAGCTTTCCCCATTGCTCCAGGCATTAACTTCGGTGCTTGCCTTTCGACCTCTCTCAAAGCAACTCCTAAACTGGTTTGTTTAAAGGAAAGCACAATCCCTTTCCCCAACCAGTCCTTTAAAATCTACTTGTTACTTGAATGGTCACAGATAAAAAATATATTTTTTAAAAAAGTATCAAGTTCAGTTTAGCAGACTATATCCCTAAGAGTGTCAAAATTTTACTGGATTGTAACTTCAAACTCTACTCTTGATTAGTAACTTATAAGAAAAGGCTATTTGAACCAGTACCACGAAGAAGTATTGAATTGAGGACTGAACCTGGGGCAAACCTGTTATCGTAGCAGAAAAATCGGTATCAAAGCTCCTTTATGGGAAATCAACTCTTTTTCCAGATTAAAAGAAGTCCACTCATCTCCCTAAACGAGGACACACCCATTAATTTTCCTTTATGGACTCAATAGCGAGCGGAGATGAAAGGGAGATGTTTTTAGAAAGGACAAATCTACCATTACTGAAATTAAAACGTATCCTTTGGGCCCTCTCCATTTATTCCAGTCTGGGGTGGGGAGGGCTACAAGCAGCAGCAAGTTACAGATAGATTTAGTAAGATGTATGCTACCCATATCTAGTTGTGTGTGTTGGGAAGTCTAGCAAAAGAAAAAAACCTTAAGAACTAGAATGTAGTGTCGGTCAGCATAGCTGCTGAAATTCATGTTCTAGAGGTAAACCTAACAGAGCTAACAGAATTCAGTCAACACAAACAAGAGCCTTCAAAGTTAATGTCCCACTTCCTGAGCACTGCAAAACAAGACAGTGGACGCTACTGCCATTTCAGCATAGGCACACTAGAGAAAGAGTTGTCAAGGGTGGTGCCAGTGCCAGCCACTATCGGTTTATAGCTTGTAACCAGTCCTGACATCACTATCAAGCCTGACTATTGAGCACCTGTTTCCAGTTGAGACACCACAGCTGCTGTCCTATTAGCATGCATGATTTGAGGGGAAGACCCGAGTGTTTTAAATCATCAATACAAAGTGGAGAAAACAATGGTCATTCAGAGCCTGTCTCACTTGGGGACATAGATCCTTTTGTCCAGTCTAACAGAAATATATAATACGTTTTCCAATCTCATGAGTTAATTTTTAAAAACAGGATCTCAAACAAAAACCAAATGCACACAAGTAACCTAGAAGACAGGATGACCTCCAAAGCATGTGAGCGTAGCAGAGTTGTTAGTGCAGGTTAATATATTCAAGAGGCTGTGTTACATAATGTACCGAAGCTAAAGTTTTAAAAGACCCCTTCCCAGCAATATTCACAAAACTTAATCTAAGAAAAGCCCAAATGTTACTAGGAATGTAAGACTTAAAGTTATAAACCCCTAAAAATAGAAGTGCATGGTGGAAACACTGATAGGTCTCTTTACTAGATGAACAGAAACCTTGTTAAAATTGGACATTTGAACAAACCCACCAAAGCAAACAGAATCTTTACCCTCATTACCAAGTTCACAACAATCAAGTTAACCATCATGAAAGATAACAATCCAACTGCTACTTATGTTCGAGCTTTGCATTTTTGGCCAAGTACTAAAATCTTCAAATTCTTTAACACATAGTGCAACAGTGAAATGACTCTGCCACTGGGTGTTTTTTTTTTTTTTAAATAACACAGTAAGAATATTCCTTAAAGTGTCTTAAAAACCAGAGTAAAAATATTCCTTAAATAACCATTTGTTCTAGGAACATCTGCCAGAAAGCCATGTTGTCCAAAAACACAAAAATGCTGTAATTAAAAGAAAGTAAACCACACACGTAAGATATTGAGGAAGCAAATCTAGATAAAAGCAAGTTAAACTGCATTAATTTTTCAGCTTCTTAGTGCATGAAGGCCCCTACCCTTTGCTCCCGGAAGTTCACGGTAACAGAATATGGAGGCTCCAACTTACAGATCTAACCCGACTTTCATATGGCATGTAAAGTCTGTTATCATAGGCCTCCTGAATGCATGCTGTCTCTAGTGCTGCTGGGCCCCTTAAACTCCGGCGTTAAGCAACATGAGCAGTAAGCAGGGGCACCAGTAAAAAGACAAAAGCAAACAGAATCATGTGGAAGCAGCATTCAGCACAGGCTGTGAAGTAATGGAGACAGAACCAGGAGAAGGTGTGTCCTGTAGCTGGCCTGGGCGGCCCCAGGGAGGCGTGCAGAGGGATCCTACTCAGCAGCAGGAAGCACAGATGCACTGCATCCCACGCTTCTATGAAGAAATGGGCAGATAGGTGTATGAATGGGAAAATGTCCTCATCCCAAATAAAAACTCAGCATGGTTCATGAGACCTGAATGCACATTTTATGGCATAAAAGAATTTCAATTGTTTTCATAAAGGAAAAATCTCAAGTCTTTTGTGAATGAGTTTCACATTAACTGGTACTTTATTTGCTTAAAACCTAAACATTGTCAGTTTGAGAAGAAATCCACTGTGATGTATAGTACTTGCCATTTAAATCCTCAGGTTATTTTTTTGACCCTTGGTAAAATTTTATCCAAGAAACAATAGATACATATATATCTTAAAACATGAATCATTAGAGAATGAAATAGGAAATCAAGAGTGATTTAAGTTTTGGCGGCCCTTGTTTTTTTTCTTTTCTAAGTTTCTTAAAGACTGTAGCAGGATAAAAGGATCACTGGCTCTGAGTCTCTTTGAGATAACAAGTGATGAAAAAAACAAAACAAAAGCACCCCCCAAACAAAGTCAGGTAACCCCATCCCGTTCTGCCCCCAAGGTAAAAAATATGGATACTTTTAGTAACAATTCAGAATTCATCTTCTTTTCCTACCTGCCCCATCAGTGGAAGTTTAGTCATGATTTTTTTAGACATCTATACTTGTGTATATAGATATATAAACTTGTATTAGATGACAATTGTTTTTTAAAAAGTCCAAGTAGAGAAAGAAGCAATCATTTTTAACTAAAACGCTTCTATGTTTTTTGATTACTGCTCAACTTACTACCATTTAGCAAAAAGCAACATTTCCATAGTGTTCATCTCAAACCTTGTTTTACAACTGTGGTATACCTTCCATTAAAAATAATAAGAAGAAGCAGTCAATCCAGTGATTAATCTGACACGGCTTTCATTGGAAAAGGGGGGAAGAGAGGGTGGTGGCAAAGAGAAGACCAAGAGACAAAAAGGTAAATTAAACATACAATGGTTTCCTTAAAAAAAAAAAAGAGAAAATGTTACTTTTAACAAAAGGAAAAAAAGCACTGAAAGCCCATGAGTCAAGCCATAGCCAAAACCATGTTCTATCTTAAGTAGGTTTTCTTTTTTTTCCTTTTTCCCCCTCTTTTTTTTTAATAAAATCTCTCCCTAAACCACCATCACTTTTAATCCTCCCCAGATGGGGCTTCATCTTCAGACCCTTCATCCCCAGACTTCTCAGGTGGAGGGCTTGCACATGTTTTCTTTTCTGGAGGGCTTTCCGGTTCCTCGTCTTCTTCTTTGGGAGAAGGAGTCTTTTCCTTTGAGGCCTTTGAAGCTGTGGGGCGGCCCACTCTCCCTTTGCCTTTCACAGGACTTGGCGTCACTGAGAGAAGAACCAATGTGGGGAAGGGAAGAGAAGAAAATGTCTTTAATTAAAATAAGCTACAACCCCTCCCCGTGCCAAAACCAATCTGTAAGATGAAATCTATAAAGACAGCACCACAAAGCTTACTAAAACTCGGGGTGGACACTGGTTTGTAATCACTTTTTACCAGCACTGCTGTAATCTTGTTAGCAGTAATGCTTATAATACAGCAATAGGTTGTACAGAAACTACACATCATTCTTAGTGGCTTGTGAAACTAAAAGCTGTTTAAAAAGTGGGTCAAGAAAAAGGAAGGATATGACAATCTGAGTAAAAACGGAAACCATCAAATAACTTTGATAGTTCCAGGATTCCCAATAAGAGTGATGAGTAAAAGGTTTAAAAATCACCAGTTCTATTTGCCAGAATAAAAAAAGCAAATCTAGCTTTCTGATTTAATGACAAACTTAGCTCTGACTAGGCGAGTATCTGACAGAAACCACAAGGGAACAGGGATAATGAAGGCATGTCATCAAGTGTGGTTTGATTCTGCTAGCACAGCGGATGGTGTAGGGATCAGAACCCTAAACGTATTGCGTAGATGTGTGTTCCCACAATTTCAAGCTTTCACTAGCTGCTGGGATTGGGATCTTGGTGGAGAAGAAAAGGCAGTGACAGCTATGCTGACACACTATTTCTAACACCTTACCTAACACACTTAGGTCATTCCCAAATCTTGCTTATGTACGAGAACAGTGCTAAGCCAGCAGACTCTTATACAGACTTAAGTCCTTATTACTAAATAAATGATATTTCCAGGTGTATGTGTAGAAGGCAGGATTCTTTCTGAATTAGTGTATTCTTTATTAACTATGTGGCCAATGCCAAGCCCTAATGAAGAATTTCTGTAGAGACAGATTATTGGTTTTTGAAAATGTTTAAAGCAGTAATTTAATTTCAATTCACCTGTAGCCTTTAGCCTGGGTTTGGGCATTTTCTTTTCTTTTCTCTCAGGTTTGGACTTCTTAACCATCTTTTTGTTTTTCTTTTTTGAACTGCCATAGTCACTATCATCATCGTCTTCCATTAGAAAATCTTCATCGCTGCCGGAATCTTCTGAGAGGAAAGAAGAATTTCAACGTCCAACTTAATGTATACATCCTTGCAAGTGAACAAAGGGAGAGAGTGCTAAGAATGACTAGAGGATGGGAGTTGGGAGTCAAATACTCTTGGATATTATTTGTAGGTATATTACCAATTTGGTTGGAGTTGTCACTGGCCCCACCTGTAAAAATGGGTTTAGCATGTACATGAGGGTTACATGACTGACTTGTTTGAAAAGTAGCTTGAAAACAGGAAGAGACAGAATTTAATCTGAACAAATTGAAGCCATCAAACAACTTTTGGTAGTTATATCATTCCCATATAGTACTGATGAGACCAGGGAAATGAAACGAAACTGACTTGGTGTGTTTGGTCCAACTATGAATAAATGAAACAAGGAAACTACATACAAAGCAATAATGCACATAACTAATTAATCTGAGTAACCTGTGAAACATGTAAATTCTGTTATTAACCCTTTTCTCAGGGAAAAAGGTCTATACCCTTCTCCACCAGGCCAAAATACAAATCCTAATCACAACACTGACCATGTAACTTTAACTGCTCATTAATTATTTGCGTACAAATGATGGGCAGCATAATGATGACAATCTTTGAACCTTTTAAAGTATCAACAGATGTCAAAACTGCCATCTCTTCTAGCAGTGAGTGATTTACAGGGCCGTCTGTGACATTCAGCATCTGCCAACACGCCCAAGCACTGGAGGTCCCAGCCCAGCATCATGACAAGGAGCCGGCGGTACATACTCTCCTGGAACGGCGCCTCGTCCTCCTCCTCTGGCTCCTCCTCGCTGCCTGCGTCCTCCATGAGCATCTCCCTCTGCTTAGAAGCTGCTTTAGAGGCCGCCTGCCGCTGTTGGCGCACAGCTTTATGATCTTCTTTTTCATCTTCGCTGTCCTCTGCAATATCAAAGGTATGATGCAAGAGTTGTGTTTATTTCACAGCTAACTAGAAAAGCCAATACAGTGGTCAATATGATATAACCAGCTTTATTTCATTAAAATAAGGGTAAAGTCTATCCTCTAAAATTCCTACAAGAGGAGCTAAAATTTAAAGAATGCACTTGAATAAGATTATGTACCCCACTATTACATGTAAAATAACTTATGCATGTGGTTTTGAGTAATAATAAAGCTGAACTTAGGTGTGAACACATGCTTCCTATAACATACTTTAAACTTATATCATTGCTTTGCCCTAAAATTCTCAATTATATTTAAATATATGTTCAGTTTTTAGAATCTGAAGTTAAATATTTTTAAATAGTGGAAGAGGGTAACACTATCTTCCAATTATATTTATTCTAAGATACAAAACATTTGTAGACCCTAAAATTAAGCAAAACTATCCTTAATTTTCAATGAGTGAGATGTGGCCATTTTAGAGGGGATTGAAGGGAATCTTTAAAGCACATATTTAAATTAATTAGTTCTTAATACAAGCTTATAAAATTACTTTCATATGCTATAGTCTATTAATTAAAACAAAATTCAACAGAGTTGTTTGTGAATAAATCTGGTCAGAGGGCAGCTGCCAGCCTACTGGCTCTAGATCAAGGTATATCTGTGTTGGTCTCTACCTACAGCCCTTTTCCTGGACTTGAGACTCCCTTATTCTGTTCAAGTTTAGCTGTTTCTTTTCTGGAAGCACTTGTAGTCCTATAAGCCTTGCCTTGGTCTGTGTTAAGTCATCACTTTCACTGCCAGAAACCTCTCATTTAGAGACAAATAGACACAGGGAGTAAGAGCTGACTTGGTAAACTCAAAATTAAACCCACCTGGTAGGAGCTATGCTTAGCACTAGTGCAGTTATTTCTCTTGAAGTGCTCAATAAGCTAATAAATGCAAGAGATTCAAATTAAAGTGCAGAAGGCAGATGAATAAAAGTGCATATATATTATAACATCGCTAGATAGTACAAAAGGTTAATATAATTTATTTTCAATTGTGACGGTCAGGTAGCAGACTTGAAAGGAATAAAAAGCAAAGCAGCCCAGTGAAGTGCGTTCAGGGGAACAATGTCTACCATCCACATATCAACTAAATAGCAGTGTAATTTTTTTTAAAGATTTTATTGGGGCATTGGGGGAGGGGCACAGTGCTGGGGAATTGGGGAAGGGGGCCAGCCAAGTTGTTGTTCTTCAATTTTCATTGTGGAGGGCGCCAGTCACCATCTGGCTTCCCATTGGCAGCTCGTGGCCTCTAAGCTCAAGGTGCTGTGTTCAATCTTAGTTGTGGGTGGGCGTAGCCACCATCCCATGTGGGAGTCAAACCAGAAGCTTTGTTAAGAGCGCATGCTCTATCCACTGAGCCAGTCTTAGTTGTGGGTGGGCATAGCCCACCATCGAACAGGCAATCTTGTTGTTACTCTAGCTGAGCCATCCTGCCACCTGTTGGCAGCTCAGCTCGGGCACAACATTCACTGGCCCATGTGGAAATCGAACCGGCGGCCCTGTTGCTCAGAGCTCACGCTCTAAGCCAATTCTTAACCAAATGAGCCACTTGGCCGGCCCCAATAGTAGTCTAGTTTTTGTTTTTTTTTGAGGGCAGTGTCACTGGCCCTCATATGTGGGACCCGAATTGGGGCCACTGGCTTCCCAACCCAGTGCTTAACCACCATGCCACTCGGCCGGCCCAATAGTAGTCCAGTTTTAAAGGGAGATCCAGAAAAGCAAATGCAGGGGACTGCAGGTCAAAACAAAAGTGGTTGGGAGCAATAGAACAAACTCTCAATTCTTAGAAGACTTAAATTAAAAAAATAATAAATGCAGGGCCGGCCAAGTGGCGCGGTGGTTAAGCGCTGGCTTGGGAAGCCAGCGGTCCCGGTTTGGTCCCACATATGAGGGCCAGCGACACTGTCCTCAAAAAAAACCCAAAAAAACCCCCCAAACAAAAAAATAATAAATGCCAACAAGTAATCAAGATTTAGTATTTTATTTGGCCATGGAATGTCCTCATCAATTCTTTTCAATTAAAATTCTTCTTTTTTTTTAAAGGATATTTATTGGGGGAACTGGGGAAGAGGAATGGTGTTGGGGAATTGGGGAAGGGGATCAGTCAAGTTGTTGTTCTTCAATCTTCGTTGTGGAGGGCGCCAGTTGACATGTGGCTCCCCGTTGGCAGCTCACGGCCTGAGTTCAAGCTGCTGTGTTCAGTCTTAGTTGCTGGTGGGTGTAGTAGCCACCATCCCAAGCAGGAGTCAAACCAGCAACCTTGTTGTTAGAGGAGCACGTGCTCTCACCAGCTGAGCCATCCTGCCACCTGTTGGCAGCTCAGCAACATTAAATTAAAATTCTTGCAAGCAAAAAAAAAAAAAGTGTTCCCTGTGGCTCCTGTTTCAAAGGATTACTTCCCAACTAAAGAAGAATAGGGCTGTAACTAACTTTTGTTTGCTTTTCTTTTTTTCTTTTTTGAGGGCAGTGTCACTGGCCCCCATACGTCGGACCGGAACCGGTGCCGCTGGCTTCCCAAGCCAGCACTCAACCACCGCGCCACTGGGCCAGCCCTGTTGTTTGCTTTTCAACCCAGAGTTGATCACTCCCCCTGCCCTTTTTTTTTTTTTTTAAGCTGAGCCAACCTGCCACCTGTTGGCAGCTCAGTGGCAGCTCAGCTTGTGCTGGGAATTGAACCGGCAACCCTGCTGCTCAGAGCTCGTACTCTTGAGCGAGCTCTTAAACCAACTGAGCCACTCGGCCAGCCCACTCCACTCTTTTTATGCCTCTACTTCACTTAGCATTATATATGTTCTTATTCTATTTAGTTTGATATCTTTTTGTTATTTGTTCATATAAATGTTTTTCAATCTTGACTGTGCAGAAAAATAACTTGTAAATACTTATATCCCACCTAGACTCACTGAATCAGAAATCCTGGGGTGGGAAGGAGTGTAAGTATGTTAAAAAAAAAAAACCCTTCAGGGCCAGCCAAGTGGCTCAGTTGGTTAAGAGTTGGCTTAGAGTGCGAGCTCTGAGCAACAGGGCTGCTGTTCAATTCTTAAATGGGCCAGTGACGCTGCATCCGAGCTGAGCTGTCGCTGAGCTGCCAACAGGTGGCAGGACAGCTCAGCTGGTTTAACAACAAGATTGCCTATTCAATGGTGGGCTATGCCCACCAGCAACGAAGACTAAACTCAGCACCTTGAGCTGAGCTGCTGCCCGGATAGCTCAGTGGATAGGGCGTGCGCTCTTAACAACAAGGCTGTCGGGTTCGACTCCCACATGGGATGGTGGCTACACCCACCCAACTAAGATTGAACACAGCACCTTGAGCTAAGAGGCCACGAGCTACTGACAGGAAGCCTAATGGTGACGGGGGCCCTCCACAAAACCAAGATTGAAAAACAACTTGGCTGATTCCCTTCCCCAATTCTCCAACACTGTCCCCCCCACCCCAATTCCCCAATAAAATCTTAAAAAAAAAACAAAACAAAACCCAAAACCTTCACAGGTAACTGTTATAAACCACCAGGGCTGCGAATTGCTATGAGCTCTTCAAAGATGGAAACACCTCTGTAATGCCAGTATTTACAACAGCACCAGGCATTACTATAAAACTGCTTATTAAAGAGTCCAATGAATAAAGAATTATATCTATTACATTAACAATTGTTTGTTACCTGCTGAGTGAGAATCATCTTTCTTGGTCTTCACATCTTTTTCTTCTGAGTCCTCACTACAAGGGGAAGGAGTAAAAAGTTTGAAAGTTATTAGATCAAAATCTAAGTGAACACAGATCTCTGGTATCTGACTATGAAGAACACTGAAGAAAACATCCTTTATACATAAAATAGTCAAACAGATGCTAAGGAGTAAAGTTGAGTCTATTATTTCCCTATTTTACAGTGATGTTGGTGAATAAGCAAAATTTTATCTACTTTAGGAAACCACAGCTTCCTAAGATGCCCAAGGGAAAAAAGGTATCTCAATAGAGGCTGAAAATTACTCACCTGTGGATAAGGTTTAGTTCATAAAAAAAAAAAAAAAAAAAAAAAAATCCTTTGTTGTTAGAGGAAGAATACAAAAATACTACAATTATATAATGTCTCAATGGTGGTAAAGTAGGCAAATAAATGGAGAGCACCAAATACAGATGCAAAAAAACACCTAAATTATTAAAGGAAATTGGAATTCAGTTAAATTATAATATGCCTAAAAATTTAACTAAAGCAAAATGAAAATAAAAATTAAGTATTTTTTGCCTCCAATATTTCTATGCATCAGAAACATAAGCACATAGGTCTGCCTTGTATCAGAGAAAGTGAGCTCAAGGTCACTGGAAAGGGGCGGCTGGTTAGCTCAGCTGCTTAGAGCACAGTGCTCACAACACGAAGGTTGCCAGTTCAATCCCCACAAGGGCCACTGAGATGAGCCCTCCACAACTAGATTGAAACAATAACTACTTGACTTGGAGCTGATGGGTACTGGAAAAACACACTGTTCTCCAATTAAAAAAAAAAAAATGTCACTGCAAAGTAAAATAAGGAAGAGTTTCAAAGTTTTATAAAACAATTTTTAAAGTCACAAAGATGCATATTTCATGTCCTCACAAATCTTAACTCGGAAATCTGGGTTTTAGTGTCCCATCTTTGTCATTAGTTTTATGATCTCAGGAAAATCACTTGGTATCCCTCTTCAGTACTAAAATTTTATGATTCCATGAGAAATTCTGACAAACAAACAAACAAACAAACAAACACTCATACATAAAAACTGCCTTTATAGCTTTCCTTTCTCAAACAGCAGGTCTTCTTAATCTCTTTTGGTATTTCCCATAATCTAGACCACACTCAAATGACAAGCTACTGAACCCAAGATTCCTAAATTAAGAGAAAACCAAACATTTCTTTACTAAGTAATCTGATCCAAGAATCAGACTGTAATTCTGAAACCTGTGACTGTTCTATATAAATGTTTTTATGCAAAACAAGCATTCAATTCACAAGTCTATGGACAATGATAAAGAAATAGAAAATTTTCGATAGTTCTTGAGTTTATAGAAACCATTAATTCTCGAGTCCCATTACAAGTCAAGTAAAAGCTGAACGATCAAGTAGAGACCAAGAGAAAAATCAACACCATAATATAGTCTAAGGGAATAAACATAAAAGACTCTTACTATAAATGGCAATAAAAGCTATGTTTATTTTAAACCGTTCCTGACACTTGAGAGGAATAATAAATAAAACCAAATGACTATAACAAGGAGAAATTTAGCTAGACATCAATTACATTGAGGAGACATTGTAACAGGCCACAAAGAAGCTCATTCCTAGAAGAAATATAACTTGTTAGCCAAATATAATGAAAGATACTTCTAAGTTGGGCTGCTATATAAAACTGTATTAGAGAGACACACTGTGAAACTATGGAAGACCTTCCCCACAATATAACTTTGCATTATTTTTCTTCAAAACCACATTTCTGAAATTCTCCAGGAAAGAAAATAGTAGAGGTTAACGGTACAAGCAAACAATAAAGAAATACTGCATTTAGTATATATTTAGTATTGCTATTTCTACAAATTTACCATCCTGTAAATGGAATGAATGGAAAGACTTTTGCCTGGGGTTTTATTATAGTGATTTTAGTGCTTGAAGATAAGTATTTTAGAAGAACTAGTAAAAAAATTATTACTTCATATCTTTGAACTTCTCATACTTAAAAAATGGACTTCGGAGTCTAACAGACATGGTTTCAAAACCTGTTGGTCTGTTTGATGGGTAACTCTGGATAAATCACTGAATCCCTCTAAGTTAATACTACTTTCCCTAATAAACATGTTGTAAGAATTAAATGCTAATGAATATAAATTAGCACATAATAGAGACTAGCACGTGTCATCTATGGTAGCTATCACCACCATCAAGGTGGTCTTGCAATTATGCCACACTGAGTGTAATAATGTATGTGTATACTTTTAAGAGCAGAGGCAAAAGTTATAATATCCTGGTTTCATGAGGCCATTTTAGTTAAAATTACAATTCGCCTCAACTCATTTATAAAACGAAAGGAAAGGAAACTGCCCAAAATGATTCAATTACCTAAACGAAAGAGAATTGATTATAGACAGTAAAACTCGGCAGACTATAAAACTTAAAATTCTATAAGCTTTACTTATGAGTCTACCAGTGATTTGCGACTTGAACCGGAAAGGTCCACTCGTTACTTGCTATCACTACAATGAAAATGTCAATACTAACCTTAGGTAACAAATTACATAATTAATCTTTCTGCTTATGTACAGAGGTTTGGGTAGCAACAAAGGCATTCTTGGAGATCACCTTGGATTCTAGGTTGAGTCCAGGCAAGCCAAGACCTTAGAGAGGCTAACCTCTAGACTCAGAAGCACTGCCTAAGATGAAATATACAAAACTAACATTAAGTAGACCATAAGTGCCTTCCCAAAATAAAACGAAGATTCCACCAATTTAGAGATCAGAAACTACCCTCCTCTCAGAGTGGTAGACAGTGTAAGCAGGAACAAATTAACAATGCCTCTTACCTATCTTCCTGTGAATTCTTTCCAGATCGCCTCTTATTTTTAGCTTCTCGGGGAGATGATCGAATTTTCTTAGCTGGAGGGCCTGAATCTCTTCCATAATCTTCATCTAAAAGGAATATTTTTCAAATTCAGTGAACTATATTATGATTTCTACTTGTAGAAATTACCACTGCATTTACTGATAATTAATTATTTGTCATGCTATTTAAATGGTCAGGACGTAGGAGGTCCCAAATAATTTTCTTTCCTTTAAAAAAATTATTTTTCTGTCCCTGTCCAACCACCTTAACTCAATCATTTCTATTTTTGCATATTACCCACTAGTCCTCATATGTATTTTAATACATCTATAGCTAAATACCTCATCATTTTTTATCCTACCCTTTTATTAAAGATTTCCCCATGTTTCCACACATTCATATTAATTTGAAAACTATGAGAGTAATATGGTTATATTATAAGCATTTTAGAATGTAAAGATCCCACAATTCTATAATCCTAATACAATTTCTGTTATCAAATTATTTTTAAATTAAAGTATTAAGTATAGTACTCTGGCACTTGAGGAAAATACTTCCAATTTCAAAAGCCTTATAAAACTAAAGAAAATTACCACCCTTAAAGGTGTTTATTTCCAAAATGGTTTATTTTACTACACCATTATATACAAGGGTGAGAATCTGGAAGCTGTCTAGGGCTTCAGCAATTAAGTGGTTGGATACTTATAAATTCTATTATGAAATATCATATGACCATTAATAGGAATGTTTCCAGTAACTTTTAATAACACGAAAAAGGTATTCGTAGGTGGGGGTGGGGTGGGAGAGGGACAGAACCCAAAAATTCTATAGCAAGACTTCAACGTAGTTTTTAAAAGAAAAAAAAAAAAAAGTTAGAAGTTTTTTCAACAAAATGGTTAAAATGCCATTTGCTGGCTATAGGAACTAGAGTCCAATCTTTGCCTCAAGTTCCCTTATCTGTAAAATGGAAATAATATAGATCCCATTTTAACAGGATTGTTTTGAGGGATTAAACGAATAAATACAAATATTTAGCAAGCATTTAATAAATATTAGTATTCCCTCTGGGAGGTTGCATTATATGTTATTTTTTTACTCTTCTTTATACAGTTCTGCATTTTTTTTTTTTGTTTGAGGGCAGTGTCACTGGCCCTCATATGTGGGATCCAAACTGGGGCCAGGCCGCTGGCTTCCCAAGCCAGCGCTTAACCACCACGCCACTCGGCCGGCCCCAGTTCTGCATTTTTAAGTTTTCCCAAAGTGTACATATTATCTTTATAAAGTAATACTAGATTTAAAAAAAAGAATAGTAAATGCACCTGGAAAACAATGAGATTATAGGCATATTCTAAAGCAACCTTTTATTGCTAATATTTGAGATATATTACTCATTCTATGATAAATCCGTTCACAAATCAACACTGTTTCACAAAATACTCTCATCTTAGTTATTTTACTATACAAAAACTAAAATATTCCCTATTTATAAGGTACAAGTTTTAACTGTGATTATAGCAGAAGATATATTAACAAACGCTGCATTTAGAATCATTGCACATTTAAACTTTGAACTCCAAAACTAGTAAGAAAAAAATTATTCAAGTGTTTTTATCAATGATTTACTAAGAAAAAGTTAAAATCCATTCAAGTTCAACTTTTGTGTTGGGTGACACAGATCCTGATATAATTTACATACATAGGCTAAAAATAAAAAATAAAACTATTCTAAAAGCATAATAAAAAAGTACATAAGCGGTGATTCTTCCTACTAGTAGGGCCCAATTTATAATTTATTGAAATCGTAAAACTTACCAGCATCATCAGATTCCTGAAACTGTGAATAATCAACGACCTTCCTATTTCTGTAAAAAGAGATTCTAAGATCATAAAAAAGTACATAGGACTTTCTAAAATATTAGAACACGTTTTTCACAAACAGAATTTGAACTAGCTCTCTGAAGATTATTTTTCAATAAGCCCTCACCTCAGCCAAAAAGCTTCACATTTTGTCACAGGAAAGTATTTCAAACTACAATTCTTATATTGCTCATCTCAGTGATAGCTCAAATATTATTCTTTGCTACAAAACAACCTTCCACCTCCCCAAATATATATATAAAACAAAATAAACCAAACTCCCATTTGTATTTTATACAGAGATACCACATGTACACAAACTGAAACTGTGAATGTTATTTTTTCTTATTGCTATATACAAGAGTACTCCTGAGTTTTCTTCAAGCAAAGTGATTTTTAAATATAATTACATTATAATATACAAATTATGGTGACAGTAACTTATGCCTTACAAAAAAAAGGAAGAAAAAAATCTATCTATTCAAAAGATGCTTTTTAATAAAGGGTCTGTAATTAAGAAAAATACAAGTCTCACAAATCCATGTATCTAAATGACCCCATGTTAACCACGTCCTACTAGGTAAGGCATCTTTTTAACATCTCCGACAAGCCTTAATTCCATTTTCCTATTTCATATTCTAAGTCTAGAAGTTTAAAATTCTTTCTCTGGATATATATATATGAGCTTCTATGTAAAGTATACAGATAGCCTGACTTTCAAGAGCCTTAGATGTACTGTAACTAAATGAATACTGAACAAGTGAACTGAAAGGATTGAAAGAAACATGCCATTAAACCTGAGCTGAGGGATATTCCTGATTTTATAGATTAAGACACCAGTTAAATTCAAAGACAAGATGGTCAAAATTCAAGCACAGATATAACTTCTATATAATCTGCAAAAATGAAAGGAGTAGGGGTGAATTCTGAAAACACATTGGGGCTTAGATGTGGAGGAGGGTATAGCCACAGCCTTGGCTTTAGAGAAAAAAAGAAAAGCTTTCTTAAGGGATTTTGCCATCTGTTTGTCTTTAATCTACCAACAATGAATTATCCTACCAACAATGAATCATCTTCTCAATTTACTGCCTCAATTAAGTCAAGATGCAAACCTATAAAACATGCTCCAACTACAGTTAACCTGTAAACAACATGGGTTTGAAATGCATGAGTCTACTTATCTGTATATTTTTAACATCTTGTAAACAGATGACAAACTTACGGTATTGATAAATGCAGTCTAGTACTGTAAATATATTTTCTCTTCCTTACTTTATTGCAAGAATACAGTATACATAGGAGGTCTGACAATTAAGTTTGCGAACTTGTTACAACGATGTTATTCTTTTTTTATGTCAGAGAGACTATTCACTATGAATGTGTACCAACTGGACAGTTGGTAACCAAGTTTACTATTTGGAAGTGCTGACAAGGCTGCGTGAAAAACTTAGACGAAAAAGACATGAACTTTTCATCAACGATTCATGGCTCTTGCATCATGACAATGCACCAAGCTCACACAATGAGAAACGTTTCTCACCAACGAGAAACGAAGGCTGACAATTAAGTCTGCGAATATATCCTAGAAAAAGTGCTACATACCTCATTGCTGAATATCACTACAGTCACCTTTGAAGTGCTCCCTTTAGGAAACTATGCACTAACACCAGTTTCTAGACCACCCTTCAAAGGAATTTTGGAACTCTTTTTCTGGAATGGCCATCAGAGCTGATGTCATATTACCCTTGATGTCCTGAATGTCATCAAAATGTCTTCCTCTCAATATTTCCCTTATCGTCGGGTAAAGAAAGAAGTCATTGGGAGCCAGATCAGGTGAGGAGGGAGGGTGTTCCAATACAGGTATTTATTTACTGGCTAAAAACTCCCACAGACAGTGCCGTGTGAGCTGGTGCATTGTTGTGATCCAAGAGCCATGAATTGTTGGTGAAAAGTTCAGGTTGTCTAACTTTTTCACACAGCCTTTTTAGCACTTCCAAATAGTAAACTTCGTTACCAACTGTTTGTCCAGTTGGTACAAATTCATAATGAATAGTCCCTCTGACATCAAAAAAGGTTAGCAACATTGTTTTGACTCGATTTGGATGGAACATTTTTGATCATGGAGAACTGGCTGACTTCCATTGTGTACTTTCATGCTTTGTTCTTGGGTTGTATTGGCACACCTACGTTTCATCACCAGTGATAACACAGCCCAAAACATCATCTTGCCTCTCCAAAAGGTCTTGGCAAACTTTGACTCTCCTTTGCTTTTGTTTATCAGTGAGCTCCTTTGGAAAAATTTTTGCACACACCTTTCTCATGCCAACATTTTCAGTTAAGATTTTCCTGTTTCTCTACTGATGTTTACTTGGTCTGCTATGCTTCTCACAGTCAGCTGACATTTTTTACGCACAATTCAAAATTTTTGCAATGTTTTCGTCAGTTCTGCTCGTTACTGGCCGCCCTGACCTCTCTTCATCAGTGAACATGTTCTCTCCCCGCCAAAAAAACGTTTTATCCATTCGTACACTGCCATTTTCTTCATGGCATTATTCCCATAAACTTGGACTAACATGTCCCTGAATTTACTTCCACTCTTGCCAAGTTTAACAAGAAATTTAATGTTTGTTCAATGCTCTAATTCAAGCTCAGACATTCTTGTGATGGCACACAAAAACACGCAATAATGAACACCACTTAGCAAGACACCACCACACGTTGACATGAACACAGCTGTTGAGACACCGATATACCAAGGTTATGAAACCTTACTGAGCTGTTTGTACAGTGCTGCCAATGTAAGTGTAGGGTGGCAAGTTCGTGAACTTAATGGTCCAACTGTGTATGTAGCACTTTTTTAAGGATGAGTTTGTAAACTTAATTGTTATACCTTGTATAACATACAACTGTTAATTGACTGTTTATCAGTAAGGCTTCCACTCAAAAGCAGATATTAGTAGTTCAGTTTTTGGGGAGTCAAAAGTTATACTCCGGGGCCGGCTGAGTGGCGCATTAGTTAAGAGCTGACTTGGGATGCCAGTGGCACCGGTTCGAATCCCACACGAGGGCCAGTGACACCGCCCTCTACAGCTAAGATGGTGAACAACAGCTGGGCTGCTGAGTCAGGTGACGGCATAGCTGCAGCCCCTGTTGCAGTGGGCTGCCATAGGCTACAGTTGAGTGGCCGGCAGCCAGTGTGACCTACCAAGAGTCACCGTGAGCCGCCAAGAGCCGCTGGGAGCAGCGGTCCAGAGGCCAGCCACCGATCTGCCTCACCTGAGAAGAGCGCAATGATGATACCAACACGGGCCATTGAAGCAACGTCCTCCACAACTAGACTGAAGAACAAAAGGATAGCAACTTGTCTGTTCCCTTCCCCAATAAAAATCTTTGGGGGAGGGGCCGGCTGAGTGGCTCAGTTGGTTAAGAGCTCGCTCAAGAGTGCGAGCTGAGCTCTGAGTAACAGCTGTTCAAGGCCAGCCCGAGCTGAGTTGCCGCTGAGCTGCCAACAGGTGGCAGGATGGCTCAGCTAAAAACAAAACAAAACAAAACAAAAAAATCTTTGGGGGAGGAAAAAAAAAAGTTATACTTGGATTTTTTTTTTTTAAAGATTTTATTGGGGAATTGGGGGAGGGGAACAGCGTTGGGGAATCGGGGAAGGGGAACAGACAAGTTGCTGTCTTTTTGTTCTTCAGTCCAGTTGCGGAGGATGTTGCCTCACTGTTGGTATCGTCATTGCACTCTTCCCGGATGAGGCAGATCGGTCGCTGGCCTCTGGATGTCGCTCACCGCGGCTATTGGCAGCTCACGCTTGGCTGCCAGCCGCTCACGCTGGCTGCGGGCCACTCATTGTAGCCTATGGCAGCCTACTGCAGCAGGGGCTGCAGCCCACACCATCACCGGGGCTCGCACAGCCCAGCTCCAGGTGGAGCTGTTGTTAGCTGTAGAGGGCAGTGTCACTGGCCCTCATGTGGGATCTGAACCGGGGCCGCTGGCATCCCCAAACCAGCGCTTAACCAATGCACCACTCGGCTGGCCCTATACTTGGATTTTTGACTGTAAGGGGATTGGTGCCCCTAGTGTTGTTCAAGGGCCAAGTGTATGTTTTTTTGTAAGTTGAGTTTATATGTCAAACATACCATTCTATTAGAAAAGAAAATTTAAAAAACATGACTGTTGGGGCCGGCCAAGTGGCTTGTTGTTTAAGAGTTGGCTTGGGAGTGCGAGCTCTGAGCAGAAGGGCTGCTGGTTCGGATCCCACATGGGCAGTGATGCTGCGTCCTCTACAGCTAAGATGGTGAACAATAGCTCGACCTGGAGCTGGGCTGCCGTGAGTCGCAGGTGATAGCACAGGTTGCAGCAGGGCTGCAGCGGGCTGCCATAAGCTACTGTGAGTGGCCGGCAGCCATTGTGAGCTGATGTGAGCAGTGGTCCAAGGGCAGGCGACGGATCTGCCTCAGCAGGGAAGAGCACAATGATCATAATACCAACATGGGCCAGTGAAGCGACGTCCTCCACAACTAGACTGAAGAACAAAAGGCCAGCAACTTGTCTGTTCCCCTTCCCCGATGCCCCAATAAAATCTTTAAAAAGAAAAACATGACTATTAATTTCACTTAGGTGATGTACCCAGAGTAGTCAAAATCATAGATACAGAAAGAAGAATGGTGGATGTCAGAAGCTGCGGTGGGAGAAATGGGGATTATGGTATATGTAGTTTTAGTTTTGCAGGAGAAAGAGTTCTGGAGATTGGGTACACAACAATGTTAATGTACTGGGTTGTCGGAAAAGTCATGACGTATTTTTCTAAGTTTTTCATTGCAAAAATGCGTCATGACTTTTCCGACAACCCAATATTTAACACTACTGAACTGTACACTTAAAAATGGTTAAGATAGTAAATTTTGTTATGTTACTACAATTAAAAAAAAAGGAATAAAATAAAAATATTATGTTTCTTCAAAAAACCAAAGTAGGGGGCTGGCTGAGTGGCATGGTGGTTAAGCGCTGGCTTCGGAAGCCAGCGGCCCTGGTTTGGGTCCCACATATGAGGGCCAGTGACACTGCCCTCAAAAAAAAAAAACAAACAAAAAAAACAACCCAAAGTAAGGGGCTGGCCGAGTGTTAGCTTGGGAGTGCGAGCTCTAAGCAGCAGGGCTGCCGGTTCGGTTCCCACATGGGCCAGTGACACTGCACTCTCTACAGCTAAGATGGTGAACAACAGCTCAACCTGGAGATGGGCTGCCGTGAGCCGCCATAAGTAGCCGTCCAATGGCCGGCGACTGACTGCATCAGCTGGGAAGTGCACAATGATCTTACCAACATGGGCCAATGAAGCGATGTCCTCCATGACTAGACTGAAGAACAAAAGGACAGCAACTTGTCTGTTCCCTTCCCCCAATTCTCCAATGAAATCTTTAAAAAATATAAAAAAACAAAGTATTTTGAGGGGGTGGGCTAAAAATCAAATGCTTCCCATGTTCTAGAAAAAGTGATTTTTAATGATAGATGCCATGAGAAACAGTATTATGATCATAACGCGAAGATGATAATTTTCTGTATTTCTTATGATCAAGGAAAACAGGACATGGAACCAGGTGAAAGAAAGTATCCAGAAAAGGGAGTTTTAAATCTTAATCTCTAATAATTAATGTATAGGTTGTGAAATTACAGGCATCATTATTCTATAGTAGCTTATCCATACTGGTGGGATCACCATAAAAATATGGCTATAATTTCTGGGTATCATAAATCAATAAAAACATCTTGAGATATAGCTTGGCTCTGGTGATTAGATTAAGATTCCCCAACGCTATTCGTTTCCCCCCAGTTCAAATAAAATCTTTAAAAAAATAAAATAGGGCCGGCCGAGTGGCACATTGGTTAAGGGCTGGTTTTGGGATGCCAGCGGCCCTGGTTCGGATCCCACATGAGGGCCAGTGACACTGCCCTCTACAGCTAACAACAGCTCCACCTGGAGCTGGGCTGTGCGAGCCCCGGTGATGGTGTGGGCTGCTGCTATAGGCTACAGTGAGTGGCCCGCAGCCAGCGTGAGCGGCTGGCAGCCAAGCGTGAGTTGCCAATAGCCGCAGTGAGAGACCATCCAGAGGCCAGCGACCTATCTGCCTCATCCGGGAAGAGCGCAATGACGATACCAACAGTGAAGCAACATCCTCCGCAACTAGACTGAAGAACAAAAAGACAGCAACTTGTCTGTTCCCCTTCCCCGATTCCCCAACGCTGTTCCCCTCCACCAATTCCCCAATAAAATCTTTAAAAAAAAAATAAAAAAATAAAATAAAATAAAATAAAAATGCTAAAGCGGCAAAAGAATAATTTAAATAAAAGTGATAACAAGTTTCATTCACAATGTCACTGATTTATACTAATAGTTTGGTTCATTTCCTGCCTTCTAAAGCTGCTATTTAAAACATACTATTTCCACTATTGGAGATTTACTTTAGGCTTGAAATGTTTTTGATCAACTTATTCCTACGTAACCTGGAAACTGACAAGATATATTGGGATAGACAACACTTCAAGAGCAATGTTTGAGTCTAAGGGAATCGGAAGTTCTATTCCTAGTTGAAAACAAAGAAACATCCTAATTCCTCAAAATACCATTACTTAAATTAACTGCCAAAGCTAACTTAACTCTTCAGTGTAAAATGAGCGTCAACAACTAAAACTGAGAGGACAAAACAAAATTTCAATATAGCATAGAGATTAAAAACACAGATTTTTGAAATTCGTTTAAATCCTAGCTCTGCCACTTACTAGTTGTATGTTCTTCAGCAAGTTACTTCCCTTCACTGAACTTCAGTTTCCTCACCTGTAAAATAGGAATAATAATACCTATCTCTCAAGATTGTTATGAGTGCCAGGTACACAACTATCCTATCAATAGCTATTATTATTTGTAAGCACTAACTCATTCTATCCTGAATATCACCGCAACCTTGAACACATAATTATTTGAACATGATTAAATCATTTTTAAAATATGGATGTCTTAGAATATTGGTTCTAATAACTTTTTTTTAAAAGATTTTATTGGGGAATTGGGGGAGGGGAACAGCGTAGGGGAATTGGGGAAGGGGAACAGACAAGTTGCTGTCCTTTGGTTCTTCAGTCTAGTTGCGGAGGACGTTGCTTCACTGACCCAGGTTGGTATCATCATTGCGCTCTTCCCGGATGAGGCAGATCCCTCGCCAGCCTCTGGATGGTCTCTCACTGCGGCTATTGGCAACTCACGCTGGCTGCCGGCTACTCACTGTAGCCCATGGCAGCCCACTGCAGCAGGGGCTGCAGCCCATACTGTTGCCGGGGCTCGCAGAACCCAGCTCCAGATGGAGCTGTTGTTAGCTGTAGAAGGCAGTGTTACTGGCCCTCATATGTGGAATTTGAACCACGGCTGCTGGCATCCCCAAACCAGCTCTTAACCACTGAGCCACTCAGCTGGCCCCTAATAACTTTTAAAAAGAATGTCTTATAAAGTTTGTTGCTCATTTCATTAAAATGAGAATACTAAAATACCCTTATTATAATATTATTTCCAACTTTATGATAAAGTTTGCAGGTTACCATTTAGGTCAGAGAAAGTGGCTATCTTAAAGCCACCATACAAGTTAGATCAATTTCTATCATTCAAATCAATTGAAGTTCCAGCTAAACACGTCTAAAAGTTCGCACTAGAAAAGAGAACTGTAACACAGTAAGAAAAAAATAATGTTTAAATACAAAATTTGGGACTACAAAAACTTCAGTTATGTGCCTGCTCCTATTTAAAAGCTGATGATAATCTATTTAAATTCTAAATGTGCCTTGGTCACAAATAACCAATTCCTGGATGATCACCTGAGGGCTGTGATGAGAAACCCCTACTTTTGTATCAAAGTGCAAAAAATGAAAGGTTAAGTGGGAAGCTAGACAAAACACTAAAAGATCTGTCCTTGGTACTCAAACGTTGATAACTCAAGCAAGTTTAGAAGCAATAGTACTTTTCCCCACTTAAAAAAAGATTTTATTGGGGAATTGGGGGAGGGAACAGCATTGGGGAATTGGTGAACAAATTGCTGTCCTTTGATTCTTCAGTCTAATTGTGGAGGATGTCGCTTCACTGGCCGATGTTGATATTGTGATCATTTAGCTCTTCCCTGCTGAAACAGATTGCTTGCCGGCCCTTGGACAGCTGCTCATGGCAGCTCATGCTGGCTGCGGGTTACTCATGGTAGCTTACGGCAGCCCATTGCAGCCATGCAGCAGCCTACGCAGTTGCCTGTGACTCACATCCGCCCAGCTCCAGATCGAGCTGTTGTTCACCATCTTAGCTGTAGAGGGCGCAGGGTCACTGGCCCATGTGGGATCTGAACCGGGGCCCTTATGCTCAGAACTGGCATCCCAAACCAACTCTTAATTAACCCTTCTTCCACTCTTACTCATCAACTTCTTTCTACTAAATACTGGTAAGTCTACCCTCCAAATGCTTTTTCTTTCTTGTAGCAGCAACCATCTAAGACCAAAAGATATTCTTGAAATGTGAGGTATGTAAAACCAACATTCTGAAGAGTCAAGGATTAGTTATTTCAGATGGAAATTACCACACCTTTGAGATACCATCTAACTTCTCAGCTTTACAGATGAAAAAAACTGAGACCACAAAATCCCAATTCTACTTTATAATAAACCTGCACAGCAAAATATGGAGAAAGGTAACAAGCAAGCTCCAGGTGAGGAAGAACTTTTAAACAGGAACTCACATTTAATTATTGACACCCTAAGCTTTATACCACTTAAAAAGCACAAAGCGGGCCGGCCGAGTGGCGCATTGGTTAAGCGCTGGTTTTGGGATGCCAGCGGCCCCGGTTCGGATCCCACATGAGGGCCAGTGACACTGCCCTCTATAGCTAACAACAGCTCCACCTGGAGTTGGGCTGTGCGAGCCCCGGTGATGGTGTGGGCTGCAGCCCCTGCTGCAGTGGGCTGCCATAGGCTACAGTGAGTGGCCCGCAGCCAGCGTGAGCAGCTGGCAGCCAAGAGTGAGCTGCCAATAGCCGCGGTGAGCGACATCCAGAGGCCAGCGACCGATCTGCCTCATCCGGGAAGAGCGCAATGACGATACCAACAGTGAAGCAACATCCTCCGCAACTAAACTGAAGAACAAAAAGACAGCAACTTGTCTGTTCCCCTTCCCCGATTCCCCAACGCTGTTCCCCTCTGCCAATTCCCCAATAAAAATCTTTAAAAAAAAAAAAAAAAAAAAAAAAAGCACAAAGCCATTTTCTCCATGCAAATAGAGCGATTTAGACAATCTACTACTTTAGCTCAGTCAAGCTGACTGTACTTCCGTTTTTACCCTGAAGAAGTTATGTTGTTCTGGTAAATGCAGGGAATAATACCAAAAACAACTTTGCGAACTTTCTATAATTTAACAAGTTTCTCATTAGGCACTTAAAAGTGCATTTGAAATCTGAGTTTTGAGAAACTCAAAATAGCTAGCATAGTTCTTTTCACCAATCACCTAGGTAGTAAAAAAAAAAAAAAAAAAAAAAAATCTCATTTCATCAGATCAATAAGATCCTGTAGGACAATGTTAATCTATAGGTCACTATCTACTATTGGGTCTAAAAAGGAATTTACTGGCATATAACCAGCACTTAAAAAGAAAAAACAAATAGAAAATATCAGAGAAAACTGTACCTAAGTAAAGTTCCTAAACTTGTTTCTGATGTTTGTGCTCTTGTGTGTAGGAAATTGCAATGTAAAATTTATTTCTTATTAGAACCTCATCAAAAAAGTCTGAGCTGCTGCTTTAGACTAAAAAGTGGATTAGAAAGATTTCCCAAGTTTTTAGTTTTACCTTTACAAAAAAAAACAACCCCAACTTATTAATCCACGGCTGCAAAAATAACATCTTCCTATTTAAATACCACTTTTTTTTTTTTTTTTTGAGGGCAGTGTCACTGGTCTTCATATGTGGGAACCGAACCGGGGAAGCTGGCTTCCCAAGCCAGCACTTAACCACCGCGCCACTCGGCCGGCCCCATAGTTTTTTAAATCACTTTTTTCAAGCTTAAGCACTCGTAAAACCTATCAAAGTTTGGAGGCCAGTATGTGTGTGTTGGGGATAGGTGATATGATACCAGATATATTATATGTACCAGAGCTACTGGACTTTAGACAATCTAATCCAATTTTACCCAAAACTTATCCTATCAACAAATGCTGGGCTAGCCAAGTGGCTCAGTCGGTTAAGAGTGTGAGCTCTGAGCAACAGGGTTGCCAGTTCAATTCCCACATGGGCCAGTGAGCTGGACCCAAGCTGAGTTGCCACTGCCACTGAGCTGCCAACAGGTGGCAGGATGGCTCAGCTGGTGAGAGCACGTGCTCCTAACTAAAAGGTTTCTGGTTGGTTGGCCACACCAGTGTCTATATTAAAGGCTGTTAGACTACTGGAAGTTACACTGATTCCCTCCGGCCAGCCGCTGTGTCCCTGTGCCTTACTGGTCCTTTGCAGACTCGCTTTATTGATTCATACAGGATTGGAAGGAGAGAGCTGCCCTGCCCCCATGTACCTTAGACAGATGCCCTTCTTAGGCACAATGCAAAGCAAACATTCGTTCTGTACTGTTAGAGCCAGATTCTGCCTTCTGAGTAGTTTCCTAATTGTCCAGTTTATGTCATCTTTCTGAGATATTAAAATCTGCTCTAGATACTTAGTTTGAACCACTCTAGGTCGTGAAATATATTGGTTTCTTCCCATCGTTACTGTAAAACCTTGTTGATGAACAATGGATTTCTCCCCCAATTTCTTTATGAAAGTGGTTGAAGATTGTCTTTCTTTGAGTGTAAGTTCTACCTTATCAGAAAGGGCGAGTTTGTAATGTTCAAAAAATAAAGTTCTCATTCAATTAAAATAAAAAAAATAAATAAAATAAATAAATAAAAGGTTTCTGGTTGGACTCCCGCTCAGCATGGTGGGCTATGCCCACCCGCAACTAATATTGAACCATGGCACCTTGAGCTGAGCAGCTGTGAGCTGTCCACAGGTGGCCGGATGGCGACTGGATTTGGAGTTGAGCTAGCTGCGCCCCCCACAACTAAGACTGAAGGACAACAACTTGGTTGTTCCTCTTCCCCAATAAAATCTTAAAAAAAAAAACACCCAAAAAACAAACAAACAACCAAATGTCCCTAGAAAGGAATGACTGAAAAACCTTTCATGATCTCCTAAGGCAGCCTATAAGAAAACTCCAATAATGTAAGTTTTCAAGGTGAAATCGGCTCTCAAGTCCGCTCACTGTTTCTATCTTGTCTACCTCCTGGCATTACTATGGTCTAAATCTAACCCCTTCCCCACAAAGCAGCTCTTAAAATTTAAGTTTCTGCTTTCTTCTTCCAGGTTTCTCTAATGCTTCCTCATGACGTATTTCAAGCATCCTCAGGACCTGGTTGCTTCCCTACACACCACACTCAGATTTAGTAAAGTCTATCAATTCCAAGCAGTGTCCCCATCTAAACACAGTATGGTTTTAAAAAGGTGTGGGGATGGGGGGCAGATCAGAATTACGACCTTCCTCTTCCTATTCTACTTTATACTTCTACTAATTCAATCCAAGACCTCAGTTACATTACACAATGGACTGGATATTGCAATAACAATGACTAAAACCTCCTTTTCCCAAAACCTGAAACCTTTTTGTATACTGATACTTCGACATATATTTTTTCTTTCCCAAATTCATATTATTAACAAACTTCATCAGCATGGGCCAAGAAGAAAGCCCTTTAAAGGCATCAGTGGATATCTTCTCCTAGGTTGACATTAACCAGCCTTCTCTGGGTATGGCTATTGAGGTACAGTCCATCATAGTGAACTATGATTCTGCCTACATTTCATTTTCCCCACAAGGACCTCATGTGAAGCTCTTCAAAACTCCTGTTGAAAGAGAAGCCCAGTTTTGTCTTTTGTTTGTTTGTTTGTTTTTAGCTGAGTCATCCTGCCACCTGTTGGCAGCTTAGCAGCAGCTCAGCTAGGGCTGGGCATCGAACTGCTGTTGCTCAGAGCTCAGCTCGCACTCTTGAGTGAGCTCTTTACCAACTGAGCTACTTGGCTGGGCCTGATAAGACCAGTATTTTAACAATATTCTTTTAGTCTTGTAAGTTAAAAAGCATGAGTTCCCTTTAAATCAATGATAGTTAAACTCTTCAGGAATAAACCCTTTTTTGTTCAAACAAAATATTTCCGGGAACCACAAAATAAAACACAGCTAATTAAAAGTAAAAGCATAGGACCGGCCGAGTGGCACAGTGGTTGGGAGCTGGCTTAGGACGCCAGCGACCCCGGTTTGGATCCCACATATGAGGGCCAGTGACACTGCCCTCTAAATAAAATAAATTAAAAAAAAAAAAAGGTAAAAACATAATTTTAGGAACATAAACCTGTCTTATAATTTCAAATTTTAAAAATTTTCTCTGGGCCGGCCAAGTGGCGCACTGGTTAAGAGCTGGCTTGGGACGCCAGCGGCCCTGGTTCACATCCCACATATGAGGGCCGGTGACACTGCCCTGGGGCGGGGGGGTCTCATTACAGAATTTTCCAACTTGAGTTCTGTCAAGATAGACTTTCTAAAGGTTTCCTGATCAGATCAATTTGGACATTATCACCTCCTTAAACATGTTAAAACTTTGGAAGTTCTGGATTAAAGAAACCTGCAAAATTACCTATATTTTAAAAACAAAATTTGAATCAAATGCTTGAGATATCCCTGAAAGCCAGCATTATGAAGAATACTGATCTACAAGACTGGTTTTTTTGTGAATCCATGCTGACTTTTATCAATAATTACAACAGCAGTTACTATGCACCAGACACTTCACCTAAATTCTCATTTAATTTTCACAATAATCTCCCAAGAGGAGCTAATTAACATTAATTCAATTTTATCTGAAGAATCTAAGGCTCAGAAAGGCTAAGTAACTTTATCACAGCTACAAGCCATGAGCTGGTAATTTTCCAACTCAATCCATCCAACCCTACACCTTTACAGGGTACTGTAGATACTTTGAAATCCTTTCCTAAAGATTCACAAATCTAACTCCTCTACAGAACTGATGCCATTCAAGTTTTTGCACATTAACTATTTCCCCCCTTCAAAACTTAGGACACTATTCTTCTATCCCTCAAAGGTTATTCATATGCCAAATTTTCTCAGGATATAAGAACACTGGTTCATAGAAGCCAGGATACTTATTTCAGGGTAATTTCTTACAATTGCTTCATTTATCTTGAGCTTTAAGTTCCTTCTGGCTAAGATATATTGCTTTGACTGCATCTTATATCATTCTGTTATTTACAATTAAACATAAAATTTAAAAAGTCACAAGCTACAAGAAAACAAAGAAAAAAAAATCATAGGAAAGAGCTCCTAAAAGTGCTTTGACAAAGTAAGTCTGTCAAATGGAAAAAGCAAGTTTCTGTTTTCTACAGAAAAGGGAACGAAGTGCTGAATGATGAACAAGGCATGTCTAGTAGATGACTGTCACATTCCCTACTAAAACTTTTTTTTAATCAACATGCTAATGTTTTAGCCCAGATAAATATCAACTCTTGTATGGCAGTCCTTATTTCCAAAATATATTTAGTTCCACCATACAGTTTCCACATAGGACACCATTTCACTTAAAAGTCACACATATATTTCAGTGAGTATAATAAGATAAAGTATTAGATAAATAGGGTAGATTTTTGCCAACCGAAGTTCAGTACAAATCCTATGCAATTAGGGACAGAGAAACCTCAAATAGGTGAAACTTGGTTGTTCACATTACCAAGTCAACTCCTGCCTGCAGTAAGAGAGGGTGTCAGAAACCTCAGTGAAATCTTTCCCAGTTGTCTTAACCCAATCACCAGGGACAAATCTATAGCCCTACAAAGTCAGGTTTATTGACTCATTACAATGAAGGTGACAGCACATCAGGAGTGTGAAGCAACTTAACCCAATGGGAACACTTACAGGATTTGGGGAAGGGTAGAATTTAGGTGAAATAAATAGAGCACTGCCTTGATAGGTTCAAAGCACAATAGGACAGTGCATAAAGGGGTCAGCATTAAGTCTGGACTGCAAAGTGGACCTCTCATCCTACTCCTTGGCAAAGTCAAGGTGGATGTGGAATTCTGTGTCTAGCAACGCCTCCTCTGAAGCTCTGAAGTAGTATATTGAGGCCGGCTCTCCGTGTCAAAAGGACTTAGTTCTGACGAAAATGTGAGGTTTCATTCTTACTGACATAATTTCAAACAGCAAAGCTTCTGTAAGTCTTTGCAGCCTATCTGTGGAAGACAGCTCTGTTATCCTAGCCCAGGAGTCAGCAAACTGTGGCTCGCGAGCCACATGCGGCTCTTTAGGTACAGTATGTTTCATCTCAAGTTTGCTGACCCCTGGAAGAGCCAATCCTGTCCCTCATGACAATTTAAAAATTATTCAAGCCGTAAATATATTTTTACATAATCACCACTATGTGAACATCCTTTAAAAATTTTAGAAATGAAACTATGATAGTTTTATTTTCATTTTCAATTTCACTTCAGAGCCACAAATACATACCCTAAGAGCCGTATGTGACTCGCAAGCCGCAGTTTGCTGACCCTTGGTGGCTCTTCCATCTCAAAAGTTTGCCAACCCTGGTCTAGCCCGATGAGAAGCAAGGTGGATTTTTACTTCTCAGTCAAGCTAATTTTTAGTTGCTCAAGTAGTTCATCTTCTGGGTCATTTTGTCTTGACAGATGCAATCTCCCTGAAGATAACCTTGCTTAACAGGTAACTAAACATGCGCACAACTCAAAAAACAAGATACTCACTAAGAAGCACCTGAAAACGTTTACCCAGTTGAAACACTCTTCGGCAACTTGTGGTCTCTTCACCTAGAGTATTTCAAAGACCTATATTATGGCTATTTTTATAGTAGTTATTTAAAAATACGGCAATGCAATTCTTTATCAGTTCCTCTTCCTAGAATGTAGACCGTAATTTTTCTTTTTTTAAAATTTTATATGTGGGACCCGAACCAGGGCCGCTGGCTTCCCAAGCCAGCGCTCAACCACTGCGCCACTCGGCCAGCCCAGGACCATAATTTTTTAAGAAAACAAAGGGATGCCCCATTTTGATCAAAGTGATCCTGTGGTAAATGATTTCTCCTATTGCACAAAACATGGCAGCCTCCTAAACTGTGACTATCTCTAGATATTTCTTTCTAATCTAGAGTAATGAATAACATTTACTTCTATCTTTGCAGCCATGAATTTAAAAAATGCAAATAGAAGTAACAGTTCCCAGCATGCTCAATAACTTCATTGTTATTAAGTTCAAGTAACCAAGTTTACATTGCAACCATCTGGCTATGCAGACTGTCAATCTTATTAACCCTAGAACGGCACCCTTCTCATGGACTAGAATGTGGGTGGTGTCCGGGGTTACAAAGTACAGTGGCCTTGTTTTGTATTTCTGAGAAAAACAGACCAAATACATAAAAATAAATAAATAAAACCAATCTCCCTTTCTTTATTCACAATTATTTTCTCCATATTAATTTTTAGAGCTGAAAGAAATCTAAGAAAAAGCTTGGTAACTGTAAAATGCTTTGTAAATGCAAGGAACTCTTTATTCAAGCGGAGTTTAACATCTCCATTATATAAACCTAAACAGAGACTGAAATCCAACTCTCCCGAAACCAGGGTTTCTTTTGCTGTGCCACTGATACCTCCTCCCAATAGTTTTACTGCTAATTGATTTAAAACAATAAAAACTCAACTTACCTTAGTTGGTAACTTTTGTCAAATTCAATGAACCCCATTTTTAATTAACCTTAAATTCCTTCTAATTGTAATGTACTAAACTAATGAGAGTTAAAATAGGTGTTGAATCTTTTCAAATGCCATGGTTTTTCTTTTAAACCATGATGAATCAATCAGTGATAGATTTTAAGTTTTGTTCCTGGGATAAATCCTAATGGATTATATACATACACATTTTAAGAAATGAAAAAGCTGTATTAAAATTATGCTGATGGTAACCATTTTGAGCACCTCTTGTACTTGCAGAAGTCAAACGTGCCTTGTATTTATCTTTTGTTATGGGTATATGTTATCACAATTTTAATAGTTTTCTTCCTTTCTTAAAATGTGTAAGCATTTTTTCAGCACCCTCTGTAAATTTTAATACACACTAGATTCAGTTAGCTAATATTCTGTTTGGCATTTTTGCTCTACACATCTATGTAAAATGAGCCCATTAATTTTCTTATATCCGCTAGATGGCTTTGGAATCTATTCACTTAAACATCAGTCAGGGGGAAATACCCTGTATTATGAAATGTCTAAACTTAAAGCAATGTCACACTCATCTAACATTCACGTTTCTTCCCACAAAAGCCTCACACTACTTCACTGCTTTTCCCTCTATATGCAGGTGTCTCTTCTTTAATCCCTTCACATACTCTCCTATTCCTTCCAAAAGCTGTCCTTTTCTTTACCATCCCTCCCCTTAGCTCACATTAAAATTGGTTTTCCCCACAAAAGTCCTATTATGAACTGTGACTCCCTCCAGGGAAGGAAGAGTGCACTACTGACATGAGAAAGAGTAACACCTCATGGCAGCGTACTGCACAGCAAAGGCTATACTGGCTTTAGGTTGGCCACACTTGGATTCCAATTCCTGCTTCACCTCTTCAAGTTAGGTGAACTGGGCCTGTCACTGAATTTAGCTAAGCCTCAGCTACCTCATATATGAAACAGAGATCATTTATACCTCGCTTGAAGAGTTGTTTCAATATTTTGAAATACATGTAAAGTACCTGGCAGGATATTTTGGCACAAAGAGTTGCTTAGTTAAGTGATAACTCTATTGAGTTTCAACATGAGTTTATTTTTTCTAAAATGGAAGGTTAAGAAAGGGACTTCTGCTAAAGGTCCAAAACCTCTAATCACAATTTAGAAATTCTAAGTTCTGAAAACCAAAACTTTTTTCATAACTTATATGGAGGAACCTGACTTGACCTAAACAATGGGGGGCCTTCTTAGTTTTCTTGTGTATGTGAAAATTCATAAGTTTTACTACAGATAGTAATATAGGCGCACTACCTCAGGCTCACTGGTGATGGTACATTAATATACAGCATAGACACCTTGTTATTTTTAAAATTTTGAGCTTCCAAACGTATGTGGCTCCAATGGTTTCAAAAGAGGGATTGTGTACCTGTAATACATTCTATGTGGAATCTAGTATCAGTAAACGTAAATGTACCATCTTTCCCCAAAAATAAGACCTAACCAGAAAATAAGACCTAGCATGATTTTCAGGGTGCTTGTAATATAATCCCTACCCCAAAATAAGCCTCAGTTAAGATCATCAACCAGACATGACAGTATTTGAATAAATGTACATTTTTTTTTTTTTTTTAGCTGAGCCATTCTGCCACCTGTTGGCAGCTCAGACTGGGCATCGAACTGCTGTTGCTCAGAGCTCAGCTTGCACTCTTGGGCAAGCTGTTAACCAACTGAGCTGGCCCCTGAATAAATGTATATTTTTGTACATGAATAAAATGAAACTTTTGGAGCAAAAATTAATATACTGGGTTGTCAGAAAAGTCATGACGTATTTTTTTCTACTTTTCATTGCAAGAATGCGTCATGACTTTTCCGATAACCCATTAAGCGCTGGTCTTATTTTCAGGGAAACACGGTAGTAGGAAGAACAGCTAAGGGCCTGCCAGGAGGCTCAGCTGGTTAAGAGCTTGCTCAAGAGTGTGAGCTCTGAGCAACAGGGTCACCAGTTTGATTCCTGGCCTGAGCTGAGCTGCCGCTGAACTGCGAACAGGTGGCAGGATGGTTCAGCTAAAAAACAAACTTAGTTTGGGGCAGTAGGTTACCTCAGGTGGTTAGAGCGCAGGGTCATAACACCAAAGCTGCCGATTCAACCCCAACATGAGCCATGGAGCTGTGCCCTACACAACTAGATTGAAGACAACTAGTCTGACAATTATGTTTGCAAACTCATCCTAGAAAAAGTGCTACATACCTCACTGCTGAGTATCATTATAGTCATCTTCGAAGTACTCCCCTTGGGAAGCTTTGCACTGATGCCGGCGCCTAGTCCACCTTTCAAAGCAGTTTTGGAACTCTTTTCTGAAACAGCCATCCGGGCTGCTGTCGTTATTACTCTTGATGTCCTGAATGTCATCAAAATGTATTCCTATCAGTATTTCCTTTATCTTTGGGTAAAGAAAGAAGTCCTTGGGGGCCAGATCAGGTAAGTAGGAAGGGTGTTCCAAAAGTCATTTGTTTACTGGCTAAAAACTTCCTCACAGACAGTGCCATGTGAGCTGGTGCATTGTCATGATGCAAGAGCCATGAACTGTTGGTGAAAAGTTCATGTCATCTAACTTTTTCACACAGCCTTTTCAGCACTTCCAAATAGTAAACTTGGTTAACAGTTTGTCCAGTTGGTACAAATTCATACTGAATAATCCCTCTGATATCAAAAAAGGTTAGCAACATTGTTGCAACAAGTTCGCGAACTTAATTGTCAGAACGTACTCACCACTGAAGAGATGACTAAAAATCATTTGGCCATCTTCATGTCAATACTAAGAAGGACTGGTACCATGGAAAAAATGCTGGCTTTGTATTCAGAAAATCTGGGTTCAAATCTTGACTCTATTTTAATAGTTCTATGACCTCGAGAGTAACATTCTTTAAGCTTATTTCATCATCTGTTATGAAAAAAAAAATCCTACCTTACAAGGTTGTAATAAGGATAAAACAAGATTAAGTGAAAGCCTCTAGCAGAGTAACTGCATTTTTTTCAGTAAACATTTGTTCAGTAAATTACTCTAAAAACCACATTTTAAACATTACGATTTACAGCTTAGTTAACTACATTATGTTGGCAAATGCTGAATCAAGTATTGTTATAAAATTAACTCCCCACATTCTTCAGGCTTTGCAAGTTATTATATGAGGTATCTTTGAAAGTAAAGTCTATAAAAGAGTTTATGTTCTTTGAGGAAAGTGACATGTAATAATAAAATGTACAGATCCAAGATTAATAAAAATCTATCTCTCACACACACACAAATACCTGGGAACAGAGAATAAGAAGAGATATAAGGAACGAGGTTCATCTTAACCATATATATACTAGGATACTGAATTATTATTATTATTTTTTTTTTTGAGGACAGTGTCACTGGCCTTCATATGCTGGACCGGAACCGGGGCCGCTGGCTTCCAAGTCAGCGCTTAACCACCGCGCCACTTGGCCGGCCCATGGGATACTAAATTTTTAATGTTTACCTGTGCATACTTGGTATCATAAATCCTAAGCTACCTTGAATTTTCAAGTTTCCAAGTTTTCCCTTTAATTGAGGACTTCTCAAAACTAATTTTCTGGTAAGAGAGAATATTAATTTTTAGAATCCAGGCACATCTCAAGCAAAATTCTCTTGGAAAAGTAATGTGGATCCTTGGGAAAATTGTTAATTCTCAACGTAATTATAAACATGACCCCCAAAAGTAATTTTATATCAACCTTCAAGAGTCTATGCTTTCACATATAAACTTTCAGTGTTAAAGGTTCCTTGCAATCTCATGTGCTAAACAAAAGACAAGATATCAGGTACACTTATGCTACAAAGAAAGCAGCAAATTTGAATGACTTGGATCGTTTTCGATAAGGGTGGAGAATCTCTGCAGAATACACCAAGATGAATTTCAAGTAATCTGGTTTCTAGTCTGGGCAAGTCAGTAAATCTCTGAATTTGCTTTCTCACCTTTTACAAGTAATAGCATTTTCTTCCTTCCTCACAAAGATGAGTCATGAAAACACTTTGAGAAGTTAGATTTCATATACTACAATAACATCAATACTTATCAGGAAGAAGGTAAAGTGATTATTGTGCGGAAAGGGACACAGTGATGAGCAGGACTGCATGAGAACTCTAGGTTTTACATCCAATCTTGGCATCTACTAGTGTGTGACACAAGGCATTTCACTTGTGCAGGTCCCCATTAAGTCCCTTGTAAAATGAAGTTGCCTACATTTCTTTCTAGCTCCAAGTCTAATTTTATGTTATAAATTTGAAGCCAAGGCCCAAGATATTTGAGCTCTCATCTATACACAAAGAGATACTGTAAAAGTTAAGGATAAAATACTGTATAAACAAAATTACTTAGATATGTATAACATATCCTGTTGGAGCTGATCAATCCATCATTCCCTTCATTTGGGAACTGGTGTCAAGCAGCCATTTCTAAATTTCCTTTAAATGCTTAGTTTAATATAAAAATGAATATTTACAGTGAAAATGAAAACAGCAGAAAAACCTCAAATTATATATAGGCTTAAGGGCAGAAACATACTCCAAAGATGTACTGATAAGGGCCTGCGGAGTGGCGCAGTGGTTAAGCGCTGGCTTCTGACGCCAGCAGCCCGGATTCGGATCCCACATGAGGGCCAGTGATGCTACCCTCTAAAGAAAGGAGAAAAAAAAAAAAAAGAAAAAAAAAAGTACTGATACTATTATTTTCCTACATGCTTTTTTTTGTTGTTTGTTGTAAACAAGGCCAATTATTCTGATATCAATGTCAATCGGTAATTTTCTGTTAAATGCCCTCTGGTACACAGATTCTTCAGTTACACCTTGAAACAAAAGCACTTCCCTAAGACGACTTTTTTCATTGCACAATTTAACAAACCACCAAACTCAAGTTTAATTATTTCTGCTTTATTATTGGTCATGAGTATATCAAAGACTAAAAAAAAAAAAAAAATAGTTACAAAGAGACTTTAATCACTTAAATATATAATCAGAAACCAAGTTGCTTTGAAATTAATGTGAAAGTGGACCAAAAAAAGCCCAAAATATATTTTCATTCGTCAATTAGAAACAGAGTTAAAATTGGTTTTAACAACATATTGAGCACGAAAAAAGTTGTGCGGAATTCCCCATGTCTCCAAAAAACTTATAGAACGTGCTTAATATACCAGGGATGCCAAAAAAATGTATACAAGTGGACACTTTGGTCAGCGTTGCTTGAGCAGTAGCTCGCTATAATCAAAGTGTCTGGACGCTGATGGTAACCACTGTGAGCACCTCTTGTAATTGCAGAAGTCAAAAGTGACTTGCATTAGTCTTTTATTATTGGTCTATACTGAATATTATAATTTTAATAGTTTTCCTTTCTTAAAATATGTATACATTTTTTTGGCACCCTCTGTTATTTGTCTCCACCTGGTGGTATTAAAAATCCAGTTTCCAAGTAAAAAAAAAAGATCTGTTCCTGATCCAATGTCCAAATCTGGAAACACAAGCTCAGGTAGATTAAGTATAAATCACAACACTCAAGTCACCAAAACCTAGTGAACAGAATGTTAAAAGGCAGAAAAAAATAAGTCTAATTTCACTACACAGTCACTTACTTCCAGAAGACAGAAAGACCCAATCCAGATGAAACAAATCTTTATTATATTGTCTATTTGACCTGATCCTAAATAAAATATTCTGCATAAAAATTGATGGGATACATCGGTCCGTTTTTATGCCAAAAAAAGTCTGCATACGATAACCTGAAACATCCTACTTAGACTCCTTGCCAAGAAGTCGGCAAAAGCCTTCCCGGTTTCGGTGGTGCCTTATCGGAGATGCGGGTTGAAATTAGGAGGCTGAAGAGCAGTCAGCATTGTCCTCACGCCCCACCGGATCGCAGGGCGTGCGGCGCTACGCCACCGCCAGTTGGAGACGGATGGGCTTAGTCAGGAGACAGAACGGGGTGGCACACAACCCTGTCCGGGGTGCCAAGCCTCTTTAGAGCCTCTACGTCAAAATACTTCCGTTTCTCACAAAACTTGGAATGAAGAATGGAAGCCACAACTGTTAAAAACATTTTAAAACGAAACCTTTATCCATCCAGAACACACTATATGCAAAGTAGCCAATTCCTTACATCGAAAGCGTCACGGGCATCACGTTAAAAGGAATACAGGGCCGGCCGGATGGCGCGGTGGTTAAGCGCTGGCTTGGGACGCCAGCGGCCCCGGTTCGGGTCCCACACATGAGGGACAGTGAGACTGCCCTCAAAAAAAAAAAAGTAAATAAATAAAACTTCCATTACTTTAAAAACAAAAAAAAAGGAATACAGCTCTCCTTTATTAAGGCCGCAACAGATGGAATTAAGCCCCACCCCTCTATACATGGCACATTCCATACACCAGCCAGGAGGGCGGGAAAGGGCGATTCCACTGTCCGCTGGGGAACAGCAAACTTGGTACAATGCTCAGAATACAGTGTTAATGGCTGACGGAATCTAGCCCCTTGATGCTTCAAGTGATTCGGGGAAGAGAGGGTTACACACACATCCGAAATGTGTGCGCGCCGGCTGCGAGTCGAGAGCTAGCGGGAACGAGAACCACACGGGATTTGGGTGGCTCTGTTACCCCGCACCTCCCGGAGGAAGGACATATCCCCGAGGAAGGACATTAGTCGGAGGAAAAGGGCGAAGTCGGGGATGAGCCCGCTCAGAACTACTCAGGGTTGGGAGAAAAGGCGGCAGTCCTCCTCCTTCTCCAGGGCCCAGTTCCGAACTCGCACTCCTGCCCGAGGAGGGAGGACCGGCCCCGCCCACGCCCGGCCGGGAGGCGGGGCCCCGCAGCGACCCCCGAGCACGGGGGCGGGGCCTGCTGGCCGTGCTGCCCCTCCCCCTCGGGGTGGGACACCCCGGGCCGCAGGAGACAGCCGAGTCCCCCCAGGCCCACCAAAGTGGTGGGGTCTAAACGGACGTCTCCGCCCCCTCCACACTTAAGGTGGGGTACCCAGCCCTCGTCCGCCGGGGTCTTCCCCGCGGGCGCCAAGGGGCCGGCCCCCAAGTAGGTGGGGCCTGGGTGGGGGCGCTGACTTCACACCCCTCCCCCTCCGGCCGCTCCAGTGCGGCGGGTGGGGGAGGCAGGGAAGCAGCCCCAAGCCCTGCAGCGGCGCGGGGAGGAGCGCGCATGGGCGCGTGGCCGCCACCCCCGCGCCGCCCCGCGCGCCAGCGGGGCCCCCCGCGCTCAAGGGCGCGCGCGCGGGCCCCTCACGGGAGGCCGCTCGTGGCGGAGAACGGACTCGCTCCAGGCTTGTGTCCCCCACCCCTTCACCCCTCCAGCCCCAGCGCCCCCCGCCCCTCCAACCCGCTCCAGGCCTCAGACTCCGCACTGACCTGACAGGCCGAGACATGTTCGCTGTCGAAACAGGACCGAGTGGAGAAGCCAAAGACCAGGACCCCCCCCACCCCGCGCGCTCGGCGCCCCACCCCCCCCAACTTCGGCCGAGGGGGCCGCTGCCGCCGAACCCCGGGCTGCTGGCTTCTCAAACTCTGTCGCTCCTAGGTCCAGGGCCCCGTAATCAGACGAGCCCCCCGCTCCCCCGTCTCTTCAAAATGGATGAATCAAACCAGCCGAAAATGCGCCAAAGCCGCCGTGCACCCAAACCCACTAGGGCCTGCGGGCTCCGCCCCTACACGCCCAGGCATTGGCGGTTCCTGCCAGATGCGCCGAACTCATTGGTCTGTTTGAATCATCACGTCTCGTACGCCCCGCCCCACTTCCTGATAGGCTCCGCCTCCTCCGTGGGGTCCTGTTAGTCAAGCTGCTCTGAGAGCGCACGGCCGCAAAACAAAAATGGTCGCTGCTCGGCCCGCCCCCTGGTTTCCACTCCACAGTGGCAGATTCGTCTTGGGTCGCGCCTTGGAACGACTAGAAAAAAAGGTGCATATATGGGTCAATGTCATTTCGTGTTAGTTTAATTAGATTTCATTTCGCCTGCCTTCGTCATCTAGAAACTCCACTCAGAGCAAAAACCTGTGGGATAGGCAGCTGATTCGTCCTTAAGAGGCTGCTTCAGAATTGGAGGGAAATTCTAGAGGTTCAAAAAGGTTGACCTTAAACCCACAAGCCCCTTCCCCTCGCTTTCGCATTAACCCTCAAGGGTCCAAACCGCTGCTGCAGCACAGAGGCGGGATCAGGCACAAGTAATAGCTTCACCCCCAATGTCCATTCTGCATTCTGGACCTTGAGGTCCACTTCAGGGTCATTCCAGTTCCTGACTCGGACTTTACTTCCCGGGGACCTAATGATCAGGAGCATGAGCTCTGAGTCCACAAGATGTTTCCGTTTGAACCTCAGGTCCAAAACTTAATAGTTGTATAACTTGACCTCTCTGTGCCTCAGTTTTCTCATAGGTACAATGGGGAACAATAGTCCTTACCTTAGAGGGTTATTAGGATTAAACGAGTTGATACATGAAAAGCCTTTAGGACAAGTCTCTGGCACATAGTAAGTGTTATATCAGTGCTATAAATCGCTAAATTCAATTTTTTCAAAGATGACCTGATCCCTGGGTAGAGGCAGGTGGAGCTGGCTGAAGACGTAAGCCAAATAATTTAGGGTAACTCAGATCGTTGCATGGAAACCCATGAACATTTGTTGTTTGCCTAAAACTCAGAGGCAGAGCTCAGGATCCCTACAGGAACAGCTAAGGTTTACCCCACCATTGTAAAAATAGACTTCAACCCCTGCCACAGGCAGCCTGTTAATAACCAGCTGAAGATAAAAGCCATAAACAAACAAACCCATCCCTGTCTGTCCCCTGAAAATCTCCTTAGTAAAATCTGGGCACTCTAAGGTAAGAGAATAGCACAGTATCCCAGTGAAACATTCAAGTTATCTTTTGCCTTTTCGTGTCACTCCACCCTTTCTCCTCTGAATGTTTTTTTCTTTTTTCTTTTTTAGTAAAAAGATACATAACATAAATTAAGTGCATAGCTCATTGGCATTAAGTACATTCACATTGTTGTGCAACCATCAACACCATCCATCTTCAGACTTTTTCATCAAATTCAACTCAAACACTAACCCTTAAATACTAACTTCCCATTCCCTCTCTCCCTAGCCCCGGGCATCTACTATTCTTCCTTCTGTCTTTATGAATTTGGTGATTGGCTTATTTCACTAAGCATAATATATTCTAGGTTCATTCATGTTGTAGCATGTATCAAAATTTTCTACTTTTCAAAGGCTGAATAATATATCATTGTATGTATATACCACATTTTGTTTACCTAGTCAATTATCAGTAATGACTTGGGTTGCTTCCAGATTTTGGCTATTGTGAATAATGTTGCTATAAACATGTGTGTACAAAATCTTTTTGAGCCCCTGTTTTCAATTATTTGTGGTATATACACAGAAATGGAATTGCTACATCATTAAAATTAAAATTAAGCATTAAAATTTAACATTAAAATTCTATTTTTAATTGTTTGAGGAATCTGCACACTACTTTCCAAAGCAGTTGCACCATTTTACATTCCCACCAGCAGTACACAGGGTTCTGGTTTCTCTACATCTTTGCCAACATTTGTTATTCTGTTTTGGGTTTTTTTTTGATAGTAGTCCTCCTACTGGGTGTCTGAATATATTTTGACTAAGTATATTGTCAGCCATATTATTGTCAAAATGCCAGTGCAGAGACCGAGGTGCTACAGTGATCATGAGTGACTTTGTTGGAGGCTGTTTTATTAGGGCAGATTGCTATTATTTTAGCCAATACTATTATTTGGTATTGTGAGATGAAGCAGAGGAATTCTTGTTACTTATTAGGTAATGAAAGGAACTGGCCATTGTCAACATGTCCAGGCAGGTGGAAAGTTCAGCACAGGTCTTCCAGGCCTTGGCTTCATAGTTTAGTTCAAGGCCAATATACAGAAGTCCACTGAATGAAGGCTCTCACTCTTCCAAGGTGAGGGTCATATCTTACCTCTCTCCTCACCTCAGCTTCAGTTAACATCTTCCCCCCATTTGTTTATTCACTCAGTATTTCAACAAACGCTGTCTCTTAGGCAGGAAGGAACTTAAGACTTGAACTTCTAGTTTACTTTTCAGTGAGGAATTATGTCTGCAAGAGCCCTACCATTGTCCCCCTCGCTGCCAAGAGAACTTGGAATGCAGTCTCCAAGGTGAGTTCCCTGTAGCCCGTCCTCAAACCGTCTGCCAGGGGCACCTGTCCTACCACAACCAGTTTGCTGGAAACTGAAGAAAGATACTGGTCATCTGATAGGTTCGACTTTTTAGAAGGGACATGTACATAATAAAACGATGAAAAGTTATGAAAACAAAAAAGTCTCAGGAGACAGAAAAGTCAGTTATTCCTTTTTCCTGGAAATGAGATTTAATGGCCGTTTAAACCCCAATGCTTAATTTCTCCTGTGATTTTAATTATATTTTGAGAAGTAGCCTTTTCTTTCTCCCCTGTGTATGTTAAAAGACAGTAAGAAGTGGGCCGGCCGAGTGGCACAGTGGTTAAGCACTGGCTTGGGAAGCCAGTGGCCCCCGTTCGGGTCCCACATATGAGGGCCAGTGACACTGCCCTCAAAAAAAAAAAAAAAAAAAAAAAAAGACAGTAAGAAGTGACAGTGTTGGAGTGGTAGGAATGATGACTCCTCTTCCCGGTCCCTAACAAAGACCCATTTCCTTCAAGACTATGCTATATAGTAGCTGGGACCTTTATAAAAATGTTTGAGAATTTACTGTGTGCTGGGCACTTCCAGTTCTGGGACCTCAGCCAACCAGGTCTAAACACAGACAGACACTGCTTCTGCTGACCACAGGCACACAGAACGTCACCTCTCTTTGAAGACTCTGCCAGGAGTTTAAGAAATCTTCTAGGCTTTAAAAAATTTTTTTATCTCCAACCTGCTGACTCTCTCTGCCCCACCATACTCAGAAGAAAGAAAAGGACAGAACAGCTGTGTGGCTGGTTAGCATTTCTGCAACTCCAGAGGCCAAGGAGCCTGCCTAGAGATAAATTCATGGTTAAGAAAGATGCTCCGTTGCCTTCAGGGCACAGCCAGATAAAGGTTGGGCCAAAATCAATTTAAACTTTTTTTTTTTTTAAGATTTTATTGGGGGAGGGGGGCAGCGTTGGGGAATTGGGAAGGGGAACAGACAAGTTGGTGTCCCTTTTTTTTTTTTTGTTCTTCAGTTGTGGAGGACATCACTTCACTAGCCTATGTTGGTATTATCATTGCGCTCTTCCAGGGTGAGGCAGATTGGTCGCCGGCCTCTGGCGGCTGCTCTAGGTAGCTCTTGGCAGCTCACACTGGCTGCCGGCCGCTCACTGTAGCCTATGGCAGCCCACTGCAGCAGGAGCTGCAGCTATGCCGTCCTGGGGACTCACAGCAGCCCAGCTCCAGGTGGAGCTGTTGTTTACCACCTTAGCTGCAGAGGCAGCGACACTGGCCCTCATATGTGGGATCCGAACCGCGGCCCCGCTGCTCAGAGCTGGAGTCGCAAGCTAGTTCCTAACAATGCGCCACTCAGCCGGCCCCAATTTAAACTTTTAAATTCATTTTCTCAAATATATATTTCTTTGGCTGTAGACTTCCATCTTCCTCTCTATTTTTAAGAATGGCAAGAGCTGGGTCGGCCGAGTGGCGCAGTGGTTAAGAGTTGGCTTGGGAAGCCAACGGCCTCGGTTCCGATCCCACATATGAGGGCCACTGACACTGCCCTCTTAAAAAAAAGAATGGTAAGAGTTAAGTTTAGGTGGATTTCTGCTACTAAAACAAAGATATACAATTTGACATCTAGTTTAAATTGAAGGGAAAAAAACCCAAAAGACTAACATTTGTTTTGCTTGACACCAATAAAATCCATAGAAAACTTGCCCTGTAACATTGAAGGACACGCCCTTATCCATCTAAAAAAACCACTGACAAATATTGTGAAGTGAGCATTGCTGAAAGGGTGCCCCCAGGGTGTAACAAAAAGAGCACTGAACTTGTAATCAAGAATATCTGCCTCTGAGCACTGTGATTTACTACCTAGGTGAACTCTGGCAAATTTCAAACTCCTGAGCCTCAGCTCCTTCAAGTATAAAATGGGAATAACTATATTGGTCTTACCTACTTCACAAGATTCACAGAATGACAAGAAAAACACGGGCTCACTTGCGAAAGTAGCTTGTACACTGTGAAGCACTGTGGGAAGCAGAATAGATTATATTGACTTCACTGAAGGGTAAGTCCCCAACTTCAACAGCTGGTTTATTCCTTCAATAGAACACAACCATCCTTAAGCCCTGGGAACAGAGTTCACAAAGACTGCCCACAGCCAGAGAAAAGGAGACAGTGAGAATGATGATAATCATCTGTCAGCACTGTCAACGTGCAAGGTGTTGTCACTCTCCACCATCTCCTAACTTAACTGTCCCTGGGAAATTGATCTATACCAGCCATACCCAGTATAGGCATGAGTCCACCAACTACTGCCAGCCTCTCTGCCTTTCTCTGATTTCCAGCCCAGTATCCTGACTGCCTAAGAGACACCTCCATGTGTATGCCCATAAGCTCAATTTATCTTTGCCAAACAAATCATCTCCCCTACCGGCACTTTTCTTCTCTCCTTTTTGTGGTACCTAAAGCATGGTGCTCAATCTGTCCATCTGTCTCAAGCACAAATCCAATATCACTGCTTAAAATTTCTCCATGAACTGGGGAAAATATTTGCAATATGTATGACAAATGATTAATACCTTTAATATATGAGTACAAAGAGCTTTAACAAAACCACTAAGAAAAAAACAACAAAATAAAAACAGACATAGGATACAAATAGGTGACTAACACAATAAAATTGATTAATACATTAAAAAATACACTCACTCATAACAAAAGAAAAAACAGCTTGAAAAAATTTTCACTTCTCAAATTGGTAAAGGTTGAAAACACTCTTGCTAAGCATATGGGTAAACTGCCCCTCAGGCCCAATTGGTGTGAGTATATATTGCTACAAACATTTTGGTGGGAAATTTGGCACTATATTTAAACTTAAAGAGTGTATACTCTTTGACATACTTCTAGGGATTCCTAAAGAAGTTTTCACATAAGTTTATAAATAAATAAAGATGTTAATTTGTGGCATAAAGAGAGGAAAAAGAACCCAAACATCCATTAATAGGTAACTGATTTCATAAATTATAACACATTCATACAATCTTATGCAGCAATTAAAAGGAATGAGGTAAAACTATATGTTCACACATGGGGAGATATACAAGATACATAGGAAAAAAACCCAACCCACCAAAAACTGGTTGCAGGAAGCCATATATGAGCATTTTTTTTTTTTTAAAGAGGGTATTGTCACTGGCCTTATATGTGAGATCTGAACCGGGGCCGCTGGTGTCCCAGGCCAGCTCTTAACCACTGGGCCACTCGGCCAGCCCCGCCCCCCCCTTTTTTTTCTTTTTTAAGGGGAATGATGGACAGCTGGGACTGTACATGTAGAGAAAAACCTGGAAGAATACTCAAAGAATTCTGTCTCCTTCTAAAACATATCTGTATTATTTGAATCAAAAAATAATGTTTAGGGCTGGCTGATTGGCTCAGTTGGTTAAGAGTTGGCTTAAGAGTGCAAGCGCTGAGCAACAGGGCCGCTGCTTCAATTCCCACATGGGCCAGTGACGGTGTGCCCAAGCTGAGCTGTTGCTGAGCTGCCAATAGGTGGCAGGATGGCTCAGCTGGTGTAACAAGATTGCCTGTTTAATGGTGGGCTACACCCATCCGCAACTAAGACTGAACTCGACACCTTGAGCTGAGCTGCCACCCAGATGGCTCAGTGGATAGAGCATGTGCAATTAAAAACAAGGCTGCTGGGTTGACTCCTGCATGCCACCTGCAACTAAGATTGAACACAGCACCTTGAGTTTAGAGGCCACGAGCTCTCTCTGGGCAGTCAGATGGCAACTGGCGCCCTCCACGACTAAGATTGAAGAACAACAACTTGGCTGGTTCCCTTCCTCAATTCCCCAACACTGTTCCCCTCCCTCAATTCCCCAATACTAATCTTAAAAAATAATAATAATAATGTTTAAACAAGGTTGTGAGTTTGACTCCTGCATGGGATTTGCCGCGAGCTGCCCATTGGTGGCCGGATGGCGACTGGACTTGGAGCTGAGCTAGCTGCGCCCTCCACAATTAAGACTGAAGGACAACAACTTGGCTGTTCCCCTTCCCCAATTCCGGAATAAAATCTTTAAAAATAAATAAGTAAATAAATAAATAAACAAACAAATAATGTTTATTATTGGCCCTACTACCAACCAGTTGTGTGACCCCAGGCAAGTTCCTTAACCCCAGTACTCCTCAGTTTCCTTTCTGTGGCAGGTATAATAATGACCTGCCAAAATGTCCACTACCTAATCTCAGGAACCTATGAATATGGGATGGGGAATTAAGGTTGCTAATAAGCTGATCTTGATATGGGGAAATCAACCTGGGTTATCTAGGTGGATCCAATGTAATCACAAGAGTCCTTAAAAGTATGAGAGGTTGGACCAGCTAAGTGGCACATTGGTTAAGAGCTGGCTTAGGACGCCAGTGACCCCAGTTCGGATCCCACATATGAGGGCCAATGACACTGCCCTCTACAGCTAAGATGGTGAATAACAGCTCCACTTGGAGCTGGGCTGTGTGAGCCCGGGCAACGGTGTAGGCTGCAGCCCCTGCTGCAGTGGGCTGCCATAGGCTACAGTGAGTGGCCGGCAGCCAGCGTGAGCGGCTGGCAGCCAGCGTGAGCTGCCAATAGCTGCGGTAAGCGACCATCCAGAGGCCGGCAACTGATCTGCCTCATCTGGGAAGAGTGCAATGACGATACCAACATGGGCCAGTGAAGCAACGTCCTCCGCAACTAGACTGAAGAACAAAAAGACAGAAACTTGTCTGTTCCCCTTCCCTGATTCCCCAATGCTGTTCCCCTCCCCCAATTCCCCAATAAAATCTTTAAAAACAAACAACAAAGAGTATGTAATCTAAAATGATTTAAGTGTAAATACAATTATTTGAAAAAAAAGCTTTGCATTAAAAATGATTAAAAATAAATTTATCAAAATGTAAGTAAATGGTGGTTTGGATTTCTCTTCCCTTCTCCATTTTCCTTAATGAGTAGATTTAAAATTTTTCATTATAAAGGTATGAGAAAACCTATATGCCCATTTAATAAATTACTCTGTTTCCATCATACTGAAAAGTTGTTAAATGGAAAAACTTCAAGGATACTACCACCAAACCACACACAAACAAAATGAGAGGCAGTGTACAGGGCCACACTGCTTCAGGTTAAACATCAGTTTGCCACTTTTTAGCTGTTTAACCTTGAGCAAATTCTTGATTTTTTTGTGTTTCAGTGTCCTCATTTATATATATCATAGAGTCATTGTGAAAATAAAAGAAATCCATGTGAAGTGCTCAGAATATTTGGGTTATAGAAACACTCAGATGTTAGCTACTGTCAGCTACAGTTGAAAATGGAATGGCTGTTAAAATATCTGTACTCAAAAACCAGAGCTGATATTCAAAATTAAATGATAGTCACTGCATTTGGGTGACATATTTAGTAAGTGGAACTTGTCAATTAAGCATCTTAGTATATATCTATACTGCATACTATTCAAAATGCACTGAAGTAGGCCCCATATTTAATTACATGCAAATCTCTATTCCATACATGAACATGGTCTCAAAATCTAATAGAAATCAAGAGTTTCAAACCTAAAAGGTGTCAATTATGTTTCTCTAAATGTGGGGGCTTACTTTCTAAAATAGGTTTTTCAGGCCAAATGTTTCCCAGAAGCCTAAAGGACAGAGATGGGGAATTAGACAACTTGCAGTTATGTCTTGGCTTTATTACAAATTCAACCAGCTGCCTTTCAGTCACTCAAATTTTGAGACATTTGTTCCCTCAAACATAAACAAAGAAGAACTGTTTGCTTTCTTATTTCCTAGATACTGTAAGAAGCACATAAGCTCATAGGTCTGAGTTGATACCAAAACAGACATTGATATCCAGTGCTACTGGGCTGCCCTTCTCATGATAAATCATAAAATGCCTACCATATCTCCTTCTTCTTCCCATCTGCTTTCTCCTCTTTATTCCCATTAACCTGTAGTTAGTTCCTAATAATATGGACTTTGAGTATGAATAAAATTAGAATGTAGGGCGGGCCGAGTGGGTCAGATGGTTAAGAGCTCGCTCAAGAGTGCGAGCTCTGAGCAACAGAGTTGCTGGTTGGATTCCCAGCCCGAGCTAAGCAGCTGCTGAGCTGCCAACAGGTGGCAGGATGACTCAGCTAAAAAAAAAAAAAATTAGAGTGTAAAGAAAAGCTACCAAAACAGTACCATCACATAGTAAAGTACTGTTAAGTACATGAGATGGTTAATTTTACATGTTAAGTTGATTAGGCCATTGAGTGCCCAAATATTTAGTGAAACATTATTCTGGGTGTTTCTGTGAGAGTGTTTTGGATGAGATTAACCCTTAAATCAGTAGACTGAGGAAAGCAGATTGTTCTCCCTAATGTGGGTGGGCCTCATCCAATCAGTTGAAGGTCTAAGTAGAACAAAAGGCTGACCCTTTGGTGAGTAAGCAAGAATTTTCCTGCCTCATGGCTTTCAAACTGGGATATCAGCTTCTTTCAGCCTGTGAGCCTTGGGACTTGAACTGGGACATCAGCTCTGCAGATTTTGGACTTGCCAACTTCCATAATAGCACAAGCCAGTTCCTTCCCCTGAATAATCCTAACATAGAGGAATACTATTATTGTACTGAAACTCTGGAGGTAAAATTTAAGAGAATTCAGATTATGCTTGAAAGTCAAAGAGAAGGTAGGGTTTTCCTAACAATGAAGGTCATATTGTAGCTATATTCTCAAGTCTCTGGTATTTATGGCTGTATCAAAAATATATGTATAGTTTTTTTCCAACACACTCATTTTCTAGTGGCTTCCTAGCTACTGCAACTTGCAGCTTTGGAGGTTATTTGGCTGAGAACTCTTCCTATGCATAGAGAACCAAGAGGGGTGAAGGGGAAACCGGCACTGAGGTTCGTTTCCTTGGGCAGTCTGGTCACCGGATTTTATAAAATACTGTGGAGATTTTTACATCTTTTAACCAGGGCCTTATATCATGTCGGAAGCAAGCCACTGCCTATAGGATGACAGGCAGGAAAGTCTCATGTTAGATGGGACCATGTCCTGAGGACAGAAGACAGACCACCTAAAGAAAAGAGTTAAATCTAGAGACAACAGGAAGAAACGAGGAACCCAAACATACCTTAGCAATAACTAGTAAAAGTGAATTGCAGTAATTTTGGCTCATTAGTAGTAACAAAAGAGCAAACCATCGCTTACTGCTGTGGGCTTTCCTTGACCCGTGGTCTCTTTTTCTTTGCTTGTTTGGTCACTTAGCTATTCTCCTAGATGAGAAAGACAGGGCAGTCACAATGCCACAGCTGTTCTCAGCCCTTCCTTGGGTCTCTTAGAACCCTCTATAGGGAAGGCTGATGTTTTCTTTTGGGCCACAGACCAGCTGAGTGATTGGAGGGGCATCTTGTCTTTAATACAGAAACTTCTCTAGGAAAGGGCTTCAACAATATCCACATTCCAAACAATTTTACCCAAGAGGTGGCATCCAAATGATAGGATCTAATTATTTTTAGTATAATCACATTTTGATTCATTTAATATTTTCCTCTTTAATTGTTTTCCCTTTTCTTTATGAATAGGAACCCAGAGAGGAATTAGTTATATTTCAATTTCTTCTTTAATTAGTTTTAGGCCTATAATGTTCACCAACTGCGAGAGAAAAATCCGGAAGGGCTTGGCAGACCAGCCTCTAGCAATGATTGAAAAGGCAGGTATATCCTAAGTCAGCAAATTCAATTTTTTTTTAAAAGATTTTTTATTGGGGAATCAGGGGACGGGAACAGTGTTGGGGAATTGGGGGAGGGGACCGGCCAAGTTGTTGTTCTTCAATCTTTGTTGTGGAGGGTGCCAGTCGCCATCTGGCTTCCGGTCAGCAGCTTGTGGCCTCTAAACTCAAGGTGCTGTGTTCAATCTTAGTTGCGGATGGGCATAGCCACCATCCCATGCAGGAGTCAAACCAGCAGCCTTGTTAAGAGCTCAAGTTCTACCCTCTGAGCCATCCAGGCGGCAGCTGAGCTCAAGGTACCAAGTTCAGTCTTAGTTGGGGCGTGCGTAGCCCACCATTGAACAGGCAATCTTGTTGTTACAACAGCTGAGCCATCCTGCCACCTGTTGGCAGCTCAGGGACAGCTCTGCTAGGGTGCAGGGTTCACTGGCCCAGCAGCCCTGATGCTTAGAGCACGCGCGCTAAGCCAACTCTTAACCAACTGAGCCACTCGGCCGGCCCCCCAATTCAGTTTTTTAAAATGGTCACATTTCCCAGAAGTATTTGGGATGTTACATCAAGTACTGAATTGGTACTAGGCAACTGGTACTAGTAAATTAATAAATAAACAGAATTACATTTACCTTCATTTTTTTTTTTTTAAAGGGAAGTTATAGGTCATTTTCTATTTCTTTCTTTACCTTTTTTTTTTTTTTTTTAAACGTTTTTTATTGGGGAATTGGACAAGGAGAACAGGCAAGTTGTTGTCCTTCAATCTTAGTTGTGGAGGGCGCAGCTAGCTCAGCTCCAAGTCCAGTCACCATCTGGCAGCCCATCAGCAGCTCGCGGCTGCTCAGCTAAGGTGCTGTGTTCAATCTTAGTTGGGGGCGGGGGGATGAGGGTAGGGTGCAGCACACCCCACCATCCCATGCGGGAGTGAACCAGAAACCTTGTTGCTAAGAGCACATGCTCTAACCACGGAGCCATCTGGCCGCCCCACGGCAGCTCAGGGCAACTCAGCTCAAGGTGCAGTGTTCAATCTTTGTTGAGGGTGGGTGTAGCCCACCATCCCATGTGAGAGTTGTACTGGCAACCTTGTTGTTAGGAGCACGTGCTCTTACCAAATGAGCCATCATGCCACCTGTTGGCAGCTCAGTGGCAGCTCAGGTCAGACACAGCTCACTGGCCCATGTGGGAATTGAACCGGTGACCCTGTTACTCAGAGCTCACGCTCTTAACCAACTGAGCCATTCGGCTGGCCCCTACCTTCATTTTTAAAGGCATTTAAAAAATAAAGCCCCCATTTACATAATACTCTTGAACAATCAGCATAAACTAACACTTAAACTCACATTAAAGGCCAATAACTACTATGAATATAAGACTTAGTTCCCATTTATTTGTGATTTTGCAGGAGTTCAGACCAATGAATAAAAATCTATTTTCTTCTTACATAAAAGGAATTTGTTACTCCACTATTGGTCTTCAGAATCATTGTAAGAAAAACACTACCTGAAAAGGGTCATACAAAAGAGAACTTAAAGGTCTCAAAAGGCTGTGCAAAATTATAATAATTGGCATGAAAAACAAACAAACAAACAATCAACCAACCAATTGCTGAATGCTTGGCTCCCATTCTCTTTTTCATATTTGGCCTCTAATATCTCTCTAAGGACAGTGATTTCCAAAGCTGGGTGTACATCACAATCACCTGGAGAACTAAGAGAGCCGAAAGAAACCGAAGCCTGGGTCTCTGCATCTTTACCAATATCTCAGCAATAGTTTCCAAACCAGGTTTATCAGATTCATCTGGGAAGCTCTGATGAACAACAAACTCCCAGGCTTCACCCTTGGAAATTTTGATTCAGTAGGTGTTTGAGGTGTTCGAGAACCCAGAAATCTTGAAACATTTAAAAAATTTTCAACGAAGTTCCCAGGTGGTTCTGACCAGTCAGACTTGGGAACCATGGCTTAGGACACTTATTTAGATAAGTGTCTCTCAAAGAATTCCAGGCCTCTGAGTTCACTAAGAATATTCATAACTTTGGGTAGGCTATACATCACCATCCTGTGAGAATTTAACAAATTAAACTGTCTAGAAGTGATTTGATCCTAAAACCATACCCGATTTAGCACTTATGCTATCTAATGATTTTCTGTCTACCTACTCCCACCCCCAGGCAAAGGTCTGTATATAGTATTTGTTTCCTATGGCTGTTAAGTGCTACCCACCAAGATTGCTCATAGGAAGTTGCCACACAGGATTTCATTTATTAACCTCTCCCTCTTCTTCCATTCAGATTCCTAGAGCTGAGAGGAACAGACAACTGGGCACCGCCACCAGCTGATGTCACCTGGGGCATTATGCATCAATACGTCAATACATCAATCCAGAAACCTGCAGATCCCACCTCTACCCTACTGGTAGGGACACACTTAGAAAACCCTAATGTGAGATTAATTTCTTTGAGGAAAGAAATGCTCTCACCACACAAGACAGATAGTTTAAAAGCTTGACTATTCTTGAAGCCAAGACAAAAGAAAGCTAACTATGACTTTAGAAACTTTAAAAACACAGTGACTTTTGGGTCACTTCCAGGAGCCCCAAACCCAAAGACATCCAGCCCCACTCCTTCTGTATCTTAGAATCAGATGTTTAAATTCAAAGTTCAACACATAAAGAATCTGAAAGCCATGACCAACAAGGAATTTGGGAAATGACCTTTGATCTCATTTTCCTCTTTACTGAAGAGAAAACATATATCATATATATGTTTATACATAACATATATAACCATATATATAACATATATAACATATATCAGATGGAAAAATAAGCTCAAAAGCAGGTGAGAATTACGATCCTTAAAACGCAGATACTGATTTCTGATCCTTCCCACAAAATCCCAGATCACAAATTGAACGATGAGATGATCTTTCTTAACAGAAGGCATAACTGGACCATGTGAGCTAGCAGTAGGTGAGAACCAAGTTGCAGGAGATGCAGAAATGCACGTGGGTCACAGGTGTCTTTTCTTAGTAATGAGGCCTTCCTTACTGGATAGTCGGCAGGAGGCAGTTCAAATGTACTTAATAAAAATTACTGGGTGGAAGCCAGCAGCCCTGGTTTGGTCCCACATATGAGGGCCAGTGACACTGCCCTCAAAAAAAAAAAAAATTACTGGGTGGGCAACCAAAGGGAAGAGATGGAAAGACCTCTTAGAATGGGGAGGAAAAATAAGAGAAACACTCTTAGCAGCAGGCCCAGCTGGAGGAGGGTTTGGTTTGTAGGTTGATGTAGTTCCCTTGGGTAGTCAAAGGCATATCTTCTCTGGAATTGCTCATCATCTTTTCAATAAGGACTCTAAAAAACAAATTGAGAAAATGGCTGAGCAACTGGATGGAGGAAAGGGAGAAACAGCAGACACTGTCTTATCACCAGATGGCCACAAGGTGTAAATGTCCCCTTTCCCCCCATTTATCTCAAGATAAGACAGCATCCCTGACCTTCAGAAGCTGGCATTTCAGTGGCTCAGTTTGTTCTTGTTTGCTCAGAAACAAGAAAAGAAGGTCCAAGGGGCCACAGTGGAAGATGAGTACATCTGTGTGCCCATCCCCAGAACAGCATGCAGTACTCACCTCATGGCTTCATTAATATTTTTGTTCTCCTTGACTGATGTTTCTGTCCAACCCGTGAAACCGTTCTCTTTACTGAATCGGTCAACCTGATCTCGGCTCACTGCCCAAGGGGACAGATCACACTGACAAAGAGAGGAAATAGAAGGCAACATCATAAATTTCCCGGGAATAGGAACACTGCTCAGATCCCTGTGGATTTAAACGCTTTCCATCAATGGCTAAGAACAAGAGCATCTAAAATCTACAGTCAATATTCTTCCCATAGAAGGTTGCAGCATCCCTTGAAAGGATATAGGGATGATTTTGCCAACTTGAGAAGGGAAAAAGGATGCCAAGAATCAAAGAGCATTTTAGATACACTTACTCTCTGAACACAGATTGAGGCCAGGGGCCATTTTCCTAACTGACCACGTACCTTGTTGGCCAAGAGCAGGCAGGGCACGGGCTCTCCATTGGGCAGTGTGAGCTTGCTGTCTAGGTCCTGTTTCCATCTCTGGCTGTTGCTGAAGGTAGTGGCGTTGGTAACATCAAACATAATAACACAGGCAGAGGCATCCCGATAGTATAGTCGTGTCATAGATGTGAAGCGCTCCTGCCCTGGGAATAGAGGCGAGTTCTTGAGAAGGTGATCCTGAGAACCAGTCCTAGAAGGCCCTCTGACATCCTGTTCTTTCTACCTTCATTGTGAGAGAGAGGGCAGTATGCATAGTGGTTGAGTCCAGATTCTGCACCCAGATTTCCCAAGTTCAAATCCCTGCTCTGTCCTTTACTATCTATGTGACTTTGGACAAATCAAGCTTTCAAGTGCCTCGAATTTCCCATCTGTAAAGTGGGGATAAAAGCAGTAGCTTTATCACAGGGTTGAGGATTAATGAGTCAGTGACTCTAAGGCTTAAAAAAGAACTTGGCACATAATAAGGGTTAGCTATTATTATTATTATTGTCTTTATTTTCTGGGGATCTTGTTTCTCACCAAGGTTGACTGAAAACCTGAAAAGGTACCTTCCCCCTGCTGTGGGAGAATCCACTTATGGTCTGGACAATCCACCACCTTGCCAGCCCCCGCACCTACATAGAGACTACTCTACATTTATTCAAGGCAAAACATCTACAAAAGCTCTATGATGATTCAGCCCATGCATTCTCAGAGCACTTCAATCATTCCAGCTTTAGAAAAAAACTTCTGCTGCCCCACTTTTCTCTGGGACGTTGCCGGTAAACCAAAGTATCTCCCTTTGTTCCTATCCAGTCATCCCAGCCTACCTGCAATATCCCACAGCTGGAGCCGCACCATCTCTGAGTCAGACCACTGGAGAACCTTCAGAGCGAAATCCACTGAAAATATATGCATAATATAGTTGAATAAAATTTACCTTTAAACAATCCACAGAAAAACTCAGATGAAATATGCAGTCACAACACTAGGGACACACAACTCCTATTTATTCTTTCATTCATTTAATTTTTAAGTCCTTAATAAGCTGAGATGAGCCCACTCTCGTGTATTAAGTATGGGACAGATCATTCATACTCACTCTCCAAAGGGGGTCTTTGGCTTTTACTCTCATGTCAAACCAACGTATTTGATACTACTTGTCTCCAACGCTGGGGATACGAGGAGGGTGGGGGTAATTATGAAAACAACTACTAATCTCAGGTTAAACAGCTTCTGGGAGATTTAGGGGGTTTTCTCTGGGAAGGAATAACAGGCAGAAGGGGGAAATGAAGTAAATGTGGTGGCTTTTGCCTCTTCCACATTCAATTTCACTCTTGGTTTCTAATCCAATTGCGTTATGATAAAAACACACCCTTGGTGGAATTCTACATTCCCCATAAGACTTTGGGAATTATCTTGGGCAGGAATGGGATAAAGTGAGAAGATCCCAGAGGGCTGCCAGGAAGAAGACACAGTATGGCTGATGCTCAAGAGCTGTGCTGGAACCCACTGCCACATATGCAGATGCTGAGACCCCATGAGTATGCCAGGGGAAGAACTTTCTGGTAAGGAGACAAAGAGGATAATTTTTGAGTTTTGGAAATATGTTTTTCCTCAGCTGTGACAGAAATGAAAACTAGGGGAAATTTAGAATAAATACTGAAAAAAAAAATGCCCAGAGTTAATTATGTTCTTTACTAAGGGAAAACTACAGAAATTGATAAAAATTAATTAGTGGGACACTTTTAAGCCAATTTCCTGCAATAGGGACCCTCATATTATTTAGGAGTGGGGGGTAAAATGGTCAAGAAACGGTCTTTGAAACTTTAAACCCTTAATTTTGCTGGATGTTCTTAAGGAGTATGTTTTCATTGCAACGTGAATGCTTGTTAACTTTTTAGAATTCCATAATGAACATCAGCACACATTTTCAAAATTTACACTGGTGCAAGTTTTTTCTTTTTAAAAAAGTTCTTTTAACGGAGACTAAATGTTTGTTACTCTCCCCCTTTCACCACCTCTGCCCAGCTAAGCACTTCTAATGAATAAAAAGGCATTTCTACTTCCGGAAAAACAAACAAACAAACAAACAAACAAACAGTCCAAAGACCGCACCTGGAAAGAAATGAATTCACTGTTGGTATTCCCTCCCTTTCTCCCTTCTCCAGCTTGAGAGAAAAAGGGTGTGGAGTTAGGTCAGAGAAGTGGTATATTTCCCATTCCTCTAAGAATTCCTAGGTTCCCTTGATATTTAGGCAATCAATGCACAAAACCCACACTGCTCATCAGCCCTAATAAGCATCTGATTGCGTGGCCAAGGGGCTCTCCCACGGAGGCATCCCCAAAACTAAGCTGGGCCAGATTAAACAACTTTCTGCTCCTTCCACAGCTGCCTGGAACTCCCGTGAGAGGCAGGGCTGGCGCCTCACCAGGCCCTGCATAGAGTCTCCGCTGCTGGTGCAGGCTGCAGAGATTTGTCCGTGGCCGCTCGCTGCAGGAGTTCAGAGCTCCCTCGCATTCAGCGTTTCCCCGCTAAACGCAGCAATTGCTTCTTTTCTCCCCCTCCCTTCCCCATGTCTCATCTTCACACCTTTGCCCTCTCTCTTTGCAGGCAGTCAGCTCAGGCCTTGATAGACCTAACCGGGGAAACCTAAGAGAGGCATGCCAATCAAACACTCAGCCAATTCTTCCCTCCAGGAGCCCAGACACCTACGTTCTGACCCGCGGAAAGACCCAAGGACGCCAATTCCCCCCACCCCGCAGGAGCCCACAGCTCCAGCCTGTCTCGTCCGCCCCGTCTCGCCGCGACATATTACCTCCCACCGTGGACTTGTAGTGTCTGCTGAAGCTGTCCTGGGAATATCTTTGCACCAGGGACGTCTTGCCCACTGCGGCGTCCCCCACCACCAGCACTTTGAACAGGTGATCCCGGCTGCCCATCGCTGGCGGGGGTGGACGGTCTAAGGGAGGCGGGAAATGGGGGAGGCGATGGCTTTGCTGGCTTTAACCCCTTTGGCTCCGCATCCTCTTCACACTGAAGCTGGGCATTTCGCCCACCGCCCTTTGGGGCTGCTCTGACGAGAAAGCAAAACGGGAAACTTTGCACTCCAGTTTTACGCGCTTCCTCCCCGCCAGGCCGCAGCGTGGGTGGGGCGCAGGGTGCGAGCTCCGAGCTCCCTCCCGGTGGTTCGCACCTTCTTCCCCTCCCGGCCGGGCCCGGCTTGCGGAGAAACAGGCTGAAACTCCGGAGTGCCTCACCCGCCGGTACTTCCCCGGAGCGGCTCCAGCGAGCGACTCGACTCGGGCCAGCTCATTCCCGCTTGGAGCCAGAAGATGGGGGCCCTCCCGTCACTGAACAAACCAAACTCCGAGGAAGCAGCGGGTCACACCTTCATGCCTTGGACGCAGGAGACGCTGTCCCCTCTCGCCTACTCCAACGCGTCACGTGCAGGGCTGCTCGGAGCACTACATTTCCCAGCGTGCCTCGCAGTGAAGAGATCCAGCCGAGTGCGGTGACTCGCCCGCGATGCCTCCTGGGAAATGTAGTTTATGCAGTCTTTTTTTTTTTTTAAACCTACACCAAGTTTCAAGGCTGTCGAACTTCTTCAACTGTTCGGAATCTTCTTTTAAAATAATTTTGGAATAGAAAAGATCCTTCAGAAGCGATGTGTTCGACATGATCTCACCTGCCTAAATCCGTCCCCAGGTAGATTCCTCGTTATCTTGAAAGGTGTTATGGAGCTAAGATTAAACATTATTCCATAGATTCCATAAATTTTTTCCACTAATAAAAGCTCAAGTCTCATCCCTCATGTTCCAAGTGAAGTCCATTTCTTGTTTTTTTCAGTTAGGTAGAAAAACCTAGGATCTTGTGAACATGATAAAAGCCAACTCTTTCCCCCATGACCTCAATATCAGTCAAGTTCAGGGAAACTTGATCAAGGGACTGACCCTTACAAAAACCTATGCTGTTAAATGTTAGTTATTAACATGTTACAACTTAGCCACAGCAGTAAAGATAGACAGAAAACAAGACACAGTTCCTCATTCTCACTTCCACAATCCAGCTACACTGCTCATACATCATTTGAGTTGGAAGCTAATTGGAGTACCCTCCATTTGTTGCTGCTGTTGCTCATGAAACATAATTAAACTATAGTTTTGCAAACAATTTTATCTTTTTCAGCCTGTGACTTTTCTGATCTGCCTGTCCTTTCGGTAAGAGTTAAGAGAACCTGAGCTTAACGGCAAGAAAAATAAGCTCTGTTTCCCATGCTTTTCTCAGGAATAGAAGAGAAAGTAGCAGAGCCATGGGAAAACAGCCCTGCTCAGGGTTTCTGATAGAGAGGCTACTGCTTACATGTGTTTTGTGAGGAAGGGAGCATGGTTCACAACTTGTTTAGCCCAAAATGTTTGTAACCCAGGTAGGGAGGCCAGGCTGGGCTACTCATCTTCCAGGATGCCTCAGACCCATTTCCAATGGTCTTTTCTCAGTTCCCATTGGCTTTGACATGGTTGACCATTCCTTGAAATTTGTGTCACATGGCTTCTGTGGCACTGTTCTTGTTTTCCCTTTATCTCTCTGATGATCACTTTTTTCTTTCATAGTTTCTTACCACCCCATCACCCTCTAAGTGAGAATTTCCTTAGGCTTGACTCTTGGTCCCTGAGCTGATCGTTCTTTAATCTCTTTAGTGAATTGCCCTTGGCCTTAAGGTTCATTTATGATGTTGCTTATTGCAGAATTTTCTTCTTTTTAAAGGCTGAATCATATTTGTTGTATACACACACCACTTTCTGTATGTATCCATCCATTGATGGACATACTTTGGCTATCGTGAATAGTGCTGCAATAAACTCAGAAGTGCCAGTATCTTTTCAAGATCCTGATTTCAATTTCTCTTAGATAAATAAATATCCAGAAGTGGGATTGTTGGATCATATGGTAGTCCTATTTTTAAGTTTTTAAGGGATCCATGTATTGTTTTCCATAGTGGTGACACCATTTTGCATTCCCACCAACAGTGTTTAAGAGTTCCAATTTCTCCACATGCTCACCAACTCTTGTCTTTTGATTTTTTTGATAATAGCCATCCTGACAGATGTGAAGTGATATTTCATTGTGTTTTTGATTTGTAGTTCCCTGATGATTAGTGACATTGAATATTTTTTTCTTCGACATTGAATATTTTTTTATATACCTGTTGGCCGTTTGTATGTCTTCTTTGGAGATGTCTATTCAAGTACTTGGCCAATTTTTAAATTGCATTAATAGTTTTGTTATTGTTGTTGTTGTTTGCTATTGCAGACCTTGAGAATTATTAACATTTCCTTTTGCACACATCCCTTTACAATCCTCTCCCTTTATTTTTTATTTTTTGAGGGTAGTGTCACTGGCCCTCATATGTGGGACCTGAACCGGGGCCGCTGGCTTCTGAAGCCAGCGCTTAACCACCACACCACTCGGCCGGCCCACAATCCTCCCTTTTAAAAAGTCAGTCACCACATCCTACTGATTCTTCCTTCTGAAACATTTCTCCCACCCATCCTTTTTATTTCATATCCAGTGCCATTTTGCTAGCTCAGGCTTTCATTATCTGACACTTGGATCATCTTCAATAATCTGTTCATTGGTCTCCCTGATTCTAGTTTCTTTTATCTTCAGGTCATCCTACACAACTGGTCAGAGTGATTTCCTTAAAACATCATTGTTCCTTCATTGTCTACCAAATATCCCCAAACGGGCCAACCTCCCTGAGCTGGTGTCCAAAGCTTTCTATGCACTGGCCCCACCTGCCTAACCAACTTTATCTCACCTGATCTCAAATGGGAATCCCTCCTGACTGCCCCCCCCTACCCTGCAACAAGGTGGGGGTGTATTTCATGGATAGTAAGTTGCAGTTTCCAGAGAGACAGTTATAAATAAAAGAGAGGGAAAGCACACGCAAAGTGCCAAACAATTGATTGGCATGTACATGCTTGGGACAGTTTTTGGAAGCTAGGGTAAGTGTTCAGCCTTGCTCTGTTATTGTCATATTTCTTAGAGGTGTCTACCTCTCTCCTTTTCACTTCTCACTTTTTATTTTAAAAAATTTCGGTGGTAGGCCATCTTTCTAATTCTCAGACAGACCCAGAGACGTTTCTAGAAGCAACATCACTGATAGCTGCCCAAGGAGAACCCCAAGTTCAGTTCAAACTTGTCTTGGTTGGTGATGGTGGGACTGGAAAAACTACATTTGTGAAATGTCACCTGACTGGTGAATTTGAGAAGAAATATGTAGCTACCTTGGGCGTTGAGGTCCATCCCGTCGTGTTCCACACCAACAGAGGACCCATTAAGTTCAACGTGTGGGATATGGCCGGTCAGGAGAAGTTTGGTGGATTGAGAGATGGCTACTACATCCAAGCCCAGTGTGCCATTATAATGTTTGATGTAACTTCGAGAGTTACTTAAAAGAATGTGCCTAACTGGCATAGATATCTGGTACACGTATGTGAAAACATCCCCATCGTGCTGTGTGGCAAGTGAAGGCAAGTGAAGGACAGGGAAGTGAAGGCAAAATCGATTGTCTTCCACCGAAAGAAGAATCTTCAATACTATGACATCTCTGCCAAAAGTAACTACAACTTTGAAAAGCCCTTCCTCCAGCTTGCTAGAAAACTCATTGGAGACCCTAACTGGGAGTTGGTCACCACGCCTGCCCTGGCCCCGCCGGAGGTTGTCATGGACCCCGCCTTGGCAGCACAGCATGAGCATGACCTAGAGGCTGCTCAGACAACTGCTCTCCCTGATGAGAACGACGACCTGTGAAAGGGGAGCTGGGGCCCAGCGTCAGAAGTCTAGTGTTATAGGCAACTGTCCTGTGATGTCAGGGGTGCAGCGTGTTTGCCACTCTATTACATAGCTAAGCAGAACCTGTGCTTCATCTTTGGGATGCTGAAGGAGATGGATGGGCTCCGGAGTGAGTGTGGCAGTTAAAAATACCTTCCTTTTTTGGACCTGCATATTTAGCTGTTTCGGAATACTGTTGGTTCCTTGTTGAGTTTCAAATATAAGACTGCTATAGTCACAATATTCAGTGGGGAGATCTTGTTTGTTACTGTCATTCCCATTTTCGTTTAGAATCAAAATAAAGTTGTATTTCAAATATATAAAAAAAAATTTCGGTGGTAGAAAAAAAATTCAAACCCGTAGAAAAGTTAAAAGAAGAGTAAAATGCATACCAGTATGTCCTTCAGCTGGATTTCCAGTTACTAACATTTTCCATGTCTGTTTTGTCTGTGTGAGTGTATTTTGAACCATTGGAAAGTAAGTAGCACACACTTCATTCCTACATACTTCAGCACACAACTCCTAATAATGAAATTCTCCTGCAAAACCAAAATACCATTATCACACCTAAGAAAATTAACTTTAGCTCAATAACATCACAAGCAGTTTACATTTACATTTATCTATAGCCCTCAAAATATTTTTTTCTGGGGCCGGCCGAGTGGTGCATTGGTTAAGCGCTGGTTTTGGGATGCCAGCGGCCCCGGTTCGGATCCCACATGAGGGCCAGTGACACTGCCCTCTACAGCTAACAACAGCTCCACCTGGAGCTGGGCTGTGCGAGCCCCGGTGATGGTGTGGGCTGCAGCCCCTGCTGCAGTGGGCTGCCATAGGCTACAGTGAGTGGCCCGCAGCCAGCGTGAGCGGCTGGTAGCCAAGCGTGAGCTGCCAATAGCCACAGTGAGCGACATCCAGAGGCCAGCGACCGATCTGCCTCATCCGAGAAGAGCGCAATGACAATACCAACAGTGAAGCAACATCCTCCGCAACTAGACTGAAGAACAAAAGGACAGCAACTTGTCTGTTTCCCTTTCCCGATTCCCCAACGCTGTTCCCCTCCGCCAATTCCCCAATAAAATCTTTAAAAAAAAAAAAATTTTTTTTCTCACACCCCCATCCAGAATACAAAGTTCATGCATTGCATTTGGTTGTTTTGTAATGTTTCTTTAGTCTTTTTAAATCTAGAAGTATGCTGTGTCCAATGCAGGAGCCAGCACCCATGTGTAGCTATTTCAATTAATTAAAGTTAAATAAATTTAAAAAGCAGCTTGCACTGGCCACATTAAAAGTGCTCAACTGCCATATGAGGCTAGTGGCTACTATACTGGACAGCTCAGATATAGCCTATTCCCATTACCATAGATAGTTCTATTGGATAGCATCAGTCTACAATATTCCTGCCTTTTTTTTTTTCTTTTCATAACATTGACTTTCTTTTTTTTTTTTTAAAGGTTTTATTGGGGAATTGGGGGAGGGGAACAGCGTTGGGGAACTGGGGAAGGGGAACAGACAAGTTGCTGTCTTTTTGTTCTTCAGTCTAGTTGCGGAGGACGTTGCTTCACTGGCCCATGTTGGTATAGTCATTGCGCTCTTCCCTGATGAGGCAGATCAGTTGCCGGCCTCTGGATGGTCGCTCAACGTGGCTATTGGCAGCTCACGCTGGCTGCCAGCCACTCACTGCAGCCTATGGCAGCCCACTGCAGCAGGGGCTGCAGCCTACACCGTCGCCTGGGCTCGCACAGCCCAGCTCCAGGTGGAGCTGTTGTTAGCTGTAGAGGGCAGTATCACTGGCCCTCATATGTGGGATCCGAACGGGGGCCACTAGCATCCCAAAACCAGCTCTTAACCAATGCGCCACTCGGCCGGCCCTTGAGTTTCTTTTTAAAGAGCCCAAGCTATTGTCTTGAAGAAAGTCCCATATTCTGGATTATCTGATTGCTTCATCAAAGTTAGATTCTGGAATGAACATTTTTGGAAAGAGCCCTACGTAGGGGATGTGGTGTATATCTTATTCTGTTACCAATTTCAGGTGGCTGTTGGTGATGTCTACGGTATGAATTCAATAACTATTTATTAACTCCTTTTTTTTTTTTTTTTTGAGGGCAGTGTCACTGGCCCTCATATGTGGGATCCGAATGAGGTCTGCTGGCTTCCCAAGCCAGCGCTTAACCACTGTGCCACTTGGCTGGCCCTATTAACTCTTTCACTGCATTAATTGATTTCAAGTTTTTTTCAAAATGTGTCAGAAATCCACAAAACACAAAAAGTTGATATTTTGACTATTTTGTGCATTTAATAACAATTCGAACTGCTTTGTATATAAATGACATTATTTTATCTATAAAAATTTCCTATTGTTATTCTTGAAAAACACAAAAATATAGAAAAATGTATATCTGTTTTCCTGAACTTCCTTTCTAGAACACTGACAGGGTATTTTTTTTTTTTTTTTTTTTTTTTAGCTGAGCCATCCTGCTACCTGTTGGCAGCTCAGCGGCAACTCAGCTCAGGCTGGGCATCAAACTGCTGTTGCTCAGAGCTCAGCTTACACTCTTGAGTGAGCTCTTAACCAACTGAGCCACTCGGCCGGCCCCTGACAGGGATTTTTATATTTTACTTTTGAGTGATAATTCTCAAAACAGGAACAACACACATTGCTGGATTTCCAGGACACATAGCACAATAATAGGTGGTTTGTTTTCATTTGCAAACACCTTTCCCGTGTTTTGCACATTGTGAGGGCATAATGCAGCACACGCAGCAATTAGTCTGCTTTTTCTTGTCCTCAAATTGTCTAGCAAAATGGCACTTTGTCAGCCTAATTTATTTTGGTGCAGACATCCTGCAACCCCTCTTCTTTCCATCCTTTCTTGAAAATCCATCTAATAAGCCCTCCATAACTTTTTCCCTGAATTTTCCCTGGCTCAATTTATTATGGTTTTGAATGTTGTAACATATATGACGTCTGACAATTAAGTTCAGGAACTTTTCTGGGATGAGGTCACGAACTTAACTGTCAGAGCTCATACACACTTACATATGTATTTATATACATATATATACACATTTACAAAGATATTGCTTGAAAAATAGATGCCCCTTGAATTTCAACATGGACTCATCCACACACAATTCCTTATTACTATTACAGGTGGACATATATATATCCTTCACTAAATCTCTCATGGGCTTGATTTTTGCCAGCCTATCAGTCTTTGAAGATTCATCATCATTATTGGAAAAATGAAGGAAGGAACTAATTAGCTGATATTCATTCCTTCTAAAAACAGTGTTAAAACCAGGAGTTTGAGTGAACCAATAGGTATCCTGAAAGTTTGACTCTAATGTTGGCTTGTGTAGCAACCCCATCCCGATTCCAACAGCTATAAATGCCTTAAGTGTTTCCTGTTCTTGGGCGTTGACCACAGCACTCATGGACTTCTGAAGCTGGATTCAAGGGCCTGAGAGTTATGAAACTCACTTCTCTGGATCCCAAACTCTCCAGGTACCTTCAGATCCCCTGCCTTCCCATGTATCTTGCTTCCAGGGAGTGAATGTGCTGGTCAGGCTGACATGCCTGTTGGGTCTACCCACCATCTGGTCTCATGCACAGGCCTCTGTGAGCTTGTGGGTCCAAATCAGCCTCTCTGAGATGATTTTTGGGTGGAGTTGAGTTTCTGAGTCTTTCATGATGAGACTGGGCTCAGAGTCATAGTGCATTCACCCAAAGAAGACTTATCTGTGAAGCTGGTTGGTCTTCCTCACTGCACAACTTTGTCCAACTTCAGCTGCACCAAAGTCATTGAGGAGTAAAATTCAGGGTAGGTCCAGGTCTATTTAATTCTTCATTCACTAGTTCCTTCACATCATCCCAAACTGTATTTGGTGAGTATCTGTATTGTCATTTTGCTATCACCGCTAATTCAATCAACATTATATAGTGGTAATAAAAGCTTCTATTTATTGAAACTTCTGCATGCCCCCAACACCCCCACTGAGAAGGCATTATTGTCCCATTCTACAGATGGGACAACTGGGGGTCAGAAGAGGCTAATTATGGCTACCAGCTGAGAGAGCTGTCTACTTCCAAAGCTTGTACCTAATTGTTATTATTTTAAAAATTAAGCTGCATGAGGAGACTAGGGAGGCTTCCCAGAGCATGACTGTAGCATCCTCGGTATGTTGTCTAATAGTTTCTTCATTCTGAAAGTGGACATCAGGATTTTATTTATTGGGGTCAAGAATAAGACTCTGATTTAATTGGAGAAGGCAGCCTGGCCGTCATGCCTGGTTAGAGGAGGAGAATTCTAACAAGGCCCTGGGGTGTCCCAGAGGATTCTGGCTTCCAGCTTTGGCCCTGATACAAGAAAAAGAGAACCCAGATGCTAACCAAAGCAAGAGACAGAACGCAGGAGTGTGGTGGGCACATGATACATGGTTTGTCGTGCATAGCATGGCAGTTATGTGGGACAGGAATCCGTGTCTGTGCTCTTGGCTTGGGAGTGGTTTCCCCAGGTTCCTCAGACATCTCCCCCGCACCCCCAACTTCCTGAATCTATATGGAAGGGTGGTTTGGTTTGGGGCCTGGCAATTAGGGAATCTTACTTAAGATTCCATATTTGACACCTGAGGCAGGTCACTCATTCTCTGGAAGATTTAGTTTCCATGGATCTCTTTTTTTTTAAAGATTTTATTGGGGAATTGGGGGAGGGGAACAGCGTTGGGAAATCAGGGAAGGGGAACAGACAAGTGGCTGTCTTTTTGTTCTTCAGTCTAGTTGCGGAGGATGTTGCTTCACTGGCCCATGTTGGTATCGTCATTGCGCTCTTCCCGGATGAGGCAGATCAGTTGCCGGCCTCTGGATGGCTGCTCACAGTGGCTCTTGGCAGCTCACACTGGCTTTCAGCTGCTCACGCTGGCTGCTGGCCACTCACTGTAGCCTATGACAGCCCACTGCAGCAGAGGCTGCAGCCCACACCATTGCTGGGGCTCGCACAGTCCAGCTCCAGGTGGAGCTGTTGTTAGTTGTAGAGGGCAGTGTCACTGGCCCTCGTGGGATCTGAACCGGGGCCGCTAGCATCCCAAAACCAGCTCTTAACCAATGTGCCCCTCGTCCAGCCCTTTCCATGGATTTCTAACTCCTAAATACCAAATACTTCACTTCTGAATAATTTGTGAGGTACTCAACAAGTTAGGTAATGTACTTGAAAGTCACACATGTGACAGTCTGTGGCAGTATCCCAGGCAGGCTACAGTCTGGAGCTCCCATGAAGCAATGTTCTCTCTCTATGTGTTCAACATTTCTTTGATGGGAGCTAAGAGAAAATAATTATTTCTATAATGTTCATAATAAGGAATTTGTTCTAATATGTTCAAAATAGGAAATGTATGCCATATACTGCATATAACATTTAAGTTGATCTAGAATTATTTTTCACTTAACTTTTTTAAAATCACCAGTAGCTAGATACTATTCATTATCTGCATTGAACTAAACATGAATATAGCCATAAAGTCTTCCAAATTATGTTTAAAAATTTTTTCTGGGTGACCAACTTTCCTCATTTTTCTGCATTTTGTATTTTCTTTCTAGTTTTTAAAACTTTCCCAAGCCAGACATTTTCTTGGGAGCCCTATTAAGATTTTATATGTAGTTAATGTAATAAAAGACAATATAGTGCATAAACTGTACTGTGCTTTATTCGGTTTCTAAATTTTAGCTGAAGGAGACAGCAAACTTGAAGAGACTGTCAGCTGGCTGTGTTGCCTGTAATTATGTTGCAAAAACATCATCAGAGATAGACTGGTGCCTGGGAGCCATGTTTTTGAATGTCCACTGGAAGATGCTACTTCAGTAGACAATTATTTTGCACTAATAGAAGATGTCTCAGAAGCAAAATTGAGATAACAGGCACCATATTTGTGATAATTTCAGGAATGTTTTTGAGTTCTCTATACAGAGGGGCACCTTGGCCAGCTGTTTCATCCAGCTCCAGACATACTGCGAACGCACTGGGCTGAGGGAAACCTGGGTATGAATATATGACTTTGAGCAAGACATTTAACCGCTCTGTGCCTCAGTTTCTCCCTCATAAAATGGTGATATTTACTTTGTAGTTATTAGAGATAATATTAAAGTTATAAATAAGACTTATTTAAAAGTACACTATACAGTATAATATACTGTATATTAAAACATACAAGTAATAATCAACATGCAATTATCCTCTTTCCATTAACCCTTAATAATCTTAACATATTGCTGCTGTGAAGAGTTAGTACTAGAACCCAAGCTTGTTTTTTTTTTTTTTTGAGGGCAGTGTCACTGGCCCTCATATGTGGGACCCGAACCGGGGCCGCTGGCTTCCCAAGACCAGCGCTTAACCACCACGCCACTCGGCCAGCCCCCAAGCTTGTTATTAAAAGGCTTATTTCCTGAATGTTCTCACCAAAAAAAAAAAAAAAAAAAAAAGGTGACTACATGAAGTGATGGTTATGTTAATGTTAAGTAACTCAATGGGGGGAATCCTTTCACAATGTATATTTTTTTTTAAATTGGGAAACAGTGTATTTTTCCAGAGCCCATCAGCTCCATGTTGAATCGTTGTTTCAATCTAGTTGTGGAGGGCGCATCTCAGTGGCCCGTGTGGGGCACCGAACCGGCAACCTCGGTGCTATGGGCACCGTGCTCTAACCAACTGGACCAACTGGCTGCCCCTATACATATATTGTGCATCAAATCATCACATTACACACTTGAAATATTTTACAATTTTGTCAATTATACCTCCGTAAAGCGGGGGAAAACAGGCTGATTACCGAGATGGATAATGCTCAGCATTCGGTACATGCCTATAACACTGTCATGCATCCTGTGAGGCATGTGTCCTGTTTTGCAGTGGTTCCCAGCATAGGCTTTGGAGTCAAGACAGATCTAGGCGGGGCTGCATTGACTCTGCTTTGTCACCAACATGGTCTACATGTGCCTCATAAGGCCATTTGTCACTCTCTGCCCTCAAAACTCCAGTCATATGGAACTATTTGTAGTTCCCAAAAGCACCGGGCTAGCTTCCCAGCTTAGCTTTTGTTCCTCTGCAGGACAGCTCTTCCTCCTTCCACTTTCTGCTAACCCCTGTTTTTCTAGGCTTCCTCCAAGATGTCACTGACCCTCAAGGCTGGGTTAGGTGTCCTTTCCATTTGTCTGCTTCCATAGCCACCCTCCATGTACACCTATGGTCAGTGTGCTGACATTGCCTAGTCATTGGCCTTCCTCACCCTCACTTTAATATTGACTATTATAGTATTTTTGGGTTTAGTATGTGCTAGGCACAGTGCTTAGTGCTGTATGTACATGATCTCATTGAAGTCTCCTAACAATCCTAGGAAATAGGTTTTAATACAAATGAGGAAACTGAGGCTCAGAGAGGGTAAATAACCTGCTCAAGGTCACACACACACAAGCAGAAGAGCTGGGATTTGAACCGAGGTCTGACTCCAAACCATTTGCAATCCATTGTAAATTTCTAAGCGCTTACAGGGTTGAGCACAGTGACGGCAAGTAGTAAGCACTCAACAAATAACAGCTATTATTATTTTGACCCAACCAGACGGTAAGCAGGGAAGGAATCTTAACCTCTTGGCACAATACCCCAGCCAAGGCTGGGTCAGGGAGTGGAGAGCAAGGACAGTGAGTTGGCTTCTGGAATATTTACCATAGCACCACTGACTGTTTCTCAATAAATGACTGATGTGTGTTTTCTATCACATATCTCTGTATTTGAGATGTTTCATTTCTTGTCATACTTTGGCCCTTTCCACATCTGAGTAAGGAGGGGGTGGGACTAGAGGGCCCCAGAACATCAGCTGATGCTGCTTTTTTGATGAGACACAGGAACCACCAACCACCTAAATAAACGTCCTCTTTATTTACCAAATATAATTTATCAGTTATGTTGACATTTGTCAATTCAGTTATAGTAACTATAAATAATTCTCTTAAGACACAGTTTTGTAACTTTTTAAGGATACAAGAGTAAACCAATGTCGCTCCTTGCAGCCAGGCCAAAAAGTACATGCAGTTTGTGCGATCAGGGGAAAAGAATCTTCCATGAAAGTCAGCTTCATTTTCTTCCCATCTCACCCCACAGTCCTCCCTCTGCTCACACATTCAGGGCTGGGGGCACGCCTACCTTCCTGCTTTTTCGGCAAAGGGGGATGTTCCAGAGTCTTCCAGGGCAGCCTGGTCAAACTCCAGAGATTAGGAAGGGGTAAGTGACTGGGGCAGGGATGACTGGAGATCACAGGGCACAGCCTCCAGGGCAGAGAAGTTGGTTTTAGTGCCTGTACAAGAAGAGTGTGTGCAAATATGTTTGGAGGTGGAGGAAAAAATGAAACAAGGCCTGAGGGAGGAGCAGAAACAAGCCCAGGCTGGTGTTAATAAACTTTGTTGGACGTAACTCCAACTATAACCTCTACAATTCCTTCCAATTCTAAGGTTCTAGACTCCAGAAGGTGGTCTGGGTGGAAATGGAGGGAGAGGAGAGAGTTTGGCAGCACGGGGCAAGTTCTCGGGATGAGGCATGGTGTTTGTCAGAGACAAGATCATTCCCTGGCCCTCCCCTGGAGGTGGGCCCTTTAGGTGACAGAGGGGAGAATTTCTGGGGAGTCTGTGGACGGAGAGGCTAGAAAGAAACCTGCATTCAAATACCAGTATTTGTACATGTGTGAGTGCGGACAGATCTGTTTGGAATAACATGTGGGTAAGATACCGAGACCCCAGTGTTCTCCCAATCTGTGCTAGGCAGAGAAAAAGAGGTGGCTGGTTGATGCCCAGTCTACTAGCTCTGAATCCTCCTTTGGGTGGCTGGTGAGGAGGTAGAGGAGGGTCGGGAAGGTGAGGAAGGGTCATTTAGGGAAACGAACACTGGTTGCGTGTGCCATGGGGCTGGGAGCTCTAGCTGTGGTGGGCATTGTACAAAGTTGGGGTCTAGGAGCGAGATCCAGAGGCAGAACCCGGCCTGGTGACATAAAGGCAAATACTTACAGCGAGGAGACTCTCTGCCAGATTAAAAGGAGCATGTGACCTTTATCTGGGGAATGAGATGAGGTTAGAGCTGTGTTTCCCTTACCACTGGCTAGCCTGGCACAGTACGTAATACATAGTAGGCACACAATAAATATTGCTCAATGAATGTTTCAGACCATGCCTGCAGAAGCGCTCCTCTTGGGGAGGCTGTGTATTTGTTAAGTGAGTGAATGGGTGAACGATGAATGTAGGCAGAAGCCAAGAGAAAGGACAACCGACCTCCATGGCATGACAGCGATTGTAGGAGGTGACAGTCTAAGGTGACCACGTGACTATGTCCTCAGGAGAAACAGCAGAAGTGAAAACCCATTGGTTGTCCTCAACCTCCCAACCATTTTCCACATACCCATTCCCGTCCCTAATCTCAGAACCCAACCTGGCAAGCTCTGGGGAAGGTAGTGCTTAGAGATAATTAGAGATGCAGGTTGAACAAAGATAAAAGAATTGGTTCTCTGGGATCTTGGCAAGCCTATGGGTGGACATGGGTCAGCAAAGAAACCAGGCCACTGCTCATTTCTTCCCGACTGCAACAATCAGTTAGAAAACAGATCAATGGGAGGGGGTGGGTGGTGCTTACCAGGCAATCGGGTAAGGGGCATGTGCACAATTCAAACAGTCAGTCCACCTCAATGCTTTTTTTGAGAATGGAAGGGCGTAGGTCCAGCGGGCAGAAAACAAGGTTAGGATTATATGGGTCTCTTGCCTAGTGCTTTGAAGTTGGTCCATTTCTAGAAAAAGTATGTGTGTGTGTATGTGTGTGAGATTTATCCCTCTGTGCAACCAAAACGAAAACAAAAACACCAGAGCCCACTCACAAAGGGTTTCTCACTGGGGCCAAGGCTAAGTTGGCTAAAGCACGTCCCCAGATCCCAAATGGAAACTCCTGCCCTAATCCACCTCACCTGGAGGCACCCACCATGAAATTGCACTTGGTGATTGTCTCAAAAATCTACTTGTACTGCTTGTCTCAGTCTATCCGTCCTGCCTGAATTCTTGCTATACAAACTTGGCTCAATGTATAAAAATTCCCATTGAAAATAATGAGAATTCGGTATCAAAGTGAAATCCTAGAAAGAGGTGGGAGTGTGGAATGGATTGGGGGAAGGGGAACAAAAGAAAAAAATTCAAAGAGAAAGTGCAGAGGGGTAGGGAGAAGATTGAGTGACCAGGCTAGTCCCCGACATCCGTGTCTCGGTCCCCAATGAGCCAGAGAACATGGAAGCTGAGTGCTAGGAGCCCAGTGCCAAGCAGGTCCCCCAGCGCTGTCAAGTACGGGATGGAGAAGTTGTCGGGGTCCAGGCCCCGGCCCCACATCCAGTGCACCATCCAGTCTGCGATGTACAGGAGAATCAGCACCTGGAGAGACAGAAGGGCTCGGTCTGTAGCCATCCCTCTCTCCAGGGGGAGCCAGAGGCCACATGATGGACCCATTTATTGCATCACAAGGTTTGGCTCTCCACAGTCCCTAGCGCTAGGACAGCTCATCTTTCCACGTGGTGGCCTGTGTTCCTCCACCCCATAATCACCACTTTGAGCAGATGACAGGTGTAATGTGAGCTCTTTAGAAAGGAAGATGCTATACTCCCCAGAGTCACCCACGTCCTTACACTTTGCTCCCAAATTTACCAAATGAGGGGCTTCCTGACCGAAATCCTAATGTTGTAGGAATTCAGCTCTCTTGCCTCTAATTCTAGGTCACCCTATTCTCGGGTCACTCCAATTCCTGTCATGTTTGGCTTCTCCAGGAGCCTGGCAGGGGGCTGGGGTTGGAGTTGGCTTTTCATAGAGAGATTTCTCTTCAGAGCAGAGTGGAATAAGGAGTGTTTGAGGCTGCTGCCGGCAGTCGTCTGAGTAACAGCCGATTATCCCAAGCTGGCTTCCTCCTGACCCTTTCCATTCTGCTGTGTGGGCCCAAAGAATGCAAGTGCATTTTCATGTTAGTCCTAGCACAATACAATTACCAACAAGTCTGCTAAATAGAAAGCAGACAGTGCATATCAATTCAAAAGACATTTTGGATTATCTGCTGCCTTGATTTTTCTGCACCCTTGCTTTCTTTCTATTGCTACAGACAATTAAGAATGATCCAGATTAGAACCTTGATAGTGGGTCCAGAATCAGTAGCATCAACTGCAGCTGACAGTTTGTTAGAAATGCAGAGTCTCAGGCCCCACCCTAAATCAGATCTCCTAAATCAGAATCTGCATTTTAACAAGATGGACGCATACTTTTAAGATGGAAATACACTTGATTTAGATACTGTGGGCAGGCCCGCATCTTCTATATGCTCTGCACTACCCCTGACATTTGGTCTCCCTAAATGACTGTATTTGTGTGAGAATGAAATGGCTTCTGACGGTAAAGCTCTAACACAGTCATTTGGGAGGTTTTACTCTTGACTGCACTTTGCAAAATCCTGTGGTTATGTAAATTCTGCCCTAGGGGGCTCAGATGCAGGAACCAGACACTTTTGGGGGATCTAGAAGCCTGAATTTATACCTATTTTTAGGCAAACTTGGTTGTTCTTCTGTCTTTTCTCCAAAGAGTCAGAGATTATAGTCCTAGCACCATGCACATTCCCCATTGTCCTGCACACAGCTGCCTTGTACTCCTGTGGCCTTGGCCCTGACCCTGGGCGCGGGCCAGTCCCTCCTCCCCCATAACTTCACACCCTTTCTAGCAGCTTTAAAAGAGTCTCAAATAAAGAGTGTGGCTAGGAGGACTTCGGGACATGCACCAGGAAAGGAATAGCAGCAGCTGTCCCCACATTCCAGCTTCCTGAGCAGGCCCTTGGACACATGGCAGAGAGGAGGCAGCAAAGAATCGGAAAGAACCTTTACAGGGGCTAAGTGCCAGGTTCTGACCCTCCACAGGCCTAGGGAAGGGAGCAGAGGTGAGAGTGTCCCTCAGCATGTTTGTCATGGATATTGGAGCCAAGGCTTATCCTTTCCACAGCAGGCCAAGGGCTAACTCCAGCCACAGACCCTCCTCTTTCCAAGTACACTTAACCGCCACTTGCAAGGGAATGTGGTGACCTGGATAGCTGCTGCAGGAAATAGCATATGGTGGATTCTCAGCGTGGCTCTTGCCAAGATGTCCCAACACACAACCTTTCTCAAGGTAGGGGTGGGGGATGGAGGGATAAGGGATTAGCAGTAAGGGTCTGGGTTAAATGAAATCAGGGTACATCTCTGTAATAGTATAGAATGCAGCCATAAAAAAATCAGGATGCCCTTCTCTTTATATATTGATGTGAGATGATCTGTAAGACAACTTACTCTGTGAAATAAGCAGGGCATGGACAGTATAGATAGTATGTTACCTGTGTGTAAAAAACAGAGGAAAATAAGAAAAAGATATGTTTGCTTATATAAATATGAAATAACTTGGAGGATATATAAGAAATAGCTAACACCAATGGCCTATGAGGAAGACAACTGGATGGCTGGAGAGGACAGAATAGAAGACTTTTCAGTATGAGGTTTCACTACGAACCTTACAAATTTTTGAACTATGTGATTGTTTAAAAACCAAATCTATAGAAATTTAAAATGTAATAATAAGGGTGAGTGTGGCTATAAAGGGGTAACATGAAGGAGCCTTGTGGTGATGGAACAGTCTCGACTGTGGTGGTGGTTATATGAATCTACACATGATAAAACTGCACAAGGGCTGGCTGAGTGGCACGTTGGTTAAGAGCTGGCTATTAAGAGCTGGATCCCACATATGAGGGCCAGTGACACTGCCCTCAAAACAACAACAACAACAAAAAAACTGCAAGGGCCGGCCGAGTGGCGCGGTGGTTAAGCGCTGGCTTGGGAAGCCAGCGGCCCCGGTTCGGACCCACATGTGAGAGACAGTGATACTGCCCTCAAAACAAAAAACAAACAAAAAAAAACTGCACAAAATTACACACACACACATGCGCACACACACACGAGTGCATTTAAAACTGATGCAATCTGAATGAGCTCCATGGATTGTGTGAGTGCTGATTTCCTGGTTTTGACATTTGTACTATAGCTATGCAAGCGATTACCACTGCAGGAAACTGGGCGGACAGCACATGGGATCTCTCTGTATATTTTTGGGGGCAACTTGCTGTGAATATATAATTATTCCAAAATAAAAAATTGAACAAATGTAATTAATACAACAAGGGAGAGCATGTCAGAGTATTACAGGACGGCAAGGCTGGACAGCAGCCTACGGATTACCTACTCTGGTGGTGTGGACATATGAAATCTCCTGAGAAAGCCCAGCATGCAAAACAGGGCCAGGTAGAGTTCTGTGGCCAGAGCCCACCTGCTCAGCCCCCTATAAACCACCTGCCTGAAAACCACCACCTCCTCTCAATTTACAGATGCATCACTGGGCTCAGAGATAAAGCTACCAGGCCCAAGTCACACAGCATGTTAGTGACTGTGCTGGAACTACAGCCTGTTCTGCTGAGCATCTGTCCAGTCCCAGAGGAAGAGGTGGGAGAGTGTCTGACAGGCCAAGCCTGGGCCGCCCCTCCCCCCTCCCCCGACCCCAACCCGTGTCCCTGCCAGTTCGTACCTGGAGCAGTGCAGCTGTCATGTAGAAGACAATGAAGATGAGTGTGAGTGTGGTGTGCCCGCCCTGCATACAGCTGATGGTGTAGAGGAACACTAGGTGCCCTGGAACCACGAGCAGGAAGAGGACCCGGGCGGAGCGAGAATTCACATCTGGGACCGGGGAAGAGAGGGTGTGAGGAGGAGGAGAGGAGGAAGCCTGGACCCAGAAGGTCTTTCCGAGGCAGGAGGTTCCGCGCTACTTTCCAGGGCAGCAGACAGCTGAGTGCCTCCACCTCCTCATCCCGTGGTTCCCAGCCCCTGGGCGCTCTGCCCTCCACAACAGCTGGTGCAGCCCAGCGGGGAAGGAGGACCTGTGGATCTGGGCCTCAGCTGTTTCTTAAGTGAAGGTCACCGATTGTTGGCCCCCTCCCTCCAGGGCTGGAAGGGACCTAGGAGGCTGGGACTCGGCCATTACCAGGACTGAAGAAAGTGGTACAAGGACTGGGGCAGCGGCGCGGGGCTTGCTCAGAGTTCTCCCCTGGCATCCCATTCATGTGGAGGAAGGTGGAGATGCGGCTGGCCTGCACTGCCACCAGATTGCCCCCAACACCTGCAGAGAAACATAAGACCTTAGACATGGGGGGAGGGATGAGTGGGGAGGGCATGAGCCATTCACCAGTCCCCAGGAGAAGAGTGAGGCATTAAGAGGGAAGATAAACACCCCCCCCATTCTAGGTAGGGGAGACTTTCAGGCTCCTCCCATCCTCCCTGCTAAAGAGATGTGGCAGTCCATGCCTCTGGTGTGGCTGAGAGTGCAAGAAGGGACGCAGGCAGATCTGTGTCCCGGGGGCTTGACTTCCCCACCACCGCAGTGTGTGCACATGCTGTTGCACACAGCGGAGATGACGAGGCCATGCCTTGCCTCAGTCCCTTTCCAAAGCTCTGAGCAGACCCAGGCACCCAACACTCACGGGCTGGTGCCAGTAACCAATGTCAAGTGTCAGGTTTGAGCCCTACACTCTGGATCTGCTTCCGCACCCAGGAACTATGTTTGTTACTGTTGCCATCCCACCCCAACCTATTATTCCGCTCTCCTCAGTCTTGCTCTGAGTACTGCGAGGCTGATCTCTACAGACTGTCACCCAACCCTCTGTGCTGGACGCTTCTTACCAGGTTTGTTCAAAAGGAAGCACCAGCAGGCGATCAGAGAGGGTGAGAGGAGAGAGAAGTCAGGTATTTCTTTCCTGAACCCTCTCTGCTTTATGGCAGTGGCTTACCCCAGAGGAGAGGTAGAGTGGGGCTCTTTCTGGACTCCCCTATTTTCTCCCCTTGACACTTGAGGACTAGGGCTGCCTATTGTTGCCAGTCTCTGGTGCCTTAACATCTCTTGCTGGTCCTTCTATCCTGCTCCCACCTCTGGAAGCAGCTCCTTCATTAAAATCTTGAACTAACTGAACTGGATTCTCTTGTCTGCTGTACCCCTGCCTGGTACACAGCCCCCCAAATCCTCTTCTGCTCTCTCCGTTCCCTGTGGCAGCTGAGGCCAAGACCTCACCATTAATCACAGGTGTGAAGACAGCCATCCCTGCAAAGTTGGGATCTGAGACCGTCTTGTCCAAGATGAGGCCTCCCACACTATATAAACACAAAGACAAAACAACACAATATTTATTTATCCCTCTGCTAACAGTGCTCAGCCCTTCCTCAGGGAACCAATCACCTCTCTCAAACTCAGTCACTGTGGTTCATGTGACATTGCTCCAATGATGGCTTGGCCCCAGACCCATCTAATCAAGAGCATTACATCCCCAAGGCCATAGTGATTGGTTCAGGGATAATCACGTGACTGAAGGGGAGCCTATGAAATTCTATAATGGGACTTAGTGAAATTGTTGAGAGAAAGAATCTCTCTCTTCCCACTGGAATTAAGAGTAAGAAAAGTATAAACCTGGAACTGCAGGCCAGCACAGGGAAAAGATGGAGAATAGTGGGGTCCTGATGATATCATTTCTGCTACTGAATCCAGCTGTGCCTTTTTAGTTCCCTAAGCCAATGCATTCTGCTTTTCAATGAAATCCATTTCAGCTGTTTTTTGTCACTTGCAACAGGACATGTGACTGATACGCCATTGAAGGCATGCCTAGGGTCTGTCCTCTGCTCCATCTCTCCAGGGTTTAAAAGGCAAGTCTGTGGCAGGGTGGAGGAGGGTGGGGTGTGTACCCAGGGCCTGAGCCTACCTGCTGATTGCCATGGCAATGATGACAGGCTCCCAGCCCGAGTACAACACCTCCCTTGTGGCTGGGCTCCGTCGAGCCAGCACCACCCAGACAGGCAGCAGGGCCACGAAGAAGGCACACACCAGAGGGTAGATGTACTGCCAGTCATCTGAGAGAAGCAAAGAACAGAGGAAGGTGAGTCCCGTGGCCCACTGCTCCAAGCCTCCCCCTGCCTCAGCCTGTAAATATCCCAATAGATCAACAGCAATGCCACAATAAATGCCTGTAAGTATATTACCTCATTTGATCCTCACTGTATGCCCCGGAGGTAGGCAGGCTCAGTCTTTTCCATTTTGTAGATGAGCAAACCAAGGTTGAAAGCTCCCCTGGCTTTTTGGACTAATTAGGGGCAGAGACCAGATTCTAGGGTTCTTGCCTTGATTCCCAGAAATCGCTATTTCTCCTTCCCTTCTTCATGTTGCAAGCAGATTCTAGCCTTTAGTTCCTTTTCTTTACCCCTTCTACCCTGCCCCTCCAAGGGAAGCAAGAATCCACAGGACCCAGCAGGAATATATTTCCCAGATACTTTCTTCCCTGCCCCTGCCGCCTGCATGAATTTGAGACAGGCAGTTAGCCTCACTTCTCTAAGGTGAGGAGTTATTACAACTTTGTTCCAACAAATAAAGAAACACAGAAGAAATGTTCACACATTGGCAAATCCACTACCATCTGTCCCCGTGCCACCCAGGAGTCCACCCGGGTTACAGCTCCGGTGGCTTCAACCTCACCCAGCTCCAGGTAGAGTCCCCAGCTGATGCCTGAGAGCAGTGCCAAGGTGATGAGGTCGCCCAGGCTGGCAGCAATGGGCGTGGCCACATTGTCTGGGTTGATTCCAATCTTGCGAGAGCCAATGATGACCCCAATCATGATCATACCTGGGGACGAAGGGGAGGGGCCCAAGGAGATAAGAGAGACGAAAGTGCCAGGCCCAGCTGACACCTCTGGGGCAACCCTCCCTCCTCCCTGCCCCTTGCTTCTCTTCCTTACCCAGTACCAGGGAGGCAATGAAGGCTGTGGCCACGCTGCTGGCACAGAGCAGGAAGGCATGTGGGATACTGAAGTGCCCGTCAGGGATCCAGCCAAAGATGACAGCTGCGATGGATGCCAGGAAGCCCACCACTGTGGCCTGCACCTGAGGTGGGAGTGGTAATTCGGAGAGCCCTGGGATCAGAAAGCTTCTTAGCTGAGGCCACTGAGCACTTGGCCAGACCTCTTCCTGGCCGTCAGCAGCCCCAGGAGGCAGGCTGAGTGGGACTGTCCAGTCCTCCCAAGCTGGAATGATGTCTTTATTTATTTAGTTTCACACCAGACGCTAGAACTGGGCAGTGCACCCTGCAGGAGCCCAGGACATGTTACTGGCTGAGCGTGTTCCTCTGGGGGTTGGGGTGAAGTTCGACGGGCTTGAGACTCCAGTCCAGAGACAAAGCCCGGGCCTCGAGGGGGAGGACTCCAGGGCGGGACCTGTGTAGCCTCACTGGGACACGGGGTAACGGCGGTCAAGGACACGTTAGCACTCCTAAATCTGATCTGTGGGGACACGAGCCCCCTGCAGCACTGGGAGCCGAGAACTGACATTGAGATACTGGGGTCCTCCCCATCCTGGCTGGTCTCCTGGGAAACCTGGTTACCTCCTAAAACTGCTTTGGGAGAGGCCAGCTTAGTAGGATGTCAGAGCTTCGCTCAGGAGCCAGCTGGGGCTGACCTAAGCCCTTTAGATTCCTGACCAAGGAGGACGCTCAGCCCAACCTCTCTGGTCCCTAATCTCTTACCTGGATGAGTGCCATGTTCCCCGTGATCATCCGCCAGAGCTCCTTGGGAGTGTCCATGTGCCCGATGTTGGCCTGGGAGAAGGAAGGTGGGGGCTGGGTCTCCAGGCTGGTAAAGGCCTGCAGCTGCAGCCATTAGAACCCTGCCTTGATTGGAAGGCAGTACCTGTGGCCTAAGACACTGGGACAGGACATGACCCCCAGGGAGACTGAAGAAGGATAGGGGGGCTAGAATGAGAGGGAGGAGCTAAAGAGCCTTGAGCAGCTGGGTGGGGGCACGAAGGGGGCTCCCCAGGCAGCCTCCTCCTTTCTCCTCTCCTCAGAACAGCGGCTGAGCAGATGCAGATTCCATTCTCTGCCCTGCTCACTGGGGCAGCCCATTCCTGCATGGGCCAGAATGACCTGATGGATCCGTGGCTCTGAAGCCAGCTTGCTGTCCAAGAGAAGGCAAGGTCAGCGGCTAGTGTAAGATTGAGGCTGCAAGAGTGTTTAGGAAGGAGTGAGGTGGCACGGGAGGAGGCCAGGAGTGGGGCAAGTTGGGGCAGGCTAGGCTGGCTGCCACTTCTCTTTGCTGCCTTCTCCAGATTTGTGGCCATGTAGGGACATCCATGCCACCTGGCTCCGTTGGGCCCCTCAGTTGTATTGCCTCCTGCCTCCCACCTCATGGCCCTGTCTGGTTCAGCCTCTGAACCATCATGGCTCATCTAAGGGTTGTGGGAGGTGGGCGTGACAAGCACCCTTCCCTGTCTATTCCTTTAAAGAAGAGCCATGGGGGAAAGGGAATGGGAGGAGGGCTGGGGAAGCCTGGCTCTGCTCCGGCCCAGCTGCAGAGTAGGGCTGGAGATCAGACGAGGCCCCCATCTGTGCAGGTGGAAGGACCAGCGTGATGCTTGCCTGTTAAAGCTGCACAAACAGTCACGAGGCGGGCTGCGAAGCAGGGGGTGGGGCAAGAGTCCAGGGACGGCTGGGACATCCAGAAACCAAGCCTGGGAACTACTCAGGCAGGGAGCCCCTGCTAGGCGTAGGACACCCGGCCTGGGATCTCCTTACACCTTCCCACCCCAGCCCCATACTCCAAGCCTCGGCAGTAGAGAAAGGCCAGTGGTGATCTCCCAGCCTGGCTCTGTGCTGCCTGGAGCCCTCTGCGTGCCCCACTCCTCCCAGCCAGGATACTCACTGCAGTGGAAAGCCTTGAAGCCAGGGTCATTTCCAGGTTCCCCTTAAGCCCCAGCAGTGCAGGCACCAGGATGAAGACCTCCGTCACCTTCTGGAAGACTTCCCAGTGCTACAAGGTGAAAACAGAACCCAGGAATTTCAGTGTCCCAAGGGGATGGTACAAGGTCGAACACCTAGTCTGGGATCAGGGGCTTGAGGAGGAAATGGAATCAGCAGGAGCGACCACATCAACCACCTTTCCTCCAAGGACCCTAGCACCAAACCAAGCCTACGGTGCTCCTAACAGCACAGCCCCACTTCCTGCCACTCAGAACAGGAGAGACCAGAGGGTCTCTTCCGGTCTCACCCCAGCCTGGCTCTACTTCCTCTGCCTGCTTTCTGGAGGCAGAGCAAGGAGGAAAGTGAGGATCCACACACAACTGAATCACCCCGGGTGGCTTACACCCCAAAACTCCGTCAAGTTCCCCCATCAAGTGGCAATCTCCAACCCCTTTGCCTTTAATCCATTTTCTTTGTGGCCTCAGCCTTGGGTGGTGTTGTCTCAGCTGTTGAGAGCTGGGCTCCACGGGGCTGAGGAGATTAGAGTTTGTTTGGTTTTTATCTCTAAGGGCTTTGGGCCTCAGCCATGGCAATTTTCCTTCTGAACAGGCTGTGAATGAAGACTGGGGCCCCCAAAGCTCGGAAAGCTGGTCTGCAAGAGGCTTTTTAATTCCTCCTTTGTACTCTCTTGCCCCAATCTCTCAGCGAGGAGAGGCAAGTATATCCCTGCAGGAAGAGCACTCGGCTGGGCGCCAGGAGACATGGGTTCTAGCCCCCAAGACTATCAGGCCTCCTACCAGTTCCTTCGGTGAACATCTATTAAGTAGGCTAAGTGCTCTATGTGCATTTTCCATTTCATCCTATCAACAAACCAGTAGGGTAAGGGCTATTTTTATCCCCATTTTGTAAATGAGGAAACTGAGGCCCAGAGAGTACTACATTCATTGGTGCTAAGAGGGTAAAATGTAGGAGCCAGGATTGGCTATTTAAAAGCTGTTTTAGTTGCGGGCTGGCTGAGTGGCGCAGTGGTTAAGTGCTGGCTTGGGACGCCAGCAGCCCTGGTTCGGATTCCACATATGAGGGCCAGTGACACTGCCCTCAAAAAAAATAAAAAAAATAAAAGCTGTTTTAGTTGCAATTGAAACTGAAGACTTGAAAAAAAAGGCTGAGATTGAGTCTCCCTCACTGGTGGCAATGTGGGTTCCTATATTTTTCCTTTATTTGTTTTAAGAATTGAAAGCCTTCAGGTTTGGAGACAAAGAGGGGGAAGGCAGCCGGGAAGAGAACTACATGGGCTGATTAGGGTATCACAAAGGGCCGTAATGTACCAGAGCACTGGACAAGAGACCACAGGGACGGGCCTCACGCTGTTGCCCCAACATCCTCTCCACATAGACCGTTAAAAGGGCCTCAAGCTCCTGACTATAAAATGTACAATTCAGGAGCCAGATCAGATGGTCTCTAGCAGCAATTCCAGCACCGACACTCTATAGTTAAGGATGAGCAAGGATGCAAATCAAACCTACAGTGAGATATCACTCATATCCATTAGGATGGCTACTATGAAAAAACGCCAGAAAATAACAAGTGTTGGCGAGGATGTGGAGAAACTGGAACTCTCATGCAGTGGGAATGTAAAATGGTGGAGTCACTATGGAAACCAGTGTGGTGGTTCCTCAAGAAATTTAAAATAGAATCTATCATATGATCCAGCAATCTCACCTCTGGGTACATATCCCCAAAATTGAAAGCAGGGTCTCAAAGAGCTATATGCCCACCCGTGTTCACTGCAGCATTATTCACAATAGCCAAGCGGTGGAAGCAGCCCAAGTGCTCATTGATGGATGAACAGAGAAGCAAAATGTGGTTACGTATACAACGAAATATTATTTAGCCTTAAAAAAGAAGAATATCATGTCCCACGCTACAACACGGATGAACCCGAAGGACATTACACTAAGTGAAATAAACCTGTCACAAAAAGCCAAATACTGTGGGATTCCATGTATATGAGGTATCTAAAGTAGTCAAATTCACAGAGAGAAAGTACAATGGTTGTGCCAGGGCTGGGCGGAGGGAGAAAAGGGGACTTAGTGTTTAATAAAGTCAGAGTTCCAGTTTTGTAAGATGAAAATGTTGTGGAGATGGATGGTGATCATGGTAGTAAAACAATGTGAATGTACTTAATATTACTGAAGTATGCATTTAAAAATGGCTAAAATGGGGCTGGCAGAGTGGTGCATTGGTTGGGAACTGGCTTGGGATGCCAGTGGCCCCAGTTCAGATCCCACATATGAGGGCCAGTGACACTGCCCTCTACAGCTAACAACTGCTTCACCTGGAGCTGGGCTGTGCGAGCCCCGGCGACGGTGTAGGCCGCAGCCCCTGCTGCAGTGGGCTGCCATAGGCTACAGTGAGTGGCCAGCAGCCACCATGAGCGGCTGGCAGCCAGCGTGAGCTGCCAATAACCACGGTGAGCGACCATCCAGAGGCTGGCGAGGGATCTGCCTCATCCGGGAAGAGCGCAATGACGATACCAACCTGGGCTAGTGAAGCAACGTCCTCCGCAACTAGACTGAATAACAAAAGGACAGCAACTTGTCTGTTCCCCTTCCCCGATTCCCCAACGCTGTTCCCTTCCCCCAATTCCTCAATAAAATCTTTAGGGTTTCTTTCTTTTTTTAGGGCAGTGTCACTGGCCCTTATATGTGGGACCCGAACTGGGGCTGTTGGCTTCCCAAGCCAACGCTTAACCACCGTGCCACTCGGCTGGCCCCCCCAATAAAATCTTTAAAAAATAAAAATGACTAAAATGATAAAATTTATATGATGTGCTTTCTACCATAATTGAAAAAAAAAAAAGATGAGCAAGGATGTCAGAGGTGGCTGGGGCCAGGGCTAGAGACCAGGGGAGGCTGGATTTGTGAGGGTCCTAGAAGGCCAGGAGCTCTCTTTTCTCCTCCGAGTTCTTTGTCAAGGGGGGGGGATGTCCCTCCCAGGACCCTGGGGAAGGGCTCCTCTCATTCGGGCTAGAGTATACCGTTACCTGGGCTCTTGGCCTGGCCCTTCACAGGTGACTGTTGAAGGCAGCCCCACTCTTCAGACTAAGGATGGGAAAGAAGCTCCCTGTCCTGCCCCTCATCTCCCAGCAACAGTTGCTGAGCTTTCAGGCATCCATAGGAAGAGCCAGCCCCTTCCCAATGGAAGGATGGGACTCCCTCCTCACTCCTGGGGCCCCCAGAGAGAAGGCAGCCCCAGTGGGCCTCATCTGCCCTGGAGGAACTCAGGGACTGTTACTCTTGGATGCTGGTGTACATCGCTGAGCTTCCAGCTCCCTGCAGGCCCAGCCTTGCTCTGCTTTGCCTCCTCCTTCCTCACCTACACTGGACAAGCTGCTCCAGAGAGGGAAGAACTCTCCTCTGCTCCCCTCCCCTGGGGGGGGCGGCTGACTGCGGGCTTTCAAAGCTCCTCTCTGGGCACAGCCTCCTATTTCCTCCCCACTGCAAACCATCTGCCCCTCCCAGCTTCCCAGCTGCCAGCTCTGTGAAAAGCTTGTTTTCCAGATAGGAGAGTGTAGTGTGCATGTACTGGCTGAATGAAAGGGCCAGGAAAGAAATTACTCCAAGTGTATGCAAGTAACAGTTTCGGAGCTGCTTCTAAGGAATATTGTTTATCTTTATGATTGTTTGAGGAAAAAAAATGTGTGAAGCTCAGCTAAGCCCCTCTGGCTGCCACTATGGCAATCCCCAAATGGCCCCTTTCCTCTCTCCTTTTAACTACACAAGGACACAGAAGGTGTGGGGTTTTAGTAGCACTAACACTAGAGACATACAGGCAAGAAGAACAAGCAGCCATAATAACAGCCCTCATGCAAGTCCTCCCAACCCACACAGAATACAGCCTGGAATCCCAACCCAGCGAAGCCCTGAGTTGGCACTTGGGTCAGAGCAGCCAATTCCTACACATACTTTCATCACCCACAAAACCCTCTCAAAGATGCAGCTCAGGTCGGGGGAGCCTCTGACCCACGCACACATACAGGGCTCTGGGAAGAGATGCTGGCGATGTGGAAGCAGCCTGGAAGCATGGTGGCCCTGAGGTCAGGAGTGAGTAGTATACGACAGGGGCAGACAGTGCATCCTTCCTTGTTTGGCTTAATTCAGGCCCATCCTGTTCATCCTGGCTGGGAGTGCCTGCCCCTAAGTCAAAACCGTCAGCCAAGCTGCCAGCCAAATCTTCACCCACGCCTTCCTACTCCGCTGGGGATGGAACAAGGCAGTTCCAGGAAGCGCGGCCCCACTTGGCCCCACTTGGCGGGGGCTGGGCATCTACACATTTCACTGCTTCTCAGAAATGCAGCTCCTCTTCCTGTTCTTTCTTTGTCCCTGGCCGGGGTACAGGTTCATTGGTCCCTGATATTCTGGGGGTGAGGGATGAAACTGCCTACCCCACACTCAGAGCGATAATCACCCTAAGTGTCCCACTTCAGTGGCCCTGCCAGTGCCTCCTCCTTGTCCTTCCAGCCCTCCCCTCCTCCAGTTTTGTAAGCTGGCCCCTGCCTGCTTGGACTGTTCTGTCCTGAGCCCATTTTCCCTCCAGGAGGGCAGCAGTAGGGAAAAACTCACAGCCGGGAAGTTGGAGTCCAGACATTTAGGAAGACTGAAATCTCTGGAGATTTCAGCATAGGCTGTAAGCATAGGCTGTGGGAGAAGCTGGGGAAGTGAGCCCTGCCCCACCCGCACAGGGATCATTGATGTCCAAGGAGAAGAGCCCCAGGGCAATGCCAGGATATAGAGAGCTGTACGAAGGGTGAGAAAGGGCTAGTCAAGTAAGACAGACCCTAAGTGTCCTGCCCAGGAATGCCCGCAGCCACAGGAACAGGCCAGACAGGAGAGAATGCCTCTTTCTCAATCCACTTTTGCCCAAGCCCACACTTGCCATCCACTTTCATATTTATAGCTGCTCCTGTATAATAACAGGTACAGAAGCCAGAGGAGGATGACAGGGGTCTACTTTCCTGGGGATCCTCAGCAAGTAAGCAGTGAGGTCCAATAAAATAAGCACTTAGGAGTCTCCCCCGTCTTAACACAGCTGGGAATTCCCATGAAGGTTGGCACACCACCTTCTGCCACCCCTATCCCTCAAAAGGGTTCACAGAGAAAGGGAGTGAGACACCCTGCAGCAGCCAGGACCAAATGAGGGGTGGGCCATAAGGCATCTGAGCCTGGAGGCTCCCGCACCCCAACCCGCTTCATTGGGTCCAATCCTGCTTTCCCTCCCCAATGCAGCAGGAACTTTCAGCCACAGTGGGGGAATTGGGGCGGATCGCAGTCCATTTGTCCTTTTAGCCCCTAATCTCACTGCAGAGAGGGCTGTAGGCAGTGGGTGGAGAAGAGGGCAGATAAGAGGAGACCGAAATGGGTCTTCCAGGAAGAGACTGGGTCTTCTGCAGTAGTGGGGAAAGACACGGGGAGGGGAGGCCTGGGCCAAGGAACCATCTGCTCCAACACTTCTGCTTCTGCTCAATTGCTCTGAGACGCTGGGGATATTCTACAGCCACCTCCTCCGAAGGCCCAGCCTCTTAGGTACTCCCAGGCTGCCCAGTGAAGGCCCACTTAGCTTGTGAAGGGGGAATCCAGGTGTGAATGTTGAGAAATCACCCTGCTCTTCCTCAGAGCCTGCCTCTGCCCAGCCAGGGAGGTGGGGGTAAGAGGAGGCGGGGGATGGGGGGTGGCAGGAGACAAGGACAACCCAGCCATTGTCATCCATACCAACTGGACCTAGCTCTGAGACGGCCTTAAGTGCCACACCGAGGACAAATACTGGCCCCCTGTTGGTATGTTGGGCAGGATCCAAAGGTTCCCTACCTCAGTCTCTTAATGTCTCAGGCTGGTGGGGGTGGGGCAAGATGGCAGAAGCTTTTTCCAGTTCAAAAATTCTGAGTGTGTGGGATGCAGAAGCGGGGTGGGGGGTGGGGGGGCACCCTCTAAGAACTTTGTCCTTGCTCACTTTAGATATAACCCCAGTTGTTCCAGATTTCAGTCTATTCTGTTCTTCTGGGGAAGTGAAGAGAGTAGACTCAGGATCTTCAACCAACTGATAAACCATGACTGTAGTGAAGGCCATAGAGGTCAAAGGTGTAGGCTCTGAATCAGATGACCTGGGACAAGCTACTAATTGCTCTGCGCCATAGATTCCCTATCTACAAAATGGAGATCACTATGGTTCCTACAGAGGAGCCTAGCAAATGCTCCCCATATCTATATTATCCAGAAAACAAAACAAAACAAAAAACCCTCTCCCAGTTCACCACCAAACCCTGGTTCTATACCCTTTTGAAGGCACCAAACCAGAATTCAAAAACTCTGAGTATGGGGGCTGGCCGGGTGGCGGGGTGGTTAAGAGCTGGCTTGGGAGGCTAGTGGCCCTGATTCGGATCCCACATATGAGGGCCAGTGACACTGCCCTCAAAACAAAAACAAAAACAAAACTCTGAGCATGAGAGTCAAGGCGATGGGAAAGGGATGGAAAGGGTGGAGAAACTGCTACCCAAGTCTCATCTGTCCCCCACTCACTGCCCCACTCACTGCCCTAGGAGGAGGAGCAGCCATGGAGGAGGGGAGGAACCCAATGCCAGCATTACCAGCTCTAGGCTGGCTTCCTCACCCGCATGACAAACAATCTTCAAGGTAACAGGTTAGGGGTGAGAGGAGGCAGTACAAGTCACTTTGGTATGACATAAACAACATCCTCATTAGCCACTGAAGGTGCAGGGTTCTCCCGAAGGGCTCAAGTCAAAGGAACCACCTAGAATTAACCACCCTCAGTTCCCTAGGACCCGAGCATGGTGAGACCTGCCAGGAACACTCCGCATCACTGCATGCATCATTTGTAGGGTTGGCTTGGTACAGAGGAGGAGATGCTGAGCTCCAAACCATCCTGTGAGATTTCATGGTCAGAGACACCCTGGGGGCTCCTAAAGGGCAAAGGCCAGATCTCGGGCCTCTGTATTTCTCCAAGTACCTAGGACAGAGGCCAGCACTCAGCAGGAATTTGATATTTGCTAATGATTAACTTAGATAAACCCAGCATCTTCAGAAAGCTCTGTGTGCCTTATTGTACTTCAAATACTTTTATTTAGAAAGAAGGTTTTCATTCTCTCTTGCATCTGGAGGTTCTGGGTGAATCCTAACCCACAATACACTAACACAGCATATACTTGGTTCTTATCTTCCAGGACCTGCCGATTCTTACCCTTAATTCTACCCAGTAGCCTCAAAAAGAGCCTCTTTGTCAAGGGCAGGTTCATGAAGACAGGTAAGGAGCAAAGAAGACAGTTCTGCTTAGGCCTGGTTACATTTTGTCCCCATTTATGTCACAGAATTAGCATTTCCAGGTCTTATCATGCCTCCAAACCCCTCCGCTCCCCAAATCATTAATCAGACAGCATGTGCCCACCTCCATTCCCCAAAGAGATTGAGCCAAGGTCACAGGCAGATAAGCAACACAAAATGCCTTTAAGAACCTTCCCACTTAATTTGAGACCCTCTTGGCAGCCAGACAAATTCCTGCCCAGCAGGGGGATGGAGGGGAGACTTGAAACTGAGCTTTCTACCATGGGTATCCTAGAAACCCCAAGTAAGGGGAAAAGAAAGCCTAAAGAGAGGACCAATTTAAATATCCACTACTGAGCCGGGCTCAGTAGGAATTCCCAGGAGGGATAGCAGGCAATCGCCCCATTCCATCTCTCCTCTTCCAAGCCTGAACTCTGAAACTAATTCTGCTTCTGTTAAGCAACATTGCCCTGACCATATCCCCTGGGCTCCTGGACTTCCTCGAGGCTTCTGTAGAAAGCCACTAGCCCAAGAAGAAATGGAGGACACAATTCAAAGGGGAACCCTATTCCAGGAGGCAGCAGCTGCTTCTGACAGGGTGGTGGAGAGAACGCTCCAAGAGTCAGTTTCCCAGGAGGAAAGGTGGCCCCGGGTTCCTGGTCAAGAGCTGCCCGACCCGTCCTACCTGCACGATGTCCAGCACCATGCCTGCAGCCACCGTCCCAAAGCCTGCCAGGAGGAAGGGAAACAGCACTTGCAGCCCGATGGAAAAGGAGGTCTCCTTGAGCGGGGAGGGTGGCGCGGGGCCACGCTCTGTGCTGACGTCGTCACTCTCATTGCTCTGGCTCCCGTTCTCCAGCAGGGCGTCCTCCTCCCGGACCCCCTTGGCGTTGGCCCGAGACTCAATCACCACCACATCTACCCCGGCCCCATCAGGCCCCAGGAACTCAGAGGTCTCGGCCAAGGGCTCTCGCCCGGGGCCATCTGAAGAGCAGAGTGAGGCAGTAGGGCCAGTCCCGTTCAGCTGGTGGACGTCCTTCGGCTCTGACTTAGAGGACATGACGGGAAGGGAGGAGGGAACAGGGGAAATTTCCTCTCTCTCTCTCTCTTGTTTTGCGTTCTCTCTCCCTCTCTAACTCAGGAAAGAAGTTAGTCTTGGGGTGAACCCAAGCTTGGGTGCCGTAGGACCTCTTCCCACGGCTCTCTGCTCCTACCAGGCTCTACAAAAACTGATCTAGCGACAGGCAGCCCCATCAAGCACTGAAGCCGCAAGCTGGAGGGAACCAGCGAACGCCTCACCAGACCCCACAGTCAGCCACTAGGGGTGCAGATGCCTGACTCCCGCCGACCAAAGCCGGGCTGGGGGAAAATTTATCTGGCCTCTTATCTTCTTTGGTTCTCAGCAACAAGCTCTTCAGAGCAGGGGGCATCCAGAGTGGAAGAACCCCGCCAAATCTGGGGTGCCCTCTGAGGTGGCCCTTCTTTCATGAAAAGCAGCTTGAGGTCAAGTCGTTTAGGAGTTTAGGAGGCAGCCTGGGCCTGGGGCTGCGACTCCTTCCCACGCCTCTGGCCGGCCTCCGTAAGCTTCGCACAGCTCCTTGGGCTCTGCTGGTCCCAGGGCAATGTCTGCCGTCTTCCCTTTAACTTCCAGAGACTGCCTTCCTTCCGGGGAAGATCTTGTACCTCCCCAAACTGCTGGTTCTTCAAGTCACAAGAACCTGTATGGAACACCTTATGTGGGAAGGAAAAAGACAAAAAAAGAGAATGTTACAATATAGCAAAGGACAACTCATGTTTCCTGTTAGCCTCCCTTCTCCACTAACATCCATTCCTGCACTGTGACATCTGGAGGCCCAGCAGGTGCTATCTCCGTCATCTTCCCAACCAGCAACCCACCGCCCCACAGGAATCACCACGGTGGTCAGCAGCCTGGGATGGGGAAGGTGTTGTGCAGGAGACCTGGTATTGTCTTCTCAGCGACGGGGTGGGCAGGGATGTCCTGGGGAAGATCTATTCTTGAGTGCCCATTAAAAACCCAGGATTGTTTAGGTGTGGTCTGCCAGTGGGGTCAGTTTCAAATTCAGTCACAAACTCCCTGCTCAATGCCACCCCACTGTAGAATATGTCTGTTTAGTCAAAAGACAGCCACAGAGTGTGAATTAACAGGGAGAATCTGATCACTGAATGAAGGTCCTCAGACCCCCAAGCACCCTAGCCCTTGAGAAAAAAAACAACAGGAGGACTCCTTGGGCAATAGGGCAAGCCTGCCAGACCAAGGCCAAGAGCCAGAGGCCTGCCCACTCCTGCCCTTGAAAGTCAACAGTGTTACAAAAAGCTCAGACGCTGCTTGACTGGGATCCAGGCCTCTGTCTTTATTTCTACCTCCCTGCTCTGGGCCCTGTGAGCTGCAGATAGGACAAGGGAGTTATCTCAGTTTGAAGAGAAAGAGGGTAACACTACTGGTTAATATGCACACATTTCAGTTCCCTAGGTTCGCCCTGTTCCCCAGGGTTACCGAGAGTTGGATATAGTGGAATTCTTTAAAAAAAACAAAAAACAAAAGCCCCAACTAAAAAAATAAAAAATAAAACAAAGCAGCGTTAGCCAAAATGCACTTGCGCCCAAGTGCATGTCTCTAGCTGTAATGGCCCCACTTTTCTTGCCTGAAGGAAAACCCAGGCCTTGATCCAGTCCCCTTAGATTTCACCAGAATAGCTCTCACAAGTAAAAAATAATTTTAAAGCGCATTTCCCGAGCTTAAAGGAATAGGTCCTTACGTATTCCAAACACACACAATTAGTCAACACCAGTTTGGGAAAGGGTGAGTCAAACTGAAGTAACCGGCCCATGGGTATTGTTTTCTCTTTCTATCAACTCAAGCCAGCAGGACTCCCTTTTCCAGTTTCCTTCAAACCCAGTCCTGTGGTTCTTTCCAAGACCCTTACTAGGAATCCAGGAGGAAACCTGTGAGCAGGAGAGAGTCCACTGATCCTGTGCCACGAAAGTTTCTGCGTCTGCTACAAGTTGACCCTCTCTCCTCCTCCTGTCTTCCAGGCAGGCCACCTAACCTGACAGGGGTCTGGCAGGAATAGAAGCCACCCTCTCACACCACTCCTCCCAGTTACGAGACTTCGGATGGGCCTAAGGCCCTGGGATGAAAGACACAAAACGGGACGAGGATGCCCTGACCCTGACGAGGGGGCACAAAAGACCTGCTTTACGATCCTCGAACCCAGGGAGGGGGGGTGGTAACTGGGTGGCCTCTCTCCAACGCAGACCCAGCAAATGCGCTACGCGCCAGGGCTCCCGCCCTCCGCCGCCCCCCCACCCCCCGCCGCAGCCCTAACACGACTGACCTGCCTCTCGCTGGAGAGGAAGGGGGGCACCTGGCGAGTGGCAGCAGGGGCCCGTGGTCTCGGGGGGCGCAGGGTTCCCCCACTTCTCATCACTCCTCTTCCTCGGCAGTCCTCCGCGGCCCCTCGCGTGCCCCCCCGCACCCCAGCCAAGGCGAGCGTCCAGCCGCGACCCCCCGGCTCGCTACATTTCGCCTCTGCGTTACAGCGAGGCCGCGGCTCTGCGTCCACGAGGGGGAGGTGGCCGGGGAGGGCAGGATAAACCGCCTCGGGCCTGAGCGGGGGCGCCTCGCTCGGGGGGACTGGGGGGGCCGAGCTCGCTCGCCCCCAATCGCGTGGGGCCCGCCGAGGCAGACTCGACTGGTTGGCTGCTAGTGGCAAACGTGATCTGGGGCAGAGTGGGTGGCACCCCCCGGCTCCATCAAAAATAGATTCCGGATGGACGGCGGCGGCGGCCAATCGGGGCCGCAGGAGGGGGCGGGCTGCGTGTCGCTCGGCCCTTTTCCTTCGCGTTGGGCCGGGAGGCGGGGCGCCGCGGAAACGCAGGGCGCCGGGGGACGGGAACGCGGCGCCCGCGCGCGGCCCCTCGGCGCGGCCATGGCGCGGGTGCCAGCGGCCCGGGGCCCCGCTGCCCGACGGGCGGCGCGCGGTTCCGTCTCCCCCGGGCCCGCCCGCCGCGCCTGCGAAAGGCCTGTGCGCCTGTGCGCGGCGGGCGGGCACCTCGGGTGGTTCCCCTGCGCCCCTGGCCTTCGGGAAGACGGGGACGCCTCCCTGTAGGGCCGGTGGCCCCCAGCGGCCCTCCCGCGCTCCTTGCCCGCGCTCCCCACTCGGAAAGAGCCGTCCCTACCTCGCCCTGGGCCGCGGCTCCGCGCCCGCTGACCCGTCGCTTCGCGCTTCCTCTAAGCAGATGGCTCCGTCCGGACGGAACCGGCCTTAATAAAGTCGCGCGGCCTTGAAAGGGGTGGGGATGGTCGGATGGGAGGGAAATAGGTCAGGCTCGTGGCTGGGGCCCCAAACGCACCACCTGAGTTCGGGGCGGAGTGGAGCCTGGCTTCCTGTGACCCACAGAGCCTGGTGGCAGCAATGGGGAGAGATGTCTCCATCCCCAGCTCCATGAGATCCAACTTTCCCTGACGCACCTTGTGGGATCAAAGAGGGGTGTTCCCACCTCGCCTTTTGCCGCTTCCTCCCTGGGGTATCTCCACCTCTCGAACGCAAACGCAGGACCGGTGCTCTGGGATGTTTTTGTACAGGGGGTGTGACCTCCCCCACAAAGGAACCGCCACCCTTAGGTTTTCCCCTCTTGCCAGTGGAACCTGTGACCAGTGGGTTCCTTCCTGCCCTCTTCCTCCGGGAAAGTGGCTCGGGGGGCATTGGAGAGTGACTCCAGACCACTGGAAGAGAGAGACAGAGAGAGAGAGAGAGAGAGAGGCAGAGAGAGAGAGAGAGAGGAAAGAGAGAGAACCTAAGCAGGTGATCCTTTGGACAAGGATAGCAAACGCCCAACTCGGCCCCAACCCTCCCACTCCAGTATTTAGGGTTATACCAGCTTAGCTGCTGGGACATTTGCATCAAAGGCTTGCAGTCTCATAGGACCCAGCAGAAGAAATGTCATTTTCTTAGAACCCCAATGTTGGCTTCTAACACTGGGTCTCTTTGCCTGTAGACAGAAGTAGCTGCTGTCCTAGGAAACATTGGGCTTCACCCCAAAGGATCCATTTTTGAATAGGGGGTGTAGGAGAATTAAGGCTGATTTTACCTGGAGACTTTTCAGTCGGGGCTTGGGGACAATTCCTGCCTCGCTCCCTTCAGCAGTCCTCGTGCCCCTTTTAATCTAGTCACAGCTCAGCCGCCTATATGTAAAATCTTGATCTGTCTCCTATTCTTTCCCCACCTTTTTTTTCTAGCTGAAAATAGTTCCCCTCTCCTGTGAGTTTTTTGTTTTGTTTTTTGTTTTTGTTTTTTTATGAACCAAAGCATATTAGACATGGGAAAGTGCACAATGCCTTAGAGTACCAGTCAAGTTATGATACAGTGAACAAACCAATATAACTACTACCCAGATCAAGAAATTGATCATTGCCGGCACCCCAGAAGCCCGCCTCATATGCTCTCCCTCCTTCTCAAAGATAACCTCTATCTAACACCACAGATTAGTTCGCCTGCTTTTGAACTTTGTATAAATGAGACCGTTTAGCAGGTCTTACTTTTGTGCCTGGCTTCTCTCACTCAATATTATGTTTGTGAAATTCATACATAACACTGTGGCTGCAGTAGCTCATTCACTCTCATTGCTGCACAGTATGTGATTAAACGAATATACCACAATTATTTTTCTGTTATTCTGTTGATGGAGCTTTAGGTTGTTCCCAGTTTGGGGTTCTTCTGAATAATGCTGCTATAACAGTTTTTTTTTTTAAAGATTTTATTGGGAATTGGAGGAGGGGAACAGCGTTGGGGAATGGGGAAGGGGAACAGACAAGTTGCTGTCTTTTTGTTCTTCAGTCTAGTTGCGGAGGATGTTGCTTCACTGGCCCATGTTGGTATCGTCATTGTGCTCTTCCTGGATGAGGCAGATCAGTCGTCAGCCTCTGGATGGTTGCTCACTGCGGCTATTGGCAGCTCACGCTGGCTGCCAGCTGTCACGCTGGCTGCTGGCCACTCACTGTAGTCTTGGCAGCCCACTGCAGCAGAGGCTACAGCCTACTCCGTCACCGGGGCTTGCACAGCCCAGCTCCACGTGGAGTTGTTGTTAGCTGTAGAGGGCAGTGTCACTGGCCCTTATATGTGGGATCCGAACCAGGGCCGCTGGCATCCCAAAACCAGCTCTTAACCAATGCACTACTCGGCCGGCCCTACTATAACAGTTTTGTGTCCTTTGGTACACTTATGTTCATATTTCTGTTGGATATATACCTAGAAACAGAATTACTGGGTCATAGAGCAGGCATATGTTTAAGTGTTAGTAAATGCTACTAAATAATTTTCCAAAGTACTCATGTTAACTTACACTTCTCCCAGTAGTATCTTAGCTGTCCAATTGCTCCACTTCCTCGTTAACACTTGTATTGACAATCTAAAAAGATTTAACATTTTTAAATATTTGGGTAGGTATGTAGTGGTTTCTCATTGTGGCTTAAATGAGATAACCAATGAGTTTAAGCACCTTCTCATGTATTTATTTGCTATTTGGATATCTGCTTAAGTATTTTGTCTATTTTGGGGGTCAATTTTCTCTTAGGCTTTCTGTCTTATTGCTTTGTAGAAGTTCTTTATAACATATCTCAAATATGGGTTCTTTGTTGGATATAGGTATTGCAAATATTTCTATGAGCATACAAGTACAGAAGACTTAGTTTTAGGGTCTTCTGAAGCCTATGGGTCAGTGGTACAAGATATAGGCTCTATGTCTATTTTGACTACTAGTATATTTCCAGCTCCTGGTACTCAATAAATGTGTTGAATGAAAGAGATGGATGAGACTCGTCCAAGTAGTTTGCCATGTGTTGTGTTGCTCCCTAGGGTCAAACACCAAGAGGGGCTGGAGGAAGCAGATTTCCTCCCAACCCAGACAGCTGTGACCTTGGGAAGGGGAAGACACCCAGCCCTTCCCTACTGGAAAAGCAGAAATAGCTACAGTCTGTGAAGAGAGAAGCATGGATGTAGGGAGTGGAGGTCACAAATGAAAAGACAGGAACTAGCAGCAGGTAGCCTGCCAGATGCTTCAGAAAGAGTGGAGGAGATAAGGTAAGCATCAGGGTGGATCTTTTTTTTTTGAGGGCAGTGTCACTGGCCCTCATATGTGGGACCAGAACCGCGGCCTCTGGCTTCCCAAGCCAGCACTTAACCACTGCGCCACTCGGCCAGGGTGGATCTTTGTATGACAAGACACTCCCAGTTCATGTAGGCCTTCCTCCTACTTCAAGAGATGCCCTCTCTTAAAGCTTGTTAAGCAAAGAGCTCATCTATCCTTAGAAATACGTTTCCATTTCTGAGGGAGATGCCTTTGATTGCAGTTTTTTTCCTATCTCCCCATTAGGAAATCTTTTCTTTCTTTCTTCTTCTTCTTCTTTTTTTTTTTTTTTTTTTACCAGACATGGCTTTAACTCCCTCATGGCCTATAATATCCATCCTGAAGATGGAAGACCATTAAGTCACTGCCAGCCTCTTCTTTTCCAGGAAGCCTTTCCCTAAGCCTGTTACATTCTACAGCATTTTTCTGTCACCGTCTTTCTCTCTAATGTCCTCTCCTCCTCTTTCAGCTATACTTGATACCATGTCAGAAGTCTCTGACCAACCTCCTTGCAACAGTCTAACAAATTCACAGCACCCTCTCCCCAGGTCCTCCAGAAGACAATGAGGCTAGTAGTAGCTCCAGAATTTTCTATATAGGATGAGCCTGGGGCAGCAGGCTAGTTGGAGAAGGATGAGATGAGTTGTCATGAAATGGCTTTTGTGTAGCAAGCACAGTGTTTTCACTTAGAATATGAGATTATTGGTGGAGGTGGGAGATTTGGGGGAAGTGGGGAGGTGTTGATTACTGCCAGCGGCCTGTGGAGAACCTTGAGGGAAGTGCTTCTGTGGGACAGCCTTCTTCAGTCTTGCTTGGTGCCTTTCCTAATACATGGTTCATTTTGCCTCCATCCTGACGTCTTCCAGGCCCCATTGCCTTCCTTTAGGGACAGCTGCTGTCTATCAATGCCTTCTCCATGGACCAACTGAATACTCATCCTGAAATGTAATAAATTTCCAGAGCCCTATAAATTCTGGATCCCCTAACCAGCATAGTATAGTCACAAGACTAGCCTGACATAGCTGGAAAATTTTCTGTCTTTTGTTTCCCCTGGGAAAGGGTAACCCCCTCCCATTTTTCCCTTGCTATAACCCCTCCCCTGCTATCTCCCTCTCGGAGGTCAACTTCTTTCCTGCTACCCAAAGCTGAGGTGATATCCCCTTCCGGCTTCATTCAGTTCTAGGAGGATGTAGTGATGGGGGTGGGATGGGGAAGTTTGACCATCTGTGCTTAGAGCTAGCTGCTCTCATTACCCCCTTTGCTTCTAATGGCGCTCCTCTTTCCCGATGCTCCCTGGATTCCCTCCCTGGGATTCCTCTAGGCAGGATGGTTCCAGGTATTTTGGAGCTGTAGTTCTGAAATTACTGGGTATATCTGGGAAGCCTTAGCAGCAAGCAAAATAGTCTGGGGATATAACTGGAGGTAGAGAAGTCATCTTTGAGAGGCAGAGTGGGAAGCGCCACAGCTTTGCAGTCGCATGAGTTTGAATCCATGCTCAGCCACATAAGGTGTGTGATTTTGGGCACGTTCCTTTGTGTCTGAGCTACATCTATGAAATGAAGACACTATCCCCTTTCTCAGACATGCTGTGAGGATTAGTGGTAATACAACATTTGGAACATTTCCTGCACATAGTAGGAATATTATGATTTCACTGAAAAAGAAGGGCCACAAACAGGGACGAGGCATCTGGAAGGGGCAGCTCAGGTCTTCTGGGACTCACACTGAAGTCTAGACTTCACAGAGTGTGAGGGCACTCCTAACCGAAAAGGGTTAAAAGATGGGCAGTCTCCACACCTGGATGTCTGTGGGGAGCTAATCTGAGAAGCAGCATTCCTGCAGTGGGTCATCAGCCAATGACAGTAAGCTTTATCTTTCCAGAGCCAGGATGCAAGAAGATTGTATTTTGTAAACCATATTATCTGGTTTCAAAACTGCCCTCTGTGTTTATTGCCCTTTGATTATCCACTAGCTCAGGGTTTCCTCAACTGGCCTAGCCATAGGAATCACCTGTGGGTACTTGTTTTAAAATATAGATTTCCAAGCCTCTCTCCTGGAAATTGTTTCCAGAGATCTGGGGCTGGGCCAGGAAATCTACCCTTTTAATTAGTGCCCCACATGACTCCCATGATCTAGCCAATTTGGGGAACAGTGCCTCAGTTTGGTGGTTCTCAACCAGGGCTGCATATGAGAACCTCCTGGGGTGCTTTCACAAAAGTCGACCTTTGTCATATGAGGAAGCACTGATCTTTGTCTGGGAAGGCTCTGAAAGTCTTCAAAGACATGGAGATGCTTCAAGTGAATTTTTCTGTATGGATTTTTTCTGTTTTTTTTTTTTTTTTTTTTTTAAAGATTGTATTGGGGAATTGGCGGAGGGGAACAGCGTTGGGGAATCGGGGAAGGGGAACAGACAAGTTGCTGTCTTTTTGTTCTTCAGTTTAGTTGCGGAGGATGTTGCTTCACTGTTGGTATCGTCATTGCGCTCTTCCCAGATGAGGCAGATCGGTCGCTGGCCTCTGGATGTCGCTCACCACAGCTATTGGCAGCTCACGCTTGGCTGCCAGCCGCTCACGCTGGCTGCGGGCCACTCACTGTAGCCTATGGCAGCCCACACCATCACCAGGGCTCGCACAGCCCAGCTCCAGGTGGAGCTGTTGTTAGCTGTAGAGGGCAGTGTCACTGGCCCTCATGTGGGATCCGAACCGGGGCCGCTGGCATCCCCAAACCAGCGCTTAACCAATGCGCCACTCGGCCGGCCCTCTGTATGGATTTACATATTAACTCATTTAATCCTAATAATTACCCTATGAAGTAGGCTGTTGCAATATAACGGGTCAACATCAAGTCAGTGGCTTGAGAAAAGGTAGATGGATTAAAAAGTTATTTAGGTTAGTCATTAGGGAAGTGCAAATCAAAATCACAAAGGGGTACCACTTCACATCTACTTGGTTGCCTCTATAAAAAAGAAAGAGCAAAAAACAGAAAATAAGTGTTGTTGAGCATGTGGAGAAATGGGAACCCTTGTCCAGTTGTTGATGGGAATGTAAAATGGTGCAGCTGCTACAGGAAGTTTGTTGTTTCCTCAGAGTAAAACATAGGATTACCATATCACCCAGCAATTCCACTCCTAAGTATATGCCTAAAAGAATTGAAAACAGAGGAGAAAGTCATTCTAGTTAGAGGAAACAGAGTGAAATGGCAGGTAGGCAAGGGAGAATGTGGCATTTTCAGGGAACAGCAGATGATTCAATACATGGCTGGATGCCTGTAGAGAAGTAGAGGGTAAAAGACGGAATGGGCTCTTTCCAATCAGCGCTGAGCTATGGGCATCTCTCGGGACAACTGCACAAGTGCAGCAAGACCCGGAGCAAGAGAAAGCCCTACCACAAGAAGTGAAAATATGAGCTGGCACATGCTGCTGCCAACACTAAGATTGGCCCCCGCCACATACACACAGTCCGTGTGCATGGAGGCAACAAGAAGTACCGTGCAGGGTAGGCTAAGTGGCGTGTTTGTTAGGAGCTGGCTTGGGATGCTGGCTCTGAGCAGCGGGGCCCGGGTTTGGAACCCACATATGAGGGCCAGTGACACTGCCCTCCACAGCTAAGATGTGAACAACAGCTCCACCTGGAGCTGGGAGGCTGTGAGTCCCTGGGACAGCATAGCTGCAGCCCCTGCTGCAGTGGGCTGCCATAGGCTACAGTGAGTGGCTGACAGCTAGCATGAGCTGCCAAGAGCCACTGCGAGCGGCTGTCCAGAGGCCGGCAACAGATCTGCCTCACACGGGAAGAGCGCAGTGATAATACCAACATGGGCCAGTGAAGCAATGTCCTCCACAAGTAGACTGAACAACAAAAAAAGACTGCAACTTGTTGGCTCCCCTTCCCATACTCCCCAATGCTGTTTCCCTCCCCAATTCCTCAATTAAAAAAAAAAAGAAAAGTACTGTGCATTGAGGCTGGGTGTGGGAAACTTCTCCTGGGGCTCTGAGTGTTGCACACGCAAAATAAGGATTATTGATGTTGTCTACAATGCATCCAACAACGAACTGGTCCGCACCAAGACCTAGTAAAGAATTTCATTGTGCTCAATGACACATAGCACTGCACACCATACAGACAGTGGTGTGAGTCTCACTATGCATGGCCCCTGGGCCTCAAGAAGGGGGCCAAGCTGACTCCTTAGGAGGAAGAGATTTTAAACAAAAAGCAATCCAAGAAAATTCAGAAGAAACATGATGAAGGGAGAAAGAATGCCCAAATCAGCAGTCTTCTAGAGGAGCAGTCCCAGCAGCGTAAGCTTCTTGTGTGCATCGCTTCAAGATCAGGCCAGTGTGGCCAAGTAGATGACTATGTGTTGGAGGGCAAGGAGCTGGAGTTCTGAGGAAAATCAAGGCCTGGGAAGGCAAAAAAAATCATCTTCCCTCTTAGCTTAGTACATGCAATAAAGGTGTTTTGTGTTGTGTAAAAAAACCCAAAAAACAAAAACAGATGGATGATCTGAAAAGTTACACAGCTTAGGACTTATTTTATGTGTTGGTTTTGTTTCCCCAACTAGATTACAAGGTCCTTGAGCACAGAAACTTCATATTTATATTAGGAAATTTATATTAATTTTTAAAATGTCTTACATTTTAAAATTTCTGTGATGTTGACACACACTAATTTTTTTAAGACTTTTTTTTAAGCACAGTTTTCTACATTTACAATATAATCGAGAGACAGATACAGAGATTTCCCATATACCCCCTATCCTCATACATGAATAGCCTCCCCCCATTATTAATATCACTCAGCGTAGTAGTACAGTTTTCATTAGGGGTGAACCAATATTGACACATCATAATCACCCAAAGTTCATGGTTTACCTTGGGGTTCACTTGTTTGTACATTCCATGGGTTTGGACAAATATATAATAATATATATTTATTATTGTACTATCATAAAGTATTGTCAGTGCCCTAAAAATTCTCTGTGCTCTGCTTATCCATAGCCCCCTCCCCACAACCATTGCTATTTTTACTGTCTCCATAGTTTTGTCTTTTCCAGAATGTCCTACATTTGGAATCATAGAATATGTAGCCTTTTCAGATTGCCTTCTTTCATTTAGTAATATACATTTAAGTTTCCTCCATATCTTTTCATGGCTTGATAGGTTATTTCTTTTTAGCACTGAATAATATTCTACTGTCTGGATGTACCACAGTTTATCCATTCACCTAATCTTGGTGACTTCCAAGTTTTGGCAATTATGAATAAAGCTGTTATAAATATACACGTGTAGATGTTAAGTTTTCAACTTATTTGGGTATATATCAAGAAGCTTGATTGCTGGATTACATAGTAAGAGTATGTTTAGTTTTGTTAAGAACCCACCAAATTGTCTTCCAAAGTGGCCCTACCATTTTGCATTTCTACTAGCAATGTATAAGAGTTCCTATTGCTCCATTTCCTTGCCAGATTTTGGTGTTACCAGTGTTTCAGATTTTGGCCATTGTAATAAGTGTGTAGTGGTATTACATTGTTGTTTTAATTTGCATTTGCCTGATGACATATGATATGGAGTATCTTTTCATCTGCTTATTTGCCATCTTTATATCTTTGGTGAGGAGTCTGTTAAGGTCTTTGGCCCATTTTAAAATTGGATTGTTTGTTTTCTTACTGTTGAGTTTTAAGAGTTTTTGAATGTTTTGGATAACAGTTCCTTATCAGTTCCTTGTGTCTTTTAACATTCTAATTTAAACTTACAAATTTGATTCTCCTTCCTTTATCAGACCCTTAGATACTGAGTCTCATTCACTCTTTTAGTTTCAATTTATGGTGATATGTTAATGACTCCCAAATATCTTTGTCTTAGATTTTTTATTTTTATTTTTTTTTGAGGGCAGTGTCACTGGCCCTCATATATGGGACCGAACCGGGGCCGCTGGTGTCCCAAGCCAGCGCTTAACCACCGCGCCACTCGGCTGGCCCTGTCTTAGATTTTTTTTTTCTGAGCTCTAGACTTGGATGTCTCAGCACTTTCAATTCGTTATATCCATCATCTCCTAGATACTGCTACTTCTTTAGTTGCCCCCATCTCAGTAAATGGAGTCAATCTCCCATTTGCTCAAGTCAGCCACCTGGGAGTCATTTTTGATTCCTTCCTCTACTTCCCACCAGCCCACCATCCATCAATCACCAAGCGCCCCCCATTGACCCCACCTTCAACTTTTTTGATTGATTTTTTTGATTGAAGTAAAATTCACATAACATAAAATTAATCATTTTATAGCATACAATCTACTGGCATTTATTATATTCAGTGTTGTACAGCCATCACCTCTATTTAGTTCCAAGACATTTTCATCACCCCAAAAGGAAATCTCTTACTCATTAAGCAGTCACTCCCCAATTCCCTCTTCCCCTAGCTCCTGGCTACCACTAGTCTGCTTTCTGTCCCTATAGACTTCCTTATTTTGAACATTTCATGTAAGTGGAACCGCACAATATATGACCTTTGTGTGTGGCTTCTTTCACTAGACATGTTTTTCAAAGTTCATCCATGTTGTAGTGTGTATTGATACTTCACTCCTCTTTATGGCTGAATAACAGTCCACAGTATGTATAGACCACATTTTGCTTATCCGTTCATCTGCTTGGGTTGTTTCCACCTTTTGCTATAGTGAATATTGCTGCTATGAGCATTCATGTATAAACTTTTGTTTGAATACCTGTTTTCAATTCTTTTGAGAATATACTTAGGAGTGGAATTGCTGGGTGGTACAATAGTTCTATATTTAACTTTTTGAAGAACAACAAACTGTTTCTGCAGCAGCTGCACCATTTTACATTCTCACCAGCAAATGTATAAGGTTTCCAATTTCCCCACATCCTTACCAACACTTGTTATTTTCCATTTTTTTTCTTTGATGATGGCCAATCTAGGATGTAATTTTGCAGTTTTGATTTGCGTTTCCCTAATGACTAACCTAAATAATTTTTTAATCCACTGAGCTTTCTCCAATCCACTGACTTGATTTTTCAACTGTATATCGCAACAGCATACTTCATCGGTTAATTATTAGGATTAAATGAGTTTATTATATGTATCATTGAGTTACATGTATCATTTAGAACAGTGCATAGCATAGGAATCACAATATAAGTGTTAGAAGAAATAAAAAGAAGAACAGGATGGAAAGATGGATGAAGAAGGAGAAACCACCCCTTACCAATTCTTCCCTTTCCCATTGTCCTTAAGTCAAAGTCCTGACTCACAAGACCCAAACAGGTCTCCTTTCAGTTTCCTGAAGGTATCATGCTGTCATTTGCCTCAGAGTCTCTGTGGACTCTATTCTCTCTCTGGCACCCTCCCTGCAACTCTTTGCCTTGTTAACTCTTTATTTATTTATTTTTATTTTTATTTTAGCTGAGCCATCCTGCCACCTGTTGGCAGCTCAACGGCAACTCAGCTCGGGCTGGCCTCGAACAGCTGTTGCTCAGAGCTCAGCTCGCACTCTTGAGTGAGCTCTTAACCAACTGAGCCACTCGGCCGGCCCCTGCCTTGTTAACTCTTATTCAATTTTTAAAAATCTTTAAACAATTTTTTCAGTTATGGTTGACGGTCAACATTATTATTCATTTCAGGTGTACAGCACAGTGGTTAGACATTTATATAATTTATGAAGTGATCCTTCTGATAGGTCTAGTACCCACCTGGCACCATACATAGTTATTACAATATTTTTGACTCTGTGATGTACTTTACATCACTTCATGATTATTTTGTAACTGTCAATTCATACTTCTTAATCCCTTCACCTTTTCCACCTTCTTATCTGGCAACCATCAGTTTGTTCTCCGTATCTATGAGTTTGTTTCTGTTTTGTTTGTTGGCTTATTCTGTTTTTTTGGGTTCCACATATAAGCGAAATCATATGGTATTTGTCTTTATCTGCCTGACTTATTTCACTTAGCATAATATCCTTTAGGTCCATCCATGTTGTTGCAAATGGTAAGACTTTATCCTTCTTTATGGCTGAATAATATTCCATTGTATATATGTACCACATCTTTTTTACCCAGTAGTCTATTTTTTTTTTTAAAGATTTTTATTGGTGAATTGGGGAAGGAGAACAGACAAGTTGCTGTCTTCTTGTTCTTCAGTCTAGTTGCAGAGGACGTTGCTTCACTGGCCCATGTTGGTATCGTCATTGCACTCTTCTTGGGTGAGGCAGATCAGTTTCTGGCCTCTGGACGGCCACTCCCAGAGGCTCTTGGCAGCTCACACCAGCTGCCAGCCGCTCACGCTGGCTGCTGGCCACTCACTGTAGCCTATTGCAGCCCACTGCAGCAGGGGCTGCAGCTATGCTGTCCCGGGGACTCACAGCAGCCCAGCTCCAAGTGGAGCTGTTGTTCACCATCTTAGCTGTAGAGGGCATCACAGGCCCTCATATGTGGGATCCGAACCGGGGCTGCTAGCGTCCCAAGCCAGCTCTTAAGCAATACACCGCTAGGCTGGCCCCCCAGTAGTCTATTGATGGACACTTAGGAATAGTCTATAGATGGACACTTAGGAAGTCTATAGATGGACACTTAGGTTGCTTCCATATCATGGATGTTATAAATAGTGCTGCAGTGAATGTAGGGATGTATATATCTTTTCAAATTAGTGTTTTGGATTTCTTTGGGTAAATACTCAGAAATGGGATTTTTGGGTCATATGGTAGTTCTATTTTTAATTTTTTGAGGAACCTCTGTATTGTTTTCCATAGTGGCTGCACCAATTTGCAATCTCACCAAGAGTGCACAAGGGTTCCCTTTTCTCCACATATTTACCAACACTTGTTTGTTGATTTATTGATGATAATCCATTCTGACAGGTGTGAGCTGAGCTCCTTGTGGTTTTAATTTGCATTTCTCTGATGAGTGACATTGAGCATCTTTTCATATGTCTATTAGCCATCCATATGTCCTCTTTGGAGAAATGTCTAGTAGGTCCTCTGCCCATTTTGTAATCGTACTGTCTTTTTGGTGTTAAAAATTATGAATTTCTAATATAGTTTAGATATTAAACCCTTATTGCATGTATCATTGGTGAATATCTTTTCCCATTCAATAGGTTGTCTTTTTGTTTCGTTGGTTTCCTTTGCTGTGCAAAAACTTTTTAGTTTGATGTAGTCCCATTTCTTTATTTTTTTCTTTTGCTTTCCTTGCCCAAGGAAACATATCTAAAAAAAATATTACTAAGAGTAGTGTCGAAGAGTTTACTGCCAATGTTTTCTTCTAGGAGTTTTATGGTTTCAGGTCTTACATTTAAGTGTTTAATACATTTTGTTTATTCTTGTACATGGTTTAAGAAGGTGGTCTCATTTCATTTTTTTGCATGTATGTCAGGTTTTCCCAACATCATCTTTTGAAGAGGCTGTCTTTACCCCATTGTATATTCTTGCCTCCTTTGTCATAGATTGACTATATAGGCGTGGGTTTATTTCTGGGCTCTCTATTCTGTTCCATTGACCTATGTGTCTGTTTTTATGCCAGTACCATGCGATTTTGATTACCGTAGTTTGATATCAGATATTGTGATACCTCCAACTTTGTTCTTTTTCAAGATTGCTGTGGCTATCCAAGGTGTTTTATGGTTCCATATACGTTTTAGGACTATTTGTTCTAGTTCTGTGAAAAATGCCATTGGTATTTTGATAGGGATTGCATTGGATAATATGGAAATTTTAACAATGTTAATTCTTCCTGGGCTGGCCGAGTGGCGTGGTGGTTAAGCGGTGGCTTGGGAAGCCAGCGGCCCCAGTTCGGGTTCCACATATGAGGGCCAGTGACACTGCCCTCAAAAAAAAAAAAAAAAAAAAAAAATTCTTCCTATCCATGAGCATGCTATATGCTTTCATTTATTTGTATCTTCTTCAATTTCTTTTCTTCAATGTCTTATGATTTTCCAAGTATAGATCTTTTACCTACTTGATTAAGTTTATGTCTAGTTTTTTTTTAATGCAATTGTAAATGGGATTATTTTCTTAATTTCTCTTTCTGATAGTTCGCTATCGGTGTATAAAAATGCAATCAATTTCTGAATATTAATTTTGTATCCTGCTACTTTATTGAATTCATTTATCAATTCTAATAGTTTTTGGTGGACTCTTTAGGTTCTCTGTATATAGCATCACTCTTATTAAGTCTTGAAGTCTCAGCTTATTCATGGCCTCCTCACCACAGAGCCTCCTGATTTCCCAGACCAGGCACCATCCATGGGGCATATAAAATAAGACCCTATCTCTTACATCTGGGCAAGAGAGCCCCCTCCCCTGGGCTTCTTGCTTTAGAAGGTACCATGTATTACAACCATAAAAGAATTAAATCTATTAAAAACTGTTGCTGTCACTTGGGATTCAGTACTCAGCACAGAGCAATATGTCCCCCTACACACATACTCTTGAGACTAACACAGTTCAGGTACCAGAGAAACACTTCTTCATATATCTTGCCCTATGTTTTCAGAAGAAAAAAAAAATTACATCTGAACACTAAAGTTTTGTGGGTTGTGTCAGTGTGAACTTGGAGACAGACATGGCTTTGACATGCAGGGAGGAACTATTAAAGTGCTTAGGTAAGAGAAAAGAAAATTGACTTGTCAAAGCCTTCCTCTCAGGTAGCACGACTGCAATAGATTCCTGCATGACATGTTATTTCCCATAGTGCTGTGCATTTATTTTCTTGCTCCTTTTTGATTTCCAACTTCTGGTTCTGGGGCTTCTCATAAATTAGTGTAGTTATTTGCAACATTGCACTTGGTGGCTGAGGAACATTTTGTAGTGTTAAACAATTTGTATTATTCTTACATTTTTATATCTGTAGGTCTAGATGTAACATACATGAAACATGATACTTATTCTCTTCATTGACAACTAGATGGACATTGAACACTAAAATTGTAAATCGTTTCATTTTTATAAAAATATTTAATTAGATTTAAATTTCAAAAAAATTAAAATAATGTTTCGCTCTTCAGTAGAAACTCTGTGATCCACAAAGCACAGCTCCCAGCCTTGAGTCTCTTTCTATTATCTTCTCTGGAAAAAAATAATACTGGATCTAGAATGGTCAAGTTTTTTAGCAACCCAGGTTTAAAATCAAGGGACTCCGGTCAAACTTTATTCCTTCCCTTTTTTATTCTCTTTGCTTATGAATATTTTGCCTTCCTTCCAATCTTGAGTGAGCATAAGAAGTTTGAGCTAAGTGCTTGACGGGGGTGTAGGGTGTATTATGTGCTAGAATTCCCCAAGGTAGATTTGGGGAGTGGTAGATGGACAAGGGTAGAGGTTGAGGAAAGTCCCAGATCCCTTGCCCCATCCTGCCTAGAGTCTTAGGGTTCATGTTATCCTGGCCTGGCCAGCACTGTCAGCCACTCTGGGGCCAGAGGGCTGCAATGTCTGTGTTCTCAGAGCCAGGATTTGGAGCAGTTCCCTCTCGAGGGCACTTCCTTTCCATCCAGGACTCAGATGACTATCCTTTCTGATGCTGGAAGAGGGTGGTGAGTCCAGATGGGGACCAGGTTCCCTGCTTACTCTTTTCTCAGTGATCTCACGGATCTTTAGACCTGGCTGTCCCCAAACTCAGAGAAGGGAGAAATGCTGAACCCAGAAGCTGAGACTGGGGTGGTAAGACGTGGTGGTAAAGGGAGAGGTCAGCCAGAGGAACATAGACAGTTTGAGCTAAGAACTAAATCCAACCGCAGAACAGCCTTTGTCTTTGAGATTGCCCTGGACCAGCATCAATGAGCCACACACCCAGGTTCTTGGGGCAGACAGCGCGGTGCAATTGAAAAAGCACTGGACTTGGGGATTTCTGACCTGCATTTGAATTCTGGTGCCGTGTCCTAAGAACTGTGTGACCTTGGGCAAATGACTTCTCTCAGTCTCAGTTTCCTCTTCCATACTATTAGCACAGGGATTGGATTCAGATAGACTCTGCCCCTAACATTTGCATGACCTTGGACAAATACTTAACCTGAGTCTCAGTTGCTTCTTCGGTAATATAGGGCAATAATACCTTCGAGTTGTTGCCAAGATTAAATAAAATAATCAATGGGAAGTAGGTTCCATCAGTTACTTAGGACCATGGAGTAAGAGTGAGTTTGGGGCCAGCTGACGTGTTAGACAGGTAACCCCCAGCTAGATGTGTAACCTGAGAACCCATTCCTTCCCTGTAAAAAGGGGTAACAGGACCTTCTTCACAGGGCTCTTGTTGGGATCTGATGAGATAAGGTGTATGAAAGCACTCAGTTACAGCTCTGTATCAATGTGAAGGATTAGTTTTGTTCTTGGACTCACTCTCTAACAAAGGCTGAATAAGTACTGAATTGGCCTAAATAGGGAGGGTGAGGGAAGGAATGTGAATCTTAGGGGCAGTACAAAAAAGCTAGAATAGTCCCAGCACTGTGTTTCTAATACTTTTCATTAAGCCTGAGCTCCAAGGAACCGATCACAACCAGAGGAGGGAGGTGAGAAATTGGGGTCAGGATGGGGTAGAGGGTGTGAGAAAGGAAAAGGAGCCTACTGCTGTCAAACCCCAGGAAGATGTGGGAGGTCCTTGTCTGGTCAGGAAAGAAAGAAGTCTCTCAAGTCCCAGCTCCCTCTGTGTCTCAGCTCCGTTGTGATCCACAAAGCATAGCACCCAGCCTTCAGCCAAGGAATGCTCCCTTCCAATGCCCCCCATATGGCAACTACTGAGCAGATTCAAATATGCTCATGGTTGGATTCCAGAAAAAGATAGAAGCTCCGCCGTCTGTTCCCCCAGGGAAGGCAACTTGTCCCTCCTCATGCCCCACAAGCCACAGCAGAGGCCCTCAAGCCAGTCCCCTTCTCTGCTCCATGCCCTTCACTTCCCTTTGATAAGTCTGAACCAGGACGTGATGTCGGGGCCCTGTTGGTCCTGGGCTTCTCTGAAAGGCTGTATCATGAGTGCCCTTCCTTGGAGAGCTCAGCCCATAAGAGGTGCCAGGGAAATGTCTCCATACATTAGTGCCTCCTGGGGTGGGACAGCAATGGCAGGTGGCAGGAAAGGGCAGGGGAGGGAGCAAAGCCTAGCCTAGGGAGCCCTTGGGAGGAGCCCAAGGACAGAGACTTTGTTCTCCAGGCTCCAGAACCAGGAGGTTTGGTATTCCTCCAAAGCCTGCTGCCTCAGTTTCACCCCTCAGTGACCAGTTGAAGCTGCACAGATCACTGTTGTAATTACAGTAGCATCACAGTTTGACTAAGTCCTGTGGAATAAATTGAAGGGTGGGGATGAGATGCAGGAGTGAAGAGATGAAGAGCCAGCTAAATAATCCAAGAAGAGAGAGAGAAAAAGAAAAAGGAAGTTACAGCAAGAAGAAATATATAAGCTACAGAGAAGGTAACCTGTCAAGAGTGCCCTAAATAAAACAGTTCCAGCAGGTAAAACCTGCTTAAGGTTTTTCAAATCTGCATTTGGTAAGTCAGGCCTGGAGTGTGGAGCAGTTAAATAATCAGCATAAGACAGACAAGCCAGATACCTTCTAAGACAGGGACAAGAAGGCAGTAAATGCGGGTCAGTTGAGGATGCAGATGTTGGGACGTAGGGAGAAGCAGGATTTCTGCTGGCCCTCCCTGACTCCTTGGCCTTGTTCTTGGGTGAGTTTAGGAGTAAGCAAGACACGTGGGAGATGTATTCCAATGTAGTTTTGACCCAACGTTTTATCAACATTGGCTTTCCTCCTTGGGTTAGTCCTGGCTCAGGGGAAGGCATCCCCAATTCAGTTGGCTCCTGGATCTCACAGTTCATGCTGGTGAGGAGCTGGCTCCAGGTCTGTGTCAGCATTTTGGATAAACTCAAAGATGAATTTCACCTGGGTCTCATAGGCTTGAACTGAGATTTTCTCGTTGAATCCATGAATGCTGAGGAAAAGAGATTTGGGGAAGAGAGAGCCCACTGCTGAGGCACCACTGTTATTGTTACAGGGCACTCCCCCACCCCATGCCCCCTGAAACCACTGGCCTCTGACCCTCCAGGGGTAGGTAGCAAGGTGGGAGATGCCATTTGTAAGAAGTGAGGTTTTATACGACATATTGGTCATGTCTCTGGGATCTGTGCCCATGGCAAAGAGCAGTAAGGGTAAATAACAGAAAATCCCTAAGGAGTTCAAAATCATCCCCTGCTCTGGAATCACTCAAATAATTTCTCCTCTGAGAGGAAATGATCTTTCCAATTCTCATTCTGTTAGGCTAGGGTCCCCAGTGAGACTTATCTCTAAGCCAGTGCTACTCCCGCCCCGATCCCCACATTACTGGGGGCACCGGGGGACAGGAAGAGCAACTGCCCAGGGTAACATGGGGCTCTCTACTTCACCTAGGAACTTCACTATCACATCTCATGCCTACAGCTGCCACAACACAACACAACACAACACAACACAACACAGCACAACACAGCACAACACAACACACAGCCAAGCCACACATGCAACCTCAAAGATGAAAGGAAATAAACAGTAGCTTCCTGTCCCTCCATTAAAAACCAGCCAAAAAAAAAAAAAAAAAAGAAAAGAAAAACAAACACATTCTAATGGCGACTGACTTGGGGTAGGGAAATCAGCTCTGGAGGTCTGGAGATAACAAGGAGCAGAGAGGTACATGGAAATCATCCTCCTACACCCCAGGTTTAAAAATTGCTGAAGAACCCACAAAATAGGGATTCACGCACTGTAAGTTAAAATGGGTTATCATGACTTAGATTTCTATAATGTGTTTTCTTCTGAGAAGTCAAAGCACATGCCCACCTTTGACCTCGCTTGTGTCTACATTGTCTACATTTTACTGAGTGGTAATCAAGAACTCTGGGGGCTGGCTGAGTGACTCAGTTGGTTAGAGCACAAGCTCTGAGCAACAGGGTTGCCGGTTCGATTCCCACATGGGCCAGTGAGCTGTGCCCAAACTGAGCTGCCACTGAGCTGGTGAGCGTGCGTACTTTTAACAAGATTGCCAGTTCAACTCCTGCACCGGATGGTGGGCTGTGCCCCACCCTCCCCCCTCCCCGCAGCTAAGATTGAACACGGCACCTTGACCTGAGCAGCTGTGAGCTGCTGATGGGTCGCCACACGGCTCAGTGTGCAACAAGGTTGCTGGTTTGACTCTCTCATGGGATGGTGGACTACATTCCCCTAAAACTAGTGGGTTGTTGGAAAAGTCATGATGTATTTTTCTGTTGCAAAAATGCGTCATGACTTTTCCGACAACCCAAAAGATTGAAAGCAGTGACTGGGCTTGGTGAGCTTGTGCCCACCACAACTAAGATTGAAGGACAACAACTTGACTTGGAGCTGATAGGTCCTGGAAAAACACACTGTTCCCTTTCCCCAATTGCCCAACACTGTTCCCCTCGCCAATTCCCCAATAAAATCTTAAAAACAACAACAACAACAACAACAAACTCTGGAGTCTCCCCTTTTTGGGGAGAAAATGAGGTCCAGAGGGTAAGCATTCTCCTAAAGGGAGGAAGAGCTGGAATCGGCACCCAAGGGTCCTAATTCCACCAGATTTGCTCTAATCATCTTTTTTTTTTTTTTTTTTAATCTTCATCCCATGAAAAATAATGGCCAATTCCCATCCATTCTGGGGAGTGGCAAGACTCTGGTAATGAGGAATGCTGGCCAGTGGGTTCTACAATGTCTCCATTTTAGTTTGTGCAAGCCCTGGCCTTCCCCTACTCGGTGGACCATCAGAAGAAAGGGGTAGGAAAGGTACAGGCAGCTGTATCAGACCTGTTCTACTCACTCACCTACGGAAGTCCTGAGGCTGTAGGTAGACAGGGTTGAACCGGTACATGCCAGTGGTGAGGTTCGCATAGTGTCGGCTGTCGGTGTTGGCAATACAAACAACTAGGAAGGGAAAATCAAGAGGAATGGGGTTTTATGTGAGAGACCAAGATAAGGAAGTGGTGGGAGGTGGGCTGGCTGGAAAATTAGGACCCTGGGTCACTGCAGAGCAAGGCCTACTCTCTCCTGGGAACCTGCAGCTATGAATATTTGTCCTTCAGCCTACACATTCTCAAAAGCTTATTGAGGGCTGGCCGAGTGGTGCATTGGTTAAGAGCTGGTTTTGGGATGCCAGTGGTCCCGGTTCGGATCCCACATATGAGGGCCAGTGCCCTCTACAGCTAACAACAGCTCCACTTGGAACTGGGCTGTGCGAGCCCCGGTGACGGTGTAGGCTGCAGCCCCTGGTGCAGTGGGCTGCCATGGGCTACAGTGAGTGGCCGGCAGCCAGCATGAGTGGCCAGCAGCCAGCGTGAGCTGCCAATAGCTGTGGTGAGCGACCATCCAGAGGCCGGTGACCGATCTGCCTCATCCGGGAAGAGTACAATGATGATACCAACATGGGCCAGTGAAGCAACGTCCTCCACAACTAGACTGAAGAACAAAAAAGACAGCAACTTGTCTGTTCTCCTTCCCTTATTCCCCAATGCTGTTCCCCTCCTCCAATTCCCCAATAAAATCTTTAAAAAAAACAAAAAACCTTATTGAAACACCATTTCAGCCAGAAATATGGAAGCTGCTCCCAAGAGCATTAGTGAGATATCCCTTGAATGGTCCAAAGCTAAGTGTCCTCTCTCTATAATGATCAGGGAGGCCAAGATCTTCATTTCATACACATAGCCAGGCTATTTTAAAAATCTAGACAGCCAGAAATCTAGATGTCACTTCTTTATTGCCTTGACTTTTTTGTGTATCATCTGTATCATCCTAGATCAGAAATAAACACCCGCTGGGGAATTTTACTGCTATATAATGCAATCCTTTTAAAGTGGAATATAACTTCCTGTTATTCTTACCCGCTGTCTTCTAGAGTCAAACCTCAGGCCTGGAAAGTCCCAGGATACTCTTCAGTGTCCAACTTTCTTGAAGCAGCTCGTTCTACTCCCCAGCTGGGGCTGGGACTTATCCCCAGTAGGACAGTTCTTTGGGAAAAGACCCCTTGGAGCATCAACTGAAATGTGGTGGGATGATATGAGATGGTAACTTGTCTTCTGTTCTATTTTCCACTCCTGGTTTCATATGGGTAACTAGGCTCTTCTCAATTCCTTGCTTTAGGGATTTCTACCAGCTGATTGCTGCCTATCTTTTTATCTGTAAATGCCTAACTCTGTTGAAGGGATTATGGCAATGTCCCAGAAGGGAGATGGTAAGGTAGAAAGCCTTTGAGGGCCAAGAGAGGAGAATATGGAATGGTGAGGGCCAGGGTCCCTGGATTGTGGGGACCCAGGTCCTGCTCTGTTGCAGAAGTCTGAGGAGGTGGCTGCCTGGTATCTTCAGGGAGGTGGGATCTTAGGTCTAGAATCAAAGATCTCACTCCCCAAACATGTCAGAAATGAATCAGATGAAATATCTAACCTGAAGTGACCTGGTAGCTAGGACAATGGATGTTTCAGAGGTAACCACAAGGACCAATGACCTCTGGCCAAGGGACTCCTATGTTATGTTGCTATCTAAGACCTCGAGGGTCTGATTCATGGTAGAAGTGATGGAGGTCCTTGGATGCCTCAAAAATGTCTGAGGTTGAATTTCATGAGGGGTGGAGCTTACAGTCAGATTTAAGTTGATTAAAAAAACAAGGCCAGGGCCGGCCAAGTGGCGCAGTGGTTAAGCACTGGCTTGGGAAGCCAGCGGCCCAGGTTCGGTCCCACATATGAGGGCCAGTGACACTGCTCTCAAAAAAAAAAAAAAACACAAAAAAACAAAAAAACCCACAAAAACAAGGCTGAGGCCGGCCGAGTGGTGCAGTGGTTAAGAGCTGGCTTGGTTCCCACATATGAGGGCAGTGACACTGCCCTTTACAGCTAAGATGGTGAACAACAGCTCCACCTGGAGCTGGGCTGTGCGAGCCCCGGCGATGGTGTAGGCTGCAGCCCCTGCTGCAGTGGGCTGCCATAGGCTACAGTGAGTGGCTGGCAGCCAGAGTGAGCGGCTGGCAGTCCCTGTGAGAGGCTGTCCAGAGGCTGGCGATCGATTTGCCTCACCGGAGAAGAGCGCAATGATGATACCAACATGGGCCAGTGAAGCAACGTCCTTCACAACTAGACTGAAGAACAAAAGGACAGCAACTTGTGTGTTCCCCTTCTTCGGTTCCCCAATGCTGTTTCCCTCCCCCAGTTCCCCAATAAAATCTTTAAAAAAAACAAGGCTGTGTTTTTTACACCTGAGTTTGTGGATGTAGGATTTCACTGTAAGCTTTTTAAGGGCCCATGCCTAGCAGAGGGGCAGGTCCTGAGTACAAGCTTAGACAATGTTTGAGGGAACCCATGACTAAACCTAGATAAAAGGAAACTGGATCCAGCTCTTAACATTAGAGAATCTCCTCCTCACATCATAGACCAGACATCTAAATGGCCAGCTATCATCTGGTGTCAGAATCCCCTGGAGTAGTTGCTTTAAAGGCAGATATCAGGGTCTTCTCCAGAGTTGGTTAACCCAAATCTTTGGGAATAGGTCCAGGTAATCTTCATTTTAGTAAATTCCTTAGGGGATCCTCTTTCACTCTTAAATTTGAGAACCATTGTATACACAGTGTCAATTTGGAAAGTATGCTGGAAGACTAGGGAAGGTGCATAGAGGGGTTGGCTGCTGGGAGAGGAGAAGGAGGTTAATGCAAATGTTGTAGGCCAGGAGGTGTTACTGGGCTTCTGATTCGAAGCGCAGCTGTTGAGCTGTATCTTAGAATGGATTAGAACCAGACTGGGAGGAACCTGGCCCTCTCTGTGACTCCTCCAGAGGATGGGGAGTCTGGGTTGATCCTCTCCTCCAGATTAGAGTGGCTGGCCTAGGTTAAGCAAGAACCCAGGCTTGACTGACCTAATTTATTGTTTCCCCTCCTTTCCTGTTTGCTTTCTCACTTCCACTCCAAAGGGAAAATACAGTTCCAGTCTCATCAGGAGAGGAAGCAGCCAGCTGTTTTCAGGCTGAACAGCTGGGATGAGGGTGGGGGTGGGGCAATGGACACTGGTTAGGAAAGAGTTCCAACTGCAACCTCCCTCCAGCCACAGCTGATGAAGTCATTACCTGGGGCAACAATGTTGACTTCCGGGAAGACTGACTGTAAGGTCTGGATGAGCAGCTGGTAGCCTAATGCCTGATCATCAGTGGGGCTGTCAGGCAGGGGATCAAAGGCATTCAACACGTGGAACTGGACCCGGTCATCAGCCACAATGTTCTTGACTAGTTCAAGGACCTCCAGGGAGGAAGCAAAGGGAGTTCAATTTCTTACTGATCTACTACCCTCCAAGTACCATAGGAATTTAAACAGTCCTGATTTTTGTCAAGCAAGGCAGATCCCTGGAGTTACAGAGGAGGCTCATTGTTACACTAGGACCTAATTTCAGCCGACAGGCTACAGGAGATAGAAGAGGTAGGTCTTCCTGGAAGGCACTCTACAGCATGGTTGATTTAGGCTACATGTTTGGGAGGCTTTTGCCTCACAGCCACGAGGCAGGTAAGGAATTGGAAAATCTGGAAATATGTGTCTTGCCCCTTGGGTTGTGAGCCATGGGCTGGGTAATATTGTAGAAGAGTCAGCAGAATGCAAACCTCAAGGCAGGGGGACAGATGTGATGATCTCACTTCAACCTGGGATAGTCTCAGACAGGTGATGAACAGGTCACACGTTTTTCTTTCCCCTCTCTGGGCATCCTTGCTTCCTGTTTGTAACCAACTACACTGGAGCCAGGAAGATGAGCTCAACACAGACAAAAAGTCGGTAGTTGGGGGAGTGGTAGTTAAGTTTTCTCCCTTTACCTCCTTTCCTCAGGAAGGAACCTGAGGAAGCTCCTAGAAAATTCAGTCAGCAATGACTAGAGCTGAATCCAGCAGAAGTTCTGGCAGGATGGAGACCAGACGGATCGGGTCCCATGGAGCCATGTGGGAACGGATCACGAGGCTGGCTTACGGTGGTCCCAGTCCCACCCAGCCACCTAGGGAAAGCCCCAGTACTCAACTCAGCCCATTTGATCAGCAGTTGCTTTAGAACTGCCTCTGCTCTAGATAGGGGGGAGTGTCCCATAGTTGGGGATCACCTAAATGGGGTACTTATCTCAAGGATACCCCCTTTAGGTCAGGATCCCCTAGAAGCATGCTATTATAGAATCTGGGTCTGGAAAGGAAATAAGGGTTTCTATTTCTGGCTTAGAAACCACCATTTGAGCCAAGCCAAATACCCTGTTTTTGGATTTTTGGGGGAGTGGTCAACTCACTTAGAGCTTATTTTTACTCTAGCACTTATGCCCCAAATATTGTAATATAAAAATTAATACATAGTACTGAGATCGTTTCAACTCCCGAGGTCCTTCTCTATTTATGACATGGGTTGGAACCGTGTCCGCTGCCCCCTGACCTAAGTTGAATTCCTGCCCCAGAAATTGAAGAGGGCACACAGTTTGGACCCCCTTCAGTGAGAGGCCACAGAACTCCATCTTCTCACTAGCTGCTAGGCCAGGAGTTCATCCCACTCTTGATGCAAGGCAAGTCCTATGTCTACCTCATTTCTATGCTTCTAGTATCAAGAACATGAAGGCCATGCAAGAAATGTGAAATTTGGGCCGGCCGAGTGGCGTGGTGATTAAGCGCTGGCTTGGGAAGCCAGCGGCCCCAGTTCGGTCCCACATATGAGGGCTAGGGACACTGCCCTCAAAAAAAAAAAAAAAGAAAAAAAAGAAATGTGAAATTTAAAAGATGTGAACCAATAAAAATAATACCCGGAGTTGTCTCATTAAGCAACTTGCCCAGGGTTATACAGTTAGTGCTGCTGGGCTGGGTTTCGTCTGAACCCAGTCTGTCTAACTTCACCAGGGCAATGCTTAACTGTGCTTCCAAAGTACATACAGGTTGAGGTGGTGAGGAATAGAGCCAGAATTTGAAGGAAGGATATGAAACTGATGGAGAAAAGGCAAGAAGCAGTCTGTCTGAACATGGCAAGGGGCATGCACATAAATTGAGGAGTGACACCAAACTTGGTGCCTCAGACAGCTACATATTGTTGTGCGACCTTGTGTAAACTCCTCAGCCTCTCTGTGCTTCAGTGTGCTCATCAGTTAACAAGGAGACAACAGTAGCACCTACCTGGTAAGTGGTCGTGACCATTGCTGGAATTAACTAATGAGCTTAGGCCAGTGGCTGGCACACAGTAAAGACTCAATAAGTGTTAGCTAGCTGCTATTTGCCTGTTTAGAATAGAAGGACTGCCTTGGGCAATAATCAGAGGCACAAGGATAGGACTACTAGGAGGAGGGGTTGTCAATGGTAAGAGGGACCCCAAAGATTACTTTAGAGTAATACCAATCTCTCATTTTTCTAAACTCCTAGTCCTTATAGCACATTCCCTTAACATTATGTTGTTCTCTGTTTTATGTGTAGATATATTTTCCTCTCAAGTGTATTGTAAATTTGTTGGAGTCAAGGACAATGGATACTTAAAAATTCGTAAGTCCAGCATCTATCCTGCTGTAAGGCTGTTCATTAGAACACCCATGACAAGTCATCCAACCTGTGCTCGAATACCTACAATGGCAGAAAGCTCACCATCACGTTATATTCCATTCCACCTTTGAGCAACTCAGTTATGAATGTCTTCCTTATAATGAACTGAGACATAGTTTCCTGTAGCATCTAAGCTCAATTCTTTTTTTTTTTTTTTATATTGCATATACTCCACAGGATATGCTAGAAGTAGACACATCATAAACACCCAGCAGAATTTTACGTCTGTTGGAATTAGAGGCCTACATTCTTGCTGCCGGAATGCTGTTCCCTAGCTCTGTGCTTCTTCTCAGGTCTCAGTGTAAATGCCTCCTCAGAGGAGACGGGCCACTGTATTTGGAGCTGCTCCACCCCCACCCCACAATCAATTTGTAACACATCGTCCTATAATTTTCTTTGTGGTCCTTAACCTGTTAAAGTATCGTCTTGCTCATATATTTGATTACTAGCTTGTTGCTGTCTCTTCCCCACTAGAATATAAGCACTATTGGAACAGGAGTCCATCTTGCTCACCATTTTCCCAAGTGTTTATAAGAATGTCTGCACCATAGTAGCCACTCAATGAACACGTGAGGAATGGAGGAAGGAAGGAATCTTCTGTATTACACTATAGATAGGTGGATATCCAGCCTCTGAGGAGCTCATTACTATCCAGGGCTCCATATTCCAAAACTCTCCTGTAAGTGAGGGGCTCCCTGAAGCATCTCCCAGTGGCCTTATTTCTATTCCTTGAGGCTCATTCAGAACAAACCTTCCTCTTCACATTACATTTCTGAAAACTCTTGTTCTTCATAGATAGGCTATGGAGACCTAGCTACATCCATAACAAGGGAGAGACCAGTTAAAGATAGAGGAGGAGGACTCTAGGTACTGTTTATTTTCCTGCAGGATCAGCCTAGGGCTCTGTACCCATGGCCCTCAGGCCAGCAGGGAGTGTCCCTGATGGATGGAACTGGGGCACGAGGGAGAGGAGTTACTGGGACAAAGGCTGCTGTGTGCTTTCAGGATAACAGAGGCTTTCCATTTCTCACTGGGCAGGTGGGCAGGATGGGGCTAGGGATTCCAGAGCTTTCATCAGATAGACCGGGAAGGAAGGACACTGTGGCAGGGGACGAGAAAGGAGGGAAGAATGCCAGAGCCTGCGGAGATGAAAGCCCCAGCTGCTGGAAACAGCCCTTAGAAAGGGCATGGAGTTAGAATGAGGCTGGAAAAAAACTGGTGGAAAGAAGCTCAATGAGGGGAATTCAGTGATTTCCGGCCCCATAAGCCCCCAGGGAGAGGACAAATGTTGGCTCTTGATGAAAAGCAGCAGAGCCCAGGGCTCACACCGATCCCAGTGCCCCCCTCCTCCAATACTGGGTGACTCTGGGCAGGCTGTTAACCTGTTTCCTACCCTCTGCAATGAGGATTGTGCCTCCCACCCTGTGTGACAAAAACAAAACAATACAAAAAAGCACTTCCGTGGGGAAGAATTTAGGCAGAAAGGACCACAGATTTCTAACTGTGGCTGGCCCTTGATGCTCTGTGCCAGAGACCCAGGAAACATCACCCGCCCCTAACTCTGCTTAATTTTGGAACGTATTATTCACCTGATTTTTATCATTTTTTGAAGGATCTGATTTAGCTTTTGAATGCTTTGTAGCTCAACCTGATGTTTAAAAAAGCTGGCCTTTCCTGTAGATATCAAACATTCTATGTAACTTCTATTCACTCTTCAGCTTACAGCTCAAATGTCACCTCCTCAGGCCTTGCCTGACCCACACAAGGTCTGTTCCTCCTTATATTCTCTAATAGCACGCAGCCCCTTTTTGTCATAGTGCCCATCACGGTTTGCCATTATACATCACTGTTATAAATTTTAAGTTGATGTTTGTAGCAGACTATTGCAAGGCTCTGTCCTCAACCCTCGTCTCTCCTAACTATACACATCCTTCCCATGGGATTTTATTGACGCGAGAAGTTTCAATCACGTTAATAGCCCTCCAGCCTGTATCTACAGTTCATTCTCTCTCCAGACCTGAGGTATTTATAATTGCCTATTAATATTTTATAACCTTCTCAGTCTTCTGAACCATTATGTTTCTCTGCAAACTTGCTCTTCTTGAATTCCAGTCTTGGTTAAAGGCATCAGCACCTGGCCAATGACCCAAGGTGAAAAACCTTGGAGCCATCCTGCCTTCTTGCCTCATATCCATTATACACCACATCCTGCTCAACCCATCTCTCTCACACCTCTTGTGGGCGCCCTCTTCTCTGCCTCATGCCGACAGTCTTAGTTGAGACCTTCATACCCACTGTTTGAGATGTCACCACAGCATCCTCTCTTCCTACTCTAGCACTCTCTCTGCATTGCCTCCAGCATTAATTACCCCCCAAAAAGCAAATCTGAGCAGATCACTCCCTCCTGTTTGAAGACCTCGGACAGTTCCTTTCTGTCCACAGATGAGAACCCAAGCCCATCAGCATGTAGTTTGATCCCCAAACTACACCTCCATATCCATCTCCCATCACTTCTCTCCAATCCATCCTACTCTTCAGCCTTAGTTGACTTTAGTCTTACTCTGAATGCCTTATTGCTAGCAGAGTCCTATTTGTCCTTTAAGTCCCAGCTCAAATTTCCAGTGGTCAGAAAAGGCTTTCCTGACCCTCAGAGCATTAGTTCCCTTCTTTAAACTGGTCCTATGGGCATTTGTTCATCCTGAATTGTTAAAATCATAGTATAGTGTGGTGTCTTAAAGCACAGAGCACGAAGTCTGGAATTAGTCTGCCAGATGTGTAATCTTGGGCATGTTGCTTGCCTGCTGTGTTGATCTGTGCCTGTTTCCCCATTAAGTGAGGATAATACAATTTCTACCTCATAGGGTGGTCATGCAGATCAAATGAGTGTGTATATACGGTAGGACAGTGCCACACACATAGCAAGCCCACTATGGCTGCTACTATTCTTATCATTTATTAGTATCCATCTCCCACCCCCAGGTTCCAAGTTCCCCCAAATCAGAGATCTCCTAATATAGCCAAGTACCTGGTACATAGGAAGCCTTTGAACAATGTTGGTTGACCAAATGAGAGTTTGGGCCAGACCCAGGATTGCAGCTAAACCCAAGGGCCATACCTCCCTGATACTGAACCAGTTGTCTGGAACATATGGTACATACCTCTTGAATTGTCTGTGTAGGGTGAATCCGGAAGTTGACTGTGGCCTGGGCCACCGAGGGGATGACATTCACCTAGAGGGAGAACCATAAGGCCTGGCCTGAGTCAATCTCAAATCTGCACACCTGATCCCTGCCCAGGAAATACCAACTACCACCAGTAGGGAGAGGGAGCAGATTTGATTTAAAGGGCTGGGGCTTAATTTTTTTAGTCAGCCCCTTGTCTTCCCTGGGCCCTTGCCATGTGGTTGTATTCAGAGTTAGAGGTGTGTCTCTGCTTTAGGGTAGACTTTTGTGCTACTTGGGGATCACAAGGAGCTGGTTAGAGCAAGAGTGCTTTCTTTGTGACCACCCAGACATCTGGTTTGGCCCTGGGCAGAGCCATTGGCAGTCCTCTGTGTGCACTCACCTTCCCAGGGTGCCCAGGACCTTTCTGCAGGGGTGAGTGTTAGTGCTTACTCAGGACAAGGCATCAGCATGGGCAGCCTCTGCAGGTGCCATCACTACGTGTTCGATCCCTGAGGGGGATCACAATGGTGCTGGTGGTGGTTTCTCACATCCAATTGTGAAATTTGACTCTGTTCTTTGCCTGACAAGGAAGAACCCAGGACTAATTGCAGAAGGGAGTTAAGCTCTGGTGGGATTGTTTTTCCTTGGAGGCCATGAGAACAGACTCCCCAACTGCATATCTTTCTTTGAACTGATGTGGTACAAATAAGCACTAGACTAGGGACAGGAAAACTGGGCTGTTACAAATTAGCTGTCTGATTTTGAATAAGTACAACTTCTTTATGCCTCTATTTCTTAACTGGCAATTGGGACAACACTACTCATCGTGCTGTTAGGAGGATCAAATGGAGTTAACAAATGTTAAAGTAGTCTGGCAGATAAAAACACCATTCAAATGTAAGAACATAGTACTATTCATTTTTTTTTTTTTTTTTTTTTTTAGAGGGCAGTGTCACTGGCCCTCATATGTGGGATCTGAACCGGGGCTGCCGGCGTCCTAGGCCAGCTCTTAACCACCGTGCCACTCAGCCGGCCCAATAGTAATATTATTTTTGTGGACACTCTAGGCATCTGGTGACGATGGCTCAGGTCTGATTGACACACTGGACACTCCAGTCAGTTATGCCAGGAATTCATTCTGAGGCACCATTCACTCCCACGCAACCTGGGTTCCAGATTAGCAGAGCTTACACAAGGCCACGCTGTATTCTAGGTCAGGGGTTGGCAAACTTTTGAGACAGAAGAACCAATCCTGTCCCTCAGAACAATTTAAAAATTATTCGAGAGCCATAAATATATTTTTACAAATAAGGAAAATTCAAAGTAATATTATAACAAGTAACAGTATTAATTACATCTTTATTAAAATAAGAAAAATTCATACACGTACGTACCCAAAGAGCTGCATGTGGCTCGCGAGCCGCAGTTTGCCGACCCCTGCTCTAGGTGAACGTGCTCCTTGAAGTTGTGTTGGTGCTGCTGGTAGTAATAGGAATGGTCTATCCCCTTTCAAGAGTTTAGAAAGGCCTGGGCCCATGCCAACTAGCGTGGTTTGGCTTCCTTTCAAAAGAGGTGCCCCTGAGTGGCCAATCCAATTGGAAGCAGACCAATTTGCTGAAAAGTAGCTCTTGGAATAAATGTTTATTCAAGTATTGATTCACCCGAGACTTATTTCAATAAAAGTAAACCTCATATAGAATTTATGTTTGCTAGGGCCACCCGATATTTAGTGTAGTTTGGGAATGACAATGTGAATATTTTAAGTGCCACATACATCACAAATATTATAGATTTTATACATGGCTGGTGAGTTTCTCTTTTTTCAACTCAGGGGAACACTAGGAGAAAACACATTAATCACTCATTAAATTTGTTAGCTGGATAGAACTTTCAAAATATGAGGAAGAATAATAAAAAGACCTTTGGTAGTAGAAAGGTTAGAAAGTTTTAGTCTATATGACCAAAATGCGAGGTAAATATATAACATGTTGAATGAGTATAGGTCGCAAGAATTAACTCCCAAATAAACCCACTTCACACTAGTGTAATGGCTTTTTTTTTTTTGTACAGACCCAAGGAACCTGAGGGGAACCATGGATACTCCCTAAAACACCAACATACAAAATTTGGCGAGCAATTTCAGAGTTTGTAGATCTCTTGCTCTTGAGGGTTACCCAATGGATGACACAGGACAATTCAGCACTGGGCCTTCCTATTATTCCAATTCGAACCAAAGAAGGGAGGAGGAGCCAGGAGATAAAGCCAAGGGATGGAGGGGGGTGGGTGGCCAGCGAGGAAAATGTATATGGGAGGAACCAGGCGATGTTACCTTAATCCCCGAATTGAACATGGTGACTGCTGTAGTGGTCCTGAGCATCGCATTCATTATGTAATTCCTCTCCATTAATCTAAAGGAAAAGGCATGAAGGTCAGATGTTGTCCAATGGGGAGAAAAAATGGGTTGGGGGATGACCCACTTTCCTGAACCTTGGAGATCTTTAAGACTAGGAGGGTCATCCTATATATATATATATATATATCAGATACAGTGTCTGGTGGCTGAGGGACAATTACTAGTCAGGTCCAGTTAAGTTAAGGATAGGGGAGTGGGTGGAGGGAAGATGTAGGGTGGGGGATGTGATGGAAGGAAAAATAAAACTTTACCTTCTTACAAGCGGCCAAAATAGCCACAGGTTGTTCAGCACTATGTTGGTAGGGAAGGAAAACTGAAAAGGGACAGAACCAGGTCAGCAGGATTTCAGAGGGATCAGCCTAACAGGGTCACTGTACTTAAGGCCTGGGTGTCCCCCTGATTTAGATCTGCCTTGAGGGCCCTCAGCTGCAGCATTAAGGAGGAGTGGGAACCACCTCTCAAGTGGGAACCAACTCCCAAAGGGTGCCTGGATGTGTTAGGTCTTAGGGTCTCAGATAAGCATCAAGAATCAAGAATCCCAAGGAACAAGCCAGATCCTTGTGACTTGGCTCAGCCACTGGCTGGGAATTGGTGAGAATGGGCAGAGCACTGTAAGCAGTAGGGCCCTCTTATTACTCTAAAGGCTACTTCTCTGCCACCATTTCTTCCTCTTCCACAGCTGACCAGTAGTATGTGCGACTTCTTCCCACACCTCATTAGCCAGTTGCTGCAGTAACCTCTTCAATAGCCTATTTTCAGACATGTTCGGCACTGGGTTCTGCTCCAGTCTGGAAGAGAAATGGAGTTCTCAAGACTTACCCAAAGACCAGTGGTCTGAAGAGGAGAGTGAGGGAGACAGGACGTTTCAACAGGCCTGGCCAGGTCTCCCATATCACCTCCACCCATCTAACCATTCAAAGTTCTGAAAGCACACGCAGGACCGCCGCCTCTACTCCACCAGCAGGAGCTGTCTCTGTCTACCAAGTCCAAGTCAGCGCACCTCCACTCTCATATCACTTACCACACACTAGCAAAATTGTCAGTCTCCTCTATTAACTGTGAGTTCCTTGAGGAAACGGCTGTCTATCTTTTCCACCACTGTATGCCCATCACCGGGCACAAAGCCTAAACATGGTAGAGTCAGTTGAATATTTCATTCAATAAATATAGTTCTTATCAATGGCTCAGTTGGTTAAGAGTTCGCTCAAGAGTGTGAACCGAGCTCTCAGCAACAGCAGTTCGATGCCCAGCCCGAGCTGAGCTGCCAACAGGTGGCAGGATGGCTCAGCTGAAAAATAAATAAATAAATAAATAAATAAATAAATAAATTTCTTCCCACTTTGCTAGAAAGAAAGAAAGAAAGAAAGAAAGAAAGAAAGAAAGAAAGAAAGAAAGAAAGAAAGAAAGCAGACAGAGGTGAGTTCTGCTGGTATACATCCTGCTGTCCTCACCCACAGACAGTAGCCTGCATCAATCTTTGTGCTCTTGTCAGGGCAGGTGGAGAATTTCAATAATGTACCAGCCATTGCGAGCTTACATTTTAACTTCTGTTCTGGACTTTGGACTATTGTAGCTATCTGCCCTAGCTTTTGTTTGCGAGCCTTTGCTTGCCACATGTGTAGATCCCTTTCTGAATCTCTAATTCAGGCCTGGGTATGGGTGGCTCTGTCCTCCCCAAGGCCGCCACCAAGGCTTCTCAGCCCAGCTTCAGGGCAGGAGGCTTAGCCTCCTCAGACTCCATGGGAAAGTGCCAGGTCTTCCATCCTGAGTCTGGCAAGGAAGGGTTGCTCACCGGCTGACAGCAGCTGCAAGGATGCCAATGCTCGATTCCTTCGGAGGAGCTGAAGAGTGACCTGGAGTCATGTTTACTTGCAGCATGAGGTTAATTGAGCCCTTCTCTGAGACTGCAACCCTGTAGGAGAGGATCAGAGAGGGCTCTCCTGACTTCCTCCCTCCCTGAATTATCCCATAGGCCCACAGGCCCATCTGCACAGTGGTCTGGTGGGCTAGGAGATCAGCTTCATGCTACTTAAAGAAATCTACACCAGAGGAGGAAGGGAAAGGGAAGCCCAGAACTGGCTCAGGGAAATTAAAGCAAGGGGAGTAAAACATAGAGTTGTTTCAGCATGGCTTACAGGTATCAGGCTGGACTCATCTCAGATGGGTGAGAATGCCTTCCAAGGCGGGGGCAGGGTGCTTTACTCACATGGCAAAGGGCTTCTTCAAGTTGGGAATGAAACCATCCATGATAAAGCTACCCTCATCCACAATGAAGGCGAGCTGGGTGCCCCTTGTCTGTAGCAGGGCTGAGATCTTCTGAGCCCCATTTTCCCCTGACACCTGCAGACATGGAATCCAGAGTCACAGTCCTTCTCAGCCAGACCCCCAAAGATAGCTAAAGGAGATCCATTCACCTTAGCTAAGGGCTCTAGTACCTCCCTGCCCAGCCTCCTTTCTTTGGGGTGGGGAGTGCCCTGGGCCCTAGACAATCCTGCCTCACAGATTCCTAGAGTGTCAGAGTCGGAAGAGCCAAATGCCCCTCATTTCACAAGAAAGAAACTGGGATCCAGAGAATGAAGTGGGTTGCCCAGGATCAGAGTAAGTGGTATCCTTGGAAATAAAACACATTGATTGATCTCCCTGTTAGTTCTCTTGCCATCACACCAGTGTTTCTCAAGGTATAGCTGATGGACCACCTGCGTGCCTCAGATGTCACCAGGGAGTTATTGATAGTTAAAAATTCAGCTTTATGAATGTCATTAAGTAAAAGGAGCCAATCTGAAAAGGCTACATATTGTATGATTTCAACTATGACAGTCTGGAAAAGGCAAAGCTATGGAGACAGTAAAAAGATCAGTGGTTGGGCCGGCCGAGTGGCGCAGTGGTTAAGCGCTGGCTTGGGAAGCCAGCGGCCCCGGTTCGGACCCACATATGAGGGCCATTGCCAGGGGTTGCAGGAAGGGGAGAGGGATGAATAGGTAGGGCACAGAGGATTTTGAGGACAGTGAAAATGCTCTGTATGATACCATAATGATGGATATGTCATTATCTATTTGTCTAAAGCCATGGAATGTAAAACACCAAAAGTGAACCCTAATGTCACCTGTGGACTTTGTGTGATTATGATGTGTCAATATAGGTTTATCAGTTGTAACAAATGTCCCACCCTGATGGGGGATGGTGATAACGGGGGAGGCTGTGCATGTGTGGGGGCAGGGAAGACATGCAAACTCTATACTTTCTTCTCAATTTTGCTGTGAACCTAAAACTGCTCTAAAAAAATAAAGTCTCATTTTTTTTTTTTTTTTTGAGGGCAGTGTCACTGGCCCTCATATGTGGGACCCGAACTGGGGCTGCTGGCTTCCCAAGCCAGCGCTTAACCACCCCGCCTCTCAGATGGCCCTAAAAAAATAAAGTCTTTAAAAACAAATTCAGAGCTGTGACATAGGGCCCAGGAATCTGCATTTTGGTCAAGGACCTTGGATAGTTCTGGCACACAGATGCACAGAGAAGTTGGCAAACCATCTCACCCTGTCCTGAAGACGCTGCAGCTGGGGAACAAACTGGACTAGGGTGGGGAACCCTACCAACCCCCACTCCAGTCAATAGGGGTCCCAGAGATAGGTGTAGGGTGAAGAGGCCCTACCTCCTCATCGTGGCCCAGAGCGATGAAAAAAGATCTTCGGGGGATGTACTTTCTGATCAGCAGGAGCTCCAAGGCCTGCAGGATTGCCTGGGAGACAGAAGCACAACGGAAGACGAGAAAGGGTGATTTTCTAAATGGGAGTACAAGGGCATGAGAGACATTCAGCTGCCCGTATCAGGGCTGGTGCGACTAGGATTAGATAGACTCTCTTTAAAGAGAAGAAATTCAAAAGGTCCCAGGGGATGGCATTTAGGGAAGCAGAGCTCTGCATACAACTGTTATCACCAGGAGAAAAGTATGATTTTATCATCTGATCCCTATTTCATGGCCCAGAAAAAGAAAGTGACAGACTGGTGGTTGGAACCCACATCTCCTGGAACCAAGATTATTTCTATGATAACCTGCCTCCCAGGGATCAGCCATACACCCACCATCCATATTTGATCTTTAGGGACCCCAGGCAAAGGAAACCCAGTATTTCAGACCATCACAGAGTTCTTGTTGTCCAGTGTGCCTCGACCATAGATGAAGCCATCACGTTCCAGCCCAGAGAACGGGGGCACCTCCCAGCCTTGGTCAGGAGCAGGCACCACGTCACTGTGAGCCAGCAACATGTAAGGCTGCAGGCTGGGATCCGAGCCTCGGACAGTGAACAAGTGGCTATACTCTCCCACAACTTCATGCTGGATAAAGCTGGTTTTGAATACAGTAGGAAAGGCTAGAAGCAAAGGGAGGAAAAGCAGGGCGAGAAAGCCAGGTTTACGTTTCCTTTGGTTTTTCTCACCATTTGGTGTCCCACCATTTGGTGTCCCTTTGTTTTTCCCCCCGTTTTAAACATGCAACCTCCTTTAGGAAGCCTTCTGGGACAAAGCCAGTCTGATTTCTGATTTGCCCAGACAATCTGAAGTTCCTCTTCCCCACATTTTAATGTACTATTGCTATATAATATGCACATCAAGACTCCGTCAAGATCTGGCTTGGTCTTGCTCACAAGTACATGTTACACGGCTATGCAAGCTAGGGGTGCATTAAATTCTGAATATAATAGGCCCAGTATCCAAATTGGAACCAAACATGATATATATATATATATATATATATATATATATATCTACATATATATGTGTGTGTGTGTATATATATATATATACACACACACACATATATATATGTGTATATATATATACACACACACACACACACACACATATATATATATATATATATCTCAGAAATATTTTTCTTTTAAAAAAACAGGATTCCTACTGTTTGTGCTCTATGGACATGTTCTGTCTAGTACAAGGCCACACTTCTGCATCTAAGTGTGGATGTTCCCATGGTCAATTATTCAGGTTACAGATAAGTTACAGCTAAGTCTCAACTCAGGTTGAGATAAATCTCAATACATGGGAGAAAGAATTTTGATCTCCCTCTGGGCTTTGTTGGAAGAACCCACAAATACCTCTGTGGATACCTGAAAACAAAAACCCAAAGAGGAATATGCTTTTATTTAGTCAGCCAGCTTGCCTCGTTTACTGTCACTGTACATTTATTTCCATATTTTTGTCTCTTATTTAGTAAAGACTTCCAGCCTGGCCTCAGCCTGGCTGCTGGGAATTGATTCCAGTCCCACCTGTCTCAGAGTGGTAGAGAAGGGGTTGCTTGCTGGCGCTAGGCCAACTTCTCCCACTCTTGACTTTGGAGGCGCTGATTTCTTATTTGATTTAATCAGGTGGCCTCACAACTCTCTGTGAGCTTTTCATATGGGGGGGGGTGTTCCAAGTCTCCTTTTCTTCCTTGACCCATCCTTCTCCAGTTCATGGGTAGTGGGGCTGAGGAGAGAGGTACAATGTGATAGTGCGAGGTTACTGACTCCCTAGGAGCTCAGAAATGTGTTAGCAATGAATGTGGAGAAGGAACTGGATAGGTGGAATATGTGTGAATAGGAGTGTAGGTGTTTGTACAGAGGTGTGTGGAGGAGGAGCATGGAGTCTACTTCTGGAAACTTTCACAGGAAGAAGGAATTCCTAGTCCTACCTTCTGATTTACTGACTGACACATATTTAGGGCAAAGATTGGGAGAGTTATAACTCCAACCCAACAGCTATGTGCCTTAGTTTTTCAAAGGGCAAATCTATAGTCTTCCTCTGCTCTGTCTTCACTCCTAGATTCTCCTTCTATCCCTCCCCACTATGTACAAACTCAAAGGAGGCCCAGAGGAATTAGATTGTCCTCAGATCAGCCACAAAATAAACCTCTTTATCACCTTGTTAAAGAACAGTGTCCCCAGTCCTATCACTCCCACCCCTTTTTCACAGTTTGTGGCTGACCTTTACGAATGTATTCTCCAAACTCAGCCAGGGCTGTTGTGTTGAACTCCCCAGGACTGAAAGACACTGTTGGAATCTGGATGGCACCTGTCAGAGTCAGAAAGTCAGAGATGGAGATTACACATAATAACAGCCATTGGTTGTTCCACAGCCCTCTGTGCATACAAACTTCTTTTGCATTCATTATCTTATTGTGGAGAGCAAAACAATCCTTTGAGGTCAGCACTGCTGTTTTCCCTAATTCAAAAGTGAGGAAACAGGACCAGCCGAGTGACGCATTGGTTAAGAGCTGGCTTGGGACGCCAGCAGCCCCGGTTCGGGTCCCACATATGAGGGCCAGTGACACTGCCCTCTACAGCTAACAACAGCTTCACCTGGAGCTGGGCTGCGTGAGCCCCAGGGACAGTGTAGGCTGCAGCCCCTAATGCAGTGGGCTGCCATAGGCTACAGTGAGTGGCCGGCAGCCAGCATGAGTGGCTGGCAGCCAGCGTGAGCTGCCAATAGCCGCCGTGAGCGACCATCCAGAGGCCGAAGACCAATCTGCTTCATCCGGTAAGAGCGCAATACCGATACCAACATAGGCCAGTGAAGCAATGACCTCCGCAACTAGACTGAAGAACAAAAGGACAGCAATTTGTCTGTTCCCCTTCCCTGATTCCCGATTCCCCAACGCTGTTCCCCTCCCCCAATTCCCCAATAAAATCTTAAAAAAAAAAAAAAGTGAGGAAACAGGCTTAGAGAGATTAGGTGAGCTGCTCAAGATTTTCCGGAAACAAGCAGCAGAACTGGAATTTAAAGGCAGGCCTTTGGGGTTTGTTTAGGCTAATATGGTTTTTCAAGGAAAATAAAGTCCAAGGTTGGGGATAGGTGATTGGAAATGGAGTAGATTTGGACCCTGACCCTGAGTGGGAAGCTACTATAAATTGTTACCCAAGACCTCACTCTTCCTCTGAAACCACCAACCTTTTGATGAACCAGGAGCCCACCGTCCTGAGTCCCTCCACAAATGAGGCTTTGTGTACTTTTGTGTGCAGAGTGGGCTTTCATTCCTCATGCATTGGCTCATCCAGAGTTCTCACTGGTCTCTCAGCCAGGGCCAGCTTTTTAGGCACATGGTGCCTGGGAAGTGGAGTTAGAAGCTCCCACATGAGCTCCCCACTCCAAAATAATCTGCTCTACCCAGATGTTTTAGTCCCTGAATTGCCAACAGGCTCATTCCTTTGAACTACGAATGCTTTGCACTCTTTTTTTCCTCCCCGCCACCTCTGAGCAGTTTTTCTCTGTCTAGTTGTGAAGAAAGCTGCTCACTGGCCCATGCTGGTATTATCACTGTGCTCTACCTGGCTGAGGCAGTCGATCGCTAGCCGTCGGGCAGCCCCTCACAGCGGCTCTCGCTGGCTGCGGGCCCACGGCAGCCCACCTCGGCAGCCTAGCTCCAGGTGGAGCCATTGTTCACAATCTTAGCTGTGGAGGGCACAGATTACAGGAGTAGCTCACTGGCCCATGTGGGAATCGAACTGGCAGCTCTGTTGTTCAGAGCTCGTGCTCTTATCAACTGAGCTCTCTGGTGCCCCCATGGTTTCCCCAAGGCTCCAGACTTTTAGAGAATTCCACTATCAAATGCAAATACCCCTGGGAGGGGAAACAGTGAATTATGAGAATATTTGATTAGATAGCTACCCCCAGAAAAGTGGGAAAAAAATGTACCTGGAGCATGCTTGATGTCAAGGGAAGGCCTCTGAAAGACAAACATATTTTTGTACTCAGTTTTGCTAAGGATCAACCCTACATGGTAGCCCACCACATAGATGTGAAAGCCAGGTTCAAAAAATTAAATAAACTGCCTACACAGGAAGCAGATCCAAGATCTGACCTCAGGTGTTTTGTTCTCTGATCAGTTTCAAACCATATTGCTATAAGCTCCCCACTTTAGGTTCTTACCTAGTTTTTGCTGTCTTCTGTGAAAGATTCTGGTGAGCAGCTGCCCAACACCTTTTGGAGGGCTATTTTATACTACGCTTTGGGAAGGCACTGCTCTGCCTCCCAGGCCTATCACTCCAGCATTCATACAATTTATATTCAATCACAGGTGTTAGCTTTTGGCCTCTGCATCTGCCTGCATGCACCTGTTTATGTAGGCAGTTTCTTTTTTTTTTTTTTTTTAAAGATTTTATTGGGGAATTGGTGGAAGGGAACAGCGTTGGGGAATCGGGGAAGGGGAACAGACAAGTTGTGTAGGCAGTTTCTTTTAACCCATTACTTAATGAAAGGGAAAAGACAGGAGCTAAACCCAATGATGAGAAGTATTTCATTATCCCACAGGATCTAGCACTCAACAGAAAATTTCCTTTTCTTTTCTCCTGGAAAATGCAGATTCAGAAAGTAAATCAGATTTATTTAGCCTTGGTTTGAGGTCTAGGGGAGAGATTTCCTTTAGGAGAAGAAATTAGGAGCATGCCAAACCCATGCTTGGAGCCATCTCGTGTCCAGCAGGTTCTCAGGTGCTAAATCTTGTCAACCAGTACCCACTTCTGGCTGTAGGGTCCTGGGGAAGATCATTTAATCTGACCTAAACCTCAATTTCCTGCCTCTGTAGATGATAAGATTAAGATCATTTAGACTTAAGTAAGATAATGCTGATATAACAGACGTTAAAAACTTCCAAAGGTTAAAAGTACAAATAAAAACAGGGGGTAGGTGAAGTTGGAGCTTCTAGGCTATAGGCAGGTAACACAGGAGTGCTCAGAAGCCGGGTCTAGGGAAGTGTGGCATCCCCAAACGTGGGCACAAGGTGCTGGGCTGGGGGCTGGGGTTGCGCTGGGCTGGGGTGTGCTGCGGAGCTCGAGTTAGAGTGGATCCTTTGCTGCGTGAGAGGGGAATCTCAGGTTGACCTAAGGAAAGAGAGAAACCCATATTTAAGCATACGAGGGCGTCGGGGACCCAGGCTCACCTTTCAGCGCTTGCTTCATTGCGACGCGCTCCTCTTGGCTGAACTGAGAAGGAATTTGCAACTTCCTCTGATGCTCTTTGCCCCTCGGGTACTTCGATCTGGAAACGGTAGCGAAACCTAGTAGCAGCACAGCCGCCAGGGTCAGCAGGCAAACGTACGGCCGAGCCATGCTTCTCTCGAGACCCCCCTGCTAGTCTTGCCAGGAGTCTGGACCTAAACGCCGAGCCCTGCGTGCTCGCCCAGCCACTGCTCCAATTCCCGCAAAGGCCTTAGCCTCACCTTATTCCCCAGACTTGGCCAATCATCGTTTGTCTGGGGCTATTGGCCAACCAATCAACCGGATGGCCCCGCCTCAGGCCCTCTAGGCCTTTTTTTTGGGGTGTGGTTTCTAGCCCTATAGCAAGCTAACGTAGAGCAGAGGTGAGGGAGGGCTCCGGCGCTATGGCAGGTCCTCTCTGTGCTTGATCTTCTGTTTTAAGATATTGATCAATCCCTTGCTCTATAACAATAAGTCAAATTAAAGGGGTGAAAAAATAAAATGAGCGAGGCTTGTCAAAGGTTCATAAACAGCTGAAGTAAAACCAATCAATCATTGACATACTAATGAGTAAACATTTATTATGCACTCACCAAAAAGACAGTTTGCAAACCAGGAGCATTCAACCAAAACAGGGAATAAGGCTCAGGGGATATATTGTTATAAAGCAGCTTATATAGTGAGAAAAGTGGTTACCTCCTATCAATCTTGGGTGACAGTTCAATGAGTTTCAGAGGTATCAGCAAGAAATGACCCTCAAGTTAGTCTTGTAGAATAAGCTAAGTTAAACTTTGTATGACTAAACTGGTTTTGTCCCCTCAAGGAACCTTCAAGCCTGGCCTCTGTTTATTTTTGATTTTAATAATTTACCCCTTTTGGTCATTCTCTCAACAGGCTGAGAGAATGGCCAAACAGTATAGCATTATGCATCACACATTTGCTGTTTTCATAGTTGAGTTGCCAGGCCAGAGGGACAGGTAGTCACCATCTTCACCATTTATGTGGTTATTATTGATTTCATTCAGTTGTCTGATCCTGATGGATACTATTTGGTGTGTGAGTGGCTGCTGACATGCATTTAAAACCCTTGCAGGTAAATTTCCCAGTTAATTAAGTACTTTAAGCATCTTTGCATATGCTTATTTGCCATTCTCCTTTCCCAGTAAAATGAATGGTCATATCTTTTGCCCATTTTTATTTTGAGTGTTTGTCTTCATATTGACTTTTAGGAACTAATGGCTTTTGTGGATACTAATATTTTGTCAGTTATATTTATGTTGCAAATACGTCTCTCCTTTTTTGTCTTGCAGTTTTATTTTATAGCCTTTTGATGACCTGAAGTCTTAATTTAAATGTAGTTGAATCTACTAATGCATTTCACAGAGCTCCTGGGAAAGCCCAGGGGGGTGGGGCCCCAGTTGTCCACCGTAGTAGCCCATGGCGTTGGCTTTTCCAGTCTTCCTGTTTCACTCCTCCTGCCTTTCACTCCTGTTCCCTGGGATAATTTCCCCAATGCCTGTATACAAGCTTTTGTCTTAGGTTCTGCTTTTGGAGAGAGTCAGGCTAAGATAGCATCATTTATATATACGTATAAAATTTAAATGAGAGGGATGCTACTTGCTAATTTACTCAGACCTTGCAGGGCAGCTGAAATAGCAGGATAAAGCAAGATTAGATCATTTACATAAATATCATTTTGGAACTCATTGGCCCCTGAAATATGTTCTCCTCCACCTAGTGCTCCCTTTTCTCGCTCTCCCAATCTCTTTGTCCTCATGTATCTCTATTCCTGACCACTCATCTCCCTTCCCTCTTTGTCTTTTCTTTAGCCCATCTCTCTCCACTCCATCATATTTCTGTCTCCTTCATGCCTTTACTGTTTTTCCAATTCCTCCTATTTCCTTCCATTTCCTACTATAAGTAAGCAAAGTTGGGAATCAGTCTAGTTTGTTGGACACTTGAGTCCTTTGGCCTCCTGCTCCTTGCATTGTCTCACAAACCGGGGAGGAAAAGGTGGAGTTACATTGTGTGCTCCCCCAAACTAAGGATTCTGAAAGCTTTGCTGAGTATTTTTGGGATTGGCCCTTAACAAACACCTCCTGAATGTTGAAGAATTGGCATGTGAAGGGTATACAGACAGATGATGGGATTTCCACTTCCCTGATCGCCACAGAAATCATTGAGTGGGGTCTGGGAGCTGGTCCTTGTATGTCGAGCCCTTAGTCCAGTCTTCTCACCCTGATCTCTGCTCTTCAGCTGGACCATGGATATTTATTCATTTCCAGGAGTGGAAAACCAGAATGTGGAGAGGAACTGAAACACTCATGGTGAAGTCTTAGCTCCTTGTTTTCTCCCCCCAGGACAATGCAAAGCAAGGCCAGCTTTTCCTGGAGGTGACTTGTTTTGTCTCTCTGTAAAACCACCCAAACACATGCATTTGTTCACATTTCAAAAGCACTTTATTACCAAAATGAACAAAAGAAGTATGGTGTTTAAATTAAATAAATTACACAAATATCTCAAGAGTTCCGGCCTTCCCCGAGAAACACATCATCAAAGGTCAGTGTCACTAAGGACATTCAAAAGTATTGAAATTCTGGATTATTTCACTACCTTGCCCTCCTTTTCTTCTTCAATCATGTCCAGAGAGTGGTCTGTATGAATTTGTATTCTTTGCAAAGTATTTCAGCAGTGAAGTTTTCTTTAATGTCTTTCTCTACCCCATGTGTTTCCAATCTTAACCTCCCCTGTGGGCTCTGTGAGTACTTATGAGGTCAGACAATTAAGTTCTCAAACTCATCCCAGAAAAAGTGCTACATATTTCATTGCTGAATATCACTACAGTCACCTTCGAAGTACTCCCCTTGGGAAGCTATGCACCGATGCCAGCCCCTAGTCTACCCTTCAAAGCAATTTTGGAACTCTTTTTCTGGAATGGCCATCAGACCTGTTGTCATATTACCCTTGATGCCCTGAATGTCATCAAAATGTCTTCCCTTCAATATTTTTTTTTCTCTTCGGGTAAAGAAAGAAGTCCTTGGGGGCCAGATCAGGTGAGTAGGGAGGGTGTTCCAATACAGTTATTTACCAACTAAAAACTTCCGCACAGACAGTGCCGTGTGAGCTGGTGGTGTATTGTCATGATGCAAGAGCCATGAATCACTGGCGAAAAATTCAGGTCATCTAACTTTTCCACACACCTTTTCAGCATTTCCAAATAGTACAGTTGGTTAACTATTTGTCCAGTTGGTACATATTCACAATGAATAATCCCACTGATATCAAAAAAGGTTAGCAACATTGTTGCAAAAAGTTTGCGAACTTAATTGTCACACCTCATATAACCTTGGACATGTTGCGGTATCCCTCCTTGAGCCCCAACTCCAGGCCACTGTGAATCAGCAATCCCCTTTAGGTCTGGGGCTGCTTTGGCAATTAATGGTGACTTTATTAAGTCCTCAAGGGAGCTTAGATACTTGGTTCAAAAGGGACCTTTTAATTTGGGATGTCCTGAGGCTTTGTGACCTTTCCCCACCTGCTAGGCCTGAGCTAGACTTTGAAGGAGGTAGAGTAGGGGACAGTGAGTTGCCATTCGCTAAGGTCTTGTCCTCCTGGAATTTGGCACTTTGGGTGCCGGGCATGGTGAATCCCAGGTTAACAGTTTGTCTTCAACCTTCCAAGTTCTGAGTTCCATTGGCAGGCAGATGGCATAATGAATTCACAGAGAACCATGCTCTTAGGCCAAGAATCTGTTGGCTCTTTGCCAGCACCCTCTCCTTTAATTCTAAAAAGACTTGCTAGCCGAACAGCTAACTTAATACACAGGCACACAATGCAGGTCAGGCTGAAGTTAAGATTTAGGACATTTTTCTAGGCTGGGCCAGCCCAACCTGTTGGGCAGGGGTCATGAGGTTGAAAGAGCAGGGAAGAAGCAGGGGCGAGAGGCCAAAAGGTTTTCTGTGCATGTCCATGGAAATCTTCCCAAGTGTTTGCACATGGAACCTATTTATTTTCAAGTCGCAGTGGGGTTCCTCTAATTACCTCCTTATATACATAGAGAACTTAATCCCTCTTCTCATCTTTCCTAGAAGGAGGTGGCCTCAGATCCTGAGTTGTTAAGGAATCCCTATGGAGGAAGACCCAATCTGGGTCAGCCCTTCTCCATATACTGCAACTAGTCAGGGGATGTAGCTGGTCGTTGGGGGGCTTCCTCCCTTTCCTGGCTGAAGGCTTCAGTTCCCAAGCTGATAACTGAGAGTTAAATTAATTGCCAAGTAAAGAGGACAAGGCAGATTACCCACGTGGGGGAGGCCTTTCCCTGATGGCTCCGAGGTCAGGGGGACTGGTAGGACCCAGATCCTACCAGTTTGCTGTAAGTTGGCATTAGCACCCTTCCCCCTCTAAGTCTCCAGTACAAAGAGGGATTCCCAAAAGCTTTTGTGCAGAATAAATAGTACCTGTTGCTAGGCTGGCAGAATCCACTGGCAGTGGATTCTGCCAGCTACCCTCCTTTTCCTTTTGGGTTTCTACATCTCAACTGGAAGGGAGCAGCCCCTGAGGGCGGGGGAGTGATAACGTTTCAGGAGGCTGGGGCAGCTGCCTTGGCTGACTGCCTCTGGGGAGGGAGCTGTGGTGACCTTGATGGTCCTGGCTACTCCCCAGTCTTGAGTCTGATGTGCTGAATAGGATGGAGGTCCCAGCAGCCTGGAGATGAGGAGGAAGGGGGCACAGTCACCAAGACAGAGATTCTTGGGTTATGGGAAGCACATGGTCCCAGAGGTGTAGAGCTGCCAGGAACAGAGTTGGCAGCTGGAGGGGACAAGCCACAGAGTCCTAAGCAAGTTTGTCTCTGGGTCTTGTGACAGCGTGACATCATCTGACACCAAGCCACGCAAGCCCAAGGACACTATTGGAGCTTCCACTCTAGGTCAGCAGTCATACTTCCTCTTCTGTTTGTGGCTTATGCTTCAAGTCCGGCAGTGAGGGGCTCCCCTCAGCTGCCACAGGCAGGGCAGGGATGGGTACAGTGGAGTGAGCAGGAGGCTTGCTCAGTGCTGGCCAGGGTCCCCAGGGTCAGCAGAAGGATGAAGAGGTGGCTCTCCCTGCTGCTGAGATTGGCTTGCTCTAGAGATGCCATGAGGGAGGCAGGGGAACGAGAGAGGAGGAGGAAGTGGAGAGAGAGGAACAGAAGTCCTGGTGCAGGTGCTGTTCCCTACCCGCCACCCGCCGTGATCTCAGGCTCATCCTTCAAGAAGCCCCAGGTGCCAGGCTCTCTGGGCAGCGTGGGAACTGCTGGGCCCTCACAGGGCGGTCAGAGTCTCTGCGCGAAACATACTCCCGAACATCTCCTGTGGGAGAAGGAAAGGGCAGTGGAAGCATAGCGTTAGACCTGTTGGGTTCAGAGTGGCTGTGACCAAGAGGTGACTCCATGGATCTTGGCTAGAAAGAGGCATTGTGTGTGTGTGTGTGCGCGCGTGCGCATGTGAGTGTGTGCACGTGTGAGTGTGTGTGTCTGTGTATATGTATGTATGTCTGTGCATGTGTGAGTGTTGGAGAACAGGAGAGAGGCAGTGTCAACCTAAGAGGTGACAGGCCCAGAGGTGACAGAAGATGCTTGGAATCCAATTTGGAGCTTCCTCTTGTATGCTGTGACCTTTCGCATGTCCCTTGTTCTTTGTAGCTTCGTTTTCTTCACTAGGTAAAATGAGATCAGACAAGCTCTAAAGTCCTTTCTGGCTCTGATAAACTATTTTGGTCCAGCTAGGGATTTTGGAATGTGCTGGAGATTCCATGGTGGCCCAGAAATCAGTCTGCCAAATCTTTGTGTCTCCAGCTGTATTTCCTAACGTCGCCCGCATGGCATTAACACTCCCAGAGGTGTGCTCAGAGGACCATGGAACTCAAGCCCACAAAGAATGGGGAGAGGCACAAAGTGAGATGTTATTTCTATCTGGTTTCCTTTAATTCAGGGCATTGGGGTAGTGCTACTTTTCATGTCGGGACCACAGGGCCCTATGGGGATACTAACCCTTTCTATCTACATAGCTCTCAGCTCTTCAGACCTGTCCACGTACAATAATATTTGTTCTGCTAGAATTTGCACCCCTAGAGTTCATCTGACCCTACTAGACTGTAAGTTTCCTAAGGGCAGGGGTCTTTGTTTTGTTCGTAGCTGTATGCCCACTGTGCAAAGGTGGAGGCAAGCAGTAGACAGTCCATAAATGCCTGTTGAATTAAGGAAAGAACAAATGAATCTCCCGCTAATTTTTTGAAATAGATGGGACAGATATTACCCACATTTCCCTTATTTTGCAATGATAAACACTGGGGCCCGCTGGTGTTATGTGGCTTGCTCAGGATCAAGTGGTTGATGCGTTAGAGAGTTAAGAATAGATATTCTTTCTGTACGACTTGGTCCGGTGTTTCTCCCTTCCCTCGTGATGCCTCTCAGTGAGTGAGAAGAATTAAGATCTGCTATTAAAAGAAAGGTGAGAAAGACACGTTGTTGCCACCCTGCCTCTCAGCTTACCTGCTCCAAGTCCCAGTAGTTGGGGCTCTCTTCCTCCAAATCATACAAGGAGAGTTCAGGGTCCACTGGAGCCTGGAGTGGGGAAACCGGTACAGAATGAGTTCCATAACCGAACAACAAAGTCTGGAGCAAATGGCTGGCTCCTGGTAGGCACCATGTTTTCTGAAGCATAACTGCCATCCTGCCACTTCCTGCTCCTCCCTTGCCTGCTTCACAAAATACAGCACCCACTGTGGGCTTCCCCCTTACACCAGACAGCTATGCATCAGGCTCTGCCCTCTGCGGGCATTTTAGAGGCAGGGAAGGTTTACCTAGCTGACAAAGTCTAGCTGCCTGGCCCCAGGGAATCCATTTCCCTCTGTCTCCTCATTTGTAGAAGGATAATCAAACTCACTTTGCTGGCTTTCTACCTTACCATGCTGTTAAAAAAGTGCGTGTGTGTGTGTGTGTGTGTGTGTGTGTGTGTGTGTGTGTTTATATATATGCATATATTCTGCAATATGTAAATATATTATATATGATAGAAATTATTTTGCATATAAAACTATAATAACTGGACATTATTTGTGCAATGACAAATGATAAGGATTCTTCCCAAATCTCCCCCTTTTTGCTGTGTGGACAAGGTTCATGAAGCCAGAAAGCCCATTGCTCCTACTGTTTCCCTCTACATATTGAGGGTGGGAGTCAAGGTCCCATCTGTTTCTGGGCAGTCTTTCATCACTTAGAACCGATGGCTTCACCTTCATCAGTCTCTTAAAGCAAAGAGCAAATGGTTGCTCTAGGGCCAGAAAAGCCTTTCCATGACTCACTGGGGGCAGCAGAGGCTTTTTAGCAAAGGCTGGGACACTAGGTCTTGGGAGGACAAGGGCAGGGGCTTAGCTGAGAGGGAGGTTGCTGGGAGGCCTGGTACGGACCTCAGTGGGGTGGGCTTTTTCTGCCTCTTCAGCTTTCTGGAGTCGTAGGCAGTGTTATTTGTAGCTCATTTGCATACTTCTTACTGAGCTAGTAAATTAAGTGTCAAGAAATTGAGACAAAACTCAGATCCAGGGCCGGCCGAGTGGCGTGGTGGTTAAGCGCTGGCCTGGGAAGCCAGCGGCCCCGGTTCGGGTCCCACATATGAGGGCCAGTGACACTGCCCTCAAAAACAAAACAAAACAAAAAAACCCCTCAGTTCCAGCCTCTTCATTTATCCCCAGCCTGAAATCTCCAAGCTCTGCTAAATTAAAATGTACTGGTTTACTCCCCTCCCACCCCCAAAGTCTGTTCTATATAGAAAGAGTGAAGGAGAAGGAGTGGACATAACCTACTACGTTTTGGGGTTTGTATGACCTGGACATTAATATTAATAAAGGATTTTATAATATATGAAGTACTTTCAAGTGACATAACAAGTAACTATTAATTATTCCTAAAACAAAAACAAAAGAAAAACCCTGTGAGGTAGGTAATGTTAGTTTAGGATACACATTCTATGGGTAATGAAACAGATTCAGAATTGGTATGGAAGCTAGCGTTTCTGTGTTCTTTCTTATGCCCCTGATTGGGCGATTTCAATGCCCTGGGGGCTTGGATTCCCCAGGTGCCTGGACCTTACCCCTTGGAAGTCATGTCCTAGAGCCACTTCTCTGGCATTTGCCTGGGCAAAGAGGACTGCGTCATGTATGCTGGGGAAGACGTGGCTGCGATCTAGACACCCATCTTCAAAGACACCTCCATGGCTAATGTCATTGTATACCTGGGCTGGAAGGAGGAAAAGACCATCTTCAGAAAGAGAACAGTCTCTGTGGATTAGGGCTGGGGGTGGGGGAGGATGGTGAGAGGGAAGGAGAGAGAAGGCTGAAGGTACGGTGAGGGCTGTGGATTGGCCTTGCAATACCAATCCTGGACAGCAGAGGGCACCATGAGCTCGTGGATGCTGAACTGAACCTTCAACCCAAGGCAGAAGGAAGCCATTTGATTTAGGGAGTAGGTAGGTATTCTGTGGCAATTTGAGAAGGAAAGTCTAAAACTCCCCGGAGGAGGGGCTGCCAGTTCTATCTCCTGAGGGTCTATCCTTCCTTCTGTTTACCCAGACCTCTCCTGATACTTCCAGCGTGTGGCCTGGCCCACTCCTACCGAATTGTAGAGCTGATCCCCTGAGGAGTGTCAGTGAGGGTGGGAGGAAGCCTGCTTCTAACTCTGGAGCCCATGCACGGCATGTCACTGCCACTGCAGATTCTCTCCCCAAGCCTGCGATGTGCTCAGGCCAGTTCTGAAGTTGGGCAGGCCCCCCCGGAAGGGCTCTGACCCTCTGTGGGAAGTGGGGTGTGTAAGTATGTGCTTTTTCACATCCTCATGTATGTCTGTGTGTCCACATCCTTGCACTCTACATATGTGCTAACGATGCGAAAGTCCACTACTATGTGGACATGTCTTCAGGGTTGTGTACATGTGCCCTTTGGACATTGTGTGCACATAAAACTGCATGTCTGTGTGTTCTTTGGGTAGTTATGGTATGTTTACTCATGGACTTTCAGATTTGGAGAAGATCCCCAAATTCATTAAGTCAACTCCCTTATTTTACATAGATGGCAACTGATCCCTAGATAGGTGAAGTGACTTGGCCAAGGAAACATGGCAAATTAGTGGTAGGGCAAATTAGAATCCTAGTTGTCCTTTTGTAAGTCCATGATCACCCATTCTGCTATTGAAACTCCTGGCATGTTTACACAATCTGGCCAGTCTCTTCTCACTTCTGTCTGAAGCTCTTATGAGCAGGCAGTAGTTTGAGAAAATAGATGGGTGTGCTCATTTCCACCCCCTTCACTGTTCAGCGTCCCTCCAACCTGTTCCCACCCCACCCCCTTGCCAGCCTTTCAGTCCCCTAAATGTCTTCCTTCGCTTACCGTGAATGTTCACCAAGAAGACCTTCACACCGATCTTCCCATAGGTGGAGCTCAGCTAGAAGTGTTGGGGTAGGGAGGCAAAAGGAAAGGAATGTTCTGAGTGGGTCTCAAAAGTGATTCACAAAGTGCACTTCAGAGGGGAAGCCAAACAAATAAGCAACCCCAAGAGCCCTGGCAGCCAAAGATTAAAAATAGCAGCAAAGTACACCACTTCTCACTGGAGTGTTGGCTGATGGCTCCTCTGGAAAGAAGGGAGGAAGTAGGGCTTTGCCAAGGAGGCGGGCATTTAGTCACCATGGCCCCTTCTGTTGGGGCCGGATTGTTTCTTTCAGTAGCTTAGATTTCCAGGCTCCACCTCTTTTGTGACTCTGTGGATTCAGGCAGAAGCTGCAGGGGAGGCCTGAGGCACAGAGAGGATGAGGCTTCAGCCAAGGCCCTTCTTAACTCCAGGTCCAGGCCAGAACAACAGGCTGAGTCCCCCAAAGTTGGAGCTTTCTGCACACCTGGTCAGCCCGGATGCTCTGCTTTCCTCAGCCAGCTCTGAGCTTGGCTGACTTAGCTATTGGAGGTGGCTGCTGATAAATGGCTGTCAGATAAATACATTTATTCAAGGTGCCCCGTGGGCTGCCTGTGAGGATGTGGGGCACGCATATTATTTTTTCTCTCCTTGGCTGGATGGAACCAGCTGGTGCTAGAGTATCTGGGTGAGTGTGGTAAGGAGCAGCAGACCATGAACCAGGGCCAAGCTGGACTCTATTCAGAGGACTCTGGGCGGGGGGGTTCCTGGTATCCTGAGAAGGAATTTGGGATGGCCTCTGCTGGAGAGGGTTGCTAAAGCAGGTGGAATAGCGGGGCCTGGACCCCTCTGATCTCCCTCCTCAGCCATTCATTGTCTGAGGCTGTCTGGGCCTACTCTACATAGAGCATCCTGTCCTGGTCATGTCCGGGGGAAAGGGATCCTTAGGGGCCTTGAGTCCCTTTGGCACACATCCTCCCTAAGTTTGTCAGAATGAACACTCCAAGGAAAGGGAGTGTGGGAGAGCAGGGGTGAGGGTGTGTGTGTGGGGTGACCAGTGCTCTCTCTGCCTAAGGGCCTCACCTTGGCCAGGGCTTTGATGCCCATCAAGTCCACAAAGCTGACCCCACTCATGTCGAGGATGAGGGTGTGGAAGGTGACGAAGGGCGGGACGTTGGCTAGCATGTCAGTGGGCTCACTGGGCGCCTCAGCAGAGGCTGGTGGCTCCCGGTGGGCAGCTGGGGGGCTGTCAGGGCTGAAGGTGATGTAGGATACACTGGCGCCATTAGCAGGTGTCTGGTTGTTGTTGGGGTCGGTTGGGGAGGGGTTCTCAAAGTCCTGCTGGAGCTCCTGCAGGGAGACAGTCTAGAGGGTGGGGGTGGAGGGTAGTCAGGGATCAGCAAACTGAATCAGACTTTGCTGTGGCTGAAGCAGGGGCAAGGAGCACGTAGGTAGAGGGGAATCACTGAACTTGGTCATGGTGACTACAAGCCCCAAATCCCCATGGAAGAGGAATCCCTCAAAACCCTTTCCTTATGCAGGTCCAGCAGTTTGGTCTCTCATAACCTAGACAAAGTTGGAGGACCCTTCTAAGAGAGGCACTGAAGGCACAGTCCACTCTGCTCTGGGACAAAGCCCCTTTGGAAAGAGTTGAGTTTCTTCTTGCATTTGTCCACGCCTGCCTGCTTCTCCCCAGAACTCCCAAACCCACCTCTACCTTGATGCTTTGGGTTGGCTGGGTACCCCAGAAAATTTACTGCTCCTCCCCTTCTGGGGTTGGTCATAAGTCCACAGGCCATATCCTATCTTAGCCAGAGAGTGGGGGAGGAGGGGCGGGGCACGGGAGTTCAGTGGTTACCCCAGAGCTGGCATCCCCTCATCAAGGATAAGAATACCCAGTGGCCACCAGGTAATGGCCACAGAGACTTTTCTCTTTGCCTTGAAGGATGTTAGGAGGTGATGCACCAGGGGGCAAGATCAGAGAGGGCAGGAGAGAAGGCATTGGCTGTTTCTAGCCTCAGTTCACCTTGGTTTTCATAAATAGAGACTTCCTCTGTTGCGTGGGCATCAGTCTCCCCTTCTCCTGTTTCTTGAGGTATTTTTGCTTGGCCAGCAATACTTTCTGGGGGTCCACACCCGTCTGTAGGGAGAGAGCCAACAGAGGCTTGACCTCTACCCTCTTTGGAGGCCGCCTGTCCTTGGCTCCCAGCCCCCTTTCTTCCATCTTCTGGCCACTCTCTGATCACCAGAGGACTGAGCCTTACCTTGGCAATGACCTTTTGCCTGAAGATCTCTGAGTTTGCAAAGTAGAGAGGTGAGCAGTAAGTGACGATCTTAATCCCCTGGATTTCCTGGACCTGTGACAGGGAGACTGAGCTCAGGTAGCAGAAATGTCTTTATTAGCCTTTTTTTTTTTTTAAACCCTCTTTTATTTGATGTGAGGGCAGGGCAAAAGAGGGAGGTTATAAACTTGGATTACCTACCCTATTGTAGGTCTTGGGATTCACATACATGTCCGTGTCCATGACTTGAACCAAAGCGTAGCCATTTCGACTACATGAAGAAGAAAGTGAAAAACATAAGTTAATGCTAATATCAGATAAACCTGGAGGGATGCTAGGTTGGGGGATAGAGCAGAGGCAGGGCAGGGCAGGGGAGAGTCTCTTCCTCACTCCTAGGCTTGTGTTTGCCTTTCCACACTAGAGATGCATGCCTGGTGGCCTGTGGCTTGGCTATAACAAGAGTAATGACAGGTCCTTGACATAGCTCTCAGATGGGCTCAGTAGGGGGAAGGGGTGGAGTACACAAGATAACAAGCTTAAGTGGCCCTGAAGTCATTACTTCCTGGTCCTGAGTTCTCAAGTTCTCAAGAAGAGAAGGCAGGGTTTCCCTAAGAGTCAGCATCCTTCTTGCCCTGGCCTGGACCCCCTGGCCTGTTCTACTTAATCTTTTCCAGGAAGGACACGGGCATCTATCCTTTGGCCTCATATTCCCCTGGGGTGGGGCCTCATTTGGTCTGGGGTCTCGCAGTGCCTTTGGAAAGACACAGCCTTACCCACCTGCTCTTCCCCTACTTTCTTGGGACCCCCAGCCCTCCAAGACCATGATGGCCTCCTCTGGGGTTTTCAGGATACGGGAAGTCAGACAGCCCAGCCTGGACCCACAGTCCTGGTTAGGCTGAGCTCTCCTCAGGTCTGGCAGCAGCTCCAGTGCCAGGCCAAGGCAGCAGGGTGTGAGGGGCTGGGCCTTAGCATGGGAGCCCTTGGAAAGCTGGCCCAAAGCCCCCCTGTTGTGTCTTGAGGGGAGGGGCTGTTACTTACAACTGGGTCTGGAAGACCACAACCAGGATGGAGAAGGCGACACCCACCGCCACACCATAAGGCAGACTCAGGAAGAAGGAGGAGAGGAAGCTCACCACCCAGACACACTGTGAGGAGAGAGATACCAACGTCGGCTTGAGGAGAAAACTGCCTCTTTCAAGAAGTCTTCCTATATATTAGCCAAGGCCATTCTCTGCTAGCACAACCCAGATCTGCATTTCCATTTTCAGGACATTTTTGCATTGTTTTATGTTTTTGTGCTTTTGTTACATTTGGCCATTTCCCTTAGATTGAGTATGGCTTCCCGATTTTGTCTGGTTTTTAGTAGACAAGCCCAGCACACACAGGGAGGCAGCAAACGACTTGGGTCAGTCCTTAGTTCCAAGTTTCATTCTCTTACTTCCTAGCTATGTGAACCTTAGTTGCCCAATCCACAAAGGGGGACTAATAATACCTGTTTCATGAAAGGATTAAAGAGTTAAGGAATGTAAAGATCCTTGCCTACTGATAGGCATCCAATGGGTGATCAATAAACGTGGTTCCCTTTCTCTGTCTACCAGTAAGCTGTGCATGCCCAATAGGCTCAACGATGTCTCCTGGACTGATGGCCTGGGACCTGGTGGGTGGGCGGCAGGATTGGACTCAGTTTTGATAGCTGCTCTCTATGGTCCTTTAGAGTTCCCCAAATTTCTCTAAAGGAAATAAATCTGCCCAATTCCATAAAGAATTGTGAGGATCAGATGGGACTGAAAGCACTGTGTGACTATCAGGAACTAATGGCCTTGGTGGGGACCACTGGGATGGGGTAAAAGCTGATCAGTGGGCTGGGAATTGGGACATTGTTTTTCCCCCATGCTCATCACTCATTCACTGGGGGGCTCCAGATGGACCACTCACTTCTCTGGCTTTAAGGATTTCCTTCCCATACCATGCAGGTGAGCTGAGAGGTTTGGAGCCCAACACTTGAGGTTCCGATCCTGATTGTACAATTTACTACCTCTGTGTCCTTTGACAAGTTATTTACCTCTCTGAGCCTTGGTTTCATCACCTCAAAAGTAGGTTAGTAAGTCCTCTCTTATAGGTTATGGTGGGGCTTAAGTGGACACAATGCAGTGTGGTCAACATGTGGTAACCTCCTTACTGTTGTCCAGTGGATGACGTGGTGGGAATATGACTAATCATAACAATAGTCATGTTTACAGAGTGTTCTCTGGTTACATGGTGCTTTCTCATTATGATCTCATTTAATCCTCAGAACCAGCATGTGACGCAGGTATGACTGTCACCTTCAGTATCGATAAGGAAATGGAACTCCCGAGAACTCTTGTAACTTGCTTAAGACCCTGGTCTGCTGGCTTTATGTTGTAAGTTCTTTTTTTAAACAATTTATTTTTGCTTTTTGAGGCACTATAAATCATAAGAAGAATAATAGCTAAGTTTTATTGAACACAAGATACAATTCGGATAAAGTGCTCCTTACTTGTATTATCTCATTTCTTCTTCATAAGTAACCCTAGGGTGGGTAGAGAGTATAAAATATCCATTTCACAGATGAAGAAGCTGAGACTCAGAGAGGTTCAAGGACTGGCTATAGGCTATAGAGCTGAGTTAGGATTTGAACATGAGGTGTCTCATTCCAAAACCTGAGCTCTTGGCACTTGGCTATGTGAATTAGGAAACGGCCAACCAGAGGGATTGTCCAGCGAGGAGAACTGACAGGGCTGTGGGGTTGGGGAAGGGCAGGGCATGGATGGGTACTGAGGCCGCCCAGTACCTACACAGTCCAGCTTGCTCTTCCTCCACAGGTAATAGGGATCGGCGAGTTGCTTGAGGGAGTTCTTGAGGTTGACGGCTATCAGGGCTCCTAGCACAGACTGAGAAGGCAGAACATTGTTCTTTGTCACTAGGGTGTTCCCTTCTTCCTGTCCTTCCTACAAATACCTGGCCCTGGAGCCTAGTAGAACGGAGCTGGAGTTCCAGAGCACATGCCATGCAGAGCCCCAACTCTCTGCCCTCAGGCTTAGGGTTGGAGAGAGCAGATGCTAGAGTCATGTGATCCATCCTGGCTCCACCTTGCCTTTTCTCTCTTCCCTTGTCCCCATATGGCCCATGTCTAGAGCCTTCCTATGCTGCTGCTTATGGGCACTTGTCAACAAACTGGGAAATTGACCCTGAGATCAGAAGGCTGGAGTCTGGGACCAGCCCTGACCTTGTAAGCTGTACTGCCACAGGCACATCATTTAGACTCTTGCAGCCTCAGTTTACCTCACCTGTAAAATGGTGAGAGTAAACCTGTATTATCTACTTCACAGGTTGTGATTAGGACAAAGTACGACAATGACAGTACTTTGTAATCTGTAAAATACTGCACAACTCTTAGGGGTTACTCTTACTGACTTTCATTGGCCTCTGCTCTCCTGCTGGGTTCTTACCTTGGGAAGAGGGTACAGATAGGACCCCAGGACAAGCATGGTGATCATCACGACCAGAGATACACACAGGCTCGCCACCTAGTCAGAAAAAAAGTTGAAAATAGGAAGTGTTGCTCTTGATTCATTTCTAATAGACGTTATTTCGTGGAGTGGAGACTCAGGAGAGAGGAAGGTTGGAGAAGTAGTTGGCCTGGTTTGTGGGTGCCTGGGATGCAATTGTTCTGTTCCCCTCACACCCCACACCCACTCCCCTGGCACAGCGCTCACCTGGGATTTTCCTCCAGCTCCATCCACAGCCAGAGTGACAGAGAGAGCACAGCAAATGACGTGGATTTTAAAGAAGGAGCCAAAGAAGTTGCTGCAGCCCAGGGCAATCATCTCCTGCGGGGACAGGGGCAGGATTCGATGTTGGGGGTGTGGGGCGGCAGGGTATGAGCCAAATGCAGTTGGCCATGCAACTGGATCTTGGGCCTAGGACCTGACTTACTGCTATAAAGCCATACACTCCCAATGAAGCAGAGGTCAGCTCTTGGGTTTGGAGACCCCCTCCCCACTGGCAGGCAGTCTTATCTCAGTCCAGAGCCCCAAGCTTTCTCTGCCAGGCCTCTGTGGGCCCTGGCCCGCCCTGCTCAGCCTTGCCAGGGGTGGCCAGACCTACCTGGTTAGAATCCACATCATAGCCATGCTTGCTGGCCAGGGTCCGGCCCACAGCCAGGTTAATGACATAGCCCACGATAGCCAGGGAGAAGGCTGTGCCAACCATGTCCTTCCACTGCGAAACCACAGGCAACACGGGAGTAGGGAACCTGCCAAGGAGCCAGAGAGGAGGCAGGGCCCAAGGGTGTGAGGAGAGGGAGGACACTGAGTTCTTTAGCAACCCACAGGGAGCAGCAGGGCCCCACTGTGTGCCTTGGTCTCACATGATTACCCTTCCAATCTGAATCCTGAGAACAATGCTGTAGGGCAGCTGCTATTACTCCCGTTGACAAAGCAGGAGACAGGCTTAGAGGACCTAGCTTGTCCAAGGTCACAGAGACAGTAAGTGGCAGGGTCTCATCTGTTCATGTCCAGATCCTGGACTCTTCAGGCTCACCAGCTTGCAGCCCCCCAGCCCTCAGTGCTGTGAACCTCTTTCTCACCTGCTCCTACTCTGGAGCACAGCATTGCCCGTCCCCTCCCAGGGCCCAGTGTGGTGCCTGGCACAGAGCGGATGCTTAGTGAATTTGGTTCTCCTAGTACTTTCTGTTCACAAGGATAAAAAGAGCCAATGCATTGGAACAGGGCAAAGAGCCAACAAGGGCTAAGAGATGTTGCTTTAACAGCACCCACTGGATGAGACTTTTGGCAAGGAGCGTGGCAGTTAAGACTCACTGTTCATAAAACAGCCAGCATTGGCTGGTTGTGTGACTCTTCTCCATAATAAGTAACAGTGGTAATTCCCAGCTGGTCAGTGTCAGAGTTCATAATACACTTCCATAGAGTTCCTGTCAGCTTGGCCTCTGAGCCCAGGCCTTGGTGGGGAGTGTGTTGGGGGTGGCGCCAGACCTCCTAGCCCCTGGACTCACCCATGTTGGATCTCTCCCACGATCTGCATGTGATACTTTTTGGGCATCTTACAGCCCCCAGAGATAGCTGTTGCCACCACCACCTGCAAACCCCAAAGTGGAGAATGGGGATTGGCTTGAAGTTGGGGTCAGGGCTGGGGTCTCTCCCAAACTTCATTTTTCATTGGGAACCCCAAATCTTATTTCCTTGCCTCCTTGGGGGTGGGGGACACCTTGAGGGGCAGGAAGAATGGGAGTCATTTTCAGGGCGATGGAAGGGATTCATTCCTGACTTCCGGTCCCACCGGCTGGCAGTGGAATGGGGGTGAGGGTGGGTAAGGGTGAGGGTGGGTATGGGCTCCGTGGCTCTGGCTGAAGCTGGATTCCTCTTCTCAAGGCCTCTCTAGCTTGGCCCCCAACACCCAGCCGCAAGCAGGTCCTTACCACAATCATCTCGGTAGGGATGGGGAAGCGGATTCTGTGCATGTATCGAGCATTGAGCTCCTTCACCAGCACCAGGAACACACCACTGATGAGGGCGAAGATGAGCGAGGCGATGTTGGTGTGGGGGAGGTTTTTGCAAATGTCAATGAAGGTCTGGGGGAGAGAGCATCATGCTCATGGGCTCCCACCCTTCTTTCCACCCCCACCCTTGGGTGTCTGACCCAGTAAAGGGAGGCCACTAATGCTCATGGAGGCACACCAAAGCAGAATCCAGGCCCTGGTCAAGAACTCCATACCATCTTCCACCAGTCTCTCCCCAAGGGCATTTCTGGAGCTCATGCTGCAATGGGAATGCTGATTCCCTTTCTCTAGACAGAGTTCAAATTAAAGGAGGAGTGATGGAGACTAGACTGAAAAAGGCCTTCCCAGACATGGGAATATGGAACTGGTGGAGAGTGTACATCTCCTTTTCTGTAGGGATTAACCACAGAGAACCTCAGGTAACCCTCAAGGTCATGTGTTTGACCCTTCCTCCCAACGTGCAAACCTCCTCAGAAGCCTCTCCAAACATCCGCCAGCCCTCGCTTGAGAGCATCTCATGATGAGAAACCCATAACTTCCTAAAACACTGAACTCTGGCCTACGTCTGCCCCAGCGCCTTCCCATTTGCAGGAGTGCATCCCAGACTCACAAAGACGATGGACCCTGGGCCTGTGTAGGAGGGGACGGTCAGGCCAAAGATGTATTTGAGCACAGAGATCAGGATCTGCAGGCCAGCGGCTGTCATGAAGCCCCGGATGAAGGACTCGGAGAGGTAGATGGCCACAAATCCGAACTGCACAAAGCCCAGGCCCATCTGGGGGAGGAGAGATGATCAGGAGGGTCAGCAGCTCCCACACCTGTCTGACCCAAACCTGGGACAGAAGTTCCATGCAGCCATGGGCAACAGCAGCTCTAGGGAAATGAGTCATTTGTGACCTTGTCTTGTCCTTTAGTGTGCCAGCAGACTTTGGTCCCTTTAGGACACCGGCCTCTTTGTCACTCCAACTTTCTGACTTCAATTTCCTTATCTCTAAATGAAACTGTTCCTCCCTTAGTGTTTCTTCTCTCAGTGGATGACACTGCCATCCACCCAACTGGCCAACCAAAACCTTGGGAGTCATCCTTCCTCACCTCCCGCATCCCATCTATCACCAAGCCTAGTTAATTTTGCCCTGGTAAAATGTTCCTCAAGTCCACCCCATCTCCATGTCCCTCTCCATGGCTACTACCCTGGTCTAGGCCCTCAGCTCTCTTGCTTGGGCCTCTGCATAGTTTTCCAATGGGCTCTCTGCCTCCTAATCCACCTCCCACCTCTCACCTTCTCTGTAGCACAAATCATCCTTACATGGTCAAAGCTGCTGCTTAGAGGACAGACCTCAGGCTCCATTGTCTGGTTCCTGCCTACCTTTCCAGCCTCCCCCAATGGTCCTCTGCCTTTCAGCATCCCAACTCCTTGCCATTCCCTGGTCAGTTCACACTCTTTGAGGACTCAGTGATTTGGGGTGCATTTTCTCTGCTTGGACCATCCTTTCATGCCTTGTTCATTCAGTTACTGGTGAACTTCTAGTCATCCTTTAAGACTTGGGTCAAATGTTCTTTGAGGAAAGGCCTTCCCTGACTCTCTTTGGTGTTCCGTTCCCACAGCTACTTGTACATAGCTCTATTATGCTGCTTATCTCACTGCCTATACATTTATCTGTTGACATGGCTACTTCCAGTACTGGACTGGGATCTCCTGAGATCTGGGCCTCTTTCTTATTTATCTTTTATCCACAGGGCCTAGCCCAGCTCCTGGCACAGTGAAACAACCAAGAAATATAACTAAATGAATGACTGAAGGCAAGGTGCCCTCTGAGGTTGCTTTCTGCTCTTGCATTCTCTCAGGTTGTGTTTTCCTTCATAAAACCTAGCAGAGTGCTTTGCATGTGGTGGAAATGCAATTTATGTTGTGCAGATGATGCTGTGGCTTGGAGCAGAGGAGGCTGGAGGGGGATAAGGGATGTTAGGGAGCAGGAGGACTGCCCTGGCAAAGAGCCAGGCTCTGGAAAGAGAGTAGAGAGAGGCCGTGAGTCTTTGAGACAGTCTTTAACTCAGGACAGTTTTATCAGGTGCAGACATTGGTCTTATGGACCTGCCGGTGAGGAGATACCTGACTTTTCAAGGTCTTTAGTGGCCCTGAGAATGGGGTAGAGGAAGGAGGTGGAGCTCTAAATCAGCTTTAACGTCAAAGTGAGGGCTTTGAGTCAGGGGCACGGTGGTCTGATGTCCTCCGGGGGCAGGGCCCTGGCAGGGATGCAGCCATCCCCTTCACCTGGATAATGGCAGTCAAGCAGGCTAGTGTTGCTGACACGTGCAGCCTCTCGGCCTCCATGGCCGCCTTGTCCACGTAGCTTTCGTTGGTGGCATTGTTGAAGACCCGGAATTTTGACTCTGGGGCCAGCTGCAGACAGATGTTACCCACCAGGATGCTGATAACGGCAAAGGTACCTGTGGTGCCCCACCCAGCCAGCAAAAATCAGAGATTTGGACCACACCCATGGAAACCGCAAGGGCCCATGGGTGCTCCCTGACCCCCAAGAGGATGGAGCCCACGCCTCCAAGGCTACTCTCCAGTGTAACCACCACTGCTCATATCTAACCATGATCTATAATTTTCACGGTGCTTTCAATTGTTAGTATTACTTCATTGGACACATGAGGAAACGAGCTTGGAAATACAAGCAAGGCCAAACCCAGAAACAGGCCTTGTGACCAGGCCCTTTTACTCCATTTCACTTAGCACCAGAGAACTCCAAATGTCCCTGTAGTGGCCTGCTGGGACCAGCCTGGGGGTTAGGTGGTAAGTTTTTACAACTGTTTAACACTTTATGTCTTATGATTAATCTTGTTCCACCAAGTCTTCCCCACATTCCAGGGAGAGAGGTAGAGCAGGTAATGCTATCTGAGCTCGCAGAAGTTAAGTGGTTTCTCCAAGGTCACAGAGGACCTGGGACTGACACAGTGACGGTCCCTCCAGGACCAACTGGCACCAGAGGAGAACGTAGATGGAAAATCAGCCAGCCCCGTTTTCTATGCCACCCGTCCTCATAGTTCACGTCATCCTGCTTGCTGGGAGGGGAAAGGCCTTACCTGGCACCATCTGGTGTATACCCCCCAGGAAGAAGTAGGTCAGGAGGGGGAAGAAGGAGGAGTAGAGGCCATTGACTGCAGGAAGGTTGGCCAGCAGAGCAAATGCCATGCCTGTAGAGGATGAGATTGAGACTCAGGGGCATGGCAGGTTACAGAGGCCACAGGGGCAGCAGAGGGGAGAGGGATAGGCCTGGCTGAGGGGACCCCTCACCTTGTGGGACCTGGATAGATCCTCCGCTAATGCCGCCAAGCAGGTCGGGGATGATGTAGTCTTTGATCTTGTATTTGGGGAGCCAGGAGAGCACAGGGAGCACCCCAAACACCACGGTTTTGATCTTGGCTGAGGAAAATCTGGAGGAAAAAAGGGCAGATTTCCAGTCAGCGCTGCCGGGCTTGGATGCTATGAGCTGGGGAGGGGTTACAATATCCTGTTGCTGGTCATCCATTCATTCAAAATTCATTCAAAATTCGGTGAGTACCCATACTGTAGAGTGTGCAGGGATACTGAGAAGAAAAGGCAGGAACTTTCTCTTGAGAGCCATCAGCAGGCTCTGTGCATTAGCTGGAGGCCTTCTGACTGTCGGCTGCTTGCCTGGAAGTCTACAAGACTTAGCTTAAAGGCATGGATTTCATGGTGGCTTAACCTTTCCAGGTGTCAAGTCCAGCCCCCATCTCAGTTGGCCTTTCTCCAGGAAAGGCTCTCTGAGTTCCCATCTCACTGCACAGATCTGGACCCCTTGTCTGGACTCCTGCAGTCCTATGTGTTGTAATGACTCTGTGTTGTAATGACTTCTTTTTCATCTCTCTCTTCCACTATTGGTGAGAAGTCTGGCTTTCTCACTCATCTTTGTACACCTTGCGCATTACACTGGGGTGCTTAGTAAATATTTTTTGAATAAATGAATGAATGAATAAATAAGTGAAAGGTTGGGCTGGTATTGGAAATCATTCTGTTCAAGTGCATTTATAATAAACCATCCAGGCAGACTAAATATATATTGCTAAATGTATTTTACAGATATAGACTCATTATTATATTTCTACTAGTAAATACCATGCATTTGTTTACTGGAAGCTCTGTTTACGAGAGTGTTTGCAAGGGGATTTGCATGGGGATCCTTCTTCTCCTGCCCCCCCAAGGATTGTGGGTAAAAAGGAGGAATAGGTTACGGGGTTACAGGGCTGCTGCTAAACCTTTCCTCCTATGGAAAGTGACTACGTTCTCACCATAAATGTACAAACGGTACCACAAAAAAAAAGAAAAAGAAAAAGAAAGAAAAGAAGAAATTCATTCTGAGAGTGAGCTGCTGCCATCTTTCTTATAACTTCCCCTAAAAGGAAAGCTCCATTGTCCCTGCAGGGTGTGCCTCTGTGGACCCACCATCTATTATGTGCGATGACTCCAATACTGAGTTCTTGACTCTGTTAGTTCATTGGGGGAGGGAGGAACAGGGAGCTATTCGCTGGTCAATGCAGGGTGGGGAGAGTTGATCCCTGCCCTGTTTGTTGAACACCTCCAGGTCCTTTCATAGAAACTCAAGGGCGGCAGGAACAAGGATCTACCAACTTGAGGGTGACAGCTAGGGGATTGATGACTAGAAAAGGGTGGGAGGATTTGCTTTTTCTTCTGCCAGCTGAGAGAACTCAAATACTCAGGGCCCACCTGGTGACTCACTGACCTGCTTCGATTAGACCTCCTTTCCTGCTGGGCACCAATTCCTGCTCGTTGCTGTTGCTCAACAAGTTTCCCTGACACTGGGTCCCCTGGATGTCACCCAAGACTGAAATCCACACAGACAATGCTTTGTACCCTGTAAGGTCTGGACATATTTTCTGTCCCAGCCAACACTCTGTGAAAAAGCATCACCATCCATCCACATCTAACTCCTCAGTCTCCTCTGGGGCAGGTGGGCGTCTCTCCTACCCCTAGGATGGTGACCGGGGAGTTGAACTGGTGGCAAACAGCTTAAAGCATCTCTAAAGCCTTGTCTTAACAGAGAACCAGCCTTGCAGGAACTTTATTAGGTTTGTTTGTGGCAGGGAAAACTGGACCTGTGAATAGAGAGCTGGCTAGGGAAAGAAAAACAACCCTCTTGACGGCTGGTACCTGCCCAGCCTCATGTGCAAGCCTGCTATATGATGAGCGAAGCAATCTGAAGCCCAAGGGAAGAGATGGAAACAGATGCCAAACACCTAGGCAGAGGCTCCAGAAGTGAAGAGGGAAGTGGGCAGAGGAATTAGCTTTCTAGAATTCATTCACTCATTAAACAAATATCTATTGGAACAACTCCTGTGTGCCAGGTACTATCCAACGCTCCCATGCGGCCTCTTGGAAATTGTGTTTCCTACATCCCTTTATAGTTTTCATCATCCTACTCTTTTAGGACAACAGCAGATACCCTCATCTCTCCAGCACAGAAACAATCCAAATTTAAATTCTTTGGGCACCAAGGCTGGCAGAGCCCACCTATCCAAGGAGTACAGCAGTGGGCACAGTGCCTGGACACTGGGCACCCAAGACCGTGGCTGTAACTGGGTAGAAATGGAGCCTCCCAGGAAAGGTAGGGTTGGGCCTGGGCTTTTGGTGAAAACTGAAGTGGGTGATTCCTCCGGTCTGAACCAGTTCCACCTGCATCTCCACTTCAGCCATTGCCAGTGACCTCAATCCAGGTAACTGAATCAGCTGTTTTCTCAGGGAGTAAGGAAGAGTGAGTGAGCCAGCACACAGTGAGGCCTGAGTGAGGTCTTTCAGAAGTCTGGGAAGGGGGAAGGTGAAGCTCATAGCCTCAGGATCCTGGACCTTGTGGTGCCCCTCCCTAGAGGCGAGGTTTCACCACTACCCATCATCACAGTTCCAGGGATCTAAGAGCGGAAATAACCCGGGGGCTGGAGGGACCACATCCTGGTAGGTACCCTTTAAGAGATCCCAGAGATTTAGGGGCTGCCTTTGGGCATTCTCTTGACCAGGGGAAGAAAGGAGCATCTAGGATGGAAAGAGGAACAAGGGCATGGGGTGGTGGTGGCTTCAGATTTTTCTTAGTAAGGACGGGACAGAATATTGAAGCTCTGATGCTCCCCCTTTCTCATGCTGTAGCATGACCATCTAAAGTTCCCTTAAGAGGCCAGAAGAGATTTGAGTGGACTGTGAATGTGGAAAAGACCTCATGCAGAGGGTTAGGGATGGTCGTTCTGAATCTGTGGATAGTCCTTGCTCCTCCTACTCCCTATCCTCCCTGGGAGTCTCAGAACAGGTGAGACTGTAGGATCTTCAACTCAGGGTTCCGAATAACCCCTCCCCAGGGCTTCCCCAAGCTCTGTCTTAGGCATACTAGTGCAGGAGCCATACCTGGTGCAGGAAGAATTGTGGTGGGGAGCGGAGGAGAGGGATCTGGGCTCTGTGTCATGTTACCTGAAGGCATTGCGAAGTTTCTCTCCCAGTGGGTACGTCCGGTCCTTCTTCTCAAACTCATCATCAAAGAGGGTGAGAGAGTATGCGGCTCTGTCTACCACGTAGCGAGGCCTGGGCTGGCTCATGTCTGGGGCATTTACAGGCTTTGGGAGAAGCAGAGAAGGGGAGGATGAGGGGCATCCCTCCCCAGTGCCAGCTTGCGCCTTCTCTCTCTAGTTCTGGCTGCAGCCGTTTTATGCTGGTCTTCTCCGCCCCCATCCAGAAGGTGCCTCCCTTCCTTCTTTCAAGTCTTTCTACCAGACTCACTTCTTTTGATGGCCTTCCTTCCCAGACACTGATGATGCACACACTTGCTCTGGCTGTTTTGCTTGGCGCTCAGCATGTGGCTGGCACTCAGCACCTGTGACATCACCTTCACCCCCGCTGAACATCAGGCATAAAGAAGGTGGGAGTGCAAGGGCTGGAGTCACAGGCTGGGATGCAGCATGTTGATTCTATTTCTTGTCTCCCCCCACAAAGCCCTTGGTGCCCCAACAAGCCCCCCTTATTCCCTAAGACCTCAGTTTCCCTGGCAGAAAGTCTCATACCATTCAACTAGTCAGCTTGGAAGAAATAGAGAAAACAGCCTGGCTGGGGAACTGCCGAGGTGACCTCAAGAAGGACCCTTCTAGAAGGAGATACCTAGGACTTCACCAACAGGTTTCCCTGGGGAATGGGGGACAATGGTGTGCTTGGGGAAATCAGGATGGTCTGAGCCCGACAGGCTCTCCTACGCTTCCTGTGCCTAACCTTTTCCCCACCCTTGTGTACTGATCTCCTCCTCCATTTTTGCGCAACCTTGAGGAAGTTCCAGGAGCCCAGACGGCAGAGCTAAGTGCCAGGGACCCGGAGGCCCAGAGGAGCTCCCTGCGGGAACACTTCCCCCTCCTTCCTCCAACCACTGGTCCTTGCTCCTGTCCCCTACCCCATAGAGCTGGGAGAAGTGATCTGGTGGAGCTTGGAGGAAGCAGGAGGCAGGAGGGAAAGGCAAGCCATGGGGCAAGTGTAGAGGGACGGTCAACTTCTGGGAGTTGGGGTATATGGGGTGGCTGTGGCCAGTTTGGTAAAAGATTTGAGATGGGGTTCCAAGTGAGAAACCACTCAGGGTGTTAGGGAAGTCCACTGACTTCCTAGGGGAGAACCTGAGTGCATGGGAGGTTATCAGAGGGAAGTGGTTGATGCATTTTATGGAGGAGTACACGGGAGAGATGAAAAGTGTGTTAAATAAGGTTCTAGAAACCTAGCTTTATTGATGAGGCAGAAGAAGTGGCATTACCTCTCTGAACCTCAGATTCCTTGTTAGCAAAAGGGGCATAACAGCGGCATCTCACAGGGTGGTTGTGAGGATCAAATGAAGTAACCGACAAGAAAGGGTTATGTAAAATGTAAAGAATGATGCAAATGTGAGTTGTTAGTATAAGATCGTGTCCAAACTGATGAAGGTTGAGCTGGTGCATTCCATTCCTTTGGTTGTGGGACCCTGAGGTCCATCAGGAGCTATCGGCACAGGCTGGAAATCTGGCAAAGCCCATGGATGATGCCCAGATGGAAGGGAAGAGGGTGAATCTGCCCACGGCTCCTGTGCCCAGCTCCTCGCAGGGCACTTAGTGTGTACTCAACACATTAAGTGAATCAATAAACAGTGTTTTGGAGAAGACATGGCAGAATTGAGTAAGAGTTGTAGCCTGTGAGACAGAGTGGGAGAAAGGAGAGACAGGGGCATAAAGAAAACAGCATGGGTTTTAGAACCAGAATGTCCTGGGTTCCAAGATTCTTCATCTGTAAGTGGAGATAATAACAGTCCCAGGTGGTTTCTGTGAGGATTAAATGAGATTGTGTGTGTACTGACGGGCCTTCCGAAGGCACTCAGTAAATGGTAACGGCGATGATTACTATGATTAACATGGGAGGGCGCTTCCTTCCTCTTAGGAGAGACTATACAGAGGCTTCCTGCCCTTCACCCTCCAGTGAGGTGAGGCGGTGGCCTTGCTGCTCCCTCTGCTCCCCACCCTCTCTGGGTGGAAGGGTCTGGCTTTCCAGGTGGTTTGCCTGGTGGGATCTTTGGGAGCAATGAGTGGGGAACATGAGCCTCTGGAGGAGCCCAGAGCTCCAGCCTGGCTTCAGACTCATGGTTCACAGTGGTCTATCCCAGACCTCTGTACACCACTCGCAAAAAATAGCCAAAATTTTCAGGGGGAGCTGACCCAGAAGAGGGGAGCCCCTTGGAAGAGGGGGTGATGGGAGGTCTTGATTCCACACCAACTGGCAGGCAATGATCCCTAAAGCCCCTTCCCAAGCAGCTCTCAAGGGCTCTAAGTTCTAGTAGCACAGTTGTGGGGAGGGGATTGTTGCCATGTTCTTACTGAACCCTATTAACCCGGCTGCCTTTGTCATGTTTCCCGGTTTCCAGTGCTACCTTTTTCCCTGTCACCCAGGCCCATCCCCCCACACACTTGTCCCTGCCCTTTCTCTCTGCCTAGCCTCACATTCAGTTGTTCATCAGCCTCCTTGTTGTTTCCTTCCAGTCTCTACCGTCCCCCACCTCCACACCTGGACAATTGCAATAGCCTGCTCACTGATTCCGTGTCTCCAGCCTACATTCCCTGCTCAGAAACCCTCAGCTTCCTCATTTCCTTGAGGATCAAGCCCAAACTGCTTATTTTGGCATGTGTGTCCTTTTGCTATTTCGTTTTGTTTTGGTGGACTTGGTAAATTTGTTGACTTGGTCCAAGGCGCCATCTAGCACCCCCAAAGAAGCTTGGATCAGTTTTACCTCTGGGGCTCTGACCATACTTTCCTCCTCAGCAGCCATGCCCTGACTCATTCTGCCTTTCTCAACCTGCCTATCCTTAAGACCTGCTTCGGTTCTTCCTCCTCCCCTCTCCTCTTTCTCCACCTTCTTGCTGCCCTCCTCCCCTTTTATAAAGCCTTTCCTGACCACCCTGACCTGGGATCTCTCTCTCTTCAGATCTTTATTTGGACCTCTCCAGTCTATATATCAGAGTTGACTTTGACCACTTCTGGCTGTCACTTCCAGGGTGGGGAGGGAGAAAAGGGGACAGTGGTACTGGGAATCGTTCTGAGCACAGGTGGATGACTCAGAACTGTTCCTGTCCCTGTGGGCACTCTTCCTACAGATGGGGACTAGATGCTAGGGGAGTTCCCTTTTACACAGGCTAAGAGAGGATAAAAAGCGTCCCTGCTTTACTGGAATGTAAAACCTGTTTCTATCCCCATACACTGCTCATTTCATTCCAGAAATAGGGTGTTGAAGGGGAGAAGCCTCTGGGAACTTTCCCAATCCTGAGTTTGTACCACACAAAAAGAGGAGCACCTAGCAGCCAGCCACACTGAGAAAGTTTTGTCTAGAACAGAAACTGAGGGCTACACTGGTCCAACCCTTTCATTTTGTGGCTGAAGAAATTGAGTCTTAGAGAGAGGCTCTATAGAATTTGAACCAAGCCTTCAACTCCAAATCAAGTGCTCCCTGAGATGACCCTGATCCTGATCCCTGGGAGCTGTCCCCTGATTGGCATCCAGAGTGCCCTTTTTGGACCACCCCCGTGACCTTCCCCTGCAGCTGATGGGACAGGACTGCTGGGTCTTTCCTCTTGAGGGCTCTGCCGTGGGTCCTGACTCCTCTCCTGGCCTCAGCGTTCCCAGGACAATGATTTCCCGGAGTGGTAAATCTGCAGCTACAGGAACTGCCCAGCTCCCAGTGAGGAGGTGCCATGGTCATACTTCCTAATTCCAATAATAGGGGTTGAGGTAGGGTGGAGTTTAAGGTGGGAGGTTACTTCATCCCCAGCCAGTCCTTCAGGCCGGGGAGGAAAGGGGGATGGGAGAGGCGGAAAAGGGTGAGCAAGAGGGCTGGAGGCACCACCTCTCCTAGACAGGTTCTCAGAGAATTAAGGGGCTCCCAGGGACCCCCAGAGAGGGCTCCTGCAATGTTAGATTAAGGGTGGGAAGGTGAATGAGGGAGCAAGAAAGGGAGAGAAGTGTAGGGGACGAGATGACTTGATCCCTAGTTAAACAAACATAGGGCCCTGCTGAGTGATGTCAACAACGCTGAAAAAAGTCAAGTGCTCTATTGCCAGGTGTGTATCACCAAGCCCTGCCTCCCATCAAACAGCACCCCACCCCCACTGGATCACGGATAAATAGCTCAAGTGCCATGTGACAATCCTGAGAAACAAAAGGGTGCCCCTGTGGCCTCCCCACTCACTGTGGAGGGAAGAACGAAAGGGTCCTGAACTGCTGGAGGGGCTTGTGGGGCTCAAGGGAAGTAGAGGGTGGGAAGAGCAGAAAGTAGGAGAGATGGATGTACAGACAATTCCCAAGACCTGGCTAGGAGGATCCACAGGTCTTCAGAGTTAAGGAGCTGGGGTTGGGGGACCAAGGGGGAATGGACCGGGGAGGGGACAGGCCAAAGCAGACTCCCCCTTGGGCCCCTCCAAGACCTCTCATAAGATCCCTAATTCCCCTCACAGTGAGCTCATACAAAAGAAAGCCCACAAGCATCTCCATCCATCCGATGATGGCTACATCATCAGAATACTTAGAGATGAATTTGGGCACAATGTCCAAGTTAATACATAAAAAGGCTTGGAAGGGTGCCTGGCCATGATGAGCGTGCAACAGATCTGACTGTGTTACCATTACTATTACAATTACTCTGGATTCTCTTCCTTGCTCTGCCTTTGTTGGTCTTCTTTTTTCCATCTGCCCTCACATGCCACCCCATCCCACCACGACCCTTCCCCATGCTCTTGTCCCTCCAAAGTTTCCCAGGACTGGTGAAAGGAAAAGCAGAAAATCTTTTTAGGAGAGGGCAGGACATCTGGGGAGCAGGGAGATGAGGAGCATGTGTCTGAGGTTTTGGGCAGGTCTGGAGGTCATTCTGGCCCAGCCTGACTTCTCCTCAGCCCTACCTGGGCTGTGAGTGTGTACGTGGCGGGGGGGGGGGGGGTTCTTTGACGTGCATCTGTGCACCTGTGCCAGGTATGGGAGCAGCCCTGACTTGGCCAACCCACCCTGGTGTTCTTATCACTGGTCCTTACCTGGGCTGTCGCTGTGTTCTGGGAAGAAGAAAGGTCACTTTGAGGTTTCCCCTTTGCCCTAACTGCTGGTTCCTCCCTGCCTCATCCAGGGTGGGAGTCACAGGGAAAGGGTTGCCTCTGAGTGGGTGGGTGGGTGGGGTGGGAGCTGGGGATGGGATAGGAGGGCTGGGCTTTCAGCTGGGGACCATGTCCCTGGCAGAAAGAATGAGAATAGAGGTCTGTGGGTCTCGAAGATATTTATCAATACTCCTCTTATTTCTATTGTCCCCATGTTCCTTGGAAAAATTTCCTACCCTCTCCTCACCCCAGCCTAATTTCCTCATTAGTAATGTGAGGGGGAGCATGAGATGCCCATGTTGGCTTCCCACTCTGGCTGTTCTAGGGACTGGCATCCTCTGTAGGAGGATGAGTCACTGCTACCACCCCCCTAACCTCACTCCTTATCTTTAAGCCTGCTGTCCCTCATGCTCTACTTTCCTTGCTGGGCACAGGGAAAGGTGCAGGGCTGAAGAAATAAGCTCTAGCAAAAAAATATTGAGACTGGACTTTGAAAAGTACTTTTCAGCAGTGAGACCTGACCAAGGTCATGGGATCCCTAAAATGGTTAGACTCCTAGAGGTCTGTAAGGTTAGGGCTAGACTCACTTGGAAGCAGGTGAGTGGACAGGGAAACCAGTGAAGGGCCAGCTGCTCTAACCCAAGGAGTCCAGAGCTTGGTCAGTACTGTGCTGGCCCCCCTAGTGCCTCAGGGAGTTCCCTGGTGGTTGGGTTAGTTCAGCACATACACTAAACTGTGCCAACCCCTGAGAAGATCTTGGACGTTAAGAGATAAAGAGTCCATGTTTGTCCCAAGGGTTTCATACAAATGAACATTCAGGACATTCGACCAGACTCTGGGAAGTGCCCAGGAAGGCCATCCTGGCAGTGGAGGAGGTGCGTGTGCTGGTTTCCATGCTGCCCAGGGAGGGTCTTGCCAGGGCTGAAGGGAGGGAGTGGGGAGGACCACAGGGCTCTGGGAGAGGGGCATCTATGTGAGTGGAGACATACAGGAGGAAAGCCCTCTCTGGATCTGCCCAAAGAGGGGAGCCATGCCTCTCCGAGCGGCACACCCTTAAAGCCAGTCTTCCTCCGGGTGCTCAGACCCAGTGGGGCCAAGTAGAAGTGGGCAGTTTATGTTAGAATGATGAAAGACTTGCTGGACTTAGGCTGGGGACCCTGTGAGCTGATTTTCAGAAACAGGGGCAATGCCTGCGGGTGACTTGGGACCCTCAGAGCTGCAGGATGAAGGGTTAGGTGGCTGGGAGCCAGTGAAGCTGGCCTAAACCCTCTTGTGTTGAAGCATTCACCTGGGAGTCAGGTCCCCTGAGACCTGATCCCACTTGCCAGAAAAGCTGGGTCCTTGCTAGCCCACTCCCACTTCCTGTCCCCTCCTTCCGCCTCCTCCAGCCTCTCAGGATTATGGTCACAGATTCCATGCAGCCCATGCAGGTTCCCCAAGCTAGTGGAGAAGTGAATGGGTAAAAGAGGACATCTGGGGGGGCAGAAGGAGGGGGAGACAGCCCACAGAGCAGGCCTGTGAGCCAAGCATTAAGAGCTTTTTGCTTCCAAGATTGAAAAGAAAGGGAGAGGTACAGCCAGCAGCTTCAAAGGCTGGCGCCCCGAGGAAGTTCCAATATTTTGTTCTTTTCTTTGCAAAGGAAAGGAGCCCTTGCAAAGAAGCTGTTTCCCCGCACTGTTTTGGGGTCTGGCTGATCTCCTCTACCAGAGCCTCTGTCTTACAAGCTCCTTTTAGCCTCCTGCCTTGCTACCCAGATCCATACATGGAAGCGAAGGCCCAGTGGGCTCCTCAGAGATTCAGGGCTGCTCTTAGACCCAGGGGTCAGAGTGTCTTTCCCACTTGTGGTCAGATTGGCACACAGCCCACCCCGTGACCAGTAGATTCCTGTCATCCCTCTTCAAGTACCCCATGCCCAGTGGGGTGGGCTGGGTGGGGCTTACCGGTGGGTGAGCAGGGCTGGCTAGGCAGGGCTGCAGGTGTGTCTGGGGAGCAGGCAGCTGAAAGGTGTTCCAGAGGTGTGCGAAAGGGCTCTGCTCAAATAATCCAGGGAGGCGTTTATAAATAACTTTACCTCAGGGCCATGGGGTGAGCCCCGGCTTCTGATTGGCTCAGAGGGGAAGTGGTTTTGAACACTACACCATAGCTAAGCCTGAGGAGATAAGGAAAAAAGGTCCTAAATGAACAGCCCTTTTTTTGTTTTACCTGAGGAGCAGAGCTGTTTGATGGGAGCTTGGCACTTCCTAAATCCACCCTGAAGACAATAGGTCACATTCAGCGGGGCCCCTGCCCCACAGGCCCCCCCAAAGACGTCCAGCTGAGGCAGACCCCTCTCTGAGCTTGCTGTCCTGCTGCTATGGGGCTGGGGTCAAGCTAAATAGCCTCTTGGACAATGGGACCCATTGAGGGCACCAGAGGGGTGGGGTCTTGAGGCTGCTTGCTTTGAAGATTGGAGAACTGTGGGGTGTGTGTGGGGGTGGAGGGTGGGGGGGAGGACCGTATATCTCTGAACACCCTTGAGGAAGGGGACAAGCCAAGTCTGGTGATAAGACAGGGGGGGATTGTAACGGTGGCACTAAATCTCCTATTTTGAGATTTGGCCCTCTGGTATAATTTGATTTAACAAGTGTAACTTAGCTTGGGACTTTTTGAAAGCTTTTTGCTTCTTTTCTTTTCCTTCTTCCCCCCAAACCTTAATGACTCTGTTTACTACACATTTACTATACATACCAGTTTCAATGGTTTTGTTTACTTCAGCCTTTCATGCCTGGCTGGGTAACTTGGGAGAGGTTTGGGCATCAGTATGGGATCCACTCCTGGCTCCAGCTCAAATCTGCATAACATATGCAAAGGTTGCAATAACCAATTTAACCGCACCTTCTCCTACCCTAACAGACAAAGCCAAAGCCAAACACAATAGAAGATTTAGAAGATTCTACTATAGGCCAAAGCAATTTACATCCTGGTTAGAAAGTAGAAAACTTCAGACGAAATATACTCAGGGCAGTAGTCTCCAGCAGACTCTGCCCAGTGAAACCTCTTCTTATTTTGATAAACCTTCTTTCTGTATTTCTACCTGCCTCGTGAATTCTTTCACAACCCGCTAGCAGCCACAACATTTTGGTGGCCTGGGCAGGGAGAAGGCTCTCTCCTGTTCCCACCGAGTAGGCCAAAACCAGAGTACTCCAGCGTGTGGTGCAATTGGCAGTGGCAGCTCATCCAGGGCAAATCCACACAGAGTAGGTCTCCTTTCTCTCCCTTCCGTGAGTCTCCTGCTGAATCCCCGCAGGGTGGGCAGGAACTGACATTTTCTGGCTGGGGCTAATCTCCAACAGAATGGAAAGCCCGATCTATTCTCCAAAGGGGACTCCCAAGGTTCCTTCTCCCTTCCTCCTCTCCTTTTGCCTTTCATCCAGTCTTCTGGGGAAGCACCTCCAGTGACTCCCTGGGGCATGAGTCAGTAAGTAGATAACACCTGGGGATGTCGGTGGGGTGCTAGGAATTCCACGAGCTGGGTCTGTTACCATGCAAAAGGTCTGGCTGCTCACTGCACAAAAGCTAAAATGCAAGAGGTGAGGTTGGTGGAAAGAAAAGCAGGCTTATTCCAAAATGCCAGCCTTGAGGGAAGAGAGTGGACTCCCTGTCACAAAGACTGTCTTCTCACTCTTAATACCAAAAAGAAGTTGGCCAGGCAGCTCCAGAAAAAAGCACTTTCCAGGGACTGGCCTGCCTCAGGGTCAGAAGTGGATCTCATATATTGGGCTGTCGGAAAAGTCATGACGTATTTTTTTCTGTTTTTTTGTTGCAAAAATGCGTCATGACTTTTCCAACAACCCAATTGATGTGAAAACCTCTCCCAAGCCACCAGGCCAGGCACAGGCCAGAAGTAAACAGAATCATTGAAACGAATATGCATAGTAAGTGTACAGTAAACAGCATCATCAAGGTTTGAAAGGGAGGGAAGGAAAGCAAAGAAAGGAAAAAAAAAAAAAAACTTTCAAAAAGTCCCAAGCCAAACCAGTGTCAAACTGAATTACATCAGAGGTTTAAATCTCAAAATACTTCTATATAGGGTCACCGTTACACTACCCTCTGTCTTTTGTTCATTTTATTTCTATAAGATCACTAAATCTAGATTAGAGAGGAAACAAAACAACTATATTACTCCTTTTATAAACAGATTAAGACAATTTTTAAATTCAGGGCAGCCAGTACTCTTGCTACTTCCTGCTGAGAGTGGGTCTAGTCCCTACCTATGGGCACAAGAGTACTTTACTATCCTATCACAACAGGAGGGGGCTATGGGGAAACTGCAAGAGAAAGAAAAACCCAGGGTACTTGGTCAACTGGCTGCTGGCATGGCTTGTCATCCTCAGGAGGGACAAGTTGGAATCCTGGTGGATGACCCTCTGGAGATGAAACTGCTCTGTCCCAGATGACACAAACCTGACAATGAGACCAAACGACAAGGGCCAAAGAATCAGCAGTACCAGAAAATTGACAATGAAGTTACTTTCTTGTTCTCCCCTGGACGAGCCTGGAGAAGCAGAGAGCCAAAGGGACTGAAGGTGTGGCCATATGTTAAATGGGGATCCCAGAGGGGCACAAGTAAAGAGTAAAGCTAGACTCAAAATAAGGGCCAAGAGAAAGCTCCAACAATTATCAGCACTTACCAGCCTTGGGAAATTGCCTTTTTGGTCTGTTTGAAGCAGAGCTTAAGGTCTTCAGTTGGCTCAGAGGAACAGGAGTGACAGCCTTCCTTCTAGGGGAGTCCTGTGGAGACTTAAATGAAACAGGTTTGATTCGAGGGAAATGGACCCAGTCAGTTGCTGACTCTCTGCAGCTCGACAGCAGTTGGGGGGCTCAGAAGAACTGTAAAGGGTCCCTTCCATTCAGGAACCAACTGGTCTTTTAGGTGTCCCTGCCCCTATAGGCTTCTAATAGTACTTGGTCCCCCTGCATTCTAGGGTTACAATGTATACAGGGATGGTCCTGGGAGAGGTGCCTGTCCCTCATATTTCCTAAGTGCCTGAGGAGCTTCTCCCAAGTTAACAACATTGGAGATAACAGAATTGAGGTCAGAATCCAAAGCAATGGGCAGCAGTTAGACCCAGGGCTTGAGGTCTCCTGACAAAATTTTTCCAGAGTCCTTTTTAAGACTGATTTGCTTGTTTTACATTTCCTTTAAGGTATGGGCCAATGGTAAGGAACATGAGTAAGATGAGACCAAATCTGGGGGCTCTATCTTCACAACCGAGCAGGTTTTAGAGGAAATAGGTCCAGAGTGAGCGGTTAAGCCTGAGTAAATGGCTCCCATATTAATCAGGAAATTAACAGGCTTATCTGCCAGGTCAAGGGTCACCTGCAGTTCCTTCCCTGTGATGAGAATAGCCTCTTTCTCCTGGGGGGCCACTGGGACCCTCAGGCTAATCTCAGGCACAGCCATTTGCAGGGAAGGAGTTGGTCCCTGCTCCCTTCAGAACAGGGGACAATCCCTCCTTCAGTGCCTTTTTAGTTTGCTCAGGGGGCATGGGACACTCCTTACTCCAGTGGTCTGGGCTTCTCCATCCAAAGAAAGCTCCCTTACCTGGTGTTGCCGGGGAGGCCCTGAGGTGGTTCTGGCCTTGGCCTGTCTATTTATTAACTGCAGACAAAAGTCTCTGGCTTCGTCTCCAGTCTCTCTATTCCTTTCTTTCCTCGTTTTCCCTGTCTTGGTTGTTAAAGACATTTAAACAAATTCCTTGGCCTTCTTTTAGGATCTGAGCCTCTTTATCAGGGATGTAACAGTGGACCAGAACCATTATAATACCCTTTCAGGTTAGGGAAAACAAGCTTCCCTACACTGGCCTATATTCTAATACGGAGGAAGGCACATGAATTCCAGCAGTCCTAGAATACAGAAGCTTATATAATTATTAGCAAAACTTAGTTCTTAGATTTAGTTTTCTAATTTAGTAGCCAGAGACCTAATTAAGACAATATAAAACAGAACATTACTGATGACACAGGATCTTTGCTTTTTAGGCCGAAAACTTTTTCGTAGTATCAGTAGCAGACAAGCAGTCTAACAAATGTTGTCTTATTTATTAGCAGAGAAAGCTTTAATTCTAATTTTGCACCAGCTTACTTTTGATACTCAAGTTTAATTAATCGTATTTAGCTTAACTATATATAAAATTTTCTGAAGATTCCCCCCGCACCCCGCACAAATCTTTTATAACTTCCCCAGTACCTCTCGTTTTTCAGAGTAGTTTTAAGTTTTCAGTGGGTGCACAAGTCCATGCAGACTCACTGGACTTGGGTGTTTCCTCTGTAGGAGATTGCTTCACTTGAGTGTGGTTAATCCAAGGCAGCACTCCAGCGAGCTTTAGAGCTGTGTATGATCAGCAACACATCATATGGACTGATCCATTTTTCAGTAAGTTTGTTTTCAGTTCCTTGTTCTATCCATATCTTAAGCAGCACTCCCCGCCAGGTGGAACAGATGGAGCGGTTCTTCTGGCGCATGTTGCAACCTGGTGGAAGCATACTTATGAAAGGTTATTAACATTTGTCCTAGGTGTTTATTGTTTAATCCTTGTTTCTTGATCTAGGTCTAATGGTGGGGTTCCTAATGTGGAGGTCTGGAAAGGTCCCCCATATGCTATCTCAAAAGGACTCCATTTGAGCCCACTTCTAGGGGCCACCCTGATCTGGAGGAGGGCGATGGGAAGAACCTGATCCTACCTCAGGTGGGTTTCTTAACATATTTTGGTAATTGACTTCTTTAAGGTGTGGTTCATCTTGGTTTTTCCTGTTGATTGAGGCCTCCAGGCAGTGTGTAGTTTCCAGTTTATTTGGGATGACTTGCTTACCTTTTGGGTGACCTCCGACATAAACGATTGTCACTTTTGGATGGAGCTTGGAAGCCAAAACTTGGTATAATTTCCTTGAGCAAGCATATGGCCATGTCAGCAGCCTTTTCAGTCTGGGAGGGGATATCCTTCTATCCACCCTGAAAAAGTATCTACAAAAACTAGAAGGAACCTGGGCCGGCCGAGTGGTGCAGTGGTTAAGCCCTGGCTTGGGAAGCCAGCGGCCCCGGTTTAGGTCCCACATTTGAGGGCCAGTGACACTGCCCTCAAAAAAAACACAAGAAAAAAAACAACTGCCAGTTTTTATAAAGGCATACCCCAATATGTTGTACCCCCATTTCAGGCAGATTATATTCAGTTTTTGGATTGTTTTTAGCACACAACTGGCATCTTTGAGTGGCCCACTGAATGATCTTAAACAAATGTGGTCTCTTTAAATGAGGCTGAATCAAATCCATTAATGCATCTCTGCCATAGTGAGTTTCTTCATGCAGATGTCTTAAAATGGGATACACTAAAGCCTCAGGAAGTAATATCATGCCATGGGCATTAATTTCCACATTGAGCTGGGTTCAGTGTTTGTAAAACCCCATTTTAAAAAAGATTTTATTGGGGAATTGGGGGAGGGGAACAGCAATGAGCAATCGGGGAAGGGGAACAGACAATTTGCTGTCCTTTTGTTCTTCAGTCTAGCTGTGGAGGACATTGCTTCACTGGCCCATGTTGGTATTATCATTGCATTCTTCCTGGGTGATGCAGTCGTTCGCTGGTCATTGGACGGTTGTACACGGCGGCTCACACGGCGGCTCACAAAAGCGCATGCCATCTGCCAGCCAGCCCTACTGCAGCCTACGCCATCAAGAGACTCACAGCAGCCTAGCTCCAGGTCAAGCTGTTGTTTACCGTCTTAGCTGTAGAGGGCGCAGTGTCACTGGCCCTCATGTGGGATCGGAAGCAGGGCCCTGTTCCTCAGAGCTGGCGTCCCAAGCCAACTCTTAACCAACATGCCACTTGGCTGGCCCATGTAAACCCCCCATTTTTGAGCAGGTTCCTCATCATTTTCTGAATATTGAGACTTCATTGAGATTCTGTTAAATTTACATGAGGTATCAGCACCCTTAATATTGGGGTACCTTGAGCAGCTTGTTTTGCTGCTTTATTGGCTGCCTTATTTCCCTGGGCAACCTGAGTGACACCTTTCTGATGTCCTGGACAATGCATGATGGCTATTTGGTCAGGCAGGTTTATAGCTTCGAGCAAGGCTAATGTTTCTGTCTGGTATTTAATCTCTTTATTACCTGAGTGCAAGAGTCCTCTTTCTGTCCATATAGCACTATCGGCATGGGGAAGGCATACTTAAGAGTCAGTGTATATATTTACCCACTTGACCTGGGACAATTCCAGGATCCTGGTGAGAGCAATTAGCTAGGCCTTTTGTGCAGAGGTGCCAGCACAGAGGGCATGAAATTCTATTACCTTGTCTAGCGTCACCACAGCATACCTGGCTTTTTGGTGTCCATTGTCCATGAAACCGCTCCCATCGGTGTAAAGTTCCCATTCAGGGTCTGTCAGTCGCAGGTCAGACAGGTCCGGTCAGCTGGAATAGACTGAGTGAAGAATTTCCAGATAGTCATGTGTTAGGCTAGGGTTCGAGTCAGAGACTGATAGCAGGGTAGCTGGGTTCAATGTCATGGTGGTTTGCAGTCACATTAGGATTGTCTAGTAAAGTACTTGGTATTGAGCCACTCCCCCAGCCATTAGCCAATGCGCTCCCTTTTATTTGAATAAGGCCAGGACTTGGTGTGGTACAAACATCATCACTGACTGTCCTAGAGTTAATTTTTCTGCTTCTTGTAGGATGTCAAGGTAGCTGCAGCTGCCCACAGACAAGGGAGCTGCAACTGCCCATCATTGTGTTGTTTGATCAAAACTTTTGGAAAAGTAGGCTATCGGTTGTGCTGAGTCTCCATCATCTGCACAAGGACTCCAAACCCTATCCTCTGTTTTTCATGTACATGCGACTTGAATGGCTTCCAGGGATTGGGTAAACCTAGAGCTGGGGCAAATATTAATTTCTCTTTGATCATGTCAAAAGCCAGTTGGCATTCGACCGTCCAGTCTAGGGGTTCAGTATCCAGTCCCTTTAAGGATTCATAGAGAGGCTTAGCTATGAGGCCAATGTTTGGGATCCATATACAACAAAATCCTGCCATGCCTAAGAATTCCCGCAGCTGTCTCTTATCTTTAAGGGACTTGCTTAGCTGCTATTGCTTTGTTTTCTGCCGTGCATTAGGTGTGCGACTTCTTAACTGGCAAAACGGGGATGTTATCTGGGGACTGGCATGGTCCAGTCAATCTGGGTTTCAGGAACTTTAGCAGGATTGGCTTTATTACTTCTAAAGCCTCTTTTAGGGGGTGTTTTTCTTGAAGTGGCCTTACAGCCTCCCCCTCCCCCTTTAGCTTTATTTTTTACTGTTTGTGCCTTAATAGCTATTCCAGGTTTGTAGATCTCTGGAGGCCCAGTTTCTCTTTCTGTCCTTTCCGGGCAGACAAGCAGCATCTGAAGTCACAGGGCATGTTCTGGCAGAAACTGGAGGTAAAGCTCTTGCTTCTGGGATGAGAAGGTTATTTGGGCATTGGGTTTACATATGAGATCCCGACCTAAGAGGGGAACTGGGCACTCTGGTACATAGAGAAAACTGTGAGAAATTTTTAAATCTCCCATTTTACATTCTAAAGGTTGGAGAAGAGCTTTTGGCTGTAGCTGACCCGTTATTCTTGCTACCAAAACGTTTACTGAGCTTTTGTTAGCCAGCTTGGTGTTTAATACTGAATAAGCAGTTTCAGTGTTTACTAAAGTTAATTAATTTTTTTAGAATCATATTTTCATTAAAGCACAAAATACATTCATTAATAGATCTTAATTTATCCTTTAGCTTTCCTGTAACATGAAACCAAAAGTTGAACTCAGATCCATCCAATAATTAATATTTCAATATTTTGTTATTTTGGAATATCTAGACATTTAATAATTGTTATCATTAACTGAACCTAGAAAAACTACAAGGTTTCAAGTTACCAAAAGAATTTGGGAAACCATGTTTAAGCATATATATCATATACATGCCATACATATATATCTATATAACATTATTATTGCACAAAAGCTTTGTAACAACTTTTTTTTTTTAAATTGGGGAATTGGGAAAGGGGACCAGCCACGTTGTTGTCCTTCAATGTTAGTTGTGGAGGGCACAGGTCACCATCTGGCTGCCTGTTGGCAGCTCATGGCCTCTAGCTCAAGGTGCTGTGTTACAATCTTAGTTATGGGTGGGCATAGCCACCATCCCATGCAGGAGTCGAACCACCAACCCTGTTGTTAGGAACGTGTGCTCTATCCACTGAGCCATCCAGGCGGCAGCTCAGCTCAAGGTGCCAAATTCAGTCTTAGTTGTAGGTGGGCATGGCTACTATCCCATGCAGGAGTAGAACTGGCAGCCTTGTTGTTAAGAGCGCATGTTCTATCCACTGAGCCATCTGGGTCACAGCTCAGCCCAAGGTGCTGAGTTCAGTCTTGGTTGCGGGCGGGCATAGCCCACCATAGAACAGGCAACCTTGTTGTTAGGAGCACGTGCTCTCACCAGCTTAGTCATCCTGCCACCTGTTGGCAGCTCAGCTTGGGCGCAGCGTCACTGGCCCATGCGGGAATCGAACCGGCGGCCCTATTGCTCAGAGCTTGCACTCTTAAGCCAACTGAGCCACTCGGCCGGCCCTGCAACAACTCTTGATTACATCTATTAGTTCCTAATTCTGAGATTTCAAATTTAATCACTACCCAAGCTATATTCTTGATACATTTAGTAACATAGATAACATAAATTTATTTTTACAAACTCAGGTACAAAATAAAAAAAAGATACAATATCTAATGTTAATAACCTTAAAAGACATTTCTGTTTAACCAAAAGTTAAACCAGCCCTAGTATCAAATATTTTCTTAGATCACATGATACCGAAAAGTATTTGGGTCAGTTTTCATTATTTAAATTTATGTAAGTGCTTATGCTTAATCTTTTTCTTTAAGTCAATCATATATCATAAACTGGTAATACCATCCAGAGGCAAAAACACCATGTTATATATAAAACACAGAGAAGCATAGATATCAGAGATCATATACACATAAACATAACTATTAACAATTGCAGAGAGGACCTAAGATCTTATAATTGCTCCTACAATTTCAAAGAGGCTAGAACAAGAGGTTGGGGGTAAGTGGGGGTCTGGCTTGAAAATCATCTGCTGGGTTTTAAAAGTGTTTCTCCTTTTTTTTTTTTTTTTTTTTTTCCTTCAATTATCTTAGCCTCAGGCAGTAGTAGCTAGCTGTATTTACCATTTAGGTTATCTGCAAGATCTTAAAAGTCACTGAGAGTTAGAAAAAAAACATAAGACCCTCCACTTTTGCCAAGTTTCTGGCAAACTTTTTGGTGTTTGCAGCCATCATGCTGCTTCTAAACCAGACATACTCACCAGCTGTTAAGCTTTCTTTTTCATGGTGGAAGGTGTAATCATTTATCTTTTACTTTACATGAACTATCTCAACACACCCTTGACTATTGGGTTTGTAAAATTTTACTGATATGATAGGCCTTTGGATCTAAATGGTTTGTCTTCCATCCCAACCGACACTTCCAATGTGTTACTTTTTTCCTGTTCATCCAGCCCCATCAGCATGCTATCAATAAAGAGGGCTGATATGTGCATTCATATATATGGTCCTGATCTCAAGCTGGAAGAGTTTACATAGCTCTGGGGCAAGACTGAGTTTATAACATCAGAAAAGCTCATCCAATTTTCTTGACCTTTGATAAAACAATTCTAACTGCAAGATAGTATAATAATTCAAAGACCCACTAAGAGGCCTTTTCTCTTTAGAGTCTAATACATAGGCCAAACTGTATTACAGTAAAACACCATTTTCTTTCTTGTCATTGGTTTATAAGCTAACTAATCAACAAATATATGATGCAGAGGACTCTCAGATGGTATAGACACAGAGCCCTCCCCATTTTTATCTTAAGACACATGCAAAGGAAAAGGGGGGTTAAACAAACCACAGACAAACAAAAGACACATTACATATAGACAAACAAAGCCACACGTGAGCACTCACAAACCAAATCCTCAACAGTGAGGAGCTGGGGTCAGAACATGGTCTCCCACAAAAACCAGTACCTCAAATGGGCCTCAAATGAGCACCTCAAATGGCATCAATGCCCCCAAATGGTACCAGAGATAGGCTTCAAATGAGGCCCCCCCAAATAGCATAGATGCCTCAATGGAAGACAGGATTTCCGTTGTGCTCTCTGGACTGACAAGTCCCAGACTTCAAATGGGTCTCGAGACCCCAAATGAATGACATAAAAGCCCCAGCCAGATATCGCAAATGGGTCTCAAATGAGGCTGATACTTACTAATCCACGGTTTCCAGAACTATACAACCGTTTTCTTTCCACCAGCTTAAGCATTTATAGGCAGTTGACGCCAGGAAGGGGAGAGCTGAGAAAAATCCCCGAGAAAAAAAGTTTTTTGTTTTTTTTTAAGATTTTATTGGGGAATTGGGAGAGGGGAACAGACAAGTTGCTGTCTTTTTGTTCTTCAGTCTAGTTGCGGAGGACGTTGCTTCACTGGCCCATATTGGTATCGTCATTGGGTTCTTCCTGGATGAGGCAGATCAATCGCCGGCCTCTGGATGGTCACTCACTGCGGCTATTGGCAGCTCACGCCGGCTGCCGGCCACTCACTGTAGCCTATGGCAGCCCACTGCAGCAGGGGATGCAGTCTACACCATTGTCGGGGCTTGCAGCCCAGCTCCAGGTGGAGCTGTTGTTAGCTGTAGAGGGCAGTGTCACTAGCCCTCATATGTGGGATCCGAACCGGGGCCGCTGGCATCCCAAAACCAGCGCTTAACCAATGTGCCACTTGGCCGGCCCGAGAAAAAATAATTCTTGACAGCTGCTGGGATATCCCTGCAGTCACTTCTCCTGTGCCAGCCTGCCACAAGCAGCTGTGGATCAGATCGGCTGTGGCGTTCCATCCCGCTTCATCCCTGGGGAGAGAAAGAGTGAACTCACCAGCTCTGGGTCTGGCCCAATCCTATCCCTCGTAGTCACCAACTTGTTACTGTGTAGGTCAGGCTGCTGGCTGCATGAAAGCCAAAGCTTGAGAGGTGAGGTTGGTGGAAAGAAAAGTAGATTCATTCCAAAATGCCAACATGAATGAAAGACAGTGGACTCCTTGTCACAAAGGCTGCCTTTCCTCCCTTAATACTGACATAAGGTTTTATAGGCATGCAAGGAGAGGCAAAACAATGGAAAAATGAGAAGTTGGCCAGGCAGCTTCAGGAAAGTGTTTCCCAGGGGCTGGTCTGCCTCAGGGTCAGAAGTGATCCCAAACAGATACAAACCCTCCCACCCCCAAGTCACTGGGCCAGACATGGGCCTGAAGTAAACAGAACCATTGGAAATGGTATGCATAGTAAATGTACAGTAAACAGTGTCATCAAAGTTTGGCTGGAGGGAAGGAAAGCAAAGGAAGGAAAAAAAATTTTTTTCAAAAAGTCCCAAGCCAAACTGTTGTCAAATCAAATTACATCAGAGGTTTAAATCTCAAAATAGAAAGTATAGGGTCACTGTAACAGGTCCACGGACCACGACCTTAGTAGCGCAGGGGACGCCCTCGTAGTTATGGGTCAGTCAGTTTCTCTGGTTTGCTTCCTGTCAGGTACTTATGTGGTAAAGCAGCAGTTAAGCCTGTAAGCCAGAGTTGGAGGAATGCTTCGTTTAGAGATTCAGGGGGGATACCTCTCGATCTCCTGCCCAGCTATCACGAGCCACTAGCTTTACAGTCATGGGATGTAGCCCCTCTATTCCCCAAGACTCTTCTCTCTGCTGTCTTCTTAAAAATTGGAAAAAATTTGACCTCTCTTCTCTCAAAAAGAAAAAAATAGTTTTCTTTTGTAATGACGCCTGGCCTTAATATAAGTTAGACAATCAGGAGGTCTGGCCAGCCAATGGAGCTCTTAACTTTGACTTCATGCAGCTATGCTTCTTCTGTTGGCAGCAAGAAAAATGGTCTGAAGGCCCCTATATCCAAGCCTTAATGACCCTGGACCTCTGGAAACATTGCCGCATGTGTTTGGCTAAATTTCCTGTCTACCTTCCCGACCTCCTTGATGACCCACTCTTATCCCATGTTCCCCCATGGCCTGAGACAGCCTCTGGACTTTCCTCCTCCCCAGGCTTCAGCACCTCCTCCTTTCTCTCCCTGCACCCCATCCCTTTTCCTGTGTCTTGCAACCCCCTTCCCCTTACTTCACTGGTCCTGTTCTAAGTCTGACAGGGACCACCCACTGTGGGATTTCTTATAAAGGAAATGGTCTTTGGACAGGAGTCCGCCATACTCTCAGAGTGCTGGCATTCTGAATAAGCCCACTTTTCTTTCTACCATCCTCATCTCTTGATTTTTAATTTTTTCAAGCAGCAGGCTGACCCCAGGGTGGTGATTGCAGGGACATCCCAGCAGTTGCTGAGAACTTTGTCTTGGGGTGTGGGGGTGGTTCTCCTGGCTTTCTGGCTCCCCACATTAGTGCCCATAAACCCCTGAGTTGGTGAGAAGAAAGGTGACTGATAGAATTTAGAAACTGCGGGTTAGTGAGTCTCTGTGAGTGCTTACCTGGTTTTGGTTCTGGTTTGTTTGTGACTTATTTGTTTTATTTTTATTTTTTGTTTCCCTCTAGTCTGCCCTTTCCTTTTTTTTTTTTCTTTCTCCTTTTTAGTTTTCTAAACCCCCACCTTTTCTTTCAGCCTCCTTTGAACTGTCCTCTTTGCACTTGTCAGTAGTTCTGTTTATAAGCATGATCTCTGATACCTGTGTTTATGTTTTATATGTGATATAATGTCTCTGCCTCCAGATGGCATTACCAAATTATAATATTTGATTGGCTTAAAGAAAAAGATTAAGTGCTTATACAAATTAGAAATAAATTTTAAAAACTAACCCAAGGGACCAGCAAAGTGGCACAGTTGGTTAGAGAGCGAGCTCTGAGCAACAGAGTTCTGGGTTCGATTCCCACATGGGCCAGTGAGCTGCACTCCTCCCCCCTCCCCCCGCCCCAACTAGATTGAAAGTGGTGACTGGACTTGGAGCTGAACTTGCACCCTCCACTACTAAGATTGAAGGACAACAACTTGACTTGGAGCGAATGGGTCCTGGAAAAACACAATGTTCCACATCCCCAATTCCCCAATAAAATCTTGAAAAAAAACAAAAAAATGACCCAAGTATTTTTCAGGATCATGTGATCTAAGAAAATATTTGATACTGTTGATGAAAAACAACCAGCTTAGGAGAAAACTTATAAGAGTTTATTTGAGCCAAACTGTTGACAATTGCTGGGAAGCAAAATCTCAATGGATTGAGAAAATGCTCCAAAGAATGGCAGTTTTACAGCTTATTTTATACGTAAAATCAAAGGAGGAAGGTTACATGAAATCCATTGGTGGTAGACTAAGGGAGTGGGAGAAAGCAAAGTGGGGAAATCTCTGGGATTGGATAAAAGTAAATTGGAAAGACAGGTACTTCTTTTACATAGGTAGGTGCAGTATAGCTTGCAGTTGGCTTGTTACAGTACATAGAGATGGTAATCAGGAGACAAGCATAATAATGAGGAGTTTTGTAGTTTCCACCTTTGGTCTGGAAAAAGGATTAAAGATGTTATCGTAGGCACAAAAAGACATCAAACAGACCCACTGAAAAGGCACAGATTAACTTAATGAGGAAGCTGAAGATGTGACTTCCCGCCATGGCCCACTTAGTTAAAAAAATTTTTTTTGTGTGTGTTCATACCATCTTGTTTTCAGTCTCCTAAGCTTGTCAGGTTTAACCTGTGGCCCCTTTTCTGTCCACAATACTAAAGCTGGTTTGACTTTGGTTAAATGGAAATGTCTTTTAAGGTTATTAACATTAAATATAGTACGTTGTTTTACCTGAGTTTGCAAGAATAAATTCACGTTATCTCTATTACAAAATTTATCATGAAAATAACTTGGGGACCAGCTGAGTGGCTCAGTTGGTAAAGAGCTCCCTCAAGAGTGCGAGCTGAACTCTCAGCAGCAGCAGTTCGATGCCCAGCCTGAGCTGAGCTGCCGCTAAGCTGCCAACAGGTGGCAGGATGGCTCAGCTAAAAAAAAAAAAAAGAAAATAGTTTAGATAATTTACTTTAAAATTTCATAGAGTTAAGAATTAATCAGAAGTAACTAAAATATGGCTTTAAATGAAACTTTTCAGTAATAATTATGTGATGTGGATGCTTGGACATAATTTCCCAGCATCTGTTGGTAACTTAAGATTTTAGTTTTGCTAAGTTGTGTTAAATGATAAAAATTATTGAATATCTAGGTATTTCTAAACAATGAAATGCTGAAATATTAATTATTATATAGGTCTGAGTTCATCTATTTCTGGCTTCTTGTCACAGGAATGTTTGACCCCATCCCTGACAGCCCAGTTAACTCCTAAAAAGAAGGAACCTTATACAGTTCTTCTGAGCACCCCAATTTTCATTGGACTTCAGAGAGTCAGCTGCTGGGTCCACTTTCCTCAAATCAAACCTGTTTCATTTAAGTCTCCACAGGACTCTTCTAGAAGGAAGACTACAGTACCTGTTTTTGTGAACCAGTTAAAGATCTTAAGCTCCTCTTCAAACAAAACAAGCAAAGCAACCTCCCAGGACTAAGAAGTACTAATAACTAACCCCAGACCCCTGGAGCTGCTCCTTATTACCTCTCTCTTAAAAGCTCTTCTTTTCCCTTTTACTTGCACTCCACCTGGAATCCCCTTTTCACTCTTAGGGATCCTAGTTATGGTCCCTTCTCTCATCTTTACTTGTTCCACTCCTTATTATTCTTGGGTTACTTCTTTCTGGACCATGTCTTTTTAACCTTCTGGTTAAATTTGTCTCTCCCAGAATTGAGTCCATTAAATTACAGATGGTACTCATGCAAATCTTCAACCCATCCATGCAAATAACCCAGAAGGGGCCCTTTGCCCCATCGATCAGAGCTCCAACTCCCAGTCTGTAGCCCCCAACTCAATCCAGTTTCTAGATAGAGCTGCCCGGATTTTCTGAGGCCCAGTTATTCCATCTTTGACTGGCAATCTCGTAGATAGGGACAGCTCTATGCTTCTGTATTTCTACCTGCCACATGTGAATTCTTTCATAACCTGGTTGCAAGCAGCCACAACATCTGGGAAGTCCTCTGGGTCCTCAGGAAATTTGAGGCTGCAGTGGAGATGTGGTTTCCAGCTCTGTCCCCAACTTTATTTCACTTGTAAGCTCTCTGACTTGGTCTATCCACCAGTGCAATTGGGAAAGTACTCCTTGCCCTCCTAACTTCCCAGGTAGAGTACAGGGAGAGCATGGAGATTTGGTATATGGTGAAGGAGCTCAAGAAAATGGACTTAAAACAATGATGTATATCTGTAAGGTGACCTCAAGGCTAGCAAATCTAACTCATGGGCCTTTGTCACTTTCAGGAATTAATATCTGTCTGGGTCATAACTCTGCTCTGACTGCTTCCTGCCATCTGGATTAGAGCTTCCTACCCATCTCTTGCCCACTGAACCCTGTGGGAGAACTTCAGAAAGGGTGGATAGGCAAATTGATACTCCTTGACATATCTCTTGGAAAGGACAGGAGTCCTTTCCTGATGCTAGGAGTCCCTTCCTTTGCAACATCTGTGGCAGCACTACCCTAGTCTTGAATTGTCATCCCATCTTTCCAGAAGCAAACAGGCTCTGAGGTGGGCTGGAATCAGGACAGGGGGCTTTGGTAAGGCACCCTTGGAAGTTAGGGTGAAAGTCCCCCCGGGAAGGTGAAATGATAGCTTCAGCACATAATAAGTATTCCATAAATATTTGTTGAATACATGAAAGAAGGAATTGTCTGCAAGCCCAGCCCAAGGCAGAGTTTATAGATGTATTGCTTGTGGGGACTAGGGAAATACCTGAGGTCACTCAGAATTGTCAGGGTGTAGCCAGAGGCCTGACCAGACTGAAGAAAGCTAGAACACAAGGCCCCATGCCCTGCCACCTGCTGAGGGAAAGATATATACATTGACACTTCCTTCAGAAGCCTTTCCTCAGGTCCCCGTACTGGCTTGTTCCCATGGCTCCCTCTGGTTTACCATGGTAACCATACGCTGATCACAATAGATGGACATTATTCATTCAGTTGTCAGTCTTTCTCCAAAGACTGTGAACTCCACGAGGAGGGTGGGGCAGTAGCTGTTTCCCTCACTTTTGTGTCTCTACCACCTAGCCCAGTGCCTGGCACTCAGCAGGAGCTCATTATAGATTTGTTGAATGGGTGAATGACTGTCTGATGGAGTCTTTAAACAAAGCAGAGTCAGAGGGTAAGAATTTGCCCCTACAATGCTTACAATGTAAGCACACAGTGGCAAGTTCACGAATTTAATTGTCATACCTTCGTATGTCTCCAGCATTGTCCAGTGGCATGGGTAACCTGACCTGTTCTTGGGAAGGCAATTCCTAGAAAGCAGATAAGTCATCAGGTTCTCCCTATAGCCAGGTGACAGGGACCATCAAGATCAATCAACTAAGTCCCCTTGCTGGGATACCATGCCTGTCAGGAAAACTTTGGGTTGTTTGTTCCTTCAGAGCAGAGAAGGCTAACTGATGGGCATCCAAGGCTGCCTGCAGTACATTTCTCTGTTTTAAGTGACTCATGACATTCTGGTCTAGCAATTGATCTAGTGTGAGTTTTGCTAATGTAAGTCAGTCTCCCCCGAGCCCTACTGACTTTCCATAGTAACAGTTGGCTTTCAAACAGGTTATCTGGTTTCATTCTCAAAAAAAAACATGTGATTGATGCATGTTGCTCTCATTTTTCAGAGGAGGAAACTGAGGCTGACTGAAGTAAAATAACTTGCCCAAGGTCAAAAGAACTAGACGGAAGAGGCAGTAATCTATCTTATGGCTTCAAATCCTATGCTTCATCCATTTTATCACTTTAATCTTTGAACCTGCAAAGCTCAGGATGATACAAGACTCCATGTTTTAGACACTTTCAGCTTCCCTTTCAGGTATATCTCCCTGGATGAAGATGGTTGGGGCCTCCAGCACATGTTCTGGCATTGGGAACTTGTTGGCTCTTCTCCAATCCTTCTCCTACTGTCTTGGCAAAACTCTGGTCATGTAGCTCTTGCATAATAGGGACAAGGATAGATGAGCCCAAAAGTTTCTCTGAAGTCACCAAGGAAGGTGGAAAGGGACCTCAGAACCTGGGGACTGGTCATGAGCGGGAAGTCCAGGAAGGAAGAAGCTAGACCAGAGGCCAGAGGAGCAGAGGAGAGGAGGGAGAGAGACCCAGATGGCTCACAGGGCATCTTAGGGGTGTCTTGGATGGAATTAAACTGTGAGATAGAGTTAGGGCTGGTGGAGGGAAAACAAAGATATGGAAAGATAGACAGAAGGCAGAAATAGAAACAGCGAAAAAGAGACCAACTCAGAAACAAAGAGTGAGGAGCAAAGAACATTAACTTTCAAAGAATCTCATAGTCTTGAGTTTAAATCATTGTAGTTTACAATGTTAAATCATTGTATTTTATAGTGAAAGCAGGTAAGCATCAACCATATACCTCTCTCTGGAACGTATCGATTCTCCTATGGTAGAAATTTACTCCTCCCCCAACCCTAGGGTTGAGAGCTATTATTTATTCACTCACCCAAATCATCTACTTATAAACCCTTAGTCAGTGCCAGGATCCTGTTCTGGGGATACTGAGATAAGTAAGACACAACTCCTGCCCTGAGAAGATCTCTCTGGTGAGGAATACAAGGGGGTGAAGAGACCATTGTCCTATGGGAATATAAAATGCTGTGGGATGCAGAGGCTAGGCACCAGCCCTCAGTCCTTGAGGGGAGGCAAAGGGAGGTCAGGGAAGACTTCCCCCAGGAGGGGACATAAGAGGACCTGGGGACCTGAGCTCTAAATCCCAGGTGACCACTCCCAGGAAGAAGTAGGATGGAGGCTGCCCCTGGAAGCACTATTTTAAGAAGCGGTTTCCAGCTTGGCCCCAAGTCCCCTGACTTCTGAATCCATCCAAGTTTCTCTGCTTTAAAACCCACCCCTGTGTACAGTGTCCCTCTCTACCCAGAGCTTGTCATCCTCCTCCAACCCTATTCTTTAACACGTCACAACTCACTTGCTCACTCATTCACTCACACCAAACAGGTTTTGGGGATTTACTGAGCTTTGCAGATCATGCCAAAGTATTCACAAAGTACTCTCCTGACACACCTACCGCTGAGTTGATCCAGCTAAGGAATAGCTACTTTTCTGATGAGCAAACTGAGGTTGGACCCCCAAGGAAACTAATTTTGCCACCGCTGTCCATCCTTGGCCTTCTGGCCTTATCTGCACCTCCTGCCTTCTTGCATGTGTGCCCTGTGTGGCGTCTATGCCAAAGGTGTGGGCAGGATCATGTTTTGGGCAGAGCAGCCCAGAGACTTAAGCAAACATCGCAAGGCTGGAGACAGAAACGTCTTCACCACCCAGCCCTGCAGTAGCAAGTCTGACCTGATCTTGCAGTTGCCAGTTTCATGAGTGCATTTGGACTGATGGGACTGTAGAGAGACCCCAGGGGAGGCTGATTCTTCCCTATCTCCCCAGGGAAGCCAAAGGCTCAGTGCCCCAGCTGGGAGCATCATAGTCCTTTCAGGAGATAGGAGAAGCAAGGTGGGTAGGGTAATGCCAACTTGTGTCCAGTCTTTCAACTCAGGGAAACTGAGCCCCTGCCATGTGCCTGGCACTGTGCATATAAGACTCAGGAGAGCCAGTCTTTGGGAGGTCAAGACACTGAAAGGAGCAGCAGAGGGAGGCTTCCCAGAATACATACGATGACAGAGCTAGGGGACAGTCTGTTGGAAGGAACCTAAGGGTGGGCTCTGAAGTGTGGGTGGTAAGAACAGGACCTATCTGGGAAGTCATATTGGAGTTGGCCAAGATCCCCAAGCATTTGATGCCAGAGGAAAGGGAGTGTCACAAAACCATAGAATGGGGACAGGGGAATGGGCTTTAGGGTTCCCTTCATTTTACAAATGAAGAAGCTGAGGCCCCAGAGGTGGGAGGGACACAGGCAATGGCAGAGCTGAGGTTGGTGTTCACCCCAGGCCCCCAGCCTATCCCTCCAGCTGGGCCTTGAAGCACACCAAGCTCTCCTTCCACAAAGGTGTCAGGAGGTTACGGGGGAACTCCGTCCCATTCCCCAATCTCAGTATCACTCCGTGGTTCCCAGAGACACAGTGGTTTTCTGAGGTGAGCATATGCTGGCTGCAGAGTGCCAGCAGCTTTGTTCAAGGCGGGGTTTGGGAGCAGCAGGTCTGCAACGTCAGGGCCTGGGAGCCCAGGGGGATGCAGCTCCTGGGTGGGCCGGTCCTGCAGCTGCCAGACAGAGGAAGTGATTCTGCTCAGAACCAGAAATTGGTGGACGGGTGAGGGTGTTCAAGGCAGTTCGCACTGCCCCTGGGAAGGCTGTGAATGAGGCTGCAGGTGGGGAGGGGGTGAGTTCCAGGCTGTTAATGTTAACTGACGGGTCTCTTGGCTGCAATTCTGGCTTTGGGGCCTTAAGCCAAGCACATATTATTAGCCTGGGTGTTGGGGCTGCCTCTGAGGGTGGGGTGTAGAGGACCTAGACTCCCAATTCCGGGAGAACTGAGTTAGCTGCAGAAACACGGAATTGATAATCTTGAGTTCCAGGGCCTCGTCTTATCTCCAGGGTCTAGTTTGGGCAGCATGAAATTAGGTCAGAATTGGGTTACTTTGTGACCGTAGGAAAGTCATGGGAAAATGATGCCTTCTTGTTTTCCCCTTTTCTGTTCCACATTCTCCAAGAAAGAGTAAAACTGAAAGGAAGCTGTCAGCCACCACCCAGTGCAGTCCACCACCCAGTGCAGTGCACCCAACTTTTCCTCCTGGTTACCCTCCACCACACAGACCTCTATTCTTTGAGTGCTGACTGCTGTACTCTCTGCACCCCACTCCCTGCCAAAGATGAGGTGTTATAGGTTTTCTAGGTTTGTCTCCCCAACAGATCGATAAAGTCAGACTGTGTCACATGTACTTGAGGTCCATTAGGATACAGTGGGAAGAACAGCATTTAGGCGGAAACCCTGACTCCGGGCTTGCCAGTTATGTGACCTTGAGCAAAATGTTAACCTCTATAAGGCTTGGTTTGTTATTCAGTAAAAGGGGACACATGGCAGAACAGAAGTGCTTTTGTAAGGCAAGTTCCTTTTCTGCGGGAACATACCCATGTCCCGCGGCGACTGTATGTCCGTTTGCTTATCTCCATCATCTGCCTGATACCCGCTGCCTTCAGCCCTTCAGCCACACCCCAGCCAGGTGACACCCTTCCTCACCCTGCACAATGAATGACCCTTACTCGCCGGTCCCAGAGAACTAGGGGTGGTGAGCTCCCACTCGCAGGTCTTGCCCTCACAATCTCCCACGGATGCAGCCAATGGGCAGAATAGCTTGGGAAGGCTCTTTGCCCAAGCTGCTCTAGCAGAGCGAAACCCTCATGGCATTACCTGCACCCGGGCCTTGGAGCCCCAGCCCTCTCTGCCCTTTCTGCCTCTGGGAGGTGCCATGTGGAGAGGAGATGAGTGTGAATGTGCGTGTGTGTGTCCGAGATGTGGGTGCTGGACCAAAAGAGGAAAGCTTTGCTAAAAGGGAGTGGGACTCGGGGCAGGTATACACCTTTCTCTTCCCCCTTTTTCACTCCCACACTCCCTCAGCACCCTCTGCCTGTGGTCTTTGGCCAGGCCTTGATGCAGCTGGCCATCTGGTGTGTTGGGTGAGTCCTCTGGCCCTCTGGCTCCCGGAGCCCTCCTGCCTGCGAAATAAACTGGATTCTTTTTTTTTTAAAGACTTTATTGGGGAATTGGCAGAGGGGAACAGCATTGGGGAATTGGGGAAGGGGAACAGACAAGTTGCTGTCTTTTTGTTCTTCAGTTTAGTTGCGGAGGATGTTGCTTCACTGTTGGTATCGTCATTGCGCTCTTCCCGGATGAGGCAGATCGGTCGCTGGCCTCTGGATGTCGCTCACCGCGGCTATTGGCAGCTCACGCTTGGCTGCGAGCTGCTCACGCTGGCTGCGGGCCACTCACTGTAGCCTATGGCAGCCCACTGCAGCAGGGGCTGCAGCCCACACCATCACCGGGACTCGCAGCCCAGCTCCAGGTGGAGCTGTTGTTAGCTGTAGAGGGCAGTGTCACTGGCCCTCATGTGGGATCCGAACCGGGGCCGCTGGCATCCCAAAACCAGCGCTTAACCAATGCGCCACTCGGCCGGCCCTAAACTGGATTCTTTAGGACCAGACCCACCCTAGGTGTGGGCAGCTTTGCAAGAACACAGTCCTGCCCTCAATTTAAGGAACGGGTGGAAAGAAATGTGTCTACCCTGAGTTTTTTCCCCAGGGGTTATGTTTGGGGGACAAGTCCAGGAATTTATCAAATTCCCCCAAAGAAGCCTCCTATTGCTGTGTTTTTTTTTTAAACCTTCCAAGGTCAGGGCAGTTATCACCCTGATTCCCCCTCTCTCTCCTTCCAGCAGCCTCTCCCAGAACTACACCCAGAAGGCTAAGGTGGAGGTGGGAGCATGGTAAGGGATAAGCTGTCACCCTAGAGGAGGGGCTTGTCCACTCTGAGTGGGGGGCTTTAGTCTGGAACACACTCAGGGTTCTTCAGGCCATTCAGCCCTGACCAGCTGGAGCCCCATTTTCCCTCTGGAAGCCAGGGGGACGTGAGACATGCATTTCCATTTTCCCTGGGAATGGGGAACCTGTGGGAGGTGTGGGAGGGACTCAGGGACCTCAGCCGGGACCGCTTCTCTGGGTCCTCCCAACATAGCAGGCAGAGGCGGGTATGACGGAGGCAGGCTGAGTGGCTCTGGGGTCCAAGGTTCAAGAAGTACATGTTCTAACCCCCAGATGGCCCCAGCCTGAGCCCTCAGTCGGCTGGGGCTAGTTCCTGTCAGCCCTCTCAGCTGTGCTCCGGCATGGGCTGCTCACAGAACTGCATTGTTCCCTGGGAGCCTCTTGAGCATTTAACTTGTCTCATCCTGCTGGTACATTTGTTGGCTGTGATTCCCACTGAAGACATCTTCAAGGGGGCAGGCAGGGCGCCAGGCTTGTGGGCAGGACCTGGAATGCTCCACCAGGCAGGGAGTACAGAAGGAGCAGGGGCTCATCAGCTTGCCATGTGACTGATGTGACCGTTGGGGCTGTTTGCCAAGGTCAGCAGCAAGTGTGCTGGGGAAGTTCTGATACCACTTCTGGCCCTGGGAAGGAGGCTGGGACCAGACTCTGTCACCTGAGTGTCTGGGACTGGCTTTGGCTCCCCAGGAACAAGCTGTGTGATTATGGGCAAGTTACTGGACTTCTTTGAGCTCTTAGTTTTCTCATCTGCAAAATGTGGGTAATGACATCACTTGCCTCAGAGTGATGTTGGGAAGACTAAACAAAATAATTCATGGAAAGCGTTTAGCACAGGGCCTGGCACCTTCTAGAGGGCTTACCCCACCAGTGTTGTCCTTGTTATGTCCTCTCCCTATGCAGCTTTAAATGTTCTCCCTTCCTTTCTCAGTTCTCCAAGTCCTTCAGCTCAAGCCACACCTCCTCCAGAAGCCCTCCCTGTTTGTTCTGATTGTACCCACACTCCTGTAGTACTCTCAGGTGATAACCACAGCTAGACACTTGACCACGTGCTGTTAGGGATTTGGCTCTAATGGTTTATAGAGGCTACCATCCTGGGGCATAGGATTTGCATGTTTTGCTTCTATTGTGTCCGTCACAGAATGAACTGTACTAAGCATGCTGACGTGAGTGCTTACCTATTGACTAACGTGCCCACCCTGGGTCCTGCCCCAGGGCAATTAGAAGGCCCGTGATTTATTGTGGTTTCATCTATGCTCTGTGAAGGTTCAAGGGTTCCAAAGAGGTGCTTTGGTTGCAGCCACACCCCACCAGCTGGTGAGCTCCATCATTGTGACTTACCTACATTTTGCTCATTTGTGCCCTCTCCCCCTGACTTCAGGGCCTGAATCCCCTTCCCAGCTACAGTTTCTGTGGCAAGGCTTGGCAGTCTCTGGGGCTCTGTGGGTAGGTTTTTCTGCTTCAAACTTATTCTTACTATCTATTGTCCGCAAGCCACAGAGAGAGGGCTCCCCCTAAGAATTCAGCTTTGTTGCTTCTTAGAGGTCCAGCCCTCAAAGGCCCAACATCTCAGTGCAGGCTGTGATCAGCAGCCAAGCCATGTGCAATCTGTGTCACATTGTGGTGTTGCAACCCTGGTCGTGCTGTGGTGCAGAATACTAGCTGTCAGCCATCAGAGACAGCATGATGGTGGGGCACTTGGCAGCAAGCTGGACTTCGTTTCCCAGCCCCCCTTACAATGAGGTGTGGTCATGTGATTGAATCCTTACCAGTGGACTGTAGAGTGAGGTGAGCCACTTCCAAGTCTGGGCCATAAGGTGTTAGACATGTCTCCTCCTGCCATGCTGGTGACCCAGCTTCCATGTATGATGACAATGAGCTGGCAAACGGGAAAGCAACAGATGGAAGGGACCTGAGCCCATGAATGACTTCATGAAGCCAGGAGTTCAACCAGCTTGACAGCTTACCTTGAGACTATTGTATGAGAGAGAAAAAAGCACCTATATTCTGCAAGCCACTGTATCGGGGTTCTCTCCACTGTCCTGGAGTTTAGTCTTGAGCCCACATGGGACCCGAGTGTGATGAGAACACAGCTCCTTCAGTTTCTACTTGTAATCCTGCACCTCGTCCCCCTCTAGGGCTGGACTAAACCCCAGGGCTCGGCTCGGGAAAGAGGCCACAGAGGCCCATTTCCTGGGTTTTCCTTCTCTGTCCCAGTGACTTCACCACAGGGACTCTTCCGGTAGAGGTCTGGAGGGCCTCTGATCCAGCAGGTCATCAGACACGCCCAGACTCTGGATCCCAGTTTAAGGTCAGCTGAACAGCCAGCCCTGTGTGTCTCTAACAGAAGAATCTTCATAACTGATGTCCCTAGTTAAGGTGAGCTTCCTGGATGAGGGCTCAGCCCTCCTGCTTGGTTCAGAGTGAGAATAGCAAGTGGGTGATGGATGAAGCTGTGCTACTAAATGAGGTGAAGAAAAAAACGGTGCTTTAATTGTTCCTTGTATTTGTAGAGCACCTACAGTTTATAGAGTATTTTTACATGCATTATCTCATCTAATTGTTGGCTACAACCCTGTGACGTGGATAGGCGCTGTTCACCCCCATTTGATATATAGGAAACTGAGGATCAGTTACCCAGCCTAGGAATGTGACAAAAAGAGGGAATTCTGGGCTTGGAGTATAGCAGTGAGGGGGCTACTTTCCTTGCTGGGCAGGGAGTCATCAAGGAAGAAGGACTCTTTGGACCTTAGAACAGGGAAATGGTGAGGAGTCTATGTGATGCAGTATTTTTCAGCCCTGTGAGTCAGCAACATCTGGAGTGTCAACAGGTCTGCCTGGGCAAGTGAACTCAGGGAACAGAGCAAGAAGGGAAGTTGGGCCAGAAGCGTGAGGGAAGGGTTACCTGTTCATTTGCTCACTCAGCCAGACTCCGCCAAGTCAAATGAACCAAGACCCTGTGAGAGGAACTGAGAGGGTCCTAAATAGGTAGGATTATTCCCTGATGCTTTAATTCTCTTTATTTCCACATTTTGTTATGAACATTTTTAAATATATGGAGCAGTTGAAAGACTTCTACAGTGAGCACCAGATCCACCTAGATTCTACTATTCACATGTTCTGTGTGCTTTTATCACATGTCTCTCTGCTATCCATTCTTCTATTCATCCATCCACCCCTCTTTTGGATGCATTTTAAAGTAAGGTGTAGTCATCAGTATCATATAAGCCAATACTTCAGCATCGTATCATAAAGAGTTCAATATTTTCCACAGCTCTTTATTTCTTTTGACATCAATTTTACGTATGAAGAAATGCACGAATCACAAGTATATCATGTATAAGTTTAATGTCAAGTGTATCATGTCTACACTTGTGCAATTCATACATCCATCAAGACACAGAACACAGTGATGACTCCAGAAAGTTCCCTGATGCCCCTTCCCAATAAATCCCCATCCCACCCAACAAATATCTTCAATTTTTTCTGTCACAGAAGAGCATTGCCTGTTCTATAACTTCATTCATATAAATGAGATCACACAACGTATACTCTTGGGAAGGCTTCTTTCCCTCAGCATATGATTCTACATTCTTTGGGAAAGTCTGCTTTATATAAAGTCAAACTTTTTTTTTAACCACTCAAAAACATGTCTTCAAATCTAATCTTCATTCACCACAGGGAAGCTGTGTTTACAAGGGCATGATCACCATCTCAGCACACCCATTTTGTTTGTCCTTCACCAGTTAAAGGTAAATAGGGCTGGCCCCAGTGAGGTCTGTGAGGTGTGTAAGGTTTCTCAGCCCTGGCCTCCTCTTTTCTGCTATGAACTGCCCTTCTGGGGACCCCCTGTCCCCATTTGATATCTTATTCCCACTGCAGGCACTGAGGGCTCTGCCTTCTTCACATTCTCCCCGACCTCCCCAACCTAAACCAGAAGCATCTGATAACCAGTCATTTACACTTGATAACTGATAGTCTGGTTACACTGTAACTGGACCACCTTCCTCTGAGGTGCTGCCTCCACCTGGGACTGACCTGTGTCCGATTTTATCTCCAAATGGGGCCTGATAGGCTCCCAGCTCACTGACTTCCTCTGAGGCTCCCTAAGGACAGGGAGCCCTGTCCCCACAGGGGCTTGAAGACGGAAACTCCCAGTGCTCAGTGGGTGTGGTGTTTCTTTAAAAAGATATCATAGGTTTTTAGTTATTCTTAGAATCAGCACATAGATACTGCACAGCAGTCTTAAAACTCTGATGACATAAATGTAATGTTGTACTAACAGAAACGGGGAGAAGGGGTGGAATGTGTCTGGTGCCAGTTTCATGCCCTTCCCGGAGGAAAGGCCATAGCCATTATCTAGACTGACACATAAAAAATGATCATAATAAATAAAGTTTGAACACTTTTTTTTTTTTTGAGGGCAGTGTCACTGGCCCTCATATGTGAGACCCTAACCTGGGCTGTTGGCCTCCCAAGCCAGCGCTTAACCACTGCGCCACTCGGCCAGCCCAAGATTGAACACTTGTGAAAGACCCAAAGGCAGTTGCCAAAAGACCCAAAGTAAAAATTAGGAAAAGGGGGAGGGGAAATGGGGACGTTTCAGAAGTGTCATCGTAGAATTGTGTGGTTTCTCATAGTGCGTGTGGATGAGCCATCCCACGACACACTATGTTCAGGTTTATTTGTGATATGACCGCACTCCCACCGCCAACACCCTGCCAAATCACTGAGTAAAAGGTTCTAGGATATGTGCCATGTTTTCCCCTGGGCTTGGGGCTCTCTGACTGCCCCGCCTCCCCACCGCCCCACCCCAGGTTAAGCGGCACAGCATTTGGCAAAGGCATGTTAGGCCCCGGTGGGATATGGGAAATGGTATGCGGGGTCCAAAAGACCCAATAAACCATTCCAAGTCCATTCTGCTGGCCTGAAGGGAAATCCAAGTTGGTCCTTTTATCAGGACATTGGTTGTAGGATGGGTGCCAAGTGGGCTAGACTCCCTTCCTGTAACCCCTCCTTACATAGCTTCTGCACCTGGGGAGACTAAATCAACTGTGGGAAGTTTGCTTCTGGCCCAGCTAGTCCAGGTTCTTTCCTGACCAGCCCTTTCAGCATCAGGCGTTTCTCACAAACAGGCACATAACTGCCTGTGGTCAGCCTCCTCCCTCCAGGCCTTCCCTTCTCAGACCTGGGCTCTCTTCCCTCACATTTAGGTTTCCCAACTTGGCTGTACTTTAGACCTACCTGGAAGATTTAAAAAATAAATGTACAGATTCTTAGGTCTTGTCCCTAGGTATTCAGATTCACTATGTCTCAGTGGGTCTTGGTCATGAGTGTTTTATAAAAGCTCCTCAGGTAATCCAAATACCTAGCTAGGTAAGGGAAGTCCTGCCTTATCCCCAATCCTGCCTGCTTTCCCCTCTGGCTTCCCAAATAAGTCTTCTGTTTTCTGGCATAAATGATGTGGTTTTGACTGTAATAGGTGTTTTTTTACACCATCGCTTTAAATCAATCATTCTCTAAAAAGTTCCTCTGTCCCCTGTGCTGTTTCCACCCTGATGCTGAAATCCATCACCTTTGTCATCAGTGGTGTCATTGTATACGACATGTCTCCTGGAGCTGCTCCTTACCTATTAAGGCTCCAGACCGTTCTGGCCAAAAGGGAAGTGGTCAAACTGGGGTCTGGTCCCTTAGAGACTCTAGTCTCAGCCCCAAACCAAGCCCTTCCTCTGAACAGTTGGCTTCTCCCATTCTTTTATTCTTTTGAGACTCTGCTCAGACCCCAAAGAGAGAAGAGGTGTATTGGTAACGCACACTGTGGATGAAAAAGGCGTTCTATGGACAGTAACCTCACAGGGTGATCTGATCATAAATTCCTAACTGGGCAGGTCATGGTGGGGAGTCATACCTTAGGCGTGTAACTTCTTTAGTGAAAGGTTTTTAAGAAAGCCCTGCCCATTTTTTTGTGTCTCTAGGTTAACATACCTTTGAAACACCAGAAATAATACTCTTGAAGGCATAACCACTCTCAAGACAGCACATAATCTTAACTATCCTGTAATCCAATCCCCACTTTGCTTTCTCTCACCTTCATGTAATCTTCCTTATGTTCCTCCTTAATTTCAAATGCATAAAAGAAACTACAAAGCTATCATTCTCTGAGGTATTGGAGATCTTGCTTCCCAGTAATTGCCGTTGGTTTTGACTCAAGCTTTTATAAAAATTCTCTACAGGTTTGGACATTTCTTACATTGAACAACACAAACCAGTACCCCGACCTGTCCCCAGGCACCCCATCCCCTTTCTGAGCAGTTTAAGCAGTGGAAATGGCAAATACCACCTTGCCCTGTGATCTCCACAGAGGAAAATATGCACCGACAACCTGTATTAAGTTGTTGGGATCTGACCCTCCTAACCTTTCTGGGGCATTCCTAGTAGGAGAAACAAAAGAAAGAAGGAAAGCAAGCAAGCAAGCAAGAAAGAAAGAGAAAGAAGGAAGGAAGGAAGGAAGGAAGGAAGGAAGGAAGGAAGGAAGGAAGGAAGGAAGGAGAGAGAGAAAAAAAAAGAAACACAGGCAAAAGAAAGAAAGGAAGAAGAAAGAAAGCTACAGGAAGGTGAGCAGTGCCTAACCCTCAAATAAAATTCCAGACACTAGGGAAGGAAGGTTATTCTGGATTAGAAACATTGTTGGTGCCCCTCAAACTGCAGTCACTGCCTACAGGTGCTACTGAATGATGAACAAACTGTGACTGTGTGTGTGTGTGTGTGTGTGTGTGTGTGTGTGTGTGTGTGTGTGAATGATACACCTGAGTTACATCTTGCAAGTTACTTCCTCCTTCTCTGGCAAAGGACAAATAGAGAAAGATCCTACAGATACTGAGAGTGTTAAAAAAATTGACTCTATAGAAGCCTCCTTTGAAAGGTCAATAAGATCAGAAAATTTTTTTTGCAAATGACCTTGTTCAAAGAGCTTCAGGTATTTTATCCTTCCCCGGTGTAGCCTAGGTCCAGCCTGGGGAGTGAGGTGGTGGAACAGACAGGGACCAAGTGTCACACACTGAGTAGGAGCCTGGAACCCCCTGATGCTGCCAATGGATTTACCTGTTGGCCTCACCTTTGCGTGGCCCCCAGCCTGAAGGAAAGTGGGAGTGTTACTGGGGTGCACCAAAGCCCTAGGGATCTGCCCACTCCCTGCAGCTCTAGCTGGACTACATCAGCCAGTGCTGATGGACATTCCCCTGGGCTGCCTTGCGGCTGCCCAGGCAAGAACTTGCCCAATTAATGAGCACTCCAGCCACTGCCTGGGGGTAGAGTCAGACCCGGGGATTTTCCACAGCTCCCTGGATTTTCTTCTCTACTGCTAGCAGTCCCCCCTCCAATTTTGTGCTCCCCACACACCATGCTTCTTAAAGTTCCATCATACACAGAATACAGTAAAACCTTGGATTGCAAGTAACTTGGTTTGCAAGTGTTCCACAAGATGAGCAAACATTTCTAATACATTTTAATGCGGTAAACAAGTGATGTCTTGCAATACAAGTAGTTTGTTTCCGGGATGAATTATGCTCGCAAACCAAGGTATTACTGTATTCTTTTTTTGTGTGTGTATTAGTTATTTTTTCTGATTATGAAAGTATTTCTTGCTCCTTGTAAAAATTTCAAACAAAAGAGTAATGAGCAAATAAGAAAGCAAAAGCCTCCATAGTCAAATTTTCCTGAGATAGCTAGCCACAGCAGTTGAGCATACACCCTTCTAGATCTTTCTCTAAGTATGCACAAACAACTTATACCCGCAGTGCTGTTTGTTTCCCTGTACCTTTGCTCATGCTTTCTCCTCCTGCTTCCTGGAATGCCCTTTCTTTTCTTTTACTGGGCTTACCTCTACACACTCCTCTGGACTCAACCCATTTTCTTCCTCTGTCATCCTCCAGCCTGGACTAGGTGCCCCTCTCTGGACTCTCTGGACTACTTGAGGCCCTGCACAATGAATGATCAATTCTTTGTAGATACTTTTATGTCTGTCTCCCCCACTAGAGTATAGGTTAATGGCCAAGAGATGAGGGCTAGAGTGGACCCCAATCTCACTAGGAGTCTCATCCCCTCTGCTTCTGCTGGACTGCGCTATTCACATTAGCATCCTCAGTACCTAGCACACTGCCTGGCACGTGGTTTGCACTTAGTAGGTGTTTGTTGAGTGAACAAGTGAGTGAATGAGTAAGTTCTGGGTCACAGCAGCTGTCTCCACCATGGGACTTTTGTATGCAGAGCTACAGAGCGAGGCAACCACCCAAGAACATATCTTCTTTTTGCCTGGTCCCAAGAACTGCCACTAATTTACAGTAGTTGTGTAACCTTGGGGACAATCCCCTCAGGATGATGTAAAGGTGAGAATTTGTGAACTGAGGTTCCCTCCACCTCCCACTCTCGCTCCCACTTAGGAGGCAAAGGGCCCTTTTCCCTCAAGCCCAGTGAAACACAAAGAGCTCATGTCTCTAATAGAGCTTGTCATGATTGGCTCCCCAGAGACAGAGTCCCAGATATGCCACCTATGTGATGTTAGACAGGTGCTAGAAACCCTCGGAGCCCCCTTCCCCAACAGTAAAAATTAGAACACTACAAATAATACCTACCTCACAGGTTAGAGATGACTCAATGAAATTTGACTTTTAGAATGCTTTGTAAATTTAAACAAGCAAACAAGCAAGCAAGCAAACAAACAAACAAACAGTGGTGTTCAGAGTAAGGATTAAGGTGCTAGGAAATCTGGACTTTAGCTCTGCCTCTTGCCCTGGAGGTGACTAGGCAGGTCACTTCCTGTTTCCTCATCTGTAAACGGGAAGTGGGAAAGGGGTGTGGGACCAAATGGTCTGTAAGGCCCCTTCCAGTTCTGACGCTTTATGCATATATTAAAAGTAAAATGTACTACAACAAACAAATAAACAACCCTAGTTTTTCATGCTCTACTTGACTGTGAACACACAGGTCTTGGTCCGTGACCAGCACTACCAGGGAAAGTCTCTTTCACCAAAGCCCCTGAGCAGGACAGGTGAACACTGAGACTGTCAAGCCACCAACTGGAATTCCCCCTGACCCTGAATTTCTGTGCTGGGACACTATGACATCACCTGATGCTGCAAGCCTCAGCAACCTTCTGTCCCCAGGGATGGATGGATTTGGTGATGGTTTGTGTGATGTGCCTTTTGAGGTTGGGATCAAACAGGCAAGTCCCAGAATTTGCTCTTGGGCAGTATGGGGTTAGGTGGGGAGACAAGACTGACAGGCAACCCTGATTTTGGGAGCGATGGAAGAACTCAGTGTGGGCTGGAGTCTGCAGGCTTGGGGAGATGCTTAGGATTTGAGTATGGAGAGGAAGGATGTATGAGTGGGTGCAGAGGGTGGGGTGCCGGAGGATGGGTGACAAAACTAGGCAGCTGAGGCTGAGCAGGCCATGTCTACTCAACGGAGCATGCATTGGGTTGATCAAGTACTCCCTTCCAGAGAGTACCAGACACCAGCCAAAAGGAGGACATCTTTATTTGGAGGATACTTTCTTGAGCACCAAAGAGGCTGAATAGATGTCGGTTTTTATTGTTTCTCTGGGAAGGAATATAGAAAACATTCAAAGTGAGGGTTTCATACTAGGCGCCTCTGCGTGTTGATCTTATCTGACTCTCATGTGTACTTTAAGAGATGGGGATTGTTAGCCCCACTTTATAGATACAGAAACCAGGGCTCAGAAATGTCAGTAGCCTGCCCCAGCTCACACTGCAAGTTAGCAGCAGAGCCAGAATTCCCAGAATTCCCTGCCGACTCCAAGTCCAGAACAGGCTGCCCACAAGTCCCTCTCTGAGGTGGGGTCAGTGGGCAGCAATCTGAACAGAACCTGATTGAGTCCAGGGTTCAGGACTGAAGGACTGAGGTGCGGTCCCAAAGCTGGATGGGGTGAAGGGCACTGTGGGCATGTTTGCCACTCACCTTTAACCTGAGGGACATTCAGAATCCTTGAGCTGGGCTGTCAGTTTCAGAGGCTGGAATGACTCCTCAGAGACTAGAAGAAAAACTGGGAAGCCTTATAGGTTTCTGAGGGGCTACTCACTTCGGGTAGAGGTGGACAAATGTCCTGCCCTGGCCCCTCATCCAGCAATCAGACTTCATCACCAACCAGAGAGGTAGTCCCTGCCCGTTTGGTGCTCTGGGACCGAGTGAAATGTCTTTTCCTACAGAAGTGGCTTGGCTGGGCAGTGTAATTTCTTCTTTCTGGGATTTTCCTGCCCCTGCTTCCACTGGCTTCCTGCTGCTCTGGGGGTTGGTGGGAGAGGTTTTACTTTTTGCCAGATCCAAGGTCCTGGTTCTATCCTACCCCAACTCTCCACCTGCCTCCTGCCTGACAGGTCTCTGCCTCCTCACAGGAGCTGTCCACTTCTCATTGAACTCTTTGTTCTCCTGGGGTGATGTTCTATGAGGAGTGTTCCCGGACCATCAGCATCCATGTGGCATGTTAAGGATAAGCTGATTGGAACTCACCCCTGATTTTTTGAATCAGAATTTTTGAGGATTGGGTTTGGGAATCTGTGTTCTAACAGGATCATTTGAGGAGTTCTTAGGAACAGTAAAGATCAAGAGCCACCAAGTGAGGTCATCACACCATTCCTGCCGGGGAGGGACTAGTCTGCCAGGATGCCAGGAAGAAGTCTGGGTTGGTGGTGGTAAGATAAGACCGGTTGAATGAGCCGAGTTTCAGAAACCCAGGCAGGAAGGCAGGCCTTTGAAGCGGGAAACTGCACTCTCACCTCCTGGAGGTCCCCACCCCCATGCCACCCTCATGCCACCCCCACCTCAGGCTTCTTCACACAAGAGTTCCCTCCCTTGGCAGAGTCAGCCAGGAATGCTCAGGTTCAAGTTTAAGAAGGAAATTTGAGGAAGGGCTTGGAGGTGGGCCAAGAGGAGGGCCAAGGAAGTGATGAAAGATATTTTTAGGATTACTTATTCCAGAAAAGGCTGAGGAGGCACTTTATCACCACCCAAGAGCTTGGAGAGGCTTATTTATTAGACTGTTGACCCAATAATCATAGGTTAGACGACAGCTGAAAGGACTGAGGTGAGATGAGAGGAAGGGACGTGTGAAGTACTGACACGGGTCCAGGAAGAAGGCTGTGGAAACTTCTATGCTGGTGTTTTGAGAACAGTTTATTCAGTTGTTCTTCAGATATGTTGTAGTGTCTGTTGTGTGCCTGGCACTTGCTCAGTATAGGTAAGAGAACCATGAACAGGGAGGCATGGTCCTTGCCCTTTGGAGCTGAAGGTCAGGTGGAAAGTCCCTTCTGCCTGGAAAGCCTTTCTCCTTGTGGAGCAATCCTGTCCAGGGCAGACACCTGGGTGGTGGTGGCAGAGGTGTGGTTTTTGCCCAAACAGCCTGGCCTGGTTGGCTCCCTGAAGTGGAAGAGTGCCTGCGATCCTGGGTAGGGGTGCTCGGAAGGCTGAAATGCCCTTCGTGGAGTCTCTCTCCTCCTGTGGAGATACCTGGGAGACACCTCCCTTGCACCAGTGACCTGTATTTCTCCTGCAGGGAAATATCTAGAATAAACTGGTGGCCAGCTTTCAAGCATGTTACCTCATTTCTATAGGAGCCTCCTTCCATATGACTAAAAGGCCTGTTGGCAAGCTGTGGCACCCAGGCTGGCCCCGACCTCTGTCCTGCTGGGGAAAGCTCCTGTCTCAGGACCAGTGTCCCCTGCCCGGTTTGCCAGGCCTGCGAGGTACCCTCCCCGAGGGCTCTGCTCTCCACCACTGGACATCTGGGCCTCTCAGACACCCCCATTCAGTGCTGGGCTCCTCAGTTTGGTTCAGGTTTCTCTAAGTAGCTGGGAAAGATCAGCTACTTGCCATCCATCTCTCAATACATCAGCCATTCCACTATTTATTTATTTATTTATTTATTTATTTATTTATTTATTTTTGAGGGCAGTGTCACTGGCCCTCAGCGCTCAACCACCGTGCCACTCGGCCGGCCCCACTATTTATTTTTTGAGGGTTTCTATAGCCCACCACTGGCATGGGGGTAAGAGGAACACAGGAGATACCTCTGTCACTGCTTGATAGGGTGGCCTGGACTTGTATACGTGAAGTAATGAGAGAATAAGTCAAGTCGAAAGCCACAAGGAAATGGGAGTAGAGACGGGGCAGTCTAGGTCTGTGTCTATCTCCTGCTCTTGAGTCGCTGGTAACCCGTGGTAAGTTCCAGAACCTCTTTGGGTTCTCCCTCCGTAAAATGGGAGGATGATCTCTGTGCTGCCCTGAAACAAGGTGAGGGTAAGTGCAGACACAGACTGGACCCATGACTGTGCCTATGAGGGAATGTTACATGCTGGGAGCAGTGCTAAATATTTCATATAGTTATCTCTTTTAAGCTTCTTAACAACCCTGTGAGGTGGCACTATTCTTGTTTCTGTTTTATAGAAGGGGAAACTGAGGCAACCAGAAATGATTAACTTGCCTGCTAAATGGCTGGATTCAGCCCTGACCCCTCTTATTACAGTAACCTCCTTATTACAGTAACCGGGAGAGTGAAAGGGCCTGTGACTCTCAGGCCTGGGGTTGCCTCCTGAAGTTTCTGTCCCAGAGATGCCTACCCCCGCTCAGACCTGCAAGCCGGACCCCCATGTCCTCTCCACCCAGCATTGTTACAGGGTGGCAGCTGGGTGACTGCTGGAGCCTCTCCACCTGCCTGAAGAACTCTCCTATGTCTGTCCTCTCGTGAGGTGGTCCTGTCACCCTGAGCCAGGGACCTTCACATGCCCCGTGTAATAGCTCATGCATCAACTCGTTTGCCATTTTCAGAGCATTCTCTCCTTCTGTCCTCCCACTATTATTCTTCCTATTTGCCAGATGAGGGGACCGAGGCTTGGGAGGGATCAGCATCCTGTGGTTAGTGGACCTTCAGCCCAGCACTCTTCACTATGCTAAAGGTCTCTATAGAAAACCATGAGAGATTCTGGGTCCTTTCCTGCCCCGGCGCCTTCATGAATCAATACCACTTTAGTCAGGACTCTGAGGTCTCAAGGACCAGGCACAGCTCACTCTTGCTGAATTCATTCAATCATTCGTTTATTCAACCATATTTATCTGCCATGCTCTAGGAGTTGGGCCAAGTGTGGGTGTCATGATGAATTGCCCCAGGGAGTTTAGAGGCTGAGGTGTCAATGGCACAAGGGAAGCAGATGGTGAGCAGGCAGTTATAATACCAGGTGTGAGTACCAAGGAGGCACACCTAAGTTTGGGAGGTTTTCTGGAGGAGGTGATGAGGCAAAGTCTAAGCTGAGACCAGAGTAGCCTTTGAAAATTAGTGGGAGGGAGGAATGTTCCAGGCAGAGGCAAGAGCATCTGGAAAGCCTGCTGGCCAAGGAGGGCATGGTGCACCTGCTGCCATGTCCTCCACCCTAGGCTCCCTCGTTACATCCCTCCATTTCCCACTACCAGGTTGCCCAGCTTTCTACTTCCCCTTTGATGGACAAGCCTGGGTGTGGGCCCCAATGTATCCACCTGCCTACTGCCTTGGCACAGAACTGCCTGGGGTAAAGGTGGATTATTTCCCTCCGGGGGTAACTGGAGAAGATGTGACAGGTGAGGCAGCACGTACAGTAGCCGGGGACATCCTGGTACTGGCTCAGTCCTGGAGATCCACAGAAAGCCTTTGTCCCCAAGGCCTGTAATGGGTTTCAGAAGAGAGCTTCAATATTTGCTGCAAACAGAAGCACAAAGGATATGGAGGGCTATTGTGGACTCTCCAAAGAGGAGTTAATCCTCAGGCAAGCGGCTTTGGTCAGAAGAGGTTCAAGTGCTGGGCAGGCCACTGGGGGTGTTGTCATTTATGAGCAATTGTAGGAGATAATAGCACAGAGGGAGACAATCTCTACACAGGTGAAAGGATGTGGTGAGAGGCACTCCCCATGGTGGGGGAGGGTGAAGGGGACAGCACCTGTCCTGAAGCTCAGGACACAGCAGACACTGCCCGCACTCCCACCTATCTGGAGCTCTTTGCCCAGAATCTGCAGCTCTCTTCAGGTGGCCTGGACTGCCTTGTCAGCTGTCCTTTGCCCCCAGGGGGAGAAGGGTCACTTGAGTCTTGGGGTGTCAGCCAAGGCTCTCGGGCCTCTCTTTCTTCTGTTCTCCTCTCTCTAGATCTCTCTCTGGGCCTCTTATTGGTCCACTGCACATAGTCATTTCTTGGCCCCAGGGGAACCAAGGAAAGGGAACCAGGGTGTATTTGCAGATCATTAGCACAAAGAAAGGGAACCAGGGTGTATTTGCAGATCATTAGCACAAAGAGACCCTATTTGCATAAGTCTCTTTTCAGCTCCTCACTCCTCAAAACCTGTTCCATCATCTCTGAACATGGTACGCACATGTCCCATCCAGTCGCTAGAACAAGGGAAGTCTTGTCAGGTTGGTAAAGGGGTTTTCCCTAGGTCTCTTCCAGGGGTGGCTTGTGGTCAGAGAGGAAGAAAACAGCCAAGGATGAAATCTGCACTCCAGGAGTGAGAGAGATTGGAAAACTCCTCTTCAAGCTTTGCATGAACACAGGGGGCTCTGCCATGATCCCCTCACCCCCAGGCACCTCCATGGGTGCAAAACTGGAGTTGGAGGGCCGGCCGAGTGGCGCATTGGTTAAGAGCTGGTTTTGGGATGCCAGCGGCCCCGGTTCAGGTCCCACATATGAGGGCCAGTGACACTGCCCTTTACAGCTAACAACAGCTCCACCTGGAGCTGGGCTGTGCGAGCCCCGGTGACAGTGTAGGCTGCAGCCCCTGCTGCAGTGGGCTGCCATAGGCTACAGAGAGTGGCCGACAGCCAGCGTGAGTGGCTGGCAGCCAGCATGAGCTGCCAATAGCCGCGGTGACTGACCATCCAGAGGCCGGCAACTGATCTGCCTCATCCGGGAAGAGCGCAATGGTGATACCAACATGGGCCAGTAAAGCAACATCCTCTGCAACTAGACTGAAGAACAAAAAGACAGCAACTTGTCTGTTCCCCTTCCCCGATTCCCCAGTGCTGTTCCCCTCCCCCAATTCTCCAATAAAATCTTTAAAAAACAAACAAACAAGCAAAAAACTGGAGTTGGAAATGAAGAGGAAGAACTATGACTGTGCATTGATTTACATTACAATTTGCATAATTCTATGTCATTTGCATGGTTGGGATTACTCAGTTTTCCAGAAATTTTCAAATTCAGTCTTTTTGCTTTTTAAAAGTTCCTCTTTCTTGGCGTTTTCTTTCTTTTACTTCTTGTCAGCTTCCTAAGATGTGAATCTGCTTCCTCTCCAGGAAGGAGGAGAGGGCTGGGTTAGGAGGATGGTGAAGGGGATGAGGAGGAGAAGATGGGCAGTGCAGACATCCGAGGTCTCTGCCAGGATCCAGCAGTGCCATCTCCCTTTCCACCATCCTACTAGGACTCTAGGACACCCAAGGATCCCATGGTGTGTGGCATGCTCTCTTAAAGCAATTCATGGGAGTGGAGCAATGATGATGCTGGGTATGGGTGCCCATTCCTCATAGGGCAGCCAGAGCTATGTAATAAAAATCCAGATGGCTTAACTCCCAGGCCATGTCTGGCAGAAACTGAACTACACCTAGAAATCAAGAACTTGGCTCCTGGGGAGAAGGGGCTGGTCTTAAGAAGCATCCTTCAAACTGCTCATCAGATACCCTACTCCAGACAGCAGCAGATGGGTCCCCTCTCCCCCAGCGTTAGGAGCCATTTCTCTCACTGGAGTGGGAATAGAAGGAGGTAGAAATCTGATCCTTCTCATAGCAGAGCCCTGGCAATCTATTTAGTTATTTCCAGTTGCAGCCCATTAGTATTATACCAGGGGTGCCAAAAAAATATATACACATTTTAAGAGATATTTATCTATGTATTACTTTTTGAAGTTGAATTGAATTATGGCAGCAATGTGTAGTATGATGTTTGCTCAAAAAATGCTGTTAATCGAATGAATTCTAGTGTCACCATGTGACAGGTAGGACAGTCAAAGACAATGGCGGAAGCATGTTTGTCATTCGAGGAGTGCAAGACCATTTTGAAGTGGTATTTGAAATTCAAGAACATTGTGGAAGTACAATGACAATGGGGGCGTTAGTATGCAACAGAACCTCTAACACACCTAACAGTTGCATTCGTGATGAGTTTGAGATGCTTGGTACTGTGTGTAATGTGCACACGAGAAGATCTGGGAGGCCTCGCACAGCAACAAATTCTGCTTCTTCTGCGATGGTATTGGAACAGTTTACATGCTTACCACAGAAATCTACCAAACAATGTGTATGTAAGACAGGGGTTAGCAGAACAAGCAGATGATGCATTCTTAAAACAGCAAAAGGGAAAGTTTTCATCCCAAGAGTATTACATGCACTAAATGAAGATGACCCTGATCGAAGGGTACAGTATTGTAAGTGGTTCCAAAACATGGTATGATGAGGATGAGGAGTTTGTGGGGAAAATGGTTTGGTCTGATGGAGCACAGTTTAAATTGAATGGAACACTGAACCGACATAATTGTGTGTATTGGGCTCCAGAAAATCCACACGTTCATGTGGAAAAAGAAGTCAATTTACCAGGCCTCAACATCTGGTATGGACAGTCATAGGGGATTAATTGGACCATTCTTTTATGAAGGTACTGTTACTGGTCAAATGTACCTAGACGTGCTACATACATCCATTTTACCTGTAATTAGTATACTTTTTGGGAATGATCGATTTTACTTCCAACAAGATGGTGCCCCACCGCATATCCAACGAGATGTGAGAGCTTATCTCGATGAGATTTTCCAGGACAATGGATAGGACAAAGAGGTGTTGTTGAGTTTCCCCCATATTCTCCTGACTTAACACCCCTTGACTTCTACCTATGGGGGACCTTAATGCAGTGTACTGTAGAAAACCGGCTACACTGTTGGTACTTCGGGAAGAAATTGAAATGGCATGTGCAGTGCTACAAGTAGACACTTTGGTCAACGTTTCTCAAGCAGTAGTTGGCTGTAATCAGAGGTATCTGGATGCTGATGGTAACCCCTTGGGGCTCCTCTTGTAATTGTAGAACTCAAACGTGACTTCTGTTCATCTGTTGTTATCGGTATATGTTGATTATTATGATTTTAATACAGTTTTTTCCTTTCTTAAAATGTGTGTACATTTTTTTTGGCACCCTCTGTATATAAATGAGGCTTAACTCAGCTAAAGGGAAAATGAAGGGAAACTCCTACAAAAGTCACTTGCTGGCTGGATGACTTTTTCTACTCACCTTCCCTGCTCTTATCTTTTTTTTTTTTTTTGCTTTCTCTCATCTTCTAAACAAATTTTTAAAAAACGTTGTTATAATGATTATTATCAAACACCAATGCTATTTAAATAATTAAGGGCTAGCCGCGTGGCTTGTTGGTTAAGAGTTGGCTTTGGGGGCGTGAGCTCTGAGCAGCAGGGCCACCAGTTCGGATCCCACATGGGCCAGTGATGCTGCGTCCTCTACAGCTAAGATGGTGAACAACAGCTCGACCTGGAGCTGGGCTGCCGTGAGTTGCCGGCGATGGTGTAGGCTGCAGTGGGGCTTGCATTGGGCTGCCATAAGCTACCGTGAGTATCTTGCAGCCAGTGTGAGTGGCCAGTAGCTGCCGTGAGCTGCCGTGAGCCTCTATGAGTGCCCATCCAGTGGCTGACGACCGATCTACCTCAACCGGGAAGAGCGCAATGATCACAATACCAACATGGGCCAGTGCAGTGACGTCCTCCACAACTAGACTGAAGAACAAATGGACTGCAGTTTGTCTGTTCCCCTTCCCCAATTCCCCAATAAACAAGTAATAATCATAATAACTCTTCCAAAACATAAATGAGACCACACCACTCTTCCACCTGGAAACGTTGGATGGTTCCCCAGTGCTTCTTTCTGGAACCTCTAAGGGCATGCATGGTGTGGGTCCAGACTTCTTTTCTTACTTCTCCTCTTCATACTGTCCCCCTTTCTCAAGACTATTAGGCACACTGGTCACACTCTTGCTTGTAGAACATTCCTAGCTCACTTACCCCTCAGCTTCCCTGCCTTGTTGGCCATTCTTCCAAGGTCTTCTGAAGGCCACTTCTTTGCATCACTCAGGGTTCAGCTCTGCAGTGCCCCTCAGGCAGGCCTTCCTCCTCTCCTCACCACACAGGATTCCGAGCATATCAAATCCTGATTTATTTGTTAACTAATTGGTTCTGTCTCCGATATGGACAGAGACCTCACTTGCCTTATCTATCTCCATGTCTCAGGCACCTGATGAAGTACCTCACACATAGTAGGTGCTCTCAAAATAATTGTTGAATGAATGAACAAGAATGAATAATAACACCCAATGACCACTTGGGGTTGGTGACAGATCACGAATATTGGAGTCAGAGAGATGCAGGTTCCTATCCTGGTTCTGTCACTCACTAGTGAATGGCTATGGGCAACTTACTCAACTCTCTGAGCATTTGTTTCCCCTCTGGGAACAAGGACAATAATAACTTATATGTTGAAGATTAAATCAGTATTGTGTATGCATGTCTGGCAGTAGTATGCGCTCATTAAATAGAGGTGATGAATATGAATAATTATACCTTTGTTTCATATTTATGCTGCACGTGGCTCTGTTCCTGCCCTCAAAAATTCAGTTTATTGAGAGACACAGAGACCTGCACGGCCAACTATGAAACGATGGAGAACGTGCTAAATTAGAGATATGAACCAGAGGAACAAAGGGGCAGGAACAACAAATTTTACAATCCTGCACTGGAATAGCATTTCACAGAACTATGTATACCTCCATAGTTCATTTGATTGCCTCCTGGACCTTTAAAGCAAGCAAGGCAGGCCTCAATATCCCCATTTTACAATAAGAGAAAAGAGGCTCCAAGAGATGACACCATTGGCCCAAAGTTCCCCTCTATTCCCTTGCCCTGCTGTTTTGTCCCCCCAAATTCATATGTTGAATCCTAACCCCCAAGGTGATGGTATTAGGAAGTGGAGCCTTTGGGAGGTGATTAGGTCATGAGAATGGAGCCTTCATGAATAAGGTTAGTGCCCTTATGAAAGAGAGCCCAGAGAGCCCTCTCGCCCCTTCCACCTGTGAGGACACAGAAAGAAATCTGCAACCCAAAAAAGGGTCCTCACCAGAATCTGACCATGTTGGCACCCTGATCTTGGACTTGTGGCCTCCAGAACTGTGAGAACCATGTCTGTTGTTTATTAGCCACCCAGTGTTCTGTTACAACAGCCTGAATGGACTTAGATACCTGCCTTATTCTTCCTCCAACAGCATTTAGTCCTCTGGATACCTTATGTGACTATTTGTGCAGGTCCATTTCCCACATGAAAATGCACTTTCTGTGACCATCTGTTTTGTTCAGCGATCCATGCCCAGTTCCAAGAACAGCACCTGACACACAGTAAGCACTCATGTGCAGCATGTGGAATGAATGAATGGAGGATAGAAGAATGAATTAGTGAATGGCAGAACTAGGCTTCAAACCTCTCAAGCAGGAGGCAGAATAGCTGGTGCAGAGCCCACCTTCTGGAGTCTGACTGCCTGGGTTTGGATCTCGGCTTTGCCACATACTAGTGTGCAATTTGAGCAAGTTAGTTAATTGTGCCCCAGTTTCCCCATTTGGCTAATGGGGATGATAATGAAACACTAGTGCCTAAGACTGCTGTGAGGACTAAATGAGTTGACATTCATAAAGTGCTCAGAACAGTGCCTGGTACATAATAAGCCTCGATACCTATTTGGTAACTTAAAAACAACCAACCAACTAAAGTATCTTCACCCCAAATCCAGTATTCTTTCTCTGTGCTGTGTTATGTAGAGCTGTATAGCTTCCCTGTCATCAACATATTCACGGTTTTATTTACCTTTATATCATCCTTGTGAAGTAAGCAAGAAATAATTGTCACCATTTCACAGAAGAGAAAACTGAGGCTAGAAATGATACAGGCTCAAGAACACACAAAGATTTGATTAAAATGATCTGACTTCAAATATATGACTCTGTCCAGGATTCCACAGGTAATTCCGTTCCCAAATCTAGCCTGCAACAGGAAAAGGAAAAATCAGAGACTTGGCAGAGATTCTCAAAAGGCCTATAAATATAAGTCTGTCCTATTTTCAGAAAGCCACTTAATTTCCTCTAATCATGGGCTGCCATTGTATACAAAACAAATGTTACTGAGACTTTTAAGGTCAAGGGAAGCTCCTACAAATTCAAGAGCCACAGATCGGAGGCTGCAAATGTCTGGGGAGCTCCCTGCCGACCAAAGGCCTCTGCTGACAAAGAGCAGCTGTCTTCAAGAGCAGCTGTCGTGGGCCCAGAACTGTGCCAGGCGCTGTGGGCAGAGAGGACGCTATGAGCTCCTCTTCAGGGATCTTCTGTTCCGTTTGGAGAGTGGAGGCAGAATCCTCCTGGAAATAGCTTGCTGGCTACCTGCTTCCAGGCACTCAGGTAGGTTTGAGAACTATATTTTAGGGCCGGCCGAGTGGCTCAATTGGTTAAGAGCTTGCTCAAGAGTGCGAGCTGCAGTTTGATGCCCAGCCCAAGATGAGCTGCCACTGAGCTGCCAACAGGTGGCAGGATGGCTCAGCTAAAAAAACAAACAAACAAAAAAACCTCCCAAAACTGTATTTTACATTTTAAGTGACTGCAATACTAACCAGATAATGATTTGAGTCCCAGAGCTCGTTTGAGGGAGGTGTGGAGGCAGGAAAAGGATATATGAGTCTTTCATTTGCTCACTCACTCGTTCATTCATTTAGTTCTCACTTATTGCTCCCTCAGCCTGCAATGGAGACCCCAGTCCTATTCCTTTTCACAAATAGATTTAAAACACCCCTGAAACTGTTCCTGACCCAATTTATTGAGCACCTACTATACAAGGTAGGCATGATACGGACGTAACTAGAAGCCTTCAAGATAAGCATTATGATCTCCACTGTTTAGGTGAGACAGTGGAAGCTCTGAGAGGTCAGGTGACACATCCAAGGTCATGGAAAAGAAAGTCAGGATTCAAACCCAGTCCGGTCTGACTCCAAAGCTCAGGCTGTGGTTGAGATTTTTAAAATTTGAATATTTGAATCATAAAAAGAATATGTGTAAAATACACCTAAGTTGCAAAGTGCAATAATGAAATAAACGTCTGTGGCTCACAACTCAGCTAAAAGAATAGGACATTCTCAGGGTCATCCAGCCACCTGGGTGTCTGGTCCCTATTACATCTCTCCCAACCCAGCCCACTGTCAGCCAGGGTAAACATTCTCTAAATTTTGTGTTCACCTTTACCTAGTTTGTATGTTATTGTTGTTTAACCACCTGCATTTGTGATAAAATGTGTGAAGGTGAAGATAAAACTGCTTTGTTTTCGGGCCGGCCGAGTGGTGCGGTGGTTAAGCGCTGGCTTGGGAAGCCAGCGGCCCCGGTTCGGGTCCCACATGGGAGGGCCAGTCAAACTCCCCAAAAAAAAAAAAAAAAAAAAAATTAAAAAAAAAAAAAAAAAAAAAACTGCTTTGTTTTCTTGCTTTTGAACTTTACATAAATAGTACAGTATGATTCCTGTGGCTTGCTACCTTCCATAAGCTTCTGAGATTCACCCAGCTGATGTATGTAGCTTTAGTTTATTTATTTCCACTTCTGTAAAATTCCATTGTTTCAGTATACCACATTTTATTATCCAATTTCCTTTGGAAGGACATCTAGGTCATTTCGTTTCTTTCATTTTTTTTTTTTTTTTTTTTTTCTGTTACAAACAATGCTACTAAGAAAAATCTTGATCATGCATTCTGGTGCACACCAGCGAGGGTTGCGTATGTGCAGGGATGGAACTGCAGGGTCATAGGGCCTGTATGGTGGTGCCTTTCACTCAGTAACCAAAAAGTAGCTGTGCCAGTTTACCTCGAAGCCCATGAGTTGGAGGAGGACCTTTTCAGGCTAAGTGTTGGGCTTAGGAAAGGGCTCAGCAGAGTCGTGACTCATTGGTTAGCACTGTAAATAACCTTGGAAAATACGTACCCCTGAGTGTAGTGATTTACATGGTAATTCGCAGAGCAGTGCACACACTTGATAGTTTATCTCCAGACCTGAGCCTCTGAGGCTGGAAACACTTACTCAGTTATTGACTGATATCCCAGGTCACAGGATCCTCCTCTAGGACACAGGAGAACAAAGAAAACTTGAGGTGATCTTGCCCCAGCTGGGAGACTTGGCATCTTGGCCAAAGCACGTGGGCATGGGGAATTTCTTAGGCATGCGCCCTCTTGCAACAGAGTCCAAATTTGTCAGCCTTGGATTCAAGGCTATGGAGTGTAACTGACTGGAGGCAGGTAGGTCCTAATTGGAATTCCACCTCTCTCCTTGCTTGTTCTTCCACCTTCTTTTTCTTCCACCAATATTCATTCTCCTTCTTTAAAATTTTTGAGTTTGTAATGCATTCAAAGAGCTCAAAATTCAAAGTGTAAAATTATATAAGGAAAAGTCTTGCTCCCACTCCCAACACCCGTTTGCCCAGTCCCTACTGTGAAAGGTAACCACTTTCATTCATTTCTTATGCATCTTTCTAGAGTCTTTATGTATAGCAGCAATGAATGTGAAGTCTTCTTTAAACCTCCTATTATAGAAAAGGTAGCCTGTTATACACAGTGTTCTACCATTGCCTTTTCATGCAACAATGCCTCTCAGATAGCTACTCCACGTCATTACATAGAACATTTCATAATTTTTAAAAAAATAGCTGTGTAGTATTCTGTTTTATTCCACAATACTTATCATCTACTATGTGCCAATCTCTGTGCTGAGTACTGGGTTAAAATGATGAATCAAAGCAGGCCTTGCCTTCAGGGAGACTACAGTCTAAGGGTAAACCGACAAACAATTATGATAAAATATTGCAAGTGCTGTTCCTTCTAAAAATATTTATTGAGTACCAACCACTTGTCAGGCATTGCTCTGGGCATAGGAGAGATGATAGTGAATAAAAACTGATGAAAATCCCTGTCCATGGCACTTCCATCCTAGTGGAGCTGATATTCTAGCACTGAGATAATGGGGGGCTATGGGGACACATGGTGGGGCCCCCTACCTGGTCTGAGGGTCAGGGAAGCCTCACTAAAGGAAACGATGTTGTAGCTGATAACTAAAAGCTATGGTAGGATTGGCCAGGTCAAGGCCCAGAGAGGGGCCAGTGTCTTTGACAGAGGTACCCCTGCTGGCCAGGGCAGGGAGGTGCGAGGCATCTGTTATCCTGGGAAACAGAGAAGTTCTTGAGTTTGAAGCACTGGGGGAGGTTGTGGCTGGAGCTGAGACCTGACAGCAGGCAGCCGTGGATCATGAAAGGCCTTGCGGACCACAAGAAGGATTTTGTCCTCACGGACATCACTGGGATGGTTGCCGGGTGGAGTGGCTAGGGAAGGACAAGGTGGCAGACAGGAATCCTGCAGGAGGCAAAGTGTATTCTAGGCAAGGTGTGCTGATCACCTGGAGCAGCTGGAGCAGAGAGCAAGGAGAGAAGGCAATGGATTCAAGAGGATGACGAGGTGATGTGGACAGGGCCTGGTGAGATACAAGAGGGAGAGAGAGGAAGCCTCAGTCTTCCCTCATCGGACAAATGAGGCTAACGCCCTCTTCCTGGGCTGCCTGGGGATTCACTGATACAAGGAGGGCTCTCCGTAGTGCTGCTGTCCCACCCGCTCCCTAACACCTGCACTCCTTGACCTATTTCTGTGTTCTCCAATCTTAGGAACTTATTTATAATTTTTTGGTATTTCAACAAGGGAACTCCACTGTCTGACCTTTTATGTCCCTAATACCCTTTCTACCACACACACACACACACACACACACACACACACACACACACACACACACTACAGCCTCACCCCACAACGCACAAACCACACAAACACACTGCACACACTAGAATCACATACAGACACATATATGTACATTGCACCACACATACATACACACATACCACATACCAAGTGAACTGTATACACAAGTACCTCATACCTCACAGACACACACACCAACGCCTGCGTGCACGCACACACACACACACAGTCCTGGTACAGCCATTGCCCTCTACTTCAACTAAATCTCCCACCTAGCCTGGTCCTCTTCCTCCCCTGTCCCCCCAAATCACACACTCTAGAGGGAGCCTCCAGGTGTTCACATAGCAGGCATGTCCTCATATTGGTCTACTGTCACAGCTGGGTCTGCCGTACATGGCTTGCTTAGTTTTGGGTACTGCTGCTGGCATAGCTGTTGTGTGGTGCCACTGGACAGTGTATTGTGGGTCCCTCCCACGTGCCTGACCCTGCCAAGAGTTGCCTGTGGCTGGTGGACAAGGCAGTGAGGGAGCCTCTGCTGAGTGGGAACAAAGAGAAAAAGTCAGTGTTTTCCCAAATCCCCTTGGGCATGTGGTGTCCAGCTGGGCCCAATCCAGGTTTATTTGGTGATAAGATTTGGTTTTGTTTTTTTCTCAAGCCTCAAGGGCATGTGCCACCCATAGCCTTGGCCTTGATCTGGATCTTCTATTATTCATTAGCTGCCCAGAGGTTTTCCTCTGAGCAGGGCTCTGGCGGTCTGAGAGCAGCCTGGGTCAGAGCTATCTTGTTAATCCGGGTCCTCTTCTCTGAAGGGATGGCGATGAAGGGGCGATGAAGGAAGTGCTGCCTCACCCGTCCCCCTCGCAGGGGTTCCCTTATGCTGCCTCCCTCTGCCTATACTTGCCCCTCCTGTGTGGGTCTCAAGGGCCAGTCTCAGTTTCAGGGGGTGGGTATACAGGTGGGGAGTGGGGGCAGTTTGCAGTTTGTCAGCTCAGCTCCCTCTGCCCTGGGGATCAGCTGATGTGTCCCCTAGGCATGAGAGGAGGGACGTTGTGGGCCCTTAGGCCCCTACTTCTTTCCACTCCCACGTGGAACATTCTGTCTGTGACTTGGGCTTGGGGTTGAATCTCCACGTGACTCTTGCAAAGGTGGAATCTCTTATCTCCAAGCTGCAGTGTGTCTGTGGCCCAGGTGGGCCTGGCCAGGGGCTCCATCATTGTGGAGGCACTGAAAGCATAGTTGCGCACTCAGGGACAGCTTCATGGTGGGTGCAGCCTGCTCTCAGAAGGCCTCTGTACTTGGTCTAATGATCTACTGTTGTTGTCTTGAAATTCTTAATTTTTATTTTCTTTAAAGATTTTATTGGGGAATTGGGGGAGGGGAACAGCGCTGGGGAATTGGGGAAGGGGAACAGACAAGTTGCTGTCTTTTTGTTCTTCTGTCTAGTTGCGGAGGACGTTGCTTCACTGGCCCATGTTGGTAGTCATTGCGCTCTTCCTGGATGAGGCAGATCAGTCGCCGGCCTCTGGATGGTCGCTCACCACGGCTATTGGCAGCTCACGCTGGCTGCCAGCCACTCACTGCAGCCTATGGCAGCCCACTGCAGCAGGGGCTGCAGCCTACACCATCGTCGGGGCTTGCACAGCCCAGCTCCAGGCGGAGCTGTTGTTAGCTGTAGAGGGCAGTGTCACTGGCCCTCATATGTGGGATTAGAACTGGGGCCGATGGCATCCCAAACCAGCTCTTAACCAATGTGCCACTCAGCTGGCCTGAAATTCTTAATTTTTAAGTAAGGAGTTGGGCATTTTCATTTTACACTGGGTCCCATAGTTATATAGCTGGTTTTGCTTTGCTTTTTGTTGTCTCCCCTTTAGTATCCTTTGAATTTTGAACAATGGAGACCTTTACAAAAATTTAATAACTAAATAGCACAAAGGGTAAAAACAAAGGACACATTTATTAACTGTTGTACACATTTAGAAATGTCCACACGTCCATCGCCGTTCACAGCTACTGCATACACCCCCACACTCTATATGTCCAATCCACAGCCCGGCTGACTACCACAGAACCTGAGTGACGGGTAGAATGCCACCCCCATGAAGGACAGAGACAGAGCTGTGCTCCGGGCCACCTGCTCCTGTGCCCAGTCTATGCTGCTGCCCAGGACAAGCGAGTTCTTATTCCACAGTTGGGGTGGGGAGAAGAGGCTTCCCAAACTTCCTCCCTGACCCCGACTCCACTGCCCTGTCTTAGGAGAGTGTTCCGAGTCAGATGACACCCAGAAATCATAGGCTAACTCCCCTCAGGAGCTCAGGGAGTATACTTCTGTGTGAACAGACTTCTGTGGCCATGGAGACCCTAAGAGGTCGTCCCATCTGCCCCCTTCAAGCTGGGCACGATCTATGCTGTCTGTAGCCAGGAGAAAAAGATTGTGGCTTTAGTGTCTGCAGGGCCAGAGAATCCATGAGCTCCCTAGGCCTCTCATGCAAGTATTTTTCACCTATGTGGATTCTTGTCTGGAACACTGATGTTGCAATTTTTGCCCATTTCACACCAAGCTTAAGAAATTGGGATCCTCCTGCCTCACAAATCTCCTCAAAAAATCTGCTGACCATGCCCAGAGGCCATGAACAAGCTTAAAGCAGCAGCACAAGGAAAACAGCCGCTCTTCAAATGTCCTTGGAGAGTCCACATTCGGGGCAGCCTGGAAGGGAAGAACACTTCTGCCCTCTGGTGGCCAGTTGGCAGAGGATCAAGAGGCCATTCTGGGGTGGTGTCCCCTTGGCTGTCTCTGGGACAGCGGCTTTGAGTCCTTAGGTAAATGAATATCCTTTCACTGGTCCTAGAACACAGCAAGCTTGTCCTTTTCTAGGGGCCTTGGTCCTTGCTGCTCTCTCTCCCTGGAACGCTCTTCTTCCAGATCTCAGGTGACAGCCCCTTTCTCATTCTCTAGCCCTTGGGCCAAACGTTGCCTCTTCAGGGAAGCTCTCCTGGACCGCTTTTTCTGAAACAGCACCCAATCCTAGCCCCTGTGCCTCCCTACCCTGTCGCCTTGTTCCATTTTGTCTAAGCACTTACTTGCTACTTGAAACTATCTGTGTAAATTCTGTGTCTATTGCTTCTCTCCCTCGCCAGAAAGTAGGGTTCAGGAGAGTAGGGTCCTTGTCTGTTTTGTTTGTCACTGGACCTCAGTGCATCATACATAATACTAAAAAATACTTGTTAAAGGAATAAATAAATGCCTATCAACAAGAGCAGCTGCGATTTAAGTGGAGCTTCCGGTCCTCAAGCCCACACTCTAATGTAGGCAGGGCATACACCACCCCCATTTAATAGGAGGACAAGCTGAGGCTCAGAAAGATTTATGGGAGTTGCGTGAACACCCAGCAAGGAGGAATGAGCCAGTCCCTAGGTGGCTTTTCCTGGGATCCTTATATGCTGGAGGGAGCAGAGGGTGTCCCAGGACTGGACAGCTGTGACACAGATTGAAGCAGGCCCTCACGTGAGGTTCAGAGCCTCACTCCCTAGCTCTGCTTACCGAGGAAGGCTGAACGGCATCTTTGTCCAGCGCTGTGCTGTGGCTTTGTGGGTGTGTGGTGGCATGGACCAGGAAGGCCTGTCCACAGGACTCCAGAGGCAGTGGCCTGTCCGTCTGCAGAGATGAGCGTTCCGGAGTAGGAGTATCTTTGGGAAGAGCAAGTGGCAGGAAAGCTGGAACCAGTGAGGAAAGCATGACTCCTCCAGGCCAGGATTTAACTGTGACATTCTGAGTATCATCCAGACCCCCTACTACACGCATCCAGAGGCAGGGGGCTGCCTTCTAATTATGGGCTCAGCACAGACATGAGGGGACCAAGGGCTCTGCCACAGAGTTCAGGCTGCCTGGGCTGAGCCTGGGCCAGCAGTGGGGCTGGTGGGGGCCCAGGGCAGGCTGTGTCTTTGGGGTGTCCAGACTGGGAGTCGGAAAGATCAGCAGCATCTACTCCTGGACTGGTCTTCTGGTGAGAGCTTGATGGAGTCTGTGAGGTAATTATCTAGGATGCTTCGATACTGGGGAAGGGAAAGAGAAGTCAGCATTCATATCTGAGAGGCAAGTAGCACCGCCTGCCCTCTGTCTCTTAATGGCCCATGGTCCTTGGGCTTTTCATTCCCTCACCACTGTGCTTTTGGGAAACAGAGGCCCAGAGGGAGAGGCCACTGGTCTTCCACCCTCTTCCTTCCTCACCTCCCCTCCAATGTCTTCCAGGAGCCCAGAACATTTGGATGGCTGGGTTAGGGGCCCAGATCCCCTGACCTCCAACCAGGTCCCATAACTTTTCTTTCACTACAGGGGTCAACTGAAGTCATGTTTGACCTCAGCAGAGATGATGACAGCCCACTCCTCATTTCTTCTGGAGACCTTTCCTTGCATATACTCCATGCTCCAACCTTCTCTCATCATGACCACCTTCCAACCTCTCCCACCCTCAACCTGGGACCTGGAGTAGCCCAGTCAATCCTCTGTTCTTCCCATGTCCAGGGAGACCTCCCTAAAATACACTCAATGTTTCTACCAGCCTTTGTGCCTCTGTGCCCACATTCCCAAACTCACCTGTCTCAACAAGGTGCAGAGAAAGCCCCTTCTCATTCTGACAAGCCTCTCCTCTCCCAGCTGGTCACTTCTCATCTAGGACCCACCCCGATTGGTTCAGGGGCGAGGGTTGGGTGGGAGAAGGGGATCTTTTCTCTAGGAGTTGGGTTCTACATGTTGAAGGGTCTCTTCTAAAAGGGATCCCATCTCTTTGTCACTGCTCTCACCAGTTACCGAGCCTACAGCATTTGTGTTCCTCCCATAGCTGGTGTTGTGTACATGAGAGGAGTGAGCTAGCAGGCATACACCCACTCTGTGTGTAAATGGCATGAGACACATTGGCGTGGACCTGAGCAGGGCTGAACTTCCTGTGTGGCAGGCAACACTGTGCCTGGTGGTCTGTCTCCAGTGCCCCTCTGAGGGGACAACTTCTAGGACAGCAGTTGTGTCTTTATTCTGATTTTTTCTCCTCCATGGACCCAGGGCTCTGGCTACGCACCCAGGTGGTGAATGTCAACCAAACCCTTAATGTCCATGACCTTGGACCTCAGGAAGTGGTGTCAGGTCTGCCTGATGCCTCCTAACGATGGTAACCCCCAAGACACATGAGAAGGCCCCATGATATTCTGTTACTCACTGCCACCCCAAGACTGAGTGGTAATATAACCTGAAGGCACAGAGCTCACGGGGCCAGCCCTGGGATCCAGCATAGTTTGTTTCTTGGAGAGCCCACATTTCTCACCCCCTCTCTGCTAATGTCTCGGGGCCTGCAGAGCACCAGTTATCCTTAGTCAGCCTGGATGATGGGCCTTGAGTACCCCTCGGCAAATTCTTCCGAGTTATTAGAATTTTATTTCATATATACATATTTAACAGGCAGGATTAGTGTTGAGGGTGGGGGACAGTCTCTCCAAATGAAAGACTGCCCCTCTGGGATGTCTCCACACCTCAGATCAATCTCGCCCTCTCCTGGGGAAGAGCCTAGCCCTCTGCTGACAGACCTGACCCAGGGTGCCCCATGCTTCCCCAGCTCTCACCCTGAGAGCAGAGTCCCTCCTTGAGGTGCCTAAGCAAAGAAAGTGGTCCTGAGGGGCTCCTTATCCCCAGCACCGCTCAGGCCTGGGCTGTGGGCTCTGGGGTATCACCCCGTTCTACAACTGGTCCCTTCTGTTGTGTGCAGGGGCCCCTCACTCCACTGAGCTTATTGTAGTTAGAATCCTGACATTTCTAGACCTCACGATGAGGGACAGGGAAGAGCAGAGTGTTACTATTTAAGTCCCTTTTTATGCCAACTGATCCATTTCTCCCAATGAGAGAGGCTTTTGAAAGGATTCTCTTGTTTTGGTATTTTCGTGGTCCCTCTCTCATCATGAAAACCAGAGACCTTGGTGAGAATCAGGAATTTTCCTAACTGGGTCTTTTGGACCCAGGGCAGTGCCTGTTGGTTCATCAGGCCCCTGAGTGTGCCTTACTCTCACATCCATGCCAGGCCTGGCTGGGGCCCCAGAGCCCCTGGGGAACAGAAGAAACCCATGCCATTGTCCACAGTGCCAGCCTTTGGGGAAGGAGCTTCTGCGTGCCCAGAGCAGCTGCGGACTTTCTGAGCTCCTCTGTGCTTTGTTCTAGGGAAGGTGGGAGAAGCTCCCTCATTTATCACATGGCAAATCTGAGATCTTCAGGCTAGCTCTCTTCACCCAGGAAGAGTCACACCCTCCCAGGTCCAAGTCAACAATGAGTGCTTCCCACTGATGACATCATTTCATTCGATAATGGCGTCATCTCCCTCCTCAGATTTCCTGTAAAACGGTCAAGTAACCTCCAGGCCCTGGTCCTCTTGACAAACATGTGCCTCTTACAGTAAAGTCACACATAGTATCCAAATGCACACATCATTTCAGTGGTGTAATTGTGGCCATCTGTCCCTCTGAGCCTGGTCACCACCATGACTCTGCCTTTAGATCTGCATCTTGAGGACCTCGTTAAGGTTCTATAATTTCACTGAGTGTATCTCCTGGACATGGCAATTTTGTCTTTCTCTGATTAGCCCTGAAGGAACTTGACCTCCATGCTGCAGCCCATGCCCCTGGAACCAGGCCTGACCAGCCCTAGCAGGCTTGGTATTGCCAACCAAGTGAGAGCAAAACCCATCATCCCAAATCCCGCGAAGCAGGGGGGTGTCCCTTCTTTGATTCTGAGGGCATTCTTAATCATATTTTTGAATAACTAAATACCCTAATCCTTGAAAGTGGCCAGATTGGGGCATGAAAGTAACTACCTTCTTTCCTTTTAAAATGTTGAGTTGTTATTACAGCATGCTCTAATTGAAAGTTGCTCTTCCCATCCAGAGCTCACTGCAAAACTCAGACACTTCAAGGAAACTCAAGGACCCCCAAATGCCATGTGTTCCTATAGACTGCATTACTCCTGCACCCTGTGAGACACCTGCTTTCCCTGTCTTCTCTATCTTGGTCCAGGGCATCCCTAATCAATCGTCCCTCCATTTGTCAAGATAGCAACCTGGTCATCAACCTAAACAGCTCCTGATTCCTTCTCTCCTGCCTTTACCCATCATCAGCCCCTGATGGTTTTCCCTCCGAAGTCTCCTTCATCCACCCAGTCCTCACCATCTCCATCCTCTCATGCCTGGGCTGTTGCAGTACCTTCGAAATCACGAATCTAGCCCATCTCCTTGGCAGCATGCAACGCCCCTGCTGAAAACTTACACATAGCTCCCATTTTATTTTATTATTTATTTATTATTTTTTAAAAAGATTTTATTAGGGAATTTATTTATTATTTAAAAAAAAGATTTTATTAGGGAATTGGGGGAAGGGAACAGACAAGTTGCTGTCCTTTTGTTCTTCAGTCTAGTTGTGGAGGACGTCACGTCACTGGCCCATGTTGGTATTATCATTGCGCTCTTCCCAGGTGAGGCAGTCGCTCTCCGGCCATTGGGCAGCTGCTCACAGCAGCTCACGGCAGCTCACGAAAGTGCACACCAGCTGCTGGCCAGCCCCACTACAGCCTACACGGTCATAGGCGACCCACAACTGCCCACAGCAGCCCACGGCAGTCCATGGTAGCCCAGCTCCAGGTCGAGCTGTTGTTCACCATCTTAGCTGTAGAGGGCACAGCATCACTGACCCTCACGTGGGATCCGAACCGGGGCCCTGCTGCTCAAAGCTGGCATCCCAAGCCAACTCCTAACCAATGCACCACTCGGCCGGCCCTACATAGCTCCCATTTTAAAATAGCTACTTTTAATTTAATGCCTTCTCTGTGTCACAGTGCTATTTTATTTAGCCCTTGCAACAAGCCCATGAGGAAGATATGGCTATTTGTCCTTTAAAGGGAGGGAAGCAGTGGCTTAGGGAGGCTGCATGACTTGCTCAAGGACACAGTGGGTGAAGGGAGAGCCAGGATTTAAAGCCCAGTCAATCTGGCTTCAGAGTGCCAGGACTTCCCACCCCAGTCTGGGGCTTCCCTCCTTATTCCAGCAGCACCTCTCACACATTCCTCTCAAAACACTCCAGGCTGGTGTGAATGATGAGCACACGGCCTCCTTGGGAAGGAGGCCCTGATAGGAAATGTCTTTGAAAACTTGTTTGACCTTAAAATATAGGTTTGTAAACTCCAGTTTCACCTTAAAAATCCACATGAGTTTTACATTCTATGCCTTAGTAAGTATTCTTGTTTTAATGTGAAAATGTTTCTCCTCCAAATTTCTGGGTAATATAGACATCATAGAAAGATGTGCCCTACTGGGATGTGATGCCTGGTGGGGCCCTGTGTGCCCCGAGGGGTCCAGCAGTGTGGTCTGGAAAGCATGGACCTGTGACTTGGAAAGAGCGTGAAAGTCAAGTCCTGCTTGGGGTCACCAGACCTTCATGATCTGGTGCTGTTGACCTTGTGGGCGTCATTACCCATCATGGTTCCTTGCCACCGCTTCTCTCCATCACATGTTTCTTTCTCTTACAGACAGAACCCACAGTTGGTTTCTCACATAAGCCCTGTGGATTCCTGCCTGGAACTCTCGCCATGCCCTTCTCTCCACCATTCTGCCACTCCTGCTTACCACCCCAATGGCCTACCATGTCCTGCAAACTGAGAATTGTCTTTCAACACCCGGCTCACATGTCATTTCTCTGGGTAGGCATCCTCGCCCACACTCACCACCAGCTGCCTCTGAGTCACTCAACCTCGCTCCCTTGTGGCACTGACTTCACTCCATGACTGTCTATTGGTGACTGTCTTACTCCTCTACCTGACCTTGGGGCCACCCTCCAGTCCCAGCTTGACAACTCAAGAAATATTTTTAGGATTGAATTATTTCTATTTTATAGAAGGGGAAACTAAGGCTCAGAGAAGTCATGTGTCTTGACCAGAGGTCCACTTGAAAGCACTATAGCAGGATTCAAATCCAGGTCAGTCTGACTGCAGATACCAAAATGAAGGACTGACATGGGTTGCCAATAAATTATTTTGCCAAGTAGGAGGTTAAAAAACAAACAGACAAACTGCCATCTACTAAGACCACACATCATAAAAGTGACACAGAAGGAAGGACATAACTTCAAGAATAAAGGACAGGGCTGGCTGAGTGGCGCGTTGGTTAAGCGTTGGCTTGGGATGCCAGTTCTGAGCGGCAGGGCCCCGGTTTGGATCCCACTTGAGGGCCGGTGACGCTGTACCCTCTGCAGCTGGGATGGTGAACAGTGGCTTGACCTGGAGCTGGGCTGCTGTGGGGCTGGCTGGCAGCTGGTGTAAGCTTTTGTGAGCTGCTATGAGTTGCAGTGGGTGGCAGTCCAATGACCAGCGAGTGACTGCCTCACCCGGGAAGAGCGCAATGATAATACCAACGTGGGCCAGAGAAGCAGCGTGTCCTCCACAACTAGACTGTTCCCCTTCCCCGATTCCCCAACGCTGTTCCCCTCTCCAATTCCCCAATAAAAATCTGTAAAAAAAAAATTAAAAAGATAGGGTGACTGAATAGATAAGAAAACAAAACCCTAAAAAAAAAGAGAATAAAGGGCAGTCCTCCAGAAAGGACAGATGCTAATCACACATAGACTCTGGTTGTGGGCTGATGTAATTTCCTTGTGACAGAGCGATTGGCAACCATTACACTGTGTTTCAGGAAGGCTGTTTATCAACATACAAGGTCAAACAACACTCCTGAGCCTTCCAGAGGAATGGCATGATCAGGCACATCTGTACTTTAGGAGCCAGATGTACGGACTGTATAACCAAGTCACACTTCTTGATCGTGAGCCAGAGATGGATGCCCCTGCTTTCCTTTAACATGAGGCAGTGAGGGCTGGGAGGGAAGCATAAGAATAGCCCAAGGGGGCAAACCCTGAGATTAAGGCTCTCAGGTATAAGGATGGCAAGCTCAAGCCTTCTCCCTAGGCAGCCGCTAGAGGTGGCTGCTGCCTCTCTCCATTGTGGACACCCCTAGGTCCTGGAGTGCTTCTCTCCAGGGCAGCTGACAAAGCAGGGCTAGGCAGGCCAGTCACCCACCATGGTGGCAAGTACTTCCACATAGGAGAAACCTCCAATCTCCCATCCTCATTTGCTCATTTCCTCAGTTCAAAATCATTGCCGTAATGATATTCTCCCCTCTTCTAAGAAGCCCACCTTGGTTAAATGTGACAGAATAATAAAACAAGCTGACCTCTAACCTGTGCTACTCTCTCACGCGTCCTCTTCTGAGTTTCCAAACTTGACATCAGAATGGTATTAAAACCCCACTACTGCCTCAAGGCAGCCTTCCCTGATTGTCCATCCACTCCTCCTCTCTCCTCCCTCTCTTCCCCCACAGTGTGGGCTGTGTGCCCCTCCTCTGGGGCCCTATCACCACATCCTCTCCCACCATACACTATCTATGCCGCAAACAATTAGGTCCCTATCTGTTCCCCATGAGTGTGTGGGGCCCCCAAGCCCTATGCAGTGCCTGACACATGTGACACTCTCAACACATGCTTGTTGAATGATCACACCCAGTAGTCTACATCTATCCATCTTTTTGATTAGAGGGTATCAGCATCTTCTGCAGACTTGATATTCTACATGGACAAATCCTTGGCACCATGGAGCTTCTCTCTCACCAATGAGGATTGAATTAGATCATTACTTCTCAAACCCTTACTAATCAGAATATCCAGAGGTGGGGTACAGGATGGTATTTTTTTAGAAACTGCATAAATGATTTTGATAATCAGCCAAATGGAGGGACCACCAACTATATACCGTAAGGTAGCTTTATACCTCTGGTACCCTGGTTCCAGAGCTGGAGTCCTGTTGAGCCCACTCAGCAACTCATTAATTAAGACCATGAGCAATCCTGTCCCACCTACATCCCTACCTGTGCCCAATATGTTCTTTTCTGAAAGCTCCTGACTTTCCCCATTCTAGGGGGCAATCTGGGAAGGTTCTGCTACCACAGCCACTCACCCTGGACAGAGCGCGACTGGCCAGCATCTCAAAAGCTTGTACCACATTGATGTCATTCTTGGCACTGACTTCAAAGTAGGGCATATCCTTCTCTTTACACCAGCCTTGGGCTACTTCCCGAGACACCTGAATGAAGGGAAGAAATGATCACTGTTCAGGTATCATCATCCCCACAATCCCCAGCTTTGTCATATTCGTCACCATCATTACCACCATCACGTCCCCACCATCCCCACCATCACTCCCATTTATTGAGAACTTCCATATGTCCATAACTTTACATGTGTTTTTTCCTTAACCTAAATCTATGAGATGGCTCTTATTAGCTCCACTTTCCAGATAAGGAAACTGGAGACTAGGGAATAAAAGAATTTGCTGAGTAGGATTTGAGCACAGGCTCGGCAGAATTAGAGCCCAGTGCGCTGTACTGCCTTCTGAAGGTCTACCCTGGGAGCTTCTTCCTGCCATTGGCTCCTTCTTCAAAAGGAGATGGACATGACAAACACTAACTAGGGACGAGGACTTCCTTCCTGAGCTGACTAAACAGGCCCACACCCAGAAGGCCTGTTGTTATGCAGAGACTCAGGGTAGAGTCCTAGGAACATTGATAAGCTCCTACTAATGGGCCAGATACTGTGTTAGATATCTTGTCATATTAACTCATTTAATTTTTTCAATAACCCTGTGAAATGAGTCTTATTAGCTCTACTTTCCACATAAGAACATTGAGTCTCAGAGAAGTTCAGCGACTTGCCTCAGATCACACAGCTGAGAAAGGCAGAGTTTGGATGCAGCCCCAGCTCAGTGCTCCCATGGCATCTGAGTTGCCCTCTGTGGGACGCTGAATAAGAACTGTGCTGCTTTTCTGTCTAGTAACATGCAAATAAATAACTATTAGAAATTAACATGTTATACCTAGATGGCATCTTATGAACACAAAGGGCTTTGTATCTTTTAAAGTCCTTGAAGGCAAGGGCTGGGCTTACCGTTCTGATCAAACCTTCCTTTTTCATATCTCCCCCACTCCTGCCCAGCTCCCCACCCCTATCAGGTGATCAGCAGTTTATTGGGCACATCATTGGTGCCCAGGAGTTGCAGGAAAAATCAAAGTGAAGTGCAATAAAGTCTTTTGAAGGAGGCAGAGAGATACTTTATATTTAATGGCATGAGAAACAGAAGCCAGGATAGGTGCCCAAGGCCACCCAGTGACAGAGCTCGGAAGACAAGCCCATAGCTGTAGAGCCCGCTTATCTTAGCTTTCCCTTCTCTCTTACTGGATGGTAACCAGGTTATGACAGGCATTTATTTTATTTCATTTTCTTTACTCTTTCTCACTCTGTTCGCTTGCAATTAAATACATAACTCCAAAATATCAGTGAAGATTATGTTGCAATTCTTTTTCTGTCCCCATCACCTCTCCCACTCAACCTTAGAAAGCTGGCCTGAGAAGAAAATGCTTTCTACTTTTCCCCTCCAAGTCCAGTTACAGTTTCTTGTCTTTTATTTATAAAATAACAGTTATTTATAACTTTGGCTCCAACTGTGGAAATAAACTCAGGTTGTGATACTTGGATACTTGGGGACATGGGAAGTATGAAAATTTACTTCCATTAGTTTTGTTTTTGCTGGCAATATACTATTAACATTTTATTTTTCTGTTACAATTTATCTAGTTCATCAGAGGCCAAAGGTTTGACAAAATTAGTCCAGTTTGCATAATTTTATTTATGATGTTTTTCATCTCATCTACATGTAAAATGATCAATTATATGGAATAAAATTAGTGTGTCAAATACATCTTAAACCACTACCAAAAAGAAAGAATGTTTTCAGAAAACATAATCCCAACATTATGAATCAGTGGTAAGTCAAAAATTGCCTACCTGAGCATAGAGCAAAGAGTTCACATGCTAATGAATAAATTCTTCGCAGCGTAAGTGCTAGCAGAGCTGTTCTTTTAAACAAACTATTTTTTTTTCATTACTATTATCTTCTGTAGAAGGAGTAGAGATTTTAAAAAATCTAGGTCAGTGATTTCTTTAAAATCATTCTGTATATATATATATATATATATATATATATATATATATATATTATTGTGGTAACATAAAACATAAAATTTACCATTTTTACTATATTTAAGCGCACAGTCCAGGAACATTAAGTACATTCACATTGTTCTGCAACCACCCCCCACATCTATCTTCAACACTTTTCATCATCCCAAATCTTAGCAATCGATTTTAAAATACTTCTTTTCTTTTTATTGAGTAGGAAAAGCTCTCATGTTTTCCCACCCCGTGTCTTGGAGATAATAAGAAGGAGGATAATAATCGTTCTCATTTATGAAACTTGCCGACTGCGTTATGGGCATCATTTCCTTTAATCCTCAAACAACCTCATGAAACCTGTGTCTGACCTCCATTTCACAGATGAAGAAGTTGGCACTGGCCAAGGACACACAGTGAGTGTGAATTTGAGCTCATCTGGTCCTCAGCTTTTATCCAGTCAGCCTGTGTAAGCGAGAATGTGCCTTCGGGCCCACCCTCGCCAAGCCCAGGATACACCTCTGGGCTAGCCTCCTCCGTTTCCCCACACCCAGCCAGTGACTGGCAGTGCCCTCTTTTCCGTCTGTGACAAAGTCAGAACATTTGAGGGCAGTCCCTTTCCTGCCGCTCCTGTTGCCTTTATGACCCAGGCTCTCTGAACGGAAGTCCCTCTGCTCTTCGCACACCCAGTTCCTCTTCTCCACTTCCCTGTCCTCATTGCATTATCAGCTCTCGCTCACCTCTGGGTCCTCCTACTCTTCCTTCCCACAAACTCTTGCCCTGGGCCTGTCTTGGGAAAAGACAAACTCCCCTTGTTCTCCTTCTCCAGGATTCTCTCTCACCTCCCTGTACTGGCCGAACTCTAGCTTTTGCTGGAGCCACTGTTCGCCATATTGCCCTCTCCATGGGGGCTATTTGAAGAACAGCCTACACAGGGCTGTTGAAGAACAACACAAGGCAGACTCACCACAAATCCGAGATGGGGTTGGGCTTAGTTGGGCCTTACCTGACTTGAAAGACTTGTTTTTCAAGTCTTTATCTTCCTCTCTCTGTAGAACAAAGCTCATCCCCCCTGAGGTTTGGACTGGACACCCCTCAATCCGTTCAAGGCGTCTGTACTTCGCATCCTACCAGTACCCCTGATTGACTGAATGTTTGCAATCTGGTGAGGCTTCCTCGCCACCTCCCCCTGTAGCCTCCACCCATCATGTGAGCCTCACAATCCCTTTCCCTCCAGCAGTCTTCACCTTCTCTCCACTTCAACCTCTTCTTCCCAGAGCCAGACTTAGGACCTCTGTAAAATACTAAATATGGTCTCTCCTTCTGTGACCACAGTCTCCTTTCCCTTCAACCCACTCATGTTCTCGTTTCCTCCACGCTGCTCTTCAACCTGCGACAACCCAGTCCCTGTCCCTTCAAGACCTCCGTGTTGCACTTCTTTCCATCATTGTTTCTCAGTGTCCTCACAGCACTATTTTTTCAGCTACTCTTGTCTGGAAAGACTTTAGTTCTAGGACCATCATTCCTGGCTCTTACCCCACACAGGGTTGATGAAGAACAACACAAAACAGACCCCACTTCAAACTCCTGGCCTCCCCCTTCAGCTGAGCCCTGAGTGTCACTCGGCAGTTCTTGTCTTTGTCTTTGATTAGCTCCTTCACCTGTCTCTCTCCAGAATAACTGGCTAAGCTTCTCCGTCGTTCTTGAGACACCTACTTGGTTCCCTCTCAATGGAGATGGTGCCTCTTATTTCACTGAGAACAAGTCAGGCTCTCAGTCTTGAACTCCCTCAACTTCCGACCCTACGATCTATAGGTGTATGAAGCAGTGTTTTAAAGTGGAAGTTTCAACAGAGGTGCTACAATTTGATAGATGTCAGCTATAAAGTGGATCGGGAGACAGACGGCTCCCAGGACCTTGCATATTTCCAAAGCTTCATGACAGAATCTGTTATATGACTCTAAAACCCACAGCAGGGTAGAAAAGGATTAAAAAGGAGGATTATAAAGGATTTCTTTCGAGAGCCTTGTGTTGTGGATACACACCCCACAAGAGGGAGAACAGGTAAGGCTTTATCTCCACCCAAAAGAGGGCTTCTAGGAGACCACTTAGAAAGCTGCATATGTGACCCCTGGAATTTGGTGGCTACAGTGAATTTCTATTTGACATGCATCTGAGGGATCTGAGGGATCCAAAGCAAAAGGGAACAGGGCAAAGCATCTTTTATAAATTAGCTTTTCCTCTAGTCTTTCTCATCAGCAGGCAACGATGAAAAGAGCTCTCCTTGATGCCACTGCAGTAAACCCCCTACACAAGTGGGGTCATGGTTGCCATAGAGCCGAAGAGCTGTCAGTCATTAGTCAGATGATACAGAATATGCTTCAGTTAGTGAAAAACATATACTACTTTCACAGAAAATGTGTAGATTAAAGTACTTCTAACTGTAGACCCCCTACCTTCCCTGGGTAGAAATACTGTTCTCTATAGGTTAATTCAAATTCCTAACTCTGATGCCTTAATTCTTCTACTCTCTCTGTCTCTAGATAAAATTGCCTTCAGTTCTTAGCTCACATCATGCTATATCTTGGCTTTGCTCATACTGTTTCATCAGCCTGGAAGCTCTTCCTATATTCTGGGCTTGAATAGACACCCTTTCACTGTGGTCTCCAAATAGCCAAGGTATATCTCTATCATTGCATTTACTATATTGTATCATAACTATCTTTTTTTTTTTAAAGATTTTATTGGGGAATTGGGGGAGGGGAACAGACAAGTTGCTGTCCTTTTGTTCTTCAGTCTAGTTGTGGAGGACATTGCTTCACTGGCCCATATTGGTATCATCATTGTGCTCTTCTTGGGTGAGGCAGATCTGTCGCCGGCCTCTGGATGGCTGCTCACAGCGACTCTTGGCAGCTCACACCAGCTGCCAGCTGCTCACACTGCCTGCCAGCCGCTCACTGTAGCCTATGGCAGCCCACTGCACCAGGGGCTGCAGCTATGCGGTCCCAGGGACTCACAGTAGCCCAGCTCCAGGTGGAGCTGTTGTTCACCATCTTAGCTGTAGAGGGCAGTGTCACTGGCCCTCATATGTGGGATCCGAACTGGGGCTGCTGGCGTCCCAAGCCAGCTCTTAACCAATGCACCACTCAGCCGGCCCGATAACTGTCTTTTAAAGTGTCTGCAACCATTACTAGATGTGAAATGCTTAAGGTAAGGATTGTGTGTGATTCAGCTCTGTATGTGTGGGAACTAACACAGTGCCTAACATACAAGTATAGTTGGTGCTCACATAATGTTTGGTGAATGAATGAATGAATGAATGAATGGTACCTGCCGGTATGCCAGATCGATCTTGTTCCCCAACACCACCATGGGGTAGGACTTCTCCTTTGGAATGATTTTGGCCAGAACATCACCCCGCCAGGTATCCAGGGCTTCAAAGGACTCCAGGTCAGTGACATCAAAAGCCAGGATGCAGCCATCAGAGCCTTTGTAGAATGTGGACACTATGGAGCGAAACCGCTCCTGTCCGCCTGTGTCCCAGATCTGGAGGGGAAGAGCAGCCGCCCCATGGGGCTGTGATGAGTGGCTGGAGATAGGCCCAACCGGGTCACATCGTGTCAAAGCTTCCTTCCCTGGGTAAGGAGCAGACAGCCCTGGCACATGTGCATGTGGTCCTTTCCCACATGGGCATCTCGACCCTGTCACCCACTTGGCACTAACCCCGGTATCTTGGCACTAACACAGCATACAAGAGTACTCCCACATCTGTGCTCTCGTGTTTTCCCTGGGTCATCAGGACAGGCATTGTTATTCCCATCTGATAGATCTGGACCTTGGGAGTGATTTGTTCAAGGCCATTTGCCAAGTTTTCCAGGCATCCTGAGAGTAGGAGTGGGGCCTCGCAACTTGTGGATTAGAGCTCTTCCTTTTAGAACAAGGATCAGCAAATTTTTTTCTGTGAAGGGCCACATAGTAAGTATTTTAGGCTTTGCAGACCACATTATCTGTTACAATTATTCAACTTGCTGCTGTAGTTTGAGTGTGGTGTTTTTTTTTTTGAGGGCAGTGTGATTGACCCTCACATGCGGGACCCGAACCGGGGCCGCTGGCCTCCCAAGCCAGCACCCAACCACCGCGCCACTCGGCCGGCCCCACTGCTGTAGTTTGAAAACAGCCATAGACCACGGTCTCCAATGGGTATGACTATATGCCAATAAAATCTATTTACAAAGACAGGTGGACCAAATTTGGCTCCTGAGCTGGTTTGCTGGTGTCTGTGCTACAACATTCTAGCTCCTGATACACATTGCTGCCCAGAAAATGGAGGGTGATTTCCAGGTATGTATGTTGAAAAGGGACAGGGAGGCCTGCTCACCTGTAGCTTCAAAGTTGTGTCATCCAGTGTGATAATCTTGGAGAGGATGCTGGCCCCCAGCGTGGTCTGGTAGTCCTCATAAAACGTCTTGTGCACATATTGGTGGAGGAGGGAAGTCTTTCCTACACTGAGGGAAAAAGCCAGATACATGTGAACACACATGTACACACACACACACACACACACACACACACACATCCATACCATTCTCAAAATCTTACCACGCCCCTCTCACCACTGTCTCTCCCTGAGATTCTGAATTTCTAACATTTCTGGTCCAGGGACCCCACTTTCAGTAGCAAGGGACTAGGGAATGATTTCTAGAAGTAGGGACCAATGAATCGAGAGGTTTGGAGAGAGCTGAGTCCCCAAAGCAAGGGTCAGGTTTTTCCTGTGTGTGGTAGGAGGTGGGAAGGCAGATAGATGCTAAGTAGCTTGTTACTGCCACTTGTTACTGCAGAGCTTAGACCAGAAACCAGGCAGCCTGACCCCAGCCTCTTTCTCCCACCTGAGCTCCCTTCCTTGGTGTGGGACCCCCTCCCTGGTGCCACCCTGAATCAGAAAGGGACCCACAAGAGGTGGGCACACATCCAGGAGGTCTCCCTGCCCTTGGCTAGGGGCTGCTTCCCAACCCCAGACCCCAGGTCGAGCTTGGCTTACCCCAGAGCTCCGATGATGATTAGCTTCAGGTCCACCTTCTTCTGGGGATTCATGGAGGAGGTTCAGAGCCTGCAGGGAAGTAGAAATCATCCACATGCTGGCCAGAGAGTCCCCTGTGGCTGAGGCTGGCCTCAACTTTCCCCTCCTAGATGTGCAGATCACAATGCTCTGGGCCTAGGACTTGGGTGGGATGGCTCTCTAAAACAGATGGATAACTCAGCAACCCTTACACACCCTCTGTTTAACTTCCCCTAGAGGCTTCCCCAAGGCTGGAAGGGTGGTGACCCACAGGGCAGGTATAGCTCTCACCGTTCAGCTCTACCAACCCTGTTCTTGGAGGCAGCCTGGAGTGCCAGGAAGGCCAGAGGGGGTTGAATAGAGGCCTTGCAGACAGTCAAGCCTGGAGCCAGGGATGGAGAGCAGTGCAGGAAGAGGAGATGGGGCAGCACAAGGGGCCCATTGTCAGGACTGCCAGAGAGGTTTTGGATGGAAGAGCGCCCCTCCCCCAGCCTAAGGTGTACTGCAATTGCAGAATCAAAGGCTCTTCTCTAAGGCAGCTGGTGGGGTTGTAATTGGTACATGTTTCTGGAAAGCTACTTGGCAGCAAGTAGTGAGAATCTTAAACATGTTCCTGACCTCCATTTCTAGGAATTCGTCCTAAGGAAATACAATCTGAAATGCAGGGCAAGAAGAGTCTTGTTCAAGAATGCTCTTCACAGGATTATTTATAAACATCCAATATTAAAGAAGTGGTTAAATAAATCATGGCACAAAATGAACTATGAAGCAGTTATTAAAATGGAGTGTTCAAGCATATTATAATGTGGGGAAGTGCTGCCATAGGGTGCATTTGGAAAACAGAAGACTCTAAACTGTATATACAGCATTACCACAAATACTAAAATAAGTTCATACTTACATAGAAAAAGTTCTAGAAAGAAATACATAAAAAATTTAAGTGGTTAATTCTGAGTGATAGGAACTATATGATTTTAATTTTGTCCTCTATAATTTTTAGTATGTTCCAATTTGTTTTTACAATAAACATGTCAAACATGTATTGTTCTTATTAGAGAAAAATACATGTGTATGTGCGTGCATTTTATATATACATATATAAATTTATATGTTTCTTCATTATATTTTATTTAACAAGATAAAGCAAAACTGTTGCTGGGGATTGTGCTAACTGGCTCTTTTATTCTACCCTGAAATGCACACATACACCCTTCTCAACTCCTGGATCTATAAGGGTGAAACTCGGGAAATTAGTAACTTAGACTTAGTTCAGTCACCTCATAGCTTGCTATTCAGCTGTCTTCTCTTTGTTTTCCCCTTTCACTGCTTGATTTAATGACTGCTTGGTTTCCTTCCTTAAGACTATACATACCCCATTGATCTGATTAATCAGCAGAGCACTAATCTGGAAGGAACAATTTCTCAATTCTCAGGCTCCCGGACACAGGGATCCATGGTTGAGACTCCCCTGCAGCCTTTTTTTTTTTTTAAAGATTTTATTGGGGAATTGGGGGTGGGGAACAATGTTGGGGAACCGGGGAAGTGGGACAGACAAGTTACTGTCCTTTTGTTCTTCAGTCTAGTTGTGGAAGGCATTGCTTCACTGGCCCATGTTGGTATCGTCATTGCGCTCTTCTCGGGTGAGGGAGATCGGTTGCCGACCTCTGGACGGCCGCTCACAGCAGCTCTTGGCAGCTCATGCTGGCTGCCAGCTGCTCACGCTGGCTGCCAGCCACTCACTGTAGCCCATGGCAGCCCACTGCAGCAGGGGCTGCAGCTATGCTGTCCTGGGGACTCACAGCAGCCCAGTTCCAGGTGGAGCTGTTGTTAGCTGTAGAGGGCAGTGTCACTGGCCCTCATATGTGGGATCCGAACCCGGGCCGCTGGCATCCCAAGCCAGCTCTTAACCAATGCGCCGCTTGGCCGGCCCTCCCCTGCAGCTTTTGCTCATGATGCACGATACACTCCAGCCTGGGCTGCTGAGTTCGAGATAACATTATGAAGCAGACCGGGCCACTCAAAGAGATTTCTCAGTCCAGGTCCTTAGAGGCAATTTCTCAACTCTCAGCTCTGAAACTAGTATGACTAACTTCCACCTTTCTTTGTTCTTTCCCCTACCTGCCTGCCTGATTATAAAACCTCCTGATTATTCTGTTTGAGGAAGGTGGCTTTTTCCTGGACATGAGTCTGCCATCTTCCTTAGCTGCCAGCATCTAGAATAAAGGATGGTTTTGCCTCACCAACCCTTGTCACTCAAAATTTTGGGCCTTGGGCAACAATGACATGGGACCTGAGCCTGGTACCAGGTCTTTTGTCCTTGGGTGCATTAGGTATACTGAGTAAACCTTGACTGATTTTGCTAAAGTTCCAAAAGTTGGCCAGCTTCTTTCCCTGGTACTTGGAGAAAGCTCTAAATTGGATGTCCTAAGGCAGTGGATGTTATAGTTCTCACTTTGCCACTGTGTGACCTTGTCCAGTTACTTCACCTCTCTGAGTCTTGACTTTCCAACTAGAGAATGAGTCAGTTGGGTCCCAAAGACTCAAGGTCCCTTCTGGTTGAAAAATGCTTTATCTACTGGAGCTGTAATTCACTGAGCCATAAGAGCCTTGCCTGGGGGTGCCTAGTTAGTGCGAAGTCAAAATAGAAGACACCTAGAGGCCAAAAATTGTTATGGTCCCTCCATGAGCCATGCTATAGCCCAAGAGGACTTGAGGCTCTCCTCAGAACTGTTTGTTCCAGGAGCCAGAGTTGGTGGCACTGGACCTTCTACCTAGGAGGGCTGGGTTGGCATAGAGGGCAATGGTCTTCTTGATTGTTCATGCATTCATTCAATAAATGCCTACATGTCTACTGCATGCAAAGCCATGCAGTAGATGCTGGAGGAGCACAAAGATGAAGCAAATAGGATCCCCCCACCCCTCCCCATCACACAGGGAGTCATCACGGGAGAAAGGATAGGGGCTGAGCAATTACCAGAGAGGAAGTGTAAAATGCTCCAACAGAAGCAAGCACAGAGAAAGTGCTGTGGGAATTTAGTCAGGGGCAGACAGGGGGTGGGGGTGGGGGGAGAAGCTGATTGAACTGGGCCCTGAAGAAAGGAGGCATGTAGTTGGGGTCTGATATTTCAGAGGGAGGAATAACATGGGGAAAGGAGAGTGAAAAAGGTGGATGTTTTGCTTCAGGGAAGGGTGAGGTGAAGGGTGTGAAGAGAGGAAAGCCTGGAGAGGGAGCAAGATTAAGTGAGGTCATGAATATCAGACAAAGGATCTTGTCATCCATCCATCCATCCATCCATCCATCCATCCATCCATCCATCCATCCAATACTTCCTATGTTCCAGACTTGCGAGAAAGAGAATTCAAGGTATTAAATGGGGCTGGCACATTGTAATGAGTGTTGCTACCCACAAGGAAACAAGCCAAGGGAGAAGACGTGGCTCAGAAGCTTCTGAAAGGCCTCTAAGCCTCAGTTACCACCCTGGAAGGGGAATGGGAGCAGTGGTGAGCTCTTCCCTAAATGCTTTGGTAGACATGCTAACTTAGCTTCAAAAGCCAATCCAGTGCCTTAGAAAGGGAGTCAGAACAAAAGGGAAGTGGGAAGGTGGGAAAGGAACCTGCATGTGACCGTTCTGTGTCCTCTGTAGAGCGTAGGAAATCCTCCAGATAGCCCTATGAGATGCTCATAACTGAGGCTCACAGAAGCCAAGTCTCAGTAACGCATCCAGGGCCACACAGGTAGCACATGGACGAGCTAGTGTTTGAATTGGAGGCCAGAGAAGGCTCCTCCGTGCCATGTTGCCTCCAACCTCCTGAGTTCGAACCCACAGAATCTATGTGCACAGGATCCAGGGCACGGGGCGCAGGTTTGGTGAGTCCAACAAAACCCTAGTAGAGTTGGAGGAGTTTGAGAGAAAGGCAGCCAAAGTGACAAGAGGTACAGTGGGAGTGGAGGAGACAGGGGCTGCCAAACAGGAGCTGTAGAGGACTGACACAGAGGGGAAGCTGTTCACGCTGTGATATGGCCATGCTGCCATGCCGCTCACGCTATAAGCTAACATTGATTTCCTGGTGCTGTGAGAGAGTTTTGTGAATATGCAAATAAATAATATGCATATCATTGTGAGGTTGCATGAATTAATATATTACTATAATACATTTAAGCCATATAGTTCATCATTACAAAACATTTACTGGTGCAAATTAAGGGCTCAAGAAATGTTAGCTATTTTGTGACTATTGTTAGCACACAAGAAAACAGCCTGTGAGATTGAAACTTTTATTATCTCTATTTTACTACTGAAGAAACAGATGTTTAGAGAGGTTAGGTAGTTCATCTCTAAAGAGATGATAGCCTATAAATGGTAGAGTCTGGAATTGTAACTGGAATTTGAATTCAGGTCTAACACCAGAGGCCACACTCTTAACTGCCTTCTGCAAACCTAGAGTGAAGATCCATACTCTGCCACTTGGTGCCCCTGTCAGAGAGGCTCTGGGCTGGGTGGTATGTATTTGACACGGTAGAGCAGAGCTGGTGTGCGTCTGAAGGGAAAACTGGGGTAGGAGGGGGAGGTAAACAGTGTGTTATGTGCAACAGAGAGTCAATATTCACTATGTGTAAAGCAATCTACAGACAACATACAACATAAACATGGGCAAAGAATATGAATGAGTAACCAGTAGAAGTCTTATACATGATTAGTAATAAGCTTTGAAAAGATAGCTCAACTTTACTCATCTTTAAAGCCATGCAAATTTTAAAATACCACTTTTGTATCCACTGGAAAGGAAACATTAAAAAAAACTGATGCCAGTATTTAGTGTTGGCAAGGGTGTAGGGGTAACACTCTTGTATATTGTTGATTGAGTATGAATTGGCAGTCTTTCTTGGAGGGCAATTTGACAGTATCAAAATTTAATATGTTCATACCCTAGGTTCTAATTCGAGGAATCTATTCTATGGAAATACACATATACTCCAATACATATTTGTACAAAAATGATGGTTGAAGAGCAGTGTTGTAACTTAACTGTCCATCATAAGACACTCTTTATGTAAATAATAATCCATTCATACTCTGAGTGAGAGTGAAGTAATGAAGTAGAAGATATAATGATAATTTAAAAAAAGAACATTTTGTATAGTATGATCCCAATTGTATAAAAACAAACAATAATTCTCTGTGTGTGACTACATGTTTAATATTATATTTATGTTTGTCCTATAAATACATAGGAAACTACAGATAGATATACACTAAATGGTTACTAGGAGGTAGGAAATGTAGATTAGAGGCTAGGAGTTATTGTTTTATTTTATATATGTCTTGTCTTAAAATTTGTTACACGAGCCTAAGTTGTTGTAATTAAAAAATATCAAATAAAGACTTAATATTTGTTTAAAAGGAGCACGTACATGGATGACAGCTCAAAATCATCTGAATATAATTTCCCGACAGGACAAATCATTTTTTGTCTGGGGCAGGAGAGGGAGGCTGCCTGGTCCCATGAGTGATCATGAATTTTGGAGTCAGAGTTCTTATCCACCTCCATACATTGGTTTCATTGGGGGAATTACTTAACCATAGTGATTCTGTTCCCTTTTTGGTAAAATGGACATCATTCATAGCTATGGCATGTTCTGTGGGGTGGCATGTGTCATGTTCTTATAGCACAACTGGATCCCCAAATTGGGAAAGACCCAGATAAATGGTTAACAACTAGGGGGTAAAGGGTGGCAGATTTGTAGTTCCTGCCACTTTCTATGGTGTAAATATTCCCACCATGGCTGATTTCAAGCTCCCAGTGGAGCCTGCATGAAGGACCTCTAGTCATCTAGTCCAATCTCCCATAGTGCTTGCGTCATCTCCACCACATTCATGGAAAGATGGAGCCAGACCTGCCTCTCTTGAGCTTCTCCCCCGCAATTAGGAGTGACTTTCTCCTGGGGGCCACATGGACAATGCTCAATTCCCCTGCTACATGCCAGCCCTTCTACGGCTTAAAGTCTCTTCGAGTTTTACTTGAGTCTTTTCTTCTCCAGGTCCTTGTAACTCAGCTCAGCCTTGACACTGAGCTCCCCTTACCCCACCCTCACCCTGGTCCCCTTCCCCTGGATATACTCCTAAAGTGTGCTCCACTGCAGATTCCTCTACCCCACTCCCAGAAGGGCAGGAATTTGTTGAGGCTGCTATGAAAATAGCCTGGTCCTTGGGACCAGGATACTGGCAGCAACTAGAGAATGACCAGAACTGTGTCAGTGGCAAGGGAAGGTGGCTTAGGGGAAGACACTGGCTGGAGGCATGTGCAGATTTCAGATGGGGCTGAAGTCTTTTCTATCCTTTGGCCGGACTTTGGCAAAGGCTGTTATTTTCAACCTCCTCTGGTCTACTCAGCTGACTCAGATGCCTCAAATCAGGGCATCCTCCTAGAGGCCAGGATGAGTCATTACCCTCCATTGTAAACAACAGTGAAAAACAAGCTTGGAATGCAGGGCTCTGCCTTCAACCGCAGCTCAGGTCCACACACAGCTGAACTTGCCGGCCACTGCTCTCCATTGCCTGTGACTAACTCTTCTCCTGTTCTTGCATGGTAGCATTTCTAAGCCCAGAGCCCTGGCCCTGCCCACCTACCAAAACTACAGTGTAGCTCAGTCCCTGGGGAGTAAGAAAGACTGAGTTGATGGCTCCTCACAATCAATCAATCAATCAATCAATCAATCAATCAATCACGTACCCTAAGGCTTGGGGCCAGTTACAAGAACTCTTGGACCTGCTCTGCTCTCACGTTCCCACTTTCCTTCTCTCTCTACCCCACTGGCCCCAACCAGGAACCAGGTACAGTCTTCAGCCTCATTTGTGTTGAGTGACAAGGAGGAGGGATGAGGGAGATCAGTGAGCAGGGGCAGGTGAGAAGTCTGAGGCAGGCAGTCTCCCTACTTCCCTCATGTTGCCTTTCCCCACTTTCAGTGCCTCCCTTCCCTGCTTCCACACCTTGGAAAATGACAAATGTATCCACCTTAAAAATAATGGGATTTACAATCTTGGGAGTAAAGTTTACTTTTGAAAAGAGGCTGTCTAGGGAATACAAGTCTTTATTGCCTCCCAGGAAGGCTCACAACTCTGCCTTCCCCACCTCAATCCTAGCAGGTCTAGACCTGCTGCCTCTGGGAAATGCACCCACAGCCCTGGTTTCAGGAGGCTCAGCACTCATGTTATTTTATTTTATTTTTTTTTGCATTTTACCTTTTTTTTTTGCATTTTCCCTAAGGTTCAGATGCCCCTCGCATTCAGACCCTGAGGCCTGAGGTGATTGGGAACCTGTCCCAACCTTCAGCCCCATCACCTCAAATCAAACCTCCATATCAGCATCTAGAACTCCCCACTGTTTCAACAGCTGCATACACTCCAGTGTATGCCTATGGAGACAGCATCATTCATTTACAGTCTTCTATTGATGGAAATAAACTGCTCTCAACCTTAGGCTATTAAAACACAGCTGCAGTGGATAACCCTGTCCATGCGTCACTCTCCTCAAGTGGGAGATGTCCACTGATATTGGCTTTGCTAGGTCAAAGGAGACATGGATTTTAATTTGTGTGAATATTGCTATTTTTCTCTTAGATGTTTCAGCAATCGAGTCTCCCCACCACCCCTGGGCATAGGGAAGGCAACTTTATCCTGATTTTGCAGCTATTACAAACGATCCCGATAGTGTATCCCTTGCCTAGGCAATCACAGCTAGCAAGTGGCACCATTGCCACTCATATGTCAGCACTTCGGTTCTTTAGGTTCTTTGGGAGTATTAGTCTCATCTTTCAAAGTAGACAGGCAGTGCTCAGAGGGTGCCTCGCACCTCTCTGTGTCCTTCCAAAGAGCCTGACCCATCCTGGGAATATTGAGTCTTCAATAAGTAGTTATCTATCCATCCCTAGCCATCTCCAGCCATCCATTCGTCCATTTGTCCGTCCATCCATTCATCCATCCATCTTTCCATCCATCCACCTACCCATCCATCTGTCCATTCATCTACCTATCACCCATACATCCATTTATCCATGCATCCATCTTCATTATTCCATCATCCATCCATCCATCCATCCATCCATCCATCCATCCATCCATCCAACCATCCATCCAGCACATGTACTGCATGCCTACTATGCATCATTACCATGTATGTCTGAGGATACAGACAAGTTATATCACCATGGGATTTGTATGATGGAGGATTGATTGGTAAGCCCAAATAAATTACTTTTATTAATCATAATGCCTAGTACTTACAGGGCACTTTGCAATTTACAAAATGCCAACATAGTCCAGTGGATTCCTGAGGCAAGCTGAGACTGGAACTGAGGCCTGCCTGACTCTGTTCATTGGCTCCTTGCATTGCAGAACTGTGCTAGGAGACATGCTTATGATTTCGAACAAGAGGGACACTTTCCTACTCTAGGGGTTTCCCCTTCCCCGATGAGACCCTTTAGATAAGATGGTTCCATCCCAGAAGGTACCCTGCCCGTGTGTCAAGGGGACTCCTGATGCTAGCCGGACTCAGCCCTTCTAAAGGGCTCTGATTTTCGGCTGTCCTTCCTCTGGCTGTGCCGGCAGCTTCATGGTCCTGCCCGAGACTGACGGCCTGTGCAGAGCCCCGAGCCGGGCCCTAGTTCCCTGGGCTGGGCGGGGAATCTTTTCTGCCTGGCTCACTGCCATGCCCTGGGAGTTTCTCTTGAGTGGGGGTCTTTGGGCTGGATCTAAGCCCTCAGCTGCCAGATTCTAAGCCTCATCCTTGCATCCCCTGCCTCTACTCCTCCCCACCAAAACACAAATATATCTGGGAGCTGCTGAGATAGACAGCCAGAAAAACCAATAAAAACATCCAGGGCACTTACAGCTGTGGCTGATTAGCATCCAGCCTCCGAGGGCAGGCAGGAGTTCTCTCTGAGTCTGGGGTGGTCTCCTCTCAGGGCAACGGTCTCAGCCGGGTCAGCGGAAAAAAGCTTTGGGAGCAAAAAAGAGTTGGTTGAGGCCAAGCCACTTTCTTCTTAGTTTTCCTCCTCTCCCTCTCATGCACAGACTTGGGAAAGTTGCAAAAGAGGCTGGGCCTGGGTGACCTCAGCTGTGTGGGTGGAGGGGGTGGGGTAGAATGGAAAAGCTAGGCTTCAGAGCTGACTGGATTTGGGGCCTTGTGAGAATTTAGTTTACAGGGACTGGTTCTGGCAGGAATGAGGAATAAAAGGCTTGAGGGTGGGGGCTTGTGAGTCAGAGGTCCTACAAGGTAATATATCTTTGTGGCCACCATAAAAAGCCTCTGGCTGGTTTTAGGAACTTCTGCTTCTGCTGCTGAAAGGCACCCAGCAAAGGGGACCTTTTGTTCACTAAAATATTTGACTCACATGTGTAGTAGATTTGGTTCCACCAGCAGCCTGGTCAGGAGACATTCTGGTGCACACGCTTTGCCCTCACCCTAATACTGTACATGCCACATCACCACATCACCATACACACACACACACACACACACACACACACACACACACACACACACACACACACAGACTTGTGAGATGGGAGGCAAGTCCTGACATCTTCCTTAGCCTCTCAGAGGAGGATATGTGACCCAACCTGAAGTACTTAAGAGACTACAGCAATTTAAAATACTGTTAGTGTCAGGCTAATTTTGGTATCTCTTTGAGCTGTCTGGAACTGTGCTTTGGGTACCTATCCCAAAGCTGTCCATGTCAAACGAACTCAAAGAGTCTGGAGGCTTTGGCTAGGAATAAATGGTAAAGATTTATTCAAGGGTCTTAAGGTTTGCAAATCAGCAATACATCTAGACCAAATACATCTAGACACCAAGAGTGTTCAAAAGAAGAAAGGACATCTAAGCGTTCTTATAGTAAAAAGCATATTCTTGGGAAGAATCAGCCCTGCTTTCTTAGTGTCTGGATTGGCCTGAGATGGTCATCCTCTAGATTGCCAGTGGCCTGGGTAATGAATGTCAGGTGGGTCCGTGAACATTCTTTCCTTCGTCCTCCAGGGGTAATCAGAGGGTTACCAGGAGGTTTGATGTATATCCAGGCATTGATGCTGGACTGAAAAGTTTAAAAGTTTAGGTTCCCAGGCTAGTTAAAATAAAAATAGAATTATTTTCAAATGCCTTAGCCTACTTGATTTTAGTAATTTAGCAGCTTGACTATAGTAACTCCATTTTAATTCTTCCCTCTATTCTTCAGATAAAAGGGGAATAAAGTAAGTTGAGACATGCCCAAATTAAGTGAGTCACTAGATCCCAAGGGATCCCTTTAAGGCTTGTGATATATTCAATGTAACCCTCCACCCCCACATTCCTTCTGAGATGGGATGTTTTTCTCCTTGGTGGTCCATTCCTTTGTTTAATAATCTTCGCTGTCAAAAACTTCTTCCTTGTGTCTCATGTGAGTCTCTGATGCTGCCTCATTGCTACTGTCTACGATTGGTCAACTAGACTACACATGCCTCAAGGGCATAGCTAGTAACCTTGAACCCCACACTCAGCCACACGCAGGGCCAGATACAGGTCTTGGTAAAAAGTTTTTAGTGAAACAAAAACTCCAACTGAAGGCCATTTTCTTGTTTCAATTAGCAAATATACCTAGAGGGAGTGTGCAATGATTTCCAAGAAGTGTAATTTTGGGTTTTAATGTTTAATAATATTCTACTGAAGTTGGAAAAATTGCAGAGTACGTTTCCCCAAAATATTCAATTTTGCTTACTTGGGAAAGGGTGCATCTGTCTACCCTCAGAACAACCACTGATTTATGATGGCCAATTTATTTTTAAATTGCTGCTCTTTAGAATCCCCCCACCTCCCGCCTGTGCTCTACTCTTCTACTTTTCTGAGGCCAGGTTTTAAACACCATTTGTGTGTGTGTGTGTTTGTGTGTGTGTGTGTGTGTGTGTGTGTGTGTGTGTGTGTAAGAAAGAGAGAAAGACAGAGAGAGCGAGAGAGAGAGAGAGGAGAGAGAGAAACTGAGAAGAAGAGCCCATAGAAACCCATGTGAGCCTTTCAGGGAACATGTGAAAGTCTCCACAAGGCCTGGTGCTGTGGGGGATCCTTTTGGGTAGGGGAAGTGAGCTATCCTCAGCTAGCCCTTACAGGGATTGAAACTTATACCTTTAGGGTGTGTTTGCAGAACTGTCCTTAACACCTTGGCAGCCAAGTCACCAGCCAACGTCAGGCTCTAGTCCCCACTTCCTCTGTCCACATGGATCAAGAGGCAGAAACTTCCCTTCTCTTCCTCTGACACATGCTCCTTTGAATGATGACCAGCCTTTACCCGGTGGACGAGGCTCTGACGCTGCAGTCGTTGACATATTTCCTTTCTTCCCTCCTGCATGCATTCATTCAATTATCTGAGCCTGTCAGAGCCTTTGGGGGACACGAAATGGATACTTGCATTTTATCAGTGGAAATAAGGCATGGTGCAAATAACGATATAAGAAATGGGTTGTGGGGGTTTAGAGGATTTGTAGAGGAGGAAAAGGCTTTATGGAAAGGAGCGATTCGAATCAGAGCCTGAAGGATGCACAGGATCTGAACATGTGCAGTGTGGTAAGTGGAGGAGGGAGTCAGGTTCAAAATAAGAAATGATTGGGCCGGCCGAGCGGTGCGGTAGTTAAGCGCTGGCTTGGGAAGCCAATGGCCCCGGTTCAGTCCCACATGTGAGGGCCAGTGACACTGACCTCAAAAAAAAAAAAAAAAGAAAGAAATGATCTGGGGGTGTGGTGGGCCCTAGGTAGTAGGGAGAGGAGATGCTGAATCTGCTTGGCAGTGAGAGAGAATGTGCAAGAAAGACTCCACATCGGGGCTAACCATCTCACAGTGTGCATTCCGTGGGACTGAGATATCTATCTGGTTTCTCTCAGCACCGTGCCTAACATCTCTTCACTATAATCTTAAAAATCACTGAAAAGGGGTCATTTGGGGGAACGTGTTCCTCTGGTGAACAGGGTAGAAGGAATCTTGGGAGACAATGGGGATGGCTCTGTTGGGTCCAGTGTGGAAGAGCTGTGAATGGAGGTCAGGGAGTCAAATACATGGAAGACCCTAGAGAGTCCCAAAAATCATGTCAGCTTGGATTTCACTGGGTGCAGAGTAGGGATCTACTGGGAAGTTTGGAGCATGTGACGGATGTGATTGGAGCCAGGTTTTGGAAATGTGTCTGGAAGGAGGAGAGACCAGAATCAGAGCATCAGGGTGTCCTTGAAATACTCCTGGTGAAAGGTAATGACTAGGGGAACGGGGATAAGGAAACAAGTCACAGAGGCCATTTTGTGAAAGAACCAACAGGGTTGTTGTGAAAATTAAATCGCTGATGTATTCAGTTATTCAGCAGGTGTTACAGAGGATCTGCTGTGCACCAAGCACTGAGCTGGGTGCTGTGTATTCAGTGGGGAACAAGACATCCTTCCTTCTCTCACTCCCGACACTTAGAGGTTCTTATTTTTTTTTTTAAATTGGGGAATTGGGGGAGGGGAACAGACAAGTTGCTGTCCTTTTGTTCTTCAGTCTAGTTGTGGAGGATATTGCTTCACTGGCCCATGTTGGTATCATCATTGCGCTCTTCCCAGATGAGGCAGATCGGTTGCCGGCCTCTGGACGGCCTCTCATAGCGGCTATTGGCAGCTCACACCGGCTGCCAGCCGTTCACACTGGCTGCTGGCCACTCACTGTAGCCTATGGCAGCCCATTGCAGCAGAGGCTGCAGCTATGCCGACCAGGGGACTCACAGCAGCCCAGCTCCAGGTGGAGCTGTGGTTCACCATCTTAGCTGTAGAGGGCAGTGTCACTGGCCCTCATATGTGGGATCGGAACCGGGGCCACTGGCGTCCAAGCCAGCTCTTCTTAACCAATGTGCCACTTGACCCGCCCTAGAGGGTTCTTAATAAATATTAATTGAACCTGAAGATGTGCTGGGTGAGTGAGAAGGACTGTGAGGCAGATGGAGGAATGAGCCTGCATAATTGAGGGGACATGATGCCGCTTACTGAGATGGGAAACATGGCGAGACTGGAAGGGGCTACAGGGCTTCTGTTTAGTCTGAACTGAGGCTGATGTACCAGCAGCACATTTCCATGACACCAGCCAAGCTTGTTGAGGGCAAACTGTCTTGTTCATGATTCTGTCCCCAGGCCACTGCTCAGTGCTTTGGCCCTTCCCGCTGCCCCCCCACCCCCACAGTCCCTTATCTTCCTTCCGGCCAGAGCAACTCTGGTGATGGTTTATGCCGTTTCCTTGGTCTCGAATCTGTGAGAATCACCACCACAGATCACGGAGCCTGCAAGTAGAGCTCCAACTGAGAAGGAGCTGGAGCTGGGCCCGCACCCAGGCTGGAGGCCCTGGCTTCCCAGCAGCTTCCTGGAGAGGCCAGGAATATGAATCAGAAGTGCCGGGACTAAATGCCCACAGGCAAGGCTCTGACCAACTGAGACAGGAGAAAAAAACCCCAGCAGATAGAAGTTCAAACCCACCCCCCACCCCCCACCCCTACCCCTGCACATGAGCTGCAGCCATGCTGGAGATGTCCTGTGGACTGAGCAACAGCTGTGTTGCAAATCTGTCTCCAGCTTGAATACTCACCTCCTTGTGCTTATTCCCCTTCTCTCTCTTCCTCACTTCCCCTTTTCCCTCTCTTGCTTCCTTTGAACTGAACTTCCCAATAAACTGTTAAATATGAGCTCTGACTCAGGCATTTAAAAAACAGTTTCCCCTTAAGGAACCAGGACCAAGAGAGAGCTCCATAAATATTTGTTGGGTAAATGAATGAATGGCAGGGCTAGAGCTCACGTTACATAGTGCAGGATGGGAAACCACTATATAGGAGTTATTTTGAAAAAGACATAGCTCTGCAAATGGTCTATGTAGAAATGTTGACATAAAGGTTGTCTCCATAGATTACACCCATGCAAAGGCACCTCATCTCCTAGGTGTGAGAAGGCAGGGGATAGAGAGAGACGAGATATAGAGAGAAGAGGGCCAAGGCAGAACTTGAGACACACTCACATGTATGAAGCAAGAGAAAGGAAAAGGTCGAGGCAGCGGCCTATTGAGGCAGAGACTGCTGGTGTTCATCAAAGCCTCCTTACACCTCCAGGCCACAGCTAGATGGCATTCCCCGTTACGGTAGATAGGTGTGACCATGCACTACATTTCAGTGAGTGGCTAGAATGGTGAACAAGACAGAGTTCCTGCCGTCATGGAGTTCAGGTTGAATAGATGTAGAGGAAAGGTTCTGCTGGTACCTTAACCTCTTTCAGACTTGGCTTGGTAAAATCTCTTGCAGGATCTGAAAGAATGACTCTGAGGTCCCAGGGGATATGGGAACCGTAAGACGGATGTGCGCAGGTCTTTCAATGATGCAACTCTTTGACTGGACTCTTCACGAATGAGAAATATAGTTCCGTTGTTTAAGCCTCTGTGATTTGGGGGTTTATCTGTCATAGAAGTTAGTGTCACGCCATAACCTGGCAAAGTGTGGAGGGGACAAGAGGAGAGGAGCCAGAGCTTGTTATGGTCCTGAGGCCTGGTGTCTTTTACACAGCCCAGGTTTGTGGGGGTGTTGAGTAAGTTCTCACACATCTCCTTTCCCTTCACTATTCTTCTAAGCACAAGTTCTTCTTTTATGAGCTCCCCAGCCAGAGGTGCTGAGCCACATTCTTGAGCTTTACAAAGAGAAGGGACCCGATTTCACAGTCCTGTCACAGCTGACTCCCACAGCAGGCAGGACAGTCATCTGGTCTCCCTCCTACAGCAGGAGGCATGTGCCAGACTTCTTCAATTGAGAACAGAAACAGGAGGAAGACATGAGCAACAAGGCCTATGAAGGACAGAAGCCAGGTAGCCCTGGTGGTCTCGGCACCAGCCATTTGGGGGCTGTCTCTCTATGTGCCTGTCACACATAAGTCTGCTCTGAGTCTGGTCCTCCCTGTGGGGTCCCACTCAACATTCAATTCTCAGGAGAGACAGCTTGCCTTGAGGCTTGTGTTCTCCCCTGTAATGTTGGTGGTGGTGACAGGAAGAACCTAGAACTCTTAGCCCACCAGGTTCACGTGGAACAGCAGAGGGACAGTTCCTCAAAGGGAGTGATGCCCAATACAATAGCAGGCTCCTTGGAATTTTCTTAGCAGGGCCTTATTTCCATATAGAAGCAAACAGGAAGAAGGTGTTTGGATCTTCTTGGGATCAACACCCATTGACCTTTCAGCAGCAAATGCATTTTTATTTTAGAAAGTAAATATTACTGTGGGGACTCACTAGAGTGTACCTGCCATCCTTGCATTTGCGATATCCTGAGCTGACAAATACCTGGGCTTGGGGGAAGATATAGCTTAGAAGCAGTGGGTTAGGAGCCAGGAGACATGGATTCCACTGTTAATGTCTACTTTTGATGAATTGTTTCATTGTTTTATACTCCAATTTCCCCATTTAGAAAACTGGGTAATAAAATCTGCTCTACCTAATTTACAGATTTGTTGGGGGGTTGGGGAAGAAAAGAAAGAAAGACAAAATACCAAAAGGTCTGAAAGGACTTTAAGAAGCCAAAAATCAAATACAAGAACAATTAGTAAAGAATCTGTTGTCTCCCTCCCTGCAAAAGATATGTTGAAGTCCTAATCCCAGTACCTCAGAATTACCTTATTTGGAAGTAGGGATGTTGAAGATATGATTTGTTGACATGAGCTTAACCAAATATAACTGGTGTCCTTATACGAGAGGAGGAGAGAGAGAGATAGAGATAGACAGAGAGAATACATGATGACAGAGGCAGAGACTGAAGTGCCATAGCTATGAGACAAGGAACACCAAAGAGTTCCAGCCACCACCAGAAGCTAGGAAGAGGCAAGGAAGTATCTTCCCTCACTCGCTTCAGAGGGAGAATGGCCCTGTTGACAACTCGATCTTGGATTTCTAGCCTCCAGAATAAATTTCTGTTGTTTTAAGCCACCCATTTTGTGGTAGTTGGTTATGGCAGCCCTAGGAAATGAATATAGCACCCTTTAACAGTTCTCAGTGCACCGTGAGTCTTGGCCAAAACTCTTGGCCCACCCCTGAGAGGCCTGTGACCTAGTATCAAACATGGGTCATGGGACAAGGACTTCGATTTCAGGGCTAACACAACCAACGTGAAGGTCACAAAGAGTAAAGGTCAATTTTGGAAAACCTAAAGCAGCTAGTAGAGCTAAATAGGTTTATACAGTCAGTGGGAGTTCAGTTCATGCTGACTGAAAGCAATACTTCTGCCTTAAAGGACCAGCGTGCACAGAGTGGAACTGGGCTAGAGCAGCCTGGGACTGAGCATGCTTTCACTTCCTGAATGTATGGTTTAAGCATCACTTTCATATTCCAGGCCTCCACCACTCATGCTCCTGGCACCAGCCTGACACAGTCAACACATCAGGAAGGCTGCCTATCCTACAGAAACCACCCTGAGGGGGAAAGCCTGCAGGGATGCTATCTAACAATTGACTCCTACTTGGCTCTTGGGGTGCTTTGTTTTAGAGGAAGTCAGAAAGCCTTTTGACTCTAGGGCTTCTGCCTTTTTTTTTTTTTTTTTTTTGAGGGCAGTGTCACTGGCCCTCATATGTGGGACCCCAACTGGGACCGCTGGTTTCCTAAGCCAGCGCTTAACCACCGCGCCACTCGGCCGGCCCTAGGGATTCTGCCTTTTATGAGATTTGCCTGTGCTGAGTACAGGGCCGGTTCCCGGGTGAGCACAAGCACTTTGTTATTGAATCCTCACAATAACCCCATGAGGTAGTTACCATTACCATGTCCATTCTGCATGATGAACAAACTGAGGTGCAGAGGTCCCACAGCTGGCATCAAGAATCAAATCCAGGCCTGTCTGACGCCAGAGCTTGTGTTGTTAACCACTCTGCCATACTGCTTTGAGAATTTATTTGGATCAGGCTGTTCTGAATTAACTCTGAAAGCAGTAATTTAGTTAACAAAGAAAAACGAAACAAAAAAAGGGTGCGTATGTGTGTAGTCATGAGGTATAATACTTTTACCATGATACTTAAAGGGGAAGGGACCCAAACATTATGAACTGAATACTTCCACCCAGGTGAGCAATTTGACTCTTCCCAACAGCTCTGTGAGCTGGATACTGCAGACATGAGGTACCATATTTTGCTCTGTATAATAAGCACTTCTTGGGACCAAATTTGTGAGGGAAAAATAAGGATGTGCATTATACATGGGTAGTATTAATTCCGTATCTATATAAATGTGTTTTTTTTTAAGATTTTATTGGGGAATTGGGGGAGGGGAACAGTGTTGGGGAATCGGGGAAGGGGAACAGACAAGTTGACAAGTTGCTGTCTTCTTGTTCTTCAGCCTAGTTGCAGAGGACCTTGCTTCACTGGCCCATGCTGGTATCGTCATTGCGTTCTTCCCGGATGAGGCAGATCAGTCGCTGGCCTCTGGGTGTCACTCACCGCGGCTATTGGCAGCTCACGCTGGCTGCCGGCCACTCACTGTAGCCTATGGCAGCCCACTGCAGCAGGGGCTGCAGCCTACACCCACCGTCGCCGGGGCTCGCACAGACCAGCTCCAGGTGAAGCTGTTGTTAGCTGTAGAGGGCAGTGTCACTGGCCCTCACATGTGGGATCCGAACCGGGCCGCTGGCATCTCAAAACCAGCTCTTAACCAATGCACCACTCGGCCGGCCCGTATATATAAATGTTTTTAATTCTTTTATTTATGGTTATGAGTTAAAAGTGTAACTCAAGAAATCAATAACGAGGGCCGGCAGAGTGGTGCAGTGGTTAAGCGCTAGCTTAGGAAGCCAGCGGCCCAGTTTGGTCCCACATATGAGGGCCAGTGACATTGCCCTCAAAAAAAAAAAAAGAAATCAATAACAATATCCACATGCAAATTAATACCCTGGAATACGATAATCGGTTTTGTTTAATTTACAACGAACTCGCAACGATGAAGGGTTCTTGGCCTTCTATGATGTGTAAATATCGTAAATTTGTTACCGGTATGTAAAATTTCTTGTACCTTGTATCTGTTCTTGTGTTTTGTAATTATTTGTTACATAACATTTCTTGTACCATAACATGTTAAAAAATAAATTATAAAATTCCTTTATAATACAAAAAACAGGTAACTAAGGGTAAACAAATAAAAATTTGAGCTAAAAAATTAAAACGAAAGATTCTTCCCTTGAAAGTTTGGGCCAAAAACTCGGGTGCAAGTTATACACAGGAGCGCACTATACAAGCAAAATACCATAATAAGCCAAGGTCAGCAGTTTGGTGAGGGGTGGAGCACAGGGGTGAATCCACTGTTAGCTGAGAGCCTGGTGTGTTTTCACAAATCCTGCTGCCCAAAATGATAGCCTGGGCCTGTCCCACTTGTCTCACAGGTCTTAGAGTGCGTCACTTAGCACCTGGCACAAAATATATGATTATTGGGTGGGATTGAAGTAAACCCCAAATGAATCTAATGTTCATTAAGAGAAGATTTGATAAATAAATGGACGCCATACAGATGTGAGAAAGAATGAAGTCTCCGTACTGACGCGGAATCTACTGTTAAATGAAAAGAGCGGTTTAGAGATGAGTATGGTTCCTTTTTTTGTAGAAAGAACAAGGTTTCCTTACCAATAGCCATCCCTGTCTGTTTATATATGCAAAAAAAAAGTCTGTATCAAACAACTTCAAATTGATAATAATGCTTATCTCTGAAGGGAGGATCATGAAGAATTTTAACATATTTTATAATAAGAAAAACCATGAAGAGATTTCAATTTGGAAAAAAGCAAAAACAAAAGAAAGGCAAGTTGTTTCTGGTGGCAACAGACCCCACCAGCGTGGGGATGTGCTCCAAGTTGGCTCACTCGGGGTTGGCCCTGGGGCCCCAAAGGTGAAGAGGTTTTGTCTCTCTCTCTCTCTGTCTCTCTCTCTCTCCCCACACACACACCTTTTACTATGAAATATTTCATTCACAACAAACATGAACAGACTGCAAAGAACCAGGATTCTGAGCCGGAAAACCGGCTCAGAACATCTCTTTGTATTGAGTCAAGTAAACAATTCACAGGAACTAATATGAAGGGGGGCCCACTTGCTAAAGGTAGGTGATTTGAACATTAAAGAACTGCAAAGTTGAAACATTTATTATTCTGAACCTGGTAAATAAAGGGGGAAAAAAAGCAAGTAATGTTGCCTTTCCTGTATGAGGTGTACCTCACGGTGAACGAACAGTTGATGAAAGTGTTCTTTTCATAGAGGAATCCTGGCTAACAAATACAGGAGGTAAAATAGAATTAGAAAAATTCCTGTTTTGCAGCCTCCTAATGACAGTGTGTATCTAAGCAATGACCACTAATGGCTGCTGAAACCTTTAGGTAAAATACCGGAGGGAAATTTGTCATGGATGGATGAGGCTGACGACTCTGGGACCCACTCACCGGTCCTAACATTTTGAATGGAGAAGCACCAGGCATTACCTGCCTCCTGATGGGATACAGTTGCATATACCCAGCACCATCTATGAAGTCTTCTTGCCACAAAATCAGGCCTCTAGTTCCAACTACCATTTTGTAGGAAAGATGGGCTCAGAGAAACCACATTACCTGACACCTCTGGATTTCAACTAGCAAAATACAGAATGTGGTAAATTCTCCAGATGAAACAGACAGAAGAGGCATTTCAAATAAATGCAACTTGTAGATTTTGTTTGAATACTGCAAGTCTACTGTAAACATGACCAAACATTTATGAGACAATGGGGAACATTTGAACATTGACTGTGTATTTAAGAACGTTAGAAGGACTTACAGATAAATCCTTGATGTGATGCTAAGATTTTTGCCTCAAAATAAAGCAGATATATGGGGCTGAAGAGAGAAGTGGGTGGTGGTACAGATAAAACAGGCCTGACCAGTATGGTTTGGTTGTGAAAGTTGGATGGGGGCGCACAGGGATTTACTGCACTATAATCTCTGCTTTTGTACATGTTTGGAGATTCCCATAATAGAATGTTAGCAAAAAGTAATAAAAAGTATGGGCATACCACTTAGCTCTTCCATCATGATGGTGATGGGGGCAGTATGTATATGGGAATGTGTGAAGTGTGTATGTGTGTGTGTGTGTGTGTGTGTGTGTTCTCATGTTTTGGTCCTAATTCAAGTTGTACCTCTGGAACAAATGCATTTAATTGAAAATGGCTTTTTTCCAGATGTGAAGAATGCCCCCAACCTAACAGGTCCAGCTGGATTTCCAAGGGGTGTGAGGCAGACAGGCAGGTACAGACACAAGGTCCCTTTTAGGGGACAGCTGGCGCCAGACCCACACGGTTATCCCCTCGGTCAAAGACAGAGTAAAACTGTCTAATGAAGACATCGCCCAGGATCCAGAGAGGCCCAGCTGGAGGCTGGATGTCAAGGCCTTGAAAGCCACTGGGGCAGAACGTCATTCCATCCACAGAGTCCTGGGGTTGGAAAGAAGAATGTAAGTGACATACAGGGAAGAAGGTAGTAGCAGTGCTGCCTGGAGGCTATGCTGTATAGTGGTGGTGGCCACACGGAATGGCTTCGGACGTCTGCTTTACAATTTTGGTTGGTTCTTCTTCTTTCATACATCTTTACCTACTTACTCAATAAAATGTTTGCACAACTTCATATATGTGGGCCTGGGCTTCCAGTTATGCAATTTTGAGAATAGTTTATCTATTATACAGCCCCCCCCCCCATTTCACAATTGGGAAAACTGAAACCTTTTTGCATGGCTGGAAGAGCAAAAGGTTTGACATTAGAAGATTTGGCTTAAATTCTGATTTCTTTAGTTTCTAGTGAAGCTCAATTTAATTCTTTTTTTAAGGGAGAGAAATTGCTCTATAAATGGCTAGCCCCTGCTATTTTCTCGTTGATGTTTTGGGAAGAGTCATTCGAGTGGCTCCTTTTAAGTATAAGACAAGTAGGCATACCTTGTTCTGTGAGAAGAGTGTAACCTCCCCCAACCTTATTTTTTAGTTTGTCAAAGACTTGGTGTCTAACAGGCAGGTGTGGTCTTTCCAGCACTATTTGAAATTTGAGGTTGCTGATGAGGGGGTGGGAAATTTGTAGAGGGCTTAAAGCGCTCTCTTGAGAGAAAAGGGTTAAAAACACCAAGTTGTTACAGAATCCCTGATGGATTCAAGTGGCTCTGATTGAAATCTGTTGGCAGAAAAGGGAAATGGCACTATATTGGGTGCAGGGAAGGGCGCAGAGGTGAGCAGAGACTCACGTAGGGTGAAGGTGGGAGAGTGTGGGGTCCCGGAGTGGTGTAGGGTGCAGACTGATGAACTGGGCAGTCGAAATGCCTAGCTTTCCTCAGTATGGTAGTCACTGAGGCAGCTCCTGAATTTCTTTGTTGGAGGAGTTTCGGGGACTTGACATGAAGCTGTGTTTTAAAGTGAAAGATTTGTTTTCACTTTTATTATCTGTTTATATATGGTGGCTCAGGAAAGAGGTTAATGGAGATCAAGCTGGGGAGGTAGGTAAGTCCCTAAAGCCCTCTGTCTATGTACCTGAATGCCTCCGTTCTGGTGCAGTCACCCCAATGCAGTGGGTGGCGCTTGGGCAAAGGTAGCGCATGAAAGTGTGCAAAAAACTGCAATACTGAAAACCTGGGCCAGATGAGGTGTGAAGTGGTCAGGAATTCCAGAACACCTGGGAGTTCCCTTGGTACCTCACCCTCCATACTTAAAAACAGAATGCAACAAGGCATTTCCTTGTTTGAGGAGAATGTTACTTTGAATGTTGGAAGAGGTATAACCTTATCCTGGTACCTCTCACCACCCAGCAGCTCCTATCTAGAACTGTTACCTCTCTGAGTCTCAATATCCTCATCTATAAAATGGGATAATAACATCCTCAGTCTGACTTGGTGGTTGAGGGGATTAAATTTTGTCAGTTGAAAAGTCCTACATGACAATATCAGAAAACCTCATTAAATGGCTTGTCCCAGGCTTGCTCCTGCTTTGTGGCAGATCAGGAAATTAGAGAACCAGCCCAGTGGTCTTTCCCCCATAGGCAGCTGAGGTCCCTCCCAGAGGAAATGCCAAGCAGGATAAAATGGAGGGGTGAGTGGGGGGTGCGGGGGTGGTAAACACATCCTAAGAACAGGCGACTGTTTAAAAAGGGGAAGTGGCAGGCGGATGGGAAAGGCCCTGCGATGTGCAGAATAAGGAAACAGTTCTTACCAGCAGGGTGTAGGCAGTTGGTTGGAGGGTGTAGGGTACGCCATTGATGGTGAAGGTGACATCTGGCATAACGTTGAGGTAGTCACACTCCACAGCATACTAAAACACAACACAGAGGATCCATTTAGAAGCCTCCCATCTTCCAAAAGAGGCTTGGCCCCTGTGCCCCACCCCTCCTCACCCCAGGCAGTCACTCACTTCTCCATCCATGGGCTTTGCCCCAATGGCCTTCTGCAGCTGCTTGATCTCACCTGGGGGGCCTGTGATGAGGGAGGTCCCTGTGTCCACAATGGCCTGGCAGCCCTCTGAGCAGAACATCACAGCACCTCCCACCTGGATTCTGAGGGCAAAGGAAGCATGGTCTGTCTTCCACCCGCCCTCTTCTCATGCCGGTTCCCCCAGCCATGAAGCTTCCCCTGGAGCCCAGCAACTCTCACTCCCTGCTGGGCTCTCTCATAGCTGAAGCACATTAATGATTTCCATTTTGGTCTCTATCACCACATGAGTATTTCTCAATTTTTTTGACTGAGATTCATAGCAGGAAATACATTTTCTTCCTGACCCAGTACATTTACATACATACACTCAGTAAAAATTTCATGAAACAGTGCTTAATCTTAATATGTCTAGCAGAGTAGGTCATGATCCCTTAAAATGATGTCATGACCCATAAATGGGTAAATCCCTAAAGTCTGAAAAATCCTCAGTAGAACCAATGAGGCTTTTTGCTTTTGTATCCCTGGTGCCTAGCACATGCCTGGCACCTGGCAGGAACTTATTCCTGGCTGAACTGACACTCAAATTACATTTCTTTGAATTCCTGCATTGTCTAGTACAGTGCTAGGAATGTGTCAGGCAGCTAGTCCCACTTCCCAAATGTTCCATGTCCGTGTGTGTGTGTGTGTGTGTGTGTGTTTGTTTGTATGTGTGTGTGTGTGTGAAGGCTCAGTCAATGCTGCCACCTCCATGACACCCTTGAGGAATGTCTTGCGCTGTCTGCTGGGCCACTTTGGTGGCACGTCTCATGGAGTACTAAGCACCTTCCTCTTTACATGGCAGTAGTTTGTACATATGTCTCATCTTCTGTACATGGATGGTGAAGGCAAAATCTGAGTCCAGTTCACTTTTGCACCCACATGTCACTCAGCCCTTGTCTCTGTGTTAATGTTGCTTGAATAAGAAGTTGGCTGTGTTTGTATTTACTGTCTATTGAATTGAAGGCGCACCACACACAAGGAAGACAGCTGAGAGTTGGTGCCATGCGCCTGCCCCCCTGCTGCCCATTCCTGCACCTCTGCCCAGCACCTCCAGCCTCTAGCTTCATGCAGTGGGCTCCCGGCATCCTCTTTCAGTGACCAGTACTTTCCTTCAGGTCAATCCAGTTAAGACACTTCGAGTTTGAGTTGTGCCTGTTATGAGTTCTTCCCTCAATACTACACTTTGTGGAAGATACTCACGTGTCCAGTGCAATCTGCCAGTAGCCTTGCTTGGTGACCGGGACCCAGTTCAGGCTCCCGGAGAAATGAGAGTGGTCATAGCCTCCGAAAACCAGCTCGCTCTCTGTGCCACCTTCTGGGTCACTACAGGGAGAGAAAGGCAGATTGTTAAGGAAGGGCCACTGGAAAACCCCAGAGATGAGCTTCAGCCAGGACTCTGCCTCTGTGTCTGGTCACTCACACCAAGTACCTAGACAGGCAGAAATATCAGCCTGGGCTTTGAGACCAGGCCTTCTAGCTACTGCGAATTGATTAGTCTGGGCCTTTTGGGCAAAAGGATGAAAACAGCTCTGCTCAACGATTTGTAAATGTCCCCCTGCTTCTTGGATAAAAGGGGTAAGGAGGTGAGAAATGGGGACAATGGGTCTGGTCCCACAAAACTCATGCAGAACCAAGGCCAGGACCACCCCGTGGCAATCATACACTGTGTGACTCGAGGCACCCCCAAAGGACACATTTTTTCCAAGTACATTCCCCGCTATTGGTGGTGCCTGGAGTTTGTTTCCACATTATTCACTCTCTTGTGTTAAGGCAAAGAAGCTAAATGTGAACACAGCACGACTTATTAGAGCTTGAATATTTATTAATTGTCATTGGTGTTGATTTCTCAGATTATGTTCTGGCACCTAATAGGATTTGGGGGAAACAGGACATAAAACAGATTCATTTTCAGAAGGAAAAGTATCAAAAACATACAAAACTTGGGGCATTGCAAGGCAAGGTAGTAAAGCGGAAGGGAATTGGATATCTGTGGGACTCTTAGGAAAGTGATTTTACAGAGGTGGGGAGAAGAACTAACTTTTGTTGATGGACTTTATATAAGGCACTGTGCTGAGAATTTCATCTGTCTAATATTATTTAATTCTCACATCAACACAGTGTCCATCTGAGGAAACTGGGACTCAGGGAGATGAAGCAACGTAAGTGGTAGGATTTAAATCCAGGTCAGTCTGATTGCGAAGTCTTTACTATTTCTCATCACAGCTCATGTCTTCCCGGGCTGCAAGGGAGCAGAAGGCTCTGAAAGGGTGAAGTGGAGGAGTCCAGACAACCTGCTTCCTTTCTCACAGGTCTGCCCGGGGCCTGTCCCATCTACAGCCATGCAGGAGAGGAGGAAGTTTGATAGAGGAAATTCAAGACTCTCCACGTGGGAGAGGAAATGGGCTTTTGCTAACACAGGCTAAGCTCAGGCTAGGTCTCACTGGAAAGGAGTCAGAAAAGTAAGAAATCTTCCCTGTATAAGGAGAAGGTGAGATGACCGTTCCAGGACCCCAGGCAAGAATGCCCAGAGGCAAGTGAGCTTCATGAACTTTTTCAACTATAACGTGCAAGTCAAAAAAAAAAAAAGTGTAAATTGGTAAAATACACATAACATTTACTGTCTCAATCATTGTCGTTGTTGTTTTTTTGAGGGCAGTGTCACTGGCCCTCAAATGTGGGACCCGAACCGGGGCCGCTGGCTTCCATGTCTCAATCATTTTTAAGTGCATATTTCAGTAGGGTTAAGTATATTCACATTGTTGTGCAATTAGCCTCCAGAACCTTTTCATCCTGTAAAATTGAAATTCTACAACCATTCAATAACTCCCCATTTCCCCCTCCCCTCAACCTCTGGCAACCACCATTCCACTTTCTATTTTTATGAATATGACCACTTTAGATACTTCATATAAATGAAGCCATACAGTAGTTGTCCTTTTGTGACTGGCTTATTTCACTTAGCATAATGTCCTCAATTCATCCATGTTCTAGCATGTGTTAGAATTTCCTTCCTTTTTCAGGCTGAATATAGTCTGTTGCATGTACATACCACATTTTATTTATCCATCCATTGACATTCAATTATTTTATTGTCAGCTTACTTTAAAAATTTTTTCCTGCCTCCCGCCACTAGAATTAAGCTTCTTGAGAGCACGGATGGTCTTTCTTGTTTCATTGTGTTTCCAGTTCCTAACATCATGTTCAGCACATAATAGGGGCTTGAGAAGTATTTATTCACTACATAAATGAATATCCGATTTAAGAGATTCCTTAAATTAGTTCAGTGTGGTACAGTTTATAAAGAGCTCTGCACAATGACTTTATGAGGCAAATCTCAATTCCTCAGTATTCAGAAAAGTTAAGTGTTTGCCTCAAATTACACAGCTGGCCAAGCAAGAGATCCAGCCCAGCTGCTGTGCTTTCTCAGTGACACCATGGTGTCTCCCTGTAGTCATAACTGGCCTTAACCTGGCAGCCTTGACAGGTCTCACCTGCTCATGTAGACAGAAAACATGGGTACATCCACCAGGTTCTGGGCCATCATGTTGTCAAACACAGGGGTCACTCCACCAACAGCCAAGGAAGGGTATCCCAGGCCCAGAATCCCATCAAACTCTGCACTCACAAAGGTCTGGCCAGGCTCCGTGACACTCTCTCCAAACTGCTGGCTGACCACAGTCAGTTCTTCCACCTGAAGGGAGAAATGCCCAAAGGAAATTGGCACAGGAGATCTTTGGCCAAGCGACTCCGAGTCCTGGATGCCCGCTCTGTCCTGAAGCTAATTCTTCTCTTACTGAACTTTTCTTGGCTAAATAGGCACGAAGATTTTTGCCATATTTCTACTCGACTTTTTAATATGAACCTTTTTTATTCAAGTATATAGAAATCATAAGTGTACAGTTCAATGAGTGCTCAAAAACTGTACATGGCCATGTGAGCAAGCTCCCAAGTCAAGAAACAAAACATTGCAACCCCTTCAGGTACCCTGCCAGCCTTTGCACTTTTCCTCAGAGTAACTGGTCTCCTGGCTTCTAACAGTGTATATTGGCTTTGCCTATTTTTGAATTTTATGTAAATGGAATCAAACAGTATGAATTCTGTTGTATCTGCCCTCTGCCACTCAACATTATGTCTATTGCATGCTGTTCTAACTTGTTCATTATCATTACATTTCACAGTATGACTGATTCATCATTATTTTTACATATTACCATGATGGATATGTGGGCTGTTTCCTGTATTTGACTATTGCTAATAGTGCAGTTTCTACGTGTCTCAGGGTGAACACATGTAGGTATTTCTGTCAGATATATGCCTAGGAGTAAAATTGCTAGATCATAGGGTATGCAAGCATCTCACTTCAGTAAATACTGACAAAGAGTTTTCCAAGGGGATTTGTACTAATTGATGTTTCAAATACCATTGTTTTGAGAGCTCTAGTTGCCAGCTGCTTCATATCTTCAGCAACCCGGGCCTTACCTTCTATTCCATTTCAGTCTTCTAGTGGATATGCAGTGGGTACATTGTGGTTTTAATTTGTATTTCCTAATGACTAATGAAACTGGACATTTGGATATTTTCTTTTGTGAAGTGGGTTGTCTGCATTTTTTTTATTGATTGGTAGGAGTTCTTTATTCTGAAATCAAGTCCTTTGTAGGATTATGTATTATAAACATTTCCAGATTGTGATTGGTGTTTTTACTCTCCTAATGGTGTTTGGTGTTTTTTTTTTTTTTTTTTTTGTGTGTGTGTGTGTGTGTTGTTTTTTTATGAACAGAAAATAGGACTTTTGATATAGTCAAATTTATCAATTTTTTCTGCTTTTTTTTATTATGGTTTTTGTAACTTGTTTCAGAAATTTTTGCCTATGTTAAGGTCATGAAAATATTTTCCTATGTTTTCTAAAAGTTTTATTGTTTTACTTTTTCACATTTATATCTACAGTCTATCAGAAATTCTATAATGTATGAGGTGGGAGTCAAGATTCATTTTGTTTGTTTTTATTATATGGATATCTAGATGCTGTAGTACTGTTTAATAAGTATACCATCATTTCCTCCACTGCAGTATCATATTCAATATAAGTCAAGTGACTGTGGGAGCAGCAGTTCCTGAATTTTCTTTTTTTTTTAAAGATTTTATTGGGGAATTGGGGGAGGGGAACAGTGTTGGGGAACTGGGGAAGGGGAACAGACAAGTTCCTGTCCTTTTGTTCTTCAGTCTAGTTGTGGAGGACATTGCTTCACTGGCCCATGTTGGTATCATCATTGCGCTCTTCTCGGGTGAGGCAGATTGGTCACCGGTCTCTGGACGGCCACTCACAGAGGCTCTTGGCAGCTCACACTGGCTGCCAGCTGCTCACACTGGGGCTGCAGCTATGCCGACCGGGGGACTCATGGAAGCCCAGCTCCAGGTGGAGCTGTTGTTCACTACCTTAGTTGTAGAGGACAGTGTCACTGGCCCTCATATGTGGGATCCGAACCGGGGCTGCTGGCATCCCAAGCCAGCTCTCAACCAACGCGCCACTCAGCTGGCTCCTGAATTTTCTATTCTGTTGTATTTGTCTGTTTGCTTATCCTGTACCAATACCACACTATTTAAATTACTATCGCTTTATAATAAGTCTTAATATTTGGCAATGTTGTTCTTCATTTAGATCGTCTTAGTGTATTACATGTCTATATAAATTTTCAAATTAGTCTGTCAATTTATAATAAAAATCGTTTTTGTTTAGACTGAGGTAACATTGAATCTATAGAATAATTTGGAAAAATTTGAACTTATTTATAATACTGAGTCGTAAGCATGGTTTATCTTTCAATTTATGTAGATCTTTCATTTATCAAAACAATGTAATAGTTAGACATTTACACCCCTCACAAAATGACAACTCCACCCCCCAATCTACTATCCCTCTGACATCACATATAGCTGTTACAATTCCATTGACTCTATTACAATTCCATTGACTCTGTTCCCTATGCTGTACTCCACCTCCTGTGACTATATATGTAGATCTTTCTTAATTTTACTCAATAACGTTTTGCAGCTTTTTTAGCGGAGCCATCCTGCCACCTATTGGCAGCTCAGCGGCAGCTCAGCCCAGGCTGGGCATCGAACTGCTGTTTCTCAGAACTCAGTTCGCACTCTTGAGCGAGCTCTTAACCAACTGAGCCATTCGGCTGGCCCTGTTTTGCAGCTTTTAGAGTAGAGGTCTTGCACATTTTTTTTTGTTGTTGTTCTAAATTCACTTCTAGGTATTTGATGTTATTATAAATAATGGCATTAAAAATCTATTTTTCACTTGTTTTTGTATAGAAGTTCAAATGATTTTCTATGTTGAATCCAGCAACTTTGCTAAATTCACGTATTAACCCCAATAGTCTGTAGATATTTTTGGATTTTCTATATATGGAATCTTGTCATATGTGAATAATGACAGTGTTATTTCTTCCTTTACAATTCCTAATGCCCTTAATTTCTTTTTTTATTGCCTATTGCACTGACAGTGAACCTCTTTGACTCATTCTTGATCTCCTAACATTTTGTGATTAAGTATGAAGCTTGCTGTGGGTTTCTTTGTAAATATTCTTTATCAGATTAAGGAAGTTACTTTATATACCTAGTTTTCTAAGAAATTAGATGATGTTTTCTTTTATTGTCTTAGGTAATAAATTCCTAGAAAAAAACAATGACTCCATTGATATAACTTATCCTTTTATGTATATATTATGGGATTTTATTTGCTCATATTTTGTTTAGTACTTTTGCATCTACATTCATGAGAAAGATTTGTCTGTAATTTTCATTTCTCATAATGTCATACTCAAGTTTGTTTTACAATTATACTGGCCTCATAAAATGAGTTATGAAGTGTTCCTTCTTTATCAATTATCTGAAAGAATTTATATAAGATTGGCACTATATCTTCCTTAAACGTTTGGATGAATTTATCAGCGAGACTATGTGGGCTTGGAGTTTTCTTTGTGGGAAGGTTTTTAATAGCAAAGTCAATATTTAAATAGACATTGGAGTATTCATGTTTTCTTTTTTTTTTTTCTTGTGTCAGTTTTGGCATGCTGTGCTTCTCAAGGCATTTGCCAATTTTTAAAAAGTTGTCAAATTTATCAATATAAAATTATTCTTGATATCCTCTTATTATTTTAATGTTTGTAGGGTGTTTAGTGATGTATTATTTTTCATTTCTAATAGTTAAGTTGTATTTTTTTTCTTGATTATTATTATTTCCTTCTTTCTACTTTCTTCAGGTTTGATTTGCTGTTGTTTGTATGTGGTTTTCTTGTTTTCTTGTTGTTTATTTGTTGCTTGAAATAGATGCTTAGATCTTTGATTTTCAGTTTTTCTAATATATGCATCTCAGGCCGTAATTGTCTCATTAAGGACTGCATTAGCTGCATCCACAAATTTTGGCATGCCATATCTTCATTATCTGTATCAGTTAGAGTTTGATAGGAGAAGCAGAGCCAGTAGGAGCTATACATAAAGAGGATTGTAGTTGACTATATACAATTTTAGGTGCTGGTAAAACAGCATATGTTAGAAAGGTGTTTCTGTCATGGTGCCTATAGTTTTGGCAGTCAGCAAGGGAAGACAGATATCAGCTGGGAGAAAGTGAACTGGAATTTCAAGGTTGAGGGTGGCCTAGAATCCATATTGTTCTTTCACTGCCTCTAAGCCTCACTGATGAGGGTATCCTGCAACGTGAGCTGACACTGTATGTCACAGGGTTTAACATGCAGCTGGCCCAGGAGCCAGAAAAACCCAAAGGAGGAACCAATGGAAACTGGACTTGCTGTGGACTTGACCGCTGACCCACACCACCCAGGCAAGCCAGCAGACAAACGACAAGCTAAAGGCTAAAATTCCCTTTCCCATGCCACTTCAGTCCTTTCTCTGCTTCCCGGGGGTAATTATGATGATCAGTTTGGGATGTGATATAGGCTTCTAAATACGTAGTCATTTGTATGTTTACGTATGTTCTATTAGAACATAGAGTATGTTATTTTATCTGCATGTGATATTTTTACATAGATGGTATGTTTTTGCTTCTGACATTTTTTCACTCCATATGTCTTACTACCACCCACTTTTGATGAAGGCTGAGCCCTGCTGGCCTTGGGGACTACCCCGGAGCTGGAACCATGCTCATCAGGAGTGGGTCAGCCTCTATTTCCCAAAGGCCTGGGTATACACAGTAGTTCCCCTTTATCCACTGGGTAAATATTCCAAGACCCCCTGTGGATGCTTGAAAATAGTACCAGACTCTATATATATTGTGTTTTTTTCCTATACATACATCCTATGATTTATAAATTAGGCATGGTAAGAGATGAACAATAACTAATAATAGAACAAAACAATATACTGTAATAAAAATTATGTGAATGTGGCCTCTCTCTCTCTCTCTCTCTCTCTCTCTCTCTTTCTCTCTTTCTCTCTTTCTTGGATAACTGATCAGGCAACCGAGTCAACTACTCAGTGACTAATGGGCAGGGAATATATTCAGCGTGGAGACGCCAGACAAAGGGATGATAACATTCTGGGTGGGATGGAACAGGATGGTCCAAGATTTTTCATCGCTCTACTCAGAACGGTGTCAATTGAAAGTTTATGAATTATTTATTTTTGTAATTTACCACTGAATATTTTCAGACTGTGGTTGATCGAGGTAACTACAACTGTGGAAAGCAAATCTGTGGATAAGTGGGGACTATTGTACTGCTGCCCATAAGCCTGGATAGGGCAGGATCAGGGCCCTCCTGGCTCTCTGTCCCCACATTGGTCAGGTTCCCACAGTTCTGGGACCCACAGGATCTTGGGTCAGAAGGAGTTTAAGGAGCAGCTCATGAGCACAACACTGAGTGCTGACCGTGGGCCTTTATTCTGACAGTTGGGATTCTGGCCTGTCTCCACGATTGGACGCCCACTTCCCACCTTGCCGCCTTATTTCAGTAACTGAGTTCCCACTTTGAGCCCAGCCTTGGACTTCTTTATCCTTTAAGATGGGGGCCTGGTGTTGTCTCCTCGGTGTTCCTGGGGCTGGAGAGCCAGCAGTGAGCCCTGCCACCAGGCGCTGAGTCCTGTGCGCTGTTTCCCTGTGGGAATCCCCCTTGCCACCTCTTTAGGACCCAGCACACTGAGTGGACTGACCCACTGCCACCATCTCAGGCAGGGAGTGCTGCCACCACCCAGACAGGTCTCCCCCTTTCCCTAGAAGCCAGTTCTTTGTTTCCACCTCTTTCTGACCAAGAGAGAAAAAAATGAAGGAATTCTACTCACAGAGACTTGGTCGGCTCCGATGACTCCAGATAAGCTCCCAGTCCCATATTGAATGAAGAAATGACTTCCTGATGCACTGTATGTGTTGGACTGGGAAGGGTAGAACCTGGCGTGTGTCTCTGGAAAGCAAGGATGCTGCTCTTGCCTAGGCCAACAGTTCACTGCCTTCGCCCCTGCCTTAATGCCCTAGAGTACAGGGTCTCTTCCTCCAACTTCCAGCATTGAATAGGGCCTCTGGAAAGGTTGGCCACGGCCCTCCCTACATTCCCCTCTAGCCATATGTAGTGGCCTAACTGGGGACCAAACATTTGTCCCTGGGTAAATATGTTTGCCCACAGTGACCTCATAAGGCATGCCAAAATAAACACCAGGTAGCAGGCACCAAGGCACCTCTGCCAACCATTGTGGGTCAGAGCCTGGTATTCAAAAGAACCTCAGGGATAAACAATTGCCATTCCAGGAGCTTACTCGCAACTCCTTTCCCTATCTGTGGACACCCAGTCTTGGGATTTCCTGAGACATTCTATCTCTTGTCCTACACAGACATCATTCCTTAGCAATTCCTTTTCCAGTCTTCACAAAGAGCTAAGTTACCTCTGGCCAAATGGATCCAGCATACATTGTGTCCCGCCAGCCCCACCACTGGTGTACAGGGAAGTAAGTCACCAAGCCTCCTTGAAGCAGGTGAACAGTTTGCACTAGAAGCTGACCCACCTTCCTGCCCAGAAATAACCATTGGAATGAAACTTTCCCCCCATTCTTTTGGGTATTCCAAAGGGAGTGATTCACCATGTATTCAAAGATTTGCATTTTTTGGAGGTGGGGTTTCCCTCTAATAATTCAGGTCACTATGAAAGTTGCTAGCTTGGGTAGCAGTCCAATTTAGGTTTCTTCCAGGCCCAGCACTGTTTCTGCTGAAGGCAATGCCAGGGCAGACTATGAGATGGAGAGGGGAGGCTGGTGTGCAGGGGTGGCCAGTTTCTAGAACCTAACCGCTTTCCCCAGAGTGCCAGGCCCTTGATCCCAGGACTGGTCCCCAGCCATTTCCCACTGGGGCTTCTGGTCCACTTACTGCATGCCGGGCTGGTGCAATACACAGAGGGGACCCAGAGGTTGGAGGAGCCAGTGTCAAAGATGACAGTGAAGTTCTGTGGTGGGGAGCCAATGGAGATGGTGCCAAAATATTCCATCTATAGGCAAGGCAGGGAAGGGAGGCGGGTCTGAATGATAGGGAGCGGTAAGAGTGCTTACCAGGGGGCCCAGTGATTGTTTCCTGGACCCAAAGCTTGGGCTAGCACAGACAGGAGCCCACAGAGCCTGGGAAATGACAATCAGAGGTAAAAGAAGCAGAGGAAGGGCTGCAAGGGAGGAAATCAAATCATTATCATGATTCCCATAATAACTTTGGGAGAACTGCATAGGAGGCTGGCTCTGCTCATTTCTTTCCTCCCGCAGAGACAGGTCTACACATGGGGCTTGGGCAGCCAGATCCATGGGGACCCAGAGGATCAGTCCATATGGCTCATCCTAGAGGAAAAATTCACACTGGCCTTCAGTGCTGCTGCCCACTAGTCATGGCCCAGGCTGAGCTCTCCTTCCCATTTCCTTCCCCCCGCCCATGCCCCAGGCTGCCTCACATCCAGATAATTGATGAGGGGCTCGTTGGCACTCTGGTCCACTGTGCAGGACTCGGTAAACTGGATCATGTCCAAATTATGGGATTTCCAGAACTCAGAGAGCTGGCCCTGTGCCCGAAGCTTCTTCCGGAGGGACTGATGCCTCCTGAGAGGTACCCTGAGGACAAAGCCCCACGTGAGAAAGAGATGCATTTCTGCCTCTCTCTGACCCTCCCTTCCTCCACCCCATTTCCCAGAGGTTAATTAGGAAATTATACAGGGGGTGATCTGCAGGGCAGCGTGCCAAGCTTTGGCCAGAATCAATGCCCTCTTTGCCCCCAGCCTACCTAGTCTCATGTCTGCTCCTGTAGACTGAGACTCCAAATGGCCTTCACTCCTAGAGAAAGCTCTTTGAGGTCTCTAGGAAAATGGGGGATGTGGGATGGTCTGTAGCTTCACGTGAACCTCATGAGGGGCTGACTTAAAGAGACAAAAGAACTCTTGGGGGCAGCCAGAGGTCAATCCCTTGGGGAAGTACTCAGGTCTTTGAACAGCAAACCACAGCTGCAGGTTCCTCTCTTTCCAACATGAGAAGGTCCCTGGGGCTCGGGCAGGCAGCTGTCAGAGGTGGACGCTCAGGGATGGCTTGTCATGCATTCGAGATTAAAGCCAACCCAAGGTGGTCACTTGGTAAACCTTCTCCAAGCCCTCAGTTTCTCCTTCTCTTCATTTCCCCGTCAGCTTTCCTCTCCCAGGGGAGCCCTAGGCTAGAGGGCAGGGCATTGTCCCAGCTGGACACAATGCTGGGGACTTGGCCTCACCTGTAGAGTGCTCCATGGGTCTGCCCCAGGTCCAGGAACACCAGCAGCAAAAGAACAAGCATTGTCATTGTGGGTCTTTCTCACTCTGCCACAGCCTCCTTTACCACCTCTCCTTTTGTCTGCCCCACAGGGTGCTGGGAACCAAATCTCCCGAACTCAGACTTGCTCAGCCCAGTCTGAGGACACAGTGATAAGGCCTCTGGAATCAAAAGCCAGTCCCAGAGCAAACAGAGCGTGTATAACAGGGCGTTCCCCTCCACCCTTCAGTTCCCTTTCCTCCTGTGAGGGGGCTAGGGACTTGGGGGGTGGGACTTGGGGATCTGTGCACCCTCTCAGAGTAAGAGAGTCTCTAAAGCTTAGTATCTACCAGAGGCTATAACACCTGCCTTGATCCCAAGAAGCCCTGTATGAATTAATAATAAATAAACGTATAAATAAATAAATAATAAGGGAGCAATGTGTCCCTGGACACTGGGGACCATCCTAGTCATTGTTACCATGAGCAGTCTGGCCGAAGACTCCTGAAAGGTAGAAGCTCAATTGTCACATGTGAGGCAGGATTCTCACTCAAAATATGAATCAGTATTTCCTGTTCTCTCTTCATTCCCCCAGGAGCTCCAATGCAGTTTACCCTCCCCCGGTCCATTTTGAAGCAGAAACCAGCACTCCCTAAAACCCCTGAAATGGGAAGATTTGGCTCTGGATTGTGGAGCCAGTTTTTCTGATCCCAAGGGTTTGATGAATCCAGGGCCAAGGGTTGGAGGGAGGTTTGGAGGAGAAAACAGAGGAAGCCTGTTTTAGCAGGTGCCTGTAGTAGTTTGCTTGGGTTGCCATAACAAAGTATCACGGACTGGCTGGCTTAAACAGCAGATATTCATTTTCTCACAGTTTTGGAGGCTGGACATCCAAGATCAAGGTATCTGCAAGTTTGCTTTCTCCTAAGGCCTCTCTCCTGCTCCTCCCTGTGTCCTCATATGGTGTTCCCTCTCTGTGAGTCTGTTGAAATTTCCTCTTCTTATAAGGCATCAGTCACATTGGATTAGGACCCACAAATATGACCTCATTTACTGTTAATTACCTTTATCCTATTTAGCCACAGCTTTAGGAGTTAGTCCTACCCTGAGGGTTCTTAAGGAAGTTCCAGGATGGGAGCTGATTCAGTGTCCAGCAGTCCTGGAGCACTGGAGAAACATGGGAGAAAGGAGCACTGCTGAGATGAGGCCCCTGTCATCAGAAATCTGAAAATGAAAACCAATGGTGATAACGAAGGAAAGGCATCAGATTCATGTCATGTTGGCCTAAGTATCATCTCTCTTCCCCTTATAATAAAAGATTAATCAGGTATTTATTGAGCACTGACTGTGTGTCATGCATTTTCACATATACTTTCATTTCCTAACTTCCTTTACTTTCTAACAACCCCATTTCACAGATAAGGAAAGTAGGGATCAGAGAGCATTTTCATTTTCTAGCCTTTAAATCATTGAGCCCCTGATTGCATAGTAAGACCTGAGGACAGATGTCTTGATAACATTTCTGAACAATTAAAATACACACCAAGGTGGATGATCTCCACAATGTATTTCAGTCAGCTAATACATACAGTTACGTATATGTAAGCTACAGATGGCAGCCTAGAGTTGTGTAAGATCAGACACTTTAGAAAGACTTTCGAGGTTCAATCCTGGTTCCATCATTACCAGCTGTGTGGCCTTGGAGACATTCCTTTACCTTGCTGGGACCATTTACCTCATGGGTTATTGAGAGAATTACATGAGTGAGGACATTTAAAGTACTTAGAGCCGTGCATGGCATAGGGCGGGCACTCAGTTAATGGCAGGTGCCTGCTCTGTTACATAGAGTTTAGTCAGGGTGGTAGCACGGAGTGCTTACTTGGTGTCAAGTGCTGGGCTGGAGGACATACAAAGCACTCATTCTGAGGGTGGGCTCCTGGAATTCTCACGTCATCCCTCAAGGAAATCATTCTTTCTTTTCTAGAGTGGGGGAACTGAAACTCCAAAACAACCCAGATGTCACACCACATGTTAAGGGGCAGGGTTGGAATCCAGAGCTTGCTTTGTCTGCTTTCAAAACTTGGGCTCAGTAACAAGCACAGAACCTGGTGTTGTTAGCACGCAGTCTACTCTCTGGCAAACCCAAGGCATGAACTGCGCTTCCTGCTTAAAGGGACATGGACACATGCACAGCGCACACATACATATGTGTAGTATTCGAGTGAGAAACTTCCCCCAATACCTGTGCCCTCTGCTGACTGGACTGCAACAATTTCTGGTCTGAAGGGCGCCTTCCCAGAATACAGTAGACACTGGTTTTGGAAATGACTCAAAATAACTGAATTCTTGACGCAGCGAGATTCTGGGAACATTAGATCCTTCTTATTTCCAGTTGCATGGAAATAAGAGGCTTTGCCAAACCAAAGCAGATCAAGCCATTGGGGAAAAGTTTGCATTGGTGCCAGTTACACTCTTAGCAATAAACAAATAGTTTGATCACCTTAAACTTTTCCTTTTCATAATCCAGTGTCTGGGTGATGGGTAACTAGCAGAGGGGTGCCTGGGGGGATTTTTACACTGCCAGCAATACAATAATGATCTTTGCTGATCCTTGAAGGCAAATTAGAAAATATTTGCAAAAGATAAGCAATGACAGGATTTTTCCTCTCACAGCTCCGTACCACCGCACTCCACCCTGCACACACCCTTCTCTTACAATAAAAAAGCCTCAAATTTTCCACCATGCAGGAAATTATTCTCTCTCCCCTTCTTCTCCTCTCTTCCTTCCTCTCACTCCCTCTCTCTTTCTTTCTCTTCCAGGAAGAAATTATTCAATGACAGACCTTAGAGGTCATCCAATACAGATCACCAACTTTAATGTCAGCCAAACCTGGGTTTGAATCCTGGCTATGGCACTTTTTGCAAGTTACTTAAGCCCTCTATGCCTAGTTACCTCATATGTAAAATGGGCTTAGAAACAGTACTTACCTGAAAGCATTGGTGTGAGTGTTGAGTGAGCTAATGCTTGTAAGGTCCTTAGCTCAGAGTCTGGCATATAGCCCAGGCACCCAGAATGTTCCTTGTTATTATCACCCAATCCAACCTCTTCATTTTACAGAAAAGGACACTAGATTCAGAGAAAAGTGATTTATTTAAGATCATTGGCCATTTAGTGGCAGAGTCCAGAGCCAGGCATCCCATCCCGGTCCTCTTTCTACCGTACCACACACAACATGGCAGATTTTCCTTCATTCATCAATTTCAAGCAGAACGGGGTTGGGACATTTTCCAGTTGACCATGTTCATGCTGAGCTGGTGATCCTGCCAGAGTGAGCGCTAACAGCATCCTGGATTGCTGCTCGCCTGCGATCAGAAGCCAGCTAAGCATGAAGGCGAGGCAGCTACTCGTGTGTTACACGAACACGCTGTCTCCAGGGCTATCTGGCCCTGATAAAGCTGACTTCCACAGAGCACTGAGCCACTGTCCTCTTATTACTAAGTTATCTTTTGGAAGCTGAAGTTCCAGAAAGAGGAGTTGATTGGATAGTGTCACCACCACAAAAGCTTGCAAACATTCTGGAAACAGACAAAACCTCTGTGTCCAGTCAGCCTCCAATCTATATCCCTGAAGGTCTCTTTCTGTCTCCAAAACCCCTTTCCTAGTGCTGAGAGGCTGGATGATTGCTTATACTGCGCTCCTATTAGGCAAAATGGCTTCTGGTGCTTGATGTGACCAACGCCATCTTAAGAAGCAAGTTGCTCTCAGTGACCCAGTTCACCCCAGGATGGGTGGGCCTGTATCACCTGAGAGGATGATCTTACATAGGTAAGTGGGCCTTTAAGTTGTTTACTGCTTTGGAATATACAGGTTAACAAGCATGTGCCTTGCGACTACAAGCCTCCTGTGTTCTTGGAGACATATATTAAGCCCTCGTGCCCTTTCGGGTGGGGATGTCACCAGCTTGCTGTCACCCAAGACTCTTGCTTCCATCTCTAAGTTCCCTTACTAAATTCCTGGTTTAACTCTGGATTTGTCAGCCTCTTTCTTAGGACTCTCGGCCCCGTTGTCCTGGGGAAGTCGCTTTCAGTACACCTTGGGAAATTTTCACAACAGCCCTGTTGTTGCCCACATGGTACAGTTTCACCCCAAATGCTCCTCCGTCTTCTTTTCTTAAAGGACTCACACACACACACACACACACACACACACACACACACACACACACACCAGCACGAATGTGCCCTAGGGCTTTTGTTCCTTAGGGAAAGTGTTCAATTCATCCACAGTAATATTTGGTTCCAGACTGGGAGGATCCAACAACCAGTAGCCAGGACAAGCATGGCTCCTGGTGTTTCCAGGGAGAACAGAACACATTCCTGCCTCTAACCTTTGTCAAACTTTCCAAAATCCAACCAGACCTTGGAGCTCCTCATAGATGACCCAGGCTGTCTCTGCTCCAGTCAGTGTCCAGGTGGCCCACAGCTGCACAGAACAACTAACTGTTTTTCAAGCCTGAGACAGCCAAACCCTCTATTCTCAGTAAACAGGGGTGAAGGGAATATGGGGAGGGAGCTGGGAGATGGGTTAAAAAATGTATAACACTGTATAGTATGCTACTATTTGTATAAAATAAAAGGGGAAAAATATATATAGTCCTATTCACTTGTATATGCATAAAATATCTATGGAAGATTATACCAAGAAATTGGTAGCAGTGGGTACATTTTAGGGAGGGGAACTAGGTAGGTGGGGGCAGGATGATAGAAGGCTTATCATTGTATACCATTTTGTACTTTTTGAATTTGGAATCATGTGACTGTATTACTTTAATAGTTTTCTATTGCTGCTATAATAAATTACCATAAATACAGAGATTAAAACAGTGAAAATGTGTTGTCTTACAGTTCTGCAGGTTAAAGGTTTGACCTGGATCTTTCACTGAGTTAAAATCAAGGTGTCAGCAAGGCTGTGCTCCTTTCTGGAGGGTCTAGAGGAAAACCTGTTGTTTTGCCTTCTCTAGCTTCTAGAGGTTGTCCACATTCATTGGCTCATGGCCCCTTCCTCTGCCTTCAAATCCAGAAGTGTTGCTTGTCTCTGACCTTTCTTCTACAGTCACATCTCTTTCTGACCATAGTCTAAAAAGTTACTTGCTTTTAAGTTAAGTAACATGATTAGATGCGACCCACACAGACAATCTAGGATAATCTCCAGATCTCAAGATCCTTCATTTAACACCATGTGCAAAGTCCCTTTAGCCATGGAACTAGACATAGTCACAGATTCCAGAGATTAGGATATGGACATATATGAGGTGTGATTAAAAAATATGGTGAATGCTGCTCCTGAGTAGCATCAAACAGAAAGGGATCTTCAGTACAGGAAGCTGAGCGTCGAAACTTAGTAATAGCGTGTGACGAGTTTCAACGGTCAATTGGGTATGAGCTATGGTTGAGGGAAGGTATGTTTTAAAGTGTGCGGTAAATCATGGATCACGAACAATGCGTGAAATTTTGTTTCAAACTGCAAAAAGTGCTAAAGAAACACACAGAATGTTAAAGCCAGTTTATGGTGATGCTGCAATGACCATGATCTGGCACTGTGAGACTTCTGGCTCTCCCCCAAAGTCAAAATGATCATGAAAGGTAAATGTTTTGAATCAATTTAGGACATCAAGGCAGCCACGAAAAGAGGATTTCCAGAACTGCTTCAGAAAGTGGCAAGAACAATGGGATAAGTGTGTTTGAAGTGAGGAGGAGTATTTAGGGGGGGATTCATGGCAATGTGTCTTTTACTGTAATATATATTTTTAAATTTAAACATTCACTGTATTTTTTTTATCATACCTTGTTTGTATGGGGGCCATTCTGCCTACCACAATTATCTATTCAAAAATTTTAAAAATATAAAGAAAAAAATAACGAGTCAGATTTTTGGTTTGAGCTCTTGGGTGCAGAGTGGTTGGTGCTATTTACAGACTACAGGATCAGGGGAGCAGAAATAGGTTGGGGAAGGTGGAGAATCAAGGTCTGTTTTAGGCATATTAATTTTGAAATGTTGATAGACTTTCCAGGGGTGATATCAGATTGACACTTGAATCTGTAGGTCTAGTGCTCTCATAAGACTTGTTGGAGCTGGGGGGTATAAAGTTGGGAGATATTAGCTTATAAAAGGCAGCTGAAGCCACAAAAGTGGCTGAGAGTACCCAGGGAGTGTATGGATAGAGGAAGGGAGAAGCTTCAGGACTGTGCTCTTTAGGCCATAGTGGGGTGAGGGAGGAAGAATGAGCAAAGGAGGCCAAGAAAGAGCATAGGATGTAGGAAAGCCATGTGATCTCCTCCAGAGGTCTCCCCAAGCAGCCTAGATCTAAGGAGCCTCTACCCCACTCCCAGGTTTTCTCAATCATACTTTCTTGTCCATTTTGTTTGCAGGGATAAGCCATCTGTAATTCTCTCTTATTGCCACTGCATGTCTTCCCCCCACTATACAGTAAGCTCTGTGAGCAGAGCTGTGGCAGTCTGGATCACCGCTGTGTCCCCAGCACCGCCAGTGCCGGCTCAGAGTAGCCACTCAATACATACTTGTTGAATGAATGAAAACAAACTAACTTAATCCCTGTACCCTCCAATCCATAAACAAAGAGGATGGCTCTAAAAGTTACAAGAAAAAGAATAGTGCAGGTCTCCTCTATGCCCCACTGACTATTTCCCATACGTAGCATTGCATGAAAATTGTCTACTAAGTATGATTTGAAAAGCACCTCTGGTGTCACCTAGCTTGAAATTCCAGTGTTGTTCAGTCCTTCCCTAGTGTGAGGCATTACCCTCTTAGCACAGTGCCTAGCACCTAGTCAGCACTCAATAAATTTTAGCCATTTTTTTAATTATTATTTTGTCTTTAAAAATGCAACTATCCCCGGGAAAGACGACCCACTGAGTCATTAATGACTTAGTATGAATTAGTTTGTCAGTAGGAATTGCTAAGGAAGGACCTTAGGCTGGGCACAGCGGTGGGTTGCAGAAAGGGAGAATGAGTTTCCAAAAAATGCTAGGGAATTTAAAGCAAATCTCAATATGAAGATTTCTCTGCAAGCAGCATCAGTCATTGGCTTTTCATTTTAGTGGTTAGTGTGAGTCTCCCTCTGAGCCCAGCCAGGCAGCGAAGGAAATGAAGAGGCTATCAAGGGAGGGGCAAGGGAAAGAGGACGGGGTAGGGCGGGGTGCAGCCTGCAGTGAGAGCAGCTGTCTCTTCAACACGCATGGCTCCTCCCGCGGCTGCTGCTCGCCCAGGAGACAGGTAACTGGTTCTGTTAGGGCTGAGAGTTCATTTTCAGTTTCTTTCCTCCTGGTCTGGAATCTGGGCTCACCCAGTATAAAGAGGGTACTCTATGGCCTGAAGGGATGGGAGAACAAGGCATCCCCTTTCCTTAAACTGTTCCCTTGAGTGCTGTCTATCCCAACCCCAAATTAGAGGCACAATCTGACAATGGTTTATGTGGCCAATGAGAAAGCATGTTGTCCTTGTGATTGGGGTATGTCTAAGGCTTATGGGAAAAGGATTGAGCTGTAGGGTTAGTGCTTCATGATAAACCTTTTGGGAATCTACAGGCAAATGTATATTGTTAGCTGAAATTTCCCCCATCTGTCTTAAATCCCAAACTAGACAGCGAGCACCTTGAGGGCATGAACCATACTCTGGTCTAGATATTTTGGTCCCCCCAAACCCAGCACACTGGTTGGCACATGGGGATTTGTCTATACCTGCATGGTCCAATGCAATGAATGCCTGAAATGCGGCTAGTCTGAATTGAGATGTGCTATAGGTGTAAAATGCATACTGATTTCAAAGACTTAGTAGGAAAGAAAACATAAAATAGCTCATTAATAATTTTTATATCAACACAAGTTGAAATAATCCAAATATAGTTTGGATATGTTGGGTTAAATAAAATAGATTAAGATTAATGTCACCTGTTTTTTTTTTAAATGTTGCTACTGGAACATTTTCAATGACACATATGGCTTGCATTATATTTCTATTGGACATCTGTGGTCTATATATTGCCCTGGCACCCCTTTTCCTACCCTTTCTCACTTCCTTCAGCCTCTGGTCAGACGAGATGCCCTTCTCCCAGGGCACCTGAAGCCATCAAAATCTTTTACTGGCCAGAGTAGGATCTCCTGTGTATTTTATATTGGTTGAATCACTGATTACACCTTAGCAAAGGTGCCATGTAATATATAATCACACCCTTTGTTCTAGGATTAAAGGAATTCAGTTGGCAGCAAGCAGGAGGCGAACCAACTTTTCCTAAGCTCCAGGGCCACCAGCTTCATAAATGTTATCTCCTTTAAATTTGTCTATTATTTACTTTTTCAGATAAAGAAACTGAGGCTCAGAGAGCCCAAGATCGCCCTCCTAGGAAGAGGCTCAGGGGCAGGACTTGAACCCTAGTGTGCCTGGCTAAGCGGCAGGTTTTTCCCACACCAGTGGCACGTGGCTTCATTTTTGCATCATTTGAAATGAAACTACAGGACCCCCACGTATTTGTAGGTCCTATTACACCTGCACATGGAAAGGGCTCAGTAAGGAGACCTGGGATGATTTATTCTTTATCACAGGTTTCTAGACTGTGGGGGAACCAGCCCAGGGCTGGGTCTCAAAACACCTGTTTGCATTTTAGCCCTGGCGTGGCCCCTAACTTCCTAAGTGCGCCAGGACAAGAAGCGTTCTCCTCCTTAAAACAAAGAGGACCTTTACAATTTGTGATCCTAAGCCTGCTGGCTGGGGAAATGGAATTAGGCTGCCCTTGTTGCTTAATCCCTAATGAGCTATACCTGGAATTACAGGATTTTTTTTTTCTAAGTAGGATTTTTCTTTTTTTTAATACTCTGAGAACCTGTTTCCTCATGTCCAAATTTCTGTTGAATGTGCTGAAAACTAAATTCCAGACAAGGAAGTCCATGTTATGTGGGTGGGCAGGAAACCTCAAGTTCATTTTCCAGGATTAGGCGGCTTTTTGATAACACCCACAAGGGTGGGTGTTTTCCAACTCGGCTTCATATGGTGTATGTCTTGGTAATTTTGATCTGGTATCATTGCTCCAATTGACTAGACATTCTCATTATCTGTTTAGCAGATCGGAGAGAAATGCCAAGTTTTTTCATAAACCTGCTTATTAATTCTCCCTGAAAAGCTGTTTTATAAGAGCGACATCAAAGCTGGGATGCCATGACAAGAGCTCTCTTTAGGACCCTGACGGCCTCTCCCCTTTTCAAAGCTGACTATAAAGAGAGTGAAGTGCAGCCTGGGGGCTCTTCCAGCTGCTGCTCTGATTAGTCTACGTGCAGTTAAACTCCAAAGCAGCTCTCCCCTCAGCTCAGGCCTTACTTAAACCTCTTTATTCAATGCCCACTGATTGCTGCTAAGAAGGCCTATGAAGATTAATTTTCCAAATGATTTGTCATGTCTTGTTCTGAATCTCTGGACGGTAAATTTAAGGGTATTGCAGTATACTTAGTTCTAAATGAATTTCAGGGTGAATAGTGATTTTTATCTCTGTCCAACTTGGCAAAGCCTTAAATTAACTCATTGCTAGTCTTTGAGGGCTTGATGTTAAAAACAATAGGTCAGGGAATACATCTTTTATCTAAAACCCTTTGACTCTTGGTTCTGGGGTTCAAGGTGGGGGTGGGGAAAAGGGACAGAAAGAATTGTTAGTAAGGATTTGAAAACCTATATCTTTTTTAAGTGTGCTTATTAGCATTGATTGCTAGTCTATTGTTCAAAGACTACCAATTAGTCAGGACTCTCTTGCCTAACACTGTACCGCTATAAATCATATAAAGTCCTATTAAGGTATTTCTGGAAAACAAAACAAAAAAACTCTTAAAGACCTTTTGACTTGTTGACAATGGAAATTGTCAAGGCATATGTTACCTTCAAATTAATTTTTTTTCTGTGAAAATCCATGAAAAAAAACAAACCATTGGGGAGTAACCTAACCTTCCTGGCAGCAGCTTTGTTGGGAAGAACAAGATAAAGATGTTTTTCTCTTTTGCTAAAGCTTTATATCCCCCTAAAAGACCATAACCTTCAGAAACGGGGGGCTATATCTGAAAACACAAAGGCAAAGATGACTTTAATCTGAACAAAGCTATAAGGACATGTCATTATAGGAACAGAGTGGTACTTTCAGAAACTGCTGAGGCACATTTATGTGTGCTTTTATTTGGGTCGAGAGCCTTTCAAGGCAGGGAGCACACAGTAGGCATTAAATAAATGCTGAATAAACAGGATGTGGTGAGGTGCCAGCTCTCTGCTGACTTGCCATTTTTGTTGACCCTAAAGCATCTGGAAGGGCTCTGCCTACCATGAAGTTTAGAGGAAAAGAGCCGGACACACACAGGCCCACTCAATGGTCAACAGAGTGATGGGAGAGAAAGCCAAATGTCCCTTCCTAAGGGCAATGCACATCCCTGTTTGGATCTCGGGCTCCTGACAGAGCAGGCTTGGCAGTGCTGCCCTCTGGTGTGCCAGGGAGGACAGGGAATGAAGACAAGGGAGGGAGTGAAGAAGGAGGATGAAGAGGACAGCTCCTGTGAGTGGGCTGCAGGGCCTGGGCAGAAGGTATCAGAGGGCATGGCTGGATGCTGGGTGCCAGCATCTGGGTGATCCAGAAAGCCCTTCCTACGAGTGGTGCAAAAAGAAGATATAAAAAGACCAAGGACAACTGTTTGGAGTGTCCAGTGGGTGATGGAGGAGCAAGGCAGCCTGGAGGGGGAGGAGGGAGGGGGGAAGGGGGAGGGTTTGGGACTAGAACCCGGAGTCTTTCTTCTAGGCAGCAGATTCTTCCTGAGCCACCAAAGATGCTGTGCCCTCACGGGCTCGCTTTCTTTACAGTGGCCCCTCTTACCTTACAACATATATTTATTTAACATCTACTCTGCACAGCACATTGAATTTCAAAATGAGCTAAATATAAAGTGACACTAATGAGACGCAGGTGCTGGATGCACTAGATTAAGGTGACATTTACTGAAATGTGTTTTGAAATAGAATCCTGGGAAAGTGGCGACAGCCTAACCCTTGCTCATCACATATCAAAATAGATTCATGGCAGAAAAACAGGTTCATTGCAAAGCTGCTTCACTGACCTACATTAAAAGTAGCAAATGTTACTGGAAAGAGGTCAGAGTGGCAAGATAAATGACGAGCTTGTTAGATGCAAGAAAGTGATGCCCTGTAAATAGAAGGGAAACCTAAGGGTGGTAAAAAAGTTTTACTGTCATGAGACTTTTTTTTTTTTTCTCCAGGCCCTGGGTTCATAAGCAGCTTCAATTATGCCCAGGCTGCCTTTTGACAATCCTGTTGCCTCTGAACACTTCTTTTTAAAAACGATCCTCACTTTCCAAAGCTTCTGTTATGTCAGTACTGAAACTATTAGAATCCTCAATCCAGTTCCCTCCCTCTGGCTGCTTTCCTAATTCCAGTTGTCTCCTTTGAATATTGCTTTCCCCCTTTTATCATCAGTTTTTGAGGGCCTGCCGCCCCAGGAGAGGCCAGCTCTCTCTCCACTTCCATCTTTTCTCTCTTCTCCTCTTTCAACACAATATATGCTCACTGCAGAAAAATTAGATAACACAGACAATAAAGAAGAATATAAAAGTCACCAGCAATCTCACCATGCAGGGCTAATTATTCTCATCACTCAAGGATAATTATTATTAATATTTTGGGTAGTTACCTTTCCTTGATGTGGACATGAAAAGATGGCCATCTAAGTGGGGGAAGAAAACACGCAGCACCCACGCGCAGACACACATACATACAATGTATTTATTTTGATGGCGTATATTTGACATTCTGTTGTGTGACCTGCCTTTTATTGACTTGGCGATATGGTGTGAACATTTTTCCCTGTCAATATATTGGTTTCCCCAGATCACTTGAATGGCTTAAGTTTCATTCCACATTATGGATGTCCCATAGTTGACACAACAATCCACCATTACTCCGTATTAAGGATGTTTCTCAACTGCCTGTTGTAAAGGACTTGGCAGGGACCCATCTTACAGCTGAATCCTGACATACCCGTCCTTGGCTATTTCCTCAGGATAAATTCCTCTAAGTGGAGTTGCTGAGTCAAAGAAAGATGGTTGTTTTCAGGGCTTTTTGATACACACCACCAAATTGTCCTTCACAAAGATTGTGACAGAGTGTTTATCCCCAGAACACTTGCCAGGGCTGAATATTTTCATTCTTTTTTGTTAAAAAATGGTTTCAAGGGCCGGCCAAGTGGCGCGGTGGTTAAGCGCTGGCTTTGGAAGACAGCGGCCCCAGTTCGGTCCCACATATGAGGGCCAGTGACACTGCCCTCAAAAAAAAAAAAAAAAAAAAAGAAAAGGTTTCATTTTTTATTTATTTATTTACTTATTTAACTTTTTTTTTTAACTGAGGTACATTGGTTAATAATACTATATAAAATTCACATGTATGACTTTATAATTCTATATTTGTATACTCTATTGCATGATCGCTTCCAAAAGCCTAATTTTCATTTGTTACCATATATTTGACACTTTTTACCCTCTTCACCCTCTCTACATACCCCTTCCCTTCTAATAACCCATTCTGTTGTCTGTATCTATGAGTTTTGTTTTGTTTGTTACTTTTTTGTTTTATATTCCACATATGAGTGAAATCATATTGTTTCTGTCCTTTCCAATTCTATTGCTCACATACATACCACATCTTCTTTATCCATTCATCCATCAACGGACACTTAGGTTGTTTCCATATCATGGCTATTGTAAGTAATGCTGTGATGAACATAGGGGTACATATTCATATATCTTTTCAAATTAGTGTATTCATATTCTTCAGATAAATCATATTCTCCAGAAGAGGAACTGCTTGATCATATGCTAGTTCTATTCTTAATTTTTTTAGGAAATTCCATACTGTTTTCCATAGTGGCTGTACCAATTTACATTCCCACCAACAGTACACAAGGGTTCTCTTTTCGCCACTTCCTTGCTGGTATTTGTTGTTTGTTGTCTTTTTTATAGCGGCCATTCTAACAGGTGAGAGGTGATATCTCACTGTGGTTTTGAGTTGCATTTCCCTAATAATTAATAATTTTGAAAATCTTTTCATGTACCTGTTAGCTATCTGTATGTCTTCCTTAGAAAAATGTCTATTCAGAGCCTCTGCCCATTTTAAAAATTGGGTTGTTTGTCTTTTTTGTTGTTGAGTTGTATGAGTTCTTTACAGATATCTTTGGATATTAAGCCCTGATCAGAAATATCATTTGCATATTGTCTTCTACCATCGGCTGGTTGTCTTTTTGTTTTGTTGATGGGTTCCTTTTCTGTGCAGAATGTTTTAGTTTGATGTAGTCCCATTTGTTTAAAAAATGGTTTTAAGTTGTTTTAATTTCTTCAATTATTAGCGAGATGAAACTCATTTTATAGATGTATGCACCTGACCATTTGCATATGTCTTTGTCCAAACATTTCCTGAGCAACAGGTGCCGGAGATTGGGTTTACAGCAGTAAGCAATGATTGATGAGACATGGCTCCTCTTTGGAAGGGCTGCAGTCCAGTGGGGATGTCAGACAAGTTTATAGAAGATTACAGAGTGTGTGACAAGTGCTACTATGGTCAAATGTTCTGTGGGGGAACATCACCCAGCCTCGTAACCTTGAAAAGTGGGGATTGAAGAAGGAAGACTTCCTGAAGGAGGGGACATCTCTGCTTAGTCCTAGTGGAAGAGTAGGAGGCAGGGAAAGGTGTCTTGGGACCTGTACATAGACAAGGATGAGCACAGATTTGGGGGAACTTTAGGGAGTTTAATTTGGTGATAGCATCAAGTATAGAGGAATTGCTAAGAGATGAGCCTGGAAAAGTGGGCAGGGCCCAGGTGGTAAGCCTTTTACACCCGTGTAAGGCCTTTGGACAATACCCTGAGCATGGCTGGGAGACTTGGTCACTGTCAGGCAGATTCATGCACAATAGTAAAATATGTGAGATAACATGCTTCTAGGAGAGAAGTAGATGCTTCGTTGGCTGACTTCTACCCAGTCACTTTTTCACAAATCACTAGAAGATACAGAATTACTGCTGGTCCCTATGGCACCTTTGTAGGAATAACAAAGAAGTACCCTGCTCTCAAGTAAAAGCTTTCAAGTTAGTAGATAATAACCAAGCAAAAACATAAGTTGATTCTATATAAATTATATACGTAAAATTATTGAATTCAAAATAGTATAAAGCTAGTGTTTTTGTTGCAATCATTAGGAATGCAAAACCTCTGGGATATAACAATTTGTCATAAGATAGTTTCAGTCGCAAAATAATTTTCATGAAAACAAAACTTTGTGTGGTAATTTCAATGCTTGTTCCAATATCTTATTTTTGATAGAAATAAATGGTCACTAGATTTGATAGTCTTTCTGTGACATTGTGAATATTAAGTGTTTTTTTAAAAATTGATTTTAAATGTGAGAAGCTGCATTTTCTACTGGCGGCTGATACTGTCAAGGTTGATATATTCTGAGAACTACAATGGTTTTAGTAAAACGTGTCCAATATATTATTGCTCCAAATATGTTGAGGCACTTTATGTGAGTCAACTACATTTAAGAAAGCAGCTTAAAGATTTTAGATCCTCCTACAGCACATTTTCTACCAATTTCAGTCATATATTTTTAATGATTGTAGAAATTCATGTTTATCATAATTTTTCAAATTATGAAACATTGTCATCTACAATACCAAAAGAGTCAAGAGATTCTTTGAGTATTATAAACCTTTTTTTAAAAGAGATATTGCTGTTTCCAATATAGAAAAAAAAAGTGATTCTGATATTGACCTTTGGATTATAAAAGGGCTAGTTATAGGATTCACAATTAAAATGAGTCTTCTTTTTCCTGTTTCTTGTACTTTCTATTTTGGAGAAGTTGGGATCAACAAGAAACTAAAGTTTGCTTAGCATCAATAACACGTATTTTATAAACTTTGTTTTATGAGCTGTGTTAAAGCTTTGGGTTTTTCTCTCAAGAGTTTCTTAAGCCCATTGATATTTTCAAAGACATTATGCACATTAAGTTTTGATGTTTGCTTATTTTGATATTTACGTTGTCAAAAATTTGTCATATGTTGTCATAAATTTTATGTCAAATTGGTGTTGAGCAAATATATTTTTAAAAATATATTTTAAAAGTATAGCTTTAGGGCCTGCCCAGTGGCGCGGTGGTTAAGTGCTGGCTTGGGACGCCAGCGGCCCCGGTTCTGGTCTTACATATGAGGGCCAGTGACACTGCCCTCAAAACAAAAACAAAAACAAAAAAACAACAACAAAGTGTAGCTTTGACTTGTGTTCTAGAATCTCTATGTTTACTATTATCAACGATTTCTAAAAGAACGTTCCAACAGTCCTTGGATGATATAACAGAATTTAATGATGTCTAAAGAACTTTTTGCTATATTATTCACTATTAGGTTTAAAGAAAGGGCAGCCTTAGAATCTTTTGGGGGATTTTATGTTGAAATCCATTAAGTTTGTCATAAAAATTTTTTGTTATCATATCCCTGATCCCTCAAATTATTATGGCCTAGATTCAGTGTGTTTTTTGTTGGTGCATTACTAAAAATCTGTATAATCCTTCTCCAGCCGTGTCTCTACTGTGGAAAAAAATATTTTTAATGTTTATATATAGGTATATTTGCATTTTGAAAATTTACATATTTAAAAATAACTTCTACATGCCTTACATCAGGAGATGTGTCTCATTTATTTACTGTGTAATATTTAGCATTTCTTACAATGTTCAAAATGATTTCAGTCAACAAATCTTCCATATTTTAATTATTTGATTTTTGTTTTACATCTGCTAAGTAATGTATAGGGTTATTTGGTGTTTGTATTCTGGATACATGTTTTGCTATAATGCCATTATTAATCTATGATATCTGCAAATGAAGAAAATTCTTATAATGCTCATACATCTTCTTGGATGATCCACTGAATGCTAGGCAATATCTTGCTAAAAATAGAATTGTGTTTATTATGTATTTGACAAGAGCATGCCAATATGTTCCTCATCATTTAGAACCTGTTTTGCAACATTAATAATTACATATATTTCAAATCCAATTTGAAATTTGCATACATAGTACTACTATCGACGTTTATTTCAGATTCCTCATGTTTACCAAAAAAAAAAGAAAAGGTGCTGAATGCTCCCAATTTTTGTATTTTTTCTTATTTTCCAGTTAATTTTTCATTCTCAGAGACCTGGCAAAATGTAGACTCCTTTAAAATATAATAATGTGGGCCGGCCGAGTGGCGCGGTAGTTAAGCGCTGGCTTCTGAAGCCAGCGGTCCCGGTTCGGGTCCCACATATGAGGGCCAGTGACACTGCCCTCAAAAAAACAAAACAAACAAACAAAAAACATATATATATATAATAATGTAACTAGAATATAGTGATTTTCCCCCTCACAAAATTTGGAAAAATTTGTGTCCTTGTATTTTCAAAAACTTTCAACCTGTATTATCTTTTGTAAAGTAAACATTTCTTGCTTGAGGTGGACAATTTTTAATAAGAGTGTGCACTCGTTTCGTATTTAAATTACATGGCTATGTGTTTAGATTCTTTGCAATATTTTTCTCCTAATTTTACTTGAAATTCATTAGTCATGTGGAACTAAATGGAACTGAAAGATAAATTCACATTCTGCTCACAGTTCTGTGACGTATTCAGTGAAAACAACGGCTCTGAACTCTTCTATTTTTATTTTTTTGGCTTTCCACCTTTTTCTCCCCATATTCAACAATACAAATAGTTTTATTTCATTTCTTTGTTAGGCCGCTTTTCATTTCCTGTTTTTGGTTCAATATCTTTTTTCTTTCCAATACCTTGGGAGAAATAATATATGAGCTTAGCACTTAATTTTAGAATTTTTAACTTTAAAAAAATAATATGTAGCAAGCTATGAAATTTAACTATAGTTAATTTTTGTCCTGAAGAAATTTCCTTTACCAACCCATAAACAAGAGCTACGCTTTAACTAACAGTTCATTATATATACGTCTCTAATGTATGAATATAAAATAATTATTTCGTGGATATGTAACGACAAACATTAGTTCCTACAAAAGTGAGTTATGTCATAACAAAAATCTGGTAGATTAAAATTAGGAACCCTGAGCTACCATTCAGGCAGACAATATGAATTATAATGCAAAATTTCAAATTTAGCCGTACACAAATAGAGGATTTAAAAATAAAAGTTAGCTAAAAATCAAAACAACACGTGGGAAAGCAGCTCCTTGTTTGGAAGCACTGGTTATTGTAGATGTTTTAAATCAGCAAGATCTTTATCAAACTCATTCTGCTTCAATTTATGAAGCAAGTAAATGTCAACACTGTTAGAAAAAGTCTTTTCTCTTTCTATCCATTTATCATAATAAACAAATTGTGTTAGGTAAGATATTTTATTTTTGTCTGCCAGAAAATAATTATAATAAGATTATAACTCACCTACCTTTGGAGTTAGTAGTTAAATAAAACTGTGGGACAAAATAAAAATAATAATGAAATCTAAGATGCGGGTCATGTCCTTGAGCAATAAACAACCTGAACAACCATCCTGGGCTACTATAATCATTTTTGTGGCCATTACAGTGAATAAAGTGCTCCCATGGAGGTAGAAACAACCTGTGTAGGAAATGGAGGAAAGGCTAAGGGGTTGTGAGACCTGCATTTGGATGCTGGCCAAATGCTATTTGTTTGCTGTGACCTCGGGCAATTCACTCACCACTCCCTGGGAATTCTAGGTTACCACATCTACAAATGGGGATAAGTACACCTAATCCTTCCAACTGCTATCTGGCGGCCACAAGAGATGTCCCAGTTCTGAGTAGTAAATGAAATTATGAGCTGTGCATGAGGTTTTCATTGGGTACTTGATAAAATGTGCTTTCTTAAAAAAAATCGTGTCATATTTTCCAGATTGAATGAAGTATATGTGCAGGGCTGGTACAGGGCAGTGATTCTGATGGATCTGGATGAGTTCCTATTAAGTCACCAGTGGACAGTTGCTAGTTTCACAACATCACTGGTGACCTTCTGTAGGAGCCCAAACAGCTGACGTTCTGATTTTCTGACATTCAGAAGGCAGTTGTTTGAGGCTTGCAAAGAAGCCGCTGTGCAAACTGAAAAACAAGGTGATCTTTAAAGCAACCCCCAACCAATAAATGGCTCTGTTATAAACCTCAGGAAGACACGGCGTTTCTATTTTGAGAAATGAAATTTTGCAAAACAACCAGAAAAACATTTAAAGTCCAAGAAATGGAGAAGATATTTGCTTCAAAGGAAACTAGGAGGAAGTTTGCTTGAACATCGTCCTGCCCTCTCTTCCTGATGGCCCTGCTTGATTACAGCAGCACATCTGTGGCCAGCCTGGAAAAAAGGAGTGTGCCCCACCTTTCATCCGTTCAGCAAGCATTTCCTGTGGGCCTGCTATGCCCCAGTCACTGGCCTCCTTGCTTGGAAGATGAGTTAGATCAGACGTGGTCTCAGTTCACAGAGGGCTCTTAAAGTCTAGTTTGTTAATTGTCTTTCTTGCACCCTGTCTTCCCTAGGTTCTGTCCCTCCTTCCTTCCTCCAATCTAGGTGACAGCTGTTCTTCATTTTTAGGTGCCCAGTGCACCTTCTCTTATTAATGATTTCAGATGTTCATTCAGTGGGAAATGACTGCATGTTTCAACTGCTGTGCCTTCTCTCATAGCACCCTGGTATCTCATAGTTTCAGCCATGTTCATAGGAATTGTTCCCATCTTCCAGGACCAGCACAAGTGCCGCTTCCTACAGGCAGCCTTCCCTCATCACCAAAGTTAGAAATGACTTGTCCTTCCTCTCTGATCCAATAGCCCTTTGTTTGTACCTCATTAGCGCTTACCGTATACCTGCCTTTTTTACACCTGTTGGGGTCAATGGTATCTTCCCTTATAGACTGGAATGAGAGGATGAGGGGCTAGCACTCTCTGAGCCCAGGGCCCATGTCCAGATCTTCTCTACCCCTGCAGCCCTGCAGCCTGCCTTACCCTGCTCGGTACCTAACACACACACACACACACACACACACACACACACACACACACACACACACACACACAGAGTTGGATTTGGATTTTTTTTGTTTTTTAATTTTAGCTGCCCAGAGTTAGCTTGATCAAACTTCTCTGTTGGTGGCACTCTGCCATCTTGGGTCTGTGCATGGCTCTTACGTTCTATTTATTCAATATTTTTGGGTCTCCTTTATTCTCCACCATGACCATTCCCCTTCACCCAGCCTCCCCACACCTGCCACAGACACACACTCTCTTGTTTTATTAAAATGCAACCTTCTAATCTATCTAAACAACTATAAGGTTATTTACACATTTGTGTGGCCTTGAATGATACTTGGCATTGTTTTGGATTGAATTTGCCTTTGGCTAAGGGAATGAAGGACCTCATTGGAATTTCAGGCATCAGCAGTCAGTGAGGAATTGTTTTGGGCAGGGTGGGTGACTCCTGGAATCATGGTGGGTGGGAGTCAGCGGTCTGGCACAGGCTTCTGCTTCCTCTCTAGGCTCCCTTGACCTCAGAGCTTTGCTGCTCCCACACGTGAGCTCTGTCCTTTCTGGCAGAGCTGTCTACACAGCTGCCACATTGCCAGCCAGGAGGCCCCAGAAAGACTTTCTCTGTCAAGAGATTATCTGTCCTCCTTGACATAGGTTGCTATATGAGAACACCTATTTCTGTTTCTCTTATGTCTCTTGGCTTGAACCCCTGATTGGACCACACCCTTTGTGAAGTGCCCCTTTTCTTCCTCCTGGTGTAGAAATACCATGAGTCCTTAGACCAACGGTTCTCAAAATTTTTGGTCTCCGGGCCCCTTTACACTCTTAAAAATTATTACGAGGGCCGGCTGAGTGGCGCATTGGTTAAGAGCTGGCTTGGGATGCCAGTGGCCCTGGTTCGGATCCCACGTAGAAGGGCCAGTGACACTGCCCTCTGCAGCTAAGATGGTGAACAACAGCTCTACCTGGAGCTGGGCTACCGTGAGTCCTAGGGGCAGCATAGCTGTAGCCCCTGCTGCAGTGGGCTGCCATAGGCTACAGTGAGTGGCTGGCAGCCAGCGTGAGCTGCCAATAGCCACGGTGATCGACCATCCAGAGGCTGGCGACCGATCTGCCTAATCCAGGAGGAACGCAATAATGACACCAATATAGGCCAGTGAAGCAACATCCTCTGCAGCTAGACTGAAGAACAAAAAGACAGCAACTTGTCTGTTCCCCTTCCCTGATTCCCCAATGCTGTTCCACTCCCCCCCAATTCCCCAATAACATCTTAAAAAAAAAAATTATTAAGAAACCCAAAGAGCTATTGCTTATGAGGTCTAACAAGCAAGTTTGCAAACTTGTTGCAAGGATGTTGCTAATCTTTTTTGCTATCAGAGGGATCATCCATTATGAATTTGTACCAACTGGACAAACAGTTAACCAAGTTTAATATTTGGAAGTGCTGAAAAGGCTGCCTGAAAAAGTTAGATGACCTGAACTTTTCGCCAATAATTCATGGCTTTTGCATCACAACAATGCACCAGTTCACATGGCACTGTCTGTCACAGAGTTTTTAGCCAATAAACAAATAACTGTATTGGAACTCCCTTCCTACTCACCTGATCTGGTCCCAATGACTTCTTTCTTTACCTGAAGAGAAAGGAAATATTGAAAGGAAGACATTTTGATGACATTCAGGACCTCAAAGGTAATATGACAACAGCTCTGATGGCTATTCCAGAAAAAGAGTTCCAAAATTTCTTTGAAGGTTTGACAAGGCACTGGCATCGGTGCATAGCTTCCCAAAGGGAGAACTTCGAAGGTGACCATAGTGATATTCAGCAATGAGATATGTAGTACTTTTTCTAGGATCAGTTTTCAAACTTAATTGTCAGACCTCATATTTAGGTTATAGTTATTTATATTTACCACATTAGAAATGAAAACTAAGAATATTTAAAAATAAAATAATACTAGAGCCATTGCATATTAACACGTTTTTATGAAAAATAAACATTTTTCAAAACAAAAATTGTAGTGAGAAGAGAGGCATTATTTTACATTTTTGCCAATCTCATTAATATTAATATTGCTTGATAACAGAAAGCTAGATTCTCAGATCTGCTATTGTATTCAGTCTGTTGCCATATCACATGTCATGTAATCTTTGGAAAACTGCACTGTACACTTGAGCAAGAGTGAGAAGGAAACAAGCAACCAGCATCTTGGTACTATTATGAAAATTGTTTTGGCGTCAGCAACCTCTGAAAGGATCTCTGAAACCTCCAGAGGGTCCCCAGACCACAGTTTGAGAACTGTCTGCCATCCTAGACCTTCAGTTTCTTTCTTTTTTAAGATTTTATTGGGGAATTGGGGAAGGGGAACAGTGTTGGGAAATCAGGGAAGGGAATAGACAAGTTGCTGTCCTTTAGTTCTTCAGTCTAGTTGTGGAGGACATCTCTTCACTGGCCCATGTTGGTATCATCATTGTGCAAGTCCTGGGTGAGGCAATCGGTTGCCACCCACTGGATAGCTGCTCACAGTGGTTCATGGCAGCTCACAGCAGCTCATGCCAGCCCATGCCAGCTGCTGGTTGCTCGTGCTGGCTGCCAGCCATGCACGGTAGCTCACGGCAGCCCGCTGCAGCAGGGGCTACAGCCTACACCATCGCCAGAGACCCACAGCAGCCCAGCTCCAGGTTGAGCTGTTGTTCACCATCTTAGCTGTAGAGGGCGCAGCGTCACTGGCCCTCATGTGGGATCTGAACTGCGGCCCTGCTGCTCAGAGGCAGCACTCCCAAGCCAACTCTTAACCAATGCACCACATGACTGGCCCTAGGCCTTCCATTTCTTTCTTTCTTTTTTTTTATTTTTAGGCCTTCAGTTTCTTGATGACAAGGCCATGACCTGTTCATCCTTATAGCCTGGGTTTTAAGTGGGTATGGTTGGGACTTAGTAAATCTTGTTTGAAATACTTGGAAATATCCATGTCACCGAGGGTCATCCCACCCATCACAGTCACTCAGGGAAACACTCCGCTGATTCTAGTGCTGCTGATGGCATTTGGATTCTGGAGGACAACTTCTAGAGGCACTGGCAGTTCTGTTGAACACCCTCAGTGGTCTCAGATCTTTGTCTTTCAAGGACACATTTTGATTTCTGGAAACAGCCGAAAGCCATTTAGAGTGGAATATGGTTAATAATATGGGTAGTCAATTGGGTAATACTACATTTTGAATTTTTAAAAAGTAACACTGACTTCTTAAAATTTGAATTGCAAAACTACTTCAATAACTATTCACCTAATCCTATACACATTCACATATGTGTGAAATGTACATGTTTAATAAGTGCACCATCATTTGAAGAGCAAAAATTGGAAACAATCTAAATGTCCACTACAGGAGACCAATTAAATGGTGGGTGTCCATAGAATAGAACACTCAGCAATTGAAAAAAAGAATGAAAAAGTTCTGTATATATTAGTAATAAATTAACTCCAAGATATATTAAATGAAAAGGCAAGAGGCAGAGTAATCTGTAAAGCATCTGTAGGGAAAAAAAGCTGTATTGTGTGTGTGTGTTTATATGTCTGTGTGTATATGTGTTTGCTCATGTATATATAAGGCATACAATAAATTGGAAATGCTTGCTGCCTTCAGGGATGGGAACTAGTGGGCTGAAGTGAAGGGTGGAAAAGCAGCTTTTCAAGGACTATCCTTTTTTACCTTTTCAACTCTAAACCATACAAAGTGTTACCTAATAAAACAAAACTTATAGAAACCCAAAACTGAAAAAAATGATGTACTCTCCTCCTTCCAAAATGAAAAATAAAAACAATTCCTAACACTTAGAAAGGCTATCCTCCAAAAAAGAGTTCTTAGTATTCCATGAGCAATATTATGATTATTAGAAGAAATGTACAATGTATAAAGTGACATGTATAAAGGGGACACTAGAAGGGAACAATGTGATGAATTTGTGTAAAAAATTAATCATTTTTTATAGTCGTGCCTTATTCTTCTCATTCATGCATTGTTTCACAAATAGGGAAACTGAGTCCAGGCAGGCTAAGTGATTCATCCACATCATCTGGGCTCTTGGTTCCAGCTCATCTTGTTAGGCAGGGGATTTCCCGACTGCTCCTGCAGGTGCCTTTGGGGGAATGTGGTGGTGGGTGGGGGGACAGAAGGTGACAGATCCTCTTTCATTTGGTCTAAAACACACTTCTCTAGTTGTCTGAAGCAGGGGCTGGAGGCTGAGGCAGAATAGAAGGTTTGCGGGTCCAAACCTTCCCCACGTTCTTCTCTGGGTCACACATACCTGGCAAGGCACCTCCTCCAGATCATTGATCTTGGTTTTTGGTTGGCACAGCTCCTCTTTTTCCAAACTTGGCATTACCCAGTTCAGTCCTCACCTACTTTATGACACAATTTGGTTGGTTCAAAGTGACTTTGGCTATTTCAAATCAACTTCTTCAGAGGTTAAAGATTTGCCATCGACTAAGGGATTCAAAAGTCTGTGGTGGAGGCTTGCCATGATTCTGACAGAGGTTGAGTGGCCCCTCTCAGGGTGCTATAAAAGAGTCTCTGGCATTCATTCATTCATTCATTCATTCAGCAGATACATATTGAACCTATTCATTGTGTGAGGCACTGTTCTAGACACTGGGGACAGAGTGATGACCAAAACAGATAAAGTGTCTGTTCTTGTGGAGCTTACTTACATTCTTGTAATGAGAGTCTGACAATCATCAAGTAAACCAATAAATGATCAAGGTAATTCAGATACTAATACTCATAGATCAGAGGGTGATGTTACAGAGAGGCTGGGGAGCTGACTTTGGACAGTGTACTTGGGGAAGGCCTATCTGAAGATGCTTTCTTAAGAAGAAAGCTATCTCAATGCCTTTTGAGGCCCTCCCCTTCAGTGGGGAGAGTCTAACATTCTCTCCATCTAACAGGTTCCTGTGGAGGAATGAAAGAGATGGAGGAGAAGAGGGGTGCCAGCTCCCTGGGGTCCTGTGTCTGCCAGTTGCTGCTAAATACTTCTGAGAAACTTTGCCTCCAGCTAAAGGGGACCATGTGTCCCGGAAACCTCAGTACCTGGGACAAGAATCCCCTGAGTGGACCCCTTGTTGAGATGAATTGGACCAACTGTAGATTCCAGGACTACAGAACCAACGATGCCTTCCTGGACAGCCCCACATCACTGCTCTGTTCAGGTAAGACCAACTGGAAATAGGCAACATAGCTATTACTTACTGTTAAATAGCAGTCTGACATTTAGGTTTTAAACAGCGCCGTGACGTAGCTATTCGTATTCATTCACAGATGAAGACAATGAAGCTCAGAATGGTTAAATAGGTGTCCTGAGATTATAGTGAGGCAGTGCCTGAGACCCAGGTTCCTGGAGTCCAAATCTCAGGCTCTTTTATGATACCATCCCCCATGCCTGTTCCTCTTACCCCCTGACCCTCTTCTGCCTTCCCAGGATATGTCCTAGTTTCTCTGACCCTGGATGGACACCCATGCTGTCTGTCCTTCTTTCTGTAAACAGGTGTGCCCTACCTCAGCCAGCCTCCCCCAGCTAGTGCCCCAGACTCTCCTCTCATTGCTCTGGACTTACATGTGACATCTTACTCCCCCTTGGGTCCCCACCACACATCTAGCCCTGTGACTTGACATCTCATCTTGGGTGTCAGTGCTGGAGGCACTGGGAAGGTCTGGTTTCCAAGTTCCCTTCCTACCTCTTGCCCAGAAGGTGGGCAGGAGCTGTCACAGAGAAACTTGGTAAGGTGAGTCATCTTACTCAGAAAGGGGACAGGAAACACAGTAGAGAGGAAGTGAGCTGCTAAGGTGCCTGACACAATTTCATCTGGCCTTAGTGCCCCAGGAGGCTAATTCTTGATGCTCCTACTCCTGGATGCTATTTATCATCAGTGGATATTAGATTGCCCTAGTAATCCTGTATGTTCCCTCCATCTCACCTTGTCAGAAATCTCTGCACTTGGGTATCTGAGTAGCCAGCTCCCCAAAACACATATTTGGAGGTGTTACCTACTTTAGGGGGTAAATCATGCAGTTCCACTTCATGGGGGAAGATATAGGAAGAGGCCCGAGTGCAGGAAAAGGGAGCTTGGAGTTGAAAACATGGACTCAAATCCTGGATCCAGCACTTACCTGGGGCTTGTGGCTTACCTTGAGTTTCCTCACCTGTACAGCAGGAGAGTTTGACTAAATATGATGTAAAATTCCTTCTAACTCTGAAAATACAGGGACAGATTGTGGCTGAAGAGGGGATGGCCTTGGGGTCTCCATCCCATGATGCAAGAGAAATTTTTCACAATGTGAATAATAGGATCACCACCCCCTCACCAGAGCATGGACAGGCTCTCATAACTGCCACCTCCACCTAGTTCTAGCCCAACCAGCTGATGTCCTGACCCTTTTCTACCCTTTCACATGCCCTTCCCAGCATCATCTTGGTTGTCTTTTTTTTCTGGATATCCTGTCATATATGGTAACCTTTAACACTTTGTAAGAATGGCAGAACTCAAGAATGAAATGATTACACAAAGGCAGCAAAGCGTAGTATTCATAAATGTACAATTTTAAGTCAGAGAGATGTGGGTTCAAGTACAAACTCTGCCTCTTACTAGGTCAGTAACCTTGAGCTGGTCTCTTTCCTGTAAGATGGGAATAATAATTATTCCTATCTCATTGTATAGTTATGAAGATTAAATGAGATAATAAATGTGCTGGCATATATTAACCTTTCATCAGGCGCAACTGATCTCACAGATTGTTTGCACACAAAATTTCAAATATCTAACAGTTAACTTAAGTATCTTGACTCATCGCTTCCGTATCTTCCCCCTCTCCGTAACCGATCACCAGTCGTGTTTGTGTTTGTGACGTACAGTAAAGACGTATTTCACAGTGGCATCTTTGTGTGCAATGAATCTGTGAGATCAGTTGTCCCCAGTGGAGGGTTACGTCTCCAATAAATAAATAGTGGCTAATATTGCCATTTAGATCCTGTGGAGCTCATTTACATGTATGTTGTCTTAGTTAATTCAGGCTGCTATAACAAGTTACTATAGACTAAGTGGCTTAACAAAAACAGAAATTTATTTCCCATAGTTCTGGATGCTGGTAAGTTCAAGATTAAAGCACTGGCATGTTCAGTGTCTGGTGAGAGCCCACTTTCTGGTTCATAGACAGCTGTCTTCTCTCTGTGTCCTCGAGGTGGAAAGGGGTGAGGGGGCTCTTGGGCTCTCTCTCTCTCTCTCTCTCTCTCTCTCTCTCTCTCTCTCTCAAGATTTTTACTGGGAAATTGGGGAGGGAAACAGTGTTGGGGAATTGGGGAAGGAGAACATTGTGTTTTTCCAGGAACCATCAGCTCCAAATCAACTTGTTGTCCTTCAGTCTTAGTTGTAGAGGGTGCAAGCTCAGCTCCAAGTCCAGTCGCCACTTTCAATCTTAGTTGCTGGTGGGCATAGCCCACCATCCCATGTGGGAGTCGAACCAGCGACCTTGCTGCTAAGAGCACACACTCTCACCATCTCTGTGGCAGCTCAGCTCAGGTGCAGCTCACTGGCCCATGTGGGAATCGAACCGGCAACTCTGTTGTCAGAGCTCACGCTCTTAGCCAACTGAGCCACTCAGCCAGCCTGGGTTTTCTTTTATAAGGGCACTAATCTCATTCATGAGAGCTCCACCCTCATGACTTAATATCTCCAAAAGGCCCACCTCCTTAAACCATCAAATTGGGGATTAGATTTTAACATATGAATTTTGGCAGGACACGTTTAGTCTATAGCATGTGTGTAAGACTTACTCTCAAATCTCCTTTCTTTTCCTCTCTGTCCCTTTCTTCAGAGAACTTTACCACCCTGAAGCCAGAGACTACACCTGAAGAACTCAGCAGGTGGGTAGGGGAAGGGCTGGACCAATGGAGAAATACTGAGGATCTTGGAGAAGGGGTCTACTGAGCCTGAATATGGGGATTGCTGTGAGTGGGACCATACCCATGGAGATTGGGGCAGAGGAGAGAGGCTCAAAATGGAGGCAAGAGATGGTTGGCTCTTGGGGACATGGAAACCCAGAGGTGGGAGAGCTCCTACAGGACCGGGAAGGTCCCAGGGCAATTTTGTGGATGGTTACCAATGCTAGCCAGGGCAGCTAGAGTGTCCTCATTTCTCTTGTTTGCTTTCCTCAGTTTAGGTACAGCAGCCACAGCTATTTCTGGTTCCATTGGTGTTGTAGCCCTCATCTTGCTCCTGGTGGGTCTCTTGTCCATGACACTGAAGAAATGGAGGCATGAGAGTGAGTTGAACAAGCTGGCCCTGGAACTGGGAAAGGGGAGAAACTGGGGTTAGAGATATGGCAGCCTTTATTGGGGAAAGAGTAGGTAAGCTATGGTGTCTGTTCTCTGGAGTTGCCAGGGATTCCGCATGTAACAACAAGATTTATTTATGATACAAACTCTTTATACTGAAAGCCATATATAAGCAATTTGCATATATGCTTATGGTTTATACGCATCAACTAAAATAAATATCGATGCCAAATAATCCTATCTAAATAATAACCAAAATTATAAATTGCATCAATATTCCCCCTGTCTTTTCCTGGGCATTTAGCTCAGTCTCAAGGGCCCAATGGATTGAACATGGTGGAGTTTGAATTTCCAAGTTCAACCCTAAGTTCAGCAATCAGCTCAGTGAGGATGGTTGCTGCCCCAACTCAGGTTGATTCTGAGTTTATTAATTTTCCTAGGACTATTTAAGAAACAGCTGAGGCATCGGAACAACTTTCTCCGCAAATCCTCGGTAAGAAGAGTCGAGTCAAACCTTGAGGGGCTCCCATTCATCTCCGCCATGATTTCATGCTCTTTCCTAGATAGACCCCCTGCATGGATCAGGCAGAGAATAGCCCTAAAAGTAATGTTTTTGAAAATCGAGGGGGATCCAGGGCCTGTTTAGCAAAAGTCAATGTTCCACTTGCTGTCCTATAGAGGGCCCAGTAGCAGGTTTTGTCTCTGGAAGTCTCTGGTGCCCAGCCACCTGACTAACCAGGGTCCTGTCTCTGAAGGAGATTTCCTGCCATGCTGATGCTATATATTCCAACGTGATCAACCTGGCTCCCTGGAAAGAGGATGACTTCGCTGTCTATGCCAACATGCCCCCTTTTGATCGCTCCAGGAGGACATCGCCAGACCAAGTGGAATACGCCTCCATTGTATTCCACTGATGGCAAGCAGATGAGTGCTTCAGCATGGAATCTGGCCTATGCCTTGGTTGGGTCCTGACATGGCTTTTGCTTTAGGGGTGTGTGTGTGTGTGTGTGTGTGTGCGCGCGCGCGCGCATGTGTGTATGCGTTTTTAAAAAATGCGTAAAACACGCTCTGATGGAGGTCAATGACTGTGCATTTCGTTTCATTTATTGGAAGCAAAGTACAGTTCTAGTGGAAAAAGAGTGACATGTCAGGCCGGCTGAGTGGTACGTTGGTTAAGAGCTGGCTTGGGACGCCAGCAGCCCCTGTTCGAATCCCACATATGAAGGCCAGTGACACTGCCCTCTACAAAAAAAGAGTGACATGTGAAAGACCGAGGACATACATGCTCATCCCAAGCACCCACAGGCCCAGGCTCCTGAGACAGGCTCGCCCACAAAGGAGCCCTTTTAGCGCTGGCTCCTTCTGATGCTAGGGCTGAGGAGGGGGATTCCCACTATTCAGAGCCCAGCTTCTGGGTTTTGTCTCTCTTGTTCTGCTCTGTCAGGAATTAACACCCTGTAAGACTAATTATGAGTCATGCTCGTGTCTGTGGAGACGTGAATGGCTGACTGTCTTGGATGTCTGGACAATACGCCAAGGGTTTGGTGAGGACGTCTGCTTCTTACTGAGGGAGTGAGACATGAGCTCCCACAAAGAATGGAGGGCCACTAGGAAAAGGCTCTGGGGAAGGAGTGCCTAGTGGAAGTGGGTACATGTCACCCCTGACCAGGGACAACTCCCATGGGAACTTTGGGAAATGTCTGGGCCGAGTGGCGCGGCAGTTAAGCGCTGGCTTCGGAAGCCAGTGGCCCCAGTTCGGTCCCACATACAAGGGCCAGTGATACTGCCCTCAAAAAAAAAAAAATGTGTGAACTTTGCAATTGAGTCACTCCTTCCCTTTATTTGAAAACATTTGTTAAACACCAATCTGGGAATATAGCAGTGAACCCATGAGATAAATCTTTGTGCTCAGGGAGCTTACTGTCTAGGAGAGCAAGGCAGGCAATGAACAAATAAGCAAATATATAGACTGCCAGACTGTGGCATGTACTATAGAGAAAAATAAAGCAAGTCCTGGGAGGCAGGGAATACCAGGAGGGAGTGGGTTGCTATTGGATGGTCAGGGAAGGCCTCGCTGACATATTACCTAAAAAAAGTGAGAGTGACACTTGAGATAAATGGGGAGAAGCATTCAGGAGGAAAGAAGAGCAAGTGGAAAGGCCCTGAGGTGGAGTGAACTTTACACAGTCCAAGAACAGCAAGGAGGTGAGTGTGTCTGAGTGGAGGGGGCAGCATGCGGAGATGAGATTTGTGCAGCAAATCAGCTCCAGAGTTTGGGAAGCAGTGATCCAAGGCAGTGTTTCCCACAGCATGGCCCATGGAACATCAGCACAGAGCCCCTGGTCCTCTGGGGATTCTGCCTCTACCTGGACCACACTCTGCACTGCTATTGCTCTCATCTGTTAATCTCCAGATTTTCTGCTCATTCATAGGAGCCTGATTCCTGGTCTCCATTCCACCCTAATCCTGTGTGATTTCAGTGGAAACACAAATAGTGCTCCCTCCCTCTGACCTCGAGTTCCCCAAAGTGTGTTATTCTAGTTAGGAGAGATGTTAATACGTGTTGGGATGGAGAGATTAAATGAGATCTATGACCAAATAAGTTTGGGAAATAATGAATAAGCAAAGAGTAATGGAGAAAATGAAACGGACCTTAAAACCAAAGCTGTCAGAAGTCACTTCTTATCTGCCAGGAATGGTGGCATGGTTTACATCAATAAGAAAACACAGACCCTGTGACTCCATCCACTCAGAGGGACAGATGAGGCAAGGAGAAGGTAGGAAGGAAACACGACAATTTCCAAGCCTCTGCTACCTTTTCTGTGTTGATAGAGGGCAAGTCCTGGAGTAGACAGCCCTTTGTTTTAACAGAGATGTATGGTGATCTTGTGCCCTGGTTTGTTGGGGACTTTCCTGGTGAATGCCTGTTGTTCCAGTGAAATTATTATCAGGTCCTCTTTCACTCTCACAAGTGTCACAGTTTGGATGATAACTTATGTGGTTACCTGTTCACAAGGCTTTGAAATTACAAAAGTAGGTCCAAGAGAGCAAGGAAGGAAGGGAAAGCAAAGTGTTCTGTACAATAAAGTGAGGAGAATAGAGTTGAGGTAGGGGAGAAGGAGACTGGAAGAATTGTGAGTTAGAGAGAGAAAAAGTTTTGAGGGGAAAGGGGAGTGAAATCACATAAAGACTTCTACCGCTACACACCTCAGCAAAGCTTGCTGAGACACCAATGCCGGTGCAGGTATTTTGGGGAAGGAGAAATCATGCAGAGGGGACCGAAATCCACATCTTGGTCAGCCTAGAGCAAAAATAAGGGGGAAGTGGTAAGAGGTGCAATATGAATGAGTTGGGCAATTCAAGGGGAGGCTGAACTCAGAGCTGCAAGTGATCACAAGAACAGAAGCCCCTTGGAAATTCTCAGAAACTGCAGGGAGGGTACCAGGGTTTCCAAATGACCTGCAGTTGGGAGACTGTGCCAAGTGTGTTTAAATCTCAACGGATAGGTTGACCTTAGCATAAATTCTGGGTTGTAAATGTAAACAGGTTTCTTTATCGCAAGACTTCTCAGAGACTTCAGTATGTAATGTACTTTGTGAAAATCCATGTACAAGTACGAGTATTTATTATTCTTTAAACTCCCTGGGGGAAAAATTCATTTTCCCCACGGAGCATCTCATACAACATGAAGTAATCCTTGTACCACCCTATGGGCAAAGCTTGGTTAAGGGGCACCTACCCAGATGGCACTGTCACAGGGGGACCCCAATGACCAGGTAAACTCTGCTTCTTCCCAGGGAGGGTGCAAAGTAGCCATTAGATTTTCCTGTGGGCAAATGGGGTGGCTGTGCTCAGCCTGAAGCCAGGACACCCCCTCCCCCAGCCTTGATTTTTACCCCGAATTATTAGGGAAGCAGCAAGAGACATCTTTCTGGGGCAGCAGTTCTCAGCTGGGGGCAGTTTTGCTCTGCCTCCCATTTGAAAATATCTGGAGACACCTTTGATTAATGGGGCATGTGTGTGTTCTACTGGCATCTAGTGGGTAGAGGCAGGGAATGCTATTAAATATCCTACAAGCACCGGACAGCCCTCCACAAAATAGAATTACCCTGCATAAAATGTCCCCATGCTGCAGTTGAGAAACCCTGCTCTAGGGTCTTCCTGGAGCTCATGTGTGAGCCTCCCCTGGTCCAGCCTCCTACGGCTATCTAGAAGATCTTGCCCAGGCTCTCTATGCCCCACACTTGGGACCTATGCTGATTCCAACAATAGTAAAACAAACACTAAATAATGATTAGGAAAACTCAGTCGCTAGAAGGATGGATGACCAACCACCCTGATTTGCCTGAGACTGTCCCAGTTTTAGCCTTAAGAGTGCTAGGTTCCAGGAAACCCCTCTGGTCTGGGCTAGTAGCTTCTATGACTCTCATGTACTGAATTAGCCCTTGTGGTTTTGGAGCAAGCAGTTGCCCTTCTCAGGACAGGGGAATTCTGGACTTTTTCAGCTAAAGCCCAGAAGGTGATGAGTTGTATACTCCAAGGAGGCCCAGGTCTTTAGCACTAAGAAAATTCCTCTAGCCCTTCTTCGCAAGAAGTTGTCCACACCCGCAGCCAGGCAGGGTTAACTCTTCCTTGCCTTACCAGCCACAGCACCCACCGTTCCTGCTTGCAACACACTCCGAGGAGCTGCTCAGTGCATTTTGCTGAAGGAGTGAATGGGTGCTGCCCTTCTAGAATTTTCTTGGGAAATTCTGCTAAGTGTGCTGAGGAGTTTCTCAATATTTGGTCATGTTGCCGTTGTTATTTCTCCCAGGGAAAAAGTAATTCTGCAAGACTCTAAATATCCCCAAAGAAAATGTATGTTTTAACAAAAGCAGGGATTTGGAACCTGCAACACTATGAAGTCCTGAGAGAAATCTCGGTGTGACTGGAAATGAAGCTTACTTGCTCTCTTAAGCCCCTATTGGAGGATAGAAAAAGCAAGTTTCTCAGTGCCCAGCAGGAAGGAGTATTTTCTTACTGATATTACTTAGAATTACTGGCACATGGTGATAATAAAAAGCAGACTGCCTTTAATTGTCTTTATTATTATTATTTTAAATCCTTTACAGACAATGCACCCCTTTCATGTCAGCTTCCAGGATGGACAGCTCCCACGCCACTTGCCCCACCTTCTTGGCTCACCGCTCTCCTATCCGCTGTCAGTCTTGGTCCTTGACTTACCCTGTAAAATGTTTGTCATGTTAATGAATTTTCCTAAATTGGGGTTTTCTCATATGGAAAATGAAGATAATAATGACTACCTCACAGACAGGTATTATCTAATGATGTTACATGACAATATTCTACGAATTATAAGATGCTATAGAAAATATAAAGAATCATTATCAACTGATGATATTATAGTTAGGAGTTATCTCTCATTGATTAGTTGAATGGACTAGATCAGCAGGCCTATTCTGCCATCATTAGAAGGGAGCAGTCATTCTCAGCGAACACAATTTTTTTTTTTTTTTTTTTTTAGAACCTGGTTCAAGTATCCTTTGGCAACAGCTCCTCAGAAACAGGAATTAAACAAATAAATCAATTTCTGGCCCCTAATTTTCCCTTGGGAGTCAATGATCCAGATGGGGAGTTGAAATATACAAAACAGTGGAAGAAAATTTGTGTGCAAACCAGGCTAGCCCAGAAGGAGGAAAGGACACACTCAGTGTGCAAAGGTCTAAATTTACAAAAGTGATAAGTGTAGAAGGATGGTCCTTGTTCCCAAAGGATTCTTGTTTTTACAGGAAGATATATTTTAGGCTTTGTAAAAATAGTTTACTCCTTTAACATACTCTGAAAATATGTTTCTGGATATAGATGTTAAAAACTTGATTTACTAAATTCATCAATATTCTCTGGATGCATCCAGCTGGGGCAATCTTGACCATAGAAGGAGTGGGGAGATAGCCAGAGACCCTAACAAGTTATATGGATATTCCTTGGGGCTTAATATCTGTGTACGTCTACCCCATTCCTCCTTTGTCTTTGCCATGACTTTGGGGTCTACTTGGAAGGCTCCTCCAGTCCCTCTGATATTAGGGTACTTAGGGGCTTCTCCTGACCTGTTGCCCTCTCTGTTCAATCCCCAAAACTTCGGTGACATCTGCTTGCTGATGCCACTGAAATCTACATCTTTAATTGTAGACAGACACATGCATATAACTGCTTACTAGACTTCACCTTTTGGGTGTATAGTAACAACAATAATGATGATAATTATTGGGTTGTCGGAAAAGTCATGACTCATTTTTGCAACAAAAAAACAGAAAAAATATGTCATGACTTTTCTGACAACCCAGTATATACAATGAACCATCTTTATAATGTGTAAACACTTAATGCAGTCATCTCTACAGACATACTATGAGAGCCTCACATATATTAACTCACATAATCTTCATAGCAGCACTTGAAAAAGCTATTATTATTCTCATCTCCAGGAAACTGAATCACAGAGAAGTCAGGTAACGGCAAGATGGCAGAGCTAGTCCAGCTTTAGGGTCGGGGTCTTTAACCACTCTAATGGCCTCCTATGTTCTCAGACTCAATGTATCAGGAACAGAAAATATCCCGCTGCTCCTCCACTACTCCCCATCTCACCTCAGTCACCCACTTTCCCAAGCTAAAAATGATTCAGTCACCTTGGCATTCTCTTCCTCCCACCTTCACTCCAAGTAGTTCAATCACCAAATCCCCACTTCTATCTCCTACATATTTTAAAAATCTAATTGCCTCTGTCTTTCTCTTCTCCAATCTATTCTCCACACTGCATCCAGAGGTTTCTTCAGAAAACAAACTCTGTTCTGGCCTTTCTTCAATGAATCAATGCACCATCAATGGGTTCTTATTGTTCACTGGATAAATTCAAACTTCTTAACAAGGACCTCTGTGATCCCTCCCATGCCAGCCTCTGCAGTCTCATCAATCCCCACCACCTTCTTCTCCTCTCCCTTTATGTTGGCTGGCTCGCAGTGGTTCAAAAGCACTGGGCTCTTTCCACACTGAGCTTTCTGAGGCCTCCTCTGACCAAAGGCTGTGATGAGCCACTCTACTGTATGTTTCTTGTTTACCTTTAACTTTCTCTAATATAGCATTTATCATACTTCTGTGTAATTTACCTGAGGTCCATGATCTCAACTGTATGAGGATAGGGACCATGTCTATCTCTTCATCTCCGTATTCCAAGTACTTAGCCGGGTGCATCATAGACTACCAAGAAATAACAGTGAAATGAATGAATGAATGGCAGAACCATTTGGAGAGAATCACACAGTGGCCATAGTGGCAAAGCCCTCAATATCTTATATAGTTATTTTTTAAATATCAGCTTTATTGAGATAGAAGTCACATGCCAGGGCTGGCCTAGTGGCGCGTTCATTAAGAGCTATCTTGGGATGCCAGAGGCCCTGGTTCGGATCCCACATATGAGGGCCAGTGACACTGCCCTCTACAGCTAAGATGGTGAACAACAGCTCCACCTGGAGCTGGGCTGCTGCAAGTGCCCGGGGATAGCATAGCTGCAGCCCCTGCTGCACTAGGCTGCCATAGGCTACAGTGAGTGGCTGGCAGCTAGTATGAGTGACTGTCAGCTGGTGTGAGCTGCCAAGAGCCACTGTGAGCGACCATCCAGAGACCAGCGACCCATCTGCCTCACCTGAGAAGAGTGCAATGATGATACCAACATGGGCCAGTGAAGCAATGTCCTCTACAACTAGACTGAAGAACAAAAGGACAGCAACTTGTCTGTTTCCCCTTCCCCGGTACCCCAATAAAATCTTTAAAAAAACAAAAAATACAAGTCACATGCCATACAAGTCACTCAGTGAAAGTGTACAATTCAATGGTTTTTAGTTTATTCACAAAATTGTGCAGCCATCACCACAATCAATTTTAGAACATTTTCATCACCCCGGAAGAAACACTGCACTCATTAACAGTCACTCTCCATTTCCCTCTGTTATTTTTTAAAGATAATAAACCTAACATTTGTAGAATGTTTTATAGTTAACAGAGTACTTGTGGGCTCATTGATTCTTGAACAATTCTGTGAGGTGGGCATTTTAATGCACCTGATACTGAGTGTAAATTCAGTTTATGGAGTGAGACCTTTAATCAACAAAAAGTTTAATCGGAAAAGAAGGGGAGGGGAGGTGGGGTTGGCCGGAGGCAAGAATCTCCTGTCTATAGACTGCTGACTCTAGAAAAGCACTGGGCTGAGTGCTTCATATGTGTTTTCATATGAACTTAGGGTGTTGCACTGTACCCTATAGGAGTCATGGCATGATGATTGTGTACAAAACTCATAACTAATGTAGAAAGTCAATTAGGGGATACAGAAGGTAGAAAAATATTGCATAAAGCAAATGCTTTTGAAATAATAAAAGATCTGAATTTGAATCTTGATTCTGCTACTTACTACAACTCTGAATTTGGGCAAGTTAACCTTCCCAGTTTTCAGCTTTTTTAATCTTGAAACAGTATCCACAGTATGTATCATACGTTTGTTATGAGGATTAAATGAGTTAGTGTATATGAAGCAACTGGTGCAGTTGTTGGTACTCAATAAATAGTAAGACATTTTAGTATTACTAATAAACAGATTTGAAAAAAATAAAACGCTCTTGGAAATAATGGTATAATTACTGAAAAATGATAATTTGTTGCTGTCCCGATTGTGGTAAAATGGACAAGCTCAAATACTGCTAATGGAATACATGCTCTGAAGGCAGAAGGTCAATATGATGCAAAAGCCATAAAAACACTTTCTTTTGCCTTACATGTCTAGTCCTGGAATTTAATCCTAAGGAAATAGACTAAAATAAGCGAAAACAAACAAAAAAATGTCAGTGTGTACAAAGTCATCCATCATGCTGCTGTCTCCAACAGTAAAACACTGGAAACAACTGAATGATGATTATGGGATGGTTTGGAATTTAGGGTTATATCAGCAAGGTAGGATATTAGGCAGCTATTAAAGTACCATGAGACCCATTTGGGCATAGAGTGACCCACATGTGCCCTGAGGTGGGAAGGGGCCTGGAAGAAGACAGAACAGCTAGCAAAGTATCTGAGATATAGTTAAAAGGGCAGGCAGCTGCCAGATAGTGGGAGCCTCATAGATTTGGTCAGGATCTTGGATTTCATCCTAAGTGCAACGGGAAGCGACTGGAGAGTTTTAAGCACAGAGTGACATAACTGGAATTGTGGGTTTTAAAAGCTTGTTTGCTTATAATGTGGAAAACAATTTGGAAATCTATTTTAAAAAATAACGTCAAGTATGCAGGGAAAGCATTATGCAAAAAATATATTAGGGTGATTGGATGGTGAGTAGGGTTTTTTTCCCCCTTTTCAGAAATTCCTGAATCTTGTTGACACACAATTTTCATCCCTTAAAAATGGAGAGAGAGAATTAATTATCCCGAAGAGAGGAACTGTATTCTCTGGGCCACATCGTGCAAGGCAGAAAGGGCTTGGAGGGGATGTGGGCTTAGACATGCGTGGGAGTGGGAGGTGAAAGTGTGTTATCCACCTCCATCAGCTACTTCTCCACCAGATGATAAACTATCAAAAATAGCTTCCTGTCGATGTTACAGATGTTATAACTTCATTTATCACTGTTTTGATCTCCTCTTGAATCTTGTCGCTGGGGCTGGAGTCTGTCACTTCAAAGCCGATAGAGGAGGGCTACGTCACGCAGGTCTTGGCAGAGGAGCCCTGGCAAGGGGAGCTCTTGATGCGAATCCATTCCCAGAAGCCTCTGACAGGAGCAGGCTACGTGTGTTTGTGAGCGATTATCTCCAGGCAAATGCATGTAGTTAGTGTGAGAGACGTGGGCACACCCCATGCATATATAATAGAGCACTTTAGTTTGTCCACTCATTTGTCCATGTCACAACCATTTGTTTTGCACCTACTAGGTACAGGCAGAGCTCCGGCGACTGGGGATATAGAAAAGAAGAAGGCACAGACCCTCCAGAATTTGCTTTGCTATTTAGAGCAGAGTCATGGGTGATCTAATTAAAACTCCTTACAATTCCGTATGACAAAAATGCAGTCCGGAGAGGTCAAACGCCTCTGCTCTCCAGGTCACTGAGGTCCAAATCAGGTTGACTTTCTATTGTTGCAACACTGTCCTAATGAGAGTACACACGTAGGACCAAAAATATACCATGTTCAGAGATACTTAACAACCACATGATATTGTGAGCCTAGGAGTGGTACTGTGGAATGTTCTGGTCCAAGAGTGATCCACACAGAAGAGCAGAACGTGTGAATGTTACACGACTCTAGCTGTTGCCACATTTACACTGGGCTTGTGAAAAAGGGTAATTGAAATAGTGAGTCAAGAATCTTGGCTGGATTCCCATAGATTAACCGTAGCTAGAGGGAATTACATTGAGGCCATGGCAGAGTCAGGAGCAGAGAGAAATGTATATTGATACTGGCAAGGGGAGCCTGGAGGGTAAGGAGAACCCAGCTGGGAAGTCACTTTCTACAGCGCCCTGAAATAGAGCATGAGTTCGTAAATCTTCGGTGATAATGGGGCTTCATGTTCTTAACATAAGGTATTCAAAGGAAGGAAAACTGCCCCGACAGACTTATTTCCACAGTGAGCTGATACTACTACATTGAGGGTCCGAAAACACTGAGAGGAACTCAGCCGAAGAGTGAGTGGCTTTCTAACTTTCATTTAAAAAATAAACGTGTATAGCTACCATTGGTTATCATAAAAAGGACCTCTGTTAAGTGCTTTGCCTATTTATTTATATTGTTTAACTTTAAATAAACTTATGAGACTTTTTTTTATTTAAGGTTTTATTGGGGAATTGGGGGAGGGCAACAGCCAAGTTGTTGTCCTTCAATCTTAGTTGTGGAGGGCGCAGCAAGCTCAGCTCCAAGTCCAGTCACGCTGCTCAGTTCAAGGTGCTGTGTTAATTTAGTTGCGGGTGGGCGTAGCCACCAGCCAATGCGGGAGTCAAACCAGCAGCCTTGTTGTTAAGAGCACATGCCCTATCCACTGCGCCATCTGGGCGGCAGCTCAGCTCAAGGTGCTGAGTTCAGTCTTTAGTTGGGGGTGGGCATAGCCCACCATCTCAAACAGGAAATCTTGTTGTTAGGAGCACGTGCTCTCACCAGCTGAGCCATCCTGCCACCTGTTAGCAGCTCAGTGGCAGCTCAGCTCGGGCGCAGCTCACTGGCCCATATGGGAATCGAACCGGTGACCCTGTTGCTCAGAGCTTGCACTCTTGAGCAAGCTCTTAACCAACTGAACCACTCGGCTGGCCTGAGACTTTTTTTAAAATTAGGTGTTTATTATTAAGCTGACTTTACAGATGAAAAAACTGAGGTTCAGAGAGGTTAGGTAATTTTTCCTAAGTCACCCCACTACCAAGTAGCAGAGCCAGGATTCAAATCCAAATGTATCTGACTCTGAAGCCATTATTCTACATTGGGTAACTTTTCCTGAGCAGGGAGGTGACATCACAGAGGCCTATAAAATTCTACTTTCTTTGTTTTATATCAAGATCATTGTATCCTTCTTCTCTTCTTGTTCATACCCAAATTTAGATCTTGGGGGTTCAGCTTAAACCCCCAAGAAAGCCTGCAAATGACCTTCATGGCACTGCCTATCATACAAACTGCAATAGCCATCTCAGCTTGGCCTCATTCAATGTTTAATGGCAAAGAGGTTGTCTTTGGAAAATTATCCTCATCAGTTGCCATATGTCCTGACCACATCACATACTGATTCAGAGATGGGCCAAGTTGGAAGGAATCTTTGCTAATATCTAGAAACCTACTTCTTCATTTTATAGAAGAAGGACATGAGTGCCCTGATGGGAAAGTGATTTGTCTGACCTCACACAGCAAATTTGTGCCAGAGCTCGGACTTGAACCCAGGCCCCTTGACTCTTCCTCCAGTGCACTTTCCACTCCATCAGGTGATATGCATGTTTGTGGTATTTAAATGTGAGCTCGGGGCTGGCCGAGTGGCGCGGTGGTTGAATGCTGGCTTGGGATGCCAGTGGCCCCGGTTCAGGTCCCACATGTGAGGGCCAGTGACACTGCCCTCAAGAACAACAACAACAACAACAACAACAAAAATAAATGTGAGCTCATATAGAGAGAAAGCGACTACTAATCTCCTCATCCAGGTAAACTGCCTGCATGGGGGAGCAGGATAGGGCCCTGCTGAAAGAGGAGGTGTTATCTGTGACTTCACACTGCTCCACTCAACTGAGCTAGATTATTATCTTCTGAGCAGCAGCCCCACCCTGCTGGAAATGATGAAACATTTGTGACTGACCACCAGTGACTGAGAAGCTTCTGGGTGGGGCTAGCGAATGGTGGGGGAGAAGTTTCCATCAGGACATTGCTGAAACACAGGCTGGGATCAGACCTTGCTCATGGTCCCAGGGGTAAGTATTGTCCAGGTAGGTAGGATTTTAAATGTGTTTGAGGAATGTGTGTCTGTTTGTGAATATATATGTGTAGATGTTTCAGAGGGGATTCTCTGTATGCTGGTATTCTAGGGTATGGAATTCAATTGCACTCGGCCTGAAGTGAGCCTAAGATTTGGCATTTTGCACTTTATGACATTAATTTTTTGCTCTTGAGACTGGATATATGTCTGCAGTAGCAGCAGCAGCCATCAGGGCTCTGGCTAGAAGGTGCATGGACTTTGGATCCAGACAGAACAGATCCAAAGAACTCTGCTAAACTGTTGCAAGCCTCAGTTTCCTCATCTGTAAAATGAGATAAAACCATCCAGCTGACAGTGTTGCTGTGAGGATTGCAGACAGTGCACATGTAGTGCCCAGTACAGTGCTTCATCAATAGTAGCTATTAATTAATGACTCTTTTTAACTGGGAACTAGATCCCTGAGAATAACTCCTCTGCAGGTATTTTTCTTCCCTTAAGATTTGCTCTGAGTTGCAAAAGACTGGTATGTGTGGAGGGAAGGAGACCAGCCTGGCAGTTTAAAAATGTTATGAATGGGAGTCAGAAAATGAATGCTGTCAAGGAGAATGCAAATATCTGGGCAAAGAAAAGCCAGCAACAACAGCAAACGGTAATGGCTGACCCCTATATAGAGTTTACTATGTGCCAGGAACTATTCTAAGAGCTTTACATAGATAAATCCATTTACTCATCACAACAACCCTGGAAATGTAGATGCCATTAGCAGCTTCTTTTTATGGTGGAGGAAACTGAGGCACAAAGCTGTTTAGTGACTTGACTGAAGTCAAACAGTGAAAGGAAACTCTTCTGGAGAACTTGAGCACAAACAGGGCTGCCTGCAGCCTGGAGATCTGAAGGTAAGGTGCTCAGAAGTGTAGATGAGACACTCAAGGAAGATATGACCCTACTTCTTGGTCTGGGTATTGACCTTGTTGTGTGAGCTTTGGCAACTCTACTCAACACAATGCCTTGGGTAGGACTGGCTGAGTAATTGGTAGGGACCAGAGGAGGAAACTGAGACTCAGGGACATTAAGTGGCTCCCCTAAATTTAAACAGTATTTATTATATGCAAATTGATTTAACTGCAATGTGTATAGAATGCTAGGAAACACTTTCCCCAACACATTGTCTCTAAGTGTTGTGCCAGAAATTGTGGAGTGTGAAATATGGACAAGACCTGGTCCAGCTACCAAAGCTCTCACAAACTGAGCATAATCTGTGGAAAATGCTTAGCTTCTCCACAATTTAGTTGGACAATCTATGAAGCAGAGAACAATGTGGCTGTTCCAGTTCACCTGGGGCTTTGTGGGAGCTGGCAAAATGAATCCATGAGTACTGCTTGAGCTGCTGGCAATTCTTTGTATACTTGCTGATTTTTGTCTTGGAACTAAGATGCATTCAAGTTGCATTCATTTCACGTAATTGCTTGTAAAAATGCTTTCCCCAGAATTACCAACGTCCATTCATCTCTACAATTTTCTTGCAAAACCACTTTTCCCAAAATTACTAATAAAAAACTTTGGATAACTTGTTTTTCTCCTAAAAAATTGTCAGTGCATGCACCTAGAAATATGTATTGCCAGAGATGAGGCCTATCTAAGTCGAAACTCTAAGTTGTTATTTCTGGTTAATTTGAGTCTCATCCTTTATGTCCATTTTAAGTGGATGGAGTTCTAGAATAACAAAATGTCAGAAATTAGATCTATTTAGCCCATCCCCCTCAGTTTGTAGACAAGGAAACAGGCTCAGAAAGAGGAAGTGACATGCCCAAGGTAGCTGAATTTTATAAAGTTGTCGAGCTGGAATGCTGATTTAGGTTCTCATTTCATACTCTTCCAGATGTGTCCCAGCCACCTGGGGTGAGGCCCTGCCATGATGAGCAACACTGAAGGGAATCCAGAGACAATTTTTCTGATACCCAGGACAAAGGTGACGCCATAACCTTCCGTCATCCCCTTCCCCGTGGTACTGGAAAGACCCCACTCCTCCCTTATCATGGCTTAATATTTTGATCTTTTTCTGTCCCCTGGTGGGTAGTCACAGTGACAGTCATAGGGGCAGGAACTCTTTGGGACTGAGGACTTCCAGAACTGTATGGTTTTGTATGTCAGAAATGAAAATCATGAGTGAACCCAGTTGTTTTTTTTATAGTGCTCTATGGAAATGGGTGCATTTATATATTAATAGTTAAGCCAATTTTGGGTTGAATTCTCTGTTCTGATTTGAGGGTCATCCCTTGTTGAGCACCTATATAGTTGATCCTTGAACAACATGGGGTTTAAAGGCGCTGACCCCCTGAGCAGTTGAAAATCCAAGTATAACTGTTAACTCCCCCCAAATTTAACTACTAATAGCCTCCTATTGACCAAACCTTACCAATAAGATAAACAGTAGACTAACACATATTTGGTATGTTATATGCATTACATACTGTATTCTTACAATAAAGTAAGCTAGAGAAAAGAAAATGTTAGTAAGAAAATCATAAGGAAGAGAAAATACATTTACTGAATTTATTGAAAGAATTCATGTTAAGTGGACCTGCACTTAAGTTCAAACCTGTGTTGCTCAAGGGTCAAGTGTACATGCCAGGTGCTTGGCTAAGCTCCTTAAACACTGTGTGCAGTGTGGTGAAGGCTCTGGCCCCAGCAGCCTGGGTTTGGATTCTGTCTCTTCCACGGAGTATTAGAGTCTGGTTTTCTCATATGTCAAATGGGGACAACAGTATCTAACTCTAAGTTTGTTATTCCGAGGATTAAGTAAGATAATTTATGCAAAATGTTTTGCACAATGCTGGCACATTGTAAGCACACAACACGTGTGAGTTAAAAAAATGTCATCCCCATTTTTTAGATAAAACTCTGAGGTCTGCAGAGAGAAAGCAACTCACAGCTAGAAAGGCCAGAGCTGAAATTCCAAGCCCAATCCATCTGGCCACTAAGTCCCAGCTCCTCACCATTTTCCTGTACATAACTTGTGAGGTTATCTGGCATGTACTCAGCTTTCTCCCACGTTATCATATTTCATCATACGATGTGATATCTATATTGAACTTTGTGGAAGACCATCAATTCCACCAAAGCTGTGCCCTACAGCCAGGGTTGGCAGATACCTTTAGCTGGATTCCTATTCCCCTCATTCTCCCGCCATCCATTACCTGTTCTTCAAATAACTCCTTCTCAGTGACTCCTTTCTGAATATTCTATTGCGTGGGGATCTCTTTTTTCCTCTGAAATAGTTTGTATCATTAATACCACTTCTGACGACTTATGCTTCGTTTGTATGGCATCTCTTCCACTTTTTGATTTTTCACATATTAATGTCTTGATTTTCCAAGTACAACATGAACTCTTGAAAGTTCAAATGGTGTTCTCTCCTTTTTCATGTCCATCAGAATATTTCACACATATCATGTGCATAGACCACTTGAATATCTGATTGATTGACGAGCAGATGTTTAGCTGATTATCTCAATGTTCTGTTAACATGGTGAGATAACATTTAGATCTAAATAGATTTTTTATATAAATAAAAACAACTCAGAGTTTATGGTCTTATTTCAATACTCTTAAAATATTATTTTTTGGAAACAATTGTCACCTGAATAAACTTTAATTTTTTTTAAATAAAATAAATAGATAAAAATAAAAAATATTATTTTTTGATTGGAAAAAAATACATTTTAATTGCACAAAACTTTGGCAATAACAGATAGTATAAAGAACTCAATAAAACATCATCTGCAATCCCATTAACCAGTTTTGTTAACATTTTGGTATATTTTCTTCCATTTCCTCCTTTTGAACAAAGTACATTTAAATAAAATTCCGGATTTGTATACATTTATATTTATGAATAATAAATCTATATTTGTTATGCAAAATTGTCAATGAACTATTCTGGATTTGGTGAACTGAATTAGGTGAACTGAGGGGGCATAATTGCTAAACTAATATAAGAGACAAATTTGTTTAATGACCCAGAGTTTCCTTTCTTTATAAATTTTCATTCTTTTTATGTGTACTTTTTTGAGTTGTGATTATATTGTATGTAGCTAAATATAACTGTATTGTACTTCTTCCTTAGATTAATTATTCCTAAACACAATTTTAAATGTCTGTATAGCATTCTATTTTATACCTGAACCCTAATTTATTTAATTTTTGTTTTTCAATTAGATTGTTTCCATTTTTTCACTTTTATAATCAACAGTGGGTACCGCTACCTTGCAGTAATAGCTTTGGTTCCTTTCCAGATTGTTTGTGACTTGTCTGTTCCACAACTTTTATCCATTTATTATTTGACATTTGAGGGTACTAGGGTTTTTCTTAACAATTTTTGTTAAAAAAAAAAAAAAAGTAAAATATTTTAAAATTATGCGTTGCACATACTTGTTCTAGTTTTTTTCTGTTTGCCTTTAAATTTTATTTTAACATATTAAGTTTTAATATTTTAGAGCCATATATTTCTGTTTTTCTTATATTGCTTTATGATTTCTTTCATTGCATATAGGCTGAGAAAGTTTTCTCCCATCTGGAGATTTAATAAATATTATTGAATATGTGAATAGCCAATCCTATTTCCTTATAATTTTAATGTCTCAATTTAAAAATATTTACTTCCTTAATCCCTTTGAAATTTATTTTGTTATATCTGGGTCAAAGTTATTTTCTCTTTCCTTATAGGTAGCTAATTCGTTATCTTACGTGAAACATTTTTTAAATAACCCTTAGCTTTCCTCCCTCTGCTTTGCAAGCCACTTTTATGATGTATTTATTGTACATACTGGCATATTTTTTTCAAATCTATTCTACTCTTAAAAAGTGGTAGTCAGGAACCCAACTCGTCACAATTTCTTTTCAGACATGTTTTAGCTCTTCTTGATTGTTATTATTTTTTCCCCAGATAAATTTTAGAACAATTTTAAGTTATCAAAAATTCTCCCTGTAATTTTACTTGGAATTAAATTGAACCAAAAAATCAATTGGTTTTTTTTTTAGCCTTCTAGTTTCCCAGTCTGAAACATCGTATGTCTTTCTATTAGTTTGTCTTTTAGATTTCTCAGTAAATTCCTATTATTTTCTTCAAAATAACTTTCTTATAATTAAAATTATCCTTAGATATATCTATTGTGATGGTTGTACAGGCTCATGGTTCTCCCTCCTGCCAATTCCATTTTCTAACTGGCTATTGCTAGAATAATAGAAAGAATGGCCAGGTAATTTTAGAATATCTATCATGCCCTCAGGGCTTTCCTGAGCAGTCTCATTAATTTTACTAGTTTTTTCATTTGATTCTTTTGGGATTTCTAGGTATAAAATCACATCTTTTGCAAAAAAGGATAAATTTGACTTCTCCTTGCCCCAAACTATACTTTCAATTTCTTTTATGCATCAGTTATTAGCTCAGACTCCTTCACCAGCCTTTCTGGGCACAAAGCCCCATTAACTCTTCTCGTTATCTTGAACAAGTTACTTAACTTCTCTGTGTCTTAGTTTTGTCCTGTATAAAATGCAAATAATAGTTCCTACTTTCTATGGTGGTTGTAAGAATCAGATGAGTTAATATATGTAAAAGTGTCTGCCACATAGAATATGCTCAATAAATATTCAATATCCTTATTATTATTATAGGTTGAAAGTTGGAGGAACTTCCAACTTCCAGGAATTAGAATTTCCAGGACTAGCTTTTAAAAAATTGTTCTCAAATAACTGCTAAAATATTTTACCTTTTGGTAAGATGTTGATTATTGGTATAGAAGGGATATTCTTTATTAGACTAAGAAACAAGCTTCATATTTTTATTATTTTAACTTAAAAATAACAAATGAATATTTAATTTTATCAAATGTTTTTTGGCATTTACTGAGATCACTATTTTAAAAATTTGATTTATCGATGCTGTATTTATATTATGTAAAAGGCAGTTCCTTGTAATGATTGAGAGTCAGGCTTTTGAGTCAGATGAACCTTGACTCTTTCAACCAGGGGATCAAGGTAAGCTGCTCAACCTCTCCAAGCTTCAGTGTCCTTATCTAGGAAATGGTGATAATGTCTATTTTTATAGAGAAAGAGGATAAAAGCATACTGTAAATACTCAACATTTGTTCCCATTATGGTAGTAATTGATTTCCTGAATGTCCCTGGTGTAACTTTTTGATATTATCATATTTTTACCTCTGTACTCATAAGTGAGATGAGCCTAGAGAGTTTGTATATTTATCTGTGCCCTGAACCTGCTTACATAGCATAAGAATAATGTATTCTTTAAAAGTTTCAAATAACTCATTTATAAAACTATTTGGACACAGATTTTTAGTAGGTAATTCTGATAATGCTTTTTAATTTCTAAATAATAATAGCTATCATTTATTGGATGCTTATTACTATATGACAAAAGCTATTATTATACTTCATGCACCTCTTAGTTCATCCTCAGAAATAGGTATCGTTGATATTCATCTTATCTAATCCTTAATCCTGACAATTGGTTATTATTGTTCCCATTTTCCAGATAAGAAAACTGAGGCTTTGAGAGGGTAAATAGCTAGACCACACTCATGCAGAGAATGAGCTGGGATGTGAACCCAAGCTCTCTGACTCCAAGTTCTCCGCCTTCAGCGGCGAGTTCCCAAACTGCTTCCCTAACTTTTTTCTTGTTATTTTGTTTTGGTTTTGGTCTGTTTAAGTTTTCAGTCATATTTGTTAATTTATAGTTTTCTAGGAATTCATTAATTTCACTGAGATTTCATTAAAAAAGAAAAACCCTTAGTAGTCTCACAATTTTTGATCTGTTTCTGTGGCTAATTTGGTTTATTTATGTTTCCTCCTTTTCTTGATTATTCAAAACTGCATATTAAAGTAGGAGAGAGAAGTCTAGTAATGTGGAGGAGGTTGGGTGATATAAAATGGTAACAAAGATTTTTTTCTTTTAAAATATTCCATTTCCATCCACCTTTGCTTCCTTTTCTCCTTCCTCTACCCTAGCCTTTAACGAACAGAATGCTAAGGGCTAGAAAGAGTCTTAGGAGAACTTTGCCAAACCCCTTAACTCAGCGGGGCCTAGAAAGAACTTGTATCCATCCCAGGTCACACAGTTAGCAAGTGACAGAGCCAGGAAGAGCAGCCGGGCCCTTGTCTTCCTGTCTTGTTCTCTTTGCACTATACCATACAGCTATGTTTTGCTCAAATTATTAATTTAAAAAATAATACATTAATGAAGATTGCAAAGAAATCTTTTTAAAGCTTTGAAAAAGTTTAAAGCTGGGCCGGCTGAGTAGCGCGGTGGTTAAGAGCTGGCTTGGGACACCAGCGGCCCTGGTTCAGATCCCACATATGAGGGGTAGTGACACTGCCCTCTAAAATAAATAAATTAATTTAAAAAAAAAGTTTAAAGCTACTTAACTTTAAAACATTGCTAAAGTCAGCTTAATAATATTGATTGTGATTATATCAATCTGTATGATTTTCATATAGCTCTTCTATTATGCTCTTGTTTTAAATCACTCTTTCTAAAATGAATCCATCCAAAGAAAGCACGGCATTGGACAGGAAAAGGTGTGTCTTCATTTTTTCACCTCTAAAGTTATGAGAGCTCTTTTATCAGTAGAAGGTGAAACAATAAAATGGAATCCAGCCTGGGGGTGGGTCTCAGGATTTCCACCCAGTTCTGAAGTGAACAGAAGAAATGCTCTTAGCACTCCGCTGATGTGTGCTTTTGAGGCTCGTGGCAGGGCACTATGTTAGCGTGGGCTGGGCGTCAAAACTTAGCAATGTGAAAGAGGGCAGGACAGTCCCTATCTTGATGATGGAACAAGGTGTCCCAAACTCTCACATGGTCCAGGCACGTTTTCACTTAAATTGCTCATTTCCCCGTTGTTTGGTATGTATGTATGTGTGCAAATGAGCAGATGTTTCTGCCAACTGTCTGATCAGCAATCTACAATTAGACCCCAAAGAGCAACCTGCTCATGGTGGTTAGGGGCCATTAGCTACTGAAATATTGACATCTGTCATAATTTGCATACCTCATCCTGTCATAGATCTTATCTCCAAACTATATTCAAAACGAATAGCTAAGTTACCTAAAACAAACAAACCCAATTTTAATAGCTCTACTCTGGTGGTCATCTTGGTGAAGTGTTTTACAGTTGAATAGTACCTAATGATTATTGAGTGTTTCCCACACGTTTGCCATATAAAGTTCTTTACAAACAGTATAACTCGCTGAACCCACACCAAGAACTCTGAGGCAGATACTATTGTTCTCCGCATATTAGAAATACAGAAATGGGGCCGGCCGAGTGGCGTGGTGGTTAAGCGCTGGACTTGGAAGCCAGCGGCCCCGGTTCGGATCCCACATATGAGGGCCAGTGACACTGCCCTCAAAAAAAAAAAAGAAGTACAGAAACGGAGGCACTGAAAAGTTCAACAGTTTACATTTAGAAGAGAACAGAACTTGGATCCATATTTAAGCCTGTTTTACTTTTATGCTATGTATTGATACAGGGACTGCGTGTCGTTGGCTAGTAAGATGTTCATAATATATTAAAATGATGAAAGGAAGTGTAAGCAATCTAGTTTTGTATAAGGAGCCAAAATAAGACATCGGTTCTAACATAATAGAACATTTATTTAATGCAGTGATTCTCAACTTGGGGCAACAGCGCCTGCCTCAGGGGGCACTTGAAATGTGTGGGGTTATGTTTGATCTTTTTGGTTGTTACATTGGTCATTTCCCAGGATGATTAATGTCCAGCAGTGTGCAAAAACAGTTCTAGACAACAAAGAACTGTCTCCAAATGTCAGAGACTGTTAAGAGACACTGATAAAGTGGAATAGCAGGAATTTAAGATGATGTTATAAAAATCAAGGGTGTTAAGCTCAGAAGACTTCAGGGATAAGTTAGGGAGTACACAGTACATGTCTCTTCTTACTGCATCCAAATCCCTGAATCTTCAAAGCACATTGTCAAACAAAATTGGCACCAAATTGGGCCTGTGGGGCCCCAGATTGGGACTGTGGGGCCCCAGATTGGGACTTTCAATGGAGGATTTTCTAATCTCAAAACATGTTTATGATACATTAAGTGAAGAGGAAAAGCTGCTAATTAGTATGATCCCGTGTTTTTAAAAGATTGTATATGTGTGTACGTATATTTACACACAAGTACCAAGTATATTCATAAAAATGTATAGACAGTTTTATGGAATAAAATTTGGGGTGATTTTATAAAGTGCTTTACGTATTTTTATTTTTAATTCTTCTACTACAAATATGTAGTCATTGTTTAATTTTAAATAAATAAGGGGGAGGGCAGCCCAGCTCCAGGTCGAGCTATTGTTCACCATCTTAGCTGTAGAAGGCAGCGTCACTGGCGCATGTGGGATCCGAACCGGTGGCCCTGCTGCTCAGAGCTGGCACTCCCAAGCCAACTCTTAACCAACAAGCCACTGGGCCAGCCCTGCTCCCAAATTTTGACCTCCCACAGAAAAGTCTTTCAGAGGACTGGCTTGATGGTCTGTCAAGGGCATGGGGGAGATAGTATTTTTTCTCTGGAGACTTCCAGCTGGCAAACACCCACAGCCCTGGAGAGGCAGTGGTAGCAAAGCCAGCACCCTCTCGCCCTATCACTGCCATTTCTCTCTCCAGATTCTTGGTCTTAGAATGCCCCTGTGTGAGAGCTACAATGAAAACAAAAATTTCAGGGCTTTCCACACTGCCCTTAGCACTTGGAATCCCTGCTTGGGAAAATAAGCCTTAATGGTAGTAAAAGCTTTTTCAAGGTTCCCAGTCTGCAGCAGGACTGTGGGCGGTGGTGCAGGCCCACCTCAGAGCTCTGTAAATATCATTTCAAAGGCTTTGAATTATCCTGCCTTTGTCTTACAGTAAATCCACATTCAGGCACCTGTTGATGAAATTCATAAGCTAATTTTTAAATTAAACATATTCATAAGGGTGTAATAACAGCCACAGACTTGGTCCACCCAATGACATCACGTAAGGTGTGTGTGTGTGTGTGTGTGTGTGTGTATTTAAGGTTTAGACTTCTTCAAAGACTCTCTCCCAGGGTGTTTGCTCTAGTTGGACGCCTTTGTGCTTCCAGCAGCAGATTAAGGCTCTCTGGGAACAGGGAAGAATGGTTGAGCATGTAGGCATGGTCTTAGAGCTCAAATCCAGGCCTGGCCTCTTGCTAGCTGTGCAACCTCAGACACGTCCCCCTGCTCTCTGAGCCTCTCAGTACTCCTTACAAAAGGAAGACAATGAATGATATCCAGGTCATAGGAGTGAATTGGGTGGGATAGTGTATGTGCCAGGGGCTCACTACTGGCTGCTACTGTCTACTTTGTAGATTCAAAAGCTGACATCTGGGGAGAGGAGAGCAAACGAGCTCCAAGCAGCCAAGCTTGCCAAAGGGAAATGTGGGTGTAGAGGACAGGAGTCCTGACCAGCTGCCTTGCCTCCTGCAGATCTCTAGGACAGTTCTGCTGGTGGTGCCATTTGGAGACGAGGTGCCAGGGTGGTTTCTCTCAAGTCTCTTGCTGCAGAACAAAGAAGAGCCCGAGCCCCACTCATGACCCGTGGCTGCCCTGGAAGAAGCTGATCATGCTGACAGAGTGAGTATCGTTCCAATCAGGCTAATGAGTGTGGCTGGCTTCCAAGCATGCACACCACCCTCCCTGGCTCCCCATTCCTCACTATTCAGAGAGGCAAAGGGACATGCCCTGAGACACACAGCTACACTGAATTGGCCGCCTCTGGTTGGGAGCAGGGATGGGTTTGCAGCTGTATTGGCACCTCTGCCACCTCTAACTCTGACCCCGCTCCTTTCCCAACAGAGAACTGAAGCTCTGGCATGGCTTAGTGATTGCAGTCGTGTCCCTCATCTTACAGGCCTGCCTGTTTGCAATCATCAACTACCTGCTCAGCAGGCACCTGGGTAATTGGCTCACTGTCCTCTCCCCTCCTAATAACCCTCAGGGACCATTCCCAAGCTTGCAGCAGGACCAGCCCCCTTTGGAACCGCTGAATATCACTTGAAAACCTTAAGGATCCACTGGCCAAATGGCCGCTCACTCTGCCAACCTCCAACTGGGTAATTCCCACTCTGACTCAACCTATTTCTGATTGGGAATGATGGCCCAGAGTCCTTCCACTACCTGGACCTTCTGCCTAGAAACAAGCCCTGTAATGCTTATGAGAGTGGGCTCCTTTAATCTGGGTCTAATTAATTCTCTTCATCACCACCACAGGACAGAATGTGAAGAAATGGCGTTGAATTGCAACAGAAGGGAGTATGGTTAGAATAAGAGATCATCTCAAATTCTTGAACTGCTTTACAATGGAAAGTAGAGATGCTGTGTCCTAGGAAGGCATTACAATTAGGGAAAATAAAATAACCCTGCTTTGGCTAAGACAGGAGATTGGGAAGGATGATGTTATGAAAATTTTCCCAGTAAAGGACATCTAGGCTTCTCTAATCATTCATTCATTCATTCATTCATTCATTCAATACAACAGGGAATAAAACAAAAACCCCTACCTTTAATATAACTTACATTCCATGGGGGCACAGACAACAAACAAGATAAGTAAAACACATGTGGATTAGATTATAGTAAGTGCTAGGGAGAAAAAAAGCAAGGCAAGGAGATACGAATTAGATGGTGGCCAGCATCCCTGAGATGCTGACATTTGAGTATAAGTTTGAAGGAAATGAGGAAGTGAGCTGTACCTGCAAAGGCCCTGAGGCAGGAGAGTGTTTGGCACATTATAGCAGGTGCCTGCAGCTGAGGGATGGGCGGGAGAAAAGGAGGTGGGACCAGAGAGGAAGAAGTGAGGCTATGGAGGATCTTTAAGGTTGGACCTTTCGCTTTTACTCCAAGTGAGATGAGGGGCGTTGCAGGGTTTTGAGTGGAGGACTGCTGAGATTTGAAGAAACCCCTCTGAATGTTTTGTCCTAACGAGAATTGTGCTCAGAAATAGGATATGCCTGACTGAGCTAGCTTTCATTTTTGACGCTTGCCCCCTCTAGCCAAAGAGAATGAGCAGTTATTAAAAAGAGCCAGGCTGCGGGTCCTCAGGCCCAACCCTGCCCACAGCCACTCACCTGCTGCCCAAGAGATGAAAGAGACTCCGGCAGAGAGAGGCACCCCTGTGTCTGAACCTCGTTGCAGGGGTGAGTAACGGAGCGGGAGGGAGAACTGGCCATAAGGCATATTGTGCTCTGTCTGGACACTCAGGGGACCTCTGTACAGCAGCCCAGATCTGTCCCTGCAAGCCTGAACTGCCAGCCTGAGGACTCCTCATACCCACCCCAGTAAAGGCCTCCCTACCCTACCTTTCTCAGAAAGTTGTTCATCCTATCCTGTGGGGCAGACTTTGTTGGGTTTTTGTGGGTCTAAGCTCTTTTCTAGGAGAGGGGACTTGGGGACTGTCTCTGCTTCTGTCTTTGTAATACTGAGTAAGACATCTTTTCTTTCACCTGGCCAGTTAGTGGTGGAGCCAAGATTTTGACTGTCTGCTTTCTCTGGCCATGGCTGCTGCAGTGCATCATGCCATCTGGCCAGTGTCACTGGCTGCTTCCAGAGCTGAATCAGCCATACTCCCAGAGGCCCCTTCTCTACAGCCTTAGATCCTCATGGATATATGGGTGTTTTAATAAATACGAGTCTTTGTAATGGTTCAAATGATGTCCACCTCTGGCAAATGGATCAACAGGCTTACCACCCTCTTGTTTTCCATGTCAGAACTTGGGAGACTCACCAGTTCACAATTCATACAGTGGAATTGTTGCTTCTGCAGCAAGACAACTACCCCTAGAGATGCACTCACCAGAGATCATACTTTTCCCATAGGTTTATCTCTTGATTGACTTGGGTTTGTTCCATCCTTCTAATTTTATCTTTTGAGTTCGAAAGATCTGGTTGTCAGGCTTCCTCAGCACTGAGATAAGGCCTCAGGGCATGTGGGAACCACAAGATGCCACTCACATGAATTCAGTGCTTCAGCGGAATGAGAGAAGCACTAGCTTTATTATAACCCCTGACCCCAAAGCTTCACCAGAGACTGGTCAGAATCAGACACTCTTTGGTTGTCAGGGAGCTCAGAGATCATTGTCCAACCCTCTTGTTTTACAGTTGACAAAACCAGGACACAAAAAAAGATGTAACCTGCCTACAGTTAGACAGATTCAGACTACAACCTGTGCCCATGACTCTGAGGCCAGAGCTGTTGCACTGGGCCACATTGTCTCAGTATGTCCCTGTTTTTTCCTCCCAAGCACAGGCAAGCCTGGTGTATTTGTTATTAGTTTTAGATGGAGCTGGACAAAACAGCAGTGCCTAGACTCTTGGTCATGCTTCTGCCTATTTTTGGAGGCTTTCTCTTCCACTACTCTCTCTCTATTCTATCCCTGTTTTCCCTTTGGGGGCTCTGCATCTCTCTTCCCCACTCCTCTTTGTGTCGCTGGCTCTGCCTCTGTCTTTGCCTCATCCTCACTTTCATTGGCTCTATCCTCTCCTAATATCCTGCAGCTTTCTTTAGAAGAAGAACAGTTTCTATTTCTCCCCAGATGACAGCGAGACATCCTCAGATATCTCCGACACCTCAGACAATTACAGCAGCTCACCTCCCACCGGCCAGGTAATGGACACTCCTAGTGATTGCAGTCCTGCATATGCAGCCTCGGGTCCCTGCAGTAAACCCCCGAGAATTCAGGCCACCCTGGCTACAGAGATGGGAGCAAGGAAGGAGGGGCGTCTTGAATCATTACAGCATCCTTAGGCGAGGGTGATCACACTTTCACTCACAGCCCCATATCAGCATGTATCATCCAAATAAAGTGGGTCTGAGTGGGCTGTAAAAATGGAAGTGCTAGGGGGAAGCCTCCTTCTCTCCATATCCCAGTCACTGGGACACTGCTCTGAGTCATGACCTCATTTGCATTGATTCTCTACATCTTTCTTCCTTAAACCCATTCATTCTCTGAAGATAGGAGGCACAAAGCCCCTGGTAAGCCTCCTCACTGCCTGGCCCTGCTCTCAGACATGGCTACCTGGGACCTAGGTCCCTTCCCATCCAGCCTAGGGCCAGCCTCTTTGAGTGAGAGTTCAGTCCTGGGGTTCTACCTCCTCCAAACATTGTAGGAATGTTTACCTACATTTCTCTGTTCTTTTTCCTGAAGGCCACCAAGGATGTGAATTACACACAAGTGGTCTTTTCAGCCACTGGAAGACAAAAACCTGAATCTGCCCCAGACTATGAGAACGTAAAGGAAGCCACAGATTATGTCAATATCAATCCAAAAAGCCACAAGCGCAATTTGTGGACTGCTGTGAACCCTGCTGTCTTTGAGCCGGTGGAATACACTCAAGTGGCCATGTGAATTCTAGGCTGTTTTTTTTTTCTTTTAATGGGGTAAAGTTCTCTATGAAGTCTTGTACTTATTTAACAAGACATGGCAGAAAAAAACAGGCCTGTATTTCAGCAAGAAAGATTCAGATGAGATGTTAGGAAGAACTTCCAGGTTAAATATGAAAACCCTGGGGCATATCAGTAGAGCAAATGGTGAAGTCTTCACGGAAAATTTTTTAGAGATTTAAATCAGCTATAGCAGAATTCTGTTTGTCAATCTTATGATTAAATAACTCTTTGAGCTCTTTTATTATTGGCAGTAAACAACTTCCTTAAAAGTTTTAAATAAAATGTCAACCACCAGTTCCTCTTTTACTCTTACCTAACCCTGAGTATGTCCCTTTTTCACTGCCCTGTCTTGCTGAGTAATCATGCTTTGCCCTCAGAAGTATAAATAGTACACTTAGAAAACCTACCATCATTCAACCTTTGAATTCAATGTTTCTTATGAACAAAAGATGACAAATAACCCTGGTAAATACCAACCAGCATCACAATCTGTTATTACAAGAAAAATCTTTCCAAATTTAATTCAATATAATATCCATTCCTGGTTTGTTGTTTCAATTAAGAATAAAAGGACACTTTCTTAATTTGATTAAGAATAGCTTATCTCAGATCAGCAGATTGCATGGTATTTAACTATAAGGTCCTGGATGCAGTCCTATTAAATCATCAACAAAGTAAGAATGTCTACAGCCTGCTATTTCCTTCATTATCTAACATAGCTCTAGGGGTTCTATGCAATATACAAAAAACAGTTAACAAAAATAAGGGCTATAATTATTGGAAAGGAGGATAGGATTTGTCATTGTTTGCAGATATCATAGTCCTAGAAAACCTCAAAGAGTTAACTTAAAATGTTTAAAAATTAAGCTGTGAACAGTAAATCGAGACTAGAGAAATATACAATATACTTTCTACAACAGCTAATTAAGACATGAAATGAAAACAAAAATCGCTCACAATACCTAAACATCTAAAAAAAAAGGAAACCCTAGGAGTACTCCTAGCCAAATTCAAACTTGATGGGTGGCATTCAGGTTGTAGAGACAATTGATGAAATCACTTTGTCCACTGACTGTAAATCACCTTTCCAGCCCTGGTACCAGGAGCAGCAGTCAGTTTTCACAATCCCAGGCTCCTCTTCCCCAAGATCTGAATTGATGGTTCTGGCTTGGTTTCTGGGGCTGTAAGTGTTTGCTGATCTACATGTCCCTTCACCATTTACCCACCATTGTTTTTTCTCTCCTGCTATGATTTGAATGTTTGTGCCCACTCCCCAAATTCACATGTTGAAATCCTAACTCCCAAGGTGATGGTATTCAGAAGTGCGGCCTTGGGCTGGCCGAGTGGCGCACTGGTTAAGAGCTGGCTTGGGACGCCAGCGGGCCCAGGTTGGGTCCCATATATGAGGGCCAGTGACACCGCCCTTTACAGCTAAGATAGTGAACAACTCCACCTGGAGCTGGGCTGCTGTGAGTCCCCGGGACGGCATAGCTGCAGCCCCTGCTGCAGTGGGCTGCCATAGGCTACAGTGAGTGGCCGGCAGCCAGCGTGAGTGGCTGGCAGCCAGTGTGAGCTGCCAATAGCTGTAGTGAGCGACCATCCAGAGGCCGACGACTGATCTGCCTCATCCAGGAAGAGCACAATGATGATACCAACATGGGCCAGTGAAGCGACGCCCTCCGCAACTAGACTGAAGAACAAAAAGATAGCAACTTGTCTGTTTCCCTGACCCAATTCCCCAATAAAATCTTTAAAAAAAAAGGAAAAAGAAGTGGGGCCTTTGTTTTTGTGAATGAGATTAGGACTCTTATAAAAAAAACAAAACCCCACAGAGCTCCCTAGCCCGTTTCATCTTATGAGGGTACAATAAGTTTGCAACCCATAAAAGGGCCCTCACTGAACATGGCAGCAATATTGGACTTCCAGCCTCCAAATCTGTGAGAGAGAAATATTTGTTGTTTATAAGCTATCCAGTCTGTGGTATTTTGTTATGGCAGCTGTACTGGACTAAGACATCTCCTTAGAAAGCTTTTCTTGATGGGGAAAAAGAGTTTCTATTGATTAGAAAGGTAGAATGAGGAATAAACCAACAATGACACTATCTTTGCATCCAGAAGTGAAACTATACTTCTTATTGATCCCTTTTGAAAAGAAAAGAAAAAAAAATCAATAGTGTACTGAAAGGGTTTAGATATGTTACAGTGCACCCAAGAGAAATTGCCCGGGGACACTGCCGAGACAGCTTCCACACCAGGACAGGGGACAACTGCAGTAGTCCAAACAGAACACCTCCTCTCTGCAAAATTCCGGATGGGCCCTGGGGGTTGGGAGGAGCATATATAAAAAGAAGCCTTGAGTATCTGGGTGGGTGGGGTCAAGGCATGCATGACCTAGTTGTGAGGACAGGCAAGAACATGTGGAAAACAACACGTGACAATGGGGGAATTAAGACCGAGCAATCAAACCAGAGCCTATTAATGTTTAGGCAAACTGGGCATAAGGATATTAGGATCGGGTGGACCTAATCAGAGAAAACATCCCAGAGAGGGATGCTTGTGACCTCAGTTTAGAAAGAATGGCGGAAAATTGATTGATGGGAGAAGAGACAGAAGGAAAGGGAGCAGGCCTGACTGGACTGCGGCTCAGAGGGAGTAGTGATACTCTGGAGCAGGGAGTTGGTGTCAGAGAGAGCAGAGACCTGATGCCACTGACCATCTAATTAAGGTTTATAATGAACTCTGCTATGATTGGCTTCAAAGGTATGACATTTGATAGCAAATAAATATATCATGGAGGTTAACATTAGCTTCTGCCCCCACTGCTTATAAGGAGGAGGCATCCTTGGAGAATGCTGTTTAAGGATTGAGTTAAGTGTGGCTACAAGTGACTTACAGAGATTTGATTGACTGTCGATGGTGCAGATGACTTCTCAGATGCCCTGATAAGTAAAGAGGTGGGCTCGTTTCATGTCCTAAGGAGTTTGGGTCAATAAGCTGATGACTGGGGCCAGCTAACGATTTGAATTAATCCTCAAAGTTATTGCCAGCCATGTTGCTAGAAATAGAATGGCCTTTTGTTTGTGATAACTCTGTGAGTTTAGAGCATTAGTTGCCTAAATCTGTATTAATGGTGGCCTATATGGGTACTTACCCTTTTAGGAGTGTGGTTTCTAGTACAATGAAGTCACTTTCTCCTATGTTGTATGTCATCAGAACTTCCAGGGGACAATTGTGCTGCCCGACTCTGGGTTCCTCTGTGGGTGAGAACTGGATGAAAACCTCTCCAAAACTACCTCATAACAAGATACGGAGAAACTGATATCCTACTGGCAACCAGTAGATGGTTGGTTAAATGCCAATAATGAACTGGGAATATACAGAATAAATGTGACCTGTCTGTAACGAATTCTTATTCTAAAGGAGCAAGCACCGAATGCCCACCATAGACCTTCAGCAGAATTCGATGATGGATACTGTCTTATTGGCCAACAAGACCCACTAGGGTGAGGAGGTATTTTATAACTAACATCAGTGAGTTTTTTAACTCCTGGGACAGAGGCCTTCTAACCCAACCCCCAGCCTCTAAGCTGAACACATTATAATAACTCCATCTCATCTAGGTTATTTTTTGTTTTGTTTTGTTTTGTTTTGTTTTGTTTTAGGTCCCACTAGCTCCCTCAAACACTCACCCTTTCAGACAGGAATTTCTACACTCAGTTTTTTTACCTGCGGTAGAAACCTCTTGTTCTTTGTCCTTCCTTGCCAAGTACATCCTCTGTGAGCTTCGCGAGAAAAACAGGACGTGTCCAGGTATCTCAGGAGACCTGGGTCAAATGAGAGGCCAGGTCTCTCTAGAATTTTACAGAAAGTTAGTAGAGCCTTAGAGCTGGGAAGCTGGGTGATTTTCCCAGCCTGCCCCTGTGGGGTTTGATTGCTTCAGGCCCACTTTCAGCTCCACACTGCCACTGTGTGGCTCCAGGGAAAATTGCAAAACACTCGTTTCCTTCTCCAGCTTGAACTGGGTGCCTCTCCACACCTCAACCTTCCCCCTGCCCCAGCCCCTTCCCTGCTCAAGGAGATGGAAATTTTATTTTAGCTTGCCTATTCCATTATCATTGCCCCTAGGAAACAAAGATTCCCAGAAATTTCCTGGTTATTAAGGAATTTTATTGGTTAATTTCAACCATATCTCTGGGTTCCTGATCCAAGAGTGCGCTGCCACAGCCCAGGCTGAATCTATAATAGCCTTGATAAATACAAGACCCATTTACACACAAAACGCAGAATCATCTGGAAAATTACTGGCCTATATCAAAACATAAAAAGCCATTCTGAGAAATCTCCAGAGCCAACCAGTTAACCTCCTCCTGCCATCCTCTGTCCTGCCTGCCCCCTCATCCCATGCTCCCAAGTGAGTTCTAAGGGACTGAAGTACTGTATTTCACAGAGAGTTAGCTTCCTGGGGTTAGCTGTCAGAAATGAGACTGACCCAGACAGCACAGAACCTTCTTGCTTCCCCCAGGGGCCCCTCTCTCTGAACCCTATCCAAGTCCCTTGTGCTGTCCCAGAATGTCTGTGAGAGCTTCCTACACATAGTGCAAAAGCTGTCATTCATAAATCCAGACAAGATTCTGCCATTTCCTGCAGGAGCGCCCTGTTGCTCCCCTCTGGCCTTATCATAGGACAGCACCAGCTTTCTGAAAAGGATCAAATGCAGCCTTTCCATGGTGAGGGCTCCCAAGCCCATAAATAAATCCCCCTTGTGCGATGCAAAACTGAAAATATAATAGTGTTATTATTTGCTGTAGAAGGAGAAGGGGAGACATGGAAGATACTCTGGCCAATCTCAGTTCCAGGTTTCCTCTCTTGCCCTCTGAACTGTAGAGTCTCCTGAGCCCAGTGCCCTAGAAGCCGCCCACCAGATGCAGTCAGAGCCAGACCACTACTATCTTCTCTAACAGCAGTGGAGTGTTTTATTGTCTACAGTCTTCCAAATACCTCCAACGTGGTGGCATAGTTATTTCTATTTAACAAATGAGGAAACTGTTGCTCAGAGAGCTTGGATAACTTGCCCAAGTTCATACAGATAGAAAAGGGATGAGATCAAGACTCAAACCTTTATCTTTGGGGTACAAGGCTGGTGTCCCTTCTATTTCCCATTCTTCACAATGAGCAAAAACTTACCTAGTACCTGCTGTGGGCACTAGGGTCAGGAACTGTGTTCTGAAGCAGGGAGGTGGCTCATGTAAGCAGAGGAGGGAACAACTTCAATAACTCAGGGTGGCATGGGAGGCTCCTAAGCTCAGCTCCACTGAGGCAGATGGACAGGGAAGAAGTGGTTGGATGTCAGGAACAGACATGGGCAATGGAGCACAGTGAAAAGACCATGGATCCTTTTCCTTGAACCTTGTGTCCCACCTTCTAGAGTTCTAGCATTGAAGGGTTGGGATGCTTTGCTTACTCCCAACATTCAGCTTCATTCTTTTCTTTTAAGGAAACCTAAGGAGGCTTCTGAGAGCTGAGTGGTCTTAAATATGTGTATCTTCAAAGTCATAGTCATTCCTCAAAGCCTCCCTAGGAGGGGAGAGCAGATTGAACCTGTTCCCTAGAGCTTCTCTCGGGAGCTCTTAATTATATAGATTAACCATCTCTTACATTAGTATTGAGCTCATGGGTTTACAAACCACCTACATATCCACAGTCCTCCTTGACCGTCATAACTGAGAGAGCAAGCATTTCGCCTATGTTGGTCATCGGTGGTGGAACCAGGACCCAGTTCTCCTAATGTTTTAGCTGATGCTCTTTCCACCATCAAGGGCATATCTACGATTAGAATCAGAATTAGGGTGGGAAAGCTACCCCATGATATAAATCCTACTGGAGGTAGTTCAGGGCAGAGCCCAGACTCTACCTGCCCTGCTGTCTCTCCTGCCATCAGCACCACAGAACTGAGGGCAAAAATGGACAATATGGCCATAGTAGGACCCACAGTCACCAGAATTGAGTCAAAGAGTATAAACGTCATTTTCATAAAAATCCAAATGATTCTTCTAGAACTCTGTTGGTCAGAGTTCCCTTTGTTATTTCTCTATTGTAATGTCATTTCCAATCTTGCAAAGTCATGAAAGTTTGGAGCTGGAAAAGATCTTAGAGATCATCTCTGTTCTACAGGTGAAGAGACTGAGGCCCAGAGAGGGAGGTGACTTACTTGCCCAAGGTCATAGTTACTGAAGGCAGAGCCAAGTTTCAAATCCTGGGCTCCTGACTTGATCACAGAATGCATATGATTTGTGTGGAGGCTCACAAGAGCCTCGAGGAAATCCAGAGCCATGATACCATCACACTTTTTAAAAGGTTGTCTCCTCCACACAGTCCCAGAGGAAGGAGCAGCCTGGACCCCCTGGGGGAGGAAGGAGCGCAACCACTTCCCCTGCTTCTAAGGCTTCCTTACTCCTCATCTCATCTCTTCCTCCCCTCCCCTCTTCTCACACTCACCCCGGATGGGACATAACACTAAGAATATATTACAGTACTTTGCTCCCGTCACCACCCTCTAAAGGGGGTGGTATGGGGAGAAGAGGAAATAGAATTTACAGAGTTTCTGCTAGTTACCTAGAGCTGTACTAAATCCTGCATCCCCCTCCAGTAGACAGGTGGGTAGAGCAGGCAAAGCCCGCAGACCCATTTACTTTTCTTCATTAAATAATCCTCCCTTTACAAAAAATATATATTTTTTAATCCAGGACCCCAATAGGGTCTTCCTCACAGCTTTTCACTCCCCCGCCCCCTCCTGGTTAGGCTGGGTATGCTGGTCAGGTTAGGAAGAGAACAAGTAGCCAGGTGGGAGACTAGCCTCTGAGTTCCAGCCACCTGTGGACCCCCAGATAGGGCTGTCCTAGGCCTACTCCAGATCTGGGCACTACGTCTACCATGTGGGTGTGTTTGTGGACACCCTGTGAATGTGGCAGGATCAGGGAGCAGACGGTTTGATTCTCCCTGACTCCAAGCATGTGAGATTGGGAGTGAATGAAGTCAGGCTCGGCACCAAGGGAAGCCATTCCGGCCTCCTCACACTGCCTCAGACTGGGTTCCCCTAACTCCAACCCTGACCCTCCCTGCATTTACACCCAGCGCTGAGATGAACAGAGAGCCTCCTCTAGCCCCATGAGCAGCAACAGCTCCAGGGAGTGTTCCCTAAAAGATGCCTGTCTCAGTGACATCTTCCCTGTCCACCTGCTCTGCGTCCTTCAGTGACTCTTCGGACCCAGGCTTCCCAATGAGGCTGAGGGTGGGTGGGCCGCTGGATCGGGTCAGCAGTGTGGTGTGGCGGCTGGAGAAGCTGCCATTGGAGAGCTGTCTGCGCATCCCGGGTGGAGGACCCCCGCAGCAGGACAGGTGCTGTAGGGGGCGTGGCCACAGGTGGCTGTTGAAGCCCATGTAGATCCAGGGGTTGCAGCAGCTGCTGAGGTTGCCCAAAAGCATGGAGATGGTGAAAGCCACATTGGTTGAATCTGCCGAGAGAGAAGCACGAGAAGTCTTAGAATGACAGCTGGGAGAGATCTGGGAAAGAGTCTAGGCTCCCACTGAACAGAGGAGGGGACTGAGTCCTAGAAAGGAGAAGGGACTCACAAAGGAGGAGGAAAGAGTACGAAGAGACACAGTTCATGGGCCGTCCTGGACAGGATCACTTGAAAATTCCCTGCAACTCTTATCATTTGGATTCATTTAACTGTTTGGTTGGCCAAATCTGCCAATGGACATATTCCATTAGGGCCACATAGAATTTTAAAATGTTTAAATTAGTCACTCAAATTTTAAAGTGTGGAACGTCACATGGCATCAGTTGGCTGGATGGGAGTTGTAGCTGCTCCTTCTCACATGGGACAGACACCACCTTAATTGCTTCACTTATTTCTTACCTGCCTGGCCCTGGGAAGTACTGTTATTTGCCTAGTCCTTCTGTTCTCCCTTCCTGGCTCTTTTCCACTCACCCCACCCCCTACCCTGACCTCACACTTGCCTTCACCAGGGGCATTCTCATCCCACACAGACCACATCTGGACGCTGAAGAAGGGTGCCCAGCAGGCGATGTAGGCCAGCACAATGACAAAGGTCATCTTCACGGTTCGGATCTTGGCCCTTGAGATGGTGCTGATACTGCTGACCCGGGCTGGCAGTCCCCGCATGGCTGCAGCTGGGGCAGAAGGCAAGGGCCTGTCGCTCCAGCCTCCTCCTTCTACTCTCCCGGTCTGGGTCTTGACTTTTAGGTTCTTACAAATCTCATGACAGATAAGGCTGTAGCAGGCTGTGAGCATGGCCACAGGCAAGACAAAGATGGCCAGGGTGGTCCAGGTGATGTAGGCTCGTGGTCCCCAAGGGAAGCGAAAGTCTGCCCAGCAGTCCAGCACCCCTGAGCCTTGGCTCACCTCCCGCAAAGAAAAAATGAAGACTTGAGGCAGGCTGAGGGTGGCGGCCAGCAGCCAGGGCGCAGCGATGAGTGGGTAGGTAGACTGGCTGGGCTGCTGGAGGCTGCGCAGGGGGTGACACACAGCCAGGTAGCGGTCCAGCGTCATGGCCAGCAGCATGTAGGTGGAGGCGAACATGCTGAGCCCCTGCAGGTACTTGACGGCCCGGCAGAGGAGGTCGGGGCCCCGGAAGCGGTAGGTGATGTCCCACAGCAGCTGGGGCAGCACCTGGAAGAGCGCCACACCCAGGTCAGTCAGGGCCAGGTGCAGCACGAACAGGTGCATGCGGGCACGCTTGCGGCCCTGCTGGCCTAGCATCAGCAGTACAGTCAGGTTGCCCCCTGTCGCCAGCACGAGGACAGTGGCCAGGATCGTGATCTCCACCTTGGCCAGCTCCTCATCCCGGCCCAGCCAGGGTGTGGTGGCATTGGGGGCAGAGAGGGTGCCCCCAGGGATGGGGTTGGTAGCCCAAGGAGGCCCAGAATCCATGGTAGAAATCTGCTGGAAGGTGAGGGAGAGGGATGGATGGAGTGTGTGGGTGCCAAGAGAGGTTTGAGGGATGAACTGGAGTGGGGAGGGAGAGGAAGGAGAAAGGCAGAGATGCCAGGGAGAAGACTGCAAACAGGTGGAAATCGTTAAGAGGATTGGGTTAGAGAGGAGGAGGCAGAATGAGGTAAGGAAGAAGACGCTGATCCCAGAGAGGGGAGAGGGAACCTAGGGGCAAAGGAGGGGTCCGGGGGACAAGGGGTCAGGAGGGGAAGCATGGATGAGGATGTGCAGGGTGAGGCTTCTGGAAGGGAAAGAAAGCTGGGGGGAGCTGCACCACTCCCAAATCCACCCCAAATCCACTTGCTCCAAACTTTTCTGGAAGCGGAAAGCGGATGTCCCGAAGGATGTTTGGAGGTGCGGTCCGGACAACCAGGCCTCCAGGCAGGTGAGCAGCGACAAGGGGCCACGGGAACGGAGCGGCTCAGGCCCGGCAGGTTTTATGGGCTGGCAGCGGAGCCCAGCGGCCCTTGTGTGGGTTGGCTCCTGCTGAGGAGGGCGGAGTGAGTTTCAGGCCCCCAGCCGGGGAAAGGGGAGGGAGGGTCATCAAGGGAGCGTGAGTGGGGAGGAGCAGGGGGGCGGGGAACCTGGGACAGGGAGCGAGAGCAGTGGACCACGCAGCCCTCACCAGCCTGCGGGACCCACACACCCGCTAACAGACAAACTCATTTTCCCTGGAGCCGTCGGACTGTCTCTCAAGACAGATGCGCACCCGAGGGTGCGGTGGCAGTCACCCATCCCCAGGGGATCCTGCGGACAGCAGTGCTGTTGGGCGCGCCGCCTGCCCCTGGCTCTCCTAGGCCCGCGAAGGGTCCAAAGTCTGCAGGGGTAGCAGGTGGGTGAAGCAGCGCCCCAGACTGAGCCCTCGTCCTGGGGAGGACGTCTAACCGCAGACCCTGATGGGAGACCTGGAGCCATGCAGGGAAGAAGAAAAGTCGAGGGGGTGTGTGGAGAGCAGGGTGGTGGTGACAGGAGAGAGGTAGGGTGGAAGCAGCCAGATCTGGGGCGCTGGTGCACTTGACGGGGGCGGGGGTGGGGGAGGGGAGAGGCTGCCAGGAGAAATTCGGCTACTCGTGTCCACAAGGGAGGGCTTTATCCTAAAAGCAGTTAACCACCCTGTGAGGGAGAAAACGGAGGCCGGGAGTTCTATGGCCCATTCTAGAAGATCACAGTACTAGTAAGCAGTCCAGCCAGGCCTAGGCCCAGGCCCAGCACAGTTTGCATTTCCGAGAGCAGACTAACATCCTTATGTGAGCAGCACTGGAGCTGAGGGTACAAGCAAAAATAAATCACTACCTAGAGGGAGCCTTCAGCTCAGCAGAGAAGTTAGTGTGTGGTGCTGATTGTGGAATTCCCTTTATTTTTAGTTTATATACAAGGTGGATTATTGGGGCTCTCCCCAGAGTAGATTAGAAGTTCATTCATTAGGAGTGACAGCAGCATGGCCACACCCTCAGAGAGGGCAGGGTTCATTGTACAGAAGTCCTCTTGTTTTGCCTTTTAATCAAACCAGACATGCCTTTGTACTGTCACCTACCTTCTTACTCATCCAAGTAGCATCACTTCTTGAAGAGTTTACTTCCTAAACACCTATGCATTTATCTCCATTTCATCCTACAGCCACAGTTTCAAACACCATTTCTCATTGAAAATACTGTAGCATCCATCTTGGGTGCTTTGCAGCTCAGGTTCACCTTCTCAAGGATGTTGCTCTTTATGAATGCTTATTTTTAAGTATCTCTATTGGTTGATTCCCACATGCAGGCAAACAATTTCTAGTGTTGGTCGTTAAAAAATATATATATATATATATATATATATATATATATATATATCTCCTTCCTCGACGCTGTATTCCTCCAGCTATTGCAATCTCTTCCCTCTCACAGCAAAACTTCTCCAAAGGGCTGTCCATGCTTGTCTTCATTTTCTTGCTCCCAATCATTCATTTCTTGATGTATTCATTTTAAATTATATATTTTTAAACATTTTTTTTTTTTGAGGGCAGTATCACTGGCCCTCATATGTGGGACCTGAACCAGGGCCGCTGGTGTCCCAAGCCAGGTCTTAACCACCATGCCACTCGGCCGGCTAAACATGTTTTTAAAATATTACATATTATGTAAATGATATCATACTACAGATACCATTCTGGAATTTCTTTTATAAAATTTATTGGAATAACATTGGTTAATAACAATATAGAAATTTCAGCTTTACAATTTTATAATAGGACATCTGTATACTCAATTGTGTATGCACCATCGGAAGCCTAGTCTCTTTCCATCACCATCTATTTGACCCTCTTCTTCCTCCCTCCACCTTCCTTTCTCCCTGGTAACCACCATTCTGTTGTCTGTATCTGTGAATTTGTTTTGTTTGTTTGTCTTGGTTGTTCATTTGTCGCTTTGTGTTTTCTATCCCACATTTGAGTGCAATCATATGGTTCTTGTCCTTTTCTGTCTGACTTATTTTATTTAGCATAATACTCTCAAGATCTATCCATGTTGTCACAAATGACAATATTTCATCTTTTTTATGGCTGAGTTCCATTGTATATATGTATCACATCTTCTTTATTCAATCATCCATTGAAGGACACTTAAGTTGTTTCCATGTCTTGACTATTTTAACAGTGCTGCAATAAACATAGGGGTACATATAACTTTATGAATAAGTGTTTTCAAATTTTTCAGGTACATACCCAGAAGAGGGATTGCTGGGTCATATGGCAATGCTTTTCTTAATTTTTTTTTTTGAGGAAACTCCATACTGTTTTTCATAGTGGCTGTCCCAATTTACATTCCCACCAACAGTGCACAAGGGTTCCCTTTCTCCACATCCTCGCCTGTTATTTCTTTTCTTTTTGATAATAGCCATTCTAACAGGTGTGAGGTGATATCTCATTGTGGTTTTGATATGCATTTCCCTGATGATTGCTGATGTTGAGCATTTTTTCATGTAGCTATTGGCCATCTGTACATCTTCTTTGGAAAATATCTACTCAGATCTTCTGCCTATTTTTTAATCAGATTGTTGTTTTTTGCTATTGAATTGTATGAGTTCTTTGTATATTTTGGATATTATTCCCTTATCAAATATATGATTTGCAATTTCTCCAATTCAGTAGGTTGCCATTTCATTTTGCTGATGGTTTTCTCTGCTCTGCTGATGCTTTTCAGTTTGATGTAGTCCCCTTTGTTTGTTTTTGCTTTTGTTGCTTTTGCTTTTGGTGTCCTATTTAAAAACAAAAAAAACAAAAAATCATTGTCAAGGCGTGTGTCAAGGAGCTTACCACCTATGTTTTCTTTTAGGAGTTTTATGGTTTCAGGTTTTACATTCAAGTCTGTAATCCATTTTGAGTTCATTTTTGTTTATGGTATAAAATAGTGGTTCAGTTTCATTCTTTTACATGTGGCTGTCTGATTTTCCCAACACCATTTATTGAAGAGACTGTCCTTTCCCCATTGTACATCCTTGGCTCCTCTGTTATAAATTAATTGAGCATATATGAACAGGTTTATTTCTGGATATATTGCTACTTTTTAGTTTGTTTGGTTTTAAGCCTTATCTATTGGCCTTTCTTTTGGTAGATGAGCATACAGTGCCCTTTCAACACAGACCCACCACCCACATGCATACTTCCTGTACTCCCATCTTCCCAATAGAGTTAAGGGAATAGTGACTTGTAAGTTCTCCATTTGAGACTGAATTAATATCAGTCTGAAAGTTGAATCTTAAGGGAATAATAAGAATTTTGTAAATTCTCCCACTACATATATTTAAAAAGACATGATTCATCTTCAGATTATTTAATCTAGCCCCTTACAAAAGGATTTGCTTCCATGGATTTGAATGTTGGTTTCTATATTACCAACTAGTAGACTTAGATGCAGAGAAATTGAAATTGAAATTGTTAGATGCTATTTCAATTAAAAAAGAAAGGATTCTAATTTTCATACAGTCGACTTGAACATAATGTGTTCAGAATAGACCTATCATGAAAAATAAAATATGTTCCATCTTCTCTTAATAATTTTCTATTTTGGTCAAAGGGGTGAACTCCAAATACTTCATGCATTATTACTAGCCAGTGAAGAGTGGGAATGTGTGTCCGTCTTATGCCACACCATGACCTGGGCAGAACAAAGTGGATAAGGACGTTTTCCTCCTGCAGCCTCTGGGTGCCTGGTTTGCAGAGGCCTCTTCTTGGTTGGGACTCAGAACCCTCTCGGCATGTTGAGTTACTTGCCAAAGCCAGCATTTCACAAAGATGCCTTCTCGACACACCCATCATCCACCAGGCACTGGCCTTTCTGCCTGCCTGGACAACTCTTGATTCACAGTCCCATAAATGTATAGATAGAGGAAGCAGTCTGGGGAAGATGGGTGATTACAGGGACTAATGCATCTTTTATAGCCAGGAGCAGGCCTTGGTGTCACTACCATCTTTTATTAAGTTGCTTTAACTCTGAGATTGATGGGTAAAAGAGGAGGATGGGAGGGTCAGCCTAATTGGTGTTGATTTCAGGGCCTCCCAGAAAGTTTCCATGTTGTTCTTCTTGCCATAAAATGTCTTGTACAGTCATAGAATATTGGAGTTGAAAGGGACTTACCTTTTGGTTCAGACCAAAAGGCTGAGGAGTGATGGGAAAGACCTCAAGACCATCAAGTCCCATTTTCTTATTTTCCAAAAGGGAGTCCAACTTGAAAGCTAAAGACATAAGTGAGATTCTCAACATCTCACAGATATTAGATGTGAGAGTTTGACCAGGACCCAAGTCTACCCGTGTGCTTTTTTTTAAAATCTTTTCTGTACATAGGTCCCTCAGGGCAGTGGTTCTCCACCTTGGCTGCACACGAGAATCTCCTGAACAAATTGTAAAAAGCCCAGGCCTTACCCACAGAGATTCTGATTCACTGTTGTAAAGCAAAAGTTTCAGCACTGCAGCTAATAAAGCCAACTCACTGCTTGGCACATAATAGAAGCTCAATAAATTGTTGAATGCTAATTCAGAATTTGAGGGGCACAAATAAGTAAATGAATTATCTCTGCTAGGTAATGTAGCCTTATTTTTTCGAACTTTATTGTAGAAATGTTTAAACATTCCCAAAAATGAAGAGAATAGGGGCATCTGGGTGTCTCAATTGCTTAGAGCACAAGCTCTGAGCAACAGGGCTGCTGGTTCGACTCCTGCATGGGATGGTGGGCTGCGCCCCCTGCAACTAAGATTGAACACGGCACTTTGAGCTGAGCTGCAGCTGAGCTGCCGATGGATGGCCGCTTGGCTCAGATGGTTAGAGTGCATGCTCTTAACAACAAGATTGCCGGTTCGACTCCCGCATGGGATGGTCCCTGCAACTACATCGAAGATGGCAACTGGACTTGGAGCTGAGCTGTGCCCTCCACAACTAAGACTGAAGGACAACAACTTGACTTGGAGCTGATGGGTCCTGGGAAAAACATACTGTTCCCCAATAAAGTTAAAAAAAAAGTGAAGAGAATAGTATAATAATTTATGTAGTATGTAATTTGCCTTTTGACAGAGGTGTTCTGGAGAGTACATCAGAGAAGCAAGTCTAATGCTTCTGAGAGTTTCTATAGTTCCCCTAGGTCAGGGTCAAGTTACCTGTGTGCAGTGTCTCCTGGGAACCTCTCATACCACACTCTATTGAACAGGTGAGACATGTAGGTGAGAGGATCCAGTGCCCAGGCATCCTGGTAGCCAGAAACATAGCAGGCAGCTAGAGAGTGGTGGCCCTTTATACAATATGGATTCTCCCCCTAGCTGGCTCCAGGGTAGACCTCAGCTCCAAGGAGAGTCAGAGTTAGTGCTAGATTGTATCACTGGCTCTGCTTTGGTCAGACTTTTCTTCAGACTCAAGCACGTGGGTTATACCCAGCAGCCGCTGACAGACCATTTGCCTCCAGAGTATCACTTTGCTAATCCCCCAGGTGTACAATGAAAGTCATTTAGAAGCTCCTTTCTCTTCTGAATATTTTTTAAAAATATTCAGATGAAAATAATCTGAATGAAACTTCACTTCAGGATGAAAATAATCAATTAATAAACACTCTACCAGATGCTGGGGTGAAGGAATTAGAATTAGAATTTTTTCAGGGAAAATGAAATACAACTGAATTAATTTAAATAAACTCAACTCAACTTTTATCCACTTATTAGATTCCTACCAGAATTAAAAGATAATGCTTCTCAGTTTGTAGTCTCTAGAACCCACCCACACCACAACCTTCTGGGGGTACTTGTCTGGAAATAAAAGGCAGGTGCCTGAGCCGGCCCAGTGGCTTGTTGGTTAAGAGTTGGCTTGGGAGCGCAAGCCCTGAGCAGCAGGGCCACCGGTTTGGATCCCATATGGGCCAGTGACGCTGCCCTCTACAGCTAAGATGGTGAACAACAGCTCCACCTGGAGCTGGGCTGCAGTGAGTCACCAGCAATGGCACAGGCTGCAGTGGGACAGCAGTGGGCCACCATAAGCTACTGTGAGTGGCCGGCAGCTGGTGAGAGCTGCTGTGAGCTGCCCTGAGCGGCTGTCCAGTGGCTGGCAACCTGATCTGCCTCACCAGGGAAGAGCGCAAAGACAATACCAACATGGGCCAGTGAAGTGATGTCCTCCACAACTAGACTGAAGGACAAAAGGATAGCAACTTGTCTGTTCCCCTTCCCTGATTCCCCAACGCTGTTCCCTTCCCCAATTCCCCAGTAAAAATCTTTTTTAAAAAAAGGCAGGTGCCTAACCTCCCCCACTGTACAACCAGGTCAGAGTCTTGGGAGGTGAGAACCAGGGAGTTACATTTTAAATAAATTTCCCACCAAGGTTTGAGAATCACTATAGGAAATATAAAGGAGTACAGTTTGTTGTTAGGCAGCTTGCAATGTAAGTGGGGATGATAAAAAAGCAGGAAGGTGATATAATCGCTGTGTGTGTTTTAGAAAGATTATTCCGGCAGCAGTGCACAGGATGGACTTGGGAGGGAAGCCGGAGGCAGAGCTGTTCAGAGGTGCTGGCAATAAGCCCAGAGTGAGATAAGGACTGGAGGTGCTGAAAAGTAAGGAACAGATGCTGCATGTTAACCTCTGTCATAGATGCGTGTTTTTATTACAGACGGTCACCAATTCCTTTAGGAATTTGGAAGGTTATAGATGAAAAATAAAAAGTATGACAGTCCGAAAAAACCGATTCCATTTATGCTAGCAGAGCACCTAAGCCCTGGAAAGATGATGATCTGTCTTCTCTGAGTGTAACTCAAAATAAAGCAACACTGAAGGTGCACATAAATACTGAAATTTGAAAAGGTTTTTTCCCCCAGATTCTCCAATTGGAATATACTGGATAAACCCACCATACCTGTCCTTTTTAAAAAAATCTTTTTGGTTCCTCTGCTTTGCTGGACCCTAAGTACATGTTTAGTCATCCTTTGAGGTTCTCAGAACCAGCTAGGGAGGCAGGGTAGGTGGAATTAAGTCCAGGGGTACTTTGGGGCAAGGGGTGAGGGGGTTGGTTGGTGGTGAGTTTTGAGCCAGATTTCACATGAGATGATGAACATGAAATAAAACATGATGCCTTCCCTACTTACTCAGGCAAGTTTAGTCTTTCTCTTCTTTCTGAGTCCGTACTACTTGGTGAGGACCCCTATATAGATAAATTATTTTACCAAAGTTCCCCCTTAGACAAAACAGCTGGGGAATTGGAGGAAGGGGAATGGCTTTCATTGCCTGCCCAGGAAGGCAGTTATCCCCTGTTTCTTGGATGAAGGGCAAGTAGAGGATACACATGTCTGACAGGCTTTTTCCTGACAGGATGATAGACACGCAAATAAGTGTTTGCAAAATTACTACTGCAGGGCCGGCCGAGTGGTGCTTTGGTTAAGAGCGAGCTTGGGACGCCAGCGGCCCTGGTTCAGATCCCACATATGAGGGCCAGGGACACTGCCCTCTATAGCTAAGATAGTGAACAACAGCTCCACCTGGAGCTGGGCTGCTGTGAGTCCCCCGGTCGGCATAGCTGCAGCCCCTGCTGCAATGGACTGCCATAGGCTACAGTAAGTGGCCAGCAGCTAGGGTGAGCGGCTGGCAGCTGGTGTGAGCTGCCAAGAGCCACTGTGAGTGGCAGTCCGGAGGCTGGCGACAGATCTGCCTCACCTGAGAAGAGCGCAATGACAATACCAACATGGGCCAGTGAAGCAATGTCCTCCACAACTAGACGGAAGAACAAAAAGGACAACAACTTGTCTGTTCCCCTTTTCCAGTTCCCCAACACTGTTCCCCGCCCCCAATTCCCCAATAAAATCTTTAAAAAACAAACAAACTTACTACTCCATGTAAATATGTTCCAGTCTTCCCTGACCTCCTTTTCAAGAAATAATGCTTTCTAGAGGGAGGAGAAATGAGGAGGTGCTCAAAGAGTACCAAGTTTCAGTTATGCAACATGACTAAGTCCTAGAGATCTACAGCATAGCATATATAGTTAACAACACTGTATTGTTATTTGTGTATTAAAACACAGAAAAGTAATAAATAAAGAGGGCAGGAGGAAACTTGTAGGGGGTGGATATGTTTATGGCATAAAGTGTGCTGACGATTTCAATGGATATACACAAACTCATTTGTCAATATTAAATATATGGCTTTTTGTATGTCAATTGTATCTCAATAAAGTGTTTTGTTTAAAAAAAAAAAGAGTTGTAGGCCTTTGTGAGAAGGAGTTGGTCTAATGGGAGACTGCAGACGCAGAGGCTGGGCACACCCACCAGGATGAGATGAGGAAGCTTGGGACAGTGTTCACGCAGCATGATCCCCAATGAGAAAGACAGTAGTAGTAGATAATATTGGCTGTCAGGAGAAGGAGGTGGCGCCTCAAAACAATCCACTAGTTAGAGCCAGGGAAAAACTTTATCTGAGAGGGTCTGGCAGCCACAGTGGTTTGGAAGACAGGCCTCCAGTGAAGGGAGTTTACAGCAGTGAGCTGAGGGTGGCAGGCATCTAATTTTGGGAGCTGGGAGTCAGAGACAAGTCAGTGCCCAGAAGGAGAAGGAGAAACCAAGCAGGACCCTGATTCCAGGAACTTCATTAGCAGACAATTAACCCAGGAAGGCAATCAACCATGAGAGACAAGGAGGGGACCCAGGCAATGGGAGAGAACGCACTGTAGTGTAGTGATTTCAGAGCGCACTCTCTGGAGTCAGATGGACAAGGCTCAAGCTTCCCCTAAGGGGCTGAGCAAATTAGTTCTTGTCTCTAGTTTTCAGTCCACGTCCAAAAAGGTGAGGCTATTCGATGAGCTGTTGAAAGGAATAAATGAGATTATATGCAAAAAAAGGCCTACAACAGTGTCCAGCTTATAATAGGTACTGGAAAATATTTACAGTAGTAACGGTAATGGTGGAGGGGTTACCAGGAGTTGAAGTAATAGTGGTAGCAGTGGTGATAGCGGGTCTGATTGCTGGAATTGAGGTAGCTGTGAACTGGCATTGAACATGAAGTCAGGACACCAGATTCTAATCCCATTTTTGCTGAATGCTAGATATATGATCTTGTTCAAGTTGATCAACTTCTCCCAGCTTCAGTTTCCCCAGCTGTCAAATGGAGGTGTTCACGCTGTTTGCCTCCCAGAGTTTCTGTGAGGATTTCATCAGACCCAGGATCCCACCACCAACACAGCCCCTGCACCTAACAGATGCTTGATGAATGTCGCCTGTGTCTGTCTGATGGTCAGGACTCACCAAGACTGACCTTGAATGTTCTCACACTTCCTTGAGGCAGGATAAGGTCCAGCATTTGGGCCAGGATGAATTTGCCCATGTGCTCAAGTGGTCTCAGTTGAGGAATTGTGGTTTTGGGGTGGGGGAGGGCAAAGAATTAGGCAGGTCCCATATTCCCCTTGGTCATAAACCACCTCGAAATGATCCTGGCTGTGACCATTAGAAAGCTTAAACTCACTCTCAAAACCAACCTTTGTTAAAGGAACTTGGGATTCTTTCTTTGACTTCCTTGGTCTTTTAGGTTTTAAATTCATTCATAAACATTGATTTGGGAGGAATCGTGGAGTAGATGATAATTCAGGTTTGTGATTTTAACCTGAAGCCACATTTCTGGGCTTTCTTGTAACAAACTCAGCTAACTGGAAAATTTGAAAGTAAATACATTTTGAAGGGAGGAAAAATAAAACAAGATAAAAGTCCCTGCTGCTCCCTGATGAGGCCTTTGCAATCTGTGAATGATGTCCTAGTTTTGTTGCCTATAAAAGACTGGATGGAAAATTCTATTTTCACTTCCTTCCAAACCATTTATGTGACTAGGAAGGTGGCAGAGTCTCAAAGAATTGTTTATTAACTGTCTTGGTGCCCTCTTTTGAAAAATAAAGCCAAATTATCCATGCAGAGCATTCAGTAAGTGGGCTCTGAGCAAGGCCTGCAGTGTTTGCTTTCTGCAGATATCTGCAGTGGGAGCCATGGAGACCAGGCATACCTGATGGCCTGGGTACCTCTATCCCCCAGGACTTAGGGGAGACATCACATGGATATTGGATCAAATTAACATTTTAAAGCCCACTAATGTGTTTATCAATCACACCATATCCAATTTTCCCAGTGGCTTTGGTGTTTGAGGTGAAAGAGTTCTAAAGAGATGGGGGACGACCCATCCTGGTTGCCAGGACTGAGGATGTGGAACTTCCAGTAAAACCAGGATAGTCCCCTACAGACTGGGATGGCAGCCACCTACTAAAGAGACTCCCGTTTTCCTACCATTGATGCCAACAAAGAGAGACCCAATGAGAAGAGCTGAGATAGCACAACTCCTTTTAAAGCAATGGCTTTCAAACGTTAGCCTGAATCAGAATCACCTGAAGGGCTCATTCAAGCAGGTCTCTGGGCCCTACCTCCAGAGTTTCTGGTTCACTAGGTTGCGTAGGACCTGAGAACCTGCATTTCTAATAAGTCTCCAGATGCTGCTGCTGCTGCTGCTCATTGAGAACTGCATTTAAGAGCCTCTGCTCTAAAACACTGGGGTCTTAGCTGCACATGGGAATCACCTGAGGATTTGAAAAACATACAGGCAGACCTTTGAGATGGTGCCAGTTCAGTTTCAGAGCACCGCAATAAAGCAAATATCACAACAAAGCAAGTTGTAATCTCTTTGTTGTACTTGCCTTCAGTTTGTAAAAAAAAATTGAAAAATTAAAAAAAAAAAAAGCAACACCTGTGAAGCACAATAAAGTGAAGTGCAATAAAACAAGGTAGGCGTGTATTGGGTCTCACTCCCAGACGTTCTGATTTAATTGCTATAGGGATTTTTAAACCTCCCCAGATAATTCTACTGTGCAACAAAGTTAGAGTCCACTGCTCTAAAAGGCTCTGCTATCCTGAAGTGCTCTGACCTGAACTCATTTCCTGGCATTTGTTCATTTGACATTATTTGTCAACAAACACGTATTTGTTGAGTAACCACTATGTGCCATGTGCTGGGCTAGAGGCTGAGTGGCTAAAACAGACATGATCCCTCCCTCAAGGAGCTTACTATTTAAGGAGAATCCTAGCATAAACAAGTAAACAAAAATAATATACGATTAAAAATTGTGGCAAGAGCCCTGGAGAACAAAAGCAGGGAGCTGGTGTAAGAGAGAGTAAAGGCAGGTAGGGGAGCAATCTTGGACAGAGGAGTCATTGAGGATGTCTCTAAGATGATGTTTAAGCTGAAACTTGAAAATTTAGGAGCCAGCCATGCTGAGTGTGGGGAGAGATGAAGGACTGTGTGTGCCAGTCAGGTGGAGTCAAGGTGGCTGGCCCCGCATCTCCTTTGTGGGGCCCTGCGTGGGGTGATTAACCAGATATTAAGTTACGTACATCAGTTTAACACCTCCACCTCTTCTCGGTGTGGACTTGGGCTGGAGGCTGTTCTAACGAGAGGCCGGCTTTACAGTTCCCTGCTAGAGGGACTGGAGGTTCCAGGGCTGCCAGCCAAGCAGGAAAGTCCAAATCCAGACGATATGGCCCATGGACTCTGGAGTGCGAGTGCACAGCCATCTGCAGTGGCTCTTTGCATCATGTGGGGATTTTTAAACTATTGCCCAGATGGAGGGTTGGATTAAATGGTTCTGGCAGGTAACCAGAGACCGGAGGTGGGAGGGCAGCAGCCAGGACCATCTGTGGAAAAGCCTGTCCTGAGTAAGCAGGTGCTGACTTCCTCAAGGCAAGAGAAAGGGACTGTCTCTTGATGCATCCATAAACTCTTTGTCCTGGGAAAATAATCTCAGAATGCAATTGAGCAGAAAGGAAATCCTTCCAAAGAGTAACTTAACATAGGCAAGAACTCCCACCATGTCCTAACTTGCATGCAGGGGAAGGAGAGAAGGGCAGGCCTTGCTTCACCATGTTGTAGTCAGGGAAACAGAGGCTCAGAGGGTGGGGCTGACTCAGGCCCGGAGGATGGGGAGATGGGATTGGATGCCTAGGCTGCAGTTCCCTTCCTATTTTACTCCCCAGCACACTGCCTCCCTGGGGGATAGTTCTGTGAAGAAGGACTGCAGCTTAGAGCACCTTGTCTGGACCCAGAGGGAAGCAGGGTTGGGGTGAGATGAGTGAAGATGGGCCTGATAAATGGGTCTCAATCGTGTACTCAGTAAACATTGACTGAGGGTACAGGGTGAGGTGCTAGGAACAAAAGAGATAATACCCCAGGAGAGGGAAAAGGATAGAGTTATTACTTGGGCACAAGGACCTTTTTTTTTTTTTTTTTTTAAGGGCAGTGTCACTGGCCCTCATATGTGGGACCCGAACCGGGGCCACTGGCTTCCCAAGCCAGCACTTAACCACCGCGCCACTCGGCCGACCCACAAGGACCTTATTTTATGTATCTTTGTAATATCAGTGCCTGTCACATAGTAGACACTTAACACATGGTTTTTGAAAGAAATGAGTTAAGGACTTATTGAATTCATTAACATAGCCCTGGCTATCAGTAGGCGCTCCATGCCTGTTTTTCAGACACATTAAAGTGTTTCCTTGACAGAGATCTCTGAATAGGATATCTCTGGGAAGAAAGGTGCCAGATAGAATAGGTGAGATGAAGAAGATTTGGGGAAAAAAGAATCAGGTGGGGATCAAAGCATCTTATGAGGAAAAAGAAAGGCATGGAGAAACTCAGGTGAAGAAAAGCTAGAGAAGAACAGAAATGTAATCATAGCATACTCTATGTTCTGGGGTCAACAATATTTCAGGGTGATAAAGACCCAAACATGATATTAGGTGGATGGAAGAGAGGTGTGGGGTTGCGTAAGTGTGGGAAAGACTTAACTACCATTGTAGGAAATAGATAATGTCTAAAATGGAAAAATCAAGACAAAGTCCTGGAAGTTTGTATTTCAGATGTGAGGTGCCAGATCCAATAAATAAGATGGATGAGGACACACCATAATGTTTTCATTTGATAGAAATCGCCATACCAGAAGAGATGTGTGACACGGAGCCTTTCCGTTGTGATCACAAAATACAGTGACTGCTGCTGCCGAGAGCCATCCAATGGAAAGGCAGGGATCTTTAATGCGGGAAGCGGCACATGGAACCTTAGTAACGGCGTGTGACAAGTTTCAACTTGTTCAGTGCAGTCAGTTGGGTGTAGGCTATGGTTGAGAGAAGGTGTGTTTTAAAGTGTGCTCTAAATCATCCTCCATCATGACAATGCTCCATGTCACACATCGCTTCCAATATATGGAGATTTCTGTCAAGTAAAAACATTACAGTGTGTCCTCATCCACCTTATTCACTGGATCTCGCACCATGCGACTTCTGGCTCTTCCCCAAAGTCAAAATGATCATGAGAGGTAAACGTTTTGAATAGATTCAGGACATTGAGGCAGCCATGACAGCACAACTAAACACACTCACTAAAGAGGACTTCCAGAACTGCTTCAGAAAGTGGCAAGAACGATGGAATAAGTGTGTTCGAAGCTAGGGGGCGTTTTTTGAAGGGGATTAATGGCAATGTGTCTTTTACAGTAATACATTTTTAAAATTTAAACATTCATCGTATTGTTTGATCACACCTTGTATATGAAGGACAAAGAGTTCAAAGAGGTTAACCTTGAGGGACTGGACAGGAGATGCTTTAAGGACTTTCTCCACCCTGGGTTAGTCTGCTGGCCCTAATACTCTGCTCCTATTCAGGCCGCAGGCAGATGTGAGGTGCCTCAGGCAGCTGTAGGGCTAACTTCCAAAGCCAAGATTATTTTAAATGGTATTTGATTGTCTGGGTTGAATGGGAAACTTCAACCAAATAAAAACTGCATTCCTTGGGCAACAGCTGAAATAATGGAGGGTCACCACAGGAGAGAGGAGGGGTCAGGGTAGAATCAAAGCTAACCTTTGGGTTGCTTCTTGCTCAGATGGCCCAATTTGCCCCAGACTGCTGTGGCCTCGCATGGCTTGAGGACCAGGGAAAGAAGCTCTTAATGGAGAGAAGCACAAAATAGAGAACAGAATGCCAGGGCTAGAACAGGTCTTAGCAACCGTCTTGTCTGCCTCTCTTTGCATGCAATGGAGGGTTATGAAGTTCTGTGCAGTTGGGCACAGAGGCAGATAGAACAGAGATGTCAGCAGACATCTCTGCCTCCTGCTAGTTCTCTTTTTCCTCACTACACCCCTAGAGACAGAGGCAAAATAAACAGAATAGAGTCTGGTACAGTGATTACTAATTGGAAATTAGGAGACCAGGATTTCAGCCCCTGATCCAACGAAAATCCATTGTTTAGACTTCGAAAAGTCACTAACTCCAAATCTGAGTTACTTTTCTGAGTAATCCAAATTTTCTCATTTGTGGGCTAGATAGCATTCCATGAGGTTCTGGTTACACCCACAGAAGGCCAGTTTCCAAATGCAGGAGACATAGATTTCATACTTACATCGTATCTGGAAGGTCTAATTCTATACCTAGGATTTGTGACTTTCTCAACCTTGATTTTTGACTAGAAATCCAAATTCCATACTTGAAATGTCAGATTCTAGGCCTAATATCATGATTGCATAATCGGTGGACCCTATGAATGCCTTCTGATTCATATTCTATTGTTTACATTTTATGACCACAAGGCCCTGTTCCTTCCATACTTGGAAGGGAAGATTCCAGACCTAGATGGCCAGGTTCAATAGCTGGTGGACTAGAGACATTCAGGTTCTACCTGATTACTACAAAAGACCAGATTATAAGCTAGGAGAGAGAGATTTCACACAGGTTAGTAATTCATGGCATGCCTAAAGGCCTCATTCCATATCTATGTGTCCTGTCTCCACACATAGAAGCATGGTTCTATGAGATATGACAATTAAGTTCATGAACTCATCCTAGAAAAAGTGCTTCAAACCTCATTGCTGAATATCACTATGGTCACCTTTGAAGTACTCCCCTTGGAAGCTATGCACCGACATCAGCGCTTGGTCCACCCTTCAAAGCAATTTTGGAACTCTTTTTCTGGAATGGCCATCAGAGCTGTCGTCGTATTACCCTTAAAGTTCATGTCATAAAAATGTCTTCTTTTTCAATATTTCCTTTATTTTCAGGTAAAGAAAGAAGTAATTGGGGACCAGATCAGGTGAGTAGGGAGGGTGTTCCAATACAGTTATTTGTTTACTGGCTAAAACTCCCTCACAGACAGTGCCATGTGAGCTGGTGCATTGTTGTGATGCAAGAGCCATGAATTGTTGGCGAAAAATTCAGGTCGTCTAACTTTTTCATGTAGCCTTTTCAGCACTTCCAGAAGGTAAACTTGGTTAACTGTTTGTCCAATTGGTACAAATTCATAATGAATGAATCCCTCTGATATCAAAAAAGTTTAGCAGCATCATTGCAACAAGTTGGCGAACTCAGACCTCGTACACCTAGTGAGCCAGATTTCATGCCTGGTACACCAGTTTCCATGCACAGAGAATCAAATACTATGACTGGAATGCCAGGTTCTGTATCTGGAATTCCAGCTTCCACCCTTGTATGGTTATGTTCTATATTTGGATGTTGAAATTCCACGTGTAGAGAACCACTTCCATACTTTATAGAGCCAATCTCCATGTTTGGAGATTGAGATTTTTACATATGTAATGCCAGATTCCAGTTTTATTAATGGAGAGTCAAATAAAGGAAGCTTCCTTAATTGAAGATGCTGTAATCCTACAATAGTGCTGTGTGTTTTTTTCGGTCTTATCCATATTCTGATAAGGGTGAAACATAACATAGACACAAGGTATTTTGGGATGTCCTGAATTCATGTATATTGCAGAGTGAATTGGCAGGAATGATGGCAAATTTTGTTTAATGATCTTGTCTCTTCCATCCCCTGGTTATCATCAAACAATACATTACTACTGTGGGAGAGTCCTCTGAGAGCAAAGCAGAGAGGATCAAAAATATTGAACTTAGCAGAGCCATTTTATCCAGGTGGCAAACATGGCAAGGGAAGACTGTGCCTTACTCAGCCTTCATTCCTTCCTTTCTCCCTTCCTCTTTCCCCCCCTCCCTCCCTGCCTTCCAACATTCCAGCCTTCCTCCCTCCCTTCTTCCCTTCCTTCCTTTGTTTTATCTGTCTTTCTATGCATCTTAAAATTCACAGATCAAAATTAGTAAAAAAGAGTATGTTGGAAAATAGCAGTATGCCACAACACTTTACCTGCTTTCACCCATATCTGCATGATCTCAAAGAGAAGATGAGAAGTACCACATTTACTTCCAACAGATCAACATCAGATCTTCAAGTTAGGAAAATATATTGAAAGTAAGTAGAGACACTCTATATTTCCTTAAACACTCATTCAGACTTATGAAATAAATACTTTATTTAATTCATTTTGGCCAAAAGACTGTTGATATCATAGGCCAATATTCAGTTTTTACGTGGGTGCAATCTCCTGCTGTTCCTCAGGTTTAGTCATTTGTATTATGTACTTATTAGATTTAAATTATCTTAATGGAGATGTCTTTTGAATTCAACTGTAAATAATTCATTTAAAGTAATAATTACTATACCTTTTATAAGTACCTCATTTATCAGTGGCTCAATACCTTCTTTTCCTTTTGCTGTTTATTGCCACCAGGTAGATTACACTACACTCTTAACAGCAGAGCATTTACTTATGTTGAACAAAATGTCCCTAAAATGCAATCTAGTATGTAATGACTAGAACACTTTAAAACACCAGCTTATTAAATTTAATTTGGAGGTACATAAATTAAAATGTTTAAAGACATTATATTAAAGGATATTATGTCATTTGCATAATCTCAAGGCCAGAGAACCAGAAACCAAATTTACTGTCTGAGAAGCCAGAACCAATCCTGCTGCTGCTACTGTCCCTGCCACTGGACAGGCCTGATGCTGGGCATCTTTCCCACCTCTGTGATCTCACCTGAATGGATTCCATTCATGACCCCATCTTCATGACAATGTCTTCCACACCAAAATCATGTGCAGGAGCACAGATTGCAGAAGCTTGTGTCATGTGCCTGCACCCTAGCTGAAAGGGAAGCTGCGGAAATCTGGCGTCTATTTTCGAAAGGCAAACTCACTAGATGGGAAAATTCCCAAACATAGAAAGAGTGTTCAAAGCATCTAGATGTCTAAAAAGGATAATAAATGCTATTATACAAAGTATGTAATAATGACAAGATTTTAAATACAAACATTTTATTTAAGTCACAATATGATCAAGGATTGCTTTATAATGTTCATGGTACTATAACACTTTATTGCAATACTTTACTGTAACATCAAGACAATTTCCTGTTTTTCACCATTCAACAAATGATGCATTCTCCTTAATTTACTTTAAATTAATTGCATAAAACAGAATAAGTCAACAAATAAATCTTAAAAAGACGTGTTCTGTAGTGTTTGGTTTGGGGTTTGCCTATTAAAATACACAATGAAATTCAAATTGACGTTTTATTCTTCCATTCTGCATTTGAGAAGCTGATTTGTCTTACAAAATTTTAAAACATGAAGTAGACACCGATTCCACTTTAAGGCTAGAAAGCCTCTGGGACAACATGATAAACCTGTCAGGTGTCGCTAGCCACTGGTTAGGAAACACTGTTTTACTCTTTTCTGGGAGGTACTTGAATCTAAACTTCCTGTTGATTCCTGAATTGGTTTGTGGCGCAATAACAATTAGAATAGCTAATCCTGGACTTGCCCACCCTCCTGCCTGAGGTCCTGCTAATCAATCGCCCCTCCATCCCATCTTTGGCTGCTTGCTGTTGGATTCATATTACGTGCTTGAAGGGATCAATGAATGGATAGCCAGGGCCATTTTGAGTGGCTGCCTTTCAACCCTCCAAAAAACAAAAACATAAAACTGACCCAAACTGAGAACCAGAAGACTCTCCAGAGCAAGAAATCCACGCTGGCTCTAGAGCGCCCCCAGCAGTCTGGAACTGGAACCCTACACAACCTGTGCTGCAGGGGCAATGGAGGCTCACTCAGGTGAACCCTGTAATAGCCTATCCCATTTGGCTTTTCATTTCCTGGGAATGAAGACTCTTTATACCCACAATGTGTAATTTGCAGAAAGTGTATATAAATAGCTGCCTGAAACCTTTTATCTTATTTGTTCATTTAGAAACAAAACAGTTGAGACCTTATCTTTACTTAATGCATATGGTATTCCAGTTGTAACCAGCGACCTTTTAGTTAAAAGAAAGTGACAGCCGCTTTTGCTTTCAACCAACCCATAAAATGGAGATGAGGGAATAGATTAAATACTAAAATAGGAACCTAATCCCTTAGCAGCCCTGTAGGAGTTAGAAGTGGAGGCTCCTGCTACTAAATAGATAGATACCTCAGATACCTCTTTGAGGTGATGAACGACACCATTAGCAAGGATCCCACCTATTTACATTTCCCCTCAAAACGTTCCTAACCCAGAGCAGCCAGTGCCTGTGGTGGTGCAGACAGCATGTAGAGTCTGAGAGAGCTTCACTGGTTTCACTCACCAAGTCATGTGTCCAGTGAGGGGCTGTGTCTGCCATGTGGGTGAGACAGGGCCCCAAGTGTCCCCATCATGCCCCAAGCCTGCCATATTCAGGGCCTATCCCAAGAGTTGCTCAAGACACAATAAAGCCTTACTGGCTAGTCCAGCTCCTATTCTTCTCTTCATCTCTTTCAATTCGTACTTATCAACCATACCAATTATTTTGGCACTTGATCATACACTGCCTTGTCCTGTTAATTAATTACTTTTTGTAAATGTCTTGTCTCCCTTTGGGAGAATTAATCTATTGTGACTGTATTGTGCTATGACTGTTGCTGTAAATTATTATTCTATTGTGCACTGGTAATGAATGGGCATTACTCTCATAGGATCCTCATAGAATGTTCCAGGTGGGAGACCTGGTATTTCAGAGATACAAGAGTTAGCTCCTTCTTGGGACTCTGTTAGGAATGGGTGACAGTCCTGTTAATTGCTTGAAGCAGAATGTGAGGCCTAAATATAGAAAACATAAGAAGTGAGTAGGAAAGACTTCAAACCAAAAGAAAACTTTTTTTCTTCTTTTTTTTTTTTTGGTAAAACAGGTGGGTTGTATTTATCCAGGAAAAGAACAAGATGCCAATTAGACCAGCTACTAGGGGTCAGGAAGACAAGACGGCTGCTTTCTGTCCCCTGGCTGAAAAACTGCTGGCAAAGAAATCAAACAAGGTGATGTCAAGTCAAAAGAGCCCTTCAACATCATCTTAAGCTCAGAAGCTTGATCTTTGGAAACTTGACAGCTTTTATGCTATGTGTATCAATGGGCCTGATTTTCTTTTTGCTCTCTCCTAGCATCAACTAATAACATCTTGGAAATTATCCACTTGTGCTAAGGAGACCCAATGAAAAGAGGGTTGTCCAAGTCCAGGTCAGAGCCTTAAGGAGAGAGCCCTGTACGCTAGAGGGTTGCGTGCCCTGTATTAATAGAGAAGACTATTTCCTCACTTCCCAATTGACCCTTAGACTTCAGGGGAGGAATTCAGCCCTTCAGTTGATGAATAAATACATAAGGGTCCAAACATAAGACCCCCTGAGCCAAAACTGACTGAACTGGAATAACAAAAGGCCTTGAAGTTGCTCCATGAATTGTTTTCAAATTGTGTTCTTAGGGAAAAGATATTACCTAGTGCTTCTTTTGTAATGAAGTTAGGAAATGGAGAATTTTTTTCTTAATTTCTGGAATAAATGGGTAAAGGTTGGATATAAGGAAGGACTTCCTGATAATGAAAGGAATGAAGACACCAGAATGGGAAGGATACTCCCCAAAGAGAGTTGAAACTTAGAAAATCTGGACAAAACTGATACCTTAAAAAACAAACAAACAAACAAACAAACAAACAAGGGCCGGTCAAGTGGCTCAGTTGGTTAAGACTTGGCTTGGGAATGAGAGCTCTGAGCAGTAGGGCTGCTGGTTCGATTCCCACATGGGCCTGTGACACAGCGCCCTCTACAGCTAAGATGGTGAACAACAGCTCGACCTGGAGCTGGGCTGCCATGAGTGGCTGGTGACGGCGTAGGCTGCAGTGGTGCTGCAATGGGCTGCAGTGAGCTATGTGAGCCACTGTGAGCGGCCGTCCAATGGTTGGTGACTGACTGCCTCACCCAGGAAGAATGCAATGATCATAATACCAACATGGACCAGTGAAGCAACGTCCTCCGCAACTAGACTGAAGAACAAAAGGACAGCAACTTGTCTGTTCCTTCTCCCCGATTCCCCAATGCTGTTCCCCTCTCCCAATTCCCCAATACAATCTTTAAAAAAAAAGTAAAAAAAGAATTTTGTACATGACTGGCATGGACTTGGTGATTGGAGGATGGAACTTTTCCTCTCAGTGCCCGCAAAGGGTCGAGTTAACAAAAAGCCACATGAGACTGGTCTCGTATCCACGCTTCCTATTCAGGGTATCATCTAAAACAAACACTCTTTTTCAATCTGTTTCTTCATTAATAAATAAAAATAATAGTAACTGTCTTGATTCTTCACAGGGTTGTTGGGAGGTCAATGGTCATTGAACTCTTTGGGAAAGAGCTTTGAACATTGTAGAGTTTGAACATTGAAATTGAAGGTGTTATTATTATTGACGTTTTTTTTAACCTGGGATTTGTTGCCTCCTTCTCTCTAGCCTCTTAATTATAAGTCCATTTTCCTCCACTATCATGTTCCAAGTGTAACTGGGACCCCAGCATTTAAGCCTCATCTGTTTTTATTCAGCTAATTCAGACAGGTCCAGGCCTGTGGGTGTAGGTGGGGTGGGTCTGGGTACAGGGGAGGGATGGCCTTATCAGGGAGCTATTTATATAACAGGAAGGAATCTGTGGGAGGGATATAGTATTGGACGTGGGGGTGCTGCTTTTTAACCTTCTCATCGCTCAAGCTCTTCAAGGAGAATACAGATTGAGGGGTAGCCAACCAGCTAAACAATTGCCTTAGCTGTTGATCTTTGGAGGGGTAAACCTCACTAGAGCACTAATGAATCACTGGAATAACTTGAGAGGACTTTTTTTTTTTTTAACAGAAATCCTCTCAGAGAGTCCTGAATGGAGTTGGAATAAACACCTTGATAAATCCTCTTAGGGATGGGGTTGGAAGTTTTACTCTATTTATCTTTCTCAAGCCTAGGACAGAGCCTGGGAATCAAAATTGGAACTCAGTAATTATCTCTTGGCTGACAGATTGAATGAATGATGTATGAGATTTCTGAATCAAGCCTGAGGCAGGCAATATTTGGGCCTTTATGACATCTGGGACTGAATGAAGCCAAGAGGAAAGTCCAGGAGGGTGTGTCTTCCTGTGGCCTGCAGAGGCAGAGGTCCCAGCCTGAATGGCCAGTGTGCAGGACAGGCCTCTTTTACAGGACAGCCAGTAAAAACCTGAGATTTCCCCTAATGGGTCTCCTGGGACTTTGCATATCGTGTTGTGAAGAGTTAATTTCAACAAAGAATCTGTCAATGCTATCTCCTTTTCAGGTCCAACTTCATAAAAAAAAAAAAAATGCGGGGCCGGCCAAGTGGTGTGGTGGTTAAGCGCTGGCTTAGGAAGCCAGCAGCCCCGGTTCAGGTCCCACATATGAGGGCCAGTGACACTGCCCTTAAAAAAAAAAAAAAAATCCAAGGAGTCACTTCCTCAGGTTTTGATTAACAGGGTCCCATTTGGGAGCCAACTTTGAAAGGTTACAAAGATGCAGAACATTTCACTCCTTTCTTTATTTGCTGAACTCTCTAGGCTTCAATGTCCCCATGTATATGGAAGCCAAACGTTCCTGGGCCCCTTTGCCCATGGGTACCAGTTAGGCCACATTAACATCAATGCTAGAATGTGTCAACTACGTCGCCTCCAGCTGCATAAGTGCAGAATTTTAGGGCCACACTTTTCATCTCCCCTGTTATTTCTGGAGCCTATGGGAAGTTTCTCACATATGCTCATGTTCTACTGACAAGCTATTCGGGGAGAATCCCTGGCCACTGTCACTGCTGCCATATCTGACGTCTGATTTAAAAAACAAAAATTTTGTTTTTGTTTTTGTTATTGGCAAAGCTTTAGTGATACACTCTTACGATGCATTTTCAAGGGATGAGAACTTTTAGGTAGAAAACATAAAAACATGGACCTAAATACCAGACGTGCCAAAAATATGTATTGGGTTGTCAGAAAAGTCATGACGCGTTTTTGCAACGAAAAAGATAGAAAAAATACATCATGGCTTTTCTGCCAATTCAATATTATATACACATGACTTGTATCCATCTTTTGTTATTGATATATATTAGGTATTAAAATTTTAATACAGTTTTTTCCTTTCTTAAAATGTGTATATATATTTTTTGGCACGCTCTGTATATAAGTATAGCATTAGGAAAAACCTTTTTGCCCATTCAACTATGTTATATACAAGGTCTCATCTTTTCGAATGTTGTTTCTGGCTTAAGGACAGCAGGTGGCAGCAGAATCAAGCTTTCTGGTAGCAGAAGCTTCTGGAGTTTCAAATGGTTCTGGGAGGAGTAGCAGCTTTTAGTAAAAACTTCTCATCTAAAACTCAAAACTCAGCACAAGAACAAAAACAAAGCAGAGTGAGGTGCAGGGGCCATCAGCCTCAGCCACTACGGTTCCGGAAGTCATTCCCTGCCGGCCATCCACAGAGCCACACCATACCTTTTCAAGGAATTCTGGGATTTCTATGGACAGTAGCCAGGAAAGAAACCCAGGATCTGTCTCTCCTTGAATAGTTATTTGACAGGGTTCCTGTCTTGATGTCCTGCTCTTATCCCATGTTGAAGCTGGTTCACCAGGAAACAAGCTCTGGAGTTTACTTTCTGGTGGGAAAACAATAAAAAATAACAAAAAATAACAAAAAACAATAAAAAATACAAATATATTGCTATGGACTGAATTGAGTCCTCCCCACCACTCCCATTCATATGTTGAAATCCTAACCCCCAATGCAATGATATTTGAAGGTGAAACCTTTGGGAAGTAATTAGGGTTAGTTGGGGTAATGAGTGGGAAGCCCTTGTGATGGGATTAGTGCTCTTTCTCCACCTGAGGACACAGCTGGCAGGTGGCCATCTACAAGCCAGGGAGAGAGTTCTTACCAGAAACCAAATCTGCTGGCACCTTGATATTGAACTTCCAGCCTCCAGACCTGTGAGAAACAAATGTCTGTTGTTTAAGCTACCAAGTCTATGCTACGTTATTTTGTTATAGCAGCCTGAGCAGGTTATACAGATTTGTATGTAAATATGTTTTTGAAATAAGACCCTTGTATAGGTACATGGCTGGTTTTACTGATGGAAAGTGCCCTATACTAAACTACAGTGAGGAGCCTGCTTTCTCATTTTAGCCATGGTAGCCACTCTTCACGGTGTAGCCTTGGAGAAGGCACTTGAAGATTCTCATCTTAGATTCCTGCCTCTGTAAAATGATGAACTAGATGATCCCTGACATGTTTGGTTCCACCCATCTTATGGTTAGAATAACAATTCACCTTCTAGGTATATCACACACACAAACGTGCTAATGCGGAGTGCCAGAGAGGGTGTCCTTAGAGTAGACATTGATTATCTGGATTGTACTGTTCAAATAGAAGAAGATTAATTAAATCTCTAAATTTGGATTTGGCTTCCTACTTAGTAATGTTTCCTTCCTGGAAAAAAAATAGTCAGCGTGTGTCAGACAAAACAGCTCCTTCAGATCATTTTTTCCCCGTCTTCCGTGGCTAATTGTGAGCTCTGGTTGTGTAGTCCTCTAGAATCTCTTCCTTCCCTGATAACAGTGCAGAGAACAGAGCTTATGGTTTCTCTGAGCTTTCTTTGATAAATGGCTGACGTCTGATTGATCCATTCTCATGTCTGCTACTTTCAAGAAAAACTGTAGATAGTGTAACAGCATAAGAGAATCATTTTAAAATTATTCAGATATTTTGTAAAATTGGATTTTTCTGCTTCTCTCACCTCTGAATACTTTCACTGGGGTGTCAGGGATGTAAAAGATTTATTCAAGTTCTTTTGCTCTTTGATTCTCCACATTCCCTGGGCAAGTGACATCCTCTACAAACGTGTTTGAGGAAGCATTCTATCATTTCTGTCCTTTGATCCCTGGGTGCCTTCCACTAGCAAATACACTGCAGGAAACAAGAGTCTTCTCTTGTGAACTCTGGCACAGTGGACTGAGGGGCAATCATAAAGAATTCAGAGTATATCATATAATAGAGCTCTCAGGTGGCTTGTGATGGCAGCCATATTTTTTTTCCTGGTGACGAAACTAGTAAAACCAGTAGATGGAATATTATTTTCACTTCTGAACAGTCCATTTCAGAACAGATTGTTTCTCAAAAAGGAAGAGGAAATGAGATTTTTGAAATAAAAAAAATAGGCTCAATCGCACTCTTAAGATAAATGCAAATAAAAATTACATGAGGATACTTAGCAGATTGGCCAAAATTTTTAAAAAGGGAATAACCTCCTCTGTTGCCATTTTCACATAAAGGTGGTGGGAGTATAACTTGCTATATGGAGGACAAGTTGACAATATCTATCAAATTTTATAGTGCACAAAGACTTGGATTCAGTAATTCTACTTCTAGGAATTCATCCCACAGATATTTTAGATGTGTGCTCAAAGATGTAGGTATAAAAGTATTTATTGCAGAATTATTTGTGAAAGCAAAAAAAAAAGAAAGAAAGAAAGAAAGAAATGTAGAGGTCCATGACAAAGTCTGGTTAAATAAATTGGGAAGCTAGAGTATATCCACATAATGAGATACTACTAAAGAACAATCTCCATGATGTATTGCTAAGGGGAAAAAAGATCCAGAAACATATATATAGGTAATTCCATTTATTTACATATATAGAGGTAGTTCCAATACAGGACTTAGTCACACAGATTGTATCCGGGAAGAAAACAGTTTTTCATTTACACCCTTATCTTTCATTGTATACCTTTTTTTTTTAACATTTGGATTTTGTATCATTTGTGTTTTATTATATATTTTGAAAAAATTTATTAAAATTTTAATATCCACAATAGTCATGCAAAAATATATAGAAATAATAGCTACATGCATTGAACTTTGCTGTACTCACATGTCAGGCATGATTTTCTAAACATTTATTTAATTCAATTATAAACTTGTCAGATAGGTACTACTATTATCTCCATTTCACAGAGGGGGAAAAATTGTGATAGAGAGAGACTGAATAACTCACCCAAGGATTCACACCCAATCAGTGGCAGAGCTAAGGTTTAAACCTAGGCAGCTTTGTTCCAGGGACCCAGTTCTTAGCTACCATACTACACTGCTCCCATATAATCTTAGGCCTCCATAATGAACTCTAAAGTGTAGTGTAGCCAATATGAAACTTAGATAACCAACTCAGATGTACATGAAATATCTAATTTCTTTATTTTCTCTGAATCAACTTAAATCTGATTATGAGTCTCCATCCTGCTTGATTGGGAGAAAATTTAATCTCCGTCATAGTCATTATTTGGACTCCCTCCTTCAAGGGCTGTACAAGGTCCTTGGGTCTTACCTGGCACCAAAGCCTGGCAGAGACCCTACCAGTATCAGCCCACATTGGCTACCACATAGATGTCCACCGACGCAATTCAACACTCTCCAGCCACAGCGTGTGGTCCTACCCACTCTCACTCCCAGACTGCAAACCTCTTTATTTTCTCAGGAAATTTTTTCCTTCCCTTTTCCCACTGTCTTCAAAGGCATCAAGAATACTCTCTTCAATGAGCTCAGGTTTTATATAAAGACAGCCATGTCATTCTGCAAAAAAAAATCTCTAAGGTGAGAAATTACTAAGGGCTTATTTAACTTGCTTAGATCAAAGGGGAACAGAAAATATAGGAAGAAGATTGAGAAATTCATATCTCAATAAATTATCCTGTCACAGAGTCAAGGCCACAAAACCCAGAATACTTTTGGATTTGGAATTCACTTTCCTCGTCATTTCACTCTGCAAGGCTTTGACTTGTCTGGTTTTGGAATGAAAGTTGTTAATAAATAAATAAAATATCTTGAATTGGTATCAGATTTGGACTGAGACATGAGACAGTTAATACCTGCAGTTTGAATGCAAAGGCACACAGAGCACGCTTTGCAAACAGGTCAAAAACCTGATTGGGAAATGAGGATATTCTCCCTTTGTACCTTAAAAGTCCTCAAACAAAATCAGTCAAGTTCCTGGCCCCTGCTCAGCTAACCAACCCATAGTACAAAAAAGAACAGATTGGAATCCAAGGAAGGAAGTGTTAGAATCCAAGGGCCTGGCATCAAAGAGAACATACTTAAATAGAAACCAGGTTGATACCAGAACTTTAGGGTAGTTATAACAGGCAGAAAAAAAGGAGATGTATGATCTATGTACAGGATCTTTTGACTGCAGGACCCTGGGTAAGAGGTCTGCCCCAAATTCCATCTGCCACCAATGAAAGCAGAAAGAAAATATGTCATGAGAGCCAAGCCATAGGGAAAGGGTCCCAGATGGGTGTGCCTCCAGTATGTTTAGTAATAATGTCCAGCTAAGCAAATCTGAGTTCCTTTATTCTTTGGGCTACTATCCCTTTTAATGAGCAAGGAATATTTGATATTAAGCAGTTTCTGAAACCCAATTTCCCCTTAGCCTTTGTCTAAGTTTTGTAGAGGAAAAGGAATAGCTTCTGTATTGGTCATATTTGCTTGTGAGGGCTCCTGATCAGCTAATTTCTAGTTGTTTGCTCCACCTAGTGGATTTCCAGGTTAGAGAGGCTCTGAAAAGAGACCAGCGATGAGAAGAGTGTACTTTTGTTGATAAATCTGGACTTCTGTCGGCTTCATTATAGATAATACCCTGTTCCACTCCAATCTGTCCTTGTTAATATTGAGTGAGCTCTTTCATTTATTTCAATTAAAGCAAAATATGTAGCTGTGAGTCAGCAGAATCTAATGCATTCCTTGTCTCTCTTCTTAATATATAAACAGCATTATATGATCAGGACTCATACCAGCACAGAAAACATATTCCACTCATAATTATATTCTCTGATGGCCAAACTCAATCAAGCCTCCACAGGGTCATTTAATGAAATAATGGCCTATCTACTTGTTAACCCTTATGGGGCTCCTTTGAACAATAACTAGTTAAACTGTCACAGGACTTTTCCAAGTAGTTTCACATTCAATTACAAAAACAGATGAAACACTATAGCAAAGCTGAGAATTTCAGGTACAAAGGGATTCAGAGCTGATTCTTACATGAAATCCATATGTGGAAATAAAGATTAGTATTGGTGTAGGTTTAAGTCATTAAACTATACAAAATAAATTCAACAATCTATACTTATTTGCTAGCTTACTGTGCCACCGTCAGTCACCAGCCCTAAAATCCATCAAATCATTATTCTTTATTCCTTACCTTTTGTTGATATTTAATTGCTGTTATGGGTTGAATTGTGTCCACCAAATTTTCATAAGTTAAAGTCCTAACGCCTAGTACCTCAGAATGTAACCTTATTTGGAGATGGGGACTTTAAGAGGTAATCAAGTTAAAGTAAGACCATTAGGGTGGGCCCTAATCCAATAAGACTGGTGCCCTTATAAAAATGGGAAATTTGGAGACAGACATGGATAAAGGAAGAACACCATGCAAAGATGAAGAAGTCCATTCACAAGCCAAGGAAAGAGGCCTGGAACAAACAGGTCCTTCCTTCACAGCCCTCAAAAGGAACCAACCTGCTGACCATCTTGATTTCAGACTTCCAGCCTCTAGAACCATGAGACAATACATTTCTGTTGTTTAAGCCATCTAGTCTGTGGTACTTTGTTATGACAGCCCTGGAAAACTAATACAATTGCTTTTGGCAAATGAATAAAAAGCTCTCTGCAAAAAACGAAATTAATCCATAGAATGCTAGAGTTAAAAGGGATCTCAGGAAACATATTGTTCATCCTTGTTTTGAAATAAGATGCCTAAGGTCACACAGCAAGTTGGTGACTTAGTCACCCTTTTAGCTCAACCTTCAGTATCCTTGTTCTATCATAGTCTGCTGACTATTTCAAATATGGTGGCAAAATCAGCCTTGATGGTGACTAGATCCAAAACTTTGTTGGAAAGAATTTTCTGGGGGACAATATGCAAGCATAGCTCCTTTGTAAGTATTTGTTAATGTAAACATATGGTAAATAGAGAATTGATTTCTGGCTGGATGCCAGCCAGAAGATTGATACCCAGTGGAACAGTGAGACTTGTTGGGTCTCTCTGGCTGGGCCTAGAGGGTCCATCACTCCTCTAGACAAGCATTTGGTTGTGGTAAAAGCCTGGAGCTGGCTGGAGGGCTGCCCCTATCCCACAGATGATGATTCACCAGAGTGACTTAATCATCTATGGGTCAGAAGCTCAGATTCATGTGGGGGCTGAGGGAACAGAGCCTGAGTAATGCTTCATAGTGGGTTGGAGACTTGTTATAATAGTAAGTACACTGTTGGTTAAAGTTCATGACACAAGTAATTGCTAGAGATTCCAAACCAGCTATCACCTAGAATTATGGAGATCTGATCTAACATCAGAAGGAAAGCCCAATTGAACTCTGCAGCAGAGACAGGAGTAATTGGCATTTAATCAATGCAGTCATTATCGCAGCACATGGCTCCTGCAGCTTCAGGCCGCCTTGCAACTACTGGGCTGCAAAAGGGAGAATATGTCCATGTAAATTTACCACCGACAACAGTCAATTCACAGTCCCAGACTAGGTCCAAGTGGAAATACATTCATATTTTTTATATTTGAGAAACATAGGTTCACCATCCATAAGATTTTAGTCTTGGATTCATGATATAAACAGTGATGGGCATTTTCCATTTAAAGAGGCCAAATCAGCATTAATTTTGATAGACAGGAGGGTAAAAGCCACAGCAGGCTGCTAAGCATTTGCTTTTCTTCTAATCTTCTCTAAACTTCGCATGAAACATTGGGAAGACTATGACTGCTTTTCACTCCTTAAGGTATGGAAGGGACATGTGCTACTTATAATTTAGGGGCAAAGAAGTATTGACTTTGCTCTTTGTTTTACTTCATAAAGTGTTACCACTGGGGGTCAAACTCGGTGCTTGAAGGAGAATATACCTCTCTTGGAGGGTAGACACTATTTTTAGGCTTTATACCCTTTCTCCTTTTCCTAGCAGTAGCTCATAGTTTGTTTTTACCCACCCTATAAAAGGCAATTATAAAAAAGAGAAGGCCCGGGCTGGCTGAGTGGCTCGGTGGTTGGGCGCTGGCTTGGGATGCCGGCGGCCCCAGTTCGGGTCCCACCTATGAGGGCCAGTGACACTGCCCTCAAAAAAAAAAAAAAAAAACGACTGCAACTTGTCTGTTCTCCTCCCCGAATTCCTCAATAAAATTAAAAAAAAAAAAAAAGAGAAGGCCCAATTCCCCCTCAGTCTCTTACAAGTCTTTCGTGCATGACTGATGAGAGGAAGAGGGAGAAAAAAAGAAGTATCTTTGAACTTAAGGACCCGTTCAATGTTTTCTTTCACAATCATAGTCTAGTTCAGTGTTTTTCAAGGATACACCCAAATTGCCCACTTCAGAGGTTGTCCACAATGCAGATTGCCACGCCTCCATATGTACTCTGAATCGAAATTGATGAGAGGAAGGCCCTGGAATCTATGTTGTTACTAAATCTCCAGGGATTCTGTATCTTCTAAAATAGATTCTACTCAGCTTCCCTCTGTCTCAACATTTCTGTGCTCCAACGCTTAATCTCTTCTCTGTCTTCACTTACTTCCTTGATTGCATCAAGTCTCATGCCTCTAAATGTTTTATATGCAAATAGTTCTCAAATATCTGCAGCCCATACCTCTTCCCCCAAACTCTAGAATCCTACATTTAACTGCCTAACTGATGTCTAAAAGACATATTCAAAAACAAACTCTTTAATTTTCCTTCTGAACTTGTGCTTTCTCACCTCAGTGACACCACAATTCACCCAAAACCTAGGAATCATTCTTAACTCTATCCTTGACATTTTTCTCACACTCTCTCACACTGAACTCTTTCAAAATATGCCCCAAATCTTCCTCTACTCCTTGGGTACTTCAGCAGTCTGCTATTTGGTCTCTCTCCTTGCTTTTTATATCAGTCAGAATTCAACTGCTGGTAACAGAAGCCATCGCAGCTGTTTGAAACAGAAATTGAAGTAATACAGTTGTGGCAGATTGATGCTACAACAATTCTTCCCATCCCATGTACCTTTTTGCAATGTGATTTTGTCACAACTCCCCAAAAGAAATGGGGTCTATTTTTTTTCCTTCCCTTAAATCTGGGCCAGCTCTCTGCTTAACTTTGACCAATAGAATGAGGCAGCAGCGATACTGTGTGACCCCCAGACCCAGCTGTAAGAGGCTTTTTTTGTTTTAACCTTTTTGTAACTCACATTTTTATTTATTTATTTATGGTTTTAATTAGTTTAGGTGTACAACATGTGCAATAGTTATACTTTTTACCCCTCAAAGTGACAACCTATCATGGGGCAGAGGGGGAGTGGGGCATAAAAGACTTTTGCAGCTTCCATTTTCACCCGCTTGGAAGGCAGCCTTTATATAAAGCAGCTCAGAAAGGGCACAGACTTTTAGGCATCCTTTCTAAGGTCCCAGACATGTGAGGGAGCTCACCTTGGACCTTCCAGCTTAGTATAGCTAGCTGACAGATAAACGTAACCACACTGGTGAGCTCAAGTTTTGGGGGGTGTTTACTATGCAGCAACAGATAACTGAAATGTCAGTGAAGTTAGGGCTAGCAAAACCTTTGGAGGGCTGTAGGGGCAGGCTCCAGGCTGGGCCTCCAGAAATGACTCCCAGAATAACACCGTAGAACTTGCCTGCTGGAGGAACTGCTACTGCTCTTATAATCTAGAAGGTAAGAATCAGGAAGCCAGCAACCACTTTCTAGGTCTAGAAATATACCACCTTAGCCATGATCCGGGCGTGAGGAGGTCACCACAAAGACCTGTTGGCTGCAGAGCCATACCACAGTCATTTTACATTAGCAAAATATGTAATGAATTTTTTGTTACCACCTTTGCCCCACTTAAGTTCATTCTGAATTCAAGACTTGTGCAAGTGGGTATATAATATCTGGCAAAAAAATATAAATTACAGCTGAAACTCTAGCTGCAAGAGAGTCTGGAAAAGACACAGAAGGAAGGATTTAAAAAAATGTTTTGATAAGCCATATAAATCTAATGCACAGTATAATAAATATAGACAAAAATATTGTGCTATAATTATGGAATGTGATTATATCACTACAACAGCAATGATATTGCAATATACAAATGTATAAAAGTAACACATTGTGTACCTTAAATTTTATAACGTTATGTCAAATTTAAATAAATGTTTTGTTCACTATTATAGCATCTAAAATAATGCCTGCTCATGAGTTGCTCATTAAATATTTGTTAAATGATTAAATGAAAATTTGATAAAGGAAAGTCATAATTTAGAGATGATTGTCTCTAGTTAGCCCAGAATATGACACTTTGTATGCTAAAAATCTTGTGTTTTTATCATTCTCCTTTGTGAGAATATCCTGGAGTATCAAGAAAGATTTAGAATTCAAGATTTTTTTTCAGCCTAGCACTTGCCATCTTTACTATTACTGTACAACCATCTTGAGTCAAACATTCTGGGTCTGGCTTTGTTTGTTTGTTTGTTTTATAATAAATTTTCATTTAAAAGTAAACTTGGGAGGATGGGAAGAAGTTCTTGAAGGGTAAGCTGTTCAATCTTTCCCACTTCCCATGGCTTTGGCCACCATCTCCCTTTGAGGGCTTGTTCTTCAGGATATTGACAGCTTGATTTCTCTCAGTAACATCATGCAAAGGAAATTAGCTCAGTATGTCTTCTACTGAATTCCATCTGTAGCTCAATGTTTTAAGGTATTTGTGAACAAGGCTACAGAGCAATTTTGATAAGACAAGGCAATGTTCCAGTCTCTGAGAATATTTCTCCCAAAAAAACCATTTTTTTAAATACCACTGAACAGCCTGAAAATCCGCCCACACATGAACAATCTCCTGCAATATGTGGAAAGCTTTTCAGGTGTCACAGCCATAATAGCAGGTGGCTCCTTTGGGTAGAAAAATTATGGCAAAGATATAGACACAGAAAGCAAATTGTTTTAATATTCTTGGTACAGCTTTCCCCAAGTGAATCATTTCCATATGCCTACTCTTACCATGGGCCCCTTTCCAGAGGAAGTGGATTGTGGGAATGGAAGTGTAGAGATGCATTCTGGTGGGCAAACTTTAATGGTGCCCATGTTTGGCAGATCAAATTAATCTTTAGATATTTGTCAGCCCACTCTTGTGTAAGTCTCAAAAGACAAAATTTGAATATGGATTTGATACCTGTTTTTGCTTCCCTCATAATAAATATGTAATCTTGTTGTGAAGATTCAGTAGTGCTCCTTTGAGGCAAGGCTGCTTCTGAAATTCCATATAAATTGATTTTAAATACAAACTTATAAGGAAGGTTGAGAATAGAGCAATTTGCAAAGCTGCTCATTTAATTCACTTTTTATTATTAAATATTTGAGATATACGAAAAGTTTAAAAAACAAGCATCTACTCTGTAGTGACCTTTTGGTGCTTTTGATGCTTGTAAGATAAAAATCTGGACTAGTAAAAAAGATTTCATTTCCAGATAGAAGTATAACAAAAAAAACTGGAAATTAAGAGTTTTACTAGCGTTTTTTTTCTAGGTTTTTTTTTTTCTTTCTTCATAGTGTATGAGACTAGCATTATTATCATTTACAGGCACACCAAGTCTTCTTTACTGAAAAGAGAGATGCTAGTGCCACCATCATAATTTAAAATAAAAATCAGCTAAGGTCTAATAGGGAAGGATGTGTACAGCAAATTTGTTAATGGAAAGCTTGACTTTATTTGGATGGAAGACAACTACATTGAAAACTAAAAAGGAAACATAGTCATTAAGCTAATTAATTCTGGCCTTCCAGATCTTAGAGTGGTGTCATTTAGTAGCTATATGATGCTGGCCAAATTCTTTAACTTGTCTACACCTCAGTTTAGGTGTTTTGAACAGTTTGGTAATGATAACAAAGGGATTTACCTATTAGGGTTGTTGCATGTAAAACCCTTAGAACAGTGCTGGGCATACAGTAAACCCTCAATAAATGTTGGCTCACTTTCTTCCTCTTTCTCAACAGAATGTTAGCTCCACATGAGAGCAGGTACTTTGTATTATTTAGTTCTATATCTTCAGAATTTATTTTTCCTACAGTAGGCATGGAATAAACATTTGTTGAATGGATTAATTAATGAGAGTAGTTAGGCTTTGAGGCTGAAAATGAAAGAGAATTTGTCCTAAATTTTATACCTAGTGAGGGGAAAACAGACCTGAGATTTAGGGTTGGTTAGAGAAGTAGGAAAGAACCCTAAACTAAGATGAGAAGACACACATTCAAGTTTAAATTCTTCTAACACTCTGAGTGTTGAGGCTGAGGGTTTGTTTTTTTTCTTAATTTGTAAAATGGGAATAACTTCCAAGGTTCTTCTGAGGATTAAATTAAAGTGTATGCGAAAACTCATAATAAACTATAAAGGGATATACAAACACATGATATTATTGATTTTTATCTCAGTAAGTTTATCCGTTGGATAACAATAAAATGATTCTATGAGAGTCTAGGAAAAAAGAATCTTTAGCTAAAGATTTAAGTACTAAAAATATTCAACCCCAGAGGTACCACAGACATAGACTAATTTTTTCCATCTGTGTAGTTTAGGGTAGATTTGGCATACACTCAATACCAGGCAAGAAAGAAACTATGGTTTAGGCTGCTTTTACAGTTTAAAAAAAAAAAGCAGAAAAGGAAACTATTTCCTTTTATAAGCATGAATGCTAAAATAGGGAAAGCCTTCATTGAGTAATTCACCATGGAAGCAAGACTATTTAATCCATAGATCCTCTCTTACATTTCCCCACTCCGCATTTATGTTCTAATTAGTTAGTCGTTTTATATATCATGATTTATATATTATGGCCACCTCTTCCTTACTAAAAAAAAAAAAGAAATATAGCTTATTTTTTATCCATCACATTTTTTATGTGACTCAGAGGTCAAAAGAGCAGTTCTTTGTGGAGTAATCTCCCCAGATTAGTAATATTTAAAGACCTGATTTTCAGAGCCAGGAATTATTAAAAATATTATGGCTTTGAGATTAGGTCCCACCCAAGATGCCTCACTCAACAGAGCCTGAGTCTGAGGTTGAGAAACTGACTTAGGTTGAGAAACTGACTTGAGGAGAAAAGCTACAGGACCAAAAAACAAAAACAAAAACAAAAGCCATAGTGGGAGAGCCTGATGACTCCCTGTCCCTTCCTTGAACTTCAGGAATGACAACATGGAAGATGGAAAAAAGGCAGTGCCCTACTGCAGACCAGATGTTTCATGAAAGACAAGAAATTAAGGGAACTTAAAGACCTATATGTTCTTAGGGTAAAAGCAATAAATATAATTTCCATGGTCAAGTTGTTAAGCGCATCAAAGAAAGGACACTAGGAAAACTCAACTTGATTACACTTAACCGTCAGAGCTATTATCCTACATCTGATCATTTTATTCTCCTGCCAAAAAATCTCAATGACTCTACATTGTTGCTGGAGCAAGTCTAAACTTAGAATGGCATAGAACATTCTTCATAGCATGATCCCAACCTTCCTTGTTAGCTTCATCTTCTAATAAATTCTCATTACATATCTTGGAAGGTATAAGAGACCACCTATAATTTACCAAATAAACCAGGCACTTTTTTTTTTTTTTTTTTTTTTTTAGCTGAGCCATCCTGCTACCTGTTGGCAGATCAGCGGCAGTTCATCTCGGGCTGGGCATTGAAATGCTGTTTCTCAGAGCTCAGCTAGCACTCTTGAGCAAGCTCTTAACCAACTGAGCCATTCGGCCGGCCCTAAACCAGGCACTTTTAAATGCTGGTCCATGTCTTTACACTATTCTTTCTGCCTGGGGTTTTCATCCCAGCTGGCAAACCCCTAACTGTGCTTCAAAGCCTGGCTCAAGTAGCTTTCTCAACTCCCACTCTCTCCTACTCCTCAGAATGATTGCTCTTTCATCTACGGAGTAACTGAATTTAAGAAGGCCTTTGTTAAATCACTTAAACTGATGCATTAAATTGAACTCATACAGTTCAATCGTCTCCCCAACCTACTGCATACTCCATGAATGCAAGTATGAGCCGGCCATTGTGCAACTCTTGGCACACCATAGGAGTATGATGCAGTTTTTTTGAATTAAATCAAATAATAGAAGAGGACCAAAGCATAAATAGATTTCCTAGGCCTAGGAATTATGCTAGGACTAGAAAGTGTATGTCAAATCCACATATGTGATTCTGCTTTTGGTCTTACCAGAGTGCATGTAATTTGCTTTTATTAAAAAAGTGTCAGAAATATATTTCTCTAGATAAAACGATATTAATCCATTTTCGGCTTAGAATTGGACTTCTTATGATCCAGTTAGTCAAAAGGTAGCTGAGTAATTTGAAATATTCTCCATCTGGAGCAGAATCGCATTTGGGGCTTGCTTCAATCAGTGCACCTCTGTCTTGCTTTTACTTTTCAAAGAGCTCCTCAGTCAACCCTAGCCTTTGACGGCACATGCAGAACGGAAACTAGATGAACTCTGCGGAATTTTAAACTTGCCACATTCTCTAGCATTAAACTTATCTTCTCAGTTGAACAAGTTGAAACATTATATACCGTAGTATCAATTTATTTTTTAAATTTTATCCATGTTTCAGAAAGTCTTTAAGAGAGGTTAAAAGAAAAAAAAAATCCCAAATTGAAAAACATTGTTCCACTCATCCCTTTGGTTCTTTTGGTGGCCTTCTGTCGGTGCCGGTGGTCAGTGTGAAAGACTTTTGAAAAAGTTTTCCAAGGACTAGTAACAGCATTTCTGAAGCATCGTTTATCTTGGTTTATAGTAAATAATTCTGTCAATGCCCATAGATCTTTTACCCTATGACCTAGGATGAGTTTGTTCAACATTGAAATTAGTCACTGGGCCCTCACCTAGGGTACGTAATATAGTAGTTGTTCCCCAGCATCTCTCTTGGCTAAACGAAAGCATAGCTCATGCAAGTGTGAAGGTGCTCAGCGGGACAGCATAAAGGTGACAGCAGGAGCTCTGGAGTCCGTCTCTCCGTTCTGAGTTTGGATCTGGCCAAATCTCTGACAGGCTAGGTGACCTTGGCCGACCTACTTTACCTCTCTATGCCTCACCTATCTTATAATGGTAAAGAATAATAATGGTACCTATCTCTCATGAGTTGCTTGTGTGGAATAAGTGAATTAAATGTGTAAAGCATTTAGAACAGTGTCTGGCACATGGTAAGCACTCAGTAAACATTAGCTCTTATATTTTATACGTTTATATTTTTAGGTAAGAAAAGTGGGTACAGTAAAAAATTAAAGAAAGGCTGGTCATTTTTAGAACAAAACTTTATTTACAATACCGCAACTCAGTCTGTTTTGGTATCACTATTGCCAAAATGCCTACAGCTGAGATGTTAAGGCGATACATTCATTTTAGCTATACATAAAACCAGAATCCAACATTATTCATTTCCTATTCCCGTGTGGCTCTGAATGCAGCTTAAAAAAGGAATAAACTCTCTTTATAACGTACAATGGCTTAAGCAAACCACTTCTTTAGTTTAGTTCTGTTTTGTTTTTCCCTATTTATGGGTTGGAACTGAGTTTACTCATCTAAAATATGCTATTTACGGAGAAAGCCCTAGAGAATGAGATGACTTAAAGACAGGTTCAGTTTATCTGGCTTTCATAATACAATATCTGTATGACTTTAGAAGACTATAAATGAATAATATTGGTAAACAGTATATACTGACAATTTTCTGACAAATTCATTTATCTAACATCATGTTGAGGAATCAAGAGAATTTCTCCATACATTTTAAAATTTATTCTATTTGCTGATTCACAGTCTTGCTCCATATTAAAGTAGTTATCACTAATACAATATGATAACCAATACCCATGGAAACCTAACAGCCTGTTTTTAAAGATTCCCTGTGAAGCTTTAATTCCAAGTCAAGCTTCCCATATGTATGTATGGATTTATGCATGTATATATGCATTGTTGATATATGTGTGGGTACTAATGCCCCTTTTCAAAAAAGTAAAACAATGGTGTCTGATATCTAGTTGTAAGAAAAACTTCACCAGATTGGGAGGTAGGTAGCTGAGTGACACATGAAAGAATCTTCTGCTATCTGAATTTAAGAATACACCTGTATGGAGCAGGGGGACAGAGAGAGGAAGAGGAAGAAGTAGAAGTAGAAGAAAAGAACTACCTTGGCTCAGATTGAACTCAGGTAATTAATTTAAGATAGCAAATAAATAAATCAAAAAATGCCCCATTTCTGTTGCCTAAAAAAGAGATCACTGGTAAATCCTTACTAACGATTTTAAAGTGGATCCATTAATATACATTTTAAATCAGAAAAAGTTTGAGTATTATATCTATCATAATTCTACATTCATCTAATACACTCTTCTGCTGAGATATCTGACTCATCTTCGTCTGCACTCTCTTCTGTCTCTGGCAAGTTGCCCCAAAGTAGGAAGTTAACACCTGAAAATAAAGGATCATAAAGTTAGTTGGTGCTGACTACTGTACCACTCAGATCATGATATAGAAAAACTTATATGTTAACATTCTTATATTAAACCACAGTGTTAGCAGTAAAGAGAAAAACTATGAAAGAATGTAACACAAATAAATTTATCTAATATCATTCATCTAAGACATAAACATTCTTTAAGCTCTTTTAAGCAAGGGCTTGAATTCTAGAATCTCGGAAGTCAAAGGATCTTAGGAATCCATTTACTCAACCCGTGCCTCCAGCTGTATTATGCCATAATCACTCTACACTGATAATTTTCAAATCTATTTTAATTCTTAAAAATAGAGCTCTCACAAGATTGTTTTAGATTAAGTGTCTCTTTGGAGGGTGCAAAGAAAAAGCCTGAATCAGTCTCCTCATCTCCTCGATAAACATGGAAGTAGTTGGTGCTTTTTTTCTGATTAAAAAAAGCAAGGTTCTGGAGCCAGTTATAATATGAACAGTAATCTTTGATATATAGGTGGGTTTTAGTCCAGGGGCTATCAAGGTAGAACTGTAAACTTTAGGACCAGATTATAGCTGTCAATACAATATCTAAAACAACAATCTAAAGCCTCATTATGAAAGGACAGTTAGATTTCATACTGAAGAATCCAATACTAGTGAAAAACCACATCTATGGTAGAGGATGAGATGGTTTCTTTCTGGCCATGTACTCTTGTAACTTGAAGGAGCTAAACTGAAAAAAGAAACCCAAATCATTATTAACTGACCTTTAGGAGAGCCAATGAAGTCCAATAAGAAAGGAAACCTTAAGCTATCGAGTCATCAGTGTGGACACAAGGAAAACTCAGCAACTCTGTATGCCCCCTCCACACATACTGAGATAGTGGCCACATGGGGGACCAGAATGAGCCAGGGTTTGGAGATTTGGTTTGAATGCAGTTTCAAACCAAATCTCCACTTTGCCAGGAGTGCACCACTTACCAGGATACATGGATGTTTTTACTTTTACTACAAAGGCATACAACCACAGACTATATATTATTGCTTTGTGTATTTAAAACTTTTACAGTGTGGTATTGTATGTATCTTTTCTAAGTTGCTGTTTTTATTAAACATTATGTTTTCGAGATCTACCTATATCCATATGTGTAGATTTAGCCCATTTATTTTTATTTCTGTAGAGTATTTCATTGTGTGAATTAAAAAAAAATTATATATGTATATATGTGTGTGTGTATATATCAAATATGGCCCATCACTCAGCCATTCCTCTGACTGCCCATTTTGTCCAGGTGCCCAAGGAGACATGCACAAGAATGCGCACTGCTGCATTGTTGAAATAGTAGAAACCATCAACTATCTCTTAGTTGACATACTGGAATCTAATCAGGCAATAAGTTAGCACCTATTTGATGCATACATATTATTGATAAATTCATTAATAAATTATGATAGGATTTTAGTCAAGGGAAATATTTAATACCAATATGTTATACTAATTATTTAGTAGGAAATATATAACGAATTCTTTTTTTTTTTAAGATTTTATTGGGGAATCAGGGAAGGGGAACAGACAAGTTGCTGTCCTTTTGTTCTTCAGTCTAGTTGTGGAGAACATTGCTTCACTGGCCCATGTTGATATCGTCATTGCGCTCTTCCTGGGTGAGGCAGATCAGTCGCTGGCCTCTGGATGGTCGCTCACTGTGGCAATTGGCAGCTCACGCTGGCTGCCGGCCACTCACTGTAGCCTATGGCAGCCCACTGCAGCAGAGGCTGCAGCTATGCCGTCCCCGGGGACTCACAGCAGCCCAGCTCCAGGTGGAGCTGTTGTTCACCATCTTAGCTGTAGAGGGCAGTGTCACTGGCCCTCATATGTGTGATCCGAACTGGGGTCCTGCTGCTCAAAGCTGGCTCTTAATAAATGTGCCACTCGGCCGGCTCTAACCAATTCTTAAAGGATATTTATAGAATACATTTTATATTGTCTGGAGCCATTCAGTTTTGTTACGATATGCATACCTATCATATTATTTTCAGTAACTTTTTGTGTAGTTGAATTGTTTATAATTAAAAAACCACCTTCCTTCCCACCCCCCAAGAATGAATGGTGTTTTGCTTCTGGTAAAATGGCATTAAAAAGCTGACAGGATCGTAAGGAATCACTAGGCCAAAATCTAAGGGACAATTAGAACCCATAAAGGTCAACAGAGAGCTGAAGTCAGTTTACCTTTGAGGGCATTTGCTAATCCCAGGGAATTTGAACTGAGTTTTCCCAAGCGTCCTTGGCAAAGTTTTGGGAAATCAGGTCTACATGTGTAGGCTAACCTAGAACATAGACTTCTTGGGGCCCTTTTAATCGAAACATTCTAGAATTTTATAAAGCTTGGGTGTGTATTCCTTTGAAGCTGCTGATTCAGGTGTTTTAAGGACAGTTCCAACAGCCATGAGAAATCCTGTTTTATATCAAGCATCTAGAAAATTCTGCTTTAAATCACAATATTAGGGTTACAAAGGAGAAGTTTGATATTCTTGGAGTCAATACTCAGAGACATGAGTAGCTCAGCACAATTGGTTCAAAGAAGAAAAAATAAACTAAGAGATTGGATCTGACAGAAGCAGAACCTTCCTTTCTCTGTTAAGAAGGAAGGAAATCCTGCGATACATCTGTTTCTCATGGATTAGATTCAATGCAAGTGGAAGAATGCTGAGCTTTTATCTTTGAGAAATTAACTAATATAAAAAAGTAAATCAAAATTGAAAAATCTCCACCCTGTGTTTTGAATTGTATGAAGCAGAAAAAAAAAATCAAAGTAGAAACTTCCTTTAATGTGTCATAAGCAACACAAATATGAAACTGGAAACCTAAGTTAGGAGCCTATATCTCACTTAGGGGAGTTCAGATAAGTACTTGCTCAAAAATGGCCTTCTTAACATACTAGAGTCTTAAATTAAGACCCCAAATCATGGGTTCAGAGCCACAATTGAATACCAGGTGATTAAAAAAAATCTGAGTCTATAAAAACCCAAGCATAATTGGAGGGTTTAAAGACCCTGACAACCTAGCTTACAATTCTTGATCTTTTAGTCAGTGAAAACAAATCATACTTAAAAAAGGGAATATATTTTAAGTTCTAAAGATTAAAACATACATTTAAAAACCTGAGTGTTAGTGCCAACTTGGATTGTCAAGTTCCTTAAAATTGTCCTATCAACTAAAGTTCCATAAACTTCAGTTCCCACTAAAAAAGTTCCACTAAATATCAACTTGGTTTGCTGTGTAAATATATAGTAAACATTGAGGACATTTGTCCTATGGCAAAACTGAATGGCTACAGTAATATAAATATCCTTTAAGAATTGATTGTATATTTCTTACTAAATAATTAATATAACATATTGGTATTAAACATTTCCTTTGACTAAAATTCTATCATAATTTATTAATATAGATGTTAAAATGTCCATTTTTATCCTAGAGCAATATCACCAGAGTGGTTACCTAATCATCTTTCCTCCTAACTCCCCCCAGCCCCAGCCTCCCCTCTTTCCCTTTCTTACACACACACACACACACACACACACACACACACACACACACACACTTGACTATCAAATCTAAAATCTTCCAAAATTCTCTGGAGTCATAATATGTATCAAGGCAGCAATTTAGAGCAATTAAAATATCAATTTTAAAAGGCCATGAAATCCAGCCAAGTTTGAGGCTCTTCAATGCAATGATGAAAATAGAAATGGCAATGAATTTTGGCTAGTAGTTTCCATAAGTGAATGTTTGGGATAAAAGGATTGACACTTCACTCTAGTGGATCCAACCCAGGTAGGAAGGTCTCAGAGGGAATCCTGAAATGACCTATTGGGAGTTTCACTCAGGTATTGTTAGACAAATGTTAGAGGAAGGTCTGACTCAATTGTTTCTTACCGGTAGAGTCTAGTCTGTTAATACCATAAACTGCTTGGCTGTGAAACATCCAGAAGTGTCCATTGTTACAGGAAAGAAGGCAGGAACAACATGGAACAATCACGTGATAACCTACAATGTTCCCGCTTAAAAATAAATAAATAAATAAATAAATAAATAAATAAATAAATAAATATTAGATACCATGTAATACCTGGCCATGTAAGCATTTTTATGTGCTAATGTAAATAGATGACATAACGACTTCATTTCCTCCTAAGGTTCTGCATTGCTGGGATCTTTGGGATGGGAGTCTCTGATAATGGTTACAGTTTCACTGTTAACTAGGAAAGTAGTCTTTAAGTGAAATAATACTTAACACATTCTCCTTTTCTTTGCTAGTATTATTTTATTCATTCTCCCTACAGAAGCCAGCTTCTAGATGCTACAAGTTTGTCATTTGTTCTTAAAACACTCAAAATTGATGTGCAGTACAAAATATATTAAATAAATTCAGATCTGTGGTTAAAAGGTTTTTGCTATTCCCAGAACTGTGGCAAGTTGGGTTCTTCTATGTTCTAGCTCCATGCCAGCTCCTAAAAACTGTTTCAACAGATGGAGGAGTAGGAAGACAGCATGAGCCCCTGGAAACCAAACGCAAGCTGGCTGCTCTAATTTTAGTTTTAGTGTTTTTGTAGGAATTCAGAAGTAAAGCAAATCCACAGCCTGTAGAGAAAGTTGCAAAAGTTTTTAATGTCTTCAGGATTGTCCATCTGATTACAGGTACCTCACTTTCCACAGATTATTTTTTTCCTATCTGGTTACTACTAAATAGAGTGAATATACAGGGAATGTTTTAGTGCTTTACAAAAAAATGACAACATTGAGTTGCTTATACGTTGAGTTGTAAAAATTCTTACTATAGCTTGTTCTCACCCTGTGAGACGTGGGAGTCAGTCAATTTTGTAAGGCCCTATAAAAAATACTATAAAAGGTACCAGCCCACCTAAAATATGTCTTCTAATCATAATCTGCTTGAAAGGCAAACAAATGAAAACAAAAGTTGCTCTTGGATTAGGACTGACAGTTATTTGTAAGACTAGGTTGCAAGAGTAAATTTGATGGCTTTAATTACTGCCTGTATCATTCACTCATTCAACCAACGTTTATTGAGCATGTATTATGTGTTAGGTACTATTCTAGGTGCTAGGAATACAAAGGTTTTGTTCTCATGGAACTAACATTCTAGTAGGGACACATCAGATCATTTTGCTCCCTTGTTAAAACCTCTTCAATGGCTTTCCATTTGCCAAACATGAAAACAATCCCCTTCATACCAAGGTCTAGATCTGCGCCATCCAAATGTGGCTATTGAGCTCTTGAAATTTGGCCAGAACTGAACTGAAATCTGTTGTTAAGGATAACACATATTCCAGATTTAAAAGACTAAGAATAAAAAATAGAACGTAAAATATTTCAATAATTTATGTCGTTTACATGTTGAAATGATAATATTTTGGATATATTGGATTAAATAATATATATGATTAAAATTAATTTCATCTGTTTCTTTTTATTTTTTAAAATGTGGTTACTAGAAAATTTTAAATTCTGTATGCGGCTTGCATATTTCTATTGGACAGCGCTGCTCTAGATTATCTGTATTTTGATGACTCTAATCTACTCATACTATTCTCCCCCATGCTCACAATGTCTCAGCCACACAGTCATCATCTTTTTACTTGTTGAATATGTTAAGCTTCTTCTTGCCTTGCGTTTTCTGTACTTCCTGTTTGCCTAGAACATCCTTCTTATCTTTTAGGATTCAACTCCAATGTTACCTTCTTTTGAGAAGGTTCCCCTGACCATGCACTCTAAAATAGCTCTTACTCTCCCAACCTCTCTATTAGTCTCTATCATTGATTATTATTATTACTTCCTTTGGAGTATGTTCTACCTTATTCAATACCTTATTTATTTAAATATCTTGTTGATCGGCTATGTTCCCATTACAATATAACGCCCAAAGGCCAGTGATTTTGTCTTGTTATTGCTGTGTTTCTAGCCTCTAAAAAAATGACTAGCACCTGATAGGATCTCCTTATATAGTTTGAATGAATGAATGAAATTAGTCAGCACAAAATAAGAGTTTGCTAACTTAAATTATTATGATTATACCTTATAACCCAAACCCCATTTAAATAAGAAAATCTTAACCTTCTTCTAAAATGGAACTAATAACACTCAGGTCTACCTCACAAAAAATAATAGTAATAGTTTTCATCTGTGTTGTAATTTATAGTTTATCAGCCTTTTAACATTCATAATTCATTTGATCTTCACTACAACTCTACAAGACAAACATAAAAGATATTTTAATTTACATCTTAAGAAGATAGTTTCTATTTTCTCAAGTTTATCTTCTTAAGATATAAATTAAATAAGAAAACAGAGGGTGAGAGGTTTAGAGGTTTAAGGAGGTTAGTCAAAAATCACATAGGGCCCACCGAGTGGCACAGTGGTTAAGTGCTGGCTTGGGAAGCCAGCGGCCCGGTTTGGGCCCCACATAAGAGGGCCAGTGAAACTGACCTCAAAAAAAAAAAAAAAAAAAAATCACATAGGCAGTAAGGGTGGGGCCAAGGCTTGAACTTGATTTTTATGACTGTAAATCCAAATGTTGTTTCCATCTGAACTACACAGCCTTTTTCTAAAAATTAAAGCAGATATTTGTCAATGAAGTTTGAAAAATTGTAAAATCATATAAAAATGTGAAGTGTCACAAGGTCCTTTTAAGAAATAGCACTAAGTAACAAATGGTGTTTCAATGGCTCTTTGCATGGGTTATAACCAGTGCTTGATGCAGCCCACTGAACCTTTCTCTTGGCTTTGGTGTCAACATCCATCTAGCAAACCCAGGGCTATCTAGAATATTGCCATAAATACCATTTTAAACATGCGATGTCCTTCAGTTTACATCTGCAGATTTCAGTGAAATAGCATCTTCCAATTAAGTCCACTGTGCTGGAGAGGTAAAAGTGTAGATAGTCAAATGCACTTTTTAAAAAATAAAAAAATACACATAACATAAAATTTACTAACAGCCATTTTTAGATGTATAGTTCAGAACTGTTAAGTGTATTCACATTGTTGTGCAACAAATCTCCAGACCTTTTTCATCTCGTAAAATTGAAACTCTGTCCCCATGAAACAACTCCCCATTTACATCTTCTTCCAGCCCCTGGTAACCATCATTCTACTTCCTGTTTCTATTAATTTGACTGCTTTAGATACTACACATAAGGAGAGTCATACAGTATTTGTCTTTTTGTGACTGGCTTATTTTTCCATAGCATAATGTTCTCAAGGTCCATCCATGTTATAGTACATGACAGCCTTCTTTTTTAAGGCTGAATAATATTTTATTGAATGCATATACCACATTTTGTTTATTCATCTATTGATGGACATTTGGGTTGCTTCCACCTCTTGGTTATTGTGAATAATGCTGCTAAGAACATGGGTGTGCACATACCTCTTCCATCCTGCATTAAATTCTTTGGGGTTTATACCCAGAAGTGGGGTTGCTGGGTCATATAGCAATTCTATTTTCAAGTTTTTGAGGAACTGCATAGCAGTGGCACCATTTTACATGCCACCAATAGTGCACAAGAGTTCCAATTTTTCCATACCCTTGCCATAAAAAGTACTTTTGATTGTGATTTAGTGTGAATTTTGTAGTCCCAAAGAGCTGAAAGAGACTCTAAAGTAGAACTACAGTATATTTTGTAAGTCAGTTAATATTTGTGAGCTTACCACAAATATGACAAACTTTCCATTTAAAAACTCTTATGTGTTCATGATTTACACACATCTTAGCACATTAATCCATTACCATTATCACCCCTACAAGGAAGAGTAGACAATAGGAAAGACCTGAATCTACTCTAGACTTTGCTCTAACCGCTAACAATTCACATATCTGAGCTGAGCCCTCCTTGTGACTCTTACCATTTACCGCAGCTATTGTAAAGATGAATGGGTTTTAATCACAGAAACTTTCCAATAGTAGGTTCTAGATTTATTGTCTAGTGCTTTTTCTTTTTTGCAACACACCATACACACACATATACACATATACTGAAAGTATCAACCCACTTATCTTTGCCATAAATGGTTTGCCATTAGGCATGACTCCACTTAAACCAATTCAGAAAAGATTTCAAGTAGGGAGGGTCCACAACTTTGATTATTTAAAAAAAACTTTTTTAAAGCTTCTATTTAAAGTATTATGACTGGGGTGGCTGGTTAGCTCAGTTGGTTAGAGCGCGGTGCTAATAACTCCAAGGTTGCTGGTTTGATCCCCACATGGGCCACTGTGAGCTGTGCCCTCCTTAAAAGGTAAAATAAATAAATAAATAATAAATAAATAATTATGACTATTATAGTCTGTCTCCTTTGGCTATGTGTCCAAAGAATAGTTAGTTGTTTATCCATATTTTGTATAACTACCCTTTCATTTGAATGATAAAATTTCAATAAAGGCTAAATCTTGAAAATCATGTAAGAACTAGGTTATCTATGAAAAAGGAAAGTACCTTGTAGAGCTAGAAAAAGACATATTTGAGGCAAATAAAATAGTTATTTTTTTCCAAATAGAAAGCAGATTCTTAAGGGCTCTACACCCGAAAGTGGGTAGGGATGGAAAACAGAATTTAATTATGCAAATGAATGCATGATATCAGCAGGCTTTATGGGAGACAAGGATTATTTTAGGGCTAAGTCTCTATTTCATCTCATAAAAATATATTTAAATCTCTCATTCCGAGAAAGAGAAAAAGAATACTGAATTATACAGACAATGGAATCTGACTGAGCATGCAATTGCAAACAATGGTGATACACTATAAATGTTTTTTTGGTGCAAAACTATGGATAAAAACGAAAAAACGTAAATGACCTCTCCTCTCCAACAGCACGGAAAAGCTTGCCTGAATTAATCTCGAGTCTAGGCCACGGACTTGATCCAGTGAGACAGAATGGTTGGGTAGGGCCTAGCACCTGGGATCCCACTTAAGAGATGTGGTCACATGATTATAATTGAAGTGGAGGCATTACATCAGGACTGACCACTCTGGCTAAACCACAGACTTTGTCCAGACAGTCTGCCCACTTAGTTATCCTCCAAGGGGATCATCAGACTGTTGGGAGTGGCTGGAACAACAACATGATAACCTCCTTGCTGACTCGCAGAGGTCCAGGCCAACCATGTTTCCCGTGTAGTTAAAGGCTCCCAGTTGCCCGCCACTAGCATGACTTACTTGGTAGGAGGGATGTCTGTGGAGAAAAGGTCTATTTCAGTATCAGCCAGCAAAACAGCCTTCATTCCCCTAGAGCTGAGCACCTGTTTACAGAACTTGCAACACAGGATGGACACGCACCGGTCCTTGAAACTACAGCTGCTGGTAGACATGGCGTCCCGGCAGGGATGAGGGGTGGGAGGTTGAAAATGGAAACAGGAGCCAAGACCCTGCCTAGTTGGATTCCCCCAGGCTAAACATCAAATGGCGAGGCCTCGAGCTTTTCTAAACCCTCACATCGGGGAGGCAATTCGTTCTAGTCTGTTTTCCCGTGGGATAGCAACAGGACTGTTTATTGAGTAGAAAGAGGAGAGAAGCAGCAATTCCGGCTTTCCTTTTTAACTTTCGGGGAAGGGAGTGGAGTTTGAAGTGGGGGACGGGCCAAGCTGCAAGGGTCCTCCGGAACTTCTCTGCTAGGACAGTCTCCCTTCCTCCGGCCTCAAAGGATGCACTCCAGCGGCGCCCGCCCCTTTGGCAATCCCTGCAGCTTCTCCAGCACGATCCCTTATTTAAAGCCTCTGCACGCTTAGGCCCCTCCCCTGGAGAACGCCAATGCCTCCCTGTGGGATCGCGGGCTAAGCGTCCCTGCCCACGTCTCCTCTTTGGAAATCCCCTTCGCTTCTCCCACCGGGACGATCCCCGCTTCTGCTCAGTCCCTCCGCGATTCGCCTCAGCTCCGCGCGTGTGCCGGCCCCCGGCTTCGCTCCGTTCCTAGCAGGCCCCAGCCCCCAGCGGGCGGGACCACGGGCTGCGTCTGTCGCGTCCTCCTCCCCTTCACTCTCCCTCGTGAACCCCGCCTTCCCCTCCGGTCTGTCCCGAGCAGCAGCTCCGGAGCGCGCGGGGTTGTGGGGGGGCGCAATCCAGGTCGCTGGGGGGGGCTCAGTAGGCGTTTAGGGTCTCGGTGCCCGAGCACGGCGTTTTGTACCCCCTCTTCCGCTATCTCCGCCTTTGCAACCCGCTGTCAGTTTGAATTGCCAGCGCAGCGCACGGATTGGGAGAGCGGCAGCTCGCCCGCGTCCCGCATTGGAAGGCTTGGGAGCCCTCCCTTGATGAGCGCTTAGTGGCGAGGACACCGTACACCCCGCCCCAATAACGGTGCTGCGATCAGTCCGGCTTTCTGATTGGCCGAGCTTGGCTCCGCCTCCGATTTCATTGGCGGGCTAAGGGAGGTTAGGGCGGACTTACTCCCGCACTAGGGAAAGAGGCCAGGACGCCTCTCGGGATTCTTATTGGAAGACGTTCTCCAGTCCCCACCAGCCTCTACTCTCTATTGGCTAAAATTCTCCGCAACGCCCCTCCCCCCCGCCCCGGCCCAATTGGTCGTGCCTTTTCTCAAAAATGTGTGTTTGGTTGTTGGTTCCAACTGAATCCCGCCCATTAATTCTACTTCAGGGTTCCGCCACCGCCTCCGGAGCTTACTCCTTGACCACGCCTCGGGAGTGCTAGTCACACCTCCAAGGTTCGCCAACCCCTCCTCCTTATTATTCCTGGCCTCTCGGGATCAGCTATTCCTATTGGCTACCGGCCCCATCGGTCGATAGGCATCGGGCGGTGATTGGCAAGGGGGTGGGCTCTGCTTCCCGGCGGGGTCCTGCGGAGTTGGCGGAGGCTCTTCTGGGGACTAGGGGACCAATCTGCGTAGGAGCGGGTGGTGGGGAAGAGAGGGGAGACCTCTGAGTGGGAAGCGGAGCCGGGGGCCTGGGACCCGTCGCGTCAGAGCCAGGTAAAGGCTCCTTCCCTCTCCCCTTTCTTGTCCCCCCGCCGCGGGGCTGGACCCTGACTGCACAAACCCGGGCAGGGAACGGAAAGGAGAAGGCTCGGATGCTGCCTGCTGCATCGCCTTGGCGGTGCCGCCCAGGATCCCTCCGACCCCCTCCCTCGCGACCCTCCGCAAAAATCTCCGGGTTTTTGCTTCGAAGGACTGCGTCTCTCTCGGCTCTTCACCACACTCTGTGGGGCTCTGCCCCGGCTTGCCGCCCCGCGCAGCCCGCCCCCAGACCCCTCCCCAAGTCCCCGGTAGACGAGCAGCCTTAAGTCCACCTTGGGGCAGCCGTCGTTGGCACTACCCTCTCACCCTGTGTCCAAGTCCTGGCCGACAGTCGGGTTGCAGCCCTGGACCCAGCAGAATGGGGTTCCGCACTGCTTCCGGGGCTCTTCCCGGATCCCAGCCCCCGGCCCGCCCCGAACGAGCGGCTCCTCTTAGCACTCCAGTTCCCGGACCCATAGTGGGTCCCCAAAGTTGCTAACATCCCTGCGCTCTACGAGACGCCTCGGCCCACGAGTCTCCTAACTCGCCCCACCCCGCACCCCCCTCAAGGCACCCTTGCCCTCTCGCGGTCTTCTAAGCGCCTGCGACAGCTCCAGGTGTCCCCGGCTCCCGTGCAGCCTTAGGACCCCGCCTCTGAGCCCCCTCCCCGCCCGCCTGAACCACCAGGCCGCCTCTGCTCGGGGTTGGCCCTGTCTCCGGGCGCGAGACGTGAGAGACACCGGCGGGAGCCCCGTCCTCCCCGCGCGGAGAGGGAAGGGGGCGGCCCAGGCGGGAGGGTGGCCGCCGCGGCACGCCGGGGCGCAAGGAGCACGGCTCTGCGCTCCAGCCCGCTTCTCTCCCGCCTTCCGGGCCTGGGCCGGGGCGGGATCTCCTCGGGCACCTCCTGGTGCGAGGAGACGGGACTGCGACCCTCACCACCCCTCCCCCCCAAGCCTGGGATTGGGTGCGGTATCCAGGATCTCTGGGCTTGGGTGACAAAAAAATATTGGGGGTAGCATTTAGAGTCACCCTCGTCCCTGGCTTGGGGCAGGCGATGGCTTCCTTCCGCGGCCCCCCCCCCGCCCCCCGTTTCCCGGTTTTCCCGACTCCGACCCTAGCTGCTAACCGGTTTCCTGCTTCTGCCGACCACATTGTTTTCCTGGATGTGTCCCGTGCCGAGCTGGCTTTTTCCTGCAGGTCTCCTTCCCCCCCACCCTCCAAACATTTGGCTGCCAAGAGAAGCTAGTAACCAAAAACAAAACAACTGGGAGGAGGGACGGGAGGGGAAGAAAAGTTGTGCCCGGGTGGCTGGTCCCTTCCCGGCTTTGATCCCCTTTGATGTCCCGCGAGTTGCCCCGCTGGGGGTCAGGGGCCGCGTCGTAGGCAGGGCCCGGAGGGCTCCCTCCGGCTGGCCGCTGCCCAGCGCCGGCGGGGCTCCGGAGGCCGCCGAGGTGCCGCAGTCCCCGCCCGGAGCCCCGCGTTCCCGCCGCAGTCCCCGCCCGAAGCCAGCCTAGGCGGCTGCTCCAAAGTGTTTTCTTTCAGCCTTAAAACAAAATCCGGAGGGAGCTTCCTTCCTCCCCATCTCGCCGCGCCTAGCTCTCCCGGCCGGGCGGCGTTTGGAGATGAATGGGCCGCGGCGGGACAGGGGACGTCGTCCCCTACCCCACCCCCGCTGCGATTAAGCTCTGCGCCGGGGCTGATCGCCCCCTCCCCTTTTCCCTGCATTTACAGGCAAGTGAACTGGAGCAAACGACTTCCGATCCAGTCCGCGCTGCTGCGGCTCCCGTTTGGGATTTGATCTGCAGCATCTTCGAGCCTGTGCAACAAAAAACCGCGAAGCACGCCCAGCCCTCCCCCGGCACCCCGATACGCACCCATTCCCTCCCGGGGACACAGCTGGGCGCGTCCACACCCCCGCAACCCCACACCATGTTGTGCGGAAGGACTTGCACTCTCCGCCTGTGTCGTTGATGTCAGACCCCAGGCCAGCCTCCGGGCTCTGCAGTTCTCCCGGCTAATGCTGAGCCTGCGGCTCCGGCTCTAGCACAGGAACCAGCCGTCACCCCGCCCGGCCCCAGCGCTCACCGTCTGCATGTGCCCGCCGTAGCCGCCTGCCCAGCCCGCGCTCCCCGGAGCGCTGGAGACCACCGCGGGGGGGCCCCTTCTACCCTTGGGAGAAGCAGTCTTGGAGGTATTGATTTCGGTGGTTGGATTTTTCCCGTGGATCTATCAATTCACAGTTGGAATTTGGAAGAAAGAAGGAAAACATGACGTCTCCAGCCAAATTCAAAAAGGATAAGGAGATCATAGCAGAGTATGATACTCAGGTCAAAGGTAAGGGCTTGGAAAAATAGCATAATGCATATGATCTGTGGACCATTGAGGCATGTATTTCCACTAAGATTTGCAGGAGGTTCATTCCTTTGGGTGGAGCAGGTGGGGGCAGGCTGACCCAAGAGGTGGTTTCATATGTGGGTCTGAACCTCTGAGGGATGGGCCGTGCCAGGGGCTACAAGCCCAGGAGAGGGATTTTTCGGAGTGGGCTTTTTCGGGTTTGCTCCTGTAGGGCTGGCCATTATTTTGGCAGCCCTTTCCCCCAGGCTGGATAGGGTGGGGGGAGGGGAAAGGGAGGGGCAGGAGGTTCTTGGAGAGTGAAAAGCCACAATTTGCCTCTGGTTGTCTGGGTCAGGTTTCCTTGAAGGACGACTGAAATCTGACAGGTGTTAGGGAATTTATTCCAGAGGTTGAAGAGGAGTCCAGGCAGAGAAAGGCAACCTTGAGAAGGTGTACCTAGGAGAGGCGGGGTTTTTTTCTGATGCGCTGTATCCAAACATGACATTTGCTGTGGCATCGGACACAGAAAGTCTGTAGCCACCTTGGGTGCACCTTGTACCTGCCTAATCTCTGGTGGCCTTGCATTCAACCAGAGATCAGAGAACAGAAAGAATAAGGTCACTCACGGGGTCTCCGCCCTCACCTAAACCTGAATGGAGTTGGGATGTTAGGGTTGCTGGGTGGTGCTGATTGTAGAGGACGGGAAGACATAATTGTTTCAGCCTTCTGCATTGTCACCCACTGCCCCAGAATACATGCTTTTAATAGCCCACTCTACCTCTGCGAAAATGTGAAGGATAAAGCAAAATGTGGATGTGGAGAAACCCAGGGACCTGTCTGCTCATCTAGTCAGCAGCCTGACTTGGCATGTGAATCAAAGCTACCTTCTCAGCCTTTTTTTAAACCAGCAATTCCCATAGGAGGGGTTCCTGCCTGTTTAAGAGCCTCAGCATGTGTTTGTACGAGGCCCTGTTCCTTCCTGGCCAGTGACTGGGAAAAGCTATGTGGCTCCAGCCCATTGAGACCTGAGCTGGGGAATGGGAGAGGTGGGTGGCCTTGAATGTTACACCACATGGTTGGAGCTCTGGGTTTTCCTTTGTTTCAGAGTACAGAGGGAGGGGCCCCTCTTTTCCCTGCACCAATGCAAGGAGACCTTTTCCTATCATAGAAGACTTGGGAAGGGCCATGTCTCCCCTGTAAGGATTGTCTGGGGTGGGGGTAGGGGTAGAGTTTGAAATGGGAAGCTGCCTTATCTCTTGGAAGCTTGGAAGGTAGTTTGAAGTCCCCTTTGTGCCCGTGGTACCGTTTTACTGTCATCAGCTTGGGCAATGCTGGACGTGTCCTGAGGGACCCTCTGTCCACTTGGCTGCAAATATTGGTGGGTTTATTACAGAAGATGAGGGAGTTGACTGATTGATAGCTTCAGTTGAACAAGGATTGGGAGAGGTGTGATTGTTGAGTTATAATTGAGGTTTTGGCCCCTTGTCACTGTTCGTAATCCAGGCCTGTTTTTGTAAACAATAGGCCACTGGCCTCCGTGTCCTGTCCAGATGTACTGCATTCTGCTCCTGGAACATCCCCCACCCCCACCCTCAGTTTTAACCAGATATCATCATTTTTTTTTATTTTTTTTTATTTTTTTAACATACCCTATTCTTAACTGTTGCCATAGGGAGTGTGAATAACTTTGACTTTCCCAGATTTCTCTCCAGAAGCACGCCATTTGACTAAGGTGCAAAGTGATTTTACATGTTTATTTTTTGGAAGGTTCGGGGCTGATAGGTGTTAATAGAACCGTATCTGCTGATTCCTTATTGGTGAGGGATTTCTCATGAGTATCTCAAAATTAAACACTTGGCTTATTTACAAACATTGCCATTGAAATGATGTAATGAAGTTGGCTATTTAGGATTTCTGTTCCACCTCACCACAAGCAGGGGACTATTTTGCTTTGCTCTGATATTTTTCCATTGACAGTATTCATAGATTTGATAGTGGCTGAGCATGATGTCTTACTCGGAAGGCATCCAGTAAACACTTATGGAACTGATTTGAATGGTTTAGCCCCTCATTTTATAGCTGAGGAGAGTACAGAGAAATTAAGAGGCTTGTCCAAGGTCACATGGCTAGGCAGTGGTAGATCTGAAACTAGAAGCAGGTTGCCGACTCCCAAATTCTTCATTCTATTCTATTCCTATTTACTATGAAACATCATCTGACCAGAGTAGGGAAAAAAACTATCCTTAAGAAGCCAAAATTTGTCAATGAATAGTAGTAGCAATAATGATAATAATAGATTACATTTTGGGTGCTCATTATGTTCCAGCCTGTCTCAAGTGCTTTATAAGAATTGTCTCACTTAATCCTCACATCAACCCTGGAAGTGGATATTATTTCATCCCCTATTTGCTACATGAAGAAACAGGCTCAGGATGGCTAACAAGCCCTCCCAAGGTCATAGGGCAGCTGGACTCCATTCCTTTATCAGCTGTTTATTGGGTGCCTGCTCTGTGTTCTGGGAGTGGCAGTGTACAGTCAACAAGACAAAGGTCCCCTCCCTCAGGAAGCTTACATTCTAGAACCTGTGCTCTCTGGAAAAGCATAGAGCTTGGAGACAAAAGGGACCTGGGTCCTGGGTGGGCTCTGTTCCCACGTTAGCTGGAAGCCCTTGTCAGAATTATTACGACTTTCAGCTTTTTATGTCTTATCTGGGACTCACAGTGCTGCCAGTCTTACTGTTCTTGCAGATGCCAAGATAAAAAAGAAAATTGCTCTTTCTGTCTGGTGGTTAAGAGCACACATTTCTGAGTCTAAGGGATCCAGATGTAAATCTCAGTTCTGCCACTCGCTTGCCTTGCACCTTGGGCTAGCTGCATGACTTGTCTGAGCCTCAGTTTCCTAACCTGGAAAATAGATGAAATAATGTACATTTCCTAAGGTAGTTGTAAGGAGTCAATGAGGTAATCTATCAGAATCAGTTAGCACAGTATCTGACACTCAGTATTGGTACAGCCTGCTCCCCTGTTAGCACACCTTCCCTCTTGTTGAATTGGCTGACCCGTAAGGCTGCATTGCCTATTGGCTCCCAAAGCACCAGCTATTAAATGCTAGAAAACAAGTCTGGGAATGAAACTTGAGTTCTAGTGAGTTCCTCCAGTAGTAGTAGTGAAAGGTATCTTGGGCCAGTCACTTAAAACCTCTAGACCTGTAAAAATGAACAGGTAAACTAACCATTGGCCACTGTTGTTCTCAGTGTCTCTGACCGGGGTCCTGGGTCCTGCTTTTCCGTCAGAATGGTTTGAATCGAGTGGACTCTAAATGGACTTTGTGGGACTCTGCCTATCCTGTGTTTTTTGCCTCCCTTTAAACCACCTGCTTGCATGTGCCCTGAAGGATTTCGGAGGCTGCAGCCCCAAACCCCACCCCAGTGTGGTTTAATGAGGGGCGTGCCTCCTTAGTCAGCCTGCCTTGTAAGCCGCCTTTTTAAAAACCATCATTGTTTCTGGTTTGTGGGTGTTCAGATTCCTTTGAAAGTTCATGCCTCTCGATGTCTGATTCTAGAGCAGAAATATTCTTAGTGCTTTCACATGGCTCTTTCCAATTTACAAAGCGCTTTCATATACATTAATCTCTGGAAATTCTTGACTACCCTCATCAGATTGATGGGCATAACCCCAAGCCCTTTTGGCCTCTAGCCTGTCAGCTTCTTTTGGGGTCAGAGCAGTGACATGTGCTAAGGTGCATGGTTACCAGAGGCAATAATCTGACTGGCATTTGGGTGGGTTCACATCACTGCATACAGGCCCAGCTATAGTCCTGTCCTTATTCAAGACCCCTTTTCCTTTGCCCTCTCCATACCTTGAATTTTTGTTTTTTGGTTTTTTGGGGTTTTTTTGAGGGCAGTGTGACTGGCTCTCGTATGTGGGACCCGAACCGGGGCCACTGGCTTTTGAAGCCAGCACTTAACCAACGTGCCACTCGGCCGGCCCCATACCTTGAGTTTTTATAGCCCCTCGGAAAGCCTGAGATTGACAGTTCACAAATTTTCCAGGAGGAATCATCTGAAACAGAGTGGCACTGTATGCTGATCAGTCAGATTCTCTTTATTAAGAACATTAGGAGTCTTATCTTTTCCTTTCTTCCTTCCTTCCTCCCTTCCATCTTCCCTTCCTCCCTCTCTCTCTCTCTCTTTCTTTTCTCCCTCTCTCTCTCCCTTTCTCTCTCCCCACTCCCCACTTCAATGTCTTAGAAGAACTGTATGTACCACAGAGCTGAGAAGTGAAATTTTGTAATTTCCACCTGGAGCATTTTGATAGAAAAGCCTCAGGCCTTTGCCTAGAACAGTTTAACCCTTTCAGGACCCTTTTAGAGCAGGGGATGAAATTTAAAACTCTGGACATATTGTGTGTGCACATGCACTTGGGAATGTGGATTGCTGGTATTTAAACAACTGGTTCCCTTGGGAGGTCTGAGCAGTTCTTCACTCATGCCAACAAAGGTCTTCTCAGAAGCTTCTTTCCTCCCAGACCCCGCCCCCCAAGGGAGCTTTAAATATAATCAGTTTGTGAAAAGCTGCAGTAAAACATCTTGTTGGGAGCCGGGAGCAGATGCTATCATCTTCTTGCTAGATGATTGAAGGCTCTTCTTCCCTTGCTCAGGAAAAATAAGACTGCAGTCAGGTGAACTCCTGGAAGAAAATGAAGCTTTTGGAAAAATGCAAGTGTTGTGTATCTCCGAGTTGAAGGAGCCTGGAGGAAGGTGGCAGGCAAGGGGTTGGGGATGCAGCGCCGTGCAAAGCAGCAGTGGTTAGAAACGGTGTTGTGAGGAGTCAGGCTGCAGCTGGTCCAATTTCAGGCATTGCCTCTGGGGAAGTGAGAACAGAAGTTTCCTTTGGAGAAGCCCATCAGGTAGTTTCGGCCACCTTGACATGCATCACACACGTTGAAAACCTGGACAAGCCCTGATCGTTTCTGTGCTGTGAAGTTTGCAGAGCCTGACCTGACCCTGATAGGGAGGGTCTACACTGAAAATCAGCAGGTGGGTGCCCAGGCCCTGCCTCGTCAATGCTCGCTGTTCACTCCAGATGCACCTGGGCTGCCAGTGGCACCTGAGAGTTCTCCTTCCAGAAAGGTTTACTTCACGGGAATTGTCCTTACCTGACACCCTAGGCCCCTGAGGCCTTTGTTAGGAAAATATTAGGTCATGTTGCAGGGAAAAAGTCAATATGCAGATGTCTACTCTTAATAAAATTCCAGTGAACAGTTTTTTTTTTTTTTTTTTTTTTGAGGCAGTGTCACTGGCCCTCACATGTGGGACCAAACCGGGGCCGCTGGCTTCCCAAGCCAGTGCTTAACCACTGCGCCCCTCGGCCGGCCTCAAGTGAACAGTTTTAACTTGGTGTCAGCTATAGAACTGGCCTTTGGGGGAATCTGGGAAAGTTCCCTCAGAAGTTGTCTGATTTAAATATAAATAATGAGAGCACTTAAACACTTTTTTTTTAAATGACAAAATAACACCTTTACTGATTTTACAATAATGTGTAGGAACTCTCATCTCTCTATCTCTCTCTAACTATAAAATATACATCACATAAAATTTATCATCTTAACATTCTTTTTCTAAATTAAAAAATATTTTTCCTTCTTAACCATTCTTAAGTGTACAGTTCAGTGTGCATTCATGTTGTTGTGGAATCTTCACTATCATCTATCCAGAGAACTACTTTCACCTTGGAAAATTGAAACCCTGTACCCATTAAACAATGTCTCCCCCCTCCCCCCCATCTCTATTTGACTACTCTAGGTACCTCAAATAAGTGGTATCATACAGTATTTGTCCTTTTGTGACTAATTTCACTTACTATAATGTCTTCAAGGTTTATCCGGTTGTAGCATTTGTCGAAATTTCCTTCCTTTTTTAAGGACTTTACATGTATAGACCACATTTTGTTTGTCCATCTGTCCGTGAACACGTGGGTTGCTTCCACATTTGGCAATTGCAAATAATGCTGCTATGAACATGGGGGTGTCCCTATTTTTTAAAAATGCCCTCTGTACCAAAGTTTTACAAGCCTGTGTATACATTTTTATGCAATCACCTGTCCTGATAAATTTTTTTAGAGCTAAGATTTAATATCTGCATTCATATTTTTACTTTATGAATATGTATTTATGTTCATAGTATGAGCATTGTATATTAATAACAATTTTATACTTTGTAATTACATGAAATACTGAACTTCTATTGTATTTTTAACAGTCTTATTGAAATTTAATTGACATAATGAACGGCACATGTTTAAGGAATACATTTGATAAATTTTGATATATGTTATATATCCATGAAACCATTATAATTAAGATAAGTGAACATAACCAGCACCACCAAAACTGTATTCATTATACGTATTAATAAATAAGTAATATAATGAACACATTATAGAAATGACATTAGCTTAAAAATAAGTAAAAGCCAGGTATTATCAAGTTTAAAAAAGTAATAAATAAATCCAAACTACCCTGATTGGTTCCTGGAAAATTTATTTAACCTTAGTGAATAAAGACAGCCTCCCAGGGAAGTAGGGTTCATAATTATGTCTTGGTCATTACCATGGGTTTGGGAGGGAGGGCATAGGATAGAGGGAGAAATAAAAGAAAAATATCTTGGACATGTTGGGAGCTGATGAGTGACAGTATCTGTTTTCCTATAGACCTTGCTTGAACTAGTCCCTAGGGCCTAATGCTTCTTCTGAAGGGGTCAAAAGTGAGCCAGATGCCAAGGGGGGGATGTGTGGGGGCTCCCATGGGAGATCTCGCTCAGAATGTTATGAATATGGCTTCTTTCCTCTAATGATGGATTCCCTATTGCTGCTGAATAGAGACCAACTTACCAGGTAAATGTTAATTTGGTCCTCAATCTTGGACTCAATTTTATCATTTCAACCGTATTTCTCATTTTACTTTAAGAGGGCTGGAGGCCTATTTGGACTATTTGCCGTTCTTTAAATGCATATACTATTAGCTAACATTTGCTGTTTGCTTGGGATTTACCATAGATTATTCCCTAATCCTTATACCAACTCCAGGAGGAATTATTGCTGTTATCCCATTTTGCTGATGATGAAAGTGAGGTGTAGGAGAATCCAGTGACTTGCCCCAGGGCTGCATCTGGTAAAAGATGGAATAAGAATTAGAAACTCAGAGTCTGAGCTCTGAGCACTGTTTGTTCGGGGAATTACCCTTTTGTCCCTGCCCAGCCCTGCATCTCCACCTCCTGAAATCTCACCCTTCCAGTAAAACCAACTTTTCTTGGATGCCTTTCTTGGTCACTGTGACCAGAAATGACCCTTCCATCTAGTTCACTCACAGAGCACTCTGGCATTGATCTTGTACTGCCTTATGATTTAGAGTTTGTCTTTCAGTCTTCTCTCTTCTACTGGTAGGAATGTTTTGAGGTTGTGTAATGCAGTGCTGAGAGCATAGGCTTTGGGACCAGCCCTCAGCTGGAATCTTGTCAATATCACCGTCTTGCTCTATAACCTTGCTTAACTCACTCAATTTCTCTTCCAAGCTTCCTCTTCCTGACATAAAGATAAGAAGACCTACCTTGCTGGTTTATTGCAAACATGTATAAAATGCTAACTCAGTGTATGGCAAATATTAAATGCTAGGTAAGTAGCTCTTATATGGGGGTTTCTTCAGATAGCAAACATGTCTAGAACAGTATTATTTAGCCTAAATGGTGGCTCTTGGTAAATATATATTGGCTATAAGGACGAAGGCATAAATGAACGACCTGGACTACTACAAATAATTTCTTTAGAGATAGTTTCTTAATTTGATCTTGACAATATATTTTGCATAATACCACCAAATGATTTTTTAAAAAACCCAAATTTACAATTCCATTAAGGTCATAGCATCAAAGACTGTTTACACCCATCACTTCCTACCTATCCTGCTCACATTTAATAACGCCACAAAGCTGAATTCCCTTGTTTCTTTACCATCTTATGCTATTTCATGCTTCATGCATTATCCATGCTGTGTTCCTTTTTTGTAATGGGTCCTTTTCCTTGAACATGGAAACTTTCCTTGTTCCTTTCCTTGAACATGAACACTTATTCATCCTTTAAAACCCAGCTCAGATGCTCCCACCTCCAGGAAGCCTTCCCTGATAATCCCTGCTCTCTCCACAGTGACCCTGTGCAGGATCCCAAGCAGGATTTCTCAGAATCTCCCCTTGCTTTCCGCACAAAATTAATTCACACACCGTCAGCATCTCCTCAGCAGTGTGGTTGTGCTTAACTGGTATTATTGCACTCATCATATACTTTGTAATATTTTCATTTACATCTCTTTGGTTACAACTCACTGAGCACCTTGGGGACAGAATTGTCTTCTCTTCATTGCCATGTTCAGCTTCTGGCACATAGTAAGTACTAACATGCCTGTAAATTGAATGTACACTTTTTCGGAGTTGAGGTTGGATGTGACTGTGATGCTGGCATGCTTCTGTATTCCTCCCCCTGCTCCAATGAAAAGCCTTCTCTTTATGAATATTATTTGAAATTCAAAGTAGATCAAACCTTGTGCCTATGGTCACTGCACAAGGACAGGCACAAGCTATATATAGCACAGAGAGACTCCCCAGTGTGTGTGTGTGTTTGTGGGGGGGGCGGGTTTCCTTATTTACTATCCCACAGCCCTCTTTGGAAATCTTGCCCTAGAGCTGTAATTGAGTTGATTAAATTTTTTTCAATCATGACTCTTTCCTTGGAAACCAAGAAAATATTAACTCTGAAATTCCAAAGAGTTTAAAACAAAAGTAAGTTTTCTTATAATTGAAGCAAAACTCACTCTACCTTTGTCCAGGGTTTATTCATCTTTTTAAACAGATATTCAAAGTGTCAAGTTGAGAAAGTTTAGGTCTATTTTGGTGGGGAGTCCAAACAGAATTGACCTGGGAAAGGAACTGTTCTGACACTTTTTCGAAGCATGGGTTTGGAGAGAGCTAGTGCCTCCTTAGAAGCAGTTGCATGATTCATGGCAAACGGGGAGGAAAGTTCCAAAGGGACAAACAGGCAAACTCTTCCCTCTGGTTTTCCAAGTCATTTGTATTAAGTCGCCTTGACCTTATTTGTACATTGTGAATGAATGGTTCTGAACTTGAAATATATATTGATGAGGAAGGAAAAACAGCTGGGAAGTGTGCTTCTGTGGTTATTTTAGGATGCCATCTGTTAGGGAGAGACGGCAGAATCTTTTTGTTTTGTTTTGTTTTAAACCTTTTCTTCTATAAATGCATTAATTGGTGGGCAGGCGACCTGAAAGGCATTGTGAAAGTTGGGACCTTGTCTTCTGTCTGAGCCCAGATTCTGTATTTTGAATCACAACATGGTGGGTGGGCAGGGTATGAGTATTTCTCTCTCCGGAGAAGGTAACCTCACCAGCCATGGATAGCTGGGTGGCCAGGACTCCACAGGAAGACAAAGCACAGATAATAGAGGGACCCAAGAGTGTGAGCTGGCCAAGATATGTCATGCCGTGAGCTTTAAGAAATACATCCTGTTTTTGAAGAGTTGGCAACAATTTCTCCAAACATTTAAACCTCTTAGAGATCTGTTCCCTTTTACACTAGTTTTTTTCTTGTGTGTGAGAGAGAGTGTGTGTGTGTGTGTGTGTGTGTGTGTGTGTGTGTGTGTTTAATATTGGAGGGGTGGGGAATTGGGCCAGATCTTGTCAGAAGAGTAAGCTGCTCATTCGGGAGGTTCCTTGACTGAGTACCTATTTTGGAGTGATATTTCTTTTGGGCAAATTGAACTATGGCCTCTACCCAGGCAGAATGGTTCCAAGGGAATGAGTGCTGGATTTGGAGGCAGAAAGCTTGGGTTCTAGTTTGGCTTTGTCATTGACTACTGTGGTTGGGGGTGGGTAACTCACCTCATCTGTAAAATGGGGACAACAATTCTTAGTCCTGGCCAGAAGGATGGATGGCTAGCATTTATTGGATGCTTCTTATGTCTAAGCTCCATTTTAAGCACTTTATCTGTATTAACTCATGAGTCTCTCAACAGTCCTATGAGGTATGTACTCCTATTATCCCTGTTTTACAGATGAGGCACATAGAGATGAAACACACAGCTAGTAAGTGATGAAATTAGAATATGAACGCCGGCTGACTTAACCCTGTTGTGAGACTCAAATGAAAGAATTCATTTGAAACCGCTATACACATTTAGTTGATTGTTCTTATTTCCTATTATTTTAATACAAAAAGGAGTTAGTGCAATATTCTAAAGATCTTCCTGGTACGTACCTACTTGACCTGTCTATGCCTTGGTTGTCTCATCAGGAAATTAGGGGTTAAATTAGGAAATTTCTAAGGTTCTCCTTGCTTTCATGGTTCATGATTCTTGTTTATTGAAGATATTGAAGTTGAAAATTTCACCCCTATTGAAGATGACAATTTTTCTCCTACTATGCAGGCACACTTGCAAGTACCAAAACCGTTACATTCTCTGAAGGACTCTCTCAGTCCCAGCGCTTGCCGTGTCTGCGAGGCTGCTGCAGAGAGTGGGCCCCAGGTGGTGGCGGAGTGGCAGCTGGCCTGGAGAGCAGTTGAAGTAATACGTGGTGTCACTATCTGATAGGAAGAGATGCCACACAGTTGGAAAAATCGAGGGTAGGGATAGTTACTTGATGGACCTAGAGGTGGACTTGTCACTGGCTTACTAAAGACAATCAATGCTTTAATCAGGATAAATATATTAGACCTTGGACTTCAGAGATTACAGAATGAGAAAATACCCTGCTGTTAACTGGTGTGTGTGTGGTGTTCCTTCTTCATCTGGGTGGGCCAGAGATGGGACTTGTGTAACTCTTGGTGTTACAGACATTTATGTTGTTGTATGCAGTGCTGGAATTCAAAAGAAAAAGAAAAAGGAACTTGGGTGATTGTCTTTAATTAAAATTAAAGAAATAAGGAAGTGGGAGGCTTTTAATCCTTGACATCTGGGCTGGGGCAAACTGCGGGGAGGTGGTGTGGATGTGGAACCCGGCAGGGTTCAGCTAGACATCTGGGCTGTGGGGAAGTGACTTCAAGCTCTCCTAGGAGGTGGAATGGCCTCCTGCCTCTTATACTCCTCTTCGTATGCCAGGCTCTTGGTCAACTCAGGGGTTTCTTTGTGGATTTGTAATGAGGTATGCTGTAATCCAGAGTTGAAGTGTTTTTGTATTTATGTTTTCCTTTCACCTAATGAATAGGCTAAGTAACAATCTGTTCTTTTAAAGTGAGTATTATTAATTATAATGACAGCTCATATTTTTATCATTACAGCATTAAAAAAAAATAACATTCATGGGAGGGAGGGAGGGTGGGCGGGCTGCAGGGTAGTAGAGGACTAGCTACGTAATGTTGGACAAATCCTTGCACCTTTGGGATTCTCAGCTTCTCAGCTGAAAAGTAGAAAGATGGATTACTAGTTCGTTGCTTCATCATTTTGAGGACAGATGACCAAAACATGGTTATCATAAAGTGAGTTGTTGCACTGAGTTTACATGTGGATTATTGTCCTGAGTGGATGATAGAAATTAGAGAAGAGATATGATAGATTCTTCCTACTCATCTGTCCTACTTCTGGTTTAAGGTTTCATCTTTAAATGACATTAATAGGCTTTGTGTTTTAGACTTTCTTGGAGCCGATTGTGCTTTATCTCTTGATCTCTCTTATTTATTCAGTGATTTGTGGTGATGTAAGTTATCTCAACTCTTTGCTGTCAGCAATTTGAAATGAAACATTGAAGCATTTTGGGTAGATGGTATCTATTGCTTTGATTAATGAGGTTCTTGATCTGGATATTTTAAGGCTAGTAACAACACAATTTTAAAACATCTAGTACTCCTTAAAACATCAGTAGCGCTCCCACTGCAAAAGCCAGAAACCAATTTATTTCCTTCTAAGAGTCAATGTGTGTGTGTGAACTTGTTTTTTGCTCTTTTGGCCAGGGAGCAGGACTGCCAGTCCAGAAATGCCAGCTCTTCTGGATTCAGCAGCAAAAAGAATTAATCATTATCTAGGCAAAAACAGAAACCTCCCAAATTTTTAACCTTCTGTTGCTTCACATCTCCTCCTTGCTCCTCCTAGAAGAAAAGGCACTGGTGGGGGTGCGTGCGCATGTGCGCGCGCACACACACACACACTCTCTTACAAAACTTAATGTAAAATGATCTCATGTTTATGAGAGCTGGAATTAGTTGGGAGGGATTCTTGTGTTCTGCAGGCGCAGTGGCCATGATGTGAAAGCTGGACTATTTGGCCTGTGGAGATTTTAGATAAGAGAGTGATATGTAATTGAGTAAGAATTTGAAAAATTATCCGATAACATTAGGAGCCGCAAAGCACCCGCTTGTGCGTTTTTTTTTTAATGCTCGAAAAGTATTTGGAGGAGGAGTGAGGAACTAGCATTGTTTTCAGGGCGTGGGAACCCCCTCCCTACCCCAGAAGCCAAAGGTTTGCCCAGGCAGAGAGTGTGAAGTCTCTGAGAGATCCTGACAGATCATTTAGTACATTTTTCTCCTCCTGGGTAAGTCTTCAGTCTAATTGTTTCAGGAAAGGTCTGTCAGCCACCCTTTAAAATCCTTTCCAGAAGAGCATACCACAGCCTAACTTCTCATCTTGTTCCAGTGACCCAAACCGTGAATGTTCAGTTCCTTCATTTGCAGAACTTGAAATAGGATAAAACAGGAGGCCTGATGAATGGAAGTCACGTTTGTCCTGCTGCCACCCCACCCTCTGTGCAGGCCTTTGCTTCACCTGGGTTCTCAGTGACTCAGGGAAGGAGAGGTAATTGATGAAACTTTTAGGGCACGGGGTCACGGCTGCTGGGGTATTGGTCTCCCCAGTGCCCTCCTCGCTTCCACCAGTGTTGGGACACTGTATTGAACAAGAAAATTATGAGCTAATTTCAACCTGGCATCCATTTATTTAGCACCTCTACGTGCTTGGTATTGTGTGAGGCTTGGGCATATACAGCTGAATAACAAGCTTTTGGCTTTCAAGAAGCTTCAGCCCGTTGACAGGGATGGACAGATAACACAGGCACAGTGGTAGGACCACAGTAGAGGGAGGTAGCAGGCCCAGGGGATGCGAGAATAGTCTGACAGTGTCGATGAGGCTGGCTGAGGAGGAAGATGGTGATCGTTACCTACTATTTATAGAGTCCTTGGCAATTGGCGAAGTGCCTTTCCATACTTGATCTTATTTAATCTCACAATGGTACTACAACAGGGCAACGCAATTTCAGACCTTTTTTTTTTTTTAAATTTATTTTGAGCTAATTATACATTCACATGCAGTTGTAAGAAATAATACAGAGAGATTGCACATACCCCTTGTTAGTTTTCCTCATTGGTTAAGACAGTGCAGTATCACAGGCAGACACTGACGTGGATACAGTCAAAATACTGGACAGTCCCATCTCTACAGGGATCCCTCATGTTGCCCTTTTATACTTCTTGCCACCCATCTTCACCCCCTCATCCACCTCCCTTGGTCCTCAGTCCTTAACTCCTGGAACTTCTCATCTAGTCTCCAAGTCGACAGTCTTGCCATTTCAAGTATAATATATAAATGGATTCATACAGTATGTATAGCCTTTTAGGATTGACTTTTCTCACTCAGCATAATTCTCTGCAGGCTCATCCAGGTTGCTGTGTGTATCACTATTTGTTCCTTTTTATTGCTAAATAGTATTTCCATGGAATGGATGGACCACAGTTGGTTAACCATTTACCCATTGAAGGACAGTTGGGTTGTTTCCAGTTTCCAGGTATTATGAATAAAGCTGCTATGAATATTCATGTACAGATTTTTGTGCAAACAGGTGTGTTTAAAAAAGTGGAGGTCATTTAAAAAAAATTTTTTTTAATAGAAATGTGGATTAGAAGTTCAAAATTCTAGATTTTGCTTCTCACTAGGATGTGATATCTTCTGCCTACACCCCAGGGTTGTTGTATAAATAAATTGAGATAAATAAATGTTATAAATGATAATGAAATATAAACATGTATGAAGTAGGACAAGACACCATTTCACCGTGTTCTGTCTTGAAGTTCTGGAATCTTATTCAGAGTAAATAGTTCTTGAATTGCAATCTAGTGACAGCTCTATTAGATTGTCTTTTTTTCTTATTATTGATGTATAGGTATTCCTTATAAATCCTGGTTACTTATCCTTTGTTGATAATATGGGGTTACAAATACCTACTTCCAGAATTGGGTTATCTTTTCACTTTTTATTGGATTCTTTGATGTATATGAAATTTTAAATTTTAGTATACTCAAATCTATCTAGCTTTTCCTTTATTGTTTGTACTTATTTAAACACACACACACACACACACCTTTTTCTATCCTAAAATCATAAGGATATCCTCCTATAGTTTTCTTCTAAAGGTTTTAAGCTTTTGCTTCTGACATATCTGTTTTGAATAAATGACAAATTTGTTTTTGTGACTGTTGTGAGGTAGGACCTAACTTTATTTTATATTTAGCTTGGCTAAATGTTTGTTCTAGTTCCACTTAGTGAGAAGGTCCATCTTTCCCCACACTGATTTGTGATGTCACACTTGTACAGTTCTCATGTTTGTGGACAAGGTGACTTTCCAACACGCTGCAGTGGTGTTAGCACTGTGCCTCCTGGGACCTGTGTCTGGGGCCACTGGTGAAGAGGTGACTGTTCCCCTCCTGAGGTAGGCAGCACTAGGCTATCACCACAGCTCCAACCAGAACTGCTCTGCTTTTGTGTTTATTATATTGGGTGTCCACCTAAGATTTTATTTGAAGAACTTACACTTATATTTTTTAAAGGTTTAAAAACTGCAGTTTTAAAAAAGTTTTAGAATGTTTTTCAGGGATAGCTAAGAGCCTTGTCTCTCATCTTGGGTTGGACACTAAAAGAGTAAGCCATGCAGAAGTCAAGACCTAGCGGTAAGGGGGGAGTATATTTGTCAAAGTTAAATAAATAACATTATTTTGTGATTATCAGTGGTTCTGAACATATCACCTATACCATGAATAATTATGCAGGTTCCATGAGAGATTTAGAGCTAGTCCGGATCCTCTATGATCATATAAACCAGTGGAGAAGAACAGCCAACGTATACGAAAAGTAATAAAAAAATAATTTAACCCACAGTAGTATAAGAAATGACATCAGCCAGGAGATGACTGAAAATGAGTAGTGTTGATAAGAACTTGAGGAATTCAGAGATGGGAGAGGTGTGGGCCAGAATGAATAAGACCTTGACTTACACAGTAGGACTTGGCTAAGTGAGTGGGAGGAGAGAACAGAGGCAGTGTGTACGCTTCCCGCCGTGGGGTTCCCACAGACCCCACCATGCTCACCACTCCTGCATCACTTCCTACACTGTAATACAATGATGGCCTTATTCACTCTCATCTCTACCCCGTGGCCCTTCCCCCAGATACACACTCCCTTCCAGAAAGGCGCTTGTGAGTTCTTCGAGGGTGGGCAGCCTTTCGTATCAACGTTCCCAGCATCCAGCGCCATGTTTGCATGTGGTCGGCATCCAGTAAATGTTTGCTGAGTGAGGAGACCCGGGCTGGAGCAGAGGAGTCCGAGACAGAGGCGTAAGATTGAGCTAGATGGTTTTTGAGGATCTTGAAGGCCAGCCAGAGTCTGGCTCTGTCTGAGGCGGTGGAGAACAATGGAGGCCGTCTGAGCTGACGAGCGGCGGGCGTGATGAAGCTGTGTCTCCAAGAGGCTCCGAACTGGGAAGGGAGGCCCGCCCCTGCCCACCAGCGAACACGAGTCTGTGCTGGGCCCTGAGGTGGTGCTGTGAATACACGGCTCAGGGAGACCAATTCTTAGAGCCACGGATGAGGCGTGTGTGATTGTCCATTTACCGAACTGGAAACTTGTGCTCAGAGGTGATAGGTGACCAGTGGCAGAGGGGTGACCGAGGCCCAGGTCTGTTTGACCAAGGCCTGTGTGTTCTTTTACCCTCGGAAGCATGTTTGGCTTCATTAGCGTCCAGAGACAGTCGAAAGAGGAAAATGAGCTGCTGAGATGGGCGTGGGAGCCAGGGGTGAGGTAAGAGGCCTGAGGTTTCCAGCCTGGGAGACAGGGAGAACGGTGGTGGTGGCGATGGCAGGAATAGCCAGAGGGAAGTCAGGAGGAGACGCTGCATTTGACGGGAGAGAGAGCTTTCTTTTGGACATCCTGAGTGTGAGGTGACAGTTCCATTCAAGCAGGAATTGCATCTGGCAAGTGACAGCGCCATCCCTTCCCCACTCCCTCCACTTTCATTAAATCTGTCATTTTCCTTTCTTACAAATTGGGAATGTTACAGAGAATCTGTGAAATAGATAATACCTCGTGTATATGCCAAACACCTGACCTGGTTTGCAGCTTTACATTTCAGGTTGAGAAGTGTTCTCACTTGAAGGGGACGACTTAAGGTTTGTGTGCAGGAATTCATAGCATTTTCTTTCCCCTGCGCCCTGTAGGGGAAGAGCACGACTGAGCAAGGAGGGAAAGCTTGAGTGTGAGCTGCCCTGCCCTCCTCTGATAAGCCTGTCTCCTGCTCTGAGGCCTTCTGAGGAGGCTCAGTCTGTGAATTACAGAAAAGTCCAGTCAGGCCCCCTCACCGCCCTCCACTACCTGAGCTCCCCTGGTTGACTGAAGAGCTGGCTCATGATCAAGTTATTTTAAAAGCATCCCAGGGAGTGTGGGAGAGGCTGAGTTCAGCAAAACATGACTGGGTGGTGCTGGCACTGTTTCGAGGCGTGGAGGCAGGAGTGGGCTAATCGCCTTCATTTGGATAATTTGGGGATAGTGAGATGGCTTCTTGATTAAGGGTTTGATTTTTGATTGGAGATTGTGACATGGAATTTGTTGAGAGAGGGGATCGGGCTAAAGCTATTTCTAGGAAAATGTGTTTTAGATGTTGGCAGTTGAACCGAATGTATTCCATCATCACCTTCAAAGGCTTTGAATTTTTAGTGTTCTTTCTTCCTATTTTGAGCAGAATGCCTGTGTAGTACTTCTCATCCAATGTGTTGGATTAAGGAAACTGTAGGAATTACTATCTTCCTCCTTTTTCTTTCTTTCTGAGTAACAAAGATTGAGTACAGTTGGGTTGAGAATTTTAAGTAGCAATTTGGTAGGAAAAAACACCCAACTGGAGGTCTCAGCTCTGACTCTTGCCATTAACTGCATGGCCCTGGGTAAAATTCCTAACCTCTCCTGGCCTCAGCTATTTCAGGTATAGGATGAACAAAATAATTCCTCTATGTAGGAGTTGCTGTGTTGATGAACTGATACAGTGCTTATGCATCTGCTTTGTAAATTACACAGTCCAAACAAATATAAGTTAAGATTTTATTGCTGCAATAGAAGAAGGTGGACAGTCTCTTGGAAGTTGTTTTCGTGGGACCTGACCCATATAACACTGACTCAGGGGTGCTCGTTATAGTGAATCACCTGTTGCTTTCTGGGCCATACTTGAGATGACATGCCATGTGATGGTGAACCCCTTTCGTACCGCCCCAAATTCAGGTTGCTCTTACACAATTTGGGCGAGATTTATGCATACACACATTCTTCCCCCTTAGAAACAAAACATCGATATGGGCAGGGTAGACACTGGGAAAGTGACTTAGCTGGCAAATATGTGATTAATAACGTAGATTTGGCCTAAGTATTAGTACGGGCCTCTGCACATGGATGGGTAAGTGATAAATAGCAAGTCTGCCAAGTAAAGCGTCTTGGGAACCTATTGGGATCTGTTTTTGCTTGAAGCATACTGTGCCAAAGCTGTAGATGATAGTTAACTAAATAAATTCATACCAGTCGCACGATTTTGCACTTATTTATTTGTGCAGCTTTCTCGCCTGCTAAACTGTGAGCTCCTCGAAGGCAGGGACTGTGTCTGTTCATCTTTGTTTTTCTGGCATTTAGTGTGGTGCTTGGCACATGCTAAATGTTTATTGGGTTATTGGATGAATGAATGAATGAATGAATGAAACTCTTTGCAATTTTATTTCGTTAGAGGGGTTTTTGTGGAAGGCATAGATGGGATTATTTGTGTTGTCATCTGTGAGTTTTATAGATATCTTCTCACTGCAGACCCTCTCTGTACGGGGGGACCCATATGTATGCTGCCTCCTCCTTCAAGCTTCCTTGGCCTGACCGCACAGCGGTGAGGTGAGGCCTCACGCAGCAGTGTTCCCCAAGGTCTGTTTAATACAACAATGCCCTTCCTCAGCCCCACCCACCTTTGCCTTTCTTTCAAGGCTTGCAACTCGTTTTCTTACACACGTTTGTCTTCTTCATCACACTTCTTTATCCCCTTCCTTTTTCCAGTTCTTATCAAGTTATCAAGGAAATCTTTTCAAACCCAAACCAAACACCCTCCTCCAACATACCCTAATCATGGCAGATGACTTTGGAAAGCACTAGTGACAAACCTGAAAGGAGGGAAAGCCCCCTCCACGAGCTCTCCATGGAATGAAGGCAGTAAAGCGCCAGGGCTGTCAACACTGACAGCTTCAAAAAGTGCCCCTAAGCCTCCTTTTGAATCACTAAAAGTTTCCATTTACCTCCTCATCTTTCTCAAATGAAATTTCCTCTTTCTTAGGCACCAGCTTTAACAGAGCAAAACAAATCACTCTACACCTATTTCTTATTCAGTTTTATACTGCAAAGAGAATGGGATTTGGAGTCAGAGGCCAGCATTAGAGTCCGGTGGCCATGTAGTAGCTGTGGGACTTCGAAGACGTTTCCAGGCTTTTTGTGCCTCAGTTTCCTCAACCATTGAAAATATTACCATGTTTTACCAAGTACCACCTATCCATTGTCATGGTGAAGTTTATGGATATTGAAAAACTCTTTGTAGCTAATAAAGCACCCCATCTATATGTCAGATCTTTCTCATATTACCAGTTTTCTGTATTATGTTTCATTTGCACATACTTGATATTTCCATTTCATTATGGGCTAAGTTGGTTTTCTACCAGCTTGAGAACTGAAACACCGTATGGAGAAATGTGTTTGCACTTTGGCAATTCACAAATAATCTCATTATGCAACGTAGTCGATTGGTAAATTAATTGAGGGGTGTCTCTAGATTGTTAGGTGTGTGTGAAAGAAACTCTATGTCATACTTCTTTTGTATCTGTCACTGGTATTAACATAGTGCCGGGCATTTAATAGACGATTAAGACATTCCATTGTTGGAAGTTTGAAAAGCCATCTTAATCATGACCTAGAATCATCCTTATTTAGCAGCAATCTTAATGTCTTGACTAAATGTTAAACTGACCAATTTTCTGGAGCCCGAAATGGGAAATTGGAGGTCCTTCTTATATATCTAGTATTTTGGTAATGCAAACTCCAAAGTTGGATACATTTGGGTAAAGAAAAATCAACTCTGCCTGCAAAAATGTTCTAAAGTATGGCATGTGTCTGCCAGTTCCTTAACAGGTTCTATTGTATTAGAGCTGGTTGTTTTTTGTTTTTGTTTTTAAGATGACATCTCTTCTTCACTAGCCAAGGGAGCCCTTTTCCAACCTCTTATCTTGCTGGGTGTGCTTTAGAAAAATATTCCTAGTGTGAGAATCTGTAAGAATGGAGCTTATTAACCTGCCTAAAACCAGTTTTCCTTCAAATAGGTGAGCTTGATGTTGACCATTGTGCTTTACAGGAAACAACTCAAGTTTAGTCCTGTCCTCAGGAAGCAGTTGAGAGGGAGGGTTGACATTAGGCAGAATGCAGGCGTTTGTAGAGCAATAGTGTAAAACTAGAAAGACTGTTGAATACTCTGCTCAGGAGAGTTTAAAGAAGAGAATAGAACAGAATACTTTTTTTTAGAAAGGGACTGCTTTTGAGAGGAGGCAGAAGACTGGACCATAGGATCTGCCAGTCTTAGATCTATTTTGAAAGTTTCTTAAGTTGTGTAATTGCATTCCTCATTATTGAATGTGTTCTCATTTTGATTTGGTTTCACCGCTCTTAGGTCCCTTTTGTTTTATCTTGCTAGCATATCACTGTGAATACTTAAACCATTAACAACTCATTAAAACTCTTTTACCCATTTTCATTTTCTACCAAGCTGACACCTTGGGTGGGGTGGAAACCTGTGCAGGCCTGTTTGGTTGGGCCACACCTGAGCACCTGAGTGGCTCCTAGCATTTTGGCTGTCAAAATGCCACTGAATAAACAGAGCGATTGCAGTGGGAGAGCTGATCACTGGGGATCCTTGAAAAGAAGCGCTGGGTGGCTGCAGCAGACAGAAGGATCCGCAAGGATGGCTCTCTTCAACCTCAAGGACTCTTCAGCAATTAACACCTTTGCCTCTCTTTTTATGTGAAGTCTTTTTTTTTTTCCCTTTCAGAGACTGTATTTGTATTTCTCTTTTTTCCCCATTCTTTCAGGATTTCTATAGCTTCTTTCTTTCAGAGACTCAAAGAGCTTTTAGTTCTGTTATTTATTCTCTGTGGGGGCAGGAATGAAGGTGTCGAAGGAGATAAAGTGCATCACTTACTGGGCCATGGAGTCAGTGGTCCACAGGCAGTTACAGCTGCAGCAGTTGTTCTAGTTACTGGTCGCCCAATCTATAGATCAATGCATACATGCATAAGTACACATTTGTATATACACATGTATATACAGCTTACCCTATTCCAAACAAAATAGGTTGCAGTGTCAGTTTAGTGTCTCCTAAAAGAGAATTTTAAGGATTAGTAATTTTCTGCATTTTAAATACACATATACGTCTCACTCAGAAGTTAAAGAGAGAAAGCAAGAAAGAGAGAAAGAAAAGTCTTTTCTGCTTTTGGCTTGAGTTGTTGAATTATTTGTCCCTTAGTAAGCTGATCAGTCACCACTTGGATTGAGAGAAAGATGTTTGTTCAATCAATCAAAATGTTTCTGCTACACTGGCATGCTTTGTAATGGAAATGAAAATGACAGCATGTTTTTGTCACTTTAAATGAATAGGTTTCCTTCAGATCGATAGCAGAGTTGATATTATAGGTGTCTCAGTCTGTGATGCTGATGATTAATTATGGAAATGCCTGATGGAGGCACTTGATCTCACTTCAGCATCTTATGAACATATTCCCCTGTTGCTAAAGTGTATGCCGATGTTGATATTTCTTGTGAGTACTGCTGTGGCCCTGGACACTGATACCTTTCCCTGTCTTTAAAGACAGTCAATTCGATTCATTTTTTAAGAAATCATTCCTTCCTTCCTTCATTTCCCCACCCACTCAGCACATAGTGATGCATGTCCTCTATGCACCAGGCTCTGGGCTGGTACTAGAGATCAAGTTATGAACAAGACAGAGCAACTCTCTACTTTCATGGAGTGGAGATCTTATTGGGAGAAATACACACTAAAATAAATGGATCAATTCATAGGGTAATTTGAGGTAGTCACACTGTGAAGGAAATAGAAATGAGATGATGTGCTCCGGAGAGTGGCCGGCACGGGCAGGAAGGCCTGTGGGCGATGACATCTGAGCTGACCCTGTGATGAGAAGGAGCCTTCCAAAGGAAGGTCGGGGGGCAGAGGGAGCAGCAGATGCTAAGGTCCGAAGATGGAGGACGTCATGTATTTTTGAGGAACAGACAGAAGACCTTTGTGACCAGAAGGTGGAGAGCAAGTGAGAGGAACACGGACGGATGGAGTGAATGGAATAAGTGGGTCGGGTCAGACCACAGGAGCCTAGAGAGCAGCTCAGAACCTGCATTTGATTCTCAATGCGGTGGGAAGAAGCCACTGGAGAGCCACAAGCAGGGGAGTAACGTCTGATTTGTTTTCTTTTTTTAAGGGATCACGCTGCTTGCTGTGTAGAAAATAGGTGTTAGCGGGTCAAAAGTGGAAGGAAGGGTACCAGTAATCAAATGAGAGATGATGGTGGCTTTGACTAGGTAAATAGATGAATGCGACGCATGTTTTCTCTTTCAGGTGAAACCAGAATGAATGGGATTTTTAAGGTATGAGTTTAAAAGGAGCATTCGCAAGGAAGAGAGGCAGGAATCTATGCAGAGCTCTGACTCTTGCTTATGCAAGAACTTGAACGTTCTTTTCACAGGGCCCTGTTGCCACCTACAGCACAGCCTCGACAGGATGATAAGGAAGGCAAGCATGCAGATAAGACCCACAACTCTGCAGACCCACTTGAACTTCTTTGTAAGCCCACTTAAACTTATCTGGAAGGATGTCAAGCTGTAGTTCTCTATTTGCCTAAGGCAGGGTAGAAGACCAGCTAGCTATTGGGTGTGATGTTAGGGCTGCTGTCCCCACCCCTGTGGGGGGATGGGCTGAAGACCTCTCTTCCATGATTAGTTGTGCGTATATATTTATTTATTTATTTTTAAGATTTTTATTGGGGAATCGGGGAAGGGGAACAGACAAGTTGCTGTCCTTTTGTTCCTCATTCTAGTTGTGGAGGACGTCGCTTCACTGGCTCATGTTGATATTGTGATCATCGCTCTCTTCCCGGGTGAGGCAGATAGGTGGCTGGCCACTGGATGGCGGCTCACGGTGGCTCACACCAGGCTGCCAACCGCTCACGCTGGCTGCCTGCCACTCTCGGTAGCTCAGGGCAGCCTACTGCAGCCCCACTGCAGCCTACACTGACACAGGCGACTCACGGTAGCCCAGCTCCAGGTCGAGCTGTTGTTCACCATCTTAGCTGTAGAGGGCGCAGTGTCACTGGCCCTCATGTGGTATCTGAACTGGGGCCCTGCTGCTCAGAGTTGGCGTCCCAAGCCAAGTCTTAACTAGCTGAGCCACTTGGTCAGCCCTGTACTTGTTTAAAATGGTCTCTTCCCGGGCCAGCCGAGTGGCGCGGTGGTTAAGCGCTGGCTTAGGAAGCCAGCGGCCCCAGTTCGGTCCCACATATGAGGGCCAGTGACACTGCCCTCAAAAACAAACAAACAAACAAAAAAAACGCTTGTAATTTTAGGGCTGGCCGAATGGCTCAGTTGGTTAAGAGCTCGCTCAAGAGTGCAAGCTGAGCTCTGAGCAACAGCGGTTCGAGGTCAGCCCGAGTTGAGTTGCCGTTGAGTTGCCAACCGGTGGCAGGATGTCTCAGCTAAAAAATAAAATAAAATAAAATAAAATGGTCTCTTCCCTCACCTGACTCAAAAGTGGTTCTTTCCTTTATCCTTTAATGTGAGATTCCTTTTGTTTCCTGTAAGAGGTTGTACAGGCCTAAGACTTCTAGATGCCAGCTGAGGGAAGGAGAGTGTCCTGGGCAAAGTGGCCGTGGGTTATATCTGGGGCTTGAGCTGGAAGGTTGAAGCACCTGCAGCTGAACCGCTTTAACAGTTTTGCTTAGCCTTGAACTCTCAGAGACTTAATTTCCTAATTTTTAAAACGAAGGATTAGATCGTCTCAATGCCTTTTTGCTCATTTTAGTTGAATAGGTTTGTACCTAACTGCCTAGGCTTGTGTGGTTTTCCTGCTTTTGTCCTTCTTTGAGGAGATCCTGCATTTTGTTTCCTTTTCCTCTCCCAGAAAGAGCTCTCTGTGGCAACATGTAAAATGCCAACTCACTAATTTCCCCAGAAAGGGAAGAGCCCACGGTTGCATGGTATCTGCTGTGGTGTCTGTCCTGGCCCAGCGGCCGTGCTCAGTGGCCGTGCTCCGTGGCCGGGTGCTTATCTGTGGGAGCCAGCAGGGCCTACACATGGACAGCGAGTGCCGTTTACCTAGTGAGGAAGTGGACAAGCAGAGGGGACACTCAGGTCAAGGTGTTCCAGGGGAAAGATTTTTGAACCATCCACAATTAAAAAGCATAGAATTTCCCTCCACGCCTTAAGATCATCAGGAGAAATTACAGTTGTGGAACAAACGTAATTACAGTTCCCTCATATTTGTTTAGCATTTTGTGCTTTGTGAAATGAGTTCACATATATGATCTCATATGACTTTAAAAATCCTGCGAGGGAAGCAGGGCAGAAATTAACTCCATTCAACAGATGAGAATAGTGAGGCATTAGAGAGGCTAAGTGACTTGTCCAAGGTTACACAGTTAATAAGGGCAGAATCAGAATTTAGAATGCAGATTTTTTTCCATTGGAAAACAACTTTACTGAGGTGTAATTTATGTACTATAAAATGTACGCATTTTCAACGTGTAGTTCAGAGTTTTGACAAGTGTACACTCTTTGTGTAACCACAAGCATAATCGATATGTTGAATATTCTATATCCCCAAAAGTTCCCTCATACTCCTTTGCATTAATCCCTCTCTCCCTGCCCCAAATCTTTTGATGTCTAATGCAATGCTCTTTTCACTGTCCACGCTCAGAGAGCCTTTCCAGCTATATCCTTCTGGGGCGAATACTGCCTGGCAGCCAGCCAGCACCATCATATTGAGTTATGAGAGTGAATGGGAAGCTGGTGGGTTGGTTATTCCATTGTTAGTTCCTTCCTTCCCTTCTTTTACCAGCTCCAGGCTATAGAAAGATAATGTGGGTTCTCCTTCCTAGGAGAGCTGGAAAAACAGGACACCCACTCACCTCTCTGAACTGGCTTCCCAGTCGTCTGCAAGGGGCGGGAGGAAGGGATGGGGGTGGTGGAGGAGCCGACCTCTAGAGGATGCCCTACTCCTGTAGCAACTGCTTAGTCTCCTCCTTGGAAACCAGCTCTCTGCTGCTTAGTTGCAGCTCCCTTAGGCCTTAAGTAGTCCAAATTCCATATCTGAAGAATGAGGCCCAAAGGTGGTGAAGATCCCAGCGCTGGGAAATGAGCAAACTCTTGAGTTTCACAGCTGTGTAGGATGGGTCCCGGAGAGAACCTTCCCCTTGCACCTGGGTTAGGTTCTGTGGAGAGATGCTTCACAATATGCTGTTCCCAAGTCCTGTCTGACTAGTCCAAATCTGACTGGAATGTTTGGCACATTCCAGAGGGTCCAGGTGTCTGGCCAAGTGCTGGGCCATAACTGCTCCTTGAGTTGCTGTGTGGCATCCAGCAAGGGCCTGCCCCCTTTCGTAGCCAGCTTTGCCCCCAGACCAGCAAAATCGAAGATGGTGCCCTAGCCAAGCCCTCAGAGTGGCCACAGGAAATGACCCAGAATGCGGTCTCTGCTTTTCTAGGTGACATTGCTCCCATTTAGATACCCAGTTTGGGGACAGTCCGTATGCTATTAGCAATGATGATAATCCCTTTCTTTCATTTGTTTTGGGCTAATGTGAGTTTATAGGGCCCCTATATATCCATTATCTCCTTGTTCTGAATAAGTCTGGTACCTTCTGTTAAGGTAAGAGCCCCATCTCATCTGACCTAGGACAGCTGCAAGGACAGAGCAGACTCAGATTTCTCCTCTACAAAGGCTCATCTTAAATCTGGGGCCCTGCAGTATTGATTTTCTTCTAGTTATCTTTGCAAATTTCTCTGGCTTTGCTGAAAGGGGAAAAAAATCACCAGGCTGCATGCTTGAGCTTCAGGTTTCTCCGTAGCTGGCAGCCCCAGCCAGAAAAAAATTCTTTTTAAAAGAATTGAGCCTCAGGCCCTAGTTTAGCCTTGTGTTTCCTTATGTCTGGCTCTCAACAGCTGGTGGCCATCCCTCACCTCCATCTTTAGTCTGCCGCCTACCTCAGCTCCGTGAGTCCCTGGTGTTGACCCTTTGACCTGGCTGCCCTCCTCTTTCCCCTGTGGGGGCCTCGTGCATTATAGGGGCTTCGACCACAGAGGGTTTCCTGTGTTTTGTCTACCAGCAAAGCTGGGTACCCAAAGGGCCACATCACAGTACCACGTGGCTGGCTCCAGTGTACTATGGGCAGACATAGCGTTAGGAACAAAGACTTAGTTGAGAGCCCCAAGTGTGATATTTGAGTGTGACAGATGGGGTTAAAGGGCTGCTCATGTCTACAGAGAAAGGGACAAATACAGTTTTGCAGAGGTTACAGGCTTTAGCAATGCGTCTCTTGAATTTCCCATTGGAATTAGGTGCCTAAAGGTCCACATAGGTTGCGTTCCTTTTCATGCTCCGAGAGAGCTTTCTATCGCAATGAAAGAAATGCAGGAAATGGGTAGGATTACAGATTGCCCAAGAGAGTGGCAAAGAAAACAAACAAAAAGAGTGTATTTTACAGGAGAACTTTGTGAAGATTCCCCATACCTGCTGCTGGTCACCTGGGGAGATCATGGATTCATTTGGCCATTCCCATCTACCACTTGGGCTTCATGTGGACGGTTGGGAATGATGGAGGGGAATAATACCCTTCACAAGAATCCGCGGCTGAGCACCCAGTCTCCAAGACCAGCATCTGGGAACCAGATTGGCTCAGCTTTGCCCAGGGACTTCAGAGCTGTGTGATTATTTCCTGTCTTTTTCCCCTCATGTTTTCCTCTTTGCAGCTCTTCCCTTTCCACAGGAAGTCTCAGCTGTCAAGCCCACAACTTTACCTGGGCCCAGATGCCCTGCTGCCAGCTTCCTTTTTCCTTCATCAGCCTCATCACTTCTCCTTCCCCCTGGAGGGAAGAAGGGTTTTGTTCTGCCACCCCCGTCTTGGAGGGGCTGCACCCTACCAAGACAGATGGCTGCCTGGCCTATTTTTAACTGTCTCCAGGGAAGAAGATTCCACAACCTATTTTGAAACCTGTTCACTGATTGACAGCTCTCAAAGTAGGAATTTCTTGCTGATACCTGATTTAAAATTCGACAGCTGTAATTGAAACTCATCTCCTTTTATTCCTTTGGAAGGAGAGGGATCCTTGAGGTCATCTAAGCCTACCCCAAATGCATAAAATGAGACCCACAGATTTCCTGACTTCAAATTGAAATGGAAAATAGCTCCTCATCGTCTCATTAAGGATCCCATCAGTTTTGGAATCTGCCTTTGAAAGCACACATTTGGGTGCCATTCTGTGAGAATCAATTTAATTTTCTAGGGAAAAACAAGTGATCCTGGAGTTGGAAGTGGAGCTGTAGAATGCAAGGCATTAACTGCCTTACTCTATTTTGTTTCTAGGGAGAAAGTGAAATGATGCTTATAGAATTATCTTGCCTCTATTGGCAGAGAGAGTAAAAATAAACTCAGCTCTCAATATGCAGAAGTTTCTCCAGTCCTTTTCCCTGCTCTCATACCAAATGCCTCGTCTTTAAAGATTTTTTTAAAAAAAAGGTTGGTATATTTTTCTCTCCTCCATCCGTGGGATCTTCTATATGTTCAATATCTCTTTTAAGAATATTGTCAGTTGACTGAAATTCTGCCAAAGCCTGCCTCTTCACTTGGCTTTCCGCTGCTGCTGCAGACTTCTCCTGACAGGAGGCCCTGTGCTGCCTCCCTTGACAGATTGCATCTTGATGGCATAAAGCTCTAGTGGGAAGCTGATGATGTCGGTGCAGTCCCAGTGCCTCGTTATGTGGTACAGGAATCCAGCGTCTATGCAAATAGACAGACGCGTGTTAAGACCATCACGCCGTCTTGGGAAGGGATCTTTCCTCTTGATAGTTGGTACTTGTGCCATTTCTCAATAATACATCACCCCAGACGTTCTCTCCTTGCAGAGATGGCATCACATGCCAGGTGGAACATCAGATGCTCGAATCAACTGCTAGGCTGTCCAGACCTGGGACCATTCGGAGCATTCCTCATCTCTTGGTCCATGCTTCAGGCTTGGAATAGTCAGTGTGCAGCTCAGGCTTACAAGAATTAGCACCTCAGTCTCTGCAAATATGGCTGAAATTCAGCACTCCACCCACAATTTGTCTGTTTGAGAGGTATTTAACAGGTCTGTTTTATAAAAACCCATGCCAACTTTTTCTGCTATCTAGTTAGATTGGACCAAGGGACTATAAACTCATTTTGTGATCAGCCTAAGAGAAACAGACAGACATAGCGGGGACATCTTATCTGGGGCAGTTGAACCAGTAGCTGGCCAGTCATTCCCAAAAGTCAGGTAAGCAGAGAATCGTGGGGTGGGGGTGGGGGGGAAAGATGCAATCCCTAAGCATTTTATTTTAACTTAAAAAATATGTAAATGTAGGGCCGGCCAAGCCGCGGTGGTTAAACGCTGGCTTGGGAAGCCAGCGGCCCCAGTTTGGTCCCACATATGAGGGCTAGTGACAGTGCCCTCAAAAAAAAAAGAAGGATTGGGCCGGCTGAGTGGCGTGGTGCTTAAGCGCTGGCTTGGGAGGCCAGTGGCCCCGGTACCGGTCCCACATATGAGGGCCAGTGACACTGCCCTGGAAAAACAAAAAAAAAAGTAAATGTACATATATTCCCAACTCTTTTGATTTGGGCGAGGGCTTTTTCTGAGACTGTGACTCTTCAGAGTGGAGTTCTGTTGACTTTCTTTCATAAACCACACCCTTAGCACATCATCTTTGATTTTCAGTTTCAGTTTCTTTAAGTGAAGCGCATTCCTAAATACGTTTGTCTAATAAAATGCGTATTTCCACATTTTTCCAGCCCCACCGCTACAGTCTTTACCTACAGTCTTGTCCTAATTCATCAGCAGTTTTTTTTTTAGCAACTTGCCATCAAGTCTTTCCAAAGCATTCAACTTATTTTTCATAGAAGTACCTCTTTTTTGCACTCATATTTAATCAGTTTATTTAATAATTTAAGATGTAATTAAAATACTAAGTATACCTATTATCAGCAGACGGCTGACCCTGGGGAAGCAGCCAGCCTGGCTGATGGGAGTGGCAGGGAACAGATAGATATACAAGAAAAGGACCTCCCCATAACCCAGCCACTGGAGTGGAGAGAATAGGTGAATGTCAAGTAAGCTGGCAGGTTGGTTAAGAGCAGCGTCTGTGTACGATTCTCTCCTTTTTGCATCCACTGCTTGCTGTAGAGAAGTTTACTTTAGCACCTGTAATCATAATTCCTCTATTAGACTTCGGGAGGACAGGGCCCATGCCTTATTTATCTGTGATCTCTAGTGCCTAATATATTGCCTGGCCCATAGTCGGTGCTCACAAGTGTTAATTAGGTTTATGTGTCTATGACTGTGTCTCACTGATTATATGTGTGTATGTGTGCACTTCCAACTTCGGGCAGCGCCGCACAGAGTTGGCGCCAGACAGATCTTTCTGAATAAATGGGTCTATGTGTGTATCACTGCACATAATGTAATCAGAATCCAAGTAAAAACCTTTAGAATATCTATAGTTTAGGATTTTTTTGTTGTACTAGTTTCTTCTGTTTGCATGAAAAACTGAAAATTGACTGGAGCGTTTACACTTGAGTTAGAATGGCCTGTCTTTTAGGGAGGTGCTTTCCCAATAATAACTAATATTTACCGAGTACTTACTATATGCCAGGTCCTATGCTAAGTGTATGTTACCCCAGTCAATCTCCACAACCCAACAAGAAGACACAACAAAGCTGTTGTGTTATTACTCCTCATACTTAATAGAGGAGGACACTTTGGGGGCTAGCAAAGGTTTGGGAGGAGGCCTGATCTTGATGGGACAAGTTGAGTAATGAGTATGGTTTTTTTCCAGAGTGCTGCTTTTTATTTAAGCGTTGTGGGTCCTCCTGGGGGTGGTGGTTGAAAGGAGCCCCTGAATCTAAAGAGAATACCTAGAGGGAGAAACTGATACTTGCATTTGGCTTGCTGGGAACCAGGGTAGGCACTCTTTTGACTCCAGAAAATGAAAAGGATCCTTGTGGCTGGGCGTTGCTCAGTGTTTGAACAGCTTCTGGCCAGTGGTAAGGTAAGGCCGAAGTGGCAGCGAAAACAAGCTACTGTTGGACATTGGATCCTGCCTGTCACTTTGCTCCCGGCCTCTCCTTTATGGGAGGGCCCTTCTGAACTGCTCCTGCTCTGGTAGCCTAGATGTGTGTGTACAAGCTGCTTGTAGGTGCCAATCCAAACAGCAGTGTGGGTCTCCTAGGGGGCGGGGCTGGGAGCTGGGCAGAGCGCGTAAAGGCTCCCCATTTTGGAGCTGTGATAATGGAGGCAATTTTCCTAGCTGTTGGCTTGAGATTGGTTTGAGCTGAATTTACAGTCTTATGTCCTTCCACACTTTCGGGACCCAGCAGATACCACAAATCTCATTTTTAGAGATACATTCCCAGATAGGAATGAATCTAAAATAGTGCCAGTCTTTGGGCCTCTTGGTCAGGAGGTCAAGAACAGCAACAAAAACAACAAACAAACAAAAACACCCACGGGCTGGCAAACAGAATTTCTTTGCAAGGTTAAGTCTGAATATCAGACTTTTTTGTAGGTTGGAAGGAGACAGCATTTGGAGGCCACCTTCCCTAGTCCCCCTTCTCAAAAGAGAAGCAGTAGCTAATTTTGTGGTTGGCTTTAAATTAATATAAAGATACCCTGGCCTGTAAGTTAAATGAAAGGATCCTTGGTGTACTTTTCAGCTGAAAGGATTTTATGCTACTGTGTGGCCATTTTTTCTACTTGTCTGGAGCAGTTACAGTTTTTGACAGATGTTTTGACAAGAGTGTAGATTTTCATTGAGGAGGGTGATTTTATTTATTAGCAAGGTTTATTTCATGTTAGAATGCGTTCCCTGGATCCTTCTTGGATTACTTTATGTTCCATGAAAAGAAAGACAGTAACAGGTCTTGGCCATCTTAGGGTTTTGTTCTGAGCCGGATAAAGTTGGCCAACTCAGGAATCGCGTGTAAGGAGAGAATTTTGCAGTGATGTGAATCGTGTCTGTGGAAATGGGCTGTGGCCACCATGGTGGAAGGCGCCTCCATTTTGCCGTTAAACTCAAGGGTGGGCTCCCTGCAAAGCGAGCATCCTTGCCATGCATGCAAGCAGAAATTGTTCACGCCTAGGCCATATCTGGATGTCACTCTTGTTCAGTTTCATATCCTGCTTCTGCTTCCCCGAGGCAGAATGAAGTCATACCGCTCTCATAAAACCACTGGCCTTAAAACTTCCCCAAACCCTGATTCCCACAAGAGCCTGATAAGGTAGATAGGATTATCCACATGTTACCGAAGGCTCAGAGAAATTCAGTAGCATGCCCACGGTCACATAAATCCTAGGAACTGAGATCCAGGTTCCAAAGTCTGGTTTAGAGTCTGTGCTTTTCCCACAGGGCTTCTGACCTTGACCTCAACCCTTTTCCATTTATGTTGCTTCTTGCATTCTTTGGAAAATGGCCTGAAATGGTTTTGAGAGAGAACCCTAACTGTGAGGGTTTAGCTAGGTGCTTGCAGACAACCCTGGCTGTCAAACGGGCGCAGCCAGCCCCGTCATTTTCATTTATGCTGACAGACTTCACCCTCCTCCGCTGCTGGTAGCCACTGGGTAGAAATAGGGATGCTTCTGGGAGGAGAGGAGCTAAATGCGGCTTCCTGTGATTTACATAATAAAATAAGACTCTTCCCAATGGCCCTTTCCTGTCTGCTGATGGCTGTGATGGAGTGAGCCCCCTGGGGACAGTCTCACTTAAGGGCCTCCCCTTGGTTATCAGGCGCACAAAGGGTCTTGAGATCAAATGTGCAGTTACATTGATGAGATCAATTCATTAGGGTAAAGACTTCCTCTATCTACTTCCAAGCAGTAATATGCTTGGGCCAGTCTTTCCCCTTTAGAAGGTAACCTATAGATAAAAGATTTTATGTCAGGAAGAGATGCATGCTGCGCTTTTGCAGAACTCTGATTATTTGAACAGAGGGCAAGACTTTAAGCCTACATCAAAATATTCAACTTTGAAAAATGTGATTTTTTGAGGCTAGCTTCCAACCTGCTGTTTTCTTTATGAAATGATTCCTCTTTAGGTTTAAATGGTGACTCGAGTGATTTTTTTTTTTTTAAGTTTGGGAGGGGTTTTATAGACATTGTGTATGTGTGTGTATTTTACCTCCTTCAACTCTGACCACCTGGCAACAGCCTAATCTCTTTCCTCATCTTGATCCTTTAATTCAACATTTAACTATCTGTTTTGGTGCCCATATGAATTAGATTTTTTGGGGTGTGTATGTGTGTGCTTTTTCTGAACTCAACAAAAGGCATCCCATCCCTCAGAGGAAATAATACGCCCCACCCCCCACTCCCAGTGGACACTCCTTTTCAAAAGACAAATGGGAAGTGGTTTGGTTTGGGTTTGTCCTTTTTGCTTTAGTTCACAAAACCCCTTTCACTTCTTTTACTCTTCATGGTCTTGCAAAGTAAGAAAAATCAAATGAAATCAAAAGATGTTAAATTGAGAGAAAAACACTCCCAGCTAGAGGCTAACACTCCCAGCTAGAGGCAGGCTTTAGTCTGTAATTTCAGACTTATTTTGATTATGAAGTATAGTGCCCCACACCCACACCCACCTTTTCTGCTTTTCTTTCTAGTTCTATAATCAATCAGGAGTCTGCTATTCTCTTTCTAGTGCTATAATTAGTAGCCTGGTCTAAACTATAAGAACCTTAAAGTTCTTAACAAAAGCCCTGCTTACTTACCTCGTTTTACAGAGAGGCCACTCAGCCTCTCAGAGTCATTCAGTCACTCAGCAAACATTGAGCTATCTGTAAGAACTGTGCTGGATGCCAGGGCTTCAAAGACAAAGAGAACACTGTTCCTGCCGTCAACTGTGCATCATGTAATCGGTGAGGCCCCCCCCTACAAAAAAAAAACCCAGGAGTATTCAGCGTGAGAAATGTTGTAACTGAGCTACATACAGAGTTCTGATTTTGTACTCTCTATAGAGTCGTAGTTTCCATGCTGTGTTGTATTTGTTCGCTTGCTTGTTCCTGTGCGAGCTCTGGAGGGCCGGGGATGAATATGGATGTGGAAATGGATACGGACCGGATGAGTGAAAGACTGTCTGTTACCAATGCCAGGCCTGTCTTACAAGGTGTTCTACAGGTTTTGGCCTTCCTGCAAATTGTTTTAGTTCCCGAAGACGAATAGGAAATGGTCTTGGGGTGGGGCCATGGGGAAACTGAATTCTGCATTCTTGCTCATTAGCAAAATGCCCAATTTGCTTTTTAGGATTCTGTTAGGTTAAATCACATGAAATTGCCATTTTGTAGGTGATTTCTGATTTTTGTAGGTGGCTCAGTCTGATAAAAGGACCCCCACTTTACCACCTTCTGGTCTTCATTAGGTTTCAGCGTGCACAGAGGTGAGTTTCTGGGCAGGCACCGAGCATCCTAAACATATTGCCACCAGATTCCTGCCTCTGAGTGTGAGTCCCTATTTGGAGCTTCAGAGAGGGATCCTGTGCCCCGTGATATTCAGCTCTGGAGTGGGATTCCTCCCAGCAGTGCCTTTTAGTAGACTGGCCCGGGAATAAAAGTAAAAAGTACTGCTCTGTGCCCATTTAAAAATATTTTCATTTACCTTGGCGAATGTACAAGAACAGGGTTTCATGCATATCTGAGAGAAAACAGCAAGTGAAAAGGATGTGTACCCAGCAGCATGAATGGGGGGCTATTCTTAGCTGGGGCTCTAACCTAGAGAAGCACAGGAAACAAGATGCTTTTGAATGTGAACTCCGGCTGCCCCAGGCTAGAGCCAAGAGGCTTCGAATCACAGGGGAAACTCATGACAGCTGCCAGTGTCCTCTAGACCTTCCTCTTTTGGTAGAAAATGTTACACTTTGTGTGTCTCAGACTGAGATGGAGGAGGGTGGAGCCCTCGCTTCAAAGGGATCTGGAGAGAAAGGATAGGTAAAGGCGTGAGAGGTGGACTAAGCCCCTGCTCTGCCTCTCCCGGGTGAACCGGATCCCCAGGTGGGCGGGTGGGTCACTACTTTCTTTCAGAGGGGCTTAGCTTCTGAAAGAGGGGGTTATCTGGACTGAATGAACTAACCCTTCTTCAGCAATTTAAGTGTTCTTTGATTTGTTGTTCCGTTATTCACGACGGGGTTGAACCTGATTTGCCTTTGAAAGTTAAAGACCAGGAATAGAAATGCCTGATGTATGTTATATCTATAGCGGAGGGCCAACCACTCTCTAGTTGCTCAGTGACTACTGATTGATTTGAATATATCAGTGTCTGGAAGTGGGACCAGTCACCAGTCTGATGGTATGATTGATAGCGGGGAGTATTTCCAGGTAGCCTTTCCCCACAAGATTAGGATGGTGATGGTACGAACCGGGACCTGTGTTGTCATGGTCATTATTACTAAATGATCTGTACTGTGAACTTAGACTGGGTGTAGTAAGGTGATACATATCCAGCCCCACCCTATATGCTTATTGTCTCATTGATAACAGCTACAAGTCAACATTTAAATGGCCATGTCTTTAATTATTTTAGAACTTGATATAAGATGAGATTTCTTTAAGGAGGTCCTGAAATTGTGGCATTACCTCCAGGCAGACTCTCTGAAAGGAACCAGGCCTGTATATAAACCATTCTACTTCCTCATTTCTCTAAATGGAAAAAAAAAAATCTAATTTCCTTTCTTTCTTTCTTACTCAGAACACCAACTCCATTCAGTCACCTACAAGATATAGCCAGTAGACCCCTCTTAGAGGAAAGGAATTTTTTTTCCCCTTAAGAGGGGTACATAAGAACCTCAGAGTCTCCTTTTACCTCCCTCCTAATATGATTAAGGTTTGTGTGAAATGAGTGTAGGAAAATACTGGCTGTAGACAACTGTTAACCTAGTTAAATTAACAGCATGTTCCCGTTCATGGTAACTATATGCCCTGACTGTGAGGTTCCTGTATTTTCTAGTTGTCACACTACATCACAGTTGCAAGTTACCCTCCTTAGAAAAGACAGATTCCCTTCATCTGATGGGAAAGAAGGGAGAGAAAACAGTTATTGCAGCTTCTTCATGGAAGCAGTAACCGTAGCTCTGGAACCCGGCTTGGAAAAGCAAGGAGGTTGCTGCCAGGAGCCTCTGTAGACTAGACCCAAAAACCCTTACCCTCTGAGTGCTGAGTTTCACGAGTCACACGGCATTCAGGCAGAGTCATTTCTAAGGGATTATGGCAATATGCCTAGCTTGGTTTGGACTGTGTCACATTTACTTTCGCTGGCTTACACTCGTTACCGAATTGTTTTGTGCGATCCACCCCCACCTACCCCCCTGCTGTCGCTGATGTACATGACATCAGATTCCAATGAAAGTGACTTTCTGTAAGAGCCATGGAAGCAAGAAGGCTAGGGATGGATCTTGCCTCTAATCTGACAAATAGCGATCAGTTCTGTTGATCAGAGGAAGGCCCAGAGTTGTTATTTTGGATGCGTTCTGGGAAATTTGGAGTTTGACAAGATGTAGCAGGGAGCTTGGACAGAGAAATGGCTTTACAAAATAAAATCTTCTTATTACTGCAATGTGAAAGAACATGCCTTTGCTGGCTGAGTGGTTAAGAACTGGCATGGGACACCAGCAGCCCCAGTTCGGATCCCACATATGAGGGCCAGTGACACTGCCCTCAAAAAAAAAGAATGGTAAAGAACATGCCTTTTGGTTTAGTGATGGCGAGGTATTGGGTCAGTCAGTCTTCTCTGTGGAGCCAGAATTGTGACGCCAGTTGAAGTGCAGGGTGCCAGGACAGAAGTGATGAGTCTTCTCAGATTCGGAAGATCTCCTGGTCCTCCAGCGTGGAATTTATCTGTTTAGTCTAGCTCAGGGATTGGCAGACTGCGGCTTGCGAGCCACATGTGGCTCTTTGGGTACTTTCTGTCTCAAAAGTTTGCCGACCCCTGGAATAGCCAATCCTGTCCCTCACAACAATTTAAAAATTAGTCGAGAGCTATAGATATATTTTTACATAGTCACCATTATGTGAATAATATTCTTTAAAAATTTTATAAATGAAACTATGATAGTTTTATTTTCATTTTCAATTTTACTTCAGAGCCTGTGGCTCGTGAGCCGCAGTTTGCTGACCCGTGGCAGCTCTTCTGTCTCAAAAGTTTGCCGACCCTTGGTCTAGCTCATTGGAATTATGGTCTGGTTTGTGCCCCTAAAGACACTGCTGCTGGCCTAGGACTACTTAATTCTCTTTGCTCGCCAAATTGATGACATCAGTAATAAGGCTCCAGATGTAACATGTAGAGTATGGTTTTGGATTATAGGTTCCTTGGGTGCTTAAATTAGCAGAGAGAACCCGAGAGAGGCGGTAGTGTGGTATAATCACAAACAAACGAACCCCCAGACAACAAGTTGTAGCGTCAGAAAGAGCTGGGTTCAGATCCCGGCTGTGCCATGTCTAAGCTGTGTCACTCTGAATAAATTGTCTAACCTCCTAGAGCCTGAGTGTTCTCATTGTAAAATGTGAACAAAATAATGGGCTCCCTTGTGGGGAGGTTGGGAGGTTGGAGTGAGTGAAGATGAAGTGCCCACTAGGGTCCCCGCATTTGTGGAATCACAAATTAGCTTTAGTTATTTCTGTTATTAGCAATGGACCTAGCAGTGTGCACATCTGTCCCTCCGTGTTTCCCTCCTTTCCGTTTGTAAAACGAACTTGACATTCCCTACTCAGTGGTTGACAGGGAGCCAGGTGAGATATCTGAGCGGGTGAAGATGGATCCTGGGACCCAAGCTGGGGCTGTGCAAGTAACACTGTATTTACAGGCTGTAGAACTCCCAGGGGTGCCACAAAACTGTGTACACATGACTTGTATTCATCTTTTGTTATCAGTATATATTGGGTATTACAATTTTAATACAGTTTTTTCCTTTCTTAAAATATGTATACATTTTTTTTTTTTGGCACCCTTTGTGTATTAAAAGCATACCCTGCCTGTTTCCCCTTCTCAGCCTCCCGTTCTGAGAGGGGCTTGCTGGCCTTGTGCTTTAAATAGTCCTCAGATGGTAACTTGGCTAATAGATGAATACAATCCTTGAGTCCATTTGCCCTGTGCTTGGGAGTTCTATTCTTAGACCACAATCACCGGAAGAGAAAGCCATCCCACCGGAGCCATGTGTGCCTGGCCATGGATTTTTTTGGGAAGCTGAGACAAAGGACTGGATCTGCCTCTGGCTGAGTAGGTATGGGGTGGCAGTCCCTTAAAAGCCAGTGTCCTCCTAATTGTGGGGAATTTATGAGCCTGGCTTACCTGGGGCATGCCACATTATGATCCTAATTCAAGTCCAGCCTGTTTACTCTGCTCCAATTGAGGGGCTATAGCAGAATGAAGGCAGATAAGATATTTATGGGGGAACCCTTTCCTGGATCTGTGATTAAAGGATTAACAGCACTTGCTATTTACTCAGCAGAGCTCTGGGATGGGGGAGAGCTTTGGCACTTGTTTTGCTCCTTCTATGAGCCCAGGGCTGTGCCAGCAGCGTTTCACATGTCATTTCATTTAATCCTCAGTATTGTTCACCCCATAATACAGAGATTGAAATTGAGGGTCAGGACTTGCCCGGGGATTCATGATCATGGCCCTTCTATACTTCATACCTTGCACACCCTCTCCTAATATGTAGACAGCAATGTGGTCATGTCAGTAAGGATACTGGTGATTTAAAACACCACTAAATGTTTATTAAGCACCTGAATGTAGTTATTATATATATGAGGTTGGATTCACACGTAGGGCGCCTGACATTATCTGCAAAGAGGCTGGCCCCAGCACAGAGTTTGGCATTGAATGCAGTATTTTGTTGCCCAATCCTGGAGCCGTGATGCTGGGAGCCTCCACACGTGGGGGTGTTTCTAAGAACAGCCTGACCCCTTAATTATCTTACTAATGACATTGTCCTCTGAGGAGTGTTTTCTCCATGAACTCCTTGGAGCTTCCAGAGACATGATCTCAGCTTTATAACATCCCTGTTAAGACAGGAGGGGGCTGGAGTCAATTGCTGTCCTTTACAGCAAGTGGGAGACTCAGGCACAGATGGGTGACAGAGGCACAGAAGTTCAGTAATTAGTCCAAGGTCACATCCAATGATTTCTGTCTCAGCTGACAAATCCGTCTAGGACTCAGTCTCCCAAGTGTTGCTGCTTTCCTTACTATGTAATTTGGTCTCAACCACTTTATATGTCTTATCTTTCTCCTTCCCTTTTCTGTTTTGGTAAATAAGATGTTTTCACACCTACTGCCTGATTAATGTTGGGTTTTAATTTAGCCCTTCAAGATGATCAATGACTTAACTGAGAAAACTGCTGGCAGAATATGGTTTATAACACACCTTTGTCGTTATTTCTCTCCGATGCTGAATTTTCTGCATCTGTAATTTGCATACTGTCAGTCTCTGTGGGTTAAGAACCATGGACTCTCAAGGGCCACCCTGTCAGGGAAGCTTCTGTAGTTTGGAATTGTCATCTTTTTCAGAGCAGTACTTTTGGTGGGGGGAGAAATCAAGAAATTTCTGTCTTCAGCTTTGCAGAGGAAGGGGAACACCAAGGATAGTTTGTTGACTTGCCCTTGATATAGATTTGGTTTGTGTTGTAATAATATTATTATTCATAATCATACCTTTCTACTTTCATGACTCAGTATTCATTAAAACATGATCTTTCTCATGAAATGTTTCTCCCTATATTTTAGATGGGAGGTGCTGAGGTGGTGTAAGGTTTGGTGATTGCTTATGGCCTTTTATGAAAATGGCCAAATTGTTCATATTCTCAACTATATCAATGTGAAGTTTTCGGTCATCATCACTAACAACTGTGAAGTGAGTCATAAGGGGAACTTTTTACAAAAAGAGATGGATTCAACCAGGGGAAGGGGATTCATTGTTAGTAAAATACATCTATTACCAAATACTTTTTGCTTCCTGCTGACCTATCAAGCTGCAGATCTTTTGACTTCATTGATATATTCAGTTCCGCATTCATTCATTCATTCATTCATTCATTCAACATTTTCTGTATATTCATTATGTGTCAGGTACTGTGTTGGCCAGTGGATGATAAACCCCTAAATCCTAAGATCTCACATTTGGAAATTAGCTTCATTAGGTTTTGCAGTAGTTCCAAGATTTCCCAAGGCCCCGTCTCCCATAGCCTTCCTGACTCTGCTTTAGAGTGTGTCCCAGACTCTGTCCTTTCTCCCCGCCTGCTGCTTGCTGCCTGGGCCCAGATGCTCTCATGTCTCATTTGGATTGTTTCAGCATCCTCCTAACTGGTTTCCTTGTTGCCATTCCTGCCTCCTTCAGTCTACTCTTAACACAACAGCTAGAGCCATCTTTTAAAAATGGAATTCAAATAATGTTACTCCTCTGTTGAAACGCCCCAGTGGTTTCTGATTCCCTACATGATGGGGCTCCTGTTACCCACCTGACCTTGCCCCCTTTCACCCCTCCTCATCCACACTGGGCTCATGTGTTCACTTTAACAAGCCAGGCATGCCAGGCACAGTCCTGCCTTAGGTTCCTGCTTTCCCCTCCCTCCGCCTGGAGCATTCTTCCCCTAGTGTCTGCATGGCTCACTGCCTCAGATCTCTGCTGTAAAGTTACCTTATCAGCAGGTCTTTCCTGACTACTCTCTATAAAATGTACCTCCACTTTGCACTTCCTTTTGATTAATGTCTGATTCCTCCCCTTACTAGAAAATGAACTCCATGAGGTAAGTGACGTTTGCCTGTTTTGTTCACTGCTATATTCATAATGCCTGGAAGGTGCTCATTGGTTGAATGAATGGATCAGCCTAGGAGTAACTCACTCAGTGAATGTCCTCTGTAGAAGGGGCCACTTGGACCCGTGGCACATATCTCCCTGATGGCTTGTGTAGGGAGGACACGATCAGTTTGTCCCTGTCTGTTGGAATGGAGTTATTTTTAGCATAATCCCAGCTGGCTCCTGTGGGGTTTAAGCCACAGTTTTAGCCTTATTGGTACCACTTTTGAGTTATAAAGTCAGAGGATGCTAGGATCGGAAGGGATCTGGGAAGCCATGAGGTTCACTTCTCCCTTCTAATGCGAGAATAAAAGAGTCTAGAGAAAATAGGTGAGTGACCCAGAGTCATAAAGCTGGTTAAGGTCAATCCAAAATCAGGCCTCTGACATCTGGTTTCATAGTCTTGGCTACATCTAGTCTCCTCTGGCTGTGAGGTTCATAGGCTTTCAGATTTGACAATTTCTCTCCAGACTCCAAACAGGAGATTTTATCTGGACATTCGGGGTTAGTGTAAGTGGACGATGATCCTGTAATAGGTGGAAAATCCCAAAGATTAACCAGCGTGAATGGGAACTACCCCAGATGTGCCAGAAACACCACAGACATGCTCAGTCTTCCGTTGGCAGGAGATGTGTAGTGTGGAAAGGAAGCAAATATCAACTCTTTGCAGCTCCAGTTGTTTTATTACATGTCAGAGTCTGAACGTGTCTTCCATTTAAATTCAGAGTTTTTGATGAATGGCCAGACCAGCTGCCAGCCCTCTAGGCCAGAAGCCTTGATCTCGCCAACTGTTCATTTTCTTGATGGACTTCCTTATTTCAGGCATTTGTGTCTAGCCAGCCTATTGTGGAGTTGTCAGAGGGTGCAGAGTGCTTTCTTTGGGACAGTCAGATCCCCCCATGCAACATGTGTCCTGAAGCTGGCTTGCTCCCTCCTCTTTCCAAGTGCGTGTGGTCTTCTGTTCAGCAGGGTGAAGTGAGAGAGGACTCAAGGAGAGAAAAACTCCTCCAGCGTTGCTGGCAAATGTTTGTGAACTGACCGAGCTGTAATGGGGATGGCAGGGAAAAAAAAGACTTAAATTTATTAATTTCTTGCCATCTGTTTTGTGATATAAGGTGCCCCCAGTTGGAGTTTAGAATGCACTTTGATCATATGCGTACATGAAAAATATGGCATATTTAACTCCACTCCCTGTGGCCTCTTTGACAGCACCAGTCATGCAGAAAGCACATGTTTTTTGCTGCATCTAGTTTTACTCAAGCAAAGGCTCTAGACTTTCTTAATGTACTTCAGTTTTAGATCTGAAATGTACTCTGGGGGTGCTGATTTCCAGATACGCATTTTTGGGTCAAGGGAAGTTTAGTATCCTAAGTATAGTAGCCATGCTACGCAGAGAACTTCATTTTGGTTTAGTTACGAAATTGATTTTAGCTTAGTTTTCTTACATTAGGTGGGCAAAATAATGAAGACCAGGAAGTTTAGGACTGTCCCCTAAGATATGCAGCAAAACACCAAGACCCCTAGAATTAGGACGCGGGAGTTAATCTATCTGTACTATTTCTTTTCAGGCTGGGCCAGTGGAGTTTCTAAGCACCACTGAATTCTCCCTTTTACATCCTCAGACTTTGTAAGGTTACCTTTTAGCTTTCAGGGGCCTGGGTGCTTCTTAGATCTGGGTCACAGTCACCGATGGGAGCCCTTGATTTGGACAAGGTGGTCCCTGAGAGTTGAGTTCACACAACTAAGGAGGTGAGAGGGGCTCTCTCTTTTGGTTACTGTACATGTTCTTACCAAAGAGCTAGAGGGACAGTCTCACGGTCAGGAGAGCTCACTCTGATGTCCTGGGTTGTTGGGGATTTTACTGGATTCTGACGTGGGTTCTGCCATCAAATACAGAATGCCCTGATGCTGAGAGACACAGGCAGCTCTTCAGCTTGTGGTCAATACCCAGGAAATGGAATTCTCACCAATTCTTGTTTTCTATGCTAAAAGTTACAGTTTGAGATTTGGGCCTGCTTCTTTCTTTTCCTTTTTCCAGGGACAGTTTCAAATTGGCTGTTCATTTAGGCAAAAGCAAAAGGATATCAACCCAGCCTTGGAAATAAATGTGAGCCCGCATATCCTTTTCCCAGCTTTTCCTCTTTTTGCTATCTTGGTAGTGTGTTCACTGTGTTTCCTCTCACTCGTTTTTTTTTTTCCTGTTTCGTTGGCAGACTTTATGACTTGTCTTGGAAGAGCAGGTGAAGAGTTGTTTTTAGGACTCTCTTGGAAGGGTATAGTCCAGATGACGTTTCAGCTCATGGTAACCAGAGCCAGGGAGCTGGGGTCAGCCTGAGCTGGAATCAGTCAAATCAACAAAGCACTGACTCTCAGTGGCAGGATTACAAGTAACCACAAAGTGTTAAGCACATCTGGAAAGGGATTCTGACATCATCTCCAGCATCTGTGGGGAATACACATAGCCTGTAGACCCATTTCTCTGTGACCCTAGGAAGATTCTTTAAAGAGTAATGCCCTGAGTGGTTTCTGGCCAGCTTGCCTGCTCATTTATCTTGGAGGAGATGGAAGGAGACAACCTGCCTGTGGAACTCCAGGGCCCCAGAGGCAAATGGATTCTGCATTTGAAAGTGTTGAAGCTAAGAGTCTGGTTCTTAGAGGACCCCAAGGGATCTGCCTTTCCTCTACTCATTGTCCCTACAAAACTTTTCCTGGCAGCTTGCATTGCTGTTTAGAGGGGTTGTTCTCTGCTGTTTAAGTTGTTTGGCAGTGGTGTGTCAGGATGCGGGTTTTCTGAATGCTTTCCCAGCTGGTTACTGCAATGGTGGTTAGGGAGGGGTGCTCTGAACAGGGAGGCCTGTCTCCTGTCTGGATACTCACAGCTGGGTAGCTGGGGAGGACTCCGTCTGCATTCTGCTCCCTTGGAGGGTGCTGGGGAGGGGTGGGGGGAGGGAGGCTCTTTAAGATGTGGGTGGAGGTGAGATAGGTCTTTTTTTTGTTTGTTTCTTTTGGTGAAGTGGTCCAGACTACAGTATTCGATGTGACTTTTACCCTTATCCTATGCATACTTCTCTGCTAGCTTTTGCCACCTTCCTCATCCCTGTAATTTCCCCAGCTCCTATTGGTTGAATTTACATAGTAAGGGCTCTATTTTCAAAACCAGATGCCTTTTCAGTTCCCGAGCCAATTATGATGGAAAAGTAAGTTTTATAAGCAGCCTCAGAGCCACGACCTGGTAAACTGTGCTGCAGACCAGACCTGGGATCTGGGATTTCTGGATCAGCTCTGGGTACCATGATGGCTCTGCAGACTAACACTTCCCTGTATCCCTACAGCTGACTCAGCCCATCAGAGCTCAAATTGCCCCTCATATCCTAACCTTTCTTATAGGCAGAGGCCTTGCCTAAACCCTAAGCTGCTTGACTCAAGTCCTGTGTTGCTCTTCCTTTGGTGGTGGTGGTGGTGGTGGGAACAGGGCTCAAATAGACACAAAAGAAATACAACAAAGGTCTATTTACCTAACACCCAGATAAAGCTGTTATCCCTACTTTTCAAATTTGTTTCATCTTCCCCAAAGCCCCTAAGCAATTCCTTTTATACAGGGAAGACTGGATAAATACTTAAATTACCCACCCTACCCGTCTTTTCACCTCACTTTCAGAATGGCTTAGTGACCTAGTAATCTGTAATGGTGATCAACATTTTTTTCTGAATATCATTACAGACTCATAGGTTTGATGTGTTTCAATCCATTGCAGTCATTATTTATTAATTGTTTGGGATGCTCACATTGTCTCATTAGGTCAGTAGCGACCCCTCAAGTGACTCCTATGTCGTTTTAACATGATCCTGTTGAACTTTCATAGCTTCCCTGCTTTCTGGCCTAACAAGATGTTCCAGGCACTGTATCAGGCACCGCATGTGGAATCAGCCATCTCTCCAGGGAGCCCGGATTCTTTTTGGTAGAGAACACAGTCTGGGCTCTAGGACTGAATCAAGTAACCCCCTCTTATCCACGGTTTCGCTTTCCATGGTTTTAGTTACAGTCAACCATGGTCTGAAAATATTGAGTGGAAAATTCCTGAAATAAATAATTCATGAGTTTTAAATTCTGCGCCATTCTGAGTAGTGTGATGAAATCTCATGCGTGCCACCCCACTCTGCCCTCCCCCGAACCGGAATCACCCCTTTGTCCAGCATCTCCACACTGTGTGCTGTGGACCTTGCCTGCCCATTAGTCACTTAGCAGGTCAGCTGTTGGGATATCACCGTGTTTAGGTTCCCGTAAACCTTGTGCTCCTTTATAATGCTACAGTCACACACTTTTATTACAGTATATTACTATAATTGGTGTATTTTATTATTAGTTGTTGTTAATCTCTTACTGAGCCTAGCTTATAAATTAGACTTTGTCATAGGTATGTGTGTATAAGAAAAAACATAGTGTATATTGCATGTATAAGGTCAGCACTGTCTGAGGTTTCAGGCATCCACTGGGGGTCTTGGATCACATCCCCCACAGATAAGGGGGACCATCCTTTTGTCAGCCCCCTCCCAGGGCACTGCAGCCTGCTCCCCTGCTCTTCACCAGCATGAGGCACTTGCTGGGAATCAGCAGATCCACAGTCAGCCTCTGCCTCACTCTGGTAAAGATTCATCTCTGAGAATCTCGGCTCTACCCCGCTGGTTTGACACTTTGGCTTCAATCACCCTGAGTATTGCTAGCCTGGCACTGGCAAGCTGTCTTTATCGAGGCCAACTTCCTCTGCTAAAATAGTTCCCCAGCCCATGCCTGATACCCTTTGAGCAAGGTTCTTTCTGGGCACAGCTTAACTTCTGCCCCTTTGGGCCCTACCTGTGCTCCACTGCCTCCCAACACTCCATGTATCTGAAATCCTCCCTGTCCTCTTCACAGTCTTCTCTGATCTTTAAAGATTTGCCACTGCTTCCTGGGTTCTGAAGAACCAGCTCAGGAGTTCCTATTTCTACTTTAGAACCTATAGGTCGCTTTCATCAGGCTAGTATCAACCCAGCTAGGATTAGGCTGGGTGGGGTGATGAGGGGGTTATAGAATTGGGCTGAGGTTGGGGGTTGGCACAGCATGTACTTGGTTGACTTATTCTCAACCTTTTCTCTTATAATCCATGGGTTTCAGCATCTTCAATGGTGCTTAGTAGGCTATCCTGTTGATTTCCTGCCAGGGAGAAAGGTGCTCTGGCTTTGTACCATTGGCAAAAGGTACAAAAAGATAGGTAAGGGGCTACAGTTTTGTTAAGTGGAACAATATGAGGAAATGGCCTTGTAAGGAGGCTTGGCAGCAGGGCCCTCTGAATGACTGGATCTTGGCTCCCATGTTGGCAGGTCCTTGACAGGAGTTTTGAATGGTCCCCAATCTGACAGATTGCTGATACTTGCTTTAGAAGCAGGTCAGTTAGTCATCCTCAAGGTTGATGTGTAACCGCCTTGAATGCAGTTTTGTGGATCTCTGGAGGTTCTGTGTATAAGGTTGAATCGTTTAGTTATTTTAGTTTAGCCAGTTTAGCTTCTTTACATGGAGATAATAAATGTGGAAGAGGAACAGACATGAGGGATGAAAAACCCAGGAGCCTTATTCCCCTCATCTGCTACTTGGGTTTTGCACCTGGACCCACGGGTGAGTAGTGAGGAGCTGGGTTCACCGAGATCTAGTTCTGCTTTGTGCTTCTTCCAGTCCTTCCGTCAGATTTACTTCAGACAACTCAGAGTAGCATGTAGAGTGGTTGTGCAGGGCTGCACTAACTTGCACTTCATTGTATCAAAGGGGAGACCCGGTAATTTATAGCCTCTCATTTCTGGAGTCCGGAGATGGCTCAGCGTAAGCTTTGCTGAAACAGATCTTATTACATGAGAAGAGCACCTAGTTAGCTGTGCCCAAGACACGAAGCTTTTAGATGTAGGAGGCCATGTGAAGGGACCCTGGAACTCAATCTTCTACCTGAGAAAGTGAGCAATAACATTCTGAGTTGGCCTGTTTTCATTTCCCTTGGATTTTGAGTAATAAATTCCCTCCCTCCTTCCCAGCGGAATAATTTGGGAGTCTGTATTCCCTAGAAAGACTTTATTCTCTCATCTATCAGACGGAGTTAGGTGAGAACTCCTTGGCCTTAATGAATGTTGAAGGATTTCAAAGGGCTAATGGAAATTCTTCTAGAAGTAACAATTTCCATTCTATTGGTAAGGCAGTTCTGCAGAAATCCCCCACATGTCTTGGGTTATTTTATGCAGCAAAACAGCCCTCACTGGGTTTTCTTTGCTAATAGATGACAGGGGGGGCTGGCCGAGTGGCGCGGTGGTTAAGTGCTGGCTTGGGGGATGATAGGGGGAATGCGGGCATTTGGAATTCATGGAGAATCCCTAACTTGCATTTTAGCCTGAGTGTTCTGTCTCCTTTCCTAACCCTTTTACCAGAGCTGCTCACAGGAAATGGCCCAGAGAGATATGCTGCCTCCTCCCACCATTCTTCTAGAAAGTGGTGAGTGGCTGCCTGCCAGGGAGAATCTGGATGACAAAATTGAAAGCCAGATTCAGAGTTATAAGCATAACCCCCGCCCAGGTTGCTTACCAAGAAAGGAAAGAGTCTTGTGCAAAATCTTGTTTCATTGGCTCTACATTTGGTATTTTTTGAGTTCTCACGTTCTAATTTAGTATTGTGCCGGTTGCTATACCCCTGTGGATTGAGTGATTACATTCTACATTTAAGGAGCACCGACAGTTTCCTGGCGCTCTGCTGGGCACCTGTGATAAAAAGGTGAACAGGACGTGGTCCTTGCCACCTAGAGTTCACGGTCTAATGGGAGAGCATCAGAAGGTGTGATAAGAGCCTTGCCACATAATTTGCACTTGAATCCTAAAGCCAGTGGGGAGCTATGGAATTGTTTTAAGCAGGACATGATCCAATCTATATTTTTTAAAGATCACTAGTGGCATTTAGCATACCAATGATTTAGATGGCATGAGGCTGGAGGCAATACCAGTTCAGACAAGAGATATTGATTAGGCCCCTTGTTAGTTCGAGGTGTATCTAGGCACTGGGAACCTACAGGTGAACAATCAGCCTGTGCCCTCAGGGAGCTGCCATTCTGGTGTGGTGTAAAGTTGTGTGGACAGACCATATATGTACAATACATGGTCTTTTTCAGATGATGATGATGATAAGTAATTTGAAGAAAATAAATAGAGCCATGGGCGTTAGAATGGGCATCACGGTAGGTGCTGACCTGCTGGGGTAGTTTAGCAAAGGTGTCTGAAAAGATGGCATGGAAGCTATGGGAAGATGTGGAGAAGAGTGGTCCTGATGGGAGAATAGCAATTGTAGGGACTCTGAGATGGGCACATACCTTAAAGTTCAGGGCGGCTGGAGCATAGCGGGTTTGAGATGAGTTTAGAGGGCCTTGTAAACCACGGGAACAACTCAAATAATTCCAATGGAGTGAAAAGCACTTTAATTAATTAAATCAGGGGTTGGCAAACTGTGGCTATGGGTCAACTCTGGCTGGCTGCCTATTTTTGTAAATAAAGCGTGTTGATTTATGTATTGCCTATGGATGTTTTTACATTGCAAGAGCAGAGGTGAGTATTTGTGACAGAGAACATATGGCCCAGAAGCCTTAAATATTTATAAGCTGGCCCTTTACAGAAGAAATTAGCTGACCTCTGAATTAAATGACCTATTTAAGTTTTGAGAAGACAGTTGAGGTGCTATGTAGAGAATGAATGGTAGGTAGGAGACAAGAGTATATCTGAACAGTTCAGATAAGAAATAACTAGATGTGAAGCACCAGAAGACTCCAAATATACTTCTTTTATTGTTTGAAAGCAGTTAGCTATGATCCATACTCGTTAAATATTGTTGAATGAATGATGAGATGCTGAATAAGGCAGTGAGTGACAGAAAATGAAGAGGAAGCCAGGCTTTGAGAGATTTAGGAGATAAAACACCAGTCCAGCTTCTTGTTGACTAGGTAGATAGAACGGGGAGCAAGGCAGAAGGAGGGATATAGGATGCCATTCAGGCTTCTGGCTTAGGTATCTTGGTGCATGGCAATGCCATTGACTGAGACCGGGAAGGTGGGGCTGGAAGGAGCACATGTTGTCAGGGAGAAGGACATGGGACTCCTTTGGACATGGGACACCCAGGACACCCAAGTTGAGATGTCTTTGAACATGGGACATCCAGGCAGAGATGTCTACAAGGTAGCTGCAAGACAGATTTGCAACTCTGTGGCATGAGGCTGGACTGATGGTGACAAAAATTCTGAAGTCATTAGCTAACACAGGCTCTCTCAAGAAGAGGAGGGCAAGGATAGATCTCAGATAGCATTTATTTCCTATACAGATTTGGATCCAGGGAGGAGGCAAATCTAAATGATCTGTCTGGACAGTTTGCAGCAGTCGGTCTGGCTGTCTCATGCCTAGAGCATATGTTTTCTGTGGAGACTGGTAGGCTCTGATGAGGGCTTGCCTTACCTCCTCTCTGGATACCAACCCCTTTCTCTTATGTGGGGTGACTGGGGCAGCTCTGGGGGCTCTTCCTTCCCAGACTCCTTGCTAACACGGGAGCATTTGCTGCTTTTGAACTCTGCAGTTGATTCATGTCTGCATTTATCTAGTTGAGGATATAGATATACAGATAGGAAGGTCTTAGTTAGCCTTAGATTTTGTTGGAGCAAGAACTCTCTGACATTAGGGCTAGACAATTGGCTTAATTTTATTGGTTTTGGCACCCATCCTCTTAACCCACAAAGCTAGATAAACCCAACGGGCCCCTTTCCTTCTTTCTACTGTCTACTTGCCTGGGGAAGGGGAACCAAGGAAACAATTTATGAAAAAAGCACTGTGTTGAAAGTTACCTAAGAGAGTTGTGATCCTAGACTTGGATGTAAATATCCCTCCTTCACCAAAGTCTTTTATGAAAACCCAAGAATAAAGTCAAAATTGTAAAGGGAGAAGAAAAGGAGGGCCCCTCTCTGTCCTGTTCTCTGCACCCTTCCGCTCCCATTTTTAGCGTAGTGTCACGTTTCAGCACAAACTTAGAAGGCTGAGTTAGCCTGGTCTTATGTATAATGTTCACATTTTATGGGCCCTCATGTTTTATCGGCTTCTTCTTCCCTAAGCAGACCGTCAAGTAATAGTGTTGCCATTTTTCTGACCTAAACTATTACTGTCCTGAGGTTAGTGACGTCTATGGGCTGAAGTAGGCAGCCTGAGCCTGACTGCTTGGCCCCAGAAGTGGAGGAAATAGGGCCTCCCAACGCCACCAACAAATGAAGTAGGTAGTAAAGGTCATTTAAAAAACATGATGCAATTAATTTTGAAATGTACATGTTGGGAAGTGTTACTATCATCCCAGTTCTGATCCACTGCATAGGCCCCTGCCCCTTATTATATATGCCACTCAATAGTCTTTATACACTGTCAAGTGTTTCTTTATGTAAATACAAGCAAATATAAATACATCTTCTTATCCCCCACATACTCTCTCATACAAAAGGCAGCACATTATATAACCTGTTCTGTCACTTGTTTTTGTTTTTGTTTTGTCTTTAACAGTGTGTTTCGGGCATCTTTTCATGTTGGTACAGGGAGAGTGTCCCCATGCTTTTATCAGAGCTGCATAGCATTCCATTGTCTGGACGGCTGCCTCGTCGCTTATTGAACCAGTCCTTACCAGTGGACCCTTGAGTTGTTTCCAGTATTTGCTCTCTTACAAGCAGCACCCCAGTGAATAAAGGCAGCTTTTTAAAGGATTGCACAGCACTGCATATGCTACTTAAAATGAGATTATTCTTCTTCATTCATAGAATGCTGGTTATATTGGTTGATAAATTCCCAATTACTGGTATTCATGAGTGAAACATGGATGATGGGACCAACATCCCTTCATAATTCAAGAGTCATTAGTATGACTGCCCCATGGAGGCCTACTGCTCTGTCTCAGGTTTATTTTAATAATAAAACCTTTAGAAATGAAACCTACTTAAGGCCCTTTGCTCAAGAAGTCTGAATCACTGATCACTGCAATTACTGCCATGGCAGCTGCAGAGCAATTTAACAGGATAATAGTGAATAAGATAAATTACACCTCAGATCCTTAATGGATTGATATGCAGAAGTATGCAAGGGAAGATGGGTGGGGGAGGCACACCTTTCTAATTCCAGCACATAGCTTTGTAAAATAGGGAACTAGGCCGTGGTACCTATTACTACTTGGAATGAGTCATTCCGTACCAACCTCGGGGACTCCATGGTGGCTAGAATGTCCTGTTTATTAATAGACAACAAATTGAGTTAATTCTCTTGTTTGTGTGCTTCTGTGGGGTGGGTGGAAAGTCTAGTTGACCTGTTAATTGTCTTCTTTAGAATACTCTTTTTTCTACTAAAGAATTAGTGTCTTTAGTGTAAAAATAGGGAGGCAGACCAGTTTTACAAATAGTTGCTGGCCAGAGGAATAACATTTTCTGCCAGATGAGTGGTTAAAAAAAGGCAGACTGGAAAAATAACTGCGGGATGGTAAGTGTTCTGCTCTTATTTACAAGGCTAACATAGTCTGCCTGTGTGTTGGGCACAGCGGAGGGAATGGATCAGTTAAGATGTAAGTATAGTACGCGCTTTGTGTGCCCCTGGATGTGTGTTTAGGGGAAAGGAGTAAGGATGTGGGTCACGTGGGGGGAGGGGTTTTCAAAGGGGCCAAAGGAAGCAAATCCAGGAGACTTGGCTGCAGTTCCACCCCTGTGGACATTCCTTGGCACCTGGTCACATGGTGGATGCCTTAGCTTCTTGTACCTTCATTCCCAGTACAAAACACGGGACACCCATTGTCTCCATCATCCCCACCAAAGCCCCTGGAGCCGGAGATGGGAGCTGCAAGACGAGGTCTTTTCTTTCTTAATGTTTGATTGGCATTAACACATTTTTTGCGGGAAACGAGTAAACTCGTCATATAGCTTTTATGCCCGCTTACAAAGTGTTAATATACCTTAAGGTGGCACTGGATTTGGTACAGTGTCCTGTTAATGTTGAAGCAAACTAAATCGTCTGGAAATGTCACAAGTCCTTTTGGAAAAAGGAGCAGGGATAGGCTGAGAGAACTAGACAGGTGAGGGTGCCCTCTGAATGGGAAAAGGGCTGTGTGCAGGGCGGATGCCTCAGAGAAAGCACGGTCAGAGAATTTTGGGTTCAAATCTTGGTTCTGCCCCTTGGCCAAGTTCTGCCCTTCTGATCTATAATTGTTTGAATCTAAAATAAGGATAATGATAGTTTTTTCAAACAACGATTACATGGAATAATGCATACAAAGTAGGCTCTAATAGGTGGTAGCTGCTACTATTATTAGCGGAGTCTTCTAAAGGGGCTTCTTTATAGATTTGGAGAGAAAGAAGGTGCTTTTTCTTGCATGAAGGAACTGGTACTGCTGGCATTATATCAAGAGGGCTGCTTTTAAGATTGGGAAACATATTGACAGTTTGGAAGAAGGTGTTAGTTACCATGGCAACTTGAGATTCATTTGGAGGGAGAGTTGTGACTGGAGGTTATCTCACTGTACGAGACTGACTAGTGGAGATTTTGTTTAAAAAGGGGAGCCGTCTAGCAGGAATGAAATCATGCTTTCTATCAGCAGGAAATTCCAAGAGGTTTGCTGTGGAGCAAGTTCTGTACACAGGTCAGACCATTGTGGGAGCCTTCCGCGGTGATGGGATGTGTGTTAGCGGCCGAAACGCTGCTGCCAGTTGGCTGCTTTTGTTCACATGTATTACTTGGGTTAAAAAAAAAAAAAAAGGTGTACGAATGGGTTTCAGTGAGTTTTTTGTTATCTGAAAGTATGACATCCAATTGTCACATATTTTCCTACAGTTGGTATCAGCCCCCAAAGAGCATGAGTTCTGAGTGCACCTTAATCATTTACTTTTCTCCTAAGGTAAGCTAGGTAATGAATACAGGTACTTCCTCTTGATTGGACAATTAAGATGTATTTTCTTTTTGTAAAGGCTCTTCTGGTAATATCACTGATTTTGAAAAGCTTTCTGGTACAATGTACATTGTGTCCATTGTCAGTTTAATTCTTTAGTATGCTTGCTGTTATCTGTTAGCTTCTTCTAATTGCATCCTTGCGAACCAAATAAAACCCCTTATAATAGCATGATTCCAGGTTTGCTATTGAATTCTTCATGGGCTTGCAGTGCTCACCGATAGCCCCTTTCTCTCCTTCCCTTTATAGTTAGGTGTGGCCATGTGAGTTGCTTTGGCCAGTGAAATGTGGCCATACATGGCACGTCTGGGCAGAAGCACTTGCCACTATGAGACAATGCATTGCTCTCCTTAACTGCCCTGGTGATGTGAAAGTTTGTGACCAGGTAGACAGAGCTGTCAGTCTGGGTCCTTGAACTATTGGGTTGTTGGAAAAGTCATGACACATTTTTGCATCAAAAAACATAGAAAAATTAAGTCATGACTTTTCCGACAACCCAATATAATGATGGACAGATTTCCCTTTCCTAACTCATGTTGGACACATAGAATAAAGAAGAAATGAACTTTTGTTGTGTTGAGCCACTGATATTTGGAGGGTGTTTGTTACTGCAGCAGAACCCAGCCCATCCTCACTGCTTCAATAGATATTTAATACGTATTTATTGAGCACTTACGGCATATTGAGCACTGTCATGTTGGGATATAACAGTGAATAAGACAGACTAAACTTCTCCCCTCATGGAACTTACATTGTATGAGGAAGAATGACGGTAAAAAAGTAGACAAACGAGTAAAGGTAATTACAAATTGAGGTGAGTGCTCTGAAATAAAATAAAAAAGATCATGTAATAGACAGGTCTCCAAAGAGCAAAGAGGTCATGAGAAAGAAATGGGAATCCCCCAGAACCCTTGTTAATATTCTTTAATAGTGCCTGGTATGTCTTAAGACTCTTGAATGACTCCGGAGTAGTTTAATTTGCCTTGGAAAAGAGATAAGACTAAAAGTAAGAGAGAAATGTATTACATTATTTGATAACATTGTGACAAAATTAAGTAGCTGGTATATTCCAAAATAAAATGACAGCTGAGAATGTTAGTTTGCTTTGCGTCTTTGAAAACTTATTAGCATCCCACTGGGTTTACTGGGAGATGAAATCTGAGTTTTGCTTGTGTTAAGTTCCTCCCAGACAGCACAGCACCCATCTTCAGCTGTCAGACTGCCTGATGTCTGGTTGGCTTGGTGGACACTGGTTCAGGTTAATAGTGTTAACTTGGTCCTCATGCTGAGAAATAGTAGAACAGAAATGGATATATAATTCTTATGTCTTACCTAGTATAATTTTGGAAGAAAATAGGGTGATTAAACATTTCCTTACATTTTCCATTACTGTCTCCAGGAAAAGCCTTGAGACTGGTTATAATTTTTCTGAAAGAAGCATGAGGATAGAGCTTATAAGGGTCCGGGTGTTGAGGGCCAAGGGTTCCATTGCTACTTGGCAGTGATTTACTTTGTGTGACTTGAAGACTGTAGAAGAGTGGGCAACACCTATGCTGCTCTAAAGCCATAGAATGGTGGTCAGAGAAATACCAAAAGAGAAGGAATGTCTGATATACTTGGTGAGAATTGAGAAAAGTGGCGCTTGGGAGTTGTTAGGGGGGAAGGAGAGCTTTATCTGCTTTTCTTTCCTCCCTTTTCTTAGGGCAAACCAGAGCAATGAGAATGGGGGAAGGTCAGGAGAGGAGGCACATTTAAAATACAGTTAAAAGGGGAACCAATTCATTCAAAGACTTTGGGTATTAGGAGAGTACGGACTGCTAAATTCTATATGCAAATTCAGAAAAATATTTTGCAACCACCATGAAAAGGAATCTGGAGGGTTGTTGTGCATGGTGATATTCGCTCCACGTCATCAGTCAGACCAATCTTATGATCATCCTTGGAGGTGGATTGAGAATCCCTAAGCTGGAGCCCAGACATTTTTTTCTGTCTTGAGTATTTTAGTTATCTCATGTTGGCACATGCTCTGAAAATCCCATCTGGGTGCAACTTCAGGGAAGTAGGAAAAATGGATAAAAGTAAGAACTACGCAGCATTGAAGATATATACACATCCTTGCAAATATATGGGTATGTTGATATAGTGTAAATTTCCATGCCAGGACACATGCCAACAATTTAATGATGTGTATAGCAAAGTCCCTTGTTAGCCCCATTCAGAAACCCTAAAATGAGTTGCAAGACTGAAAGTATTGAAGCTGAAGGCCAAAAACAACGATCATGTTACTTGGGTCTCATGAATAATTCAGCTGAGTTTAATGCTTTTTCCATGGTGAAAATAAAGCTGAAATATTTGGCATAATGTAGGCAAATTATACCCTCTTTGGGGGGGGGACGGTTGGTCATGAGGAATGTAAAAAAAGGGTGGAGAAAAATAAGGAATCTTTTCATATTTCTTTTAACCAAGTATATGGAATCTCTCAACATTCCACCTCTAAAGAAGTAAATATATAAAAATTCAAGCTGGAAGTTTAAATGTGTTTCCTTTGAATGCTCATTAGTAGCTGAAGATTTGGTTTGGGCTTGAGAAGCATTTAGAAAATTGCTCCTAAAGCCATAGAATGGTGGTCAGAGAAATACCAAAAGAGAAGGAATGTCTGATATACTTGGTGATATGCAAGCCAAGAAGCATTGGTTCATTTCAGAAAAATAATAAAATAATAGTCTTCGGACATGAACAGAAAGAACTTATAGGTGTTCTTGAAAGTTGCATGCAAATTAAATTACTGTAAATCTAATCATAATTTAAAGGCATTAGGATAACATTATAACAAGACCTGCCAGAAGATTAGAATTATTTTTCATAATGTGAACATGTTTCCTTTTCTCCAACTTAATTTTTAAATCTAGGTTTTAGTATATTTAACTTAAATTGAGACCTTTGTTATCCAGGGACTAAAGCTCCGGACATTCTGTATCTGCAGATGCTCATCCTTGTCTCCTAAATAGATGAATTTTCCTATTTCTTTCATCTTTACTCCTAAAAATAATGAGAAGACAAGTGAATTAATAGAGTTTAGGAATGTTAGAGCTGGAAGGAGCTTAGAGATCGTCTAGAGTGACTTACCCATTTGACGGAACCTGAGTCCTAGAGAGGCTATGTAACTTGTCCAGAGTTGCCTATTACAAAAGAGGTGACATTATGAATAGAGTTAAAAGAACCCAAAGAAGAAGTTCTTATTTATTAAAAGTTTTATGGAAAGGGAAACAGATCTGGTGGGCATGGCCCACTTCTTTCAGCCTCTGTACTTTTTTGTTTGTTTGTTTAATGGTATAGCCGCTTTTATTTATTAATTTATTTATTTTTATTTTTTGAGGGCAGTGTCACTGGCCCTCATATGTGGGACCTGAACCGGGGCCGCTGACTTCCCAAGCCAGCGCTTAACCACCGTGCCACTTGGCCGGCCCGCCTCTGTACTTTTTATTGCTTAAAATATGATGTGATGCCTGGAAGTTCCATTGCCACTTTGTGATAAAAAGTGCTGTGCTAACTCACTGAAGGAATATAGATGGAGCCCTGAATCCCTTTACGATACCATCAAGGTACTTCATCAGCTGTGCCCTTTCCACCTCCAAGTTTCTTCATTGGAGTTCTTCTAAATTTCATGGACAAGGTAATTCCACGTAGAACAACTAACAAATAGAACAGAATTTAAAAAATCTGTTTGAAGTCATTGGATGACTAACAAAGCAGTAAGACATTATGGGGCCAAGATCCTGGAGAACAAGGGAACTCAGAGAATGTCACTGGGGCAGCTTTCCCCCTAGGGGCATCTGCTGATTCTGGAACAGGCAGCTGGGAGGCTAGAAACCCTAGTTGTAGAACTTTCCAACACGTGTGGCGCTAAGGGTACAAAATTAAATTCAAGACCTGCCAAGGAGAGTGGGCTCTGCTAAATATCCTGAGCTTTGGGTTGATACTCTGAAGGGCTGACCTTTAGGATTAAGCATAAACTAGAAACTGATAGGTCTCCAGGAGCTGAGGCCCAGCTTAATACCCTCTCATGTCCTGATTGGATTAAGGATCCTGACTGGATGGTTAGTTTCCTGAGCCACATCTCAGAAGCAAAGGAAAATACTGTTTGGAGAAACATAATATCATCTTATAATTTAAATTATTTCTATAACTTTCTCATATAAAATTCTCAGTAAATAATAAAAAATCAGATATATAGGTGATACAATATGATTTGAAACCAAGAGAAATAATAGACAGTAGAAACAGATCCACAGGGGATCCAGATAATGGAGTTATCAGATGTGGATTAAAAAATAGCTTTGCAAAATATGTTTAAGAGTGAGAAAAAAAATCAGTAATTTTGGCAGAGATCTGGAAACTAAAAACTAGATAAAATGACAATTATAAAACTAAAGAATATAATAAGCGGGGGCCGACTGAGTGGCGCAGTGGTTAAGCGCTGGCTTGGGAAGCCAGCGGCCCCGGTTCGGGTCCCACATATGATGGCCAGTGACACTGGCCTCAAAAAAAAAAAAAAAAAAAAAAAAGAATATAATAAGCAAAAGTAAGAATTTATTGGATGGGTCTGATGCAGTTGAAAAAAGAATTAGTAAACTAGTAATTACTCTTTAAAGTATACTTAAAATAAAAGAATACTTAAGATACAAGGAATCACACACAGAAAATATTTAACACATTAAGTGAAGGCCCAGAGGGAAAGAACAGACAGACCAGGGTAAAAGCAATAAATAAAGAGATGATGCTGGCTTTTCCCAAAAACTACAAAATATATCAAACTGCAGATTCAAGAAGCCCTTTGAACCATGCAGAAGAAATCAGGAAAACCACACCCTGGGCACATCATAATGAAACTAAGACACAAAGACAAAAAGAAAATCTTAGAGTAACCAAAGGGAAAATAAAAAGGCATATTACTTTCAGTGGAGAATCAGTAATACTGACAGCTAAATTTTCAATTTAATAAAAGGAGAAGGAGCCAGAAAAAAAAAAGGATTGATATTTTCAAAGTGTTCAAGGAATATATTTTAAGATAGATTTAAAACAAAAGCAAAGGTAGGGATAACAGCAGAAGAATAATGTATGTAAATTATATACATTCTGACATAGAAATAAAGCAAATGAATGGGGAAGGGGTAAAGCTGGTAGAAAAGGGAGAATAGAGTAATGTCACAAAGTTAATAGCTGGAATCAAAGGATTCATTACAAACTGAGAAGCCAAATGGTAGGAGACTAAGTAAGGAAAAAAAGGGGCTACAGACATTATTAAAAGTATTAATATAAAGATGACCACTAGAACAAAAATACATACTCCCCTACATAGAATAAAAAGAATAAAAAGGGGGGCAGCCAGGTAGCTCAATTGGTTTGAGTGCATGCTCTGAACTACAAAGCTGCTGGTTCGATTCCCACATGGGCCAGTAAGCTGTGCCCTCTGCAACTAGATTGAAGACAATGACTTGAGCTGAGCTGCCGCTGAGCTGCTGGTGGGCAGCCAGATGGCTCAGGTGGTTAGAGCGTGTGCTCCTAACAACAAGGCTGCCAGTTCGATTCCCGCATGGGATGGTGGGCTGTGCCCCTCCCCGGGGCTGGACCTGGAGCTGATGGGTCCCAGAAAAAAACACACTGTTCCCCAATAACAATTAAAAAAAAAAAAGACTGTGGAGTGAATATAGCATAATAGAAACAGTAAAGATAATAGAAGATAATATGGCAGGGTGGATACTGAATATATCAGTGATATAAGAAATATAAATGAGCTGAAGTCACCTAAATAAAAGGAAAATATTTTCATATTGGCTCCCAAGCAAAATTAGCTCTGCTGTATACAACAGACATATCTAAAACAAAAGGATTCAGAAAGGCTAAAATTAGCAGGGTGACTAAAAGACATATAATCGTACAAGAATGTTCTTAGTGGTGTTATTTATAAGACCCAGATAATTACCAAAATGCCCAGCAGAAGTACAATGGATAAGTATAAATTGTGGAATATTCATACAGTGGAATATTATTAGATTGGTGCAAAAGTAATTGTGATTTCAGACCATGAATTTTAAATCATTATAAACAGGCTCAAACATGTTTATTTATTTTTTATTTTTTAAATTTTTTTAATAGATTTTCTTGGGGAATTGGGGAGGGGAACAGTGTTGGGGAATTGGGGAATGGGAACAGACAAGTTGCTGTCCTTTTGTTCTTCAGTCTAGTTGTGGAGGACATCGCTTCATTGGCCCATGTTGGTATCATCATTGCGCACTTCCCGGGTGAGGCAGTTGCTCGCCAGACATTGGACGGCAGCTCAGGGCAGCTCACGAAAGTGCATGCCAGCTGCTGGCCAGCCCCACTGCAGCCTACGCCGTCGCAGGCTACTCATGGCAGCCCAGCTCCAGGTCGAGCTGTTGTTCACCATCTTAGCTGTAGAGGGCGCAGCGTCACTGGCCCGCATGCAGGATCCAAACCGTGGCCCTGCTGCTCAGAGCTAGCATCCCAAGCCAACTCTTAACCAATGCGCCACTTGGCCGGCCCGATCTTTATTAATCAAAATAGGAATCATTACGATCAACACATTTTTGCCAATGAGAAATAAGTTTTATTTATTCCTGTAGCTTAAAAACCAGTGCTTCGGAATTCAGCAAACTCTTGGAAAGCATTTTTTACATCCTGCTGGTTGTGGAAGTGTTTTCCCTGCAAAAAGTTGTCGAGATGCTTGAAGAAGTGGTAGTCGATTGGTGAGAGGCCAGGTGAATACGGTGGATGAGGCAAAATTTTGTAGCCCAATTTGTTCAACTTTTGAAGCGTTGGTTGTGTGATGTGCAGTCGGGCATTGTCGTGGAGAAGAATTGGGCCCTTTCTGTTGATGAATGCCGGCTGCAGGTGTTGCAGTTTTCGGTGCATCTCATCGATTTGCTGAGCATGCTTCTCAGATGTAATGGTTTCACTGGGATTCAGAAAGCTATAGTGAATCAGACTGGCGGCAGACCACCAAACAGTAACTGTGACCTTTTTTTGGTGCAAGTTTGGCTTTGGGAAGTACTGTGGAACTTCTGGGTCCAACCACTGAGCTGGTCATCACCAGTTGTTGTATAAAATTACTTTTAGTTGCACGGCATGATCCGATCGAGAAATGGTTTGTTGTTGCGTAGAATAAGAGAAGACGAGACTTCAAAACAATGATTTTCTTGATTTGCAGTAGCTCATGAGGCACCCACTTAGCGAGCTTTTTCATCTTTCCAATTTGCTTCAAATGCCCAACAACCATACAGTGGTTGACCTTGAGTTCTTCGGCAACTTCTCATGTAGGTGTAAGAGGATCAGCTTCCGTGATTGCTCTCAATTGGTCATTGTCAACTTCCAATGGCCGGCCACTATCTCTTCATCTTCAAGGCTCTCCTCTCCTTTGCAACCTCTTGAACCACCACTGCACTGCACTTTTGTTAGCAGTTTCTGCGTCAATGCGTTGTTGATGTTGAGAGTTGTCTCCGATGCTTGACAACCCATTTTGAACTTGGGGAAGAAAATTGCTCGAATTTGCTTTTTGTCTAACATCATTCCCATAGTCTAAAATACATATAAAATAAACAGCAAGTAATAAGTCATTAGCAAAAAAACAAAGTGAGAAATGCGCATTAAAATAATGTATAACATAACCACATTTATTTAAGGATTCCAATATAAAAGGCAAATTTCAACGATGCAAAAACCGCAACCTAATACTATAGATATTGATGAGACTATGAAAAAGTACATACATGTCACAACATGGATAAACCTCGCAATCATAATAATATTAAGCAAAAGAGGCACAAGAGTACAGAATATGATTTTTTATTTTATTTTTATTTTGGCTTTGTTGAGGTGTAATTGACATAAAAAATTATAAGATTTAAGTGTACATTATGGTGATTTGATATAAGTATACCAATCTAGTTAATTAACACAACCATCACTTCACATCTTTATCTTTTATTTGTTTGGTGAGAACATTTACTCTCTTAGCGAATATCAATTATACAATGCAATGATATATATACGTATATATGTATGTATATACAATTACTGTGTCCATAGGCTCATCCTGTCTATTTTTAAACTTCAAATGATATTTGTTATATATTACATATGCAATGTAATATAACCTTCATATATAATATCTGAAGTTTACAAACAGGCAGAATGAATCTGTGGTGATAGCAATCAGGACTGAGGTGCCCCTTGTGGGAGGGTGACGACTGGGAAGGGGCACAAAGGGGCCTCTGGGACCCTGTTTCTCCCTCTGGTTGCCAACTGAATGGTTTTGTTCACTCTGAAAATTCTTTAAGCTGGATACTTAAGAGTTGTGTCCTTTTCTGTATGTATGTCACATTTTAAGAAAAGGCTTACATTTAAAAATATAAACGGTTCACTAGCAAAAGACAAGGTGCAGTAGGGTAAAGTCCCTTGGAGTATTGGGCTTAGAGTTGTTGGAGAGAGTGAGTTTTAAATCCAGCTTATATGAACACTGTCTCTAGGCTATTGAAGGCCATTTCCTTTTCCTTATGATGCTTCAAGGTTCCTCCCTAGATTTGTTTTTGCCATCTTCACATTAAAAATAGAGTCCAGAAAAACAGGATAGAGGATTCAGAAGTAGATCTAAATACACACAGGAATTGAGCACAGAGAAAATGGTGCGTTTCTAATCGGTGGGATGGGAGGGTGGGATAGATTTTTCAATCACTGGCTTTGAGACAACTGGGTAGCCATTTAGAAAAATTTAAATCGAATCCCTATCTTCCTCTTTCTATGAAAGTAAATTTTAGGTGGATTAAAATATGCATATAAAAATGAAACTATAAAAATACTAAATGAAAACATGAGAAAATATTTTTCAAAACCATGGACTATGATCTAAGTATGACAGAAAGTTCAGAAGTTATATGAGAAACGATTTATAAATTTTAAAAGTCCTACCTGGTTAAAAAAATATAAACAAAGTCAAAAGATGAACTGGGAAAAGTGTCAGCAGCACATGACAAAGGACTAATTTCTTTCATAGATCAAGTGCCTACACAGCCAACAAAAAGTAAAAAAAGGGCCAGTAATCCAAAGCAAAAACGAGCAAAGAGCATACACTGTTGTTTAAAAAAACCCCAAAAAACAAAACTACAAGGACTTATTACACCATACGAGCATGTGAATGTAGGGAGAAGATGCCTGATCTCATTCATAATAGAGAAATACAAATTAAATTACAACTGTAGTATGTAATCATTTTTCATGTATTAGATTAAAACATTTGCTAATACATTATGTTTTGGGGGTACAGGGCAGCAGGCAGTCTTATACACTGTTGGTTGGGCAATATCTGAAAGACTTTAAAAAGTATATACCCTTTGACCTGGCAGTTCCCTCCTAAGACTTTATTCTATAGATATACTTATGTCTGCATTCGGAACAGCATTGTTTATGGTGGCAAAAAAATTGAAAACAATGGCAGGGACCATCGAAAGGGAACTGGGTGAACAAATGAAAGCATAGCCATCCAGTGGAATGGAATGTAGCCGGTGGAAAGAAGGGGCAGATTGATATGTACTGATGTGAAAAATCTCCAGAATACACTAATAAATGAAAAAAAAACAAAACAAAACATGACGGAGAGCCATATTTTAAAGGAGGAAGGGGCATACACAATATTTCTGGAAGAACATACAAGAGAATAGTACCAGTGTTCCTTCAGAGGCTTAGAACTTTGAGGCAGGGTCCCAGATGGGAGGGAAGCTTACTTCTCATTGTTTACTATTTAATACTGTCTGAAAGTGTTTCCCCAGGTGAATGTTGTACCCATTTAGGAAAACATAAGTCAAAAGAAAACCAAACCACCTCTGTCCATAATGATTCTTAGCAGAGATGCCGTTGGACGTGTATTGTATCCCTGTCCCTTGGGACTAAGTGCCTTCCCAATCATTGTGACAATGAAAAAATGCCCCTGTAGATCTCTGAACAGCCCAGGGTGTGGAGTGCATGGTGGTGCTGTTTGACCATCAACTTCTCTTCAGGGTTTCTCAGTTCCCAGGTTCCGTTGGCCTGGCAGGGTCTTAACATGGGCATCTGTGACTTCTACCAAGGGAAGAACGTACATACTCTTTCTTTCTGTAACTCAGGGTTTTCAGCCAGTAAGATGGACGTTGACCTGGACCAGTGACTGGTTAGAGAGCTCTAACTAGGCGGAGTTGCACCCTTCTTGGGGAGACAGGTAGCACTCAGGCTTTGGGAACAGAGGGCAAGAGTTCAGGAAGCAGGATATTGGTTCCATTTTCTTAAAAGGTCTGGAGGATCGGTTGTATGTATCCTAGTAGGATTGGCCCCTTTTTCTGTGGTGTGCTTTTTCACTTTTTTCTAACAACAACCAAAAAAATCCCCTCCTGCACTAGTCTCTGCCAACAGATTTTCCTGAGCTGGAAGGAACAGATGTTTCTGTTGGAAATTGGCATTTGTCTCCCCCCTCATCGTGGTGTGTGCTTCCTGCAAGGCCAGGCCCAGGTAACACTGAATTAACATTAGAAGCCTCCCTCACGAGACAGACTCACCACAGAACCGACCCCAGTCTTCCGGAAGGCCATGGGAGAGCAGGGAGGGTGAGCTGAGATCTCCCTACGCAAGGGGGAGCGGTGCTCCTGACTTCCTGGTGGTGTCCACGAGCAGTTTCTGGCCTTCCTGAAACAGGAGGCAAGCCTGGGAGATGCCAGAGAAACCCTAAGCCTTTAGAATTCGATTGCCTCCCAGAGTCTTATAGCCCTGAAACACCCAGGGGTAAAAACATCAACTTAGAAATCTGTCTTCTCCCAAATAGTGATTCTTGAGCTTTCTTCTGCAGCGCGCTAACCAGGTGCCCCCTGTTATAAATTAATTTTTTTCTTAGTGGGCACACTGAATCATAGGAAATTCCCACCCTTTCCCGACCTCCTAGATTTTCTCCTTTTTTTTTTGAAAGCTGAATTTTCTTTCATTCTTTCTCTTTTAGCTCCCCATTCCCTGCCCTTACCAGAGTTCACGCTCTGTCACCTGGCCCTTCCTTTGTGTCCTTGCATTTTTAGGGTGGAATCTCTTTGTTGTCAACTACGGATTGTTCATGCTGTTGAATTTTTCAGGGAAGAATTGGGATCCCGAATGAGAATCCTTCTGCCTATTGAATGCCCTGGACTTTTGCTCTTGGCTGATTCCTGGCAGATACTGCCAGTAGGAAGAAGTGGCAGAGAGGTCTGATGTCACTTCTGTTTCCGACTGATCCAGGCCCTGGAGCCCCTCTGGAGGACACCAGTGTGAAAGCCCAAAAGAGATTTTCCTAATTTTGATGACCCTCAGCATTAAGGCTTCTTGGGGGAACTTTTCATTTTCCTACAAACCCTTCTGTGGGGTCCATTATGTTGAGAGATGAGCCTTTGTGAGCTTTTCCAGTTGATGCCATTTTTGTGATGTTAACTTTATGTTTCTACAAAGACAACTGGATGTTGGGCTTGGGAATCTGGCCATTGTGGGGCGGGGAGCTTTGTAGAGAGTTCCCTTGCTTCCAATTTCTTTGATTTTTTTTTTCTCCCCCATTCTTTCAGTTGATTATGATACTTTATTGTCTTTTCCTATATCCCAGATCAAGAGGTTATTTTATTTCAAATTCTCTGAAAATTCTATATCTTTCAGAACAGGATGGGGGAAAAGGGAAACAAACTCTTAATAACTATGGTGGCTTAAAAAAATGGCGAATAACCTCCCTTGCAGATTGTAATTTTTCAGAGAAAATTGATGTGAGGGTTCTTTCTACCGCCCTTCCTGCCAGATGGCTCATCCAAAAGCATGTATTCCTAAGCTTTGCTGGCAGCCGTCTGATTTCTCTCTGTTTCTGCTTTGCCTTCTATAACTTTCCTTTTTGTCCACTCTGGGGGTGGGAGTGGCAAATGGGCCCAAAAAAATCTGTTAAGAGTGGCCGTTAGGTGGGCATAAGGTCTTTATTGTATATCCCTGATCAAGAGCCTCTACTAAGTTTTCTCAAAAGCCCCCTCTAGGTGCATGCGTAGGTGCCCGCTGTGGCTTAGATCGATCGGGGCCCTGTCCAATCACTTTCCGCCTTTCCCCACAGGGCATGGTAGTAGGTGCTTGATAAAGATTTGTTGGATTGAAGTCATTTGAATTAAACCTGATTTGTATGTAATTTTAGATTCAAATAGTCTGTTCCCAGTCTGAGTTACTTTTAAATTATATATTGCTGCTCTGAAGATTGTCATTTCCTGAATTTTCCTTCCTTTGTTCCTTTTCACGCATTTGCTTTCATTGTTCCAAATTTAGGCATATTGGAAGTGAGACTCCGTGGGTGTGGAAATAACTTGGCTAAATTAAATTGTTCAGTTAGGGGAAGGTAGTGGGGGATGGCTAACGCTTTCAGTATCTTTTGCCTGGGTTTTAGGGTCAGAAAGTGAAAACTGGCAGAGCAGAAAAGACCAAAAGTGACAGAAATATCTTGCTTTGCTTTACATCCCAGTTTGCCTTAGAGCATCCATCTGCAGTGTAGGAACTGCAGACCTTCCCAAGTACTTGGGTTTCACCCCCACAGAGAAGTGATCCTGTGGGACAGGGTGGCGGAGTGCTCTTCCCTTTAGAGCTCTTGGCCCTTGGTTTCTCATGTCCATCCCTCACCCCCAAACCCCCCACCCCATGAAAGTAGGTAAAAAAGCCCTTAGCTTTCTGTCTACCCTGCCTTTAATCATCTTCCCAAGGCAGCAGCAAGGCAGCCCCAGTTCTTTCAACCCCTTCTATGGGTCTGTTAGACTGAGCGCTTAACTTCTTCTTTATGAAAATGCACATTAGCCATTCAGAGACTTAATCTCCTAATGATTTGTGTATGTTGGTAAGAAGGAAAAGCCATCATCCCTGCCTGGTATACTCAGACGTTCCCTTTGGTACCCTGATAGCAGGATTCCAAAAGGAAGAGCCATTTAATTTAATTTTGCAGATGGCAGGAGGGACAGCAAGAAGCTTGGTCACAATATGTCCCCTCCCCAGAGAGTAGCTTCAGTAAATTCCGGTCGCCCGAGGGGCTTGGATGTGAGGAATCTAACCTACCTTTTTGCCACTGCCTCCCACCCCCCGTCATTATAAAATGTGTTTCTTGGGGAAAGGTGGGGGGAGTAAAGAAAATTGCCTGGGTTGAAAAGCCAATGACTGATGTGAGATTACCATTTTCAGTGGTGCAGCTTGGGACATATGGATTATGACCAGCTACAGATTAATCCATTCCCTCTTTAATTGTTTTATGGCCTCATCCTTCTGAAATTGCCCCCTTGTGGTCTGAAATCCTTCCTGGGGTTTTCCTTAGGCTGGGGACTGCTTGTTGGTGAGAAATAAATCTGCACCTCTCCAGGGCACTAGCTCCCCAGAGACACTGAGGACAAGACCAATAGGGGGTGTCTTTTGATTTTCCTTTGTGGGAAGGCATCCCCCAAAGCAGCAGGCTCAGGATTCTGACCTGTTACTACACCACCGCTGGATGTTTGCTGCCCAGTCCTGGGAAGCTTTCAGGATTAGAAATCCAAGTTACTGGTGTTTAGGCTAGCCCTTGCAATGTTCATGAATCACCATGGGGCCGGTAGATACACCCAATATCTTGGTGGTGTTAAAAGGCTGGCCATTGGATAAATTTGATTTCAGGTCTTGTCCGAATGAGGAGAAATTGTTTTTCTTCATGTTTTAGAGCCATGCTGCTCTATAAAAAACATAGGTATAAACATATTTCTTCATGAATCATCCTAGATGGAGCTATAGGTATTCAGAGACTTGCCAAACATCTTTCTAAAACTTCTGTTGGTCCTTTTCAGGTAAATAGAAACAGCTCATGGATAAGTTATGAACTTTTGAAAGTTTCTGTTTTTTGTAAACGTCCCTCCTTTCTTTTTACTTTTTTCTCCACATTTGTGGTGGCTGCCATTCCCACCCTGCAGACAACTACTGCTCTGTAAAAATACAGGAGGATCTGATATTATTAATTTACACTGATAGTCTGATTATTGCACTTTAGTGTAAATGAACATTTGCATTTCAGTCGCTTTCCTCCATCTGTAACTAGAAACCATCACCAAGTAGATGAAGAGAGAGTTCTATTCTATGTTATAGGTTTACTCATTCATTTATTCACTCTCATCTGTTCATTCAACAGATATTTACTGATCATCTGTCATGTACCAGAAACTACTCTAGGTGCTTTGTTTATATCAGTTAATAAAACAAAGATCTCTGTGAGTTAACATTCCAGCAGGGGAAGAGGGAGATAAACAACTAACATGATGATATGTAAATTACTTAGTATTTAGAAGGCAGTACGTACAGTAAAGGGAAATCAGGAATGCTGGGTAGTGAGATCAGGTTGCATTTTAAAATGGGGGTGGGGAGCTTTTAGATGAGGCCTTATAGAGTAGGTCACATTTGTGCTAAGACTTGTGTAAATATTTGAAGGTGGGGGTGTAAGTGGATATTGGGGGAAGAGCATCCCAGGCAGGAGAAACAGCCAGTGCAAAGGGCCTGGGGTAGGGCTCTAAGGCCCATGTGTGCTTAGTGTATTTGAGGAATGGCAAGGGGACCACTTGGCTGAAGCCGAGTGGTCTTGTAGGGGGTTGGGGGAGGAGATGAGGTCAGAAAGTAGGGGTGAGGGGGGTGAGGGAAGGAGATGCTTGATCACACCGTGCCATGTAGGACATTGGCTTTTACTGTAAAATATCTAATCCGTGCGTCCACATCTACATCTATATATCATACTAGGTATCAACAGCTTTCCATCTTTCCCATCTTCTGAACTTCATAAGATTCCCCCCAGGAATTGGTGGGGAAGTGGGGGGGGGTTGAGTATAAAGGAGGATACAGAGAAACTTGCATCAAAGCCTCACTAGAGACCTAAAACCAGTACTTTTTAAAACTTGGTGAATTGGTGAGATTCCTCCTACCCACCCTTCCTTGGCCCATGGAACAGGAAGACCACATAGCTTACTCTTATCCTAGCCTCTCTCTTTCTTCAGCTTCTTCAAGAATCTCGAATATGATTTTCAGCGTAATTTTAGTCAATTTCTCAGGGTGTTTCCCCACTGTTCGCTCTCTTACTCCAGGGAGCATTTCCTATCCCACCTACGCGATACTCTAATTCTGGAAATGAGCTGCCCGGCAGCGTGTAAGTGAGGAAATAGAAGTGAAAGCACTTACAGACAGACTCCTGGAGGAGATGGGAAGGCTGCGTCTCTTCCATACCCTTCTTCACACTCCAGAAGACATAGCTAGGGGATCACGCTGGAGGTATTTCATTAGGGCAAGAGTTCTCTCTTGACCCAGTTGGATATTGGGCAGGGTATCCCTTGCTTTTCAAAAGTTCGCTTTATGCCACTTCACTTTTACAAAAGACTTGCAAATAATACCTGTTTTCATTAACTGAAAGAAATCCGAAAAAGAATTTCACTTTTAAAAAAAGAGGTGAAAAGTGAATTTGTTTGTTTTGCAGTGGGCGATGATAGAGACCTCGTGCCCTGGTGAGTGAGAAACTACATGGTACACACACTGTTTCTACTTTATGTAGGCTGGGTATTGATCATATCATTCCATCTTTTACTATATGTTAGTATTATTTTAGGTTTTATGTGCTATCTATTATGATTTGGTAGGTTATTTTTTGGGTATGGGAGTGCTCAAAAACTTTTCCCATATAAATTAATGGTAATTGCTTCCTCTCTCTACACCATTTCAGTTTACAAAAGGTTTCGTAGGAATGCTCGGCTTTCGGCTAGCAGGAGAAACCTGTTTTGGGGTCCACTCCAGCCCTGACATCTCCCAAGTCTCTGTGGTTTCTCTGTGCTAAGAAGTCCAGTTGTGGTGTAGTTTTCTATGGGAGGATGTAAAGTGGTTTATCTTGTGTACCTGATTTTCTATTTTTTGTTTTGTTTTGTTTTGTTTTTCAAGAGCTGTTGTGTTACTGTATAAAGTCTCCAAACTTTATGGCCAGAGCTCTGGCCATAGACTAGTGTTTTCTGACTGCAGGTTGTCACCCTTTTGCTGAGCAGGTTGTGAAACCAATTTGGGCAACTGCTTACCAGCATGGCTGAAAACACACGTAGAAGAGGATAAAGAAAGGATAGAAAATATCAAAGTGAATTGGATGTAGAAACAGTAAATATTGTTGCATCAAATTTTTTTTTTTTTTTGGTGTGTGTGTGTATGTACTGGGTGACAGTGTTAGCATGTATTGCTCATTATGGGTCACGATCAGGAAAAGTTAAACAGTGTCTTACACTGTCCAGAACTTGTGTTTGCTTATTGTGGGACTGATGAGGATTGCGGCGTGAGTGCCTCCGAGCGTTCCCTCTCTGTGAGGTACAGGTTGGAATGACAGTTTATTCTTAGGAAAACAACCCAGGTTACGTTTGTTTCTCTTCTGTGAAGGCAGAATGTGCCAGAACCCTATGCTCTTTAGGTCAACAGGAACCAAGCTGGTTGTTTCTCTCTGCACAAAGAATTATGCAATTTCCAGTAGGAACTCCCCTCTGGAGGTGGAGGGGAAGGAAGAGTGGGGAAAGAGGCAGTTAAGGCAGAAATCCTCGTACTGAGTGTAGCTGACCCAGGACCTGCATGTAGTTAACTCGGAGGCGTGGCTGCAGTCTCCAAAGATTCATTATGGACGACGGGAAGCACAGCTCATTTCCATTTACTTCAATTCCACATTTGTGCCAGCTCTGTGCTAGGTGCTGGGATGTCACGATGAATAAGACATGGTCTTGGACTTGTGGTGCTCCTAGTCTGGCAGGGAAGACAGATTGTAAATTGCTAATTACTGTACACTGTGCTGAGTGTCATAATAGAGAGTGCGTATAAAAATGCTCCGGAATAGAGCACATGAATTAGAGGAACTGTGCTCTCAGCCTTTCATTCTGAGAAATGTGCTATTTAATATAAAGAGCTGGAATAGGGGTTTCTTTTCTAAAAGTTGGGGGAGTCACTCTGTTGTGGAGGCAAAAGAAATTTGTAAGGAAATTAGAGTCATCTAATCAGGCTACTGTGTTATTTCATGTCTTTTACTCTAAACGTAGTTTAAGGTTTTTAAAAATGTATTTAAAAAGAAATGTTGACATGGTTCCTGCCTGGAAAGTCTGAGGACACATACAATAATTTTAAACTGTTTTCTATACTGTCCTTAAAATAGACTGACAAACAAAACAATAGGAACTTGAGCTTTTCTCTGATGGAACTCCCACCACTTTGCTTTGACTTTCTCATTGATCTTTAAAATCAGTAATAACTTCAGGGGACATGTAAAATCATGACTAATTCTACAAAAGAAATATCACTGCAAGTCAGCGAGTGTGTTCAGGGCCTAGAACCCGGCTCTCCAAAATCCAGGCGCTTTTGTTTCTGCCAGCTGTGTTTGGCCCAGGCCTGTCCCATGACTATGGAAAAAGACTGAATCAAGAGCTGAGTTTTAGTGTCTTCTATTCAGTTTTTAAATATTGTATTTAGTTCAGTGGGTTGTGTTTTTTTTTATTATTGTCAGCTGACTTTGCTCTGAATCTGCTGACAAATTCTGAATATGCCTATCTGTGGATTTGAGCAGTAGAGTGGTTTCAGAGATGTGAAATGAGCAGGCAGCCTTATAATTGTAGACATACTGTGCTTCTTCCTGTCTCTTTCTAGGATTGAATTAAAACAGCTGGTAAAATTCTGTCTACTTACACTGTTTGAAACATGGCCTTCAAATGGCGTGAGGTGAGTAGGCAGAGGATAAATGCTTACCACAGTTTCCCGGATGAGGAAAGTGAAACCCAGAGACCCAAATGTTTGGACTCATGCAGATATCCTGCTGCTGCCTCTGATGTCTACATGATGGCGCTGATCTACTCAGGAGTTCAGAGCATGTGGGGGTTTCTTTTGGCTAATGTTTGGAAGCCCCAGGCTTTTTTGTGTTTTGGAGGGGTATTTGCATTTTACTTTATTTGGAAAATTCAGGTTGAGGGAGTCATTATAAGAAGAGTCTTGGAAACCTTGAACCCTCTAAAAATAAAAAGGCTTACATTTCTTTTCTACTTTGGCTCTCTGTTGGAAAAGAACACTTATGTCATTAAAACACTGTAGTTTGCTTATCTAATTTCTACTCCGTATTCACATTAATGGTTTCCCACTGCTCTTAGGAGAAATTCCATTCTTCTTCAGACCATTTGCAGTGCTCTCCAGGGCTTGACCCTTGCCTCTTTTTTTTAAAACAGTCTCATCTTTTTTCACCCTTCCATTTAAACTCGATGCTCTAGCTACTCTTAATTTCTTAAATTGTTTCAATTCTTTGCATGTGGCTTCCTTTCTCTTGCCTCTGAGCCTTTGATCGTGCTGTTCCTTTGGGGGCTAGAGCTCCTTTCCTGCCCTCTTCCTCTGGTTTACCCTAATCTCCCAGGTTCTCTGTTAGCCTGTTGCTGAGCCCTAGGCTAGCTTAGGCTCGTCTCCTGTGAGTTCCTACCCTGTTTTCCCCTGACCCTGAGCCCATCAAATTGCAATTACTTCTTACAGTCTGCCTTCTCTGGTGGACAAGCCTCCTTGGGAAGGCAGGCCCAGGATCAAGAGAAAGGAGGCTGATCAAAATTCCTGTGAGTCTGATTACAACGACTTTTTATTAGACTAGCATTTTGTAACATTTTAAAATTTATGAACTCCTTTCAAAGTAATATAATTTTGTGAACCCCCTCAAGAATTTAAAAAATAACATTGTCACTTTTATAAACTATGATAAGGGAATTTAGGTAAAACATTTTCTTTTATATCAACATTATTAAGATTATATGATACAGCTTATATTACTATAAATTTAAAATTTAATAGCCTGCATTATATGAAGATATTTTTTTCTTTTTTCATTTAACAAGTGATGTGCGCTATTTCATTTATTTAAATAAATTTTGTAAGAAAGAGTGCGATTTGTCAAAAATAAGTTTAAGAATACAATATCCTGCTCAGTTTGGGACCAAATATGCATTAAAATGTGATTGGAAATTGCGTGCGTCGCCGCCATGCCTTGACCGCCGTTAGCCGTGCGGAGGTCCTAGACGACCTGTGTGAACAGCCGGGGCCTACGGTCTAGCGCGTGGTCTACCGCCTGAGAAAATGGGTGGAAGTCTTAGGACACCAGGTTTGAATCCTGCCCAGGGGTGGCTGCCATCTGCTGTAAGCCCCACAATGTCAGCGGTCTGGTCCACATTTCCAGAGTGGACAGGTTGCTGCCACTTCCTTCCTCGGCATGAAAAGAGCAGAAGACGCAGGTAACATTGGAGAGAAGAAAAGGAGAGACACTGAAAGCATGGCCTACCTCTGTGCACCGCTCATGCCTTTATTTGCCATTGGGCCTCACTCATCAGGGACGAAGAGATGGGACTGTGCTCTCCACTTTCCCTGGGGCCTCTTGGAAGTGGACAAAGCAGGTCATGCCACTTGCTGACTGACACTGCTAGGTGTTGATGTACTTGGTTGGGGTTACAGGTGACATGTGTCACGGGCTCTCAAGGACCCTTTTTAATCTTCTCACTGACCTCTGTGACTCTGACCCTGGTTATCACATGTTCAGAAAATGTCAGCTTATTCGAAAGTGATACTCTCATTTTCTATGTTAAATGTTACCGAAGACCATTATACTTTTTCATTTGCAGGATGCTAACAGACTCTGATATCTGGATTAGGGCAGCAGTATTGAAAAAAAAATATTACAGTGGGAAGTGGTATTTAGGAGAATCTTGCCAATTTTCATTCTCTCTTGAGAGCCTGGTCTTGACATTCTTTGGTCAGCCCTGAGCACTTAAAACTTTTGTTCCAGTAAAGTTTCCTCCTAAAAAGGTTTCGTTAATTATGAAAAATACCCTGTGGGCATTACATTGTGATCTTTTTTGTGGCTATCATGAATAATGGGGCAAAAACACTTGTCAAAATATGGCAGAGCTGATTAGATAATGCATCTCTCCTTTGATTTTTTTTTATTGTTTTTTTTTTTGTTTTAATCTTTAAAGGACTAGCTATTGCTTTCTTTTAAAATAGAAAATGCCATTGTAAAAAAAATTCAAGCAAAACTTAAAAGGACTAAGAAGTCAGCAATAAATTGTTCCAACTCCCATTACACCCAAAGAGCTATTCATTCATTCATTCATTCATTCATTCACTGAGTGGTTGCTGAGTGCATACTATGTGGTAGGGCACTATGGCTCCAGGGATCAGCAGCAAACAAAGCAAAGTTCCTGTTATCCTGGGGCTTCTGTACTGGTGGGAGAAGATGATAAACAAATACCTAAATAGATCTATAGATGTCATGCAGAAAAATAAAATGGGGCTTTTTCTGATGGAGTGACCACAAAGGCTGCCCTGAGAAGGCGACGTTTAGGCCGAGAACTGAGTGAAGTGAGGGAGCTGGCCATGTGGATGTGGGGAAGCATATGCAAAGGCCTGCGGTGGGCGTGTGCTTGGCATGTTCTGTGAACAGAGGCCAGTAAGTAAGGGTGAACGTAACGGAGACTGGAGAGAGAGCCAGGGACTAGGCTGTGTAACGCTTTAGAAAGCCTTCCCTTTGCCCCAGTGGGAAGCTGTTGGAAGGTGATGAGCAGGGAGTAGATTCTAGGGGAGCAAGGGTGGGTGGCAGCAGCTGAACCAGTTAGGAAGCCACCACAGTAATTCAGAACAGAACGATGCTGAGCTGGACTAAGTCAGGAGTGGTGGAGGGGATAAGAAGTGGTTGGATTCCAGACACATTTGGAAGGTAGAGCTGGCAGGATTTACTCATGAATTGGACTGGGACTTTGAAAGAGAGAGAAGAGTCAATAATAGCTCTTAAGGACTTTGGCCTGGCAGATGAATGGTGGTGTGATTGCTAATAGAGGGAACATGGGATCAGGGTGGCTGTCAACAGCTCAGGTTTGGGGATGTAATTCTAAGTACCTATCAGCCATCCAGGAGGACATGTTAAGTCAGTTCTAGGAGACAGGAGTTCAGGGAGATGTCTAGAATGGAAATCCAGATTTGGGAAGCTCCAGGCACAGAACGGAGGAGACCTAGGAAGCAAGGAGAGGTGGGAAAGAGGTCCTAAGGCTGAGCCCTGTGGGGGTTCAGCGTCTAGAGTTGGGGGAAGAGGAGGGTAGAGCAAAGGACGCTGAGAATGTGCATCCGTGGGCATATCAGGAGAGGATGGTGTCCCAGGGTGGGGGAGCGGTCCCCTCCTTGTCCTGGTGGCCGAGTCTGAGAATTGGCCATACTTGGCAATGTGGAGGCCATTACCACCCATGGCAAGGGCGGAAAAAGCAAGAGCTTGGTTACAGTGGGCTAAAGAGGAAAAAAGGAAGAGAGCAAGTGGAGGCGGAGTATGGATAACCATTTGGAGTTTGATCGTAAAGAGAAGGCAAGATGAAAAAGGAGCTAGGGAGGAAGGGGAAAATCAAGGGAAGCGTTTCTGTGTTTTTAATAAGATGGGGGGAAATATAGCCTGTTTATTTGCATATGGGAAAAATCCAATTGAGAGGGGGCAATGATGATACAGAAAATACAATGACCGTCAAAAAATGCAGTTAGGGGCACCAACCCCTTACACAATCAAAAATCCGCTTATAACTGACTCCTCCAAAACTTAATGATGATGCAGTTGTCCCTCGGTATCCCTAGGGGATGGGTTCTGGACTCCCAGGGGATACCCAAATCTGGGGATGCTCAAGTCCCTTATATAAAATGGTGTAGAACAGTGCATACAGTTGGCCCTCAGCATCAGTGGACTTCCCCCCATGGATGGAAAATACTTTTTGGTTCACTTGGTTGAATCTGCAGATGCAAAACCTAGGGATAGGAGGGTCGACTGTATATTTATAGAAAGAACTCTGTGTATAAATGGACCTGCGCAGTTCAAACCCATGTCCTTCAAAGGTCATCTGTAAGTGTATAATTTTAGGAGCAAAGACCTTGAATGAGCAAGAAGGGGGTTTCTAGTGTGCAAGTGGAAAGAAGCCCAGGACAAGCTGTGATGGGAGCCAGGCAGGAGGGTAAGGTGATGGGTTTGGACTTTCTCTCCCAGGGTCAACACTCGGTACACATAAACAGAAAGGTGCTTGGTGAGGATAAAATAATTTTATGAGCATGGTGTTATGCCATATGTGCTTTACGAATTAGAACAATTGAATTTAATTTTACTTGAGTTTAACAAGAAAAAGAAACTGACGTGAAAATAAAGGAACCGCTGAACTTCAGATAAATGTTTCTTCTTCACACAAGATAATAGTCCCTGTAAGTTCTCTCTAAGGTTAAGAAAATAATTACGAAAATCATTACAAAGGCTAAGGTCATTATTAATATTTTTAACGACATTTTTAGCTAAATCTTCACTTTTAGACAGATTGGCTGATTCCTTCCCTAGAAGGATTAGGTGGTTCATCTTCTTACACATCTTTGGGCCTCTCCCCCATCTCACAATTTTTGTAGCTTCTCTGGATTTTTTTCCCTTGGCAAGTGTTCTAACATTTGCTTGTGACCTACATGCTCCCATTTTATTTGGTCTTGGTGCTACTGCCCGTAGCTATGGCTTCTCTGTTCCTTTGGGTTTGGTTTTGTTTTATCTCCTGGGTGCAGGATTTCTGTTTCTCAGGAAGGGTTCATGGGTGCTGTCTAGGCTGAGATCTTTCAAGTTTGAGAATGCCGGAGCCTTTTTTCCACTTTTATACGCTTACCTCAGGTTGGATCACAGTGGTTTTGTTTATTTAGATGTGGCTCCATTATCTTCAGGCCTCTAATGTTGTTATGGAGAAATCTGAGATCGCCCTAATTTTTCCCCATTTTGTTAGAAGAGTTGCTTTTTCTCCATTGCTTCTTAAATAATTCCATCTTTATCCTTGAAGTTCAAAAATTTAAACTTCATATGTCTTGATGGTCATTGTTTTATATACATTTCTTGGTATATAGGTTGCCTTTTCTATTGGAGGATTTAGTTTTCTCTTCGTTTAAAAAAAATTACCCTATATTATCTATCATCTCTTGATATATTTTTTTTCTGTACCTTTTGTGTTTTCTATGAGTCTCTGAAACCTTTTTAAAAAGACGGGCCATTAATTAGACTTAAAAAATCTTTCATTATGAAAAATTTCAAACCTATGCGAAGTAGAGAGAATGAACCCCCGTGTACCCATCACCCTGCTTTGATAGTCACCTCACAACCAACCTTGTATTATGTATGTTCCCCGCCCTCTCCCACTCCCCTCCATCACGTTGAAGGAAATAGGAGACATTATTCATCCTTGAATATTTCCGTATTTATCTCCAAGAGACAAGAACTTACTTTAAAAAAAAAAAAAACATTAATAATCAATTTACTGTTTACAATCAATTTATTAAATACATAGCAACATTGTTTGGTTGTTTTAGATCAGCAACCTCTTTGCTCCAAAGGTGCAACGGGTGGTGACTACAGCTGCTGGGCCTCAAAATCAGGATGAAACTCAGAGGACAGTCTAGGGAACACTCTCTGAGGCAGGATGGCAGCACGCTGGATTGGGCAACAGTAACAGGAGTTGGTGGACAGGAAGTGCCCACTGGCTCCTCGGTGTTCTCTGAATTTCTGGTGCTCACATGTACTGTGGAGGGAATGGGAGGGGGACCCGGAATGTACAGTTTCTTTTCCAGGGGGAAGTGAAACTTAGGCCCTTTCTGATTTAAAAACACCCACGAAGAAGGAGCTGAGTCGTTTGAAGACTCTGTGTTCTAGTTCTGTTTTTTGGTGGTTGTGTGGTTTGTTCCCAAGCTTTTTAATCTACAGGTCAAGACCTACGAAGTCATGAAATCAAACTAGTGGGCGACAACCAGCATTTAGAAGAATGTAGAAAAATATCAGAGTTTATGGCATGAACTAAGGATATGTATTGTTCCATGAAACGTGTGCGCATTTGGAAGCCACTAATTTCTTCTATATAATTCCTTTCACTTTCTGTACCTTCTTGTCCATAAAGTTAAAGGATCAGAGAACTCATGAAAGAGATTTTACTTATGTATTTAACAACAGCATATATAATGCTTACAATGTACCAGAAACTATTCTAATTGCATTACGAATATTAACTGATAAAACCCCTATGAGGTAGGTACTATTATTATTGAATTTTTACAAATGGAGACATTGAGGCACAGAAGGTTAAGTAATTTGCCTAGAGTCACTCAGCTAGTAAGTGTAGGGCTGGCATTTTAAGTGCAGGCAGCCTGGTTCTAGAGTCAGATTTTGCTTTGCTGCCTCTCTAGTTGATAGCATGTCTAGATGGTGGCGTAGACCTGTTGCTGCTATTTCCCTTCAAGAAGAAATGGTAAAAAAGTATTTTCTCACTCCATCCCCCAACACATACACTTAAACATTCAGAGTTAAGACTGTGAGAATGAGGACTTTTGTTTGATAAGTTGAAGAAATTCAGGAATCGCTTTTGTCAGCTGATCAATATTGCCAACTTAGAACTATAGAATTCTAATATGAAAGATGACAACATGAGTTCATATCTCAACCTTAAACAAATGGGGGTAGGAGAGTGGTTAAGAGCACTGATTTTAGAATGAAACACATGTAGGTTCAAATCCTGTCGTGATCTGTAACTATCTCAGTGACCTGAGGCAATTATAACTGATTACTCATCTGTGAAGTGGGAGGAATCATACCTGACTTTTAATGGAGTAGGGACCAGGCACAGAGTAAGTACTTTGTGTATATTATCTCTTCTACTCTTCCTAATAGTCTACTCCAATGGTTGCTGTGACAAACTCCATTTTATAGATAGTGAAACAGATTTAAGGAGATTAAATGTCTTGTTCTAGGATATATAACTAGTTGGTGACAGAGCTAGAATTAAAGCCCAGGTCTTTCTGAAGGCAGGGTTTGTGCTCTTAACCACTTTGCTTTACTGCAGACTTATCCCACTGGGACATTTTGAGGATTAAATGAGATAATATACCTTTACACTTGAATGGTGATTCAGTTTACTCTATGCTTTCTTGGCACATAGTAAGCACTTCACTAAAGGTATCTGTAATTACTCTCGAATAAGATGTACCCGCCTGTGACTTTTGTGGAGACAGTGTACTTTTCCATAGAAAATAAACTGTAGTCAACTAAATCAGTTTTTACAACCAGGCTACCATTTAACACGTATTGAGTTCTTGAAAAATGGTTGGTTAGCTATTCTCAAGGATCTGCTAAGCAGATACTTTCATTGTAAATCAGGGAAGGGACTATATACCCAGCATCTAGAACAGTGCCTAGTATATGGTAAATGTCTTAGTCTGGGTTCCCTAGGAAATAGAGCCAGAGGCAGAAGCTTACACTTTATTTGGGAGAGCCATCCCAGGGAAGCAGGAGGAGAAAAGGGAGGTAAGGAAGAGAGGGATGGAGAGCAAATATAAGGGGCTGCTTATAAGCTGGCCACAGCTTCCTGAGAGAGGCTGATCTTCTGGCGTTGTGGGACATCGCCAGATGAGAGAAGCTAGGTGAAGTTCCTGCATCTCCGAACAGTCCACTGGGCGAAGGAGGGAGAGGATTTCATTTGTCATCTCCCATCTGCTATTGGTCAAGGGTTGACTTCATGGAGCTTCAGCTTCCCTGTGCCTCTTTGTCACATGGCTGGTGTCTGAGCAAATCTCTCCCAATCTCATGCCTCAGTGACAACAGGGAAATCCTGGGGTAGGAAGGAGAGGCATGCCGCACGGGCAAGCGATGTCTGCCTGGCTGGCCCACCAACAGCATGAAGGACCAGGAGCAGCCATTGCAACTGGGGCCGTACCAGCTCTGCCAGCCAGTCGGCAAGGCAGCATCATCTTGGGTGATGCGCTAACTGGATCCAGCCGAGCAAGCTTTCAGTAAGAATGATGGACTCTGAATTGCCCAAGTTAATGAACTCTGGCCCTGCTATCTTATTTGAGTGATTGGCACTTGTTTCACTTGTTTCATTCTCCGTTTCCTTTCTTATCATCTCCTCTTCCTGTACTCTCCACCTAAATGGGAGTGTCCCCTGGTCTAAGGCAGCTTCTCTCATTTGTTCTCTGGGGATAGCTGCATTCACTCTCATGGTTAACGTCATACTCCCATCTACTTGCTGATGGCTCCCAAATGTCTATTTTCAAACGTGACCTCTCCTGAGAACTCCAGACTGGATAACAGAACTGCCTTTTCCAACTGGAAGTTCCCCCATCACTTCTAAGGCCAAGTGAATCCCTTGGTCTTCCATAATCATCTTTGTTCCTTTTCCCGATAACTAACAAGTACTTGGGCCATGCTTGTTGAACTAAATCTGAAATAATGTGCCAGTGCTGGGTGCTGTACAAAATGAAGTAAACCCACCAGAGCCAGCTCTCTAGGAATTTAAGTCTGGATTTGATTTGATTTTTTGATTTTTGTTAAAGATTTTATTGGGGATTTGGGGGAGGGGAACAGACAAGTTGCTGTCCTTTTGTTCATCAGTCTAGTTGTGAAGGACGTCTCTTCCCTGGCCCATGTTGGTATTATCATTTAGCTCTTTCCGGGTGAGGCAGTTGCTCACCGGCCGCTCGCCGGCCATTGGACAGCCGCTCACAGCGGCTCATGGCAGCTCACACCAGCTGCCGGCCAGCCCCACTGCAGCCTATGCCTTCACCAGCAACTAATAGCAGCCCAGCTCCAGGATGAGCTGTTGTTGTTCACCATCTTAGCTATAGAGGGTGCGGCGTCACTGGACCTCATATGTGGGATCTGAACCGGGGCCCTGCTGCTCAGAACTGGCGTCTGAAGCCAACTTTCTTTTTTTTAGCTGAGCCATCCTGCCACCTGTGGGCAGGTTAGCGGCAACTCAGCTCGGGCTGGGCATCGAACCGCTGTTGCTCAGAACTCAGCTCGCACTCTTGAGTGAGCTCTTAACCAACTGAGCCACTCGGCCGGCCCACAACCCAACTTTTAACCAGTGCGCCGCTCAGCCTTCCCTAGAGTCTGGATTTTAATATTAGTCTGGTTTGTTTTCTATGTGATTATGCCGGAGCCTCCAGCAATATACGTACAGTTTACCATTGTCCGTTACTCTAGTGGACATGTTGAAATTGACATTTGGTCTTTTTAGGAGTTGATTGGTAGGAAATTCCTGGAGATTTTATTCTCCTTGCGTTGTCTTTCTGCTTTTCAAGACTTAACCTTTGTCCACAGTTTATAGATCCTTTTCAAACTGTGTTTTCATCTGATCTACTCATGGAGCCAGCGGGCCCTCTCTTGCTTTTCCACCCCCACCATACCCTTCTGAGTAAGCCTTCAAGACGTCGTGCTCTGCTCACAGCCTCCTAAGCTTGATCTGCCCGTTCTGACTCTTTACCTTTGTTCTAGTAACCACAGCCTTCCTTCTTCTACCAACCTTACATCTCTTTAAATCCTCCCCAACTCAAAGCTTCAAGACTAATTCAGGCCCACACTGGTTTATACTAATCACTTCCCCTCTGAGCATGGTCTGGGACCATTATTTTGGCCCTTTGCACACATAGTCTTCTACTGTTGAATATTTTTGCATGTAGTCCCCTTTTTTCCGATTGGATTATAAGCTCCTTTCAAGACGATGTCTTATATTTTCTTGTGTGTCCAATGGTTCATCACTCAGATCTTTGCACAGAGATGGCATAAGATAAAGACAGTATTCGCTGTATTTGTTGGTTGATTATTATGGTCTTTGAGAACTGACTGCCCAGTTTGACTCCAGCGGTGAATCTGGGCATCAGACTAGGTGACATTTCCCGGAGGAGCTATTGGTCATGTATCACATTCTAGATCTTTAGTTTGTAGTACAAGTGAATTCTAGATTTTGGACCTTGGGAACTCTGTTTCTTAAACATCTCAGGCAAGGCCTAGGAGCTAAAATTACTACTTTGGCATTTGATGGGGCAGCTTGTTCATTTGGGAGCGTTTTGTCTTTGACTTTTTATTGAGTCACTTGAAAGAGCCAAGGCGGCTTGCCAGGGCCGTCACAATGATTAAAGTTCATCGAGGTATCTACCCACCCTCCACACCCTCACTTCTCATCGGCTTTATGAGGTTTCTTTCTGTTGCTTCATTGGGGGGCTCGAAAGTTCATGGATGACTGACTGTCCTTTTGAAACTCTTAGGGCCATTTTTCTCCTCTTCCTTCCCATTGGCTGGTTTCTTTGTCTCCAAAGCTGCGTGCATTGTTCTTAGTGTGGAGTTAATACGAGGGGAGGAGAGGTTCTTTCTTTCATAACTTTGGGACAATCTGCTGCACTGGGCAGTTTGAAGATGACAAACTTAAAATTCAACAGAGAGAACTATGGTCAAAAGGAAAGCAAGGGAGTCCACGACTCGAGTTTACCACGCCTTCTTCCTCCCCTGAAGATAACTCTTACTTTTGAACCCAATTATCTCTATCATGTCTCCAGTTTCCTTACCACTGAATAGAGAGGGATCGTTTGGAATCAGTAGCTTTAGGATCACTGGCTCGAAAGTCTGTATTATTACTAATGATTAGCGTCAGCATGTGCAGGGATTTTCCACTCACGGAATTCTCCTACTCGTTTGACCTCTGGACCATTCAGCCTGGATTGCTCATTAATGCTAACTCCATCTCTTAATTTAGAAGGCCCAGGAACCAATCCAACAGACCTCTTCCACTCTGATCTCCTTTCAACTCTGTTTTTTTTCATGGCACAAACTTTCCCCAGCTCCATGTCTGGCTGCTTGAAATTCAAACTCCACTGTGAGCCTTTGGAGCCATTCCCCCCTATACACCCTTATCTTTGACCAAGCCCCAAAGTCTCCCATTCTTCTAGCTAAGCCATCCTCCTCACTACCTCACAAAGAGACCACCCTCCAACATTCCCATCTCATGGCTTACACTTTATCTTGCTCTGGAATAATGTTGTGTCCCTACCTTTCCATTTACTGAAATTCTACCTATCCTCAGAGTACTGGTTCAGTCTTCTATGTCCTCCCTCCTCTCTCTTTCTCCTCCCCTCTCTTCCCTCCACATATTTAAGGCCGACTGTATGTGCCAGGTGTTGTTTGCTCCGGGCCCCAGGAGTATGCTGGTGAACCGAGCAGCCAGGTCTTCCTCTCAAGGAGTTAAGTGGTCCTCAGAAAGCCTTCCTTTCGGTAAACTTAGTCCCCACTGCTCTTCCTGAGCCTTCAAAACTTTTACTTGGATATTTATTTTTAATTTCATGTACTTACAATACACAATAACATAGAAGTCTATGTAATGTAGAATTAAATATCTAGCATCATTATGTAATATATAAATATATAATTTTGGAAAATGTATATTTTGATCATATCTTCACAATTGTGAGTTTCTCGAGAACATGGACCTTCATGCTTCTGAGAACTTCAGAATCTCTCACTATCCAGTAGGTCTCCTTTGTGTGCAAGGGACCCAAAACCCAAATGCAAACTATTTTAGGCAAAAAGTGAATGAGTTGGCCGCTCTGACTAAAAGGTCCAGGGGTAGGGCTGGCGCCTGGCCCTGACTTGGTTCAGGAACTCGAGTTTCCTTTCTCTGTTTCTCAGTTCTGCTGCTTCCTATTTGCAAGCAGGCTTTCCAGTCATGGTGGCGAGATGGCAGCAGCAGTCGGACACTTTCATTGTCCCCAGGCCTTGCAGTTCTCAAGCAAGGCGTGGAGGTGACATCGTTAGAGAGAGCAGAGGTGAAATCAGCTTCACCAAACGTACCTGAACTAAGAGTGGGGGAGGATGTCAGGAAGGAGAAACACCACCTATCACATCCACACGTCCTGGAAGTTCAGTAGCTGTTTGGTTGGTTGTTTGGATTAACCCATGTCGATTTCTGCAGTGTATTCAGTAGGGTGAAGTAACGAGGCAAAAGACCTTCAGTCACGCTCTTCAAGGAAGAACATTTGCTGTTTTCTACTTTACTGAAAGCAGCTTACTGATCTTTTCTTGGAACACCGACTACTCATTGATTAGTAATAGTACCAGTCGCTGAAAGGTGTGGCATGTATAAGTGGCTGAAGCTGACACATATCCCCCTTCTCTCTGCTCTCAGGCACTGGGTGCATGCCTTATTATAATCTCACCTTGTTTGTTACAGGGTTTATTTCTTTTTTCACTTGTTTTTTCCCTTCTACCCTGCTAACTTTGAGGGGGGACTTGTGTCTTTCTATTCTCAGGGCTCCTGGAAGGTGCTCACAATAATATTTGCAGTGAGAGCAAGCAAGAAAGAACATTGCTTGGGAACTCCGGGACCTGGGTTTCAGGCCTAGATCTGCAGCTAAATAGCTGTGTGATCTCTGGCAAGTCCTTTCCCTTCTCTGGGCTTTGGTTCTCTGCTCTGTCCAACAGGAATTTTTAAGGGCCCTCCCATTACTGAGTTTGTAGAAAAGCAAACCAGGAGGGCAAAGAGCAAGATTTGGCAGGGCATTCCAGCATTTTGTTTCCTTGGGAACAGTTTTGAGAGGGGCTGATTACCTTTGCGATAAGAGATCTTGGTAAGAGATCTGGAGGGCAGAGCCTGATGAAAGCCTCAATTGTCTTCTTATGTAACACTTGCTGGAAAGGTACGAGGAATTAATATTCTTCAGATGGCTGTGGTGACATCATGTGTTTGTGAAAGGGCTAAAAGCAGGTGAGGCAGATTTTGTGGAGAAAGACTGGCAGTCAGGCCCCGATCCCAGTGGGGATCCTGGGCTGATCTCATGCTCCACACACACTGAGCAGCTCCTGTGGGAGCCGCGGCTCCTGTCTAGGTGCCGGCACATCAAGGACAAGGGAAAGACGTGCCTGTGTTACTCTCCAAAGATTACATCTTTCCTTGGCCTGCCCTCCCACCCCCCATTTTCTCCTCAGAAATGTGGGTTTCATAGGAGGGGGTTCTGTGTGACTTAATCAGAGAAAATTCCTGAAAAAGGAGGTGAGCTTTGAAAGAGGGAAAGAATAGAACTAATATCTCTGGATTGAAAGCTACATGGTGAACACAGTTCCCCTGTACTCTGCTGACTGGTGAGTTCCCTGGGCGTTCTCTGAAGTGAGGACAGCGTTCAGAGGGCTGTGTCGCCTGCACTGGCAGGTGTTTTATAATTTAGCATCTACATGATGGTTTGTGTGGCAGGTCCCTGACTGCTTTTGTTAAATGATCAGTATCCTATTAGGGCTAGTTTTTCTCCAATTTCATCCTTCAATATTACCTGTCAGCATCTTTCTAAAAAGGAAATGAGCCTCCTTCTAACTCCCAGGACAGGTGTAGTTAGGATCTCATCTGTGGCCAAGCATGGACAAGGAGTCAGCACTTCCCAGAGGAAGCTTTGCTGCATGTGTCTGCTGATCCTGGACTTGAACAAATACATAAAGACATTCCTTGCCAGGTTTTGATGTGACACCCTCAGAAATAATGGAACTGTGATCTATCAGTGGAGTTCAATGTCATGGCCAAGCTTGCTGTCCAGAGTGGCAGCTTCCAAGATTTGCTTTAAAAATATTCAATGCAGAACTGAGATTCAGCCCATACGAATCAGAGTGGAGAAAAGGAAACCAAGAATTCCTTCTTCCTTCTGGTGGGTCTGTTGGGCCATTTTCCCCTTAGCTGGCAGGATCATGCTCAGCAAAACATACTTTTTGGTTGGGTTGAATTTTTAAATGAGATATAATTCACATATAAAATTTACCTTTTTAAAGTGTACAATTTGGTGGATTTTTTTAAAAAAGTATACATACAAGGTTGTGTAGCTATCACCACTATCTAATTCCAGAATGGGTGGGTTAAATTTTGACTTGAATCTTAAAGGAAGTATCAACCGAAGGTCAACTGAAACTCAGAAAACTTGTTCTAAAACTAGTCTGTTTTGTAAGGGAAGCTGCAATTTTTATTCAAGTGTCAGTTTTAAAAGACATAATAAAAAACAAGTCAGAAGACATTGGAATTTTTATTGGGCTTGTTGCTCGATTTGTCTGCTACTGAGGATTTATAAATCTTTGGTCTTCTGGTTGGCTATGTTATAATAAAGAATATTCAGGATAAGTAAGACTGTCTTCGCCTTCTTTTCCTTCCTCTTTGTCGAGTCATGCTTCATTAGGGCAGGGCTTGGGCCCGTTTTATTCTCTGTCCCCATCTCCTAGCACAGGGTCTGCCCAACAGTAGGGGATCAGTAAAGATTTGCTGAATAAATGGGCTGTGTTAGGTGCCCAGGGGAGCTCATTATTGGAATGTATCACTCCAAATAGTTCATGGTGACCTTTGCACTTTGACTTTGTGGATGGCCATTGGCATTCATTCATACCCCTGAGATAGAGCTGCTTCTAGAAACGGAGCTTGACTTCTTCCCATGTAGTTCTGCAACAGAGCTGACAAGGACCCTATTATCCCCAGCCCCCGGGAACTCTCATCCAACTATAACTGGATTTGTAAAGCCTCCTTGAGTTGGTATGGTGAAACACAGTGTGGGTGATGTGAGTGTGTGTCTCGGAGTGTGCGCACGTGTACACGTGCATACTCGCCTAAGCACACGATGGAACTGTGAGGAATTCCTCCATGTTTTTATAAATTGCTCCTTTCTTCTTTCTGCCCTTGTAGTTTGTGGGTAGGTCAGGGTGCAGAGGGGCCTCCAGCCTGGGCACATGGCCCAGGCATGCTGGCATTCAGTGGCCTATTGTTTCCTGCCTCGTATGAGCATGGACAGAGGTCTAGGGCTGGCACAGCTGCCTGCTTGGGGACCATTGTTTGTCCTTGCAGCAGCAGCAAAAGCTTGAAGCAGTACATTTTGCCTTGGACAGAGCAGCCATTCTGTCTTGGGGCTGCAGGCCCGGCAGTCAGGGTGGTGGGAGTTTCCCTTAAATGCCCGAGTAGATGCTCTGAGGATCGGAGCCAGGGAGGCCTTGCCTTCCAGGCAGGTTGTAGGGAAGGGGAGATGGGAGATGCTCAGTGGTGTCGAATCACAAATCAACCCCCAGTGGCAGATGGTATCTGTTAGCAGAGACTCTTCATTTCCTGGACCAGGGGTGGGGATATCACTTTCTCACTTTCTCTGCCCTCTGGGCTAACTGGTAGACCAGCGTGTGCTCACAGGACAAGAAAAGCACTTCCTCTGAAGCTGCCCTGTGGAGTAGATCTAGGAAGCAGGGAAGGGATCCAGCCTGGTTTGTGGACTAGATGAAACGTGGGCTAGTGAGTCAGTGGGCTAGTCTAAACTTGACTCTGAAGGAGAAGGGGATGTTCCAGCGGTGGGAGCCATAGAAACTGTGATTTACCCAGAAATACCTTCAGAGACTCCAGACTTATGGCCTGTTTCTCTGGTCTCCTTACCTCACTATCAACCTCTTTACAAGGCAGACAAACCTTTATTTAGCTTCGATCCCACTTGCACCCAATTGGATGGCCCTTTGGTAAATTACTTAATGAGTCTTACTTCAGTTTTCTCATCTGTGCAATCAAGATAATTGTGGATACCTTAGGGACTAGTTGCGAAGATGAAATGAGATGATGTACAAAGGCCCCTAAAGGTTGTTCAGAGAATACATGCTCCTTTCCTTCAGGGGCAGAGGGATGCCTGAGGCTGGGATCCCATTGTGTTGTGCTGCCTACTCATTGAGACACCTGAGAAAGTCAGGGTGGAATTCCCTCCTGGCTGGATGTGCCTAGAGGCTTCTTAGATTAGTTCAGGTATCTCAGGCCTCCTCTGAAGTGCCTGTTCCTTGGACAGCAGCACAGCCCTGGAATGGTCTACCTCCGGAACTTCATGGGTATCAAGGGAATGTGCCCAGCCTCATTTTTTTTTTTTTTTTTTTTGGCAGAGGGTGGACATCATCCATTCTACCGCATTTCTTTCTGCTTCCCTGGTTAGTGAGATTTTTGAGGCAAAGTCGTAAATGAGTTCCAGGTGACTCAGAGGGGCCCAACGGCCTCCTTGACCATCCACATCCTCTTGCACTCTGGTGCTGACTGGGTACCTTTTCACCCAAAGAGGCCCTGATTTTTATTTAATGAACCAGTTGTAATATCGACGAGCATGGGGAATGTCTTCTCCATTGGGCACAGTCTGCCCACCCAGCGGTTACTACTGCCGGCTACAACCTCTGTCTGTCAATAGATCGAAAGGACACAGCACCTCCAGGAATAGTCTCGGCAAGGGCTGTCACCTTTAAGAGGCCCAGAAATCCCTGGCAAGAACCAGATGCCTGACATGCCCTCTGCGGATCTTCCCTCCCCCCTCCACCCTTGTAATCAGACTCCAAAAAAACACCGAACAAGAGAGCTTTGATGAGTGATGAGGTAGGCGGCTTTTTTTGCGCAGCCTTCTGTCTGCTTGAAACAATCCTGCGGTGCTCAGTTTCAGTTCAGGTGAGGTTACTGCAGGCCTGGTTGGCATTGGTGGTTGGCATGGGGTAGGCGTGGAGATGAAGAGGGTGAGAACTGCACTTATAGATCACCTAAGATAACCTATAAAGGACCAGCTACTTGTGCTACATCCTGATATCCATTAAAACAGAAACAAAAATGAAGATGAGGATAGATTATGGGCTGCTAGCTACTCTGGGGGAAGCAAAATGCACCATTTGCTCATCCCTCATAGTGTCACGAAAGAAGTGCTTGGCAAACCTTTCAACGTCATAGTCCCGATCCTGGATTTGCCTCTATCTGATTTACTAACAGCTCAGATGAAAACGGTAGATCCCTCTGCCCCATGCATTACACAGCATAGACAGAAAGCACTGTTACAACTCTACCATTCGACAGTGAATTTGAACATGCGTAAGGAAAGACGCAATAACATAGGCACTCTTTTTTCCTAGAATTGGAGCCTCATCCATTGTCACATCCTAAGGCATTGGAGCTGAGCAGGCTTGGAGGGGCACGGGATGAAAGAAATGGCTCCATTGTGACTCAGATGGGATTGGGACATAACTGCAGCAGGATATGCACAGTAGGCTGCTCTGTGCTGACAAGCAGTCTGGCTTTGGCAAGCTGCTTCAAGTGTGCGCCAGGCCTCTTGTCAGTAACAAATGCAGTGTTGCATTTCAGGCAGATCTGGTTGCAGCTGGAGCTACCATTGCTGCAGTTCCAGAGAGGGTGTTTGCTAGCCCTGTATGAGGACTGTGGCCAGCCAGAAATCTGCCAAGCTGGAGCTTAACCAGAAATAGTTTTCCAGCTTTGACAGCAGGGGCTCTGAGCATCAGTCAGGATGAAGCAACAGAGACATGAGTGATATTTGTTGGTGAAAAAAATCAACTTCTTAAAGACCAATTTACATTCTGTGATCATTGGAAACTGGAATCTGGTCGATAGTGGTTGGTTTGCTTGCCTAGAAGTCCCGGTGCTTGCTTCCTTCCTTCTTGATTGCTACTGTTTGTCCTTGGGCAGAGCCCTTTGTTCTCCATTAAAATATCCTGACTCTCATCCTAATTCATGAAGATGAGGAAAAACATTTTGAAGTGATGGGGAAAACTATAAAAGTAGGAGTGTGGGCCCTGAAGTCTGTCTGTCTGGGTTTGAATCCCGGCTGCACACCACCCAATAGCTGGACTTCTTTTTTCTTAAAGATTTAATTGGGGAATTGGGGGAGGGGAACAGCGTTGGGGAATTGGTGAACAGACAAGTTTCTGACCTTTCGTTCTTCAGTCTATTTGTGGAGGACGTCTCTTCACTGCCCATGTTGGTATTATTATCATTGTGCTCTTCCCGGGTGAGGCAGTCGCTCTCTAGCCATCGGACGGCCACTCATGGCAGCTCACGGCAGCTCACGCTGGCTGCGGGCCAGCCCCACTGCAGCCTACGCCGTCTCCGATGACTCACACAGCCCAGCTCCAAGTCGAGCTGTTGTTCACCATTTTAGCAGTTGAGGGCAGCGTCACTGGCCCTCAGGTGGGATCTGAACCGGGGACCCGCTGCTCAGAGCTGGCTTTGCAAGCCAACTCTTAACCAATGCGCCACTCGGCCGGCCCAGCTTGACTTCTTTAGGAGTCAGTTTTTTTTTTCATCTTAAAATGGGGATGAAAGTAGTATCTACCCAACAGGATAGTTGGAGAGAATTCATTACGCCTCTGTCTTCCAGCAGAGAACCCAAATTCTGGCGCTGTGCCAGAAATGCAATAACTTACTCAATAAATGGTAGTTTTGAATATTATTATGTCTAATAAGTACTTTCTCTTAAATGGCTCAGCAGATTCCTGGTTCCAGTGTCTTTCAATAGTCTGAAAAGAGTTGGTAGACTTTAGGCTTTTATTATCATTGTCATCATTATAAAGGCTTTAAGGTCCCCAGGGGACAGGGGCCATGTAAACAGCAGGGGTAAATGTTGCGGTGTGTGGCCCCTCTTAGGAGTCCCTGCTGACTGTCTGGCCTGGTTTCTGTTGCAGAGATCCGCACTCAGCTCACAGAGCAGATGAAGTGCCTGGACCAGCAGTGCGAGCTCCGGGTGCAGCTGCTGCAGGACCTCCAGGATTTCTTCCGGAAGAAGGCTGAGATCGAGATGGACTACTCCCGCAACCTGGAGAAGCTGGCGGAGCGCTTCCTGGCCAAGACGCGCAGCGCCAAGGACCAGCAATTCAAGTAGGGGCGCGGGGGCAGTTCCTTTAGAGGCCTTGGCAATGGGTCCGGCTGGAAGGAGGCAGGGTGTGCCACCAGGTCCCCTTGGATGGAGGAAACAGGCAGCCCAGTGCCTTCAGGTTGGCAGAGGGCTGAGCGCCCTTGAGGACTGCTCCTCTTCCAGATCAGCCTTAAAGCAGTTCAGTATCCTGGAGAGATCATAATAGGTAGTGAGCCATGCTGAGAATAGCAACACTTTTATAGCTCTTCCTATATGCCAGGCATGGTTCTGAGGGCTTTTTATATACATATGAACTCAATCTCCATGAAACTCGTATTTTGGTTATTGTTATATCCCCAATTTACAGGTGAGGAAACTGAGTCATAAAGAGGTTAAGGAACTTGCCCAAGCCCTCAGTTTCTCTCTCTCTCTCTCTCTCTCTCTCTCTCTCTCTCTCTCTCTCTCTCTCTCTCTTTCTCCCTCTCTATTGCGCGCACGGACGCGCACACACACACACTCACTCACTCCTAGTAAATAGCAGAGCTGGAGTTGAGACGCATGCTGGCTCCAGAGTCTGTGTTCTTAACCATTTCACCAAACTGTCTTTAACCGGAAGGAATGAATGGTGCTGTAGCCGTACATCTAGATTGCTGCACAGACAGTGGTTCAGGTCTATTCCTTCTACATTCACAGTATTTTATACAACTAGCCTCTTCACTCTGTCCTCACTGCCATTGCTCTAGCTTTGATCATCATCATCTTTGCCTGGATGATTATAATGCTTATTGTATCTTCTATGGCAGAGGTTCTCAGTCCTGGCTGCAATTGGAATTCCCTGGAGAACTTTTTTTAAATGTTGAAATCTGGGCCCCACTCCAGACCAATTAAACCAGAATCTCTGGGAGTATGGCTTCAGTAACAGTATGGTGTTAAAAAGCTTCCCAGATGATTCTAATGAACGGCCAGCATTGAGGACCACAATCTACAGCTTCTCCCTGTTCCAATCTGCCTTCCCAGGGCACGCTGGAGGTCAGGCAGCTTCTCAGTGCAGTGGCTCCCCATTCTCTGTGTGTCTATGATGTTGACACCCAAGGTGTGGTCTCCTGATATTAGCACCGCCAGGATGCTGGAAGTACAGACTCTCACGTCCCACCGCCAGATCTGCTGTACCAGTCCCCAGGTGATGTGTGGGCACCTTAGAGTTTGAGAAGTGCTGCTCTGCTCACAAAGGTGGACACTCCTTGACTTGGCCCTCTAGCCCATCTGCATCTGGCCCTGACCAGCTTTGCAACCCAGTTTCCTGTTTCTGCTCCACTGTACCTTAGCCAAACAGAACATTAACTCCAGTGGGCCTTAGCGCATCCTGTTATTTGAGCTTATGTGTCCTTTTTTCACATCCCTGTATATCTAAGCCATACCCATGTTTTAAGATGTATCGCAGATGCAACCTGTTCCAAGAAACTTTCCTGATCCTCCCAGAAGAATGTTCTCCTGCCTCTGAATTCTCACAGCATTGTATTTGTTCTTTTGTTAGGGCATTCAGCAGTGTCTACCTTATATTATCTTCCCTTAGTGGACTGTATAAGCTTTTCTAATTCATCTTTCAGTCTCCCACAGTGCTTAGCATAATATGAGGTATATAATAGATGCTCATTAAATATTATTGGATGAGTTAATGAAGTTAAGAATTAATGCCACGTGTATCTTATTTTCCCTTATTTTCTATTTTGTTTATTGACCTAAAAATTTGGTACTCGAATTATCCTTTACAAGCCCATTCTAAGCAGTGATATGGAACCAAGAATTGAGGAGAACATGTGACACTCTCAGTTTAGCCAGAAGGAGAATTTCCTCCAGATGTTCTGTCCTCACAGTTTCTTATCATTCTCAAGTTCTGGTCTCTTTATGATAAGCAATCCTGAAAGGATAAAATGTTATTTTAGTCTGTGATAAATGAAGATCTGGGGGAGTAATCATTTGCTTTAGAAAAATGAATCAAAGTTGGATTTATTCTGTTAATAAGCTCCTCCTCAATTGAAAATATCATTTGATTTTTACAAATATATGCTCAGCTTAAGTACATATTTACTACAAATTAAGGTACACATGTGCTATTCTCTAAATCATCTGCATTGCTCTGATTAAGATCACATGCAAGGAATAGGGTATTTTCTCCAAGGCTGGAAGGATTGATTTCCCTCAGAAAACTGGTACCTAGCTTCATTTTTTCCCAAACAACCAGTGAGTATTTATTGAGAGCCAGCTCTGTTCTCCGTATTGTACAAGTATTGGAAGATACAAGATAAGTTTATTTTGTGTATCCAGATGGGGCCATATCTGGTTGGGAAAAAAAAAGGTTTTTAATACAGGAGGAAATTAGAGGATAAAGCAATAATAATCTCATTAAGAGATCATTGGTTTTATGTAAAATATAGATGTGGCAAGAGGTCAGAGATAAATCATCAGAAATAGATAAAGGATCTAGAACAGTTGGGAGAGTTTTCATGGAGCAAGTGAGACTTGGGCTTTAAAGGTAGATTTGTGCAGGAGAGAACAGCATGTGCTGCTGAGAGGAAGCAGGAATGTTTGGTGGTGCAGAGTTCTGGGGACTACTGATGGGGGATCCAGCTTCATTATATTCGTTCAGCAAATGCCCATTGCACATTCCTTGAACTCCTTCAGGCGAGACATTGCGCCTTGGGATATAGCAGTGAACAAGCACTGCTGCGTCACATGGCCCTTAACAATAGAATGAGGAAACAGGCATTAAACAAATCACACCATTGGATGAGTTGAGGTAAGTGTTGCAAAACCAAAGGATAAGGTGCTACAAAAACTTGTTAAGAGGGGATATCTCCACTCCTTTTGCTGTCACTTGATGGCTAGTTTACTTTAATAGCTTCCTGGGTACTGTATTCTATGCTGATTCCTATGGAGACTAAGATAAGCTCTAAAATCCTGGCTAACAGAGAGGAGACACATGTAAACAGCATAATGTAAAAAGGCCTTTCATTGAGGCATGAACAAAATATGAGAACACAGATATTTTCAAAAGCAGTGGAAGATAAGGTTAGATAAGCAGAGTAGGCACAAAATAATGGCTCTTTGACAGACAAGCAGAGGAGCTCAGATCCGATAGTGTGGTAGTGAGCCCTCTGGGTTCTTGTGTGGGGAGAAAGACATGAGAAAAGATGTGGTAAACGAATAAACTTTTATGCCAGAGAAGGCCAAGATGGAGGTTTTGGAGGGTGGTCCAGGCACAATGAGATAGCAAAAAGGAATGGAGGGGAAGGAGTATATTCAAGAAGTCATTGAGAAACTGAACAGGACTGGGTAACTGATTGGCAAAGAACTATAATGGTCACAGGTGACCCAGTGTCTCTATCCTGGCAACTTAGAAGAATTGTGTCATCCCTAATAGAAGTGGGGATATTGAAGGAAGACCTGCTGTGAATGGTGAGCCGACTTTGGACATGTTGGGTTTAGGGCAGTGGGAGGCCTTTTGGGTCCGGGTGGAATGTTGTACTCCTGAGGCAAGAGTTTATTTATGACTGGGAATAGAGACCGTCGTCTTTAGGATGAAAGTGACTTTGGAAGATAGGAAAGTATACAAACCCAGGGAAGAGAAAAAGCAGCAGAAAGAATTGAAACCAGGACCCAAGGCTTGAACACACCCAATATTAGGGAGCTGTAAAGTTAAAAGTTACCAGAAGAGGTGGCGGAGAGAAGGAGGAAGGGAAAAGAGGAAGGAGAGAGGGATATATATATATATATATATATATATATATATATATATATATATATATATATATATATTTAAAGCAATTAAAAGGATAGAAGGTAAGAAGAACAATGTTGCCTGATGGAACCATTGGGTTGTCTGAAAAGTCATGACGCATTTTTGCAACGAAAAACATAGAAAAAAATATGTCATGACTTTTCTGACAACCCAATAGAAGTCTTTCAAGTAGAAGATTGTAAAGGTTAATCCCAGCAATTTCTTATTCATACCCTCCCATGCATAAGACATTGTGAGAGATGCAAAGGTGACTAAAATGAGCCCCACACCCAAGGACTTTCAATCCGTTAGAGTGAAATGTATGAAATTGCAGGGGTTTTAGGTCAATAAAATGGTCACATAGTGGCAATTTCACACTGCACAGCCAAATAGAAGAGGAGATGAGACATACATGCACATGCATTGAATACAGGCAAGATGGTGAAAAGCTCAGTGAGAAAACATCCCATTTTCCTACATAATTTACTCCAAAAAATGTACAGAAAAGTCAGATGGTTGAATGTCCAACCACAGTTTTACATGGAGGAAATGGGCTTGGTTACTAAAAGCATATATGTGAAATTCTGAATTATACCTCACCTGGTGTACTTGCATCATTTTGCTCCCGGCCTTGGTTCTTTTTGCCACGGTTAAAGCTGTGGTATGCCTGCTGAAGTCCAGGGAGCATCTAGAGAATTGCTGATGATTTCTGCCTCTGCCTTTTTAATACAGTGATGAGACTACTTCTCAACACAGCACAAGTAGGAGCACTCTCATTTTCCCACATTCCACTTGTCTCCTTGTGCAAAAGGGAACCAAGTAATCTGATGTTTGCATGTACAAGCGCTGCTGTGCGGGACAGCCATGCTGCTGAAACTGAAATGGCACTTGGCAGGTGGTACCACCAGGCCAAGCTTGAACCTTTCACGAGCAATTGAAAAAGTGGCATTTGGGGCGCAGGAACAGCTTGTTAGGCATGTCTGTTTGGTTAGGATATAGGTTGTGCTGCTGTAGTAGACCCCAAATGATAGTGGCGTATGCAAAATAGAGGTGGATTTTCCTCTCATTTAATCACCTGGGCGTTAGCCATCCAGGGTTTTGTCGGGCTCCTTAGTCCATCCCAAGAGTGATGCCCTTGTCTCTATGACCCAAATGACTCACTGCCACTGTGTCCCCGTCCCAGCCAGCAGGAAAGGCAAGGCAAAAGGGCAAGGGGCAGGTACTTCTTTACTCTTGAGAAGTGCAGCCTGGAAATAGCACATGCATCTCTTCAGCTCATATCTGACTGGCCAGAGCTTAGTCACGTGGTTATAGTTAGCTGCAAGGGAGGCTGGAAAGTGTAGTTATTATTCTGAGTGACTGGAGAGTAGAGTTTCTATTAATATAGAAGAACAAGAAACATAGTGTGGGACTATAGCAGCTTCTGCCATACTGAGGGAAGATGTATGAAAGACCATGGCCAGCCATCCATACAAAGTGCCACAAGTGCCCAGAGAAAAGAGATTTGTTCAGGTTGATGACTGGGCTAGGCTGTATGCAGGTGAAGTTCAATGGATGGAAATGGAAAACTAAAACTGTCAATGCTAGGTATTAGTCCTATAAGCCTAATTCAGTTGAGACAATGCAAAAGTTATAGGAGGATAAAAAGATGGGGGAGGAAGCATTTTGGACAAAGACAGCCGTGTTGGTAAGCACACAGATTTGGGAGTGACAAGGCTGATGGGTAACTCTCTGTTTTGTTGAAGAAGGGAATAATAGATTCAGTAGTGAAATAAGCCTGGAAAAATTGAGAGTGATCCATGAATGTCAAGCGACAGGGTTTGGGCTCTATTCTGTAAGCATGGGGGAGCCATTGATAGTTTTTGAGCGAGGAACCTGATTATGGCTGTGCTGTGGAAAGGTAACTATGGCAACAAGCAAAAGATCTATTGGAGCGGAGACACTGGAAGGAGGAGACCTGTTAGGAAGGTCTGGCAGTCGGCCGAAGGTTAATGTGGGCCCAGCCTGAAGTCATGCCCTTGGAAATAGAAAAGATGGGCCAAGTGTAAGGGCAAGGAGCAAGCGACGGCAAAGAAGCTGGGACAGAAAAAGGGCTGTGGGTTTCCTGAGTCTCTGGAGTGGCAATTGTACTATATTTTCATTCAGCCGGTAAAGTATAGCCTTGATTTTGCTGACTCTTGGGCTGGTCCCTAGAATAGTTCATTCTCTGCCCAGAGCATCTCAGCGGGCACTCGTCACCTCCCCCAGAGCTGTAGCAGCTGTTAGCCCAGCAATGCCATGAATTTGTCTCCCTGTGCTGCCAGGAGAGCAGCTGCCAGCAGCAGCTCTGGACAGACGCGTCTCAGGAACATGGAAACTCTTTAACTTGGGATGGGGTAGGGTGGCCAGAGCCGAAGTCAGTCCACATGGATTTGTCCTACCCTTTTCCAGGCCAGTTTCTCACCCTGGCTAGACTTCAGCCACTCATACTGCGTTAGGTTGGGTATTCTGTTACAGTTTTAAGTGATTGAGTTTAGGGACAAACGTTGCTGAACTGCTTTTTTCATCTTCTCTTGGACAACTTCTTACCCTGGAAGCCATTCCGCTGTCACTCTTTGGCTTTGTTTCCTATTCTGCTTTGCTCTGCTCACCTTTTGTCCTCTCCCACACTGTGCTCGGCGCAAACACCCTCATTAAAGCCCACGCAGCTCTGACTGTGCTGCGAAGTCTGACCCTGTGGTCCCGTCACGCTTCTTCTTTTCCTCGTTCTCCAGAGAAAGAGTGAGAGATGCTGCAGATAGAACTATAGTGATTGTTTGATTCTACCTTGTTCTGTTCTGTTTAAGATAGGTAATATGGTTTCCTCCATCCCTTTGAATTGTGGGAGGACCTTGATAATGTCTGAAATTCTATCTGCTTCGTTTGATTAAGAGCAGAGATAAAATATTATGTAAGGGTAGGAAGTCTTCCTATAGGGAAGATGTTCTTGTATTTTCTTTGGCTCCTTGAAGGGTATAAATGTATTCCTATTTGTTGCTGAGCCTTTGATTGTCTCTTTTAAGTGGTATCTGTGTTAATATTGCCCAGCAGGACTCTAATTGATAATGCACTGGTTGCTTTTTACATAGACTTGTTGCAAATTACCTTTCAGTCATACCTCACTTGGTTTTGATCTCCTACTTTTAATAGCTCAGTTCTTTTATTTTGTTGGGTTTTTTTTTTCTGTTGAGTCTTTAGAAGAACACTCCAATATTGCTATCCTGCTGTGTGCCTTGCAGAGACCTTATGCTACCTTATAACCCGCTGCCAACGTCTTTCCTTCCTCTCTTCCAGCTTTTTCTTCTCCTCAGCAACAAATATTTGTTGAGCATTTTTAAGATATTGTTTTAGATTCTTTAGAGAAGACAGATCCGAAGAAGCAGAAGTGGTGGTTCTTTCCCACATGAATTTATAATCTAGTCAGGGATAAATTATACCTGAATACAATCACACAGATCCTCAGTATAAGGCAATATGTGGTACGCACCAAGTGTGCGCCACCGAAGGGAGGATACACAGTCAGTGTGGTCAGGAAACATTCCAGGAGGAAAGGGGATTTGAACCAGACCTTGAAGAAAATGGATAGGATTTTGACAGATGGAGAGAAAAGGAGGGGGAAGATGTTGTAGGCAGGAAGGGCATAGCAGGAAGAAAGTGTAAAGCACTTTTGGGGAACAGTGAATAGACTGGTTTGGCTGGGGTAATAATTGTATATGGAGGAACTGGACAGAGGTATTATTTAGGGTTGTCGGAAAAGTCACGACGTATTTTTTCTATGTTTTTCATTGCAAAAAATGCGTCATGACTTTTCCGACAACCCAGTAGATTGGATCATTTCATGGACGGCCATGAGTCTTATCTCAGAGATTTGGATCTAGGCAATAGACACTGGAAACCACTGAAGGTTTGAACAGCTAGTGTCCAAACAGAGGGATGAACTCTGCTTAAGTAAGATTAACCTTAACCTTAGGGTTGTGGTTTGCTAAATGAAAAGAAACTTGAGTCAGTGACACCAGTTGCCACAGCAGATAATAAGGATCTAAATTAGGGTGGGATGATAGGAATGAAAAGAATAGAAATTGATCCTGCAGTCCATTTAGCAAATGTGTACTGTGCTCTTAGCATGTGCCAGACACATGCCAGGCAAGACAGATACCACCCCCTGCACTCTTGGAGCTTACAGTCTAGAGACAGATGGAAAACACCTGGTGCAGGAAGAATCTACAGGAATTGCTGACTGATGGGATTTGGGTTTTAAGTGAGCTTGGATGCAGAAAAGAAAGGGCTGTGAAGTTTCCGGTGGACTTGGGTGACTGGTGGATTAATGGTGCTTTTAATAGAAATATTGAAGTTAGGACAATGAGTTGTTTTTGAAGGGTTAGACTATGAGGAATTTGATTTTCGGGTATTAAGTTTAAGATATTGGAAGGATAGTGAAGCCGAAATTTTCAGTAATTGACAAAAAATGAATAGCTGTGTTCAGAGCTAAAGTCTGGGCTGTTGGTAGAGATTTGGGTATGTTCAGAAAGGTGATGATTGAGGCTGTGGAAATGTTTGATTTCCAAGAGTAAGAGTTTAGGAGGCGGAAAGGGAAACATTCTTTGTATTGTCCGTAGTACTCAGATTGCAAAGAATGAAAAGGGATTTAAAAGGGATTTTCCACTGTGCATTTCATGGTGGAAAGTTTACGAACTTAATTGTCCAACCTTTGTATATTTGTGCATTCATTCAGTGTACATTTTGGGGACCTAATTATGTACTAGGCATTGAGCTACGTACTATGGACAGGAACAAGACAATATCCTATTCTCACAACATTAAATTAGCAGTACATTAAGGAGATACACATGGAAAGTAAACCTGTTTATTTGACTGGTTATGAGTTGTGTAACTATTGGAAGGCATGTGAAGGTGAAGGGCCTAGGTATTTCAGGAATCCGGTAGACATTTAACCTGCGGTACTCCTTTCAGTGGGAGGGTAGGTACACAATTAATTAAAGAGAAATTCTTGTAGAGCCCACGTTCTTGGCCTTAGGCCCAGCATTTGAAAGTGCACAGTCTCTGCAGTTATGTCAGCTACTGTCAATGGATTTCTCTTCTGGAGTTGAGTTCAGAGTTGTTTGTCAGTCTCTCAGGGATAGCATTGGGTTGAAAAGCTGAGTCAGATGGCCATGGAGAATGTTACAGCTGTGATTGCAAATCAGAAAAGGGTGGAGGACCAGAAAGTTCCTCTTTGAGTATGGGGTGACTTTGAGGAGGGAAGTAGGAGGAAGCATGAAGCTGCCAGAAGGGAGAGTGTGTCCCAGGATCAGTGTGTCACTCTTCCATTTGGTACGTATTTGGGAACTGTTTGTTTCCTCAGGGAAGGTTTTGCCCAGATGTAGCATCTGATGTTGAGCAAGGGTTGGCTTCCTTTTGCCATGGCTCAAGCCACCTTTATTTAGAAACTAACAAAAGGTCCCCTGGTGACTTTTTCACTGGTCCAGTCCATATAGAACCTTAGATGGTAGTTGGGTCCTTTCTGGAAGAGTTGGGAGGTCTCCTTATACATTGGTAAAGCAGGATCGAAGACACACAAGAAGGCAGTTTAGGGGATCAGCAAGACAGAGTGGTAGCTGGTCTTTGAAACAGAGAAAGAATTCTTTTGAAAGCCCTTTGGGAGGCATTATGACTTAGTAGTAAAAACAGGCTTTAATCCAGACAACTTTGGTTCCGAGTCTTGTCTTTTCCACCTATAGCTGTGTGACTTTGTGTAACCCCTTTGAGCTTCAGTTTTCGCATCTATGAAATGTGGAGAGTAATGCTTACCTTGAAGAGTTGTTCTAAGGGTTAGATATAATCTATGTAAAGCACTAGCTTAGTGTTCATAACTTACTAGACGCTCAGAAAATGGTGGCAGGTGTAATTATCGCCACCACAGAAGAGTATAGCATGATCATTAAGATCCCAGGTGCTGGAACCAGATTTCCTGGGTCTGCCATCCTGGATTTTCCACTTACTAGCTGTGTGACTTTTAGATGAAGGTTCTTAGTTGCCTCAGTTTCCTCATCTTTAAATTGAGGATAATAATAGTAGCTACTTCTTTGAGTTGTTATGCTGATTAAGTGAATTAATATATCTGTAGCCTTAGAACAGTGCTTGGCACATATTAAAAGTAAATAGCAGTGACTATTGTTCTTGTCTTCAGGAGTTGAGACTGAACGTAGCTATACTAGGTAAAACCCTGGTAAATTATAGTTACTATTATTCCCTGTGCAGAGTTAAGCATTCTTAAGCATGGCCCTAGGTAATACGAGGTGTGATCAAAAAATACGGTGGCTATTTAAATTTTAAATAATTTATTACAGTAAAAGACACATTGCTGTTAATTCTCCACAAAATACTCCCCCGTTGCTTTGAACATACTTATCCCATTGTTCTTGCCACTTTCTGAAGCAGTTCTGGAAATCCTCTTTTGTGAGTGTCTTTAGTTGCGCTGTCGTGGCTGCCTCCGTGTCCTGAATCATTTTGACTTTGGGGAAGAGCCAGAAGTTGTACGGTGCCAGATCAGGTGAATAAGGTGGATGAGGACACACTGTAATGTTTTTATTTGACAGAAATCAACATATACCAGAGCGATGTGTGACACGGAGCATTGTCATGATGGAGGATGTTTTATGGCACTCTTCAAAACACACCTTCTCTCAACCATAGCTTACACCCAACTGGCTGCACTGAACAAGATGAAACTTGTAACTCACGGTTACTAAGGGTCAATGCCTCGCTTCCCATATTGAAGATCCCTGCCTTTCCCTTGGATGGCACTCGGCAGCAGCATTCACCGTATTTTTTTTATCACAATGGAAAGCCTCCATGTCACAATTGCTTCTGGTATGGTAATTTCTGTTAAATAAAAACATTACAGTGTGTCCTCATCCACCGTATTCACTGGATTTGGCACCGTGTGACTTCTGGCTCTTCCCCAAAGTCAAAATGACCATGAAAGGAAAATGTTTTGAATCATTCAGGACATCGAGGCAGCCATGACAGTGCAACTAAAGACACTCACGAAAGAGGGCTTCCAGAACTGCTTCAGAAAGTGGCAAGAATGATGGGATAAGTGTGTTTGAAGCGAGGGGGGAGTATTTTGAGGGGGACTGATGGCAATGTTTCTTTTACTGTAATAAATTTTTTAATATAAACATTCACTGTATTGTTTGATCACACCTTGTATCGTGTCAGTCTCCCATTTTTCTTCAGCGACTCCTGTGGGTCCTCATGAATGGCAAACCCTTCCTGCATCCTGATTTTTATGATATGGCTGCATTGGACAGGAAATATGTAATAATGTTAGTCTGTATAATTGTATGTACAGTTCCTATAAAAATTCAGCAGTTGTGTGTTTTGTTCATGAGGTGTCATATTCACAAGGTGTCGTGAGCTATCTTGAACCAGGTAGTTAACCCTGGTGTGTTACTTTTAGATCCAGGCTTATAATCATCAAGCGGAGGAAATTTGTCTTACAGTCATCTTCTGATTTCCTTGTCCTCACAGAGTCGATATTTAGCACTAATTGCCAAATCACTGCGTTTCCATAAAGCTATAGTGTTGAGGCCCACAGGTCCCAGCTGCAATCACTGTGAATAAAGAATGCCAGCCCTATTCAGCCTCCTGCAGTGGCCGCCACCCAGACCAGCAAGCCGGTCATTTGTCTCACGAGGCCAAACCAAAGCTCCCAAGCATCTGTCTGAATGGCTTCATATCATTCTTTCAGGGTGGGCATGATGGAGGGCAGGTTGAAAGCAAAACATGCTTTTATGAGCAGTTGGGAAGGACGTTGGAGATTGCTGCTGCTAGCTTCCTGTCTCCTGGGTGCTGCCATGGGAGTGTCAGCAGGGCACGGACCCTGGGGAGCATGTCCCTTAACAGTGCAGGGGCACAGGGAACTTTTAGTATTCATTGTCCTGGCTTTTGTAAGCCCCCAAATAATTCTGTGGTAGACCCAGGAAGCAATGTGTGGCTGGTTCACAGGATCTTTCATTCTCAGGAATTCATAGCCAATTAAATGAATTGACTTTGATCCAATTCTCTTTTAAAGGCAAAAGCCATGTCGACTTTATTGGGAGCTGACTGTGTTAAGTGGGAGGGTTTACAAGATAAGAAGAAGACAGTCTCTGCCATAAGGACTTTCATAATTGAAATGGGGAAAATGAAACGACCTGAGAGAGAATAATAACATATGTGGGCATGGGCATATGAATCTAAAAATAGGACCCCATTTAAAGCAGGTTCCAGGAGTGGCCAGGGAGGGAGGGGAGGTGGAGGAATCAGGAGGGACCCGTGCTTGGCTCAGCCCAGGAAGGGTAAAAGATAGCACCGTTATGTTCTCAATTACTTTTGCTCCCAAGTTAATTGAAGTAAAGACTTTAATATCTAATTCTTGTGCTGCACTGAAGTATCACGCTGTGAAGAGAAACAGTCATCATGGGAAGAGCTCAGTGTTAATGAAGGATTTAAGGAGAAGAAAAAAGTAGGGCTTGGATCTTTTCAGAGTTGAAAGAGGATCACCCTTTCTGCTATCTCCTGCGCATACACAGCCCCACCCGTCATTGGATCATTGCCCCCCCCCCCCGGATTTTAAATTCAGGGAGGATCAATGAGCACAGCTCTGCATAACGTATTTCGCCTTTCAGGGACAGAACCAGGATTAGAGAATGAATCGAACAAACTAGGATTATCTTTAACGGTAGGATGCTGAGCTGTGTTTGCAGATTTCTGCTTAAGCAGTTGGGACAGGGCATCCTTGCGTGAAATTCAGACATCCCTCCCTGGCAGCCTCCGTGTTAAAGTAGAGGTTGCAGAGCAAGTCTGGCAGCTCTTAGCCTGAACCCTTGTAAACAACAGATGTTCATAAGTAAGTTCTGGGGGAGGGGGTGGGGGTTTCTGTTGATGCTTGAAATTCTTTGAATTTATAGGTGGCATCTCAAGGATTTAGCAAAAGGAGGAAGTTGTACAGAATTAATTCTGCAGTGTATAGGTGGCAATTGATTCTGTAGTGCATAGGTGAAATGAAAGACAAAGCACAGGGTATTGAGTGGACTCTGGGTAGAGAGCGAGTGAGCCCAGGAAGCAGGCACAGAGATCAGAAAGACTTGGCTTCTCCGGTGTACTGACTTTCTGCCCTTTTCCCTGCCCCCCTTTTTATACATGGACCAATTTGTCAGCACCTGCTTCTGTTTTCTCTGGTCGTGGTGGAAATGTGTGCCCTTCCCTCTCCCAGAGCCCTGCATAGCCACGCATGGAGACACTCAGGCAGACTGCCTGCCTTTAGCATTCCCGAAGCCGTTCAGACTCTTCTGTGGACTAAATGTATAGCGAGGGCCTTTTGTCTTGTGTGCTAACTTTATTCTTGTATGTTCTTGGTGTTATTTTTGCCAGGTGTCTGCTCTGTCATTAATCAGAGGTAAAGGTAATGTAGCTTACAAGGAATTCAGTGCTGCCTCTTGTTTCCCCCCAACCCAGTGCCCTCCTCCAAACACACGTACATAAGTTTCCAGCCAACTGACGAACGCTTCGGAAGCCTACTTTACAACATCGTTCAGGGAAGTCATGTGGAAAAAATACAGACATGTAGTACCTCTTTACTAGGCTCTTTTGGTACCAAATTAAAGGACTTTCGAATGGTTACCTTACTTTTTTTTTTTAAGATTTTATTGGGGAATTGGGGGACGGCAACAGAGGACGGGGAACAGACAAGTTGCTGTCCTTTTGTTCTTCAGTCTAGTTGTGGAGGACATTGCTTCACTGGCCCATGTTGGTATCATCATTGCGCTCTTCTCGGGTGAGGCAGATCGGTCGCCGGCCTCTGGATGGCCGCTCACCGTGGCTGTTGGCAGCTCACATAGGCTGCCGGCCGCTCACGGTAGCCTATGGCAGCCCACTGCAGCAGGGGCTGCAGCTATGCCGACTGGGGGACTCACGGCAGCCCAGCTCCAGGTGGAACTGTTGTTCACCATCTTAGCTGTAGAGGGCAGTGTCACTGGCCCTCATATGTGGGATCCAAACTGGGGCCACTTGTGTCCCAAGCCAGCTCTTAACCAACGCGCCACTCCGCCGGCCCGGTTACCTTACTTTTAATCAAACAAAACAAAAGCAATTTAGCAGATCTGAGTCTGTTTTCAAATTACTCTGCCAGAAAGAATTGGCTTTAAATTTTTTTTATAGGACCGCTTATTATTTTGCTCTTATTTCTTCTGAAAAGCAAGTCCATCCCTGGCCCTTCTGTGCATTAACCTAAAAGTCTGTGTGAACACCAATCCCGGTATGTGGGGTTCACTTGTTCTTTCAGCAAACATTTATTTAGCACTTATTTTATACCAAGAGGCTGTGTGCCCTTAGTATAGAATTTAATTTAATTCCTAAATTAAACATACACAGGAGAATAAGTCACTATTCTAGCTCACAGAGGCTACCATTTAATGTGAAATATTTTCAGGTTGCATATGTACGTGTTTGTGTGCATGTCTGTGCTCTGACAAGATGTAGAGTTCAAGGCTGAGGAACCAGAATTGTTGAGTGACCTGTATTATATGCGATTCAGTAATAAACACTTGGCTCCATCTTCCTTATCAACAATAACCAACAGGTCTGGCAGATGCTGGGGTCACAGAGAGGTGTGGGACATAGCCTCTGCTTTCAGGAGGCGCACTGTGTCATGGGGAAGACAGCTTTAGATGAAAACAGGTAACAGTAGCGTCTCTTTACCGCAAAAGGAAAACATGAGAAGTGATTTCTTTTTCCTCCAGAATGGGATCTTTAAAAAAATATTTTGGGATATCATTTTAGACGTATAGAAAAGTTATAAGAATAGTACAGAGAATTTCTGTGTACCACTTACCCAGATTGCCCCAAAATATTAGCATATAACTACATTTTCTTTAGTTTTCTCTCTCTCTCTCTGTCTCTCTTTCTCTTTCCTTCCCTTCATCCCTCCTCTCCTTCCTTCCCCCTTCCTCTCCCTCTATCTCTCTCTCCTTCGCCCTCCCTCTCTTCCCACAGCTCATGCACATACATATTTTATTTTTGTGAAACACTTGAGCGTAAGTTGTAGGCATGATGCCCCTTTACTCCTACATCCTTGAATGTGTATTTATTAAAAATAAGGTTGTTGGTCTCTAACTTAGTAACAGTACAGTTATCAAAATCAGGGTATAAATATTGATATAATAATATTATATAATTCACAGACATTCAGGTTTACCATTTGTCCCGGAAATATCCTTTTAGTCAAAAGAAAGTTCAGGATTATGCATTGCATTCAGTTGTCTTGCCTCTTTAGTTCCCTTTAGTGTGGAATGGTTTTCAAGTCTTTCTTTGTATTTTATGACATTGACATTTTGGGGAACATTCAGCCCAGTTATTTTGTAGCATTTCTCTTAATTTGATATTTCTGAGAATGCCTGATGGTTCTTTATGATTGGGTTCAGGTCATGTGCTTGTGACAGAAGGGATGTCATAGTCTCCTCAGTGCATCATATCAGGAGGCACCTGTGAATGATTTGTCTCATTCCCACTGATACTAACTTGGATCATTTGGTTAAAGTGGCGTCTGCCAGGTTTCTCTATCATGAAGTTATGCTAGTTTATACTTTGTAATTAATGCATATATTTTGGAGAGATGCTTCGAGACCGTGTAAATATTGTGGTATTCCTACAACCTTATACCCACTAGTTTTGGCATCTAATGATGATTCTTGTTTGAATCAACTATTATGATGGTTACCAAATGGTAATTTTTCTGATTTCCATCATTTTTTCTACATTTATCCGTTGGGATTCTACTATAAAGAAGAGCTTTACCATCTCCTTCATAAATGTATCTGGTTGTTTGTTTATATTACTGTGGACTCATGGTTTTGATTGTATTCAACAGGTTATATATAACCTTTTACCATATTTATTTTGAGGTTTATATTGTACCAGATTTGGCTAGTGGAACCCCTTCAAGATGGTTCCCATGTTCTTTTGACATGTCCCCATCATTTTTTTTTTTTAAAGATTTTATTGGGGAATTGGGGGAGGGGAGCAGCGTTGGGGGATCAGGGAAGAGGGACAGACGAGTTGCTGTCTTTTTGTTCTTCAGTCTAGTTGCAGAGGATGTTGCTTCACTAGTCCATGCTGGCATCGTCATTGAGCTTTTCCCAGATGAGGCAGATCGGTTGCCAGCCTCTGGATGGTCGCTCACCGTGGCTATTGGCAGCTCACGCTGGCTGGCAGCCACTCATGCTGGTTGCCGGCCACTCACTGTAGCCTATGGCAGCCCACTGCAGCAGGGGCTGCAGCCTACACCATCGCTGGGGCTCGCAGCCCAGCTCCAGGTGGAGCTGTTGTTAGCTGTAGAGGGCAGTGTCATTGGCCCTCATATGTGGGATCCGAACTGGGGCACTGGCGTACCAAGCCAGCCCTTAACCAATGCGCCACTCGTCCGGCCCGACCCCATCATTCTTCGTGCATTTCCCCACATTCTGGCACAACAAGATATTCCAGACTCACCTTGTACTTTCCTTGCTTCAACTCTGGAGCCATTTCCTCAAGGAATCCTGGTTCCTTTTAGTGGCGAATGGTATTAAGAAACCATGGATGCTAGGCGTGCTCTTTGTTACGAGTGTACCACTGCTTATAGTCCCTCTCAGCAGGCAGAGGCACTCAACGGATGTATGTATGTATGCACACAGACATATACTTGCATACATCTATATCTGTTTATCTATCTGTATGCTGACCTGTAATAATGCTTATGAGGTCACATCAATATTGCCAATTCCAGTCCAACACCGTATTTTTCATTCTATTTTTCTCCCACCTCCATATTTGTAACTCTGTTCTCTGAACAGTGAGAAATCATTATCCATAATATATTTATTTAATCGCTCAGTCCTAGAGTGTACACAAAGTAGTTTCAGAATTGTTAACCCATGCTTCTGAAAAAGAAATCCAATAACTAGATTTCAATACTGGCTTAGAGTTCTTTTTGTTTTCAGCCTTAAGAACTAAAACACAGTGTTCAAAGGTTAGCTGCTAGTTCCTTCTCCTCCAACAGTGTGGTTATATTATTTGTTTGAAATACAATTTGGTTTATTTATTTGTATTTAATTTGTTCCTCTTCAGAACGAGGTCTTGATTGACATTTCTCATTGCCAAATCTTTTCTCTTGAGTGGAGATTGAGCAATCCCAGGAGAAGTGAGAGACCCGTTTCTCCAGAGGCTAAGTGAGGGCATTATCGGAAGTCAGTGATGAGGCGACAGGCCCAACCAGGCGTACGCCGAAGACCATCCATTTCTGGACCTGCAGCGACTCTGGAAAAGCCACCATATGGATTGAGACTCTTGTCACTTTTCCCCTAAAGTGACTCTTCTCCATTCTGTCATTCTCCATGATCACCTCTCTTGCATTTGGGAAACCAAAAATCTTGTTCTAGATTGTCAAGACAGTTTACCAGCAGCCCATGTCACATGCTTGACGTAGGACCTCTGGATGATACTGATCTGGTCCCTCCGAGGTGAAGTCTCTGCTCTTTGACACCCAGACTTGCCGGATCCTCAGCTCTGTTGCTGGGCTGCTTGCTAGCTGCTGCTCTGGCACACCCGCTGTCTCTCCTCCTTTCTTCACTCAGATGCCTTGGCCTCTCTAATAGCTCTTTTCTATCAGTTCTGACCTGGTCATTTTCTCCTCTGTGTGCTGGGGATGCCTTCCAGATTCTCCTTTCTCTGGCCCATTTAACCCTCCTCTTCCACCTCCCACACACTCATTTTATTTCTCCCCTTTCTCAAGACACATATAACATGGTCAGTGCTGCTGATTCCAGCTGTTCTGAATCTTGGCCTGCAGCGTAAGTTAAGAAACAGATGGACCCAAAGCATCCTCGGTGCTGTGCCAATTTCTACCGCATGAAAACAAATTACTGAAAAGCATCAGGAAAGTTTAGAATAGTTTTGAGGTTTGCTTCTCTGCCTTCTCAATGGTCTTCCCCACTCCACTCCTGCAATTCCCCCTGCCCCCTTCCCGCATTATACCTGGCCACCTTGCCCTCGCTTCTTTGTATGCCTTGTTTGGCAAAGACTGGTTTCGGAAACCTTTGCCCTCATTGTCACCCTCTCTACGTGCAGGCAGGTTTAACCATTGGGATGAGACTGTGTTGATCATCAAGCTGGGTTTTGCTTTTTCTAATTGTCTGTGTCCTTTTTGAATCTTCCATCAAGGCCTAAGGAATTTCTGTCTTTTGATCCTATAGAGAAGATGAAACTGGGGTCTCTGGGTCTGTAAATGTGGGAACAGGTCAAAGAGGTCACGAACTTGGGAATAAAGTATATGCTTCTCTATTGCCTTTATCAGTAGGGGTGCAAAAAGGTGGCTGTTCCACAGCCCACCCTTGCATGCTGTAGGCAGGCAGGGAGCATGTTCCTTGGGATGCAGTGACATTGTGCTTCACCTTCAGAATCATTATTTTTGGAACTTGCTAACTGCTTTCTCCTAGTGTTCTGTACAGCACCTTTTAGCTTCAACATTTCCAGTCACCCTGAAATATAAGAGGAAGAGAATCAACGTGATGGGGCCACTGATATTACAAGTGCATCACGCACACCTTGGCAGTCATTTACAGAGAACATCAGTATGTTGGCATAGTCCTGTACTCATCAGGTGCCCACTGTGACAAGGGCACTAGACACATGAGGAGCTATCCTCAAGAGAAGCCCTCAGGAGATGGGCTTCCTAGAGTTCAGGGTCCCCGACTCATACATGAATTATTGTGTGTACATAACGCCTCTCTCCTTTACTCCTCCTCCTCTCCCTTCTTTGGAGGAGAATACTTGGAAGAAAATCCTCAGATTCTCAAATGGGCCTGGGGGTATGTAATCATCCCCCAAAGTATTTTATAAACAATGTTGTATATTGCAAGCAGGAATACACACACATACACATATGTATATTTTTAAATAAATAACGGAAAGCAGCATTTTTGCTGAACAGTACCTATAGATCTTTGCTCTATGTGATATACGGATATTTTCTGCTTTGTTCTGTATTATTCTATCCCACTGTTTTCTGTTTTCATTTTGAAAAATGCTAGGTGGTAACCTGCTAAATTGATTTTTTTTTTTTTTACCTGATTAATGGGTTGCATCCCACAGCGTGAAAATCGTTGCTTTAAGAGCATTTGTTCTTAAAATTCTGGTGTGCATAAAATTACCTGGGATGCATATTTAAAATGCAGATTCCTGAGCATCACTCCGCCTCTAGCGAAATAGAATTTAAACAAGCCCTACAGGTGATTGTGATGCACTGCGATTTGGGTCCTGATGACTCACCTGTAGATAAGCCACTCTCTGAAGGCCCTATGAGAGGTCTCAGATCACTCACTTGCTTGGAGATGGCAGATGCTAGTGGCTACCATCTGAATCCAGACTGAAAATCTTCCCATCACAGAATGGTCACCCTTGCTCACGTCTGGCCCTTGATATTCCTTGATAGTATTTTTATCTGTTATGGCCCTTGCGAAGGCAGAGAAGGAGTTAACTGAGGCCACAGAATAGAGTGAAGGAACTGAAGGGACAAAGTAGCTGGGGTGTGGCCCAGCCCTCCAATAGGTGCCCAGAGCCAGTCCCAAATTAGAATAGGATGGATTCAAAATTGCTCTTCTCATTCACTTGCCTTTCGTGTGTAACCCCGTACAGTGTGCACCAGCAGTTTTGCTCCCCCTGGGTTCATGAACCCTTGGTATTCTTGTTATGCGGTCTTAGAATAGCTCTGTGCTCTGAGGCTTGGACAGCCCTAGCCCATTAGCTTTCAGCACCAGGGCTTCACAGATGTTGAGGGCTTTTGGGTTGAAATTCAGCAACAACTCAGTGAAATAAGAAAATGATTGCTGGTCAGGAGACCTGGGTTTTTGCCTTGCTCCCCCACTATCTGTATGACCTCAGGCTCCCTGAAATTCAGTTTCCTCACTTAGAATATGACGTTTGGTCTAGACTCTAAACCATCTTGAAAGTCCCTGTAAGCTCTGAAATTCCATGATTCTATGTTTTGTTCCCTCTGACTTTTTTCATTGCACATTAAAAGTCTTCTCTTTGCAGCCTCCCCCTAAGTTGGGCACAGGAGATTCACTGAGTTTGAGAATTTCCAGAGAGAAGCAGATGATAAGTTAATAACAACAAAATGTATGCCTACCTGGTGCACTGATGAAGTACAAAATGTATAAAGCAAGTTCATTGCAAATTTGAGTAGTAAGGCCTGAGAATTTGAGTACATGTTTGTCTCTTCAGCCATGATTCTAGCCACTTTTTTTTGTGGGTATAAATGCATTGTGTGGACTGTCAAGTAATAATGATAGTTATAACAATCATATATGATGATGCTACTGGTTTGTAGGTGTAGAACACTTCAGTGTTTATGAAGTTTTTTTAATCACCTTGTTGGACTTGATCTTCATAGAAGTCATGTGAGTTAGGCAGGGAAGGTCTGCTGTCTTCATTTATATTTTTAAGCAGAGGAAGAAGTATTGAGGCCCAGAGTGCATCTGTGACCTATTTAAGGTTACCTGGCGAATGAATGGCAGGATTGAGACTAGATTCTCAGTTGTAAGCGTGGTTCTGGGTACTTTCCATGGAGGACTACCTCATTGGGGTGAGGTCTCATCGTTCATCCATATTCCTTACAGACTTATAGTGCTCGCTCACCTGCTAACCTAGAAATTGACCAGGGCAGCTCTGATTCACACAACCCTTTAACATTTTACCAGCAAAGCATCAATGTGGCTAATGATATGCTGTAATGTAGAGCACACAAGTCAATGGGCATAAAAATTTAGCCACCCAGGTACATGTTGCAGCACTTGATTAGGCAAGATTGATAGAGGCTGAAGATATTAACTATTCATTAAATGAATTATTTTACTGTGCTCAACACAGGATTTCTGTGGCTGTGGCGTCTGTCATTAGTCAATGCTGATTAAGCACCCACCCATTCTTGGTGATAAAGTGTTCATTGAATAATCCAAAATATACCCTGTCCTCAAGAGACTCCCTTCCAGTAAGACAAGATAAATATCAAAATGACACATGAGAACTGATAATGATGCATGGCATGCCCCTGGTCTGATGACTATTTAGACTTCCTTCCATTTAGCTCTATATCACCAAACTAAGTCATATTACTTTATTCCTCCTTCCTCGTTTTATCATGAGCTATGTATGAGAACTCATTGTCCCATTAACAGGTATTCAGGAGGGGAGGTATGAATCTTGGGGGGTACCCTTTCTTCCGAAGCAGCTTTTTGGTACTTGGCATGCATGAGTATCATTTGCCAGGCAGAAGTTGCTTCCTCAGCTTGTGCCTAGTGCCAGGGGGATGCCCGCCCCTAAGGTGGTGGTTACTGCTTTCAAGCTAAGTGTGTGGATTTCTGAGTGACGTCATTCCAGTTTGGCACAGACAGGTATTTATTTCTCTGGCCTGAACTACCAGGGGTGAGCCGGACTGTCTGTCTCAGTCATCTCCCAAGATTTCATTCATTAAAAAAATCTGCTAACACATCTGCATATATTTTTTTTCTCTGTATGTTTGTTATGTGCTGTAATTACTTATGGGGTTTCCTACACTATCTTAACTAACTAGAGAAGAAACTGAAGATATAATTTCAGAGTTGCTCATAGGTTGTTCTGTGGAATATGTGGCTCCAACTGTTCATGTAGATGATTATAAATCCTTAAACTGAGAAATATATATTACTTTTTCCCCCTTCAATCATCAATCATACCTTTGTTATGTCTTTCGTTCTTTCTATGATGTTTTATTTTAATCAAGTGAATTAGCCAGCTCAGACTTTTTGATGTGATCACAGCCTATTTTGGGGGGCTTTCAAGAGGGAAATTGAATCATGAGTGAATTTCTAGGCCCTTAGTCCTGTGGGTCCTATTGAGGTGGAGTGCACAGTGTTTGTTCTCTAGCATTTAGGCTGAACCGAGAGGACGCAAGGAGGGAGTGGTAGCCTCTTTGTTTACACCGCCCTGTGGTTCTGAGAATGCTGGTGGCAAGACCTGGGTGTAAATGCAGGGACGGTTCCTGGTCTGCAGAAGCCAGAGAGAAGGCTCATGGGCAGGTAGGTGGGTCTTCTAAGTCAACCAATCAGGGTTTCACAATGGGTCATTCAAGCCAGTGCACACAAAAGCATCGAGACCACGATAAGATGTGGGCTATGGCTGATGGACAGTCTAGGAGCACGAAAGCCATGTCTTGGATCCAGAGATCTGCAAACATGGGAGAAGCAGATCAGAAACAATGCAGTTTTATCCCTAGAGCCCAGAACAGTGCCATGCACACAGGAGGTGCTCAGTCAATATTAGTTGAATGAATGAGAAATAAGAAGACTTTAGAGACCAGGGACTCAGAGAAGGAACCTGGACAATAAGGTGTCAGAAATCTAGGCGAGAAATTTGGATGGCACACAGAGTCAAATTTTAAGTAGACCCTACCCCACCCTACCCCACCATGTCTGGTCTCACGGGGTCCTCAGAGCTGTCTTGAGTGATTTGAAGAGCCTCCTACCTTCTCTCCCTGCCATGAACATGGAGTGGAATGGGGATGGCTGAAGGGAAGACAGCCTCTCACCTGACATAAATTGATGGAGGCATTTCCAGTTAGAGCCTACAGTGGCTCAGATTTGGGAATCACTCCCATTCTCTGACCTAACCCAGAGGAACCTTGGTCCTACAATCATTCAGGAAATAATTATTAAAATGTCAGAGATGGTGCTGCTCCAGTTCTCAACTTCAAAGCAGATTCCTAAGCTCCGAGCTCTTGGACATGCCATTATCCCCAGGGTGTGGCCGGGCTCCTTGGAACTCACCCAGAGCCACAAGAATTCCATTGCCATATAGCTCTGCCCCCAAACCTGATTATAGGGGACAACTTAGACTATTTTGAGTAAGGTGGGTACACCACTGCTTGAATCCTTTCTAATCATCTGTCTGGGCTACTGAAGACAATTTGTGGTATAAACTTGTCCCTGAAAACTTGAAAGCTCATTTCTCCATACACAGAATATACATTTTTGCCTTTGGCCCTTTTCTCTGTCTGTCTCAGAACTGTCCTCATACTCTGATCTCATTGCTGGCAGAGCGACAGCCTGAGATGTGATAAGCCCAGAGAAGTGTGCTTGCCCCCTCGCTGCCCGCCTGTCTTTGAAAGATGCCTGCAGGCTGCCACTGTAACTACTGGGTCACACAACCGGCAGCCACCATTACAGGCAGAACCTTTTTCAAGTCGGTTTCCACCTTGATGATTCCCCCCCCCGCACCCTTTCTTTTAACATCTTGCCCAGCAAATCCAATCCATCCTCTGGCTTATCTGGGTCAGCAAGGGTCTGATTTTATGCATGGCACTGTCAAACCATAAATCCGCTGCGGCTTTGCCTCTCTATCCAGCCCGTCTGCTTCTGTCAGCATCAGCAAAATGCATAATAGAGAAAATAAGCCAGAAAGGCTAATAACACTCATCTGAATAAAATAATCTCATTGGCTGCCTCACTTCATTTCATTTTAATCAAGGTGCCAGGAGGGAATTTAGGTTTAAAAATCCAGCATTCCCCTTGTCACTGATTGCCTGTCCAACCATCACTAAGTGATCCCTTTTATTATGCATGCACCTTTTAAAAATCCTCCTTATAGTTGGATGCTCAATAACATATTGATTGGTGTCTTTAGCTTATGTGGGGTTTTGCCTGTCATCACATATATGTCTCTTTTTAAAAGTGAGAAATGATCATCTTCTTAGATGTATGGATTTTTGCCATCTCTCTATATAGACTGGAGGGTTAGATAGGAATTCTGAGAAAGGGGGCTCAGCAGAAGTTGCTGAAGCACCTCAGATCTGGCTGTCTGGGATCACTCTGGCTTCCCTCCCATCCACCTCGGCACACAGTTCCCTGTGTGGAATGCAGAACTGAGCGTTCATTCCACCTTGCCCCTCAGGGGAAGGACAGTGGAAGATTCAATTCTGGTCTCCCGTTGGTATCTCCCTCACGTCTTCCCAGAGACCACAGCTGCTTGGTTAATTGCCTGTTGCTGCTGTCTTCTCCCGACCTTTATTTGCCGAGGGCTGTGCATTTTCAGCAGGCTGTGCTCTTGGCCTTGGCCAAGGGCCCGGTGAGGAGCATGTTGGAAGTTGATGAAAGCTGAGTCCTAGTTTGTTTGGATATAAAAATAATAATATTTCTTCACATTTGTATAGTGCTTTATACTGTTGATGTAATTCTTTTGCATCCAGCATCTCATTTAAGCCACATAGCAGCCCCGGAAGGAAACATTCCTCAGTAGAGCAGTGCAGAAGCTCAAGCCACCCAGTAATGCCAAGCTTGTGTCATGCGTCCCATCTGTAGAGCTGTGAACATAGCAATTATTAATTAAATGGAACCTTAGGCCAGGAGAGCTTCCAGGATTTTTCCAGTCTCACTTTGAAGATCGTTCGGGAGCCAGATGTGCACTGACAGGGCATGTGTCCATTTTATAGGTGAGACAGCTGCAACTGAACAGAGGGGACATGGGAAAAAAGGAGGTGTGACACAAAGGCCAACTTGGACCTCAATGGAAGTCTTCGTCCTAGATAGTTTAGAGAAACCCCTTTGAGCATTCGTGGCTAAGTTTGTTGAATGTCCATAACTAGTCTAAGCTGAAGAGAAAAACTGGGCTTAATGTATTGGAAGCTGATGATTGAGCTGTGCAGGTTGATTTCTTTCAGCGCGTTTATCATGATAATCTCTCCCATGGATGCCGAGCTGGCTTGTGACTTTCTGGGCCTCCTTTTTTTGGACTCCAGGGTCATTCTCTCTCAAGTACAGTATGATGTTTTTTTGATCTTCCTCCTGAAAAAAATTTTCAGTAAGAAAAACACTTCTGGATATTTTGTCTGCTTTTTAGGGATTAGTGTTTGAGGAGGTTTGCAGCTGTTAGGCACATTCCTAAGGGATGTAGACCTTTTTCTTTAAATGCCCAAGTATTACACAATCTAAGGTTCCGAGGGCGGGAAAAGTAAAGAAATTGTACAAACAAATGATAGATGGAAAAGATATAAAGGCAAATTTCAATATTGTAACCAAACGAAGTTCCCCTGTCTCCAGCGGCCCCAAATAAAATCAGGCTGCAGAGCTGCTAAAGCAGGAAACCATTCTAGCAGAACCTTAATATGCTCCCTATGAAATCACGTCTAGTTGACTCGCCTATTTTCCAGCCTGGAGTGTGCTTCATCTTTGTTCGTGTTGGCGGGAAAGTTGTCTCTCCAGCATGTTTGTGTTCCCTCCTACCACATGCCTTCCACCTGCCCTGCCCCACCACTTTCCCAAAACAAATAAATAAATGAATTAAAGCACCTCACTTGAAAGGAATAATATGTCTGAGAAAGCATATAAACTTAAAGAACCAAAACTATTGTATGAAAAACGGCAGTGGGAACCTTTGAAAGGAACAGACAACAGAGTCTACTACTATTTTTTTAAAGCCATAGTCTCCTTTTTAAAAATAAAAACCTTGCATAGAACCCCCATATGTGCAACAGATCAAAGCAGTGTTTTACTGGTGTCAATCTTTTTTTTTTTCATTTTTCTTTTCTTTTATTATTATTATTAGTTACAGATGTGTAAAACAATGCAATAGTTATCCTTTTCACCCCTTACAAAGTGACTCCCCCTCTCCCCTCCCTTATCCCCACACCCCAATATCATACATATCTATTACAATTCCATTGACTCCATCCTCACACTGTACTCCACATCCCAAGACTATATATGTGTTAAATTATAGTAACATCTAATATTATTCAGTGGCAGCTTCAGATGTACAGTGCAGTGGTCAGGTTTCTACACCATCCATGAAGTGGTCTCCCTAACAAGACATGAGTCCATCTGGTCCCCTAAAAAATATTTACAACATTATTGATTATATTCCGTAAACTGCCTCTTCTATCCCTGTGGCAATATTGTAGTTACCAGTTTATGTTGCCTCGTCCCTTCCCCTTCTCCCTTATCCACACCCCCGTCCCATCTAACCCTCATCAGTTTTTCCTCTGTGTCTCTAAGACTATTTCTGTTTACATTGCTCGTTTACTCAGTTCTTTAGATTCCACATATAAGTGAGATCATATGGTATTTGTCTTTCTCTGACTGACTTATTTCACTTAGCATATTGTTCTCTAGGTCCAAATCTTATTTTAAAGTGGAGATTTATAAAGAATACTTATTACAGAGTCAATCAGTGAAAACATTGAGATTGTGCTTTCATGTGTCCAAACTATTGAAATCAGGATTATGAATCAGAGTTGCAGTTTTATGTCAGTTTCAACATCCGTTTATTTCTGGTTCTGATTTGGGTTGCCCAATATCAAGAAACTACTCATTCACACAGATGAGTTGTTGTAACCTTCAGATAGGTTTAAATTGATTTAGACCCTTGACAAAGATATTTTCGTTTTAAAGGTTGACTCACAAACATTTTCCTAGCAGCTATTCCCATTCCCCTTCAAAAATACTAGTTGAAGCAGCGGATAAACCTGAAAATATAATAAGTATTATAACAGTTGATAATGAGATGGAACGATACTGAGCATATACTATCTATTCTCACCACCAGACCTGGTCCACCCGAGCATAGGGACCCGGACGTGGCATGTAACTGAACTTGGTTGCTGTCTGTCAAGTCATGGGCTCACCTGAACAGCTTTACCCAAGAAGGTACACAGGCTGGAATTAGAAGCTAACCATGCAGAGCAACATTCATTCTCACCAATAGCACATTTTTTAGACAGTCAGATGCATGCAGTGATTCTTTTTTTATTATTTTTTATTTCCAATTACAGTTGACATACAATATTATATTAGCTTCAGATGTACAACATAGTGATTCAACATTTATATAACTTACGAACCGATCGCCCTGATAAGTCTAGTACCCATCTGGTACCGTACGTAGTTATTAAAATATTATTGACTATATTCCCTGTGCTGTACTTTACATTTCCGTGACTGTTTTTATAACTGGCGATCGGTACTTCTTAATCCCTTCTCCTTTTTCACACATGCATTGATTCTTTATTCCAAAGCGTGCGTACAACAAAGTTCACCTGGCAGCCCATGAGACATTGTGATGGTGTTTACTGTAGGGAAACTGGGTCCCTTGCACGTCAATGGGGGTTGCTCATTTGAATGGATGTGTTACAGTTGTTTGAAATTGAAATGTGACTGTAATTTCCAGAGTTTCTCAGAACACATTTTAAAAGCCCCTGCTCACTGAAACCAATGCATGCTGTCCCACTATGTGCTGTAAGAATGGAGAGAAATACATGTGGAAAGTACTTGTAACACCTTAGACGTTTTTAATAAATACCGGGGGTGCAAAAAAATGTATACAAGTGGACACTTTGGTCAACGTTGCTCAAGCAGTAGCTCTCTGTAATCAGAAGTGTCTGGGCACTGATGGTAACCACTTTCCGCCCCTCTTATAATTACAGAAGTCAAACATGACTTGTATTCATCTTTTGTTATCGGTATATATTGAGTATTACATTTTTAATACAGTTTTCCTTTCTTAAAATGTATATACATTTTTTTGCAACCCTCTGTGTAAATTTATTAGTGTTAAGTAGATAAAGTATTTTATTTTAAAAGATTCCTACTTCTGCCCATCCTTTTTATTAAGTCGTCTCTGTTTACTCACCTTTGCTTCTGAAGATCCCTGTGGAATTTATGGCCTGCATCCTTTAACATGGTGTAAGATTGGTTTTGCCTCTCCGGCTTCCACTTGTAACCTGTGGGGTACTTGTGTGAGCTAGCTGGCCCTTTGTTCGTACCTCTAACATTCTGTTGTATTATAGGTGTCTCTTTGTCTCCTACACCGCACTGTGACCTCAGCACTTTTATAACCACTAAAGCTGCTAATACTGTATTTTGTTCATTTAAGATACAAATGTCTATATGATTATGAAATTGAATTATAGTATCATTTTTATGTGTGTAAAGCACTGTAGGAAAAGAACCAGTAGAGACCACCAATTCATGTCCACCCTTAAGAAGCAGATGGAAACTAGTTATAAATTTAAAGTCTTATAAGATCTGCTCTTTTAAAAAGCAAGTGTAATTGCCCGATATATTCCATGCTTCCTGGAGACATGGATATCTTGCCATGGATATCTTACCAACCAATAAAAATATAAATTAGATTATTCTGGGATTTGTGACTAAAACTGATTTGGAATCAGTTTGGAAGTTTTCTTGCAATGGAAACATCAAATGTCACTGAGTGCATCTGTTCCAGTCTCTCACTATTTTGAATTTAGGATTGTTTCCTATTCTCCTTTTTCTTTTTTTCAAATGCTAAACATTTTGAAAAGAGTGGATCAATTACATGTATCTCTCTTTCTCAGCTAGTCTATATTTCTCAGCTAGTGTATAAAAGATTCCATAGAAATCTTTTAATTGCCCTGTGAAGATAAGCAGACATAATGTGAGGGCAATAGTTGGCATATAAGTGTTAGGGATTTTGACTACAGAAGTGTGATACCTGAGGCAGAGGGTGGGGGCTGGGAGGCAGGTATAGAACAGTTTCAGTTTGAACTCTCATATTCATTGGTTTGAAGCAACTCCTTGGTTGCTTGGTTTTAAATTCCAGCATTGCCACTTTTTAGCTACATGACTTTGAACAAGATATTTAACTTTTCTCAGTCCAACCTTCCTCTTCTGAATGTAGTTAATAATGCCCACTTCATCAGGTGTTGTAGGGTTCAAGTTAAACAACGTGAGTTATGGGCCATGTGCCAAGTGTATAGTAAGCCCTAGATACACAGTACCACAAGCAACCTCTACTTTCTGTGTCTCTCTTTAAGGAGATCCGACTTACAGATGTAGAACTTTCTGTTGCTTAAATTAGTGCTATGGACTGAGCAGATCATCAATAATTCTTTTGGATCACAAAGTTTTCATTAGAAATGAGCATCTAGATGGGGCACTTCACTGCTCCACTCAGGCTGTAGAAGTTTTTGGAATACATGGGATTCAGGTATGGTTTGTGTTCTAGGTTGTATGACACAGAAGTAATGGCTTAGTCAATGAAACCAAAGCCTCCTTAGATGCGTTCCGTGGGACTGCAGACTTTTTGGTGACTTTTTCATGCAAACGCCCCCAAAGTTGCCTTCATGGAATCCTACAAAAGATAAATGTGTGGGGAATTAGTCTGTAGTGCTGTAGTGATTTCTGTCTCTAGGGAAAATCTCTAACTTTTCTCTCTAACCCTAGACACAAACCAAACGGCGTAGTGACTTAGGGCATTGGCTTCGCAGTTACAGAGTGGTGCTTCTCGTCTCTGATTCTGTCTTACTATCTCTGTGACTCCTTACTAGCTGTGGGCAAGTTTTCTAATCAGAAAAACTTTTCTAAAAGAAAAACTTTTGTGAGGTACGTTTAGTAAAATGGGGATAGTGGTAGTTCTTTCCTTACAATAAAATGATGGAGTTTAGATAAGATCATGCAGGTAAAACATCCATCGAGTTCCTAGAACATATTAGATGCCCAGCAGACAATCACACTTCTCCTCTTTCTTCTCCCTTTCCCCTCCTTCTCCTTACTCTTATTTTCTCCTTTTTCTCCACTGTGATTTTAGAAAAAGAGTAAACGAGAGGAGGCGCAGGCTTCAGGAAAGATATCTTTATTTCTGGTTTGTCTTTGATCACTGTGTTTTCCGTGACATGGACTATAGCCGTAGATTTTGGGCCCTGGCTGCTTACCAACGATTTTTTTTTTTTCCCTTCTTGTTTCTCTGCAGGAAGGATCAGAATGTTCTGTCTCCAGTGAACTGTTGGAATCTCCTCTTAAACCAGGTAAAGCGGGAGAGCAGGGACCACACCACCCTGAGTGACATCTACCTGAATAATATCATTCCTCGATTTGTTCAAGTCAGCGAGGACTCAGGAAGACTCTTTAAAAAGGTATGTAGCAATCTCTAGTAATTGAGATACTTGGGTGACACAATTTTGTAAATAAGAGAAAGAATATTTTAGTGGCCCACTTAAAAAGCTTGCCATTAGTCATTCCCTACCACATATTCTTGGAGAAAAAAAAATATTGAACTGGCATTCTTTTCTCCCTTTCTGAGCTGAATGAATAGTAGGCCTGAGAAAGTAACCATGTGCAAGGTACAACCCAGGGACTGGCAACATCACACATAATCTGCATGTATTAATAATAACTATGTTTGGTCATTTTCTGTATATGATTGGTGAAGCTGTTTAAGATTCAGGGACCTTCATTGTCATTTCATGTTTTTTTTCCTGCCAGTTGATTTTGCAAATTCATAGATGTTTAAGTTTTTAATTTAGTTCTCATTTCAAGTTCTCATCTTAGCCAAGGTGAACTCATGAATTTGGTTATTCTTATTCTGATCCATGAGGGTATAAGTTGAAAAATTTGACCAAGGAAAAACTCAAAAATAATTTTGATAATCTTAAGAAATTTATGCTGAATTCACCTTACCTGTCAGTAGTGGAACTCTTGGTAACCCAGGAACCTCTTTTCTAAGCTCTCAACCTGAGCTCTCAGTGGACTCATTTATTCATGAATTTTGATAAATGCTGGCAAAGGCCCCACCATTTTACATGATACACCATATCTAACATGATACTCTGAGATCCCCAGAAGACTTTTCAGAAGGCAAATAATCTCCCCACAAGTTATAGGTATAAAGAGGATATATAGGGCTGTTTCATTAGCTTCATATAGGGAATTCATTGGTTTCCAGTTGACAAAATCCAGTGTTAAATTTGAGGCTGGGAGAAGAAGGATTTCAGTAAAAGGACTGTGGTCCATAACAGCCATAGCTCTTGGTCAGTTTTCCAAGTCTTAGGAAGTTTTCCAGATGTCAGTAGGTCTGGAATTAGAACTCAGGTTCTTCTGTTTATGCCAGCATGAAAAAAATGATTTAGAATCTTCTGTCTACATAACTGCGTCTGTGAAGGGGCTTTCCCTGTATCTAAGCGACAGGATATTAAGGGTACAATCATCTGAAAATGAAAAGAATGAAGAGAAAGGTAACTCTTCCCTGAGTCCCCTGGCTATTTTTGGTGGCCTGGTTGTGCTGTGGTTGGTCTCATACTTCATTTAGGGGCGAGGGAACTTTTCACCACCTCCTCATGGCTTCCAGCATCTTCTCTAGCTTGCTTGTTTAGCTGCAACACTTGATGACGTGTATATGTGGCTAAAATTAATGACTATAGTTAATAATACTGTATCGAATACTGGGAATAAGTAAGAGAGAAAATTTCAGGTGCTCTTTCACACATATGTAACTATGTAAGTAGTTACGTTAATTAGCTCGACTATATACACACATATATACACACATATATACATATATAAAATCATCATGCTGTACACCTTAAATACATACAATTTCTATTAAAAAACGTTAAAGCCTATTTAGGTAGACCCTTGATAGTAATCAGGTATCACTTCAGTGCTCCTGTGGACCTTGACAGCTACTCAGACTATCTTGAGAAAGAAAGGGGCGACTCATAGTTTTCTCTTCCGTTTTCTCTATTCATCTGAGAAGAAACTTTTGTGAGAGATGTTCAACTATCTAGATGTCACCCAACCTCTCAGCTTCCTTTTTTCCCGGCTTTAGAAGTTTAGGGGAGAACCAAGCTGAGAGTCTGACAGCCCCTCCAGATCTCAGAGGTGTTTGTGATGAAGGCCTTGAATGTTCCTGGTTCCTCAAGTGCCTGGTTCATCACATTTCACCAAAGGCCTAAGTGCATGGCATCTCTACAAGCTTTGGGGTTTGCCCTCCGGAAGAAAAATCCACCCGTGAATGTTATTCCCAGCCACTGTCTCTGGGTTGACCTCCTTAAGGCATGCATTTCTATGCTGGGGTGTTAGAAAGATTTTCTAATTACGCACAGGAGTGTTTATATATTACATTTCATTGAGGAAAAGTCCACATAGCATAGGCGTACAGCTAAATGCATTTTTACAATTGAACACACCTGGTAACCACCAGCTCCTAGATCAAAAACGGAAATCTTCAGTACCGCAGAAGCTCCTCTGTGCTTCCTGCTAGTCAATGGGGTGTCCCAACCAAGGATAACAACTGTCCTGACTTTTAACAGGAAAGATTAGTTTTGCTTGGTTTCATACTTTATATAAATAGAATCATACAGTGTCTGGTTTCTCTCATTTACCATTATGTTTGTGAGATTTAGTTGTATCGTATATAGGTCCAGGTCATAGGGCTTTCTTTCTCTTGATCTTTGTAAATTTTTATCAGTTATATCTTAGCTGATTAGAGATATGCATAGGATTATTGAATAGCCAATGTTTACTATTCCACAGGGTGAGTAATCTCTTTTCTCTCTCCCTTGGGGTCCAGTGGAGCAGAGCACTCTAAGGTAGGAGCTGGCTTGGCAGATCATAAGTGCAGATTAATTCTCTTTTGGCTAGGTGTGAGCTTCTTTGCTTTCTAGTAATGAGCAAAGAAGCAATCTCTTTCCGGACCTCAATTTTTCAATCTCTTGTTTACAGTGTGTTGCACATGATGAATTAGAACCCCACTGGTTAAGATACAGTAATCAGATAAGAGAACTAAGGAATGTACCTCGAAACCCTGTCAGCTCTCTGGCGCTTCCAGGACTTGGCTTGTGTTCTCAGAGCAAAGGCCTTTTCCAAGTGACCTTTGCTCTAGGGCTCAGCTCTGCTAGTAATTCTGACACCTTGGGTGACTACCTCTCCTTTCTGTGCCTCAGTTCCTTAAAGTTAAAAAAAAAAAAAAAGTTTGTCTATGTGATCTCCATGCTGCTTTTGAAATCTAATATACTGTAATTCTGTTATGACAAGGGTGTCTTACACTGGAGGGCTTCTTCCCGGTTGTTGGTGACCATTGTGAAATTGTGACAGGTAAATTGCAGTTCCTGAGATAAGGACAAACAAAAGTGGGTGTATGAAGAAGGGGCTAGCTTAAGCAATTAATGACTACTTTTTTTTTTTTTTTTTAAGGTTTTACTGGGGAATTGGGGAAGGGGACCATTGTGTTTTTCCAGGACCCATCAGCTCCAAGTCAAGTTGTTGTTCTTCACTCTTAGTTGTGGAGGGTGCAAGCTCAGCTCTAAGTCCATTTGCTGCTTTCAGTCATTGCGGGAGGGATGTAGTCCACCATCCCATGTGGGAGTCGAACCGTCAACCTAGTTGCACACTGAGCCATCTGGCTGCACATTGGCAGCTCGCGGCTGCTCAGCTCAAGTGCTGCATTCAATCTTAGTTGTAGGAGGTGTCGGGGGTGCAGCCCACCATCCCATGCGGGAGTCAAACTGGCAACCATGCACTCTCATCAGCTCAGCAGCAGTGCAGCTCCGGCGCAGCTCACTGGCCCAGGTGGCAATTGAACCAGCAACCCTGTTGCTCATAGCTCGCGCTCTAAACAACTGAGCCACTTGGCCCGCCCAATGACTACATTTCATGAAGAATGAAGCATTGTCTCAGATTCTGTTATGTATAATGGCCAGCAACCAAAAGATGCTCCACTGGAATCCAAATGTACTAAATAGATACACCTTTATTTTATCTCTGAATTTGGTTCCAGCAGCAAAAGGAAAATCCACATTTCTCTGGAGACAGGCTTCAAAAAGGATACCTTTATTTGTGGTTCAGCTATGGATATCTGTGAAAATTAATCTGAGCTTTATGCAAATTTAATCTGTCACTGGCAAAAATCATGGGTTGTCGTCATTGTCCTCTTTAATTTATAAACTTGATTCATTGGCACAGGTTATGATAATAAAAGCCAACATTTTTTGAAGCCTTATGTTCCAGGTACAGTGTTAAACTCTTAATATGCATTATCTTGTTTAACCTTTACAATAATTCTGTAAGGTAGGTACTCATGTTATTTTATGAAGAAGGAAACAGGCTTAGAGAGATTAGGCAAAAAAGAGGTGAGGCCAGTATTTAAATCCAGTCACCGGCTCTGGAACCCAAGGTTTCTATCTACATGTTCTGTTAGGACTCTCTAGGTGTGGTGTGCAGAGTAGAGGATATGTGGGGTGTTTTTACTGTTTTTTACTGTTTTCTATTGAATCCACATATTTTACTTAGCTACAGAATTAACCTGACCTTTTCTTTTGCACACAGACCTTCAAAGGGTATGGAGGTATTAAACATCAACACTGGGTTGTTTCTTCTACCTGATGTCTGGGCAAGCAGCTGGAAGTTGGGAGGGAAACAGGGCAATTCTTCCCTGGGGGCAAAATCTCTAGTAAGAGGGAAACAAAGACTCATTAAATGTGAGAAGTGGCTGAAAATCTTGGCTTACAGCTAACTCAGCTAATTTGGGGATGTCAGGGTGACTGCACAATTGGCCCCTCTATGTTACCGAACCCCCTTAAGGGATGCTCCCTGCTGGCCCTCTGGTTTGCGGTTATGTCTGCTGGGACATATTTTGCATTTGCATGAAGCCATGGTGGATTCCTTTAGCTAAATATAACATCTGGAGAGAGTAGCCTCCTGTCCACAGCTTAGAAACAGACCCACTTTGTCTAGGACTCCAAGAGAAGTTAAGCCCACTGGGTGCTCCTGACATCTTCTTTCACGTAATGAAAGCTCAGTCTGTCTAATTTCTGTTGGAACTGAGGTTTGGTCAAATATTATTGCTGCCACCTTCATTTGTTAATGCGGTGGCTTCAAAACTGGTGGCTGAACATTGCCAAGCCTGACTCCTAGCTCCATGTCATCTCTGAGAGGCATATTCTAAAGAATCCCTCTAAACATAGAAATAATTTTACCCACTTCTCAGCTTAAACTGAAATGAACTTGGGTGTGCTTTTTCCCAGAAGGGAGAGGACAATCCTGGCCTTTCTTCCCCTTTTCACTTAGTTGGACCACACTTCAGATACTTCTGACTTTGCTTTTTCAACTCACTGTTTCTAGCCTACCAGCTGCTCACATGTAGGTTTGGAAGCTGGTCAATTGAGACAGTCGTAAGACTCTCAATTGCATCCTTCTTTCTATAGTATTCCAGTTAACTGTACTCCTGTTTTACCTTTATTACCCGAAGGTTTTATGGCAGAAAGTCAAGTTAAATTGAGAAAGCTATGTCAGATTCCCGATAGACCAGTAGCTCTCCACTTTGCCTGTGCATCAGAGTCACTTGGGGAGTTTTTAAAAAAATCTTTATGACCTTGAATAGACAAAGATTTCTTAGGATATAAAAAGCATGGAGTATAAAAGAAAAAAAGATAAATTGAACTTCATCAATTCTTGGACTTCTGCTCTTGGAAAGACACTTAAAATAAGAGACAAGCCACACAGATTGGGAGAATATATTTGCAATACATATTACTCAAGAAGACAAACTACCCAAATTTTTAAAAATAGGCAAAATATTTAATAGGCACTTCGCTAAAGAAGATATGTAAATGGCAGATAAACACATGGAAAGATGCTTAATATCATTAATCATCAGAGCAATGCAAATTAAAACTATTAGGAGATACACTATGTAGCATCTCTCTGGATAGGTAGCATATCACTAGAATGGTTGACATTAAAAAAACTGACAAGGGCCAGCCAAGTGGCGCATTGGTTAAGAGCTGGCTTGGGACGCCAATGGTCCTGGTTGGGATCCCACATATGAGGGCCAGTGACACTGCCCTCTACAGCTAAGATGGTGAACAACAGCTCCACCTGGAGCTGGGCTGCTGTGAATCCCCGGGACAGCATAGCTACATCCCCTGCGGCAGTGGGCTGCCATAGGCTACAGTGAGTGGCTGGCAGCCAGTGTGAGGGGCTGGCAGCCAGTGCGAGCTGCCAAGAGCCGCTGTGAGCAGCCATCCAGAGGCCGGCAACCGATCTGCCTTACCCGAGAAGAGCGCAATGACGATACCAACATGAGCTAGTAAAGCAACGTCCTCCACAACTAGACAGAAGAACAAAAAGACAGCAACTTGTCTGTTCCCCTTCCCCGATTCCCCAATGCTGTTCCCCTCCCCCAATTCCCCAATAAAATCTTAAAAAAAAACAACAGACTGACAATACCAAGTGTTAGTGAGGATGACTGAAATTCTCATGTTACTGGTGAGAATGTAAAGTGGTGCGATGACTTTAGAAAATAGTTTGGCAGTTTTTTATGAAGTTAAATATGTGCTTATCATATGACCCAAAAATCCCATGTCTAGATATTTACCCCAAGAAATAAAAGCATATATTTACACAAAGACTTGAACCTGAATATTCGTAATAGCTTTTGTTGTAGACTGAGTAGTGGTCCCACCCCCTAAAGATGTCCATGCCTGAATCCCTGAAATCTGTGAACATTACCACATCCATAGAAGACTTTGTTTATCTGGCGATGGCGATATCATGCTTGCTTATCCAAGTGGGCCCCGAATGCAGCCACCCATGTTTTTATACGAAGGTGGTACAGGGAGATTACAGACTAAAGAGATGAAGGCCACAGAAGCAGTGGAAAACAGAGTCACAGAGAGAAGATGCTGGGCCACTGACTTTGCAGATGGAGAAGAGGCCATCAGCCAAGGAATACAGCTCGAGATGCGGGAAAAGGCAAGGAAACAAATTCTCCCGAGAGCCTCCTGAGGGAATGCAGCCCTGGTGACAGACATCTTGGTTGCAGCCTAGTGAAATTGGTTTTGGACTTCTGACCTCCAGAATTATAAGAGAATAAATGCTTGTTGTTTTAAGCAACCAAGTTTGTAGTAATTCATTATAGCTGCCATCGGAAACTAAAGTTTTATCCATAGTATCCCAAGCTGGATACAACCCAGATATCCATCAACAGATGAATGGAAAAACACGTTGTGGTATATCCATATATGAATACTACTCAGCAATAAAAAGGAACGAAATGCTGATAGATACAGTAATGTAAATGAACTCAAACTTTATACTGATAAAAAGAAACAATTCAAAGAAACATTATACTGACAATGAGTACGCTCTATATGAGTCCATTTATATGAAATTTTAGAAACACAAACTATAGTGATAGAAAGCAAATCAGTGATTGCCTTGGGGCCAGAGTGGGGGTGAGGGGTTGACAGCAAAGGGACACAAGGGAACTTGCGGGGTTTGGAAATATGCAATCTTAAGTATGGTGGTGGTTGCATGAGTGTGTGCGTTTTTTAAAACCTGTACACTTAAAATATGACATTTTATTGTATGTTTATTATGCTTGAATAAAGTTGTTTTAAACAATAATAAAAAAATAACAGTGCCAAGGCTCCAGCCCAGGGCAGTTGAATCAGACTTTCTGGGGTAAGGCCCAGGTGATTCTGGCACACGGGCAGGGCTGAGAACTGCTGCAGCACCGAGGACGCCTGGAGCCCTAAGATCCCGTCTGTCTGTAGTGGACAATATCTGCCCTGACAACAACCGCGTTGAAGCATCTAGGCCAGTTTGATTAGGCAGCCCCTTGTGGTTTCCCTACTTTATTCTGGGAGGGTGACCAAGGATGAATCCAGCTTCAGATAAATAAGTCCCTGCAGGCAGTGGGGGATGCCAGAAGGGTGCTGAGGAAGAAATGTAAGAGGCTCAGTGACTACTTTTCTGTAGGGCCCTCAGATATTAAACATGTCTTTTTTCCATTTGTAAATCAGTCACAAGAAAATTGCAGTGACCAGTCAGATTTCCTTTGGCATCGAGGATGTAGGTCTGCAAGCGAGAGAGCATAAGGGAGCTAAAGCAGTAAGTGTTACCTGTCTCCCTGTTTAGCCCCTTTGGATTGCTATGGAATTTCCTGTGGAGCCTTTGAGTCAAGCTGTTTGGCATATGTGAGGAGAGAGGATGTGGATCCTGTAAGGCAGCATGTTCTGTGGTGTTGTCATCCGTAAGAAAAGGAGAAGAAATGACCTGTATTGCTGGTAGAGTTGAAATGTCCCTGGTAGGCACTGTAAATGGAATGAATTGGAGAAAGAATGAATTTCCAGCAGTTATGCTGTGCCCTTTTGAGAAAGGGTTTAACTTGGAGGTGTCTTTGGGAGAAGGAGTAGATGAGTGATTTTTTTCCCCATCACCCTACACCTCCTCCCTGACTGAACTCAGTATCTGTCATTGATAGAATTTCTTCCACATTATAACAGGGCCACTAACAGCATTGTGTGGTGCTGTACCGACAGCTGTTCCAGTTGTCCATTTTTATCCTGTTGGTAGCAAAAATCTGTTCTGATTAATTGAGCTTTATTCTCTCGTATCTGATAAAGAGATCCTCTTTGGAAAAAAGAATAGCATGTGAAGCTGAGCCTATTTGAGTAGGGGATGGAAGGCTGCCAGCTACTTCAAAGGTATCTCTGCTGATAAGGGGCGTCAGGTTTGCTGCCAAAGCCAACAGCTAGGGACCTCTGCAGCTAGTGCTGTTGATGGCCGTTAGCTTTGGGTTCTGTGACACTAGGTCAGCAGCATCTGTATCCGCCCCGTGGGGCTTCTCTCCAGGTGGTCTAGGCTTCTTTTTTGGACTTAGGAATTCAGCTCAGAGGAAATGTGTGCATCAGAGATGCCCGCAGTCTTTTGCTTAGGTTAGTTCATATGATTGCCTTTTTGCTGTTTTAGTTCTCAGGTATCTACCTATCTTTTCTGAAAGAGCCCAAGGTGCTGGGTTGAGAACATTCAAATGTGTAATGGTGTTTCGATCCTTATAAAACAAGGGATGATTAAGAGAATATGAAGAACAATTTCTAAAATATGGAATATGGGAAAGAGAGGTGTAGTGGACAGAAAACAAGTGTCTAAATGCAGCTTTGTATCTGAAAATGTCCCCAAACTAGAAAAGCTTGTAGTAAGTACGAATTTTAGTGCATACTGTAAACACAGCATTGTGCTAGGTGCCATAAAGAGCTTAAAATCAAACTGGGGAGCTTGTTTGTCCCCAGGGAGCTTAGGGCTTTTCACTCTACTTTTCAGTCTACTTAGATCTCCTAAAACTTTCTATGGGATGATGATGATGATGATGATGATGATGATGATGATGACGATGACAACGACGACAACAACAAGCTTTCATAAAATGCCTATTATAAATATTATATACTGTAGTAAGCCCTAAATGTATTTTCTCTAATCCTTTCATGTATTTTGCAAGTTTATTTTCCTTTTTGTGGAAGTATAAATACTTAGAAAAAATGCACATATTGTAAAGTATATAGCACAGTTGAATTTTACAATCTGAGAGTTAGCACCCAGATGAAGAAAAGAATGCTACTAGTATTTCACTAATCCCCTTCTCGCCCCCTCCTTCCATTCATTATCCCCTAAAAGGTAGTCACTATTCTGACTTCTTACACAATAGCAGCATTTACCCTTTTTGTTTTGTTTTGTTTTGTTTTCTTAAAGATTTTATTGGGGAATTGGGGGAGCAGAACAGTGTTGGGGAATTGGGGAAGGAGACCAGCCAAGTTGTTGTTCTTCAATCTTCGTTGTGGAGGGCGCCAGTCACCATCTGGCTTCCCTTCGGCAGCTCCTGACCTCTAAGCTCAAGGTGCTGTGTTCAATCTTAGTTGTGGGTGGGCATAGCCACCATCCCATGCGGGAGTTGAACCAGCAGCCTTGTTGTTAAGAGCACATGTCCTATCCACTGAGCTATCCGGGCGACAGCTCAGCTCAAGGTGCTGAGTTCAGTCTTAGTTGCGGATGGGTAGAGCCCACCATCGGACAGGCAATCTTGTTGTTACACCAGCTGTGCCATCCTGCCACCTGTTGGCAGCTCAGTAGCAGCTCAGCTCTGGCACAGCATCACTGGCCCATGTGGGAATCGAACTGGCAGCCCTGCTGCTCAGAGCTCGCGCTCTTAAACCAGCTCTTAACCAACTGAGCCACTCGGCCAGCCCTACTTGTTTTTTAAAATTTTATATAAATGGAATCATATAATGTTCTTTCAATAATTTAAATATGTTATTCTTATGTTTCCTGGCCTCCATTGTTTCTGATAAGTCAGCTGTGATTTTTCTTGTTTGTTCCCCCGGATGCAAGGTTTTGGGATCTTTGGGGGGGCACCTTTTCATATTTTTTCTTTATCTTTGGTTTTTAGCAGTTTGATTATGATGAGTCTAAGTGTATTTTTCAATGTATTTATTTGGCTTGGATAAGTACAGTATCCAAATACCCTGGATCTGTGGGTAGTGGTTTTTCTTCAATCTGGGAAATTTTCTGGCAAATATTTTTGCACAAATATTTTTTTCTGTCACATTTTCTCTTCTTGCTTTTACTCCGGTTGCACATTTGTTAGCCTGCTTGATACAGACCCACAGGTCACTGAGGCAGGTGTTTTTTTCCTGTGTGCTTCAGTTTAGATTTATCTAAAGTTTGCCAATCTTTTATTTTGTCACATCAATCTACTATGAATACTGTTCATTGAATATTTTATTTCAGATAGTGTATTTTTTAGTTTTATGATTTCCCTTTGGTTCTCTGTTAGATTTTTCCATATATGTTCTGAAAATTCCCTTTCTTCATTCATTATTTTTAAAACATATCTAGCAATTATTTTAAAATTCTTATCTGTTATTTTCAATACCTACATCATCTCTGGTCCTGTTTCTATTTATTGATTTTGCTCTTGCTCACTGATCACATTTCTTAATTTTTTCACATGTCTACTAATTTTTATGACTTATTGGACACTGTCGCTGATACATTATACAGACTCTAGATGTGCTTATCTTCCTCTGAAGAATGGTAAGGTTTGTTCTAATAGGGAGTAAATTTTTGGTTGATCACCTTGAGCTTGTGAGGAATTGACTTTATGCTTCGTTAAAGTGGGTCTATTTTGGTTTTACCCTTAGCCCTGGGATATATTCTCTACACCTAAGGCATGACCTTGCTGGTGTTTCTATGGGAAGCCCAAGACACTTATCAAGCTCCTCTCACGTGGCAGGTTTTAGACTCCAAATTCCATCTCTCCTACAGCAGGCAGCAGGTTGGATGACCAGTAGTCCCAGTTTACCTGGCGCTGAGGGGGCTCTGGGACATGAAACTTGCAGTTTTATGCATTATACTGTTCATGGCATTTGGATAGTTTCTAGCTACCAGCCTCTAATTTGAGGCTGTTATTTCAGCCTTCGGTGTGAGGCTATTAAGAATAATGCTGCTATGAACATTATATGGGAAGGTGTTTTTCCCCATTGTGTAGTTGCAAAAATTAAAACTCACATTGATAAAAATACTCTTTTGTAAAACCAAAAAGAGGTGACATTGGAATTTTAACTTGCATGCTCTTTGTACTACATTACCCTGCCACCCTATCTTTCAGGATTTATAGAAAATATCTTCAGGAAACAGTTGTTGCCAAGTCAGATTGTTTAACCTGGTTACAATATGGGCTTTAAGGATAGTGGGTTCAAAACCTGCTTTTCTCTTCCTCCCTCCCCTCTTTTTTCTCACTCTCCCTTTTTTCTCCCCTCCCCTTTTCTCTGCCTTTCCTTTTCATTGTCTTTCTTTTTCTCTGTCTTCCTCCCAGGTCTCCAATCTTTCAATTGTATAGTTTATGTGCATTGTAGAAAATTAGAAAATATAGGAAGCAGGACTATCATAATGAGAAGCCAAGATTGTATTGTACATACTATTTTGTAATCTGTTATTTTACTCAAGATCTCCACCTTCCCATTTCAATAAATTTTTATCTCATGTAATAACCCAGACCATGTAAACATTTCCCTAATTGTCCTAAAAATGTTCTTGACAACTGGATTGTCCAAGCCAGTATCTAATACACACTGTTTTTATGCCCCTTAAGTTTTATGTTTTATGTCCTTTAATCTAGTACTATTTATTTTCCAGGACACTGGTGTGTTGAATAGACAAGGCCAGTTATTTTACAGCTTGTCCCACCTTCTTGATTTGTCTGGTTGCTTCCTTGCATTGTTGTTTAGCTTCTTCCTGTATCCCGTATTTCTTGTAAATTCGAAGTTTGTTCTAAAGATCAACTCTATTCAAGTTATATAATTTTGACTAGAATGCATAATAAGTGAGGTTGAATGCTTCATGTTGCATCACATCAGGAAATAGCACCTAGTCAGCCCCCCAATAGTGATCCCAATATTGACCCTCCCCAGATTACAGTCATGACTATATGAACCCTTTTTTTAACAGTTAGATTTTTTCTTATGTGATTAAAAAAAGTACATTGTATGATGTTACGTATGATGCTATCATGCAAGTGTTGGGTGCTAATTCAGTCGTTCATGTGATAGTTTTCACATCAATGATAATTCTAGCCAAGTTACTTTTCACCATCTCTGTACCTCTTGTACTTGACTCCAGAATGACTCTGAGAAAAGGAGAAGATTAGTAATAAAGCTCATCAGGCATCATGCAAATACATAGTAGTTTGTAGAAACATTACTCCCAGGAGAAACTACACTGATGATATGGAAGCTAATTAGGTACCAATTTTTTATTATAAGATTCACAGCAATAATAAAGACAGTAATACTCATAACTAATACGAAATGAGTGTTGACCATGCCTAGGGACTATGCCAAGTACTTTACATGTGTTAAGCTTTTTAATCATCACAACCCGTTAAGATAGGTACTGGCTTTATCATCTCTATTTGTAGATAAGAACATGGGTAGAGGGGTCAGCAATTGATTCAAGGTTATCTATACAGCTGGTTGGTGGCCGAATTGGTATTCACACCAGTCAGCCAGCTTCCCCGAGTCATATCTCCACATCACCACTTGGGGCTCTGCTGCCTCCCATATACAAAGATGGCAGTCGTCATATTGGGAGGTTAAAGGGCCAGTGCTTGTGCAAGGAATCGATGGCTGGCTTGCACATTCTGCCGTCATAGACTTAGATGCCTCTGCCAGGACGGAATTTCCAGTGTGCTGTTCTGATTCTGCTTCTTCCCCTGCTTGTCTAGAGAAGGTAGGCGTCTTTGATTCCAGCCTCCCTTCTTGCAGTCCTAGCTTCTTTTGATTCTCCTATTTATCTTTGTCAAGAGTTTTCCTTTGAATTCCCCCCTGCTTGTCTGAGCATGTTTTTTATTTCAAATGAGGGGGAAAAAAAAAATTTTAATTCTTTTTCTTTTAAGATATCATCATCCATTTTTTTCCATTCCCTCTTCTTTCCTTACAGTACTGGACTTTTTGTGATTTCTTGCTTTTTCTACCTGGTCCTACCTTTCTTTGCTTTTAAGCCTAGCCCTTAAGTGATTTGGGGCTTTTTTCTTTGTTTGTGTGTTTTTTTTCCTTCTGTTTTTACCCTGTGCTCCACAAATCATTTGGGTCTATATCCAGCTATATCTAGTATTTACCCAACATGAAACTTCCAATTACAGATTAATCTTAATTGTCTACACTAATTCTTATCTTCGAGATACCATAGGAACTGAGGAGTTTCTCTCCTCCTGGTCTCCAGAGCTCTTGGAATCATCGTCCTATTGAGCTAAGTAGTTACTGTTAAGGCTCAGCGACAGGACAGAGAAGTAACATTTTCTGTTTTCGTTTTCTGTTTCCTTTGATTTTTGAAGCAAACTAAAAACGTTATAGCTTAGTTTTTTTCAATTGTAAACTTAATACATGTTTTTTCAAGATACTACGGGGAAAACAAAAATAATAGAAATAAAATGATTACTTAGAATCTTAACATTTTGGTGTATTTCCTTCCAGTCTTTTCTTCTATGTATATTTTCCTAGAAAATTAGGATTATATTATATTGTTTTGTGTAATTTTTTTAATGAAGCATTTGTTTTTTGGGTGACTAAGTGGCCTGTGCTTTCGCTTGGAAATACCCTACTTCCATTTGATATAAGGCAAGGAAAGGGGCTTCTCCCTTCTTCTTCCCCTTTTTCTCCCTCTTCTGTCTTCCTCATTGCCTCTGAGCTCAGCTGGGAATCTAGACCTCCCAGCTATGCCTGATCCTGGGCCCTGGATGGCTCAGTGAAGTTCTTTCACCACACTAGGTTTCAATTTTCTCATCTTGACTGAAGAAAATTACTTATACCCTCACTCTTCCTTTCCAAATATCGTAGGAATCAGTAAAACCTGGGAAAGAAGTACTCTGCATTGATCAAAAAGACAAAAGATAGCTAATGTTGGTGAGGATGTGAATGGGTAAAGCCACCATGGGAAACAGTATGACAGTTCCTCAAAAAATTAAAATTGAACTGACATTATGATCCAACAATTCCACTCCTGGGTTTACAGCTGAAGGAATTGAAATCAGTATCCAAAAAGATATCTGCACCACCCCCCACATTTTAATTGCAGTATTATTCACATAGTCAAGATATGGAAACAATATAAATGTCCTTGAATGGATAAATGAATAAAGAAAACATGATTTTTATATTTATAGAAGTATATACACATACACACACAATGGAATATTATTCAGCCATGGAAAAGAAGGGAATCCTGCCATTTGTGACAACATGGATGAACCTGGAGGGCGTTATGCTAAGTGAAATAAGCCAGAGAAAGACAAATACTGTATGGTATCACATGTATGTGGAATTGAAATTTTTAAAAAAGCCGGTTTCATAGAAACAAAAGATAGAATGGTAGTTGGCAGGAGCTGGGGGACGGGAAAATAGGATGATGTAGGTCAAAGGGTACACATTTTCAGTTATAAGGATAAGCTTTGAGGATCAATGTACAACATACAGTGAATAATGCAATATTGTGTCCTTGGAACTGGTTGAGGGTAGATCTTCTTAAGCATCCTCACCACACATACAGAGTTAATCATGTGAGGTGATGGATGTGTTTACCATCGTGATCTTGGTAATCATTCCAAATGGATATGTATATCAAACCATCATGCTGTACACTTTAAATGTATACAATTATATTTGTCAGTTGTTCCTCAATAAAGTTAAGAAAAAGAAATGTTCCACAGAACTTTGGTTATGTCCATGTAGAGGGGTGCGTACCTTGGGCCTCCTCCCCACTAGGGCGGTCTTGGTCCTGCTAAGCTAATTCTGTTTAGCAGTGCGTTATCAGACAGGGCAGAATGGAAATACAGATGGCAGACTGGGAGACCCAGTCTCGAGGTGTAATCAGCTCTCCTCCAAAGCTAAGGTAATCCAAGCCTCCTGCCCACATAAGCATCACATCCTTTCCTGTCTTGCTTCTTCCCATGACCTCGTTTTCCTTTCGATGTTCATTTTGAGGATGGAGAGTAGAAAAAGGCTTCTCTTTTTGCAGCCCTCTGAGTCAATAGCCTTTCTGGGCCTTTGAGTTCTAGCCCACCCGACTCTTCTTTCACTCTTCTTTCTTTCTTTTTTTTTTTTTTTTTTTTTTGAGGGCAGTGTCACTGGCCCTCATATGTGGGATCCGAACCCAGGCCGCTGGCTTCCCAAGCCAGCTCCCAACCCCACACCACTCGGCCGGCCCTCACTCTTCTTTCTTAAAAAAAAAAAAAAAAAAAGCACTGCTGTATTTAAATCCAGGAGCATAAGTACCACTACCTGTTTACTCAGTTCAATTTTATAAATATTATTTGTCTATAATTATTTGGTTTCAACCTGACACTATAAAAGGGCTGCAGAGGAAGCTTAAAACATGGTTCAAGTTCTTAGATTTATTACAGCTCAGTTGGACAGACAGGCCGTAGGTTCCAGAAGCAGGTTACAACTTAAGACATCAATTTAATGAGTAGCACAAATAATTAGTCACCTATAGGAGTTTGGAGAAAAAAACGGATTCAGGAGAGGTGAGTCAGAGCTTCCTAGAGGAGAAAGAATTGGGCTGATTTTTTTAAATTGTAAGCTGCCAGGATTCTTAATAACCATCCACTTCTTATGGAAATATCTTTGGAATATTTCCATATACTCTGGTGCCAACTTCCTCCCTTGCCTCCGTCCCCATTAGAAATGCCACCTATGAGACCAGTCTGACAGCAGCAGAGATGTCCCATTGGCCAGCAGTGAATGGGACAGATACGTGGGATGACCTTGGAGCCTGAGGGTGGAGGGCTTTGAATGTCAGACCAAGGAGTTCAAGCTACTACTGGGGGTCAAAGAGAGCCATTGACCATTTTAGGCAGGGCAGTGAGATATTGAAAACCATGATTGACAGAAGCATTGGTGACAGTGTTTAGTGTGGCTTAGGGTGGAAGAAACTCTTTGGGAGCCTACTGTAATAATTCAGGGGGATAATCGAAACCAGGTCTTAGGTAATGGTGATAGGAACTGAAAGAATGGAATTTACTGAAAGGCATAGCAAAGAAATTAAACATAGTGCCGAGTGACCTGACACGAGGTAGAAGGCCAATGCTAGGGAGGAATCAAAATTCATTTAGTCATTTAACAAATGTTTGCAGTGTGCCTCTCACGTTCCAGGCACTGTGGTAGGCACTGTAATACAGCAGACAACAAAACAGAAAAAGTCCTCGCCTCCTTGGAGCTTGTATTCTAGTCAGGGAAACAGACAATATACAAATAAACCAGTAAATATATATAATACTGGGGGTGCCAAAAAGTGTATACACATGACTTGTATTCATCTTTTGTTATCGGTGTATATTGAGTATTACAATTTTAATACAGTTTGTTTCCTTTCTTAAAATGTGTATACATTTTTTTGGTACTCTCTGTATATCTGATGATGATAAAATAAAGCAGGATAAAGAAAACGGGGATGATGAGAATATTGCTGTTTTATATGGATGGGGTGGTCAGGAAAAGCTTCATTGAAAAATTGGCATTTGAACTGATCCTTGAAGGAAATGAGGTATTTTGCTAGTTAGCTCTCCGAGGAAGGTATTTCAGGCAAAGAAAACAGCGTATCTGAGGCCTTGAGATGGGAGTGTTCTTTCCTGGTTAAAGAAGCAGCAAGGAGGCCTTGTGCACAGTAGCAAGAAGAGTGGTAGGAGATGTGGTTGGCGATTGGCAGCAGGCTGCCCCAGGAAGAGCCTTGGAGGCCGTTGGAGAGCCGCATGAGGATTTCGACAGAGGAATGATACAGTCTGACTCCTGTTTAAATAGGACTATTCTAGCTTCTGTATTAAGAGAAGACTGAAGACAGAACAAGGTTGGAGCAGAAAAGGAAGACCAGTTAAGGAGGCTTCTCTAAATAACTCAGGCAGCAGGTGATGGTAGATGTGTGACAATCATGAGAAAAGGTTGACAATGGAACCTGTAGGATTTGCTGCTGAACAGAATGTGGCATGTGAGAAAAAGAGAAGTCCAAGATGACTCCAGGCTTTTTGGCCTGAGCAGTTGGAACTTGGAGTTGCCATTTATTGGGGAAAGGATGCGAAATAGCCACCGATTCTAGTCCAGCCCTGTAGTTAGTGAAGAACCTGAGTGCCAGCAAGAAGTGATTTGTCTTAGTCACCCAGTTAGCTGGCAGCAGAGTTGGGACCAAACCTACCCAGTTTTCTAACTTTCACCCAGTGATCTCTCCAGGATACAACACCACATTTCCTGAGTTCAGTTTTAGAAATGGCAGAGTAAAGGTTCAGTGAGGGTTAAGGCGGAAAGGGAGATTTGAAAATTAGCCACATAAAACTGTTAGTTGAAGCCATGAAAGTGAATATTCAGAAAAAAGGGCAGTTGAGGCCTAGAGAGAAGCCAGCACAGAGGAGAGAAGCGCAAATTAAAATGGGCAAAAGAAAAATGAGAGTAACTGATTGTAGAACCTAAGTGAGAAGAAGACAACTCAATGATGGGTACTCTGAAGGGGTCAGGAAGAATGGGATAGAGCAGATGTCATTAGTTTTTTAGTTTTAGGTTTTGGAACCTTGGGAGACTGTGGTGTCCTCAACAGAAGCTGCACGCAAATTTTAAGCACTTTCCTTATCCTTTCAGGTAATGGTGAGGGAATACAATAGCAAAAACCTGACAGGTTCATGTAAGTTTGCACAAGAATTTGACCTTCCTATTCCTCTGGTGCCCATCCTTAAACTGACTGAGAAAGCATCCTTCTTGCCCACTTTGCCTCCTTGAAGTGATGTGAGGCTAACCATGAAAAAGGATAGGAAACGCTTTGGAAGACAAATGTTACATAAATCAAGATGTCCTTTTCTAATTGACTTTAATAAGGTTTTAGTTTAAAAAATTTCTTGATAGAGTCATAAAAAAACTTTACATTAGGGATACATTAAATGCAGAGCACATAGACCAATAAAACAGATATTCCTTTTTGACACAACATGAAGTATTTCAGTATCATTTTGATTAAATCTTGTTTAATTACTGTGTCCATTAGACTCATCAAATCCTGCCTGGGCTTCTTAGTTTAATTTAATTTCGTAGTCACTGTTACCCAGCCACCAAAGAATTGCCCTTGACCCCCAAGGCCACACAGGTTTTTCAAGCATGCGTTACTATCGGCCCTTCTGATGAAACACAGGGTGGGGTTTTCCATGCTGAGTTCAGAGCAGTGTGTCTGTTTCAGAGCTGCGGGCTGCAGCCCCAGTGGAGTTGAATTTTGTCCTTCCAGTCCCCTTCACATAACAGTATATGAAGAGCAGGAATGGAAATTAATTGCACCTGCTGGCATTATTAAAGTTATCAGTGCATATCCTCTCCTGGGCCAGGAAGATTAAAAAGGGTGTAATCAGAGCAGATGATTTCTGACACATGGGATGGGCTTCCTCCCCAGGTTAGATGTGAGGATGTGACTGAGCTTGCTGCCTCTGGCCTGATAGATACCACGTAGCTCGGGGCCATGCAGAGCCTCTGCCTCATCCTCGCACCAGCCCTGGAGGAAAGCTGGGCTCTTGCTTTCTCTGGCTCAGAGGTCTCTCAGCTGGAAGAAAGTCGGGCCTTCTCCCTGAAGACTGGTGTATTCCAGCTGTACATTCCTGGCTAGAAGATGCAGTCAGGTGTCTAGGTTAGGCCAGGCCTGAGAGTCACACCTTCCATGTTCAGGTTCAACCTGAGGGAACTAGGGAATCGTGGTGATTCCGTTGGTTTTAGCAAACATTTATGAAATGCTTGCCCCATGCTTTCCGGAAGCACCAGGCCCCGTCCAGACACTTCTGCCTGCATGTATGCTGTGGGATTCTTTGGTTTGGAGGAGAAAGGCCCTTGTTGTAGTTTGTGAATCAAAAAAGACCTGGGAGTGAGAGTCTTTTCCCAGCTTTCACACCGAAGCACAGTACAACCTAACTGTTTAACTTGTCTAGAACTTGTTTTTCTAATCTGTAAAATAAGGGTTTGGACTAATCTTTCCAAGATTTCTCCCTAAAATTCTGTAAATAAGTGTGGGGATTTTAATGATAGGGCTTCGTAAACCATTAAACCTATACAGATGTGGGGTATTGTAATAGTTCTAAGTGGAGACAGCACATTCACTCGGCACACAGTGACTGAGTCCTGACTGTGTGTGACGCGTTGCCAGGTCCTGGGAAGGTAGCATGGCATAGCCCCTGGCCTAAGAACACAGAGTCTAGTGGGAGACACAGACTTGCAAATAAGTAATGATACTACAGTGTAGTAATGGGTTCTTCAGTGGAGGAAAGCAGGAGGTGAGGTTTGCCTTACTAAGTCCTTTGAGTCTGAGGGAAGAGTGTGGGGGGTGGTACATAGGGATTCCTGGGAGCTAGAACAGCTTATGAAGAAAACAAGAGTATAGACAAGTGAGTAGTGTCCCAGAACTATAGGTGCTAAGGATGAGGATGGCTGATCACAGGAGAAGGCAAGCGATGAGGCTGGCCTTGCATGCCACACTCGGAAGCCAGCAGGTGGGAAGACTCCATTGTTATTGAGGTTTTTATTTTTGTTTTTGTGTTTTTTACTTTTTATTTTGAACAAATAACATGAAACTCAAAAGTTACAAAAACAGTACCAAAATTCCTATATACCCTTTCCCCTAGTTCTACTAATGTCAAAATCTTATAACCACAATACAATAATCAAAATCAGGAAATTAACACTGACACAATACTAATGACACAATTGCGTAATCTACTGATATTTTTAATCAAACTTTTAAATCAAATTTTACCAATTTCACTACTAATGACCAATTTCTGGTTCAAGGTCCTGTTCAGAATCACACATTGTGTTAACTTATACCATCTCTTTAGTCTCCACTAATTTGACATTTCCTCTGTCTTTCTTTGTCTTTCATGACTGACACTTTTGAAAGGTATCCGCCAGTTATTTTGTAGACTGTTCCTTAATTTTGTTTTTTTTGATATTTCATTATGATTAGATTCAAGTTAAGCAATTTTTATAAGAATACCATAAAAGTGATATTGATATTGTGTTCTTCTCGGTGTGTTATATCAGGAGGCACTTGCTTTTGATTTGTTCCATCACTCATGGTAATCATTTTGATTACTTGGTTAAGGTAGGTGTCTGCTGGATTTCTTTACTGTAAGTTACTGCCTTTCCACTTGCACTTCAGGTGTCTTGGAAAGAAAAATCTTTAAAACAGTGTAAATACCCTATTCCTTTTCATCCTTTGCCCACTACTTTTTAGCATCTATTGATGCTTCTTAACTGAAACAGTGCCAGTAATGGGTTTTATCAACAGAGTACGGTGAACAGATTTGCCTTTTAGAAAGATTACCTTCAGATGTTTGGGTGTGAGAGAGATTAGAAAAGTGAGAACAGTTACAAAACTATTACAGTACAGTAAGTCCCTGACTTACCAACGAGTTCCGTTCCAGGAGAATGTTTATAAGTCGGATTCATTCGTAAGTCTGACAAAGTGAGTCTTATACACCTTTGACACAAATATACAATGTAAAGCCAACGGTTGAACAATTCATGTTATAAGAATGAGCGACCATCTTTTCACCTCAGTCCAATCTCTCAATTATTTTCACTTTTGTTTCCATGGTTATTGCTTTGCATTTCCTAGCAGTTCCCCCAACATCACCACTGCTTTTCCTCTTGCTTCCAGACATCCTGGGCTCTGACTGAGCACTGGACTCCTGTCCACTATCGCACTGTATAGTAAGCACACAGCAGCACAGCTGTGACAATGTCCGGCAGACACGTGAGCCACTTCTGTGATTTGTTCGCATCTACGAATGTTTGTGATGTGAGGTCCGTTCGTATCTGTGCAAGTTTGCAGCTCGAATGTTCATAAGTTGGGGATTTACTGTAGTTCATTTAAAAGATGAGTTAAGGCCATAGGAAGAGGAATGGAGAAGATGGGAGAGACATTCCAGCTATATTTGGAACCAGAATGAGAAGGGCTTACATTTTGTGCTGTTGATTTAAATGCTGCAAAAATTCTGAGACAGGAAAAAAACCCATCATTTTCTCTAGATTATCAAGTACCTAAATGACTTCTAGGTTTCTCTTCTAAGAAACAGAGTAGCTGACTTTATTAAATATATTGTAGGTCTCATTAAATGACGTTGCACAGATGTCGCTTCTCCTTTTGGACCAGTCTTGTACCAAATTCCTTTTGTTCAACTCAGAGCCTTTTCTAATCTCCAGTGCAGATGTGCTCATCATTTGCTTATAGGACAAGGTTAAATGATAGATTGTTCTCCATATCATAGAGGCTAATTCTACAGGCCCTTTCCCCAAATTTCTGCCACTTGCTAGATTAGCTGGTATCCTTTTCTCTTGGGCCAGAGTGAGTACTCTGTCCTCTAATGAAAAACCTAGAGCTATTGACCATAGTCTTATGATATGAGTTTCTCCAGAAAAACAAAGAAAATATGCAAGTCAGCAGAGGGGCGAGGGAGGCAAAGGCTCAGTTTTTACCTTAAGAAACAGTATGGAGGCGGCTGGGTGGCTCAGTTGGTTAGAACGCATGCTCTTAACAATCAAGGTTGCTGGTTTGATTCCCACATGGGATGGTGGGCTGCAGCCTCCACAACTAGAGTAGAAATGGCAACTGGACTTGGTGCTGAGCTGCGCTCTCCACAACTGGATTGAAACAACTGCTTGACTTGGAGCTGATGGGTCCTGGAAAAACATACTGTTCCCCAATAAAATTTCTAAAACTCCACTTTTGGATCCCCGCCTCTCCTCAGAGAGCTTTTCTCTTGCGCTTTACAAAAAACTGTACTGCTTAAACGTTAAAAAGAAAAGAAAAAGAAACAGTATGGGGAGATGTTTATTTACTATCGGGTATGAACTATTTTAGTACAGTTTTTCAAGGGAGCTGAAAAGCATTTCAGTTTTTCATGACTAGGACGTTGATTGGGTTGGTAGAACTTTGGGATTAGCCCATACATTTAAGGTTGTACCTGACCCCAGGCCAATTGCCTACCTGAGCTGGGCAGGAGAAGACAGAATTGAGCTCAAAGTTCCTTTTGCTCTAAGAGCTATGAAGGATAGACTCCTTATAGTCTGGAATCCTGCTTGCTAGGTTTCTGAAACCCCCTCCTGGGTCACTGAAACAATAGCCCTTTGACTATATTTCTGTCCATGGTGATGTGAGCTGATTAGACTGGCAAGCAGATAATGGAGGGAATGGGTTCTGTGTCCTGGGCAGGAAGCCATGACAAAGTGGATCTGTAGTTGATCGGAGGAATTTCAACACTATCCAAATCAGCTCCTCTGATAGATTGTCTTAAGTTCCTCGGGCCTGCCTCATGCCCTCCTTGAATAGATTTGACTCTTCTGGCCCCAAAACTCAGGCTTCAGAGGTTGTGCTGGGCATGCGCAAATCAACTCAGGACAGTGGTGAGGAGCAGTGAGGCCATCTTTGGGAGATTCCACAGCACAGAAAAAGAACATCAGGTAACCTGGGTGGGGCCCCAGGGCTCCAGATGGTTTCCTTGTTTATTTTTCTTACTGGTTGAATTCCCTACCACAGTTTTGAGATTCTCTTCTGGATATTGACTGTGGTCTAGAGAAGCAGCTAAGGGAGGCAAATCTGAATTAAAACCTGACTCTTCGGTGAGACAATTGAAGTTTTCAGATTCTGCAAAATTACATGAGCTGAGAAAAGACAAGTCGAGAAAGAACAGACATAATTGTGACAAGGTTTCTAGTTCTGTATTCTAGAAACAGTGCTGATGAATAAATCCTGTCTTTTGTTTTCTTTTCCTTTGCTTTTTCTTTTTTCTTTTTTTTTTTTTTGATGTTTTTTTGTTTTGTTTGCTTCTGAATGTCTGTGTACTTGCCTAAGAAAATATTTCTCAACCGGTCCAGAATATTTAGGATTAATTAAAAATTATAAGACTATATCACAAACCTAGTGCATTCTGTATGCTTAGGGTTTACAAAAGGTTGACATGCTCTGGCTAGGAGACCCTCACCCCATCTGCTCAACTGCTGGCTTCAACCCTACATATTTTGTTTCGAAGCTCTAATGCCACAAAGAATGCGGAACTGACAAGTCTACCCTATCTAAGAGCTAGAAGGACATCTTGATTAAATTAGCATGGGGGGGGGTGGAGAAAAAGGCACAGTGACACAAAGGGCGTTTTGAAGAGCCCTGTAGCGCCTGTGAAGAATGAATGTTCTCGTTAAATATGGCCATGACCTGCAGCTCCACACATGCTAGAGACACAGCTCAATTGTCCCCAATAGTTGGGGGCTGGGGATGATCAGGGGCAGAGGCCAGTCTGCAGCCACACGCTTCATCTCCAAGTTGAGAGGACAGCCTGGCATGGAAAGGCAGGAATGCAGGAAGGCCCGTTGTTGCTTTCTTTTTGTTATAACTACGGCAAGTGGTTCTTTGATCATGGCTGTTGTTTTTGGAATGGATCAAAAAGTAGTTTCCTTTCCCCTCGGTGTTTGAACCTTCCCCGGCTCCTTGCTTTTCTGGGTACTATGGGAACTCCTGAAAGCACCCATTGTCTTAAACCTCTTTCCACTCCCTTCCTTGGGGCTCCCCAAGAAGATTGCTGTCTGAACTCTATAGGGCAGTGCCCCCAAGACAGGGCTCGCCCTTGTCGTTTACCACCGTTCATCCTGAAGTCCCAAGACCAGAGCAAAGAACAGATGGACTGTTGAAGGCTTCCACAGGGCCACACATTAGTGGGAAACAGTACTTGGAAACCACTTGGCTCAGTTCTGTCTGCACTATGGTCAGGGTGCTGCATGAGACATAATAAGTTTGCCATTTGGCTTTGAACTGCTTGCCATCCAAATACAGCAAGTGGATTTAAAAGCTGATTAAGCTTTGGATTCCCTCCCTCTAACCAGAAAATCCTCTCAGTTTTTTTTTGACGTGGTGTGGGGAGTAGGGGATCAAACTTTTATTGAGGGCCTCCAGAGGAGGGTCAGAGGGCTTGAAGAACAACAGATCTGATGTCCTCTGCCCAGCTGTGACCTCCTCACCTTCACAGCCGTGAAATAGCCTCGCAGCTTATATTTATAGCTCTACATATATTACTCTCTTTGAACAGATGGAATCACAACCTTTTCAACAGAATATACCTGAGGACTTAAAAACTGATGCATCAAGGATATTTTTTTGTACTAGCCTTCTCTTTCTTGCTCTGAACGTTTGTGGCCTTTTATTCTCTCATTTTCACCCAATAAATAATTATTGGGTTCTTACTATATTCAAGGCACTGTCCAAGGCGAGGAGAATGCAAATATGACAAAATAGCTTTGAACAGGAGTTTGTGAGTTCAAATTCTAACTCTACCATTTCATAGCTGTTGGCATGGATGAATTACTGAACCTCTCCAAGCTTTAGCATTTATAAAATGGAGATAATAACAACTACCTTATAGAGTTATTACAAAAACTAAATAAGGTTATACCTGTAAATGGTTAGTACACAGTAGACACACTAGGTAAATGTAAGCTTATGATTACCATTTTTATTAATTGCTAATTGCAAGATATAGTCTAGATCCTTCAGAAGCATATGCAATCTTTGAAAGGGAGAACACATTTGCATAAATAGCTCTAATCAGGGAAGTGTAGATAGAAGTGTCCCATAAATGGCGTAGATAATAATCACTAGAGAATATAGGACAGGCAGTAGAGGAAGAACTCATATCCAGCTCAGTGGTTCAAGAAAGACCCAGGAACCAATGTATTCTGGCAAAAACCTCATTCCTGCATTTGTGGGACTTCTTTCTTTTCTTTCTTTTTTTTTTTTTCTTGAGGGCCGTGTCACTGGCCCTCATATGTGGGACCGAACCGGGGCCGCTGGCTTCCCAAGCCAGCGCTTAACCACCGCGCCACTCGGCCGGCCCTCATTCCTGCATTTGTGATAGCACTAATCAATCATGAAATTCTTCTTTTCTTAGTTTTAAATTTTTTAAATATAGTAAATGAGTAATTATAAAGCGAGCACCAAGGTCAATAAGTAGAACTTGATCAGCACCTCAAAAGTTCCTGCTGTACTCTTCCCTAGTCACAACTTTCTCTATTCCCCCCACTATCCTATTGTGATAATTGTTTCCTTACTTTTCTTAAACTGTATCCTCTAGGTATTCACCTTTAAACAGCATAGTTCAATTTTGCCACGTTATGAGGCTTTTGTTCTTGAGTCTTCTGTTTGTCACTGTTTGTGAGATTCATCCATGCTTTCGCTTATAGCTGTACCTTGTGTATTTTCATTGCTGTAGGGTTCCATTCATGAATTCACTATAATTTACTTATCCATTTTGACATCAATGAGCATTTAGGTTGCTTTCATTTGGGACTACCGTGAACAGTCTTATATGTGCATACTGCTGTACATGTGCCCAGATTTCTAGGGAACGTACCTTGTAGTATAAAATAAATAGGCGTATTGTCTTCTTTACTAAGTAATGCAGAACTGTTTTCCCTTGTGGTTGTTAGTCATTTTCACCCCCACCAGCAATGTATGAGAGTTTCATTTTTCTACATCCTTGCCTCTAATATTGTCAGATTTTTTTTTCTTTTAGCTGTAGTTTTACTTTTAATTGTTTTAAGTTTGCTGTTGTCATATTGGTTTTAATTTGCATTTTTCTGATTACTGATGAGTTTAAGGGAGTTTTATTTATCTATATTTTTTGGATCATTTAGATACATTCTTTTGTGAAGTGCCTATTCTGGATATTACTCCTTTTATTGGTTATATGTGTAGACATATATTCTCCTACACTGTGCCTTGTCTATTTTTTAGTGGGTAGTAAAAGTTCATAATTTTAGTATAGTTGCATTTGTTTTCCTTTATGGTTAGTGCTTTTTCTGCTCTGTTTAAGAAAGCCTTTCCTACCCTAAGGTCTTGAAGATATCCATTGTATTATCTTCTAAAAGTCATAGTTTTGCCTTTCACACTATGGTCTCTATGTTGTTCTCACAAAACCAATTTTTATGTATACTGTGAGGTAGGGCAGAGTTTAATTTTTTTAAAAATAGATATGCAATTTCCATATCATTGATTGAAAATCATGTCCTCCCCCCAAACACATACAGACACTCATTTTTAATGAAAGAATATATATGGAAGATTTACGCTGTGCTGGACATGGTATTAAATGCTTTACATGCAGAGAGTAGAGAAGTGAAATCTGAGCTGGGTTTTTAGTGAATGGAAACAATTTCACAATTAGAAATGGAAAAGGGAGGAGCTTGTGAGTGTGGAGGGGGAGTTGGAGTGGAAGGACCCTCTGTGTGGGAGAAACAGACTTCAGGACAAAAGAGAGCACAGACACCGGTGAGTATCCTTTAGGGGGTGGGGAGTAAAATAGTTTGGTTAAATCAGAGTATTTATGAGGAAAGGAGTTGAAACAACTGAAAAGACCCATGGATGTACAACCGAGGAGTTTGAACTTTATTTGGAGAGCATTTGGGAACCATGGAAGGTTTATTCATAGGAAAGCGATAGAACCGAGCTGCTGTTTCAGAAAGACTGGGCCTTTAACCCAGGAGCAGGATCAGCAGGGCCTGCGATGTGCAGCAGTGATAGGAAGAATGAAAAGGAGACAGATGTCAGACATATCATAAAGGAAAACAATTAGCATTTGGCCATGTATTGGAGAGAGAATTAGAAGTCAGTGATTACTTCTTTCCATTTTTATACTAGTGTCACTTAGGAAAGGCCGATATGCTGCTAAAGAATTTGGGATAGCTGATGAAGCTGATGTTTTCACATATGTCACAGGAACTGGATGACAAAACGTGCCTTGGACCCCCAGATGGCCCCACATAAGACTTTTATATGTGGTTATTTTTAGAACTGCATGTGGAGTTCCTCCATTTGGTAGACTTTGGGTTGCCAGACAATGCCTGAGATTTGAATCTGGATTCTCAAGCTTATTTCACAGATACCCTTTATATGGGGTAGATTCAGCCCCCTCCTGCCTTTTGACGGATTGTGGTTTTTGAAAAGCCCCTAAGGAAGTAATGAGGAACCATATTTAAAACCTCAGCCTTGCTTGTCTTTTGTTTTACCAGAAAACTTTGGTTACCATGTGCTGGGAAATGAACAACTGTAAAAAATAGTTGTGATAAGCTTTCACTTTCACTGTAGCCATTCATTCTTTCATACAAAGCATACTTATTAGGTATCCAAGCATTGGCTACATGTAAACATAAAATAATCTCTGTCTTCAAAGTTTAAGCTTTGAATTGTGCTTCTAAAAATGGCAGTTTTGGTAATTCAGATCAACCCTTCTGCTTCTTTGGAGCTGCTTTTCCCCAAGAGGAATCTGCTATTCTAGAAAAGATCACTGAGGGCCAAGAAAATGAGCAGAACTTTTAATAGCCTTATAGGGCTAACAGGATAAAAATTGGAATTCAGTGCCAGGGAAGGAGAGTCCTGGTAAACTTCCTCAGGTCTTGGGACCCCACAGAGATACAGTTTAGAAGTAAGTGTGAATCAGAACTAGACTTCAGCTTTAAATTATATTAATCTTTAATTGGATTAAGGTGATCTAGGATAGTTAGTGGCTAGAAGCAAATTTAAATCCTCTCCAGTGGAAGATACCATTATCCTAGACCTAATCTCTCTCTCATTCTTTTGTATATTCAGTAAGAAAAACAACAGACCCATGTAATGGTTATTGGACAAACTTGATGTTTAATGTGTATATGAAATATACATATTATGAAATATACAAATAATTATAACTGAAAACTATAAAAAAGAAACACTTAAGATGGATCAAAGACATAAATGTGAGAGCTAAAATTCTTAGAAGAAAACATAGGTATAAATCTTTGTGACCTTGGATTAGATAACAGTTGCTTAGTTATGACACCAAAGCAAAAGCAACAAAAGAAAAACACACACATAAATTGAACTTTATCAAAATTATGAACTTCTCTGCTTCAAAGGACACTATCATAAAATGAAAAGACAACCTATAGAATGAGAGAAAATATTTTCAAGTCATATATCTGATAGGGATCTAGAATCTAGACTATATAAAGAGCTCTTACAACTCAACAACAAAAGACAACCCAATTTTAAAAAAGAAGGTATATAAATGGCTAAACATACACATGAAAAGATGCTCAACATTATTAGTCACTAGAGAACAGCAAATTAAAATTACAGTGAAATGCCACTTTATACCTGTTAGCATGGCTGTAATTTAAAAAGAAAAATAAGAAAAGAACAAGTGTTGGCAAGGATGTAGAGAAATTGGAACCTCATACATTGCTGGTAGGATTGCAAAATGGTGCAGATGCTCTGCAAACCAGTTTGGCAGTTCCTCAAAAACTTAAGCAACTAATGCAAAACCTTAGGCGCAGAGCTATCCAATGACCCAGCATTTCCACTCCAAGACTTATACTCAAGAGAATTTAAAATGTGCTCACACAAAAACTTGTGCTTGAATGTTCATAGCAACACTATTTATAATAACCAAAAGTGGAAACAGTCCAAATATTCATCAACTGATTAATAAACAAAATGTGGCATATCCATGTAATGGATTATTACTAGGCCATAAAAAGGAGGTACTGATACATGCTATAACATGGATGAACCTTGAAAATGATATGCTAAATTAAAGAAGTCCGACACAAATGACCACAGATGTATGATTCTATTTATAGGAAATATCCAGAATGGGCAAATCCATAGAGACAGAAAATATTGGGTTGTCGGAAAATTCATGACATATTATTTTCTATGTTTTTCATTGTAAAATGCGTCATGACTTTTTTTTATTTTTGAGGGCAGAGTTACTGGCCCTCGTATGTGGGACCGAACCCCTCATATGTGGGGCCGCTGGCTTCCTAAGCCAGTGCTTAGACAACCCAATAGATTAGTGGTTGCCAGGAAGGGAGAATGGGGAGGGTTGGAGTGACTACCAACAGGTGTGAGGTTTCTTTTGGGGGTGACGAAATGTCCTGGAATTAGATAGTAGTGATGTACAAATTTGTGAAGATACCGAAACCACTGAATTATACACTTTTAAATGGTGAACTGTATGGTGTGTGGATTTTTATCTCAATATAATAAAAAAGGAAGAATTAAACAGAAATTTTAGTCCTGAAAAATACAGTCAATAAAATAAAGAGCTCAATATGTGGATTAAACAGCAGATTAGACAAAACTGAATAAAGAATTAATGAACTGAAAGATAGGTCACAAAAAAATTATATACTGAAGCTTACAGAGATGAAAGAATGGAAAAATACAAAAAAAGGGCATAGAAGATTTGTGGGATATGTTGAATGGGCCCAACATACATTTGAAATCCCAGAAGAAGAGAACAGAGAGAATAGGCTAGAAACAGTGTTTGCAGAGATAATAGCTGTGAATTGTCCGGAAATAAGAAAAGACATCAAGTCACAGATTAAAGAGGCATTATAAACCTCAAGTGGGACAAATTCAAAGAAAATTACATGTCGGCACATTATAGTAAACTTGCTGAAAATCATGACAGAGAGAAATCTTTTAAAGAGCTGGAGGGTCGGGGTGGGGGGAGTCAAACAGTGGTCCCCCCTTATCCTTGGGGGATGCATTCCAAGACCCCTAGTAGATGCCTAAAACTGTGGATAATACTGAACCCTATATATACTGATTTTTTTTTCCATACATACATACCTATGATAAAATTTAATTTATAAATTAGGCACAGTAATAGATAACAACAATAATAAAATAGAACAATTATAACAATATACTGTAATAAAAGTTAGATGAATGTGGTCTCTCTCCCTCCAAATATCTTATTATACTGTACTTACCCTTCTTCTTCTTCTTCTTCTTCTTGGGATAATGTGACAGGATAAAATGCCCATGTGATGAGATGAAGTGAGGTGAATGAGACATTATTAAGTAAAACAGGAGTTACTTGAACACAAGCACTGTAATACCATGATAGTTGAGAGAATAACCAAGATAGCTACGAAGTGACCAATGGGCAAGGAGCATATACTATGTGGACACACTGGACAAAAGGATGCTTCCCATCTCAGGCAGGATGGAGCAGAACAGCGTGAGATTTCATCCTACTACTCAGAAGAGTATGCAGTTCAAAACTTCTGAATTGTTCATTTCTGGTATGTTCCATTTAATACTTTGGACCATGGTGTCAGTTACCTTGCAGCAAGCAAAACTGCAGTAAAGGAGCTCTTACTGTATTACCTTCAAAGGAGCAATCAGCAAGGTTGACAGTTGACTTCTCAACAGAAACAATAGAAGACAGGAAATAATGGAATGAAGTGCTGAAAGAAATATCCTTCAAAAATGAAGGTGAACTAGACATCTTCAGACAAGAAAAATCTAAGAGAATTTATCACTAGGAGGATTTGCACTAAAAGAAATACTAAATGGTATTCTTTAGGCAGAAAGAAAAGGATCACAGATTGAAGCTTAGAGATGCAGGAAAGAATGAAGAGAAACAAATAGTGTATGAGAGTGTACATCTAAAAGAGTACTGACTGTTAAAAAATAATAACAATCTCGGGCCGGCCGAGTGGCGCAGTGGTTAAGTGCTGGCTTGGGAAGCCAGTGGCCCAGGTTCGGTTCCCATATATGAGGGCCAGTGACACTGCCCTCAAAAATAATAATAATAATAAATAATAAAAAATAATAATAACAATCTCATGAGGTTTTAAGAATGTATAAAATTAATGCAAATGGCAACAATAGAATGCGTGTCTAGGTCGGGGTGGGGAAATACATTTAAAGGTATTGTCCAGGAAGTGGTAAAAGTATTAATTTATATTAGATTTTGGCAAGTCTAGGATAAATGCTGTAATTTAAGGTTCCCATGAGAGAAATAGTATATCTATCAATCTAAGAGAGGGAGAAACTCAATTAATAAAAAATAGCTCAAAAAAGGTAAAAAAGTTTCTGGTAAAGGCAAAACTGTTGGGATTTGGAACACTGCAATGGCTTCCAGCAGTTACGGATGGAGGAGAATTTAACAACAAAGGCACAGGCAGCATGAAAGATTTTTTAGGGTAGATGTTGGAAGTGTTCTGTGTCTCAAACAATTATTATGATGGTTGCACACTCTGCATTTGTCAAAACACATAGAATACACCTAAAAAGAGTTACTTCCACTGAACTTTTTTATTTTTTTATTATTTTATTTTATTTTATTTTTTTAGCTGAGCCATCCTGCCACCTGTTGGCAGCTCAGCGGCAGCTCAGCTCGGGCTGGGCATTGAATTGTTGCTGCTCAGTGCTCAGCTCACACTCTTGAGCGAGCTCTTAACCAACTGAGCCACTCGGCCGGCCCTTTGAACTTCTTTAAACGGAAGAAAAAAAGGTAAAAGATGAGAGGAAAAGGGACCATAGAGACAGGTAAAACAAATAGTGTACGGCCAGTGGTTGGATTTAAATCTATATTTATTAGTAATGACAATAAGTGTAAAGATTGTCAGGCAGATTTTAAATAAACAAAACTGAAGTGTATGTTGCTTATATGGAAAGAGACACACCTCAAATATAAGGATATAGAAAGGTTTAAAACAAAAGGATAGAAAAAGAAAGCTCTGATAAAATCAGACCAAGAAGGGCCGGAAGGTGGCGTGGTGGTTAAGCTGGCTTTGGAAGCCAGCGGCCCCGGTTCCGTCCCACATGTGAGGGTCAGTGACACTGCCCTCAAAAAAAAAAAATCAGACCAAGTAGATTTTAATACTTTCAAAAAGTATTATTGGAGATAAAGAGGGACATTTATTAATAATTAAATATTCAAATTACCAGGATGATGTATATACTTAACAGAACCTTAAAGTATATAAATAAAAAATGGGCAGAATCAAAAGGAGAAATAGACAATCATCAACCCCAATAGAAGAGTTAATATACCTGTTTTAGCGTATTAAACAACTAGACAAAAAAAGAAAATCAATTTGCCTAAAAAATGTATATGTGGGCACTGTGCCTAACAACTGCAGCCAGACACATGTTCTCTTCAAGTGTGCCTGAAACATTTATAAAGCCTGAATTGAAGAGGAAACATTGAAGCACTTAGGTGAGAAATCAGAGCTAGAGATTGGAAATCGCCAATTCTAAACTCGGAACATTTTCCTTCTCACAATTCAATGATTTTTTTTCACTGGGGATGAAGTACTGGCAAGAGGGAAGGTGCCCTCCTCCAAGGATATAGATTTTTTTTTTTCATTTTTGACTTTTAATGACTGAAGCAAAAAAGATCTAAAACCGTAGCTTCTGGAAGAACCATTTGTTCTTGCCAGTCTTGTACCTCTCTTCGAACTTGACCTTGGCCTCCCGTCGGGCCTTGCGTTTCAGAGCAGGGTCTCTGAAGACATCTTTGTTGACAACAGTTTTGTCCAAGGGGATATCCCCAGAGTACCTTGTGGGCATGAGATGATTGTAGTTATAAACTTTCACAAAAGGTTTGATCTTTGACCTCTTAGCAATTTTCTTCTTGCCCATGGCAGCTGTCACTTTTCCGGGATAGTGGTCAATTCCAGCCACCAGAGCATGGCTGTAGGGGCGGTCTGAGGTGCCATCATCAGTGTTCTTCACGATGACAGCTTTGCGTCCAGAGTAGCGTCCGGCCAGGACCAGCACCACCTTCCCAGGTTTCATAAACTTGCCCATTTCGACAGCAGCCACTGGGGCCTACAACAGAAAGGAAAGAACCGCTCTTCCGCTTACAGATTTTTTTTTTAACGTGTGTGAACCATGACTGATGGGAGTAGCTGCGCATGTGGACAAGCGCACACGGCTGCCGACCCTCGTTGTCATCGCTACAGAAAGTTGTCCTGACTCAGATCTCCACCCCAGCCCGAAAGAAATACATTCTAATCCTCTGCCAGTAAAGAACTCTGCCTACTCTCCCCAAGCGGGCTTTAGGCTCCTTTTGGGTCCAACTCTGGCACCTAGGTAGCAAGAACAGGCTCTCTTCATAATTGAACCTTCTGGAGCCTTTTTTCTTTCTTGACAGTGGGATTGCAGAGGCAACTCCAAAAGTACTAACACTACACACAGCCATCAATGAATTGCCTTTGCTCTTGGGTTGCTCTTTCTTAAAGTATTTAATCAGCGATTTTCCCAGTGCCCCAGGCATTTCCGGTGCTGGTGCTGCTGACTGCTTAACTTCCTACCGGCCTCCCTCCTCTGTGCGTTCACACTGCCAGCTTTCAGATGAGCTCCTTGAACTCTCTCCCAGCTTCCTCCCAGCCATCTGGGAGCCACGCAGCATTCTTCTCAGCCACCAGCTCCTGGAATTCCTTATTGTAGGAAGGCATACACTTGCAAACACCTTATCATTCCGGCTCTTTTTTTTTTTCCACCCCTTCTTGCCCAGTTTCAAGCAATTGACTGTTTTTCCTCCAGAGTTCATTTTACAGCTGCTGAGCGATTTGTGCTCTCATGTTGCCCGTTTGTCTTTGTGTCTTTTGTCCCCTGTGTCCCAGTCTACCCAAGGGTGCAACAGTCACCTAGACACAATTTCTGTGCCTTTAGTCTCCCGCCTGGGAGATGGGGTGATCACCCATCTTCAATATGACCAAGAAATGCTTTGTTGTGTGTTGATTTATTGATGATAGCCATTCTGACAGGGGTGAGGTGATACCTTATTGTGGTTTTATTTTATTTTATTTTTTGTTTGAGGGCAGTGTCACTGACCCTCATATGTGGGACCTAACTGGGGTCGCTGGCTTCCCAAGGCAGCCCTTAACCACTGCACCACTCAGGCGGCCCTTATTGTGGTTTTAATTTGCATTTCTCTGATGATTAGTGATGTTGAGCATCGTTTCAAATGTCTATTGGCCATCTGTATGTCCTCTTTGGAGAAATGTTTATTTGGGTCCTCTGCTCATTTTTAATTGGGTGTTTGTTTTTTGGTATTGAGTTGTATGAGTTCTTTATAAATTTTGGATACTAACCCCTTTATGAGATGTATCATTCATTGATGGTTACCAGATGGGAGAGAGAGGCAGGGTGAAAAAGGTAAAGGGATTAAGAAGTACAAATTGGTAGTTACGAAATAGTCATGGGGATGTAAAGTACAGCAGAGGGAATATAATCAATAATATTATAATAACTATGTGTAGCGCCAGGTGGACACTGGACTATTCAGGGGGATCACATCATAAATTATATAAATGTCTAACCACCATGCTGTACAGCTGAAATAAATATAAAATAACATTGAATGTCAACTGTAATTGAAAAATAAAAATAATAAAACGTCTAAAAAAAGGCATGCTTTGGTACTAGAGATAGGGCCTGAAGACGTTATTACACCCCCACTAATCATTATCTGCAAGAGTTAAAGGTAGAAATTGGCCAAGAAAAAGATTGCAGTGGTGACTTAAGAAATGAAGCCTCAGACTTGATTGTCTCTACTTTTACGGGACGTTGCTTTTAGCTTGTTTGCGTAGTGTTAAAACAGGCCATTCCAACAGAGTGAAACAACCACAGAGGAAGATTCATATTGGAATAGGCCTGTGTTTCAGACTGTGACACCTGGGGTTTTGGGAGAGCAGAGGCCTTCAGCCTCTTCCTGCCCCCACCCTCACCACACCCTGCCCCTGTCCGGTGGGACCCAGTCTTTTCCAAATTATGTGTTTCCATGACAAGAGGCTCCGGCCCGTTGTAACAGAGCATCGTGAACATCCACGGAAGGTAGGAGCTGACTCCATGGAGTTCACTGTCATGCCAAAGCATAGATTTTCTCCCAGGGCCACTAGCATTGCAGTGGTCTAGCAAGTCTGACTCCCACCCATTCCAGAACCTCTGTTCAGGAAATGGCTTTCTGAAACTAGTGCCCTAGAGGAGAAAGCTCCTGGCTTTCATTAATCCAAAACTTGGTAATGGGCAGTCTTTGGCTTCGCTGACTTAGACTGTAGGGACCTACCTTTGGACTTTTAATTTATGAACTCAATTCAACCAAGCCCCAGTTGTGCAACTGAGAAGGATCTTTTCTGTTTAATCAACCTGGAGGGATAGAAAGTCATTCTATCTTCCTTATTTTCCGTCTACAACACTACCCCTTTCCAGTTTCCTCCTTTCTGCTAATACTTACTTTTTTATTGCTTTTTTCCCTTCAGAAAAACTGTGTATATCATTTTGTTTGTTTGTTTGTTTTTAAAGGTTTTATTGGGGAATTGGGGGAGGGGAACCGCGTTGGGGAATCGGGGAAGGGGAACAGACAAGTTGCTGTCCTTTGGTTCTTCAGTCTAGTTGTAGAGGACGTCGCTTCACTGGCCCATATTGGTATTGGGATCATTATGCTCTTCCCGGCTGAGGCAGATCGGTTGCAGGCCCACGGATGGCCACTCACTGCAGCTCACGCTGGCTGCCGGCCACTTACAGTAGCTCATGGCAGCCCACTACAGCCCCAGTGCAGCCTACACCATTGCCTGCAACTCACGGCAGCCCAGCTCCAGGTTGAGCTGTTGTTCACCATCTTAGCTATAGAGGGTGCAGTGTCACTGGCCCTCATGTGGAATCCGAACCCGGGCCCTGCTGCTCAGAGCTCACGCTCCCAAGCAAACTCTTAACCAACAAGCCACTCGGCTGGCCCAAAACTGCATATTTTTTTACAGGCTCATTGTTACTTTGGTTCTTATTAATACTGGGGAGGAGAATAAGTTGTGCAACAGCAGGCAGAAGGAAAACAAAGATTCTTCTTCCCTGAGGGTTAATTAAGTCCCTCTTCGAGGGAGTTAGCTGCAGCCCTGACTTTGAACCATCCCAATTCCACTTACCATGATCATTAACATGATTTGAGGGTATATAAGCGTGGTGGAAAGAGTATTCAAGTGGGTGTTGAGAGTGCTGGATTCTAATATAAATAATAGCTAACATTTATTGAGCAGACTGGATGCTAGATTCTGTTTTAAGCACTTTATAGATTATCTCATTATTGTACTATTTTACAGATGTGGAAGCTGAGGCATAGAGTGGTTAAATAATTTACCAAAGGTCATAGAACTGGGGAGTGTAAGCAGGATACAAATCCTGTTCCAGAACCTTCATGTTTCACCCTCTTCTAATACTGCATGTGGTCCTAGACCAGAGACTGAATAGCTGTGTGACCCTGGAAAGTCATTTCAAGTTCGGGGGCTCATCTGTGAACTATAACCTGAGGGAGTTCATGTGGGTAATTTCTAATAGATTTTCCACTTTTAATAATCTCTATGAAGAAAACACAACTATATTGTTTTATTATTTTTATGCAAAAGCTTAGTGTTTAAGTCTAAACTAAAACTGTACCTGATTGATTCAGCAACCTATTATCTTATGGCTATTGTGTACCAGAGCAGTGGGACAGAAAGACCTTTCGCACTAGCTTTAGATGTTTTCATATCTTAGTAGCTTTGGGCCTTTTTTTTCTTTAGACTGTTCTTGAGGTAATTAAAGAGGCATCTAACTGAAAAACCACTTGTGTTTCAGAAGGCAAATTCTGAGACAGGTATTGGGTCTCAGGCTGTCAGGTTTCTGTCTTTTTCTTTTAAAATATGACTTGTTACAGGAAGAGTTTAAGTATTGGGTTGTTGGAAAAGTCATGACGTATTTTTCTATGTTTTTCGTTCCAAAAATGCGTCATGACTTTTCCAACAACCCAATACACCAATTCACTTCTGAGTGAAGGAGCTACAGGTGAGATTAGTTTGTATGGTGCTGACAAGCTTAAGTCATTCTTTAAAAATGGGATGTTACTGCTCTAGGGGGTCACTTATTCTGAAGCAGTATCATTATAACCTGAAATATCTATTAGTAACTTAGAAAGACAAATTCAAAGAAAACAAAATATTTGCTATGTAATATTATAGCTAGATTTTTAAAAAATCAAATTTCTGTTTCTGGCAAGCTAGATTCAACATCTTACTTGCTCTGGAGTTAGGATAAAGTGTGGAAACCTCTTGGCTAAGATAAAAAGTAGTTGATTTTGAACTTAAGGAATTTCATTTTCAGTAATGCCTTTGAAATCGGAAGAGTTCGATTCTGACAGGGTCAGACATCAGATTAATGCCCGTCTTTCTCAGTAGATTGCAAACTTTTATTTTTTTTTATTTTTTTATTGTTTTTTGAGGGCAGTGTCACTGGCCCTCATATGTGGGACCCGAACCGGGACCACTGGCTTGCCAAGCCAGCGCTTAACCACCGCGCCACTTGGCCGGCCCCAAACTTTTAAACTGTCTGCTCTGTATATTGCTATATTCCCAGTCAAACCACAAGTGCTTGACACATAGTAGATGTTCTATAAATATTTGCCAACGAACTCTTTATTGCTCACTCCTTAAAATCCAGCATCTCCCCCTTGCCAAAATCTAGTCATTGAACCCGATTCAAAGCGTCTCATCAGCCATCTTGAGAGGACAAGTTATTTAGCACCTGTCATGGTGGGTGGGCTCCAGGCCTTAACCACTATTTTCTTTATTGATTCCACAATTTTCGTGTACCCAGTCTTTTTAAACCTGTGTATAATGACTCATTAAGGAGTTGTAAAATGAAATTGGTGAGTTATGACTAACATAAAAAAATAGAATAGAAAAGAATAGGAAATATCAGAATGCACTGCACATAATAAGTACTATTATAAACACACACATTATACTGGATTTCAACTTTTAAAATGTATTTTTTGAAACGCTGCTCCTACCTTATTATTAGAAGGTAAAAACCCTTCAGGCGTCCCTCTTGTGGCAGCTCCCAGCCTACCGTTCTATAAAAGATTTGCAATTCAGTCTGTTTGTGTATTATACCACCACGGGCTCCCCAGAGTATAAGGTCATCACTGGAGCACAGCTTTCCTAGAGCCACCATGTGGTATCTTAATCAGTGAGTGAAGGCTGCATAGAGAGTCCCCCTGCAAATACACACGTAGCGTGGCCGAAGGGAGATCTGGGAGTCGTTCTGGGACTCTGACCTCCAGGATTGCAAGCCCTGCCCCCCACAGTCTCCACGAAGTATCACTTTTTTTTTTTTTTTTTTTTTAAGGGCAGTGTCACTGGCCCTCATATGTGGGACCCGAACCGGGGCCGCTGGCTTCCCAAGCCAGCATTTAACCACAGCGCCACTCGGCCGGCCCAAGGCATCACCTATTTTGATAGGCAGAGTTGGGTTGGGGAGGGGCCACGGTGCCCATCATCACCTAGCATTGGCCCCGTGCCAAGCAGCCACTCCTTTTGGCCCTGGCCTCCCCACCAAAAGCATGTCAGGCAAATCTCTAGCTCAGGAAACTTGGCCTCTTTGAAGTGGTGAATGAGTGTCCCTGAAACTGTTACTCTACATCTGGTGGCCCTTCTGCTGCGAGAGCCTCGTATACGGTCCATGTCCCTTTCCTCTGAAATCTATAAATACAAATTCAGTTTTAATTTTTTTTTTTTTAACAGCTGGTCTCACAAGTATATTTCAGGTGGGGAGAGGCGTTAGTACTGGTGGAGGGAGATCTATACCCTTAAAAATTCTTTTTGGAAACCTGCTGACACCGGCTAATCCGCAGAAAACTAAATGACCCTACTGTTCCTACCTGCTGATAGGCCCAGCCTTGGGGCAGGCTGAAATGCGCTCGAACCACGTGGCAGAGACATGCCGTCCTCAGTTTTGTTTTGTTTTGTTTTGTTTGTTTTTTCATACAAATAGGGGGTAATTTTGTGCCTGTCAAATAATATAGCTTTGTAGTATTTCCCGTTGAGGGCTGGTTTTAAAACCCTTTCCTAATCAGTGTTGTTTGAGAAATGCTAATAGACAAACCCATCCAAGCTCAGGAAATGTACTGATCCCAAGATGAGTGCCCACCCTAGTGGCCCAGCAGCCCAGACCATGTCATGTTCCGTTTCCATCCGTTTCTGCTGCTATATCCTTCGGTGAGTGAGGAAAGAGGCTTTGGGACGTTAGCCTTGAGGAAATGAGGCTGTGCGTTTTGGTTCTGTTGTCCAATGCTGCTATCTGTTAGAAAAGGCGGATTCCCTACCCATTTTGTAAATGCACAGCTGGCAGGAGCTGTTGCAATCTCCCTGCCTTCCGATCAGCCTCGCCCCAGCAGCGGACAGAGTGCTTCCCCCCATCCCTACCCCGAAACACACTCTGGCCAACCGGTTGTGGTGAGTTTCAGAATAAAAGATCCCCGCCTGAGCACAACATTACACTTCCTATCCCATAGAACCAGCGTTGTTAACTGTGTCACATCTCCTTTCTAAATTTAGGCATTTTTTTTCCCCATACAAAAATTACTATGCAAACATTTAAGAGACAAACTTTGCCCAAAGTAATTTTTTCCCTTGACTTCTATTTGGTTTCCTGCAATGTTTAGATGACTCATTCTCTTCCAAGAAATTTTAAAGAAAAGAGATGCAGGCTATGTGATAGCACACAAAGACTGCTCTGTACATTCTCATTTTCTTCCCTGCCTAGAAATGCGTTGCTTTTTTTTATATAGGGCATGGAAAGGCTGCACATGGCCTCACCAGGTTTTGTTGTTCCCAGGAATAAATGTCCCCCTTGTCTTTGGGTGGGGTCGCCTTGTAACTCCCAGCTCTGACAGTCCCTCCAGAGCAGCCAGCATAAAAGTCTTTCCTGGGACACTGGGGCCACGTTTGGCCCCAAAGGCACACAGGTAAGGTTTCTGAACTGGAGAAGGGGTGGCCTTTTATCATCTGAGGAAGGAGAGGCACTGGCTGTTTTCTGCCTCTCTCCTTGGATCAGAATGGCTCCTGATTGCTGGGGGCTTTATCAGACACTTCAACTGGGCTAGCTACACGTGTGTCCCCAACCCAGCCCTCAGCCAGAGGGGAGCCTGAAGTCAGGATCGCTTCAGCAGCCTGTTCAAATAAACAGGGATAATAGTTGAGTCGCCCACTAATCAGTAGTACATGAAAGGAAACATCTGCCTGGGCTTAAATGCTGTTTTATTGGTTATGGTTTTTTCTCCTCCTCCCCTTTCCCCCTCCCCTGGGGGCTAAGTTATTTAAGTCCTGAGAGAGCAACAGGGTCGAAGCCCGGGAGTTTTCTCCTGTAAGCTCGGCCATTTACACATGAGGTGGTAAGGGAGGAGGGGAGGCTGGCAGGAGGAGTTGGCACAGAGGCGGGAGGGCAGGGCCCTTGGGAGTGATATTCGTGGTTACTTCCTGCCCTTGTTGCTGACTCTAAGACTGGTTTGTGAGTCATTTCACCTCACTTCATCTCCTTGGACCTCTGTTGCTTCAGTGGAGCTCAGCTGTCCTCACGATGGGAAGGAGAGGCTGGTGAGCTCCTCGATGGAAGGCATCCCCTCATGGGGCTTCTTCCTGTGGTTGAGGTCATTGGATGAGAGACATTGGGAATGGTCAGTTTAAGACTGGCGGGATACCCCTAAAGCCATCCATTTTGTTGTGCATCTTGGTCCCTGAGGAGAACTTGCTCATGATCTCCTCCTCCATGGAGTGAAGCCAACCAGCCATACACAGAGGTGGTGGTTAAATCTAACACAGACTCAAGAAGCCAGGCAAAAACTCATGAAGAATCATAGAATGGCAGAGGTTGGAAAAGACCTTAGGACTATTGAAACCAGACTTGCGTTTCATAGAAAGGAAAACACAGGTCCAGAGAGATTAACCAAGTTCTCCAAAGTTACCTCCTTGACCATGGTGAAGAAGCTGGGACTAGGAGACGCCTGGGATTGCTTACTCAGGGCTCCTGCCACCCCTTTCCACACCACCAGATGTAAAATCTCACGTCGACTCACAACAAAGATCACACGTATGGTATAGTCCATAATTAATTCCTTGTTAGAAAAACGACAAAGTATAAACGAAAAATGAAAATGACTGATCAACATGTAAAAAAGTCTAGACTCGCTAGAATGAAAGGACTACAAATTATAATAGGATACCATAACAAATTGTCAAGACCAAAAAAAAGTGAAACAGCATTCATATGTTTCTGATGGTATTTTAAATTGGTGCAGTTTTTCTTAAGGGCAATTTAATGGTATAAATGAGTAGTCTTTGACTCAGCAGTGTTACTTCTAGGAGAAAATAATGAAAGGTGTGTGCATAAAATATGTACAAAGTCATACAGCATGTTTTATCATAAAAGCTTGTAAACAAAGCAAATGTCCAAGAATAGAAGCTACATCAATATAGTCTATTGTAATATTATAGAAGAATAATATGTAGGGAAATGTTCACAACATACATTTAAGTAAATTTACAGCATGTATGATATAATCTCCATGTCATAGAAATCATAGAAGATTAGAAAATATATATAACAAAGTCTAGAGTGGTGATTTCTTAATGGTAGGAATTACTTTTTCTTTTTTGACATTTTCTGCAGTTTTCTCATTTGTTACAATAAACATATTCCTTTTGTAGCCAGAAAAAATATATATATTTTTTAAAGTCATACATCTTGAAAAAAAGCAAGATCTTAAGTGATTATGTGTCTGACATATAAGACCTCTCCCTTTCTTTGCCTGGGAACCGAGCTGGCCAGGGTTAGTGGTATACTTTCTGGTAGAAGAATTGTTGGTATCTGATTTTTAGTAGAAAAGAACTAGAAGGAGCTGGCAGAAGATAAAACAAGGGCTTCCCCTCTCAATGATCCCGTGATGCCAATCAGTCTTATCCCCTGCTTTCTTGGGCTCGGCATAAAACACTCAGTGTAGTTGTGGCTCTTCCTTCCTGCTTCCTCATTCTTTTCTATTTCTACTCTTCTTTGTGTAGTTAGATGCCAGGCCTCGGTGGCAGCAGCAAAGAACTGGAGAGCACCAACTATTGGGATTGACCAGTTGGAGACCGCTTAACATATATTATCAGAATCAAGTAGCATTAGCTAATCTTGCAGCCAGTCATTATTGAGGTACCACTGTCCTGGGAGTTTGGGGTACAGATAAAGCAAGTCTGAGGTCTGACTCATTCCTGCTTGGAGGTTCCTATGTAGTTAGATACTTTGAAGTCCTCGGATGTTTATATACTTCTTCCTGTCTCATCCTATTTCACATCTCACTTTCCTCCACGGTTCTCAGGGATGCTTGACTATATGTCTTCTAGAAAGCTTGTTCCACCTAACAACAGTTGCTAGGTAGGATGTGGTTTTCAGGCCTGCTCTTTGGAGACCAATTGAAAAATCAAAGACTACAACCCATTTTTCCTCTCCACGATTGCCATTGCTTGGCTATAGAAGGGGCACGTTTCATTTTATTAAAACTCTTTGAGGAATCTGACCATAATTGGGTCTGACCGGAGTGGTTATCTGATTTGCTGGATTAAATAATGGGCCTTGATTGAGTCTGTGTTATTTGTAAAGCCAGTGCTGCTCTTGCCTTTGTTGCCGCCTCCTCCCTCCTTCTGTTTCCCAATTAACCTTCATTCCTTTTTCTTTGCAGAGTAAAGAAGTCGGTCAGCAGCTCCAAGATGATTTGATGAAGGTCCTGAATGAACTCTACTCGGTAAATCAAATGGGTTGCCTGGCTCTTTAACAAGCAGTGGGAAGCAGCATTTAGCGTCTTGTCGCTATAGCCATGCCAGCAACAGAACTGAGCTGAGGTTAAGGACAGTGCATGGTCTCCACTGGGGGTGCCTCCACCCATCCGTTTTTTTTTTTAATACTCTTTATTTTCAATCCTGAATGAGCCAAAAACAAAAAATAAAAAACAAAACCACCCACTTGCTCAAAAACAATATCCCTTCTCAGCTGTGCCAGATAACTCTGGCTTCGTCTGGGGCGTAATTGCTAGAGACCAGCCAAGGCCTAGGTCATCAGCACAACTGACCCCTCTGAGCAGCCAGCCTGGGACCCCGAACCTAATGGCAAGGAACACAGCCTGCCTTGTCCCATTAATGTGTGTGTGTTGGAAAGGATTTATGGTTCAAGGTTTTGCATCAGTTCTTAGACTGATCTACCTGTTTGAGACTAGAGAAGGTGTCTTAGAGGGAAGGACAGAGTCCCAAGTGCCCATAATAGGAGGGACCGGTCCAGTCAGAGAGAGCTTTGTATCAGTCAACCCCCTGGGGTTTCATAAAGCCCAATGCTCAGTGAAGAGACAGGCTTCGGGCTTGGAGAAAAAAACCCCACAATCTGTTCTGAAATGACTGGCGCTTCAAGCACATGATGCCTGTGGTTGATGCGTGTTTCTTCATGCACTGGGAGGTGGTGGTGGTGGTGGTGCTTCCCCCAGCCATGTTTTGTTAATTATAATTAAAACACACATGCACACCAAAGAAAGTCCTGACGCCGTATAGGGAATATTTAATTGTGCAGCTAAAGCCTTCCAGGGCCCCTTCTCCAGCTGTGACAGGTCTTTGTGTCATTCTCCAGGGTTGCCCCATCCTGTTTCAGAGGTGAAATTGATTTCCTGTGTTAAAATCAGATGTTACTTGCTTATTCACTGCATTGTTTTTTCTTTTAATTCACAGGAAGACAGGCAGTGGTGACATGCATCACAGGCATTTGGGATCAGAGAATTCCATGTTCTTGATCCAAAAATCTAGGTGTGGCCATTTTGTCATGGCAACTGTTAAGCAAGTAAATAGGGTAGAGCAGTCATCAGACTTGTCTCCAGTGACGCGCAGTTTGTTTGGAATTTCTACTCTGTGACTCTTCTGCTCTGAAGCCAAGTAGATAGAGAGCACCCTTTGGTTTTGCTCCCAAGTGTTCATTTCTTTCAAATGAAATTCAGGCTTTTTAAAAATGCAAGCATGTTGACGTGGACCATTTTCAGACTGAATGAGTTTCCTGAGCCCCCTTGTCTTTTTAATGTTTTACTTCTGTACTTTATTTTTAGAGCATCGTCTAGGCACCAAAAAGAGCTATTATTACTGCTCTCTCCTGCAAAGAATTCACTAAGATAGAAAATGATACATGTAGTCATTACATGAATCCTTTTATTTTCCTGTAGGCATTTTGGCTCTCTGCTATTTGCTGTTTCTGGGGACGAGTAGGTTGGATAACCAGAAAACCCCAAACTAACTCAAATCCAGTGTCCCAGTTTTGCAGTGCGACCCAAAGCAGCAGAGGAATAACGGTGTCTAGGGATCTGTTAGCGTTACGCCGAGTCCTAGATCTCCTAATAGTGCTAAGATTTAAAAAAATAAAAAGTGAAAGGGTATAATTTCTGTTGGAGTGAGGACAAAAACCCTGGCACTTGCTGCTCTGGTCTGAGGAAGGCCGAGCTGGCAACTCACACAGCAATCTTCAGGCGGTCCACCAGTGGCCAACTGGCCACTGTCAGGCCACAGACAATGCCCACCGGTGTGCAAACTGAGAGCTGGCTGAGCATGGTATCCCCTGCCATCAGGTGAATTGACACACACTCATGGTCTGTCCAAAGCCAAAATAAAATTTGGTATTTTCCTGTAGTATGCAATGGGAACAAAAGGCGAGTGGACCCTGGAAAGTTCCAGAGAAAGCAATGCTTGTCCTGTACAGCGATTCTCAAGCAGGGTGGCTGTTTCCCCCAAGGGGACATTTGACAATGTCTACAGACATTTTTGGTTGTCACAACTGGAGTGGGAGTACTAAAGGTCAGAATATAACTAAAATCCTGAAATCCCCCCACAACAAAGAATTATCTGGCCTAAGATGTCAATCATACCAACATTGAAAAACTCTGATTTAGTAGCTAGGTCTCCTGAATTAGGCAACTCAGACTCTACCGGCTCCACCACTAGCTGTATGGTCTTGGGGGATATTCCAACCTCTGTGACCCAGGTCTCCACACTCTCTATGTACTGGTGTCTCCGTATCTGAGGGGGAAGGGGTGAAGGCATTGGAGGAATCATACTTCCTGAAATATCAGACTACAGTTAAGGATCAAATGAGTTTGCAGATTCTATAGGCCATTAGAAAGTTTAGAGAATAGAATTGTGGGTTGCTTCTTCCAGAAGGTGAGGTAAGCATAGGAATGGTCTGAATGGAGCACCATGGCATTAGGGGAACCAACTCCCTTGGTTTGCCTAGGACTGAAGGGCTTCCTGGAACATGAGCCTTTCAGTGTTGAACCCAGGAAAGCCCTGGTAAACCAGGCCCATTGGTCCACCCTACATGGGACAGTGGTTTCATCAAGTAGGAACTTGGGATGATTACATGCTGGCTTTGGGAAGCTACTTGCTATATATGCTCTCTCTGTCTCTCCCTCTCCCCATCTCTGCCTTTTCTCCCCGTCTCTCCCTCTATCAAGAGAGGGCTTCTTATAAGGAGCTTTCCCCTTACTTGCTCTTCAGGAAGGCATGCAAGTATCTCTCATTTCAGTGATCCTGTAGGCAACAAAAATTCTTTTGGGGCCTGGGGTAAGGGAAATCAGGGTTATAAGGATCCCACCATATTCAGTGCTCTTACCTTATGTGTGCCCCTAATAGCCTTGAATACTTCTTTTTGGGAGACTGATTACCCAAGGATTGATAATTTAAGTACTTTTGAACCTTGATGATCCAAAGAGCAGGGCCCAGGTGTTCCCAAATAAAGATGCCTTTGGGTAAGAGATCTAGCCTCCCACCGTAAGTGGCCAGCTGCCCCTCTGTACCGTCCTCTTTGCTGCCTGGAGGGACTTTGATTTCCCTGACTTGGTTTCTATGTCAGGTCCACTTCCCACAGCTGCTACTCAGAAAACAATCCCAGGGAACATTCTCCTCCATTTTTCCCCCATAACAAGCAGTAGGTCATGGCTTAAGTGGTTTTTATTTTCCAACTGATGATCCAGGAATGTCTTTGAACTTGGATCACACTGCTTCCCAAAGAACTCTGGAATTCGCTGCCTCAGTGGTACTCAGAGGCTGTCTCTGGAAAATCTGGGCAAGCCCTGCCCCCGCCACCACCACCACCAGGAAGGATTGTATGTGGAGGCATTGAAGCCCCGTGGATTGACTTAGTAAATACAGCTCTAGAATTGAGAAAGAAAGAAGAGATGTTAGAACATGGTGGTGTCCCTGAGGTTTTATGCTTCTGTATTCCCCCTGAATATAGTCCCCTGGATTTGGTGTAGCAGCTGTCTGCTTGCAGAGCCACTTCAGACTGGTATTTAGCACCTGCTGTCTTGAAACAATGTCAGTTAATAGCCCCCCAGCTCTGCTTACCTGTGTCTCCAGCACTAGGGATATAAAGACAAATAAGAGATGTCCCTGAACTCAAGACATTTAGTTTTAATAGAAGATACAGAAAAATAAAGCAGCAAGTAAAATGTCTGCACTGAGGAGGGGCATGAAATCAGGCTCCCTGGAGAGATTCTTGAATTGAATCTTAATTGCCAAGAGCTCTATTATTGTTCTCTAAATGTTCCTTTTTTGTTGTATCCTGTTCTTGTTTCATGATGCACAGTCTTCTCATTTCTCATTGATCTCTCTAGAGATATTACTGTTGGATTGTTTTTGAAATTTTCTTTCTGTGTACTTTCTGTTTCCTCTATAAATTGCTTGTTTGGCTCTTGTCTTTTATGTTCGATATTTTCCTTAAATGTCTGATAACCTTTAGCTGCCTGTTTATATTTTAAAGTGGGGCACTGGAAAGCTGATTAGAAGTTCTGTGTCAACCGTGGCCTTTATTTACTGTAGGGTGATCTGACTTGGCTGTGTCCCTGGGAAGCCTTGATATCAGTATTTCTAGGTCTTGTGTCTTGGATGGTCAGATTCCTCAGACAAGGCTCTTTTGATCTCCTGCCTGTGTCTGGGGGCCAAGTTGTGAAGAGGCCTGGGCCATCTCAGCACTCATTATAGAATTTTCCTTTGATCCTCACCTGAGCCTGGTGTCCCCCGTCCACTGACCCTTCGTAAGAGTACAAACCTGTAGTTTTCCACTATGGAGGGGACTTGAAGGATTCTCAGGCTTCGGTGGCCTCTCTTGCTTTTAGCTCCACCTTCATCCCATTGCCACCAATTCCTCTTAGGGCTTCTGTGCTATAAGTCTGGTTGCTTCTTGGCTCTCCCTCCTTCTGGTTTAGGGTTCAGTAGGTCGGTTACTACTTGCCTCTGGCTTTTCATCTTCCACTTTCATTCTTTCTGTTTTCCTCAATTTATAAAGATAATAATCATGAAAACTCTTTTTTACTATTTTAGTGTAGCTTAGGAAAGAAACAAAGCTAAAGACATGAATTCAATAGTTAGTTATTCCAAGTAAAGTTAATTGTCCTTGTAAAACTGAGGACTTAAATTTCTGAGTTTTTTCCCTGGTTTGTATTTCCCTCACTATTTATATTTCACCAAGTGCTATTTCTCCAATTGTTTTGACATCACTAACTTAAGCCTCAGCCCATGGATACCTTGGGTTTCCCTTGAGTTGGAGGACACAAGCTACACTTCCCCTGCGTTTCCACAGAGAGAGTCAGTGTCGCTAACATTGATTGTGAAACTGCCACTGTCTACGTGATGTATTTCCCAGCCGTGGGGAGAGGGGTATGCAAAAGAGGTGGCGCTGACCTTAGGAATTTATAGTTTCTTAGACAAGGCAGTGTTTTACGCTTTTTTTCGTTTTTAAAGATTTTTTTTTTTTTTTTTGGCAGGGGGGTGGAGAATTGGGGAAGGGAACAGCATTGGGGAATCAGGAAAAGGGAACACACAAGTTGCTGTCCTTTGGTTCTTCAGTTTAGTTGTGGGGAACATTGCTTCACTGGCCCATGTTGGTATTATCATTGCACTCTTCCCAACTGAGGCAGATCACTTGCCAGCCATTGGACGGCTGCACACAGCAGTCCACTGCAGCCTATGCCATCACTGGCAACTCACAGCAGCCCAGCTCCAGGTTGAGCTGTTGTTCACCATCTTAGCTGTAGAGGGTGCAGCGTCACTGGCCCATGTGGGATCCAGACCGGCAGCCCTGCTGCTCAGAGCCTGTACTCCCAGGCCAACTCTTAATCAGTGAACCACTCGGCCAGCCCAAGTAGTGTTTTACTCTTTTTTTTTTTTTAAAGGGAGTTCTTTAAGTTATTTAGGAGAAAGGAGCAATATAAGTTGTTGATTTGTATTACTTCATGTGTTGTCTTGTTGGCGCTATTTCTTTGAGGTCTTTTTTGTCTCTTGTGCTTACTCATAGTGTTTCCTATTTATTGATTATGCATCTTCATGAAATAGAAAATCACTTTCTTAAGAATCATTCACTTTTATGACTGTTCACTCAAGCTTTTGAATCTCTTGGTCATGTTCAGGTAAAAAGAGAGAAAAAAGAGCCTTCTGTCTATCCTTCGTCAGCCAGGGTACCAGATGCCTCTTTCTTGCTTCAACCTGGAAACCTGGAGGACCATTTGAATTACTTAGAAAGGTTTTTAATGCTGTCCATGATAAATATTACTTCTCCTGTATAAAGAATATATGGAGTAGATCTCATACTTTTGGGAAGTGATGTCAGATTCAGAATAAGGTGAAGCTGATTTAAAACATCCTATAGCCAAAATGAGACATTATTTAAACTCGTAATGTATTTTGATTTTGTCAGTGTCCCAATATTCTTCATTTCTTCCTCCACCTCCAGCTGATCCTAAGAGATTAGTGTGCCCATAAAGTCCCTCTAACCCAGGATTTGTTGACCCTGGCACCATGGACATTTGGGGCCAGATAATTCTTTTTTTGTGGGAACTATCCTGGCATAAGGTATTTAGCAGCATCCCTCGCCTCTCTACCTACTAGATGCCAGTAGCAAGTTCCAAGTGTGACAATCAAACCTGTCTCTAGATATTACCAAATGTCCCCGGGGGCCAAATTAACCCCCAGTTGACACCACTGATCTAACTCAAGTCCATAAATGAAATCAGTTTCTTTTTTCAAGCTTCTCTTGTCTAAACTGAACCTTTCCTCCCAACGAATCCAGTTCTGGTCCCATGTAGAGGAGAGACACTGGTGCTTAGAGGCTACGAGTGTAGATTTTGTAGTCTGACAGACTGGGGTTTGAATTCTGAGTCTGCCGTTTACTAGCTGTGTGACCTTGGGTGTGATAGTAAATCTCTTTGAGTCTTGGTTTCCTCATCTTTAGAAGTGGAAATGGCAACACTCTTTCATTGAGTGATTGTGAGGATTAAATGAGGTGATGTACATAAAGCCCCTGACACACAGCACGTACTAAGTGGTAGAGATTATTATTAATATTACACCCTTGCTCTCTTTTGTTGTTCAGACACACACACCCACACACCCAGCTCCTACACTCTCTAATTCTTCATCTCAAAGAAACCCCATGGCATCAAAGTGTCAGCACTCTTGAGCTTCAGCGTGCCTGGTTTGTTAGCAAGCATTTTTAATTCTTATGTAGAAGCTAGAGGCTCCCTGGGTGGAAACAGAAAGCTCCAGCAGCGGAGAGCACCTTCCGCCTGGAAACAAACGCAAGCTCCAGGCTTCCCTGCCTCTTAAGAAAAGGCATTGGACTCCCAAACAGTCACTTTGATAAGAAATTGGAAAATTTTATCCCTCTCCTTTTATACTGCTTCCTTCCTGTGGCAACTCCAGTTTCACTTCCTGTGGATTTTATTCCTTCTCCAGCTGTTTCTCGAATTATTGCGCAGGTTTGTCATCTTCACAGGGTTGTTGTCTAGACCACAGGGTTGCTGCAGGATGAAGTGAGAAAATGTGTGTGTAGCACTTGGTACAAAGCCAGGAATATAATAAGTGCTCAGGAAACGAGGGCTGCCCTTGTGAGTGCCGCTGCTTTTCCAGTTGCTGTGAGAGAGGGTGCTTGATCTGGATAATGCAGACGAGACAGACCCCCAGGATGGTAGGCCAGTAGAAAGAGCTTTTGGAGCCTTTTCCTCTTCCTCATTTTAGATCCGAAAGGTTCCACAGAATATAGGTTACTCTGCAGGCTGTGCTGCCCTCTTCAGGGCTCCCAGCCAGGCTTTGCTCTGGGGTCTGAGTGGTGGTGATGTTCCCTGGCTACTAGGCATCGTGAGATGACTAAGCGACAGAAATTATTTGGCCAGTATAAAAGAGTAATGATTACAAATGTTAATAAATAAAAGTACATCATACATGATGGAAGACATGAAGTCATTTTAATAATAAGACATGTTGGCTCAGTTCAAATCGTGCTTTCCTATGATTTGGAGTGGTCTTTAATATATGATATTATATATAATGTTAAAGGCCCTTCCAAACACTTACGAATTGTTCCCTTAAGGGTATGTATGAGGATATTGCTTCATGGGAGAGGGGTCCAGCTGAGTCTGTTAGTCTGTAAAGCAAAGAATTGACCCCATTGGCTTGACCTCTCGGGTGGGGGCGGGGCTGTCTTGCAGGTCATGAAGACATATCACATGTACAATGCCGACAGCATCAGTGCTCAGAGCAAGCTTAAGGAGGCGGAGAAGCAGGAGGAGAAGCAAATTGGCAAATCGGTGAAGCAGGAGGACCGGCAGACCCCTCGCTCTCCAGACTCCTCGTCCAATGTCCGCATTGAGGAGAAGCATGTCCGGAGGAGCTCAGTGAAGAAGATTGAGAAGATGAAGGAGAAGGTGCGTATGCTTTGGCAGTGGTAGGGGCTGGGAAGGAATGTTCTGGAAGTCGGGACTGATAGGAATTTTCCAGTAGGTGCCATGAATAGTAGAACAAGGAAGCTCTGGCTTCCTTTAGTGCCTAATGGCCAAAAAGGAGTCCTTGCTATCTTCTGGAAGGAATCCTGGGTATTGGAAGAAGTTGTGCATATGGGCTCCCAGTTTTTCTTCACCTGTAGCAGATAAACAAGAAACAGTAGTGACCTTTCCTAAGCCTGGGAGGGGACTGTCGACCCAGGGTTTGGCTTCAGGTGTCAGGTACTCAGGAGCAGATGTAGTGACACTTCCTTCCGGGTGGCCGTCCAAGGATGGGGAATGGTATTTGCAGATAGAACCAAAGTGGGCCACATATCTAAAGTAAGGAGCCTCATTAACCTTTCCTGGATTGATCTACATTATGCCCTTGAATCTCATTAAACAGAATTAGAACCCAATTTAAGGCAGACACGCATAGGGAGTAGCAGCACAATTATGGTTCTCGAATGTACTGTACTTTCATGTTTTAGAGAACAATCTCCCCTTTTAAAAAAAGAGTAAAATTGAACTTTTGTTCCCTTTTCAGCGCCAAGCCAAGTACACAGAGAATAAGCTGAAGGCCATTAAAGCCCGGAATGAGTACTTACTGGCTTTGGAGGCCACCAATGCATCTGTCTTCAAGTACTACATCCACGACCTGTCTGACCTTATTGATGTAAGTGCTTAAAGTGGGGCTCCAGGTGCCTCCTTCCTGGGTGCAGAGGCCTGGCCAGGCATTCCCCAGTTCTGCTGCTTAGGCATCTCAAATTATTTGAGAACAATTATGAAGGAAGTATCCATGATCCATCAGGGGCTTGCCGTGTACCAGGTGAAGTGCTTCATACTTTATCTCCTTCAGTCCTCACTAGAATCCTAGGAGGGAGCCCTTATTACCTCTGTTTCTACAGATTAAAATTCAGAGAGTTCAGATGACTTACCCAGAGTCAGCAAATAAGTGGCAGAGGCACAATTTGTATGTATATCTGATTCCTAACCCGTGCTCATCACCACTATGCACTTCGGTTTCCCAGGAAACACTCCTCAGATCAGCTAAGGGAGTATTCCCTTTCCCCTTGCACGCGGAAGTGAATGGCCAAGCTCAAGAATTAAAATGGCGTACCTTCTGTTTATCTAACACCTAATGTTTCCCAGTATTGCCTGATTGTCATATCACCCTTTTGAATCAGTATGACTATCTTCAATTTATAGACAAGGAATCTAGGGGGTTAAGAGGGCTCCCTGCCCAAAGTTACACCGCACATTATGGTGCTGGTCAGGAATGTATCCTGATGCCCCTGACACGTGGCTTGTACTTTTTATGTGGCACCAGGACAGTGAGAGAAACAGGATAGTAGGTGCCTATGTTTTGCATGGGGCAGGAACAAGGGATGAAGTTTTTTTTTTAACTTTGGCCTATGGGTCAGCTTTTGGCCTTGTTTCCCTGCCGCTTGCCCCCAACCCTTACATGTTGTTGAGCCTTGCATCCGTCCCACCTGCAGACTCCCGTTTGGCACAGCTCCTGAGCCAGGCCTGGGCGAGGCTGCATAAGTGCGCCCTTTCTCACCTCTCCTGCTGTCATCAGAGTGAGGGGCCTGCAGCCACCTGGCGTAGGGTTTCAGGCAGATCCTGGCGAGTCTCTTGTCTGAGGCCTGACGTTGGCCTCTGACTGCAGCTGGGCTTTGCAAGTCTCTGGCCAGACCTCACGTACTTGCCTGCTTGCCTTGGTTTCTCCACAAACAAACTTGCCATCCTTTCACAGTATCCTGTGGGGTTCTGGTCTAAGGTTCACTGTTACATAACTAGCTGCATAACCTGGGGCTTGGCACTGAACTGTTTTGGAACTCTATTTTGTCTCTCCTTTCGCCCTTTTCCCCTCCCCCCTCTGGCAAACTGAAGAATTGGACTAAATCATTGGTACTTGATTCTGGCCTCACATCAGAGTTGCTTGGGGAGCTTTTCTAAAATACAGATTCCAGTCTCCCTTCTGCCAGGATTTTTGGTTCAGTAGGTTGCAGCCTCTTAATGCCCTGGGTGTCATTGTCTCACTGGGTAAGTGGAACCCTGATTCCTGTTCAGGTACCTCTTTGTTCTCTCTGCTTGTTGATGCCAATCTGAACACTGTCCTTCAATGAAGGTCAGAGCCCTAAACAGGATCCTTTCTCCTCCTCAGGGGAAGGGCTCCTCACAGGGAGAAAGGCCTGTTGTCAGCAGGAGGAAGAGAATCACTTCTTTCTTATGCTCAGTGCCTGCCATTCATCTCACATTTGGTTAAAAAAAAAACAACCAGACTGTAATCCATCACAACTCTTCTACTGGTTTGTTCTTTTCTCTTTCTTCTGTCCCCAGGGCAATTTTGTGAGCCACCACCTTTGCAATCCGTAGACCCTCCATCAGATGTAGTAGGTGTTTTATAATCAGTCTAAGAAGCAAGCTATTTTGCACCTTATACTCAAAAAAAGAAAAAAGTATGTTCAGAGTCTGTCTTTACAGGATGCCAGGTGAAGTGCCATGAAAAAGAAGCCTGCCAGCCTCCACCAAAGCCTGGGTCTAGGTTACTGTGAACAAGTCCAGGCCACATGGGTAGTAAAATTGCCCTTGTTTTATTTTGTTTGTTGTTTGTTTTGTTTTTGTTTTTCCTGAGATGAAGTCAGATTAATTACCCCTTTTAAAAAGGCTGATAACATTATTCTGCTTTATAAATGTTCAGCAAATATTTATTTGGGTCGACGCTATGTGCTCAGCATCACTGTTACAAGAGGAATAAAACAGTTTCTGTCCTAGAAGTATTCATAGATATACAAACAGATAATTCCTATGTAACTGGCTAACTGCAGCACTAGAGGGAAGCACGGGGCCCTCGGATGGAGGTCATGATCCATTAGGGAGTCATGAAATCACTTCCATGGGGTTCACTTTCTTTTTTTAATGAATAAACTATCAATAGGATAGGATAGGATAGGATAGGATAGGATAGGATAGGATAGGATAGGATAGAATAGAATTAGAACTATCAGGGTATATCACACTAGTAAGGTTCCATTTTATTTGGTGAAACTTACATTAGCTAAGCACCTATGGGCTTGTGTACGCGTGTGCGTGTGTGCTTGCGCGTACATGAGTGCATGTGTGTGCGTGCATGTGTATGTGAGTGACAATATAAAATGTATTTCTTACTGTGTGTTGGAGGTCAACAAAAGTTTGAGTCACCGCCCTACCAACAGAGGAAGATATCTTAGTCTCTTCTGTAAGCTCCATGATGCATAATGCATACATACAGCGCTTAACACACAGCCGAGTACATCATGTGTTCATTGAAAAAAGAAAACAATAGAAGCAGGAGGAAGAAGATTTCCTAATCCAAGATTTTTTTTTTGTACCTCTTAATACTGTTCTTTTTTTTTTTTGGTTTTTTATTTTTATTTTTTAAATTAGTTTCAGGTGTACAAAACAATGCAGTAGTTATACTTTTCACCCCTCACAAAGTGACCACCCCCCCAATACTGTTTTGAGATCTAATTTACATATAACTGAACTGAAGTGTGCAGTTTCAAGAGTTGTGATAAATTCATACACCCTTATAACCGCCATCTCTATCAAGATATTCCCATCACCTCAAAAACGTTTCTTTTTTCTCTTCCCAGCCATTCCCCTCCCCAAGGCAAATGTGGTTCTGAGTTCTTTCACCATAAATTAGTTTTGTCTGCTGTAGAACTTCACATGCTTCTTTTTTTGAGGGCAGCATCACTGGCCCTCACATGTGGGACCTGAACCGGGGCCGCTGGCTTCCCAAGCCAGCACTTAACCACCACGCCACTCGGCCAGCCCCCTTCACACACACGCTTTTTTATATCTAGCTTCTTTTGCCCAGCATGATGTTTCTGAGCTCCATCTACATTATTGCATGTATCAGTTGTTGTGGGGTGTTGTTTTTTTTCTTGCTGCTCTATGCAATAAAAAGGGCAAAAGAGATGGTTTGGCAATAAACCCAACAGTGCAGGAGTGAGTGGTAAGCCTGGGTACCTTGGCATTCTGATTTTGACAGTATCCAGAACTTGCTTTAAGACATGGGATGAATCTTGTGGCAGTTGTGCCATCTGTGTGATGCCTCCCTCCTTCCTAGCAGGTTGAAGCTCAGTGTGTGCTGAAGGCATTGAGAACGGGAGGAAAGAAGTTATTTTTGTTGATGCCATGACACAAGGACTAGCCTTTCCCTTCTTTTTATAATATAGTATAAGATTTAAACACAGACTGTAGGAATCCACGTGAGGCATCTGACATGCAACAGGAAAACCTGACTTCAGGCCAGAAAGACATTCTGAGCTGACTTGATGGCGTCTAAGAAACTGGAGGCTCGTTGGAATGTGCGGTCCCACCCCCGTCCTCCTGCAGCTCTCTCACCCCAGGAGCAGATGGATGAATGAAGAACAGGGCATTGTCCTTGTGCACAGCTGGGGTGTTGTGTGTGCAAGGTCATGGGTAGAGAATCTGTGACACCATGTGTACCCAAGTCAGACGTGAGAGAACTCAGTTTTCTCAATAGGAAGTTTTATAAAGGGCAGTTATTTTTCTCATCTGTGTGAACTTGAAGTGGGTGTTATAAAACACGATGTTTCTTTTCTAGGCCTTCTCTAGAGTCTCGGGGTGAATCAGCTGGTAAAGGGTTAATGAGCTGTCACTTCAAGTCATCACACATCTGGATGGGCTATCATTAAATTCTTATAAAAATTTTATTTCCCCTGGGAGAGTTTTCATCAAACATTTATGTAACCTAGAAATGGCCAAGGGAGCCCGGCGTGGCTACAGAACTCATCAGACGCCATGGAAAGCATACTTTGTCCCCATCGTGTGCAAAATGATGTGCTGCCTCAACTCACAGGGACTCTCCCGGGAGTAGGGATGAAATATTCAGATCTCATTTACCTAACCTTGCCAGAAATTGGTTCTTTGCTAAAGCCTCAGTTTCCAGCCATTTGCTTGCAGATATGTGGATAGCTAAGGCTCTGAAAAAACCTATTCTGAATCTCCTTGGCTGGCTGGAGGCATAGAGAAGCCAGAGGGCATGTTGTGATTCAGACCCCACTCATTGGCACAGAGAAGTGATACAACAGTTATTTAATAGAGGCGGTGGACCGGCCCAAGATAGCTCCCTTCCTTCCACAGCCATACAGAGTGAGCAGTACAAAAGGCTTCTTCAGGGGCTACAGCTCCTCACTTAACTGAGATCAGTATTCAGCCTTCGAGGGTTATTTCCTCAGAGCCTGGAATCTGCACTCCTGGCTTCATTCAATCTACTGATGTTTATTAAATGCCTACCATGAGCAAGGCCTAATAATACTGAGAGATCAAAAACAGAGTAAGACACTGGCCAAGCCCTCTTTGAAGCTTGCCTTCCGGGGCGGGGGGTGACACAAAATGGCAAGTCACAGAATGAGGGAGTGTATCCTGTGTCACATGAGGGCTGCCGATGAGTGCTTCTGAGGCCAAGGTTAGTACCTAGCAGGGTTGCAGGGCTGGCCTCCTTCCTAGAGGCTGGGAATTTGATTTCCATCTTGAAGATTAGGTTCAATCCCAACGGGTGAGAGGGGTAGGAAACATTTCAGGAAGAGAGATGCGGAGTGCTAAAGAGCAGAGGTAGTGGCTTTGGGGGATATTGATGATTGGTGTTTAAGTGTCTGCGTGGTGCCAGATATATACGCATATATAAGTGTATTGCCTGTTATTGGCCTCACGGCAACGTATGAGGCTGGTATTATCCCTGTTTGAGGCTCAGAAAGGTTAAGTAGTTTGCTCATAGTCACACAGCTGATTTGAGGCCAATGGTTTTCCAATACTCTAACCAGAGAGTATGTCATTGGATTAGAGCAGAAGGGTTTGAAAAATAAACTAAAGGGAGATGATGTTAGATGGTCAGACTGAAGAGATTACAGTTTGTTCTGGCTGTCGGCCTCCCTTACTCAGGCTATTTTGCTTCACTGAGCTTCTGCTTTCTCGTCTGGAAAATTAACATAATACCAGCCTCATTGAGGTTATTATGAGGATTAAAATCTAGAATGTACATAAAGCACTCGGCACACTGTCTGGCACATAGTAAGCACACTTAGTAAATATAAAAGCATTTAAAATTTTTCCAAACTGAGGAAGGTGGACTTCAATTTAGGAAAAAAAGAGCTGTTATAGGTTCCTCGGCAAGGGAACGGCATAATAAAAGCTGTATTTTCGGACAGAGAACCAGACAGCACTGGTGTAAAGTAATAAGGGTGTGAATTAGGGTAGAGGAGAGAGAAGGGGAGTTACCAAAAATAGGTAAAGGTTGATGAAGGGCACCTGCCTCCCCCTAAATTCTCTTTTACACTAAAAAGTGTACACACACACACACACACACACACACGCTCAGCCCTGTGGGCAGTGTCACTTCTGTTCATTAGACCCACAGGCACAGAGTTCTCATCATCAGAGCTAGTCAGGAAGGCGTGAGTTCAAGGGCAGCCTGGCTAGACCAGCAGCGTCTCCCAGAGCAGGAAAGGCCCCTGCACGTGCAGCTTCCCAATCAGCCGCTTTTGTCTAGCTTCCATTTGCTCTTCCCTCCCCACTGAATTGATGTCTTTCCGCCCTCCGCCTCTGCTGAAGCTGTAGCTGCTGTTCTTCCGCTGCAGCCAGGCACCTGCCAGAGCCTTGGCGCTGAACCCAGAGCCCAGCCCGCACGACTCTCTATTACTGAGCTCCTTGTCAGCCGCTGGGAGGAGGAGGCTTGTCACATGCTTTTTCTCCTCCAATAGTGGCTGCTCCGAGTGTGATCGTGATGAAGGGGAATGGCCAGAGGAAGAGTTAATTTGATGCCTGCTTATGGAATGAAATGGCAATCAGCAGCTGTTCTTATTCTATCCATGAGTTCTTCTCTGGCGTGTCTCCTCAGGTTCTGGATCTCAAAGCTGCTTAAGGGATAGAGAGGATGATGGATGGCCAAGGAATTAGGATCTCTGGGTCCCTTGGGAGGGAGGAGGAAGATTGTCGTCGAGTTACAGAATGTCATTGCTGAAGTGAAGAGGGCCTTAGGGATTATATTTCAGCCAAGCATTTTCAGACTTTCTCTAGCAGAAGAATTATTTCTTCTAGCCAGACCTTACATAAAACCCCAATATGTTAAATAGAAAAAAGAGCAGAGCTGGTTTGGTTGAAGCAGAGATAGGAGGCTCCAAGTCCCACTAGCTGGGATGCCCCTTTAGCCCGTTCTTAAAGGGCAGCCTAAGAAGGCCCTGGCACAGAGCCATAACCTCTGGTCTACAGCTTGAAAACCACTGACCTGACCAAATCTGTTCATTTTACAGTAGAGGAAACAGGTTCAGGGATGGGGAGGGGCTTTTCCAAGGCTCCTGACTTCCTGTCCAGTGCTTTTTTTATACTGTTGCCTCTTTCATACCCTTTCCTCCCCCCCCCCCATTTTACTTTAGAAAAATCAGAACCCGTTACATGAATTTTCTCATTAAGACATGTTTAGAAATTTCGGGTCTGATAAATACTATTTCTGTAGGCCAGGAGCTTCAGTGCAGAAATCCTAGTGCAGCTAAAGCCTGTTCTAGAATGTTGGGAGTTGGTGGGGGTAACGCCTCAGGGAGTCAGCAGCACCCGAGCCTCTTCTTCTCACAGCCAGAGTTCTGAGTTCGTGTAATTAACTGCTCTTGCAATGCTTCCGATTTCCAAACCCTGAATGTGGAAATGGCCTGGCTTGGTTGGTATGCAGTGACTTAACCACAGTAATTCTCAGGGAGTGGCAATATTATTGTTGAATTTTGTTATAATGATATCCCCAGAGAATCCTGAAAATATAAGGATTCCCTTTAACTCTCCACTCTTTTCATGTTTACCAAACAGCACGTGATTAAATAATTGCATTTTGTCCTCATGAGCCCTCTTCCTTCTAATGACCTCACAGCCCTCTAAGTTGTATTTAACCTTTGAACTGGGAGTCAAGTCCTGAGAACTCTCACCCAGTCAGAATATCAGCCTTCCTCCCACAGCACTGTTTCATCGACATTGTCAGATCTGCCCTGGGGACCACCATCCCTTTCTGCCAAGCTTGTGGCTGTCCAGGGTTTGCTCACGTGCTCTCTCCTTCCCACAGCAGTGCTGTGACTTAGGCTACCATGCCAGCCTGAACCGGGCGCTCCGCACCTTCCTCTCCGCTGAGTTGAATCTGGAGCAGTCAAAGCACGAGGGTCTGGATGCCATTGAGAACGCTGTGGAAAACCTGGATGCTACCAGTGACAAGCAGCGCCTCATGGAGATGTACAACAATGTCTTCTGCCCGCCTATGAAATTTGAGTTCCAGCCCCACATGGGGGACATGGTGAGGCTTTCTGCCCCTCCACACACTCTCCAAGGGGCTTGAGCTCACTGGTGTCTAGGTTCACTACACTAAGGCCACGTTATTCTGGGGAGAATGAGGCCTGGGGCTCCTTGTCAGGTGGGTGAGGCACATTCCACCTGTTCAACAAACAGCTACTGAGTGCCCGTGGTCCACTAGGCTTGGCCGCAGACACTGGGGATTAGAGCCCTCGGCGAGCTTACAGTCTGGGGAGTTGAGAGAGAGTTAGAAATATGCCAAGGGTGGGGCACCCAAATGGACCAGCAGGATCAAAGGAGGTAAAAACAGCAGGGGTGTTCTAAAAACTACCAACAGTTTGGTCTGGTGAAAGCAAAGGAGGGGTCCAAGTGGTGAGGCTGGAAGAAGAGCTGAGATGGACCCAGACACTAAAGGCTTTTCAAGGGGAGGGAGGGCTGTGCTGGGTAACCATGGGATCTTTTGTCATTTGGCAGAGTTCTGAAGGATCTTATTCTCCTGGGTTTAGAAGATGGCAATAAAAGGTGTAGTTTTGCTTGTCGTGAACCTCCAGAAAGGACAGGAGCTAGGCTATCATCCAGAAGGCCAGTGCCGGTCGCCCAGCAAGGGAGCGTGAGCGTGGGTGGGGGCCCTCCTTTGGACTTTTCACCTTCAATGACTGAAACAGGAAGGGCCTGAATAAACCAAAGTGAGAGCTTTCCATTACTGTGAATCTTTTGGTTCCACTTCTGGCGCGTGTGCGCCCATCAGAGTGAACCTTGTATCCCATGGGGGCAAGATGGCTCTATTTCCAGCCTTGTCTGCGTCTAGGTTGAAATCCAGCGGGAAAGACATATGCTTCCCGCTTAGGAGCTCCCGCAAAAACCTCACTGTGTCTCCTTGGTTCCGACTGGGTGACGTGCTTATTGCTGAGTCAATCAATGTGGCTGGGTATCTGCAAGCAGCCGGCTGGCTTATGCCCAGGTCACATGCTCCCGCCCAGAGTTGAGGAGAGCCCCATCCAGATCACATGGCCTGAGCTGTGGATAGGAGGTTTCCCTGGAGGGCAGTCAGGCCAAAGTACCCAGAAGAAGGAAGGCTGGATGCTGGGTGACCAGAAACCAACAATCTCTCAACAAGGGATTGGTCCTTCCATCAGAATTAGCATCCAGACCCCCTTATAAAGCCCTGCTCCAGAATGACAGCTGCTGCCGTGTAACCAGAGCATTTGCTGTCATCAATAGGCCACTGTGGAGAGTGGGACATTTCTATCTTAAATACAAAAATGTGGAGATGATTTCTTGCCTCTCCTTTTTGGGGAAAACCAAACCATTTACAGTTTGTTTCCACTGCTGTGGCTTAGGAAAAGTCAGCGTCTGAACAGATAGGGAAGTGAGATGGCAGCCTGTGCAATTAGAGTAGGGGGTAGGGATGTCACCAAACCCCAGGAAGCCTCATTCCTCATCTGTCCTGGCTTCCGGTCAAACTTGCCTTCCAAGCCCTTTCTTCAGCTGCCACTGACATTTCTTCCCAAGAATCAGTAGAACGTGAGGACCAGCCGAGTGGAGTGATACATTTTCTGTTGTTGACTGAGTTGCCTTCTGAGCCAAACAGCTTGTCTCCGTAAAGGGGGAATCCAAATGCTGGGTGCTCCGGCCCCCTCCTAGCCCTGTCGGGGCCTCATTTCCATACTCCGGAGCACAGCTGGAATGCATTACCTTGCACCCTGATAGAGGACCAGTGCCAAAGCATGCATCAGCAACCCTGCTGCTTCTTAAAGGAACAGGCGTGGAGGTGGCATGATTCCTCCCCGCTAGGTCTTCAATACTTTAAAAATCAATAGTTTGCTCTTCTATGTAGGCCCTTCCTTTATGTGATATAACTGATCAGTGGCCGAGCCAGGCAAAGGTTCCGCATTCCAGTCTAGCCTTTATATGAATGGAAAATGAAAGATGAGGAGAGGGCGAGTCTTTCTTGGTCCCTGCAGCCAGTCTATCTCCATCAGTGGGAGTCGTCTGTAGACTATAGAAGCAACAAGAGGGAGCTGCCTGGAAGTCTTTGAACTAGTGCTGAAGTTCAGGTGGCATTTTGACCGGAGGCCCTGAAATTGGCCAAGGCCCTACACTGACTGGTGTTCCAGGGCTCTCAGCACATGAATTGATGCCAGGCACTCTCAGAAGTACTAGGAGGAGGTGCTTGGCTCTACTCTTGGTGCCCCCAGAGGCTGGTGGGGCTCTGGATGTTTGACCGGTGACATCAGACAGCCGGAGAGTTTCACTCTTGGCACTAACCCATCCTGGCCACTGAGCTTTCTCCATTGTGTCTGCTTATCCCAGAGCCAGAGTGAAGTCAGCTCTCTTCAGATCTCAGAGCTGGCTCAGGCCAGCCTTTCAGCCGGGGGAGGAGGTCAAGTTAGTTGGAAGCTTAAAAGCCAATGGGGGAAAAGGTCAAGTCCCAGCCCCCTCCATTTGAAGAGAGGTTTTGTCTTTTCAAGCAAGAGAATGGTCTGTAGGCATGTCGATGGGCCCACTCGTTGCTGAGGAAGAAAGAGGCCAGTTCGATCTAGATGTCTCTCTGCAGATGAGAGGTTAAGAGACACATGGCGACAAGGTGACAGGAACTGCTTCCCTGTGGGTCCTTCCTCCCAATCTGCCAGCCTTCTGTTCCTCATCTGTCATCCTGGGGTCTGTGGGTGACCTCGTGCCCATACCATAGTCATGCCACCATCAGAAGAACGTAGTTCAACCATCCATCCCTTCACACGGGAAAGCTTATTGACAGACATCTTTGGGGAAAGAGTGGACTTCTCTCCCACACAGAACTGGTAAAGACCTGGGGTAATATGATAGCTCTTTGAAAATGCCAAGTTCCACCCGATTCCATGCCCTCTATCTAGCATAGTCTGTGGACTTGTTCCTGGCTTCACACGTTCTCTAATTGAGTCAGAGCTCTCATTCATGGCCCAGATTTATAAACACATGCTGGCTGCCAACAGCGGCAAGTTAGCCTCCTGACCCACTTCTCTCCTGCTTTCACTCTGGTATGCTAAGGGGGGTGAAGGAGGGGCTGGAGAGGTAGCCACTTGGACCTCTAGCAGGAAATCCTCCCTGTGCCAAAGCATTGTGTGTCTGGAGCTGGGGCTTCCCAAGGCACTCTTCTCTGGCCTAACTCCGGCTTTTGTGGAGCCGCAGACCCTACGTAGACCTGTCTCTGCCAAGCACCGGCCTGGAGACAGGTTCAGAGAGAGAGACCTGGGCTTTCCAAACCGGCCCTACTCGTCATTCCTTTTTTGCGCTACTTGGTCCTGGAAGAGGTCCACACACTTTGGCTTTGGATTTTGTTTTAACATAGAAACCGTGAGCCTTACAGCTTGAATATGAGTCGTTTTATTAGCAGTAGTGGGAGTCTGCAACCGCCAAAAGAATGGTGTCCTCTTCCTGACCTGGTGTTTCTTGCTTTTGGCAGGCTTCCCAGCTCTGTGCCCAGCAGCCTGTCCAGAGTGAGCTGGTACAGAGATGCCAACAACTGCAGTCTCGCTTATCCACCCTGAAGATTGAAAACGAAGAGGTGAGTTTCCTGCTTAGGAGACTAAGCCACCCTCTGCATTTCCCTGTCAGACCTCTTGCTGCCGCCCATCTGGGAGCGGTGGAAGGCGCATGCAGAGAATGTCCGGGCTGCTGCAAACATTTCCTAGCCAAATGTAGGCTTGGATTTTCCCCCTCTGCTGCATCCTGCCCTTGAACTCCAGGAAGTTGCTCTTGTGTTGCCAAAGGTTGAGCTCTATTTTGAGCTTTTGCAAAATGCTTTCTTTTTCCCCCTTCTACACATTTAATCAAAATGTCACTTGGCAGCTGAGTGAACAATATTGTGTCTTTGAAACCACCCCCTCCTGCCTGGCTTTTTCCAGTATTTTCAAACAGAGGCTTTTGACTTTGACACTTCAATCCCTGTCCTCTTAGAAAAGGGTGACTTTCTCCTGGGCCCAAATTTCCTTGGCTAACAGGAACATTTGCTTTCAACAACCGGTTCAAAAGAGCCATACAATTGATTATCCTTTCTTTTGAGCTCACCTAACTTCTTAACCTGGCATCTCAGTAAGTCTTACTTTTCCCAGGAAGTCAGGAAGGACTGGGGATGGGTCACTTAATTTGCAAATGGGGAAATAAGTTCATTGATTTGTTCATGAAACAGAAGCTGGGCTATGGCAGGACTGTGCCCGGCACACATTGTAACTAGCTCCTATACAATGGCATTGGTTTGGATTTATTCCGTTCTCTCTCTCCCTTAGTACTCTAGCCAAGAGCTACTATTAAATTTACAAAGTAAACATTAAATAAGAGCTGGGTCAAGCATGTAGCAGGAGGAGGGTGGTGATGTCCTCCCTGGAGAGAGTAGTTCTCCATAAGAGTCCCTGTGATGTTTGTTACTCACTTGGCACCATCCCCCTGGGAGGCAGAGCTGCACCCTGTAACAGCACTCTCTCTCCTTCCATCCTCAACCCATATCTCCCTCTTCTCCGAGCTCCTCCGTCACCTGCTCTTGGGCAGCCTGCCCCTCATGCAGTGTGTCGGCCCTTGTCGTGGCAGGTAAAGAAGACCATGGAGGCCACCCTGCAGACCATCCAGGACATTGTGACTGTGGAGGATTTTGACGTGTCTGACTGCTTCCAGTACAGCAACTCCATGGAGTCCGTCAAGTCCACGGTCTCAGAAACCTTCATGAGCAAGCCCAGCATCGCCAAGAGGAGAGCCAACCAGCAGGAGACAGAGCAGTTCTATTTCACGGTGAGGGAGCTCTGTGGCCTGTAGAGATCACCTTTAGGCACCGCAGGCCCATAAGGGAGATTTGGAACCCCGGAGTCCTGGTCAAGGGTCTCTGAAGGGCGCTCTTTGAATGGCCTACATTTGGATCTGGGTGTAATCGGAGACCATCCCTACACTTAAAGGCACAGACATCTGCAAGTTTATGTGTCTTGCAGGGACCCCCAAGAGAAAGTATGTTCCCAAGCACACTACCAACAAAGTTTTCTTTTTGAAGGATTTTTTTAACCACCTAGTATGCTTTTGTGTGCAAGTTTCCTTTTCAGACACAGAGGGTCATGAAAGGGGGACTTCCTGTCTTGGTTCTTGGGAACTACATCCAACTATTTTGGCTGACACTTGTCTTGTTTTTAAAGATTATAGCCTCTTCTAGGTGGTATGATGGCATTATTATGTAATTTTTGTTGATGGGAAATGATTTTACATAATTATTGCTAAAATTCAAAGGGATAGGTAATGTGCACCATTGTCGGTTTGCAGAGAATTCCAAAGCATTGTATTTTGTTATTCATGTTATCTCCCAGTCTCTTTTTCAACAGATGGACTCAATTATTTTATTTATTTATTTTTTAAAGTAGTGTTAGCAGCCCTTTGGAAGGTTGCTGGCTGGGTTTTGGTGCTGCTTATTAATAATTAAGTTAATTTGAGCGTGCCAAGTAGGATTTATTGCCTGGACTAAAATTTATTTCCTAATCTTCTGATGACCAAGAAAGGAGAAATTAAGTTTGCAGATGTGAGATGAAATATAGTCAGTGAATATGCATACCGATTCTGAATGTGAGAAATTAACTTGTTTTTCAGTCAAGAAACAGTCTGGATGTAGTCAATTGAATTTTTCCTCTAACTAGAACAATTTATTTAATTCTTCTTTGAACACTGCCCTTCCTCTATTAAGAATACTAGTCATTTGCTATCATTAAAAAAAGAAAATCCATTTTTTTTTACTCAGTAAAGGTCAGAATTCTACAGGGTTTTGTTTTTTATCCTGAAGAAGACTGTTAAAAGGGAGTTATTTAACAGTATTATTCTTTTAAAATAACCTTTTTTGTTTTCGTTATACAAATCAAACATGCTTATTTAAAATGAAGCAAATAGAAGAAAATAAAAATCATCTACAATCCCACTATCTAGCAATAAAAGTGTTAGGATATATTCCCCTCCAGTCTTTTTTCTATGCATCCGCAAACACATATCTGAGCATACATTTATAATTTTCTTACAAAAAAAATGGGATCCTGCTGGACATATCGTTTCATAGTCTCTTTTCATTTACCAATCAATTAATATTTTCCTTAGCCACTTAATTATAACACTCTTTAAATATATTTATGAGTAAAATACCAAAATTGATACAAAGAAATAATAGAATGACGTTTTGGCTCGTTTGTTAATTTTTGTAAAATATTTAGCACACTGCCTGGTTTTGTAGTTAGTGATCAAATAAGTGCTGAAAATGTGTTATTATCGTCTCCATTATTAATTTATTTATTAATCATTATTAAATTATTCATTGATCATCTATTGAGAATCTACTGTGTGCTATTAAACTGAGAGTGCAGAGAATATAAAATGAAGATGAGAAGATGAGATTAGGCATATGAAGGGAAAACTTTCGTTTTTACTTCATATATTTCAAAACAGTTATCATAGATTGATTTTCGTAGTTAAAAAATATAGATAAAACTTTTTAAATTCATACGTGCACACATTCATGAATGGAGTTGGGGAAGCATCCCACGCAAAGTGATGTTTGTGCTTGATCTTGAAGGATGAGTGAACGAGGCGGTGAATTGAGGAGAATGGTATTCCTTGAGGAAAATGGCATGAGCAAAAACCTGGGTTAGCCATTAAGAGAACTCCTTGACTGTAATGAGAGCTGCGTTGCTGCCCCCAGCTTCGTTATCTCAGGAGGCTGTTGAACACTCTAGAGGCTTTTAATAATAGGATTGTTTGGCTGGTCTGTCTGGACCGCTTAGATAACAGTACTTAAATGACCCAATTGCATTACAGTGCAGATTTCCATTTTTTTGATTAAATAAGAAATTTTGGACTTAAAAATCTGTATTTAAGACTGTCAAATTTCTTTTGGGCATTAAACAAATCGATAACATTTTATTCAGAGCCAACCTTCAGTAACAGGAGTAACCATATTCAAACTGGTAACCTCTCAAATCCTGTCCACGCTTTCACCTCTGTCGCACTGATGTCCTCTAACTCATTTTCTGTCTTTTGTGGCCATCGTGCTACTTATCAAAATTGTGTGCAAATTTCCTTGGCTTACAGGCACACTTTTTTGTGTGGGTTTGTCTAATAACAGATTTACAAGAGAGTTCATCATTTTCATGACTGCTGCTTGGAATGTGTCAGATAATTCATTTCATGATAAAAGGGTTTTGGGGTGGTGGTGAAACAGACATTCATGAAAAGGGGGTGTGCTTGTTAAACAGGATAGCTGCCTGTGCTTACCAAACCATACAAAGCCAACACAACTGCACAGGGGCTTTTTTTAGTTTGTTGCTTCCACAGATGTTGCCATGTGTTTCCCCGTGCCCTTCAAAACAGCATCCTGGAAACTTGGAAAGTTGGGAAAAGGTTCCGTGTCATGGCTTTGACTCCTAGGTAGAGTGCCTCGCGACCCAGATAGCTGCTAGGAAAGCTTTCCGACCACTCTCGGTTGTCATTAGATTGATCTGCCCAGTTGACTTCAATTGGAAATTTGAAGCATGACCTATAAAGAAAGGTCAGTCACTTGCAGGAGTCTCCAGAAAGCAATCATGGAATTTTAAAGCTTGAAGTGATTTTTAAATATCATCTAACCAAGCCTTCAAATTGAAAGAATTAAAACATAAAAAAACACCCAGAAAGGATAGGTAGCTTGTCTGAGGAACTCTTCAAGAGCTGAGATTAGAACTCTGGTCGCCTGGTGTTGGGCCGCAGTTCTTTTCTCTCCGCCCTGCCAAAGAAGCTGAGGTGAAGGGCCAGCTCCGAGACAGCTTAGCAGCTTTGCCCTCTTCTCTGCCCTAAATGAGGAGATACGTCCTGCTCTCCTTGGCTTTGTGTCACTCATCTTCTGTAAACACAATCCATCAATGTCTGCTTTTGGACCCGTTTCCTTTGTTTTTTACTGTGATGGTTAAAACATGGGTTATTTTGTAATTTTAAACTTTATTGGAGTACAGTGTCTTTTCTTGGGGAATAGTGTGTTTTTTCCAGGACCCATCAGCTCCAAGATAAGTTGTTGTCCTTCAGTCTTAGTTGTGGAGGGCGCAAGCTCAGTTCCAAGGCCAGTCACCATTTTCAATCTACTGGGTTATCGGAAAAGTCATGACGTATTTTTTTCTGTGTTTTTCGTTACAAAAATGTGTCATGACTTTTCCAACAACCCAGTAGTTGCGGGCAGCGCAGCCCACCATCCCCTGTAGGAGTCGAACTGGAAACCTTGTTGTTAAGAGCACACACTCTAACCAATGGAGCCATCCGGTCGCTCAGTGGCAGCTCAACTCAAGTTGTTGTCTTCAATCTCGTTACGGAGGGCGCAGTTCACTGGCCCATGTGGGAATCAAATCAGCAATCCTGTTACTCAGAGCATGCTCTCTAACCAACTGAGCCATCCGGCTGCCCCAGTTTTGTTTTTTTTTAAGATGCAAAGATTTTGAAAGAGCATACAGAAAAAAGTCCAGCTTCTATCCATCCCAGACTCCCACCTTCCCTCCCCTCTGCCAAATGGTTGAAATCAGTCTCTTCTGTGTCTTTTCACAAAGATGTCCTATGCATAGACCACCACTGACAACCTTCAGTGACTAGAAGTACAACAGAAATATGAATAGAAGTATACCACTCATATTATTCTTCACTTTTTTTTTTTTACTTAATTTACTTTGGATATTATTTTTATATTAGTCCAAAAAAAGACCTGCCCCCTTTTTAATGGTTCTGCAGAATTCCATTATATGGATAGATGAACCATGATTTATTTAACCAATTCTTGCTCATGAGCAGTAATGCTCACTAGTTAGCTAAGGATTGTCAAAGCCTTGTAAGACTGGCATTTTGTTTAAGTACTGCCTTGTGTGGGGGTTGGAGTATAGGGTTCTTGTATGGGGGATGGAGTGGGGAAGGGGTTAAGGGTTACAGCTGATAAATAAAACTAGACTGCTTGACTTCTAGGTAGGAGAGGAGAGTGTGCCTTGGCCATAGTGCTCTAGACCACTAAATGTGGACCTGATGGCCCAAGATCTTTTTCATGTTGGTATCCTCCTGCAGTCACTTGGTAAATGTGTGCTAAGCAGATACAAATGAATGAATGCCCCTGCCTCATCAATTAAAGGGGGGAGATGTGCTCCCGTTTAAAGGTTTGCTCTATTACGTATTCTGCCTGACAACTCTTTCCTGCTTTAAAAATTCTCAGGAGGAGGGAAAATGTCACTCTGCCTGGATGAAATTGGCTGGGCATGGTTCACTCCTCCCACCCACCGTACCCCTTGCAGCAGTGGATACTTATGGCTCTGGCTTCATACAGATTCAGTCCAAAGCATAAGCAAGGTCCATGAATTTTATACCTCCATGGTAAAAGTGTATTTAAAGGGAAAGGGTATTTTAAAATTCAATTTGAAAAGCATTCTTGTGCCTCTTATTTTCTTTTTTTAAGACCAGATGCCTGCTTTGATTCAGCTTTCTTATGTATTCACACAAAGCAAAGAAGTTGCGGGAAGGGCTGCTTTTAGGCTAACTGAGCGGAGGGTTCAGGCATAAGGAGCACTTGCAGGCCTGCTAGTTGCTGGCCCCTGTGCTGATCATCACGGTGACGCTTGTCCTGTTTCATCATCGACAACCTCATGACAAAGCTATTGTCCCCAGATTTCAGATGGGGAAACTAAGACTCTGAGGGTTGGACGACTTGCCTAAGTTCAGGACACTTAGTAAATGGTAGGACTAAAATATTCCAGCTCAGACTTTTCCCTTTTACCGCAACCAAAATGTCAGGGAGGAGGAGAGCTCAGAAAGAAAAATTTTCAATAAATAAAACTCATTGCTGACAGTTAATAACCAATTAAGAATTTACTAGGAAATAAATTGAGGTCATAAAAACTAAATAATAGGTTCGCGATGGCAAAAAACCAAACCCACCCGATGGACTCTTTGCCGCCCTTCCTACTTTTTGAAGGAATTCTCAGTTTTGATCATACAGAGTGTTGCATTGCAGGGGAGGGAGGGCGTGTTTAGGACTGTGTTTAGGAATTTGATTTTATTCTGCTGATCTAGAACAGAGCGCTGCCCTTCCTTTGCTCCTCCATTTGAGGAATACCCCAGGTCATCACTTTACTGTTGGGTGTTTGTTGAGGGGAGCAGGATGCAGGGAGTGGAATGAAAGAAAATTAATTACCTAATCCTGGAACATGGTTTAAATAAGGAAAGTGACCTTATTGCCCAAAGAAGGGATTTTGAGATTACACATAAATAGTTCTTTTCCTGGCTCCACTGGGCTCCAGATATCATTGAAGGGCCACCTGTTCCTCCCTTGCCTTCAGCTGTCTCAACTCTTTTCTCTGTGCGCCTGGTCGGCAGCAACTGAAACCTTTAACTCAACTCCACCAGCAGAGGCCAGGTTACCTCCCAGCTTCTGTCTCATAAAGATGAGCGCTAACTATGGGCAGGACAGGGAGGTGATAAACAGCATGCCTGTGAACTTGAGGATGCTTTTACCTTCCCATACCCGGCTTACCTACATGGAAAACTTCAACCGTTTCTCCCTGTCTTAGGGATGCAGGTCATACCTTGACACAGTTTTAATCCTTTAGAATTTAGTGGTACCTGGAAAAAGAATCCATCATACCTCTTTATCAGATTATTTGTTTTAATGGTCCACCAAATGACAGCCAGAGTTAACTAGTGAACTGTGAACAACATGAATGAAAAAAATGATTTCCAGAATTACAAGTAGAAACATGAGTGAGAGGAAGGAATTAGCATCCATCAACTCTCAGAATTTGGGCTGTTTTCTGAGCAGGCTGGTCATGTTTTAAGGGTTATAGGTTCTTGGTGAATTCTTCCTCATTAGGAAACCTATAGAGTCTCCTGGGATAACCTCCAAAGCGGGGCCTTTGAGAGTTCAGGTATTAGCAGATGATTCCCTGCAGGTTTCTCACCTCTGGGCCCGGAAGTGCTGTTCCAAAGCTCACAATTAGGCATTGGTGGGGATTCCGGTATCACCCAGGGAAGACTGGCAGCAGGTGAGCTGGCAGCTGGAGCAGATGGCAAGGGGAAGGTGACAAAGGAGCCTGTTTTCATGCAGATGTTCTTGTGCAGAAGCACAGAGGAGCAGAGGGAACAGGTCGTGAGTAAAGCAACAGAAATCATTTGGTATAGGGTGAGCTTTTCGTTTGTTTTATACGTAATTTAGAGAGTCGGGGCACGCACTAGGAGGCTTGGTTTGTGACTGCCGCTGAAGGTTCTCTCCAGAGGAGAGTGAGACAGTCCATTTCTTTACTCATTCTGCAAGCATTTATTGAGTGTCTGCTATCTGCTGGGCGCACGACTGAGCATCAGGGATGCTAAGAATAATGAATGCCATGGTCTCTGCCCATAGGGAGGCGGCTTCCGGAGAGAAACACACGAGTAATAAGCCGTCCGTGACAGGGCTGTGTGCGAAGTGCTGTCATGGAGCTTCCCCTCTGGGTGAGCATGGGAGAGCTAGCGAGGGCCTCCCAGGAAAACAGGGTTTTGTCTTTGTTTTCACATGAGCGAGAGGGAGAGAGGGAGAAAAGAAACACCCACCCTTGGTTAAAAGTTCACTGTACGGACAGGTACAGAGTAAAAGTAGTAATTCACATTTTTTACCTTTTCTTTCTGACCTCATCCTAAATGGGAATAGCCATAAAAATCAAAGCCTTGATATATGTATAATGATACTTTTTACTTAGTACATTAAAAGAAAGAACTGTTACAATTGAAAATGCTTTATCCACTTAGCCCCTCAAATATCAAACGTATCACCAGTGATTCACAATCACCCTCCGGGAAACACTGCCATGTTGGTTGCCTCTGAGTTTAGACATGAGCAGAGGACTCCGCCAGCAGACAAACCATTGCAGCAGGAGACAAGCGAGGCAAATGAAGATTCCCCAAACTACTGTGGGGTAGAATGGGAAAGACTCCATGTTAAGGGTCCACAGGCCTGGGATCCAGACCTGGCACTGCCACTGACGGGCTTGCAGTAATCAGCAATGTATTTGGCACCCCCTTCCCGGAGATCACCTTCTCACCTGAACGATGTCGTCCCCGGTTTGCTGTGTATTGTGAGAATCAAATAAGAGAATATGTGCTAAGAAGTTAAATTGCTACAGTTACAGAAAGAATTAACACTGCAGTTTTGTTCTGCTTCTGTCCTCCTACTTGGTACCATAATAGGACCATGTTACCATACTGGGTAAGAACACACCGCATTGTCAAACTACCTATGTTTGGACACTGGCTCTACCACTCACTCACTGTTTGACCTTGAACCATCTATTTTTTTTTTTGAGGGCAGTGTCACTGCCCTCATATGTGGGACCCGAACCGGGGCCGCTGGCTTCCCAAGCCAGTGCTTAACCACCACGCCACTTGGCCGGCCCAAGAACCATCTATTTAATCTCTCCAAATCTCAGTGCCCTCATTTGTAAAATGGGGATAATAATAGCCCATGGGGTTGTTTTGAAAATGTGATGGATTGTCCAGGGAAATCTAGTCTCTCTCTGGTTAGACAAGGGTTGAGGGAGGTCACCTCAGAAAATGCAGCACAGCAATCGTATTGTGACTGTTAGAGCAGAGGGGAGAGCATTTCCATAACTTCATCTTGTGTTTGGAACTGCCAGTGTGTGTGTGTGTGTGTGTGTGTGTGTGTGTGTGTGTGTACAAGTGGGGGGTGGTAGCCCCGCCCTGTGAGCGCTCAAAACACCCAGCTTTCCACACAGACTCCATGCAGAAGAGAGGAGGAGGCTAATTAAGAGAGGCTCAAACAAAGACGCTGTGCATGCCATTGGCATTGCTCCTGGTGTGATGGAATGCACCCTGAGAGGGGCTCTGGTGGGGCTGGATGTCAGCGGAGGTGACAGTAGCAGGTGTGTGTCCACACACCAAGAGGACCCGGACTCAGTGAGTCCCTCCACCCAGTCTGCTTTTCTTCAGTGCCGCTTAGAGAGTTGGACGAGGGGCTCTAAGAGACAGTTTATTTCACTGGCCAATGTGAAGCTCCCAGGAAAGCACACTAATCCACCATGAAAATCAGCAGCTGTCCAGATGCTCAGGGCTGGATGGAAATAAAAAATGGACCTGGTGGAAATTGGGTCAGAAACAAAAGGCCCTCTTAAAAAGGGAATTGTTCAGCTGCGCGTCCGGGGTTTTTGTCTTTAGGAATCTGATGGCTCTTTCTCCTCCTTCTCCCTTACAGAAAATGAAGGAGTACCTGGAGGGCAGGAACCTCATCACCAAGCTACAAGCCAAGCACGACCTTCTCCAGAAAACCCTGGGAGAAAGTGAGTGTAGGGCTCTACTGGAGGTCTGGCAGTGAGGGGAGGGCTGAGCCCTGGCCTTTATTTATCGCCCAGCCTCTACCCCAAGCCAAGTGGGCTCGAACTGGTTATATGAATGCATTTCGTTATCTAGCCTGTGTGATGGGAAAGCACGCACCCCAGATGACTGCTTGAGTAATGGGAAAAGGCCAGTGCTTAATGAAGCACTAATGTGCATCATCTATTTGTTTAAATGCCGCGTGCGTACTCTCTACCCAACCCCCCTCCTGCATCTCCCCTGTCACCACTGGGGTAAAGGAGTCAATGGGTTATTTACTCTCCAGACACTTGGTGAAAACCCTCAGCTCCTCTGTGGCAGGATTGAGGCTGGAGCAAGAATGTCGGGAGCTGGGAGATGAGATACCCAGCTGCTCTGGGGAGAGGAGAGGAATCTAAAGGCAGAGGTGATGGGCAGCCTGCTGCTTTCTGTAGCGTCACAGTGGAGCATTGGTTTCCTTCTGCTTTGAGCAGTCCTAACACTACCTGGCAGTCCTCTTTTTGCCTTGGCCATGCCGAGGCCACGCTGCTGACTGGACTGTCTCATCGGGTGATTTTAACCAGACCCTGGGAAGTAGCAAGGCAGAGAACAGGACTGGCACTCTGGACTTTCTCGTCTCAGCTGTCAAACAGAAGGGGAAGGTTGAAAGAGAAGCTTCCCTGGGGTTCTTGGCACCCTGCCCAGGTCTCTCAGCATCCTATGATTAATGGGATTCCCAGGTTGGGGATGCCTCTGAATGCCTGGCCCCTCCTCCCTGCCCCACTAATCTCCTCACTTAACGAGGGGAGATGGGAGGCTACAGGGCATATGTGGCAACGCCAGGGAAAGGCAACCCTGCACTCACACAGAGGTCTAACATTGTAAAATAAAATCTTGAGCGCTCTTCAGACACACAGCGGAGTTATAGGAACGTATACAGTGCTCATTGACTCATTAACCCCAGGAATCAGAGCCCTGATTTTCCTACCAGAACCTCCTTCCCACCCTTCTTGCCTGGTCCTTCTCCTGCCCCAGATGACTCCCCCAGGTGATTAATTCTTTTATCTCTAATGTCTTTGATCTTGTGATTTTTAGGGTGTTTTCTTTTATGTGAAGAAAGCCTGTTAGGTAATGTCTGTTCTCTTTCCTCCCCACCACCCAAGGGACTCAGGCTGATCAGGTTTGGGCATTGAGTTCCAAACTTTGCTTATAGAAAACCTTTACTCTTGGGTTGTCAGATTGCTCCATGGGGAATCACAGGAAAGCCCACAGCTACTTGAAATGAGTTGGAGCCATAATTTCTTTTTGTCAAGATAATCAAAGCTTAACCCATGAGTGAGATGAGGCACCCAGCCCCGAGGTGTTAGAGACAGAGAGAGAGCGTGGTACACCACGTACATGTACCAAATGTGCTACTGTGGAGGGGCAAAGGTTGGTGACCATTCATTAGTGCTGCAAATTGCCTTCATCTAAAGATGACAAGTTCTGTCAGTAAGGGAAGATGTAGCTGCAGATCCTCCTGTTTGCAAGTTGTCATATCCCTGCCTTCTGTATGTATTTGTCACCATAATGCAGAGCCCCTTGTTCTTGCCACAGAGGGATAATTGATGTGTATGAATATTCCAGAATGGAAATGGGACAGATGTTGAAAATAATGGCTCAGGATAATATTTTTGCAGATGAAAGCTGAGCCTTTAGTAATGAGAGGCTGTTGGGGGTGGGGGAGGGTGTTGCTCAACATGAGCTGAACTGTAATCAACAATTAACAACCTTTAAAGGCAAGGGAAAGCCCGCCCTCCCCCAGCCCTTGGAGCTGCCTCTCCAGGAGCTGGGAGGAGTGTGGGAGCTGGTCTCTCCTTCCCCAGCTCAGCGCCTGTTTTCCCTGTTTATCTAATATAGGTCCAATGCAGACCCAAAGAAAGCAACACAGATTCCACCATGGCCCATGTACACGTGCATATGCATCTTTTTAAACCATAGAATGCTTCTTAGGAACATTAAGATTTTACAGTTCCCTTTTGCAAAGCTGTCTGTGACCCATTAAATTTAATATTGGGGTCTACTATTGGACTGAGAACCACAGTTTGATAGCAATATCAGCATTAAATCTCATTTTCCCTTGCCACCCCAACCTAACCTAATAGGAGGATTTAGTATGAATTGAAAACATATTCTCTTATTTCCCCCTCCTCACACACACACAGCCAGCATGCACAGACGAAACGCCGAATTTCATCTACAGACAGGCTCTAATAAATGTCTGATCTGCCTTGCTATTGCTCCCCTGCTCCCACCTTATTGGCAAGCAGAGGTTGGCATACCAAAGGTGCAGGGACACCATCAGAAACAGACCTTGCTCAGAAGGGGGCTTGGGAGCTTCTCTCCTGTTTTGCCTGGAAGGTTGGTCACACTGTGGCTCTCTGGGGAGACAGGCAGACAGTGAGTCCTAGAAGCAAGTCTCCCTCTTTCACCCCTAGTGCCTTAACAATGTGCTTTTTGCTTTTGTCTTCCCAACAGGTCAGCGGACAGATTGCAGTCTGGCCAGGTAGGTGTGGCCTGGCACAGCCCTGGGAAAGGATGAAGGAGAGGCCTGTGGGTAGAGAGAGCCCAGTCTGGGAAAGAGCCCAGTAGTACAGTTGCAAAGGCATCCGATGGCTTTGGGAAGGAATGGCCTAGGGCGGGGGTTGCTGCTTCCCTTTGCCATGCTGTCCCCACCTGGCTCCAAATGGAAACGGGTTTTCTGTGACTCAGGGGAAGAGCTAAGCAGGACTGAGGGAAGGGAGCTATCATTTGTTGAAATAGTCACGGAGACTCCCCAAAGCCCCTAAATTGCAAGGAAAAGAAATGTTTGACTCTGGAGGAAGGATCCCGATAACCTAACCTAAGCTGCTAGACTTAAACATGTAGGTGTTGGGAAGCCTGATCCGGAGAAGGAAGATCAGGAGTAGCATGTGATCTGAGATTTTTTTATGCACGGAAAAGATGACAGCCCCTAATTAGTGACCGTTGCTGGTTAATGAAATATTACATTGCACTGGCTTGCCAAACAGCATTGGTAGAAATCCTGGCTTGATGTACAGTTATGCAACCCTCTCAATCTTTCCCCACCTTCCCCACCCCAGCCAAATATTTTTCCTCCCAGTCATGGAGTTGCTAAGAGAAAATGTGTGAGCTCGCGGAGAGCAAGGCATTCATTCAGCCAGCAGTTCTCATATGCCTAAAAGTGTGCTGATTTAACTGGAGAAAGAGCTTTAATGGGCTGGACTCCTTAGAGACCCTGGGTTAGCCCATTATATCAACCACTTATATCTGCCAACACACACAATAATCATGAGGCCATTTACAATTATAGGCTTGTTATTTAGAAATAGCTTCATTTGGCTTTCATCATTTTGTCATTGTGGATTACAATAAAGATCCCATTAACTTGACAACTGGAGGGAACCAGGATAATGGAATTCTGTGGAATGTATCTTCTTGGTGCTGCAGTCCTAGTATCAGTTCACCTGGAGCCCCATATCTGCAGAAGGCTCTGTGGGAATGAAGAGTTGAGTTGAATTCCCTTATGCTGTGTCATCTCACTGTGTGACCTTGGGCCGTTATTTTCTCTTCTCTGGACTCCAGTTTTCTGGTCTATAAGTCAAGAAATAGCATTCCACTAGATCTGAGGAGCTTTTAGAATTCCAAACAAGCTCTCAGGAGCAGCTGGTAGAAGAGGCAAAGGGAGCCCAGTAGCCAGGCTGTAGTCCCTGCATTCACTCAGGACTGGGCAGCACTACTCTCCTTGCTTGGGGGCATTGTGCCTCTGAGTCAGATTTCCCTGGAGAAAAGTCTTCTGAGGCTCAACACAGCTTAAAAAACATTGACCGGGCCTGCTGATTGGCATGGTGGTTGGAGCTGGCTTGGGGTGCCAGCAGCCCCGGTTCGGATCCCACATGTGAGGGCCAGTGACACTGCCCCTAAAAAAAAAAAGAAGAAAAAAAAAGCATTGACCTAGAGGATCACCCAGGTTCCTTCTAGTCTGGATACTCTACCCTCTAAATTCCAGAAAAACCAATCCCTCTCTTTTTCCTAAGGATTTCCAAGAGAGAAAACTGAAGCCTCCTTTGGTGTTTACTTATCGAGTCTCGTAACCATTTCTGGGTCTGAGCTGAATAATATGACTTGTTCCATTAACCACTACACACTTGTTTTTAATCCCATTTTCCTTTTCCTCCCACTTGCTGGATCGGTCCTCTCTGGTTCGGCGGTGTCAACCACAGGCGTAGCTCCACCGTGAGAAAGCAGGTAAGGGCTCAGCAAGAGCCAGGCTGGTCTGGTGTGAAAACGATAACATCTCATAGACTTCTGTGGAACTCCATTGTGGGCAAGACAGACACTTGCCTGACTTCATGCCTGCCTTTGGAGCCTACCATCTCATCATACATGTTTAATACTATGGCACCCTCATCGATTTAGCTTGTTTAGCTGGAGTGGCCATGGTCTTTCTGATTTTCCTCTCCTCTCTAGTCATTTACCCTCTTACATACTAGAGATTTGGTTTGACTGAGGCAGGTTGTACCCTTGGCGAGAGCACAGAAGAGCCCTCACAGTCTGTGCATATGTACGAATATGACAGAAACTCACAGCAGCTAATCGCCCATACTGGGCACTCTCTATTAAGTGTGCATATTTTTGTTTGTTTCTGGTGGTGTGGTCATCCTGGATATATTTCTAAGACATGCTAAAAATGCAAAGATAAGTCTGGTCTAAGAATGATAGGCAAGAGATGTTGAACTCTGCAATTTTGTGCATGGTCTTCAGTATTGGATTAAAACCTGACACTGGGCAGCTAGCTCTCATTACCCATATTACGAGGGATGTCAGAAAGCGGTGGATAGATAATCCACATCAAGGGATAATCTAAACAACACTTGTGCTTGTTTAAAAAAATTAATTGAAGTATTTTTTGCAGTAGCAAATTTGATTTCCTAATTATACTTTATGGCAAATACTAAAATGATTTTCTATCCCCTAAACTCATACCAGCAGTAGTCAGTTGGCAGGGAGGAGGTGGGGAGAACTCGGAAATGTCTTTGTGTCTACTCAGGGGAAAGCTGATCGAGGCTTTAAAAAATCATTTTGGGTAATTCACAGTGGCTGTGGCCGCAGGGAGATAATTGAATGTAGAGGGCTCCTGGTTTCTGTAATGTCGGCAGCCCGGCACGGTCTTCAGCCAAGCTGGCTGCTCCAACTGGTGGTCAGTCCATCTGGAGAACTCAGATGGCAGCCCTCACTTGTCTCAGCTTTGCTGTCACTATCTTTTTCCCTTCTCTACTTTGGGTTTTAATGAGAACACCATCAGATATGATACATTACACATTTTTTAAATTATAAAAATTTCATTGCAACTCTCTTTCCTCTTGTTCGTCTGATTTCTTTCTTCCCCTTTCTCCCGTAATTTCATTTAACAGTAGAGAGGAATGGAGTGACTTCCAGGGATAACTTAGTACATTTAAAATTAATAGGTAGATCTCTTAAAGAAAGAGCAAGCCTTTTTTCCCTTCAACACTAAGAACAGGATTAGACTTGAAGTTTGTTCCTTTCAGTTCAGAGGAACCGAAACTGGGCCTCTACTCATAGGTGGAGTATATGTCCAGGGGCTTCTTTGCTGCAGGAGTGCCGGAAAGCACTGTTTGGCGGGTGGTATGCCCCCCTGGTTGGGCTCACAGTCAGAGGGGAAGGACACTCATCTGGTTTGCATTCTGCTGTGCCTAAGCAGTTGCAGGCCAAACATATTTGCCTGGGGCGAGATTTGTGTAAGAGTTCCAGGATACACCAAAAACCCCAATCAAAGATCTTGTTTTCATTCTGCTGCCCCAGTTTCTCTCCAGCAGCTCAAATCTAATGGTGGATTACTAAAGCGTTTTTCTCAGAGAGTCAGGAGGGTAAATAGTAAGTAATTTGGAAGATGAGTCATCTTATATAAGTAACTGGGAAATAAATATTTATTTGTTTATGGCAAATCAGCCAAACAAGAGGAAGAATCTGGTAGCATTTATTTGGAGGGTTCTAATGGGTTGTGGTCATTTTCAACCCTAGCAAAGACTAGGTTCAAACCATCCTAGACTTTTCTTCAAAAGGAGATGCCTCAACTGCTGCTTCTGTTCTTTCCCCCTCCCTTCAGTCCAGCACTTCCTCTTTCCTGTTACCTCCACATCTTCTTTGCTGGCTCTTTCTCCAGTCCTCTAAATGTGGACCTTTCTCCAAGTCTTGGCCCTCTTTGAACTTCTCTCCATATTCTTTCCCTTGTCACTTTTATTTCTTAGGTGACTCTTTCTTTCCTTTCCCTCGTGTCCACTTGTTCTATCATGTGGTCAGTCTTAAATCTTGGATCTAACTGCTAACTGATTGCTGGATGCTGCTGCTTGAGAGCTAAGATGACAGCTCCTGCCCTCAGCATCAATCTCTTCACCTTCCCCACCACCTTTTAACTTCTTTAGCACCTCCTCTGACTTCTCTGTTTCTTTTTAATGGGGATCCTCCATTCTTCATACCCCTGAAGCCCCAAATGTTTTTATTTTTTATTTTTTTAAAGATTTTATTGGGGAATTGGGGGAGGGGAACAGCATTAGGGAACTGGGGAAGGGGAACAGACAAGTTGCTGTCTTTTTGTTCTTCAGTCTAGTTGCAGAGGACATTGCTTCACTGGCCCATGTTGGTATTGTCATTGCTCTCTTCCTGGATGAGGCAGATTGGTCGCCGGCCTCTGGATAGTTGCTCACAGCGGCTCTTGGCAGTTCACACTGGCCGCCAGCCACTCACACTGGCTGCTGGCCACTCACTGTAGCCTATGGCAGCCCACTGCAGCAGGGGCTGCAGCTATGCCGTCCCGGGGACTCACAGCAGCCCAGCTCCAGGTGGAGCTGATGTTCACCATCTTAGCTGTAAAGGCCAGTGTCACTGGCTCTCGTGGGATCCGAACCAGGGCTGCTGGCATCCCAAGCCAGCTCTTAACCAATGTGCCACTCAGCCAGCCCGAAGCCCCAAATCTTACCTTTGATGCCTCTTTTCTTCTCATGACCGACATCTAATCAGTTGTCAAGATGTTTTTTCTTGGGGCAGCCAGTTGGTTCAGGTGGTTAGAGCATGGGCTCTTAACAGCGAGGTTGCTGGTTCAATTCCCACATGGGCCAGTAAGCTGCGCCCTCTACAACTAGATTGAAAACAATGACTTGATTTGGAGCTGATGGGTCCTGGAAAAAACACACTGTTCCCCAATAAAGTTTAAAAAAAAAAGATTTTTTTTTCTCCCTTAGTGAAAACGGAAATCTAACCAATATAACAGAGACTGTTACTGACAAAAAGTCCTGACTGCATCACTCATGAGAAATTATGCCAGACAATGGTATATTTAGACATTACCTGGCTGTTTGTTTTCTCCTGCAAATCACTGGGCCTCTGCTTTACTGTCATTTCCAGTTATGCCTGCTGCTTCCTTTCTCCCTCCTCTTTTGGTTTAAAGTTCCCTTAATCTCACTGAATGAGGATTTGGCCCAATTGCCCTTAAAGACCCCTTCCAACCCTGGGATTAAAAGACCAAATCTATTGTAAACTAAAGAATTAAACTGACATGTTTTCTAATGTGGGAGGAGGGAAGGAGAGAGAAAGAAAAGGAGAGACAGACGCTGAATAAGAACACAGAGACACTGCTCCGTCAGTTGTATGCAAAATTGATGGTGAAGTAAGGGTCTTTGGGGCCCCTTAGGAGGGTCTGAAGCCTTCATGACTTTCTCCAGCTTATGCCTGTAGACTCTTTAGCCCCATTGGAGCAGTTAGATTAGGAGACTCTTCTACAGTGGAACAGGTCACCTGTGGCCCACTCGTATCTCCCACATATTATCCCTCTGGGCTACTTGCGACATACTACTGTTAACATGGACATGCAGGTTAATATCTTTGATCCTTGCTTTCTCCAACCCTTCGTGCTTCCCTTTAACTACCATGGATATTCCGTTTCCTATAAGTCTAGACAGAAGTTTGCACTCACATAACTTGTTAAATCCAGCAACCTGTGAGTATCCCAACCTCCTTCTCTTGGGGTCTTTATTTATAACTATAGGACTAAAAAAAAACTTCACAAGTCCTCATATCACTATCCTCATTATCACTGCTACTGCTCCTTGTAAATAAAAACTATAATAACATTTGTAAACACAAAAAGACTTCCAAAAACTGAGTATTTGGGTTTTTTTAATAGTGGACCCCAGTTTTTACATTGAGCATAGAAGAGCTGGTAAGGATTCTTCTTCTAAGATCACCCTGGGCTGACTGGCAGAAGTCAGCGACGGCAACAAGAGGGCAGACACTGGCTACTGTAGCGGGAAAGCTGGAGAAAGCAGATGGGTTTGGGAGTCATGCAGATGAGACCTTCCTAACTGCAGCTCCACCTTGGCCCACGCAGTATTCCCTTTGGCAGCACTCTTGGTTCCCAACAAGCGTGGGAGCTAGAGGCCATGCCATCTCTTCCCTCAGCCTGACTCCTCTATAAGGCCCAACTGCTTCCCTAAAGTGGCCAAATCCCAGGGCTGCAGTTGGCAATTCAGAGGCAGGGAAGGGGCACAGGCCAACCTGTGAAATGGGCAGAAGCCATAGGCTCCATCCCACTTGAGAGTCCAGTCTCTGTCCTAAACATCTATAGCGCTTTCTAACTAGGTTTAGGAGCTCTCTGCCTGATCCCTTTCTTCCCTATAGCTGAATAATTGTGTGTGTGGCAGCATTGTAAACTCCTACTGGTTTTTAGCAACATTGGGTATGCATACCTGGCCTGGCAGTGTTTACTAAGCTCCTAGGATGCAGTATGGGTGGCAGTGAGATGTTTAGTCTCAGAGGGAGACTGCCTAAATTTGAATCCTGACTTGGCACTTTCCTGCTAGATCGCCATAAGCAGCTGTTTCACCTCACTAAGCCTTGATTTCCTCATTTGCCAAATGAGGATAATCATAATATGTACCCCATAGGGTTCTTGCTAGGACCAATCCATCTAAAGCACTTATGCTTAGTACGTGGCCCAATACGTCTGTAAATGCCTCTGTAAGTGTTCATGTGTCAATAGGAAGTGTTACTCTCCTCACTGCCAACACCCTCCCCAGTTTGTAGACACCAAATTGAGGCCCAGCGAAGTTAAATAAATGGCAGGTTTCATAGCAAAGTGGCGGAGCAGAGATTGACATCTGGGAGGTCTGCTTTGCTCAGTACCAATTGGTCTTCACTATTACCAAGAGTTGAGTTTTTCTTTCTTACCTTTTATGCTAAACAAATTCCCATTCTGATGCTCCCATTGGTTCATTCTACGACCCTCACCTGATAGTCATTGAGCACCTGCTGTGTGAGAGCATCCTGGCCAGCACTGGCCACCCAAGAGCTGATGTGAGATCTGCCCTGTGGAGCTCAAGTGTAGGAGTGACAACATGCAAACGATATTTACACCCACACAGTTAAGTCACAGTCAGGGCATGAGGGCTAAGTTCAAGGGCGCTGGTCTCATCTGGTCAGTCTGGAAAAGCATCCTTGAGGAAGTGCAGTACTTGCACTGAGACTAAGCAGTAGGGGCCCAGGGTGAGAAGAGCATTCCAGCTGCAGGGGCAGCTCACCAAATAGGCAAAGGAGGACATTTCTGAGGAACAGAAAGAAGGCCCGTGTGGCTGAAATAGAGAGACTCGGGGGAGAGAAGAAGGAAATGAAACTGGAGGTAAAGGCAGGACCCTGGACACACAAGGCTGTGGAAAGAAGGTAACGAGGAGTCTCCAAAGAGGTTAGCCTAGAGAGTACAGAATCAGATGTGTACTCTTAAAGATTGCCTAACCACCATATGAAGGAAGAAGAACAGTGGAGGACAACATGAGTGGGAATTGAGATATTGATGGATTGGACTTGGTAGCAGTAGAGATGGAGAGAGGTAAATGGATTTGAGAGACATTTAGGAGGCACACTTGACAGAATGTACTGATTAATTGATTGGATGGCTGGGGGTAGGGTGCCGGTTTGGGATAAAAGATGATCAGTTGTATGTAGGACATGCTGGATTTAAGGCATCAGTTTGGCATTCCAAGTAGATGGTTGTGTTTGTGTTCTGGAGCTTGGAGAACAGGCTGGGTGCTTCTCTGGGGACTGGCCACTGATCCAGCTGAGACAAGTTCTGCACACTTTGGCCCATTTTCTCTGACCCTGGGCTATCCCTGTTTAAAAATTCTAACATTGTGTTTCTCTTTGGCTTTTCAGGATTCCAGCCAGGCAATCCCTCTGGTGGTAGAAAGCTGTATCCGGTTTATCAGCCGACATGGTAAGCAGGATGATAGCCTTGCCCATATTTGTGCAAAGTTGGGAAGAACTTCCAGGAATTTTTTGTACAGTCAGCGCAGAGATTGACTTCCTATCCTGACATTCTCAGAAAAGGAACAAAAAAAAAATTTTATTTGTTCACATAATGTTTGCTACCTCAGAATGGCCACACCTAGACATTGAGAGAAAGACATCATGTGTTTTGACCCCAAATTCCTCAGCCACTTACCACACTTCCTTTTGTAGCATGAGAGTGAGTTTTAAATTACAGCTGTTATGTGAATAAGTACAGCTGGTATGATGTGTGATGGTAGTTTCGCCATTACTCACCGTCTTTGCACGTGTTGGTATCTCCCACTGCACAGCCTTGACCATTATGTCACATTGGCTTTCTGCATCGGACAGCTTTGAAAACAACTCTCATTGTAATGTTGCATTGATTCCTAATACTATTCAGTTCTTGTTCTGGTTTGGTCTCACCGGATACAACATTGCCAGGAGCTCAGTTAGTAGCTGATCTTAAAATTATAGCCAACATTTGAGAGTCTCTGGGGGCTGGCTCCTTCTCAATCCACGTCAACTCATGCTGTCTTCTGCTTGGACAAAGCTGAGTCTGACCAACTCCATTCTTTCCTCACCAGCTCCTAGGCTGCCTGGACAGAATTTAGGGACAGAGATGAATTGCCAGAGAATGGATCTTACAAGTGTAGTACCGTGTTTTCCTGGAAATAAAACTGGGTCTTATATTAATTTTTGCTCCAACAATCTACACTTACTCGTTATTGATGTACAAAAATCTACATTTATTCAAACAGTCATGTCTGGCTGATGATCTTAACTGGGGCTTATGTTTGGGGCAGGGCTTATATTATGAGCATCCCGAAAAAAATCATGCTAGGACTTATTTTCCAGTTAGGTCTTATTTTCGGGGAAACACGATCGTGTTTAGAAAGCACAGAAAAAAGAAAACAAAAAAAAAAAGAAAGCACAGATGTCTGAGCGAACGCCATGAAAATTTCTAGGAACTGGGTGGGCATCAGAAATTGTTTTTGGATGTTGTCCTATCTCATTACAGGGAAAGGGACAGAATGCCCTTGGAGCTAAGGAGATATGGAGATGATTGCTGGTCTCAATTCAGGGGCAGCCATTCTCTCTCCCTTCCTCTCGTTCCTCTCTCTCAATAAACTAGGATGTTGCTTGGGGTCTTTTTTGGAATAGTAATTATTTTAGCATGCCTACTACTTATCCCATTCTAGTCAGCTACCATTTTTTCATTGTATCTCTATTCACTTGAAGTAATGGCATTTTATATCATATTGAATAGTCAACAAATATTTATCTAGCTCTTGATCAATGCTGGGCACCATGCATTGCCAAACAGGAAAACAAAAACAGGGATAATACACTGTTGCTGTCTCTACCTGGTTTTATGATTCAGTGAAGAGAAAATAAATGAGCAAGTGAAAATTTTAAACAGAGATAAGCTACAGTAATTCAGAATAGCAGTATAAGAACTTTCATAAGATAGTAATGATTAATGGCTAAGCAGTTGGCAAAGATAAGTCCAGACTAAGTTCAGGGGAGGGAGAATTATTTGTGCCTAAAGGACAATAGGAAGAAGAGAGTCTGAACTCCTATTCTTTCATCCATGCATTCCATTTATTCATTCATTCAACAAATATATATTTTAATTCCTCATTGTGTGCCAAGAAAAAAAGTTCCTGTCTTCAGGGACCTTGCATTCTACTAAAGGGCAGATAGATAGGTGATCATGTGTACAGTTGATAAATAAATTAATATACGAGGTGTGATCAAACAATACAATGAATGTTTAAATAACAAAAACGATTACAGTAAAAGACACCTTGCCATTAATCCCCCTCAAAATACCCCCCTTTCTTTAAACACATTTATCCCATTGTTCTTGCTCCTTTCTGAAGCAGTTCTGGAAGTTCTCTTTCATGAGTGTCTTTAGTTGTGTTGTCGTGGCTGCCTCGATGTCCTGAATCATTTTGACGTTGAGGAAGAGCCAGAAGTCTCACGGTGCCATATCCGGTGAATAAGGTGGATGAGAACACGTAACGTGTTTATTTGACAGAAATTGCTATATACCAGAAGCGATGTGTGACATGGATCGTTGTCATGATGGAGGATGATTTATAGCACACTTGAAAACACACCGTCTCTCAACCGTAGCTCACACCCAACTGACTGCACCGAGCAAGTTAAAACTTGTCACACACTGCTACTAAGGTTCAGCGCCTCACTTCCCATATTGAAGATCCTGCCTTTCTGTTGGGTGGCACTCGGCAGCAGCATTCACCATAGTTTTTTATCACAACAAAAAGGCTCCATGTCACACATTGCTTCTGGTACAGCAGTTTCTGTCAAATGAAAACATATGGTGTCTCCTCATCCACCTTATTCACTGGATCTGACACTGGGCAACTTCTGGCTCTTCCCCAAAGTCAAAATTACCGTGAAAGGTAAACGTTTTGACTCAAGTCAGGACATGGAGGCAGCCACGACAGCACAACTAAAGATACTCATGAAAGAGGACTTCCAGGACTGTTTCAAAAAGTGGCAAGGATGATGGGAGAAGTATGTTTAAAGTGAGGGGGATATTTTGAGGGGGATTAATGGCCAGGTGTCTTTTACTGTAATAATTTTTTTTTAATTTAAACATTCACCATATATTTTGATCATACCTTGTATAATATCCCAGGTATTGGTGAGGGTCATGAAGAAAAGTAAAGCAAGGTAAGGAGATGGAAAATGGAGAGGAGACGCTGTTCTATGCAGGTTCAGGGGAAAGGCCTCAGGTCAACCTAAGGTGACATTTGAGCAGAGTCCTGAAGGAAATATGGGAGTGAGCCACATGGGTATCTGGGGAAAGAGTGTTTTGGGGAGAGGGAACATCAAGTGCAGAGATCCTTGACTTAGGCAAGGACCAGAGCACAGGAGGCCAGTGTGGCTGGAGCAGAGTGAGTGGGGAGGAGGAGAATGGTCAGACTCTTAGGGCTTCGTAGGCTAAGGTAGATTTTTGGATTTTATTGTAAGTGAGTTGGGAAAATATTGGAGAATTCTTTTTAAAGAAGTCCGAGGTCTCCGTACAGGAGATAAGACTATAGGAGGAAACGGGGCTAGTGCAGTAGCCCAGGGAAGATGTGACAGTGGCCTGCACCAGGGTATTAGCTGTGGAGGAGCTAAGAAGTGGATGGGGTCTGGATAATGGCTCTTGAATGTACCGGCCTCTGCCCTTGTACAGGCACAGTGTGTGAGGCGACAACAGCTCGGCAGGTTTTCCTGGTGTGGCTCTGGGGAAACGGCTATGCTGACGTGTTGCTGATGCAGTGCAAATCAGTACAGCCCCTTGGAACAGGATTTGGCAGGACCCAACAAAACTGCACATGCATTTATCTTCTGCTCCAGCAATCCCTGTAGCAATTGTATTCTGAAAACACACGCCCAACAACAAAAATACATACGCAAAGGTTATTTGTTGCAGCGTCACTTGTATCTGCCTTTATATTGAATAAACTGTGGTATATCCACACAGTGGAATACTATGTAGCTATTAAAAAAACAATGAGGATCTCCAGGAAATGATATGAAGAGATTTCCAGGGTATATTGTCAAGTGAAAAAAGCAAAGTGCGAAAGGGTATCTAAAGCATGCTACCTTTCACATAAGAAAGAAGAGGGTATAAGAACATATATGTGTCTTCTCACTTTTGTAAGAAGCAATACAGGAAGGATGAATCTAGAAGCTAATAATTGGTTGGCTATCTACACAGATGGTGGAAAAGGGTGAAAAGAATGGGGGGATGGGAAATGGGAGGAGAGTCGTGACGTTGCTCTGAGTAGTCCTCTTGTGTGTAATTTTGACTTTTAGAATTACATTGGTGTTCCTCATACTCAAAAGATAAATAGATGAATAAAACAAAGATGGTAGTAAAACCCCAGATGGAATACAAACAATTACATATAAGCCTAAGTCTATTACAAATAAATAACATAACCACCCTGAGGAGATGAGGAAGAAAATAACTCAGAAACTTTGGAAAACAGTACTTTGATTATATACTGCAAGTCTAAAGACAAAAAGAGCTGTACGATAGCTGGTCATTATTTTCATCATGGGAATATGGGCTAGCCATTCTGAAGCCATTTTATGTGCATTCTAGGATTAAACAAATAGGTAAACATATTGTTGATTTAAAGAAAAAAAGAACTTCATATATTGTATAATAGTTGTTCAGAAAAACATTTGTTCTGCTAAATTGAATTTTTTCTCCACATAGAGACTCAAGGTATTCCTGAAGTCTCTAAAAATTATGGTTAAAATTTTTGTGTATGTTTATTTAATGGGGACAGGGTCCATAACATTTGTCACTCCCAAAGTGTCTATGGCCCACCACCTGCTGGAATTTACACACTCTTCCCATTTTCATGTCCCCTGGGGGGTAAATATTATAGTCCCCATTATATAGATGAGAAAGCGGAAGCTCATCTGTAACTGGCGGGTCAGAGTGATCCAGGAAGACTTAAAGGAGAAGGGATGTGAGGCACAATCGAACCTGAGTGAGGCTGGAAAACCCCACCGTTTTCAGGAGGAGAACGGAGCAAAGTAGTGTGAGCAGGAGGTGGTGTAACAGTCACTTCAAGAATTCTCTAGGAGAGGAACTCTTGGCAACCACTGGATCCAGCACAAAATGGGAGGTTTTATGCCATTTCCAAATAACTTACCCAAATCTGATTGGTTTTATACTTTTCTGTTAGTGCGCATTAAGGAAACATGAAAGTGATTATGGATGTGTTGGGTTAGTTATGTGAGGCCTTACCTGGCAACTGCTTTTTCCCGTTACTTTCTGGAAACGGACAATTTATTAATGTTCCTACTTTCAAACCATTAGATTAGACAGTAAAGATTCTGTCAGTTGAACAAGAACATAGAGCGGTCCTTCTAAAGCACAAGTTCTCGAGGGGAAACAAACCAGACCGAGAGGGACCTCAGTGTGTCCCGCCTGCTGCCTGACTTCCAATAAGCTCCGTCTGATTTCTTCTTGTCTTGGGCCCATGGAGCAAGATGGCTTTTCCTTGATAGTCTAATCTACCAGAAGCACCGAGATGATCCTTTCTTAGCACGTTGCTGGTTTTGCCAGTTGGAACACACCAAGTAACCTGTCCCTGAGATGACATTGTCTTATATTCTACTGTGGTTCTGACAACTCACTGGGTATGTGACTGTTTCTGTCAGAACACTTGTTATTTATACTCTTGTGTTTAAACAACATTATGTGGCTGTTACATCCCATTGGTAACTAATATGGCAATATGACATGGTACTAATGGGGTTTTAATATGCCTGCCATTCTGTGAAGAATATTCTGGAGATTCCCTTAGAGGAGCAGACAACTCAAGTCCTGTTACAAGCCAGGTAATTCGTTTCCCCCTGCTTACTTCTTAATATTGCTTCAGTTGGATTTAGGAGTTCCATCCTGGCCTGCGTGGTTTACTGTCAGAGGTCTAGCTGATAGAATCCAGTCACCCCTTCACCGAGAGGGGAGAACTAAAACAGTGGGCAAAATGTAGCATTATTCTATTTTGTTTTCCTAAAGAGAAATTTGTTTGAGATTTCTCTGACATCAAAGTTTTCAGAGAGTTTGGCAAAATGCCCAAGATTGCAACACAAGGCTTCTGAGAAAGGCTGGGCAGGCCAGACATGACTAAAGATGCACTAAAGGCCCAGCGCTAATGACGTGTTCCCTGGATCTCTTACCATTTTGCAGGGGTGTGTGTGTGTGTGTGTGTGTGTGTGTGTGTGTGTGTGTGGTGCTCTCTATAAGCCATATCCACATTCAGATTAATAAATGGGTTCCCACCCTCTCTGCACGATCACTGTAATAGGCTCCACAAGCCTGGTGTTCAGGAGTGAGCACATAGTTGCCCCCAGCAAGCCTGGGTTTGTATCCTGTCTCTGGCTCTTATCACCTAGGCAACCTAAGGCTGGTCATCACTTATCAGTCCCCTCATCTGGAAAATGGGCTTGCTGGTAAGCCCTACCTTACATGGCTGTTGTGAGGACCAGTTGATTTATTTACATGAAACCATTTCTTAGCAGCAATCAATACCCATGAATTATTTTTTAATGATTATTTCTACTCTTACAAAACCCAAGACAAAGTTTTCATGCATGTTATCATAGTGTAACATTCATGCATATTTGTTTTAGAGTAAAGCTGTAGTCAAGGACCAGTGACTGGCACAGTGCCTGGCAATTCTGTCCTTCGACTGATCACTTGCCTTTTCACATCCTCTCGTTTTCATAAGTATTCAAAGCACCGGGCCCTACAACAGCTGAACCGTGTCAGAACAACTAAAGCAATAATTAGAATCGCAGACCTTATGAAACTCTTCTGATGGTATCTAATGGCTTGCCTGTCATGCCCATGGCTCCCATTCCTGATCCTGAGTGATAAGAAGGTGTCAGAGGTCACTGTCCCACTTTGCAAATGGGAACAGAGAGGCAAAGGCTGGGGAAAGAGCCTGCCTGTAGCCTCCTTAGGAGTCAGAGATGGAGCCACATGTAGATGTCTTCTTCCGTTAAGTCTGACTCAGTGCTTTCTTTAGGCGAATGCCTCATATCCATTCCAGTGGTTTTCCAACATCCTCACACATGCTTTCTCCTTTGGCCTGAAGAAGAGAAAGGATACTTAAATGCACACTGGCTGGCAGAGACAGACATTAAAGTAAACTTGGAGCTGTGGTTGTGAATTTGCTTTTTCTTCTCCTTGATCACTTTTCCCTGACTTTCTAGGACTACAGCATGAAGGAATTTTCCGGGTGTCAGGATCCCAGGTGGAAGTGAATGACATCAAAAACGCCTTTGAGAGAGGTGAGGAAGATCAAACCAAATGTCTGCCAGCCCCTGGGATGTTGGCTCCATCCTTCCTCCCTAGAGAATTGCCCAGAGATTACGAGGCCTTCCTCTTCAGCCTGGCACCTGCTCTCCTGTAGACATTTCCTGCTAGATGTGCAGGGAGATGCCAACGCCCACCTATCTCAGCTGCCTCCTTCTCAGCTTATTCATCCCGCCTCTCTCCTGTGGATGATCTGCCAAAACCCAAGAAGTTAACTGTGGTAGCTGGGTGGTTTATGGATTCATCCGGAACCCTTGGTGGCAGTTAATATCCAGGCTAATGCGCCTGTTCATTGTAGCCCATTTATTATCTTGTGGGCTATTAAGGTAATCGGCAAGCTTTGGCAATTTCCGTCACTGTAATGGATATATATAGTTTCAATTTGAGGTTGGTCCTATCATTAAATCTAATTACATCTAATATGAAATTTTCCATAGGGAGCGCCAGCATGATTGTTCTCCCGTAAGTAGATGTCCTTTGTTGCAGGCCAGGAGGAGTGAGAGCCAGACAGAGGGGCTGGCTTCCCTGGCCTTGAGTTCCTCCCCCAGGATCTCAGGCCCAGCCTGGTTTCACGATTCTTGTGAGAGAGCCGGTTGCTGTGTCCCATCCCCAGCCCAAAGGAAATGTCTCTGAGCTGGTCTGGCAGGAGCACATGAATTTATGCTAATGGACCTCCTCTGGCCCTGGGGTCCCAGAGCCTCAGCAATCTGCTGTATCTAGTCCCTGGTCCGCCCTCATGGCCACCACGCTGGGCAGATGGACTGGAATTAGAACCTGAATAGGTCACCCCTATGTGTTTGCCTTTCTGACTCTCTCTTTCCTTTACGGGGGGCTGCTTATCCTCAGGAGAGGACCCCCTGGCTGGAGACCAGAATGACCATGACATGGACTCCATCGCCGGCGTCCTGAAGCTTTACTTCCGGGGGCTGGAACACCCTCTCTTCCCCAAGGACATATTCCATGACCTGATGGCCTGCGTCAGTAAGTTCATTCCCGACCTCTGCTGGCTTCTGGGCCAGGCCGCAGTGTAGCAACAGATAAGACGTTGCCGCCGGGCCTTTTCTACTCAAACGCTTTTCAGGAATGTTTTCCTTTCTTCCTTTTCCTCCCTGAAGTTTCTCCTCACCCCCACTCCTTCATCCCCTGGTCGGGGAGGAGAAAGAATGACATTTCAGTAAGCGTCTAGGACCACAAGTCAGAATGCCTGGCTTTTTTCTTTCTGATTCACCTTAAACTCCTTTGCCTTGCTGGTTTTTATCTTTCTTCAGTAAGATACACTTATATTCATATATAAGACATAGTTCTTTTCAGTTATTGGAAGCTTATGCATTAGTGCTTGTGCTTTTCATGGTGCAGAGAAAGCATAGGTGTTGCAAATTTTTCCTGCATGTTGTTTTAAACATGGCATGGCTTACCTGCTAGATGTGTTAATACATGTTCTCCTGGGAATAAAAGCCCTCTGCACATTCAAGAGTAGCAATATGGTATTTTCCCAGAGCGTGATCGAGTCTCTATTTTATCCTCCTTCGAGGTTCTCTGCCTCTTACTCTAAAATTTGGGGTTTAAAAAAGCTATTCCTGGCCATTTAGTTTAACTCATTGTACTAGAATATCCTCTCATTTGTTTTCCATGGAAAACAATCCATGGGAACTTGGATTAATACCAGGTCATTCTGGAAACAGACCCTTCTGGAATGGTGGCTCCAGAGGGTGGAGGAGGCAGTCCCTTCGAACTGGAGAAAAAAAATCCTTCTTCCCAGGTCAGCGAGGGTCTCCATGACCACTGAGTTTCCAGTTTGACTCAGCACCTGCCTGAACACTGTCTCTCTCTTGTTCTATTTGGTGACCCACTATTTGTGGGAGTCTGGTGGAAATGAGCTTGTCTTCCTGTGTTTTTCTAAGTCTGGGCCTAGGTAGACTGTTTTAAGCGGACTGGGGCTGCTAGTACAAGCTACCGTGGCTGCCTAATTCTCCCCATAAGATGTGCTTCTCATCTACCACTCCCCATTTCTTTTTTACATAAGGTCCTCGTAATATCCACATGGCACACTGTGCAAGTAGGGAGGCTGGCCATGGTGGAGGCCACCAGCCTAGAGCCCCACCCATAATGAGTCTGTTCATAGCCCATGAGTCAAGAAGCTTCTCTGTTCTTCCCCCAGATGTCACCACTTACACAGGGGCAGCCATTTCTTGTCTCCGGACACGTTCTCCTTGTCCATGCTGCAGATAAGGGAGAGGGGAAGATGAGCCAAACTTGTCCGGAGGATGTGGTGTTGCTTGTGTAGCGTGCCCACTCTCTCTCCCTCCTCATAGTAGACTCTCCAAGGCTGGGTGTCGAGCAGTCAGAGCAGGTTTATGGACAGTTCCTTGTCTGTGGTTATCTTAATAAGAGGGTGGTAGATGCTTGGGGAACACCTTCAACCCCTTCTGTGCCCAAGGAGAGCACGGCATGCACCGCACCCCAAAGAGCACCCAGGATGAAACTCCTTACACAGCGCGCCAGTGCTGTGTGGGCTTGACCTGGCTGCTGTCTGTGTTGCACCTGCCGGGAATAAGGGCCTTCTTACCATTACTCCCTGGGATCTCAGTCCCAGGGAAAGATAACGCAGGGCTTTCTCCTTTCAGCCATGGACAACCTGCAGGAGAGAGCGCTGCACATCCGGAAAGTCCTCCTGGTCCTGCCCAAAACCACTCTGATCATCATGAGATACCTCTTTGCCTTCCTCAATCAGTGAGTAGATTCCCCAGTCAGCAAACGGGGTCAGGCCTTGGCTCCAGCCACTGGAAATTTATACACAAACTTACGTCAATACATCCAGCCCAACAAATATTTGTTGAACACCTACTATGTGCTGGGCATAAATGCAGACTGGAAGAATGCACTGTGAAGTAAGAGACGACAGCCCTGATATCATTTAGCTCACATTCCAGGGGAGGAGACAGACAATAACAGATATGTCAGGTAGTAATAAGTGCCTAGAAGAAAAAGAAAGAGAGGTAAGTTAAGGGATAGAGTGCAGGGTCTGAAAGGGGCAGGAGTGAAAGGGAGAGCCACTCTAGAAGGGGAGGTCAGCAAAGGCCTCTCTGAAGAGCCATTGTATGAACAACAGCCTAAGTGAAGTGAAGGAAGGAGCCACAGGGACATTCAAAACCATCAAGCCCTCACAGCCATAGTCATAACGGGTTTGGATTTGGGAAGCCACTGGAAGATTTTAGGTTGGAGTGTTGTGATCTGAATCTATATGTTTTTTAAAAACCTGCTTACTGTAGAGAAGTTACGGTAAGAGGGAGGGCCATGAAGAGAAGCAGGGAGTCGGCCAGAGTGATGGTGGCTTAGACTGGGGACATGATGATGGAGGGTGGCAAGGGGGGCTTAGGGTCTGAACATGGCATTGACAGAACTTCCTGATGGGTAACCGGATGCAGAGTGTGAGGAAAGAGAGGAATTCTAAATTTTTAGCCTGAGCAACTGGGAAGTAGTGATGCCATTTATGGAGTTGGGGGAGACCAGGTGTGAAGGAAGGAATCCAGACAAGATGCCAATGTGGGCGTGTCAAGTTGAGGCGCCTGTTAGGCCTCCAAGGGGCAGGCAGCTGAACGTAGGAATTTGCTGCTCAGAGGAGAAACCTGGAGTGGAGGTATCAGCAAGGAGTCATCATGTGTCGGTGGTATTTAGCTGATTACCCAGGGAGTCGGCGTAGCTAGAAGAGAGGTCTGAGGGGGTCTGGGCTTGGATCCCTGGGCGGAGGGTCCGAGCTCTGCGCCGGGCTCCTCCACGTAGCCATGTCCTTAGCCAAGCCCTGACTCAGCGCCACAACTCCCTTTGAGTTCAGACTCCCCCATGACTCACACAGCGTATTCACATGCTGCCTGGCTTAGGCCAGTGGAGATGGAAACTCTGGTGATGACTCAGGCAGGCAGTCCCCAAGGGCCACCATCCTTGTCTCCCCTCACTGACCAGTACCTGTGATCAGTACAGTCACAGTGAGCCTCGTCTGCTCCCCAGAGCAGGGAGCATGATGGCGGGAGGTGAACAGGTGGGCACCAGGCAGGGTCTGGGGTGCTGACAATGGCCTTGTTCCCTTCCCCACGTTTTCTTCCTGCTGAAAGGGTGGTGCAGGGGAGCTTGCAGGAAGCAGGGGACAATAGAGTGAGCTTCATATAGCCCCTAGGATGGCGGGCACTTCTGAAGGAAACTTGGGAATTGCACTGATTCGAAGGATTACTTTTGTTTGGTTTTATTTTTTTTCTGATTAAACCAAGATAAATTTGCTTATGGAAGTATTCCATTGAAAAGATACAGCCTTAATAATGACAGTGTTTCCTAAAATAAATGAAATACAGGACACAGGAGAGGACCACCGCCATGGGAAGTGACAGGTGATGAGCGTGCGCTTACTGACAGACAGGTGTGGAGAGGTGGCAGGACCCCTCTTGTGGCTCTGGGTCCTGGGTGTGTGTGCTTTCCCTTGGATTCTATAACTGTGCTATGTGTGTGTATATATATTCCTTCAAGGCGTCCAGTCCACTGCATGCACTTTGGCTACACGCCTCCCCAGCAGGCCTTGGTAATCATCCTTATAGCATCTGCATTAATTATCTATTGCTGTAACAAATTACCCTAAAACTTAGCAACTTAAAACAGTGAGTATTTATTGTTACGTCACAGCTTTTGTGGGTCAGGAATCCCGGTGTAGCTTAGCCAGGGGCCTCAGGCTCAAGGTGTCATGAGGATCGGGTAAGGCTCTTGGGGGCAGGGCTGTGGTCCGACTGGGGTGGGGCAGGATCCATTTCCAAGCTCGCTTATGTGGTGTTGGCAGGATTCAGTTCCTCACGGGTTGTTGGACTGAGTTCCTGGCTGACTGTTGGCCAGAGGCCTCCCCCAGTTCACCACCATAGAGCTGCTTACAACATGGCACCTGGCTTCTCTCAGAACACGAGTGAGAGAAGCACCCGGACAGAAGCCACTGTCTTATGACCTAATCTCAGAAGTGACATCCCATCACTTCTGCCATGTTCCATTCACTAGAAGTAAGCACTAAAGTTAGCACACATTCAAAGGGAGAGAAATTGGTGTAAATACCAATAGGCAGGGGCCATGGGTTCATTTTACAGGCCATCTACTGCAGCGTCTATACTACCCAGTGAGTTTTAGCCCCCCAGCAAAGGGTGGGTAGTTCCTTCTCACTGCAGTGGACTCGACCGCACGCCTTTTGAAACCCGCTTTCTTTAGATGCCAAACAATATCATCGGCTAGTCTCTTGAAAATCAAGTGAGGTCCACAGACCAGCAGCAGATGGTTAGAAATGTAGAATCTCAGCCCCTCCCCCACCAAAAGCTATGAATCAGAGTCTGTATTTTAACAAGGTGCCCTGGTGAGTCATATGCACAGGAAAGCCTTAGAAGCATCTCCCGAGGTCCTCAAACATTGCTCCACAATCTAAAAGGGTGAACCAGTGGTATTTCTCTTTTAGAGTTAAGGCTGCCCAGCTGCTCTCCAGAACCTGATCAATCTCAAGTGCCTCCTGGTTTGGAAAGATTCTGTCTGGGCTGTTTTTCTGACATTTGCAAGGAGTGTTTTGGCTTCTATATGAGATAGACAAGTAGAATTGTGGCTGGATTTTCTTGGGAGAGGCTATGTATTTATTCACTTACTTATTTAACACATAGTTATTAAGCATCTACTGGGTATCAGGCCCTGGTTTAGTTGCTGACTACCTAAGAGTGCCACACAATCAAGGTCTCTGCCCTCATGGAACTTACCTTCTACTGGGGGAAGACAGACAGAACTAATAAGCACACATATCTTCATATCAGAGGATAAGGGCTGCAGAGAAAAAATAAAGCAGATAAGGGGGCGGGGGAGTGCCAGGGGTGGGATGAGGGTTTGCTCTTTAATATTCAGTGGTCAAGGGACACCTCACTGAGCAGGTGATAGTGGGCAGTGATGTAGGAGGAGAACTGAGAGAGAACAGTATCCCAGAAGCCACAAAGAGAAAATGTTTCAAGGACAGTGTGATAACTGAATTAAATGCGCTGACAGGTCAACTAAGAAAAGGGCTGAGAAATGGTTTAGCAGCATGGGTATCATTGGTGATGCTGATAAATGTTGTCTTGGTGGAGTAGAAGGTGCGGCAGAATCCTGATGGTGTCAGTTGAAGAGAGAAGGCGTGCTGATGATGGGTGAACAAAATGTGGTAGGTCCATACAGTGGGATAGCATTCAGCCATCCAAAGAGATGAGGCTCTGATACAGGCTACAACACAGATGAACCTCGAAAATATGCTGAGTGAAAGAAGGCAGACACAAAGACCACGTGTAGTATGGTTCCATTTATATAAAATCGCCATAGAGACAGGAAGCTGGTTCATGTAGCCTGGGGCTGGGCGAAATGGAGAGTGAGGAGTAACTGCTTACTAGATAAAGGGTCTCCTTTGCGGGGATAAAAATGTTCTGAGGGCCGGCCGAGTGGTGTGGTGGTTAAGAGCTGGCTTGGGACGCCAGCGGCCCCTGTTCGGATCCCACATATGAGGGCCAGTGACATTTCCCTCAAAAACAAACAAACAAAAATGTTCTGGAACTAGACAGTGGCAATGGTTGCACAATATTGTGAATATGCTAACATCACTGCGTTATACACTTTAAAACAGTTGAAATGGTAAATTTTATGTTATGTGTATTTTACCACAATAAAGAGAGGGAGAAGGCAAGGGAGAGGGTGCAGGAGTCCACTAGGGCTGCCGTAACGAACTACCACACACTGGTGGCTTAAATACTAGAAAAGTATTTTCTCACAGTTCTGGAGACAGAAGTGCAAGTTCAAGTCTCCAGCAGGGTTGGTTTCTGGTGAGACCTCGCTCCTTGCCTTGTAGAGGGCTGTTTTCTTGCTGTGTCCTCACATGCCCTTTCCTGTGGGCACACACTGCGGGAGAGAGTTCTGGTGTCTTTTCCTCTTCTTAGAAGGACACCAGTCCTGTTGGATTTGAGTCCCACCCTTATGACCTCATTTAACCTTAATTTTCCCTTCAAGGTCCTCTGGAAAACACAGTCACATTGGAAGTTAGGGTTTCAACATATGAATTGGTGCGGGACACACTTCAGTTTGTAACAGAAGGGGTGGAGAAGAGTCAGAGAATCAGAGACAGTGGTACAGACAACAGTCAAAGGATTTCATCACAGAGGAGAGAAATGGAATAGTAATTCAGTGTGGATATGGGGTTAAGAGAGAATTTGTTTTTAAGATGGGTGGTAAGACTGCACGTTTGTATGCTGGTGGGAATGTCCTAGTAGTAGAGAAGAAAAAACTGATGATGAAAAAGAGAGCAAGGACAATTGCTGGAGTGATCTTCTCGAGGAGGTGAGATCCAATGCATAGGAAGGAAGACAGAACGTGAGGGAGCAGAGGCAAGTGAGCAGCACAGAGGATGGTTACAGGCCAGGGGAGTGAGGGGAGGCTTTTGGGGGACCACGATCAGAAAGAATCAGCCAGCGTCACCTTTTACTTCTTGTCTCTTAGGGAGCCGTTTGGGGAAGTCTGGAGAAGGCTGTTATGTTAAGCCACGGATTTATAGAGGGAAGTTGTGGTATCTCAGATTGTGAAAGCTTTTCAAGGCCTGATGGAGTCTCAGCCCCACGTTTTGCCTGAGGCAGTGATGAACAATGCAGTTTCTCTTCATCCCTTTCAAACCTGAAATCAAACCTCATGCATAACATCTTACCCACTGCCTGTTGATTGTTGCCAAATCAAACCCCTGAGGCCTGCGAAGTTGAAGGTTTTTTAAGTGAAATGTCATGTATTTAAGGTTTTGATTTTGGGATCTAGAGCCCTCAGCCTGTTAGAGAAAAGCGTCAAGAGAAGAGGGTGGACTCCTGTAAATCAGCCGCTGCCAAATGTCAGCAGCCCTGCTTTCTGGTCCCTGGTGAGAAGCAAGGGTCCTGTATCAAGAAGCAATCAGGACTTTATAATTACAGAAAATACTTACTGAGCACCGCGCCTGTGCCAGCCCCAGTGCTCGATGCTTTGCATATATCAATTACCTCATTTAATCATCACAACCCATAGAGGAGGCACAAAATGGCCTTAGTTTACAACAAAGAAACTCGGGAATTACACAGAGCCATGGAACTGGCTGACAACGGAGCTAGGACTCAAAAGCATGACTGTTTGACCCTAAAATTCTGGGATATTTTGGGTTTTTTTCTTTTTAAATTTAATCAAAGAGGCAAGTGTATATCATTAAAAAACAAGCTTCCCACACCAATCCTGATTTTCTCATTCTCTCCCCGCCCGCCCAAAAGCCTATGTTCCCACCCATGACTCTGAACCTTTTTAAGATGCACACAAGACAATGAGTTCAAATCAATTGGGAGGACTCACTAATGTTATAGACTGGAACTATAGAAATGTAGTACAGCTTTTAGAGAAGATGGCATGTATAGAAGTTGACGCCGATGTTTTTTAAAGAGGGAACTGTTATCAGTGTTATTCATTTTAGTATTTCCTCAAAAATAGGCCAGTGCTGGAGGCCTGTGTTACACTGGCTACAGTCTTCAGTGTCTTCAAGGATTATTAGCACCGTCATAATGCACTATCGTGTGCATTTGTATGTGCACATATGAATTTTTCAGGGCAGAGAATCCCTAGTTTTTGTCAAAATCTTGTAGGAGGCTGTATCCTCCAAAAAGTTACGAACTGTGGCTTTCGCTCCTAAACCTAGGTTTTCCCACTGTCGATTGGAAGAGACAGAAGGATCTTGGTCTTTATTTTAATGGGAGTAAGAAATGGACCTGGCCCTGTGAGACCTCAGTCCACAAAGATGTGTCCGCCTCAAGCCCCTGGTCATGGCAGCCACCTCTGACTGGCACAGTCCCTGCCTTAGAAGGCTCCGCAAGGATCCTCATCTCTCCCAGAGCTGCGAACTCTCAGAGCTAGAGTTTGTTTCCCTTTGACCACCAGACTTCCCAGGAACCACTGGCTTCCTTCCATGTTACCAAAATGTTGTCAGATCACACCCTAGAAACGGCCTCACTCCCCCTTATCCCTCCATGACACCAGGAACCGGCCAGCCTGGGGTTAGCTACCACTTCAGCCTTGAGGTGCCTCATGCCTCAGTTGTCCCTGCTGAGGTTACTAAGGTAATTTCCAGTCTCTGTCCCATTTTTATGTCACCAAGAAGTAGACTTGGAAACTTCTCCTGGCTGTCTCTGCATCTCTGTTCTTTTAACTCAGGAGCCAGGGGAAGATTGTAAAGTTACATTTTTATTTTTTTTTAAAGATTTTATTGGGGAATTGGCGGAGGGGAACAGCGTTGGGGAATCTGGGAAGGGGAACAGACAAGTTGCTGTCTTTTTGTTCTTCAGTTTAGTTGCGGAGGATGTTGCTTCACTGTTGGTATCGTCATTGCGCTCTTCCCGGATGAGGCAGATCCGTCGCTGGCCTCTGGATGTCGCTCACCGCGGCTATTGGCAGCTCACGCTGGCTGCCAGCCGCTCACGCTGGTTGTGGGCCCCTCACTGCAGCCTATGGCAGCCCACTGCAGCAGGGGCTGCAGCCCACACCATCCCCGGGGCTCGCACAGCCCAGCTCCAGGTGGAGCTGTTGTTAGCTGTAGAGGGCAGTGTCACTGGCCCTCATGTGGGATCCGAACCGGGGCCGCTGGCATCCCAAAACCAGCGCTTAACCAATGCGCCACTCGGCCGGCCCTAAAGTTACATTTTTATGACCTCCTGTGAAGCAATCCGGCCACTGGATTGCTTATAACCGCACCGTGGCCGGCCATCCTGCATTTGCCTAGAGCCGAATAGCCATTCCTGGCAGCCATTCTCCCCTAACAGTTGTTCACATCCACTGTACCATTTCACTTGTTCTGCAGGGGTTCTCTAAGGGGCGTGGGGACATATCAGAATCTTCAGCAGGGGAGAGAACCATTGAGTAAGAGAGAGACCAGCTTGGGTCTGGATGTGGGATACGCTAGAAATAAACTCTGCCCAATTCTGAAGGACAGCTACTCACATGAAGACAGCTGAGTTCCAGGCCTCTGGTTCAGCATCAGAGGGGTTTGGTATCTTCTCAGGCCCTGGCAGAAGCAGGTGCTGGAGACTTCCTGCTGATGCCCCTGAGGAAGGCAGAACTCCTTAGCAGGGCTCTGTTCTGCAGGCTGGGGTGGCATGAGGCGGGAGTAGGTCCATCCAGAGCTGGCCCAGCCTTCGGCCAGTGGGAGCTCATTGGGCTCAACGTGTTACTGAAGGGCCAAGGTCAGAGGTGTGGCTGAAAGGAGGGACTTCCCAGAACAAATAAATACCCGATAGTGAAGTCAGACCGCATCCAGAGGAAGCCTGAGCAGAAGCTGAGTAGCATGCTGACCTTTTTCAGAATAAATCCTGAATGCAATACTAGAGGAGGACATTATGGAAATGAAAAACAATTGCATTAGCTGTGTCAGAAAGAAATTCACCGGTTTGACGGAATACCAAAACTAATCGGTTGCCTATTTTTTTTTAATAAGGCTAGAGCTTAGAATGGAATATCCCTGATAATTTGATTATTTTGCTGTACAAGAAGGTGCACAATGCCTGTATCTTCTAACCATATTATTACCAGGGCAGCCTGAGGGGCTCCGTCTGCTCGGTCAGCTTAGCGCATGGGAGCTGTATGTAACTGCTGAGTGGTGTGTTCTCAAGGCAGCGTGGAGTTGATGGCTAAGGTCTGGGGCGGGGGTGGGAATAGGGTGGTAAGTAGGATTTCAGCGGGGCTGGAGAGAGGAGTGGGTGAGACCTGCCAGAGACACTTCTTTGCCTTCCTGGTGGTCATTCTCTTCTCCCTCCGCCAGCTTCGTAGAAGGGCCCTGATGCCCAGAAGAGCAGGTGGCAATTTGTGGAACTTCTGTTCTTGCTCTTGGCTGTGCCTCCTGTGATTGTGTTTTCTGGGCATTCATGCGAGGGCTTTCCAGCTTGTCCCCTTTCCTTTCTCCTCAGCTTATCACAGTTCAGTGAAGAGAACATGATGGACCCCTACAACCTCGCCATCTGCTTCGGGCCCTCGCTGATGTCAGTGCCGGAGGGCCATGACCAGGTGTCCTGCCAAGCCCATGTGAACGAGCTGATCAAAACCATCATCATCCAGCATGAGAACATCTTCCCAAACCCCAGGGAGCTGGAGGGCCCCGTCTACAGCAGAGGAGGAAGCACGGAGGATTACTGGTAGGGGGCTCAGGGCTGGAGAAGGAGGGGGACGTCCCCAACGCACCCTGGCCCGGGGGCCAGATGGCCAAGCGAGGCCAGAGGGGAACACCTAGATCCCCCCACTCCCAGGTACTTCAAGCTGCCAGGATCTGGGGACAGTGTAGGCAGGGCCTGACCTTGAGTAAGTGTCACTGCATGCCACCTCCTTTTCTTTGTGAGTTCCGGGTGGTGAGAGAACATTCTGAAGGATAGCGACAACAATAATAGTGATAGTAATCGTCTCCAGGAAAGGAAATTGTAGAGAGCTGCACATAGAGCTGCTGTCTGCCACTCCCCAGCGTCACTCAGGCTCCTGCCCTGTGCTGTGCGTTGTGGAGGAAGCAGCCCTGGTTCCTGGACAGTTTCTTACTGGGAAGAGTTTAGATGTCAGGCACCATTGCCTGACTATGAGTTTGTAAGATGATCATTTAGAATGATTTCAGAGGGCCAGCCGAGTGGCGCGGTGGTTGGGAGCTGGCTTGGGATGCCAGCGGCCCTGGTTCAGATCCTACATATGAAGGCCAGTGACACTGCCCTCAAAAAACAAAAAGATTGATTTCAGAAATCCGTGAAGGAAAAGAGGAGTAAGCTCCATTTTCGGCATGTTGGCACAGTTCCATCGTGAAGTGGGATTAAATTCTGTGGTGTGAGGTTTGCTGTGCCCCAGCCTGGGAGCAGAGAGATGACAGGATCGTAAGGCACACAGACCCTTCCATCAGACAAATGGCGAATGACTGTTTCCATTTGACCGACGAAGTTGGTCGCTGCAACACAGAGAGGCCAGTGAGTCTTTCAGGCCACCGCAGTGGTGGGAATTCCAACCCTGACCTCTTCTCTGTTAGTGCAGGGTGCTGTTCACTACCCTCCACTGCCCCCAGGATACCACTTAACAATGTCATTTTCCCACTAAACACAAGACAGCTGCCTCCCTCTTTTGTTCCCTACCATCCCTTACCTCCTTCTCCCCCTCCCTCTCCCTGCTTCCCCTAAAGGGTGTTTCAGCCTGGGCTGAAAGCATAATCCAAATCGGATTCCGTCTGAATTCAACATCTGGAACCAATTTAGCCAGCCCCATTGCTATCGACTGAGGTAGGGAGGACAGAGGAGGTTGTTCACTTAATTAGAGACCAATCTGTCCACGCTTCTTCCTGATCCCCACAGAAGGAGTGTCCTGCCCAAGGAGTGAAGAAAATGATATTCATGTGTCTGAACATAAAAATATCCCGGACATCCCTGTCCAGTCTCCTCCGCTATCCCACAGATCCTAGCGCCTGGGTCGGAACTGGAGGAACCCAGGCTTGCCAGCTTGGAGAGAGAACTTTTTGTCACTGACAGATGGCTGGTGGGGACCTGGGAGGTTGTTTGGTCTCAGCCGACTGGCTCAGCAGCCCCAGGGAGCTGTCCTTGTGCACGTGACTTGCAGAGTTGGTTTCCCCCTGCATGAGTGTTGAAAAGCTGTGGAATAGTGTTCCGAATTCCTGCTTTACCTTCCCTCTAAAGTCTGCCCTCACTTCTCAAATATCAAACCACTGCCGGCTCTGGACTGATCCCAGGTCACAGAGCCCCTTGCAGCCCCAGTAGGGTGCGGACCCAGGCCAGCTTCCTCCACTTCTCGCCAAGTTGTTCGCCTCCGCCCCTTGTTGTTTGTTGTACCCCGACATCTATTAGCAGCCGCTGGGAAACCCACAAGATTAGTCAGGGATGTTACTGCCACAGACTGGGTGGGTGGGCCTGAGCCTCAGGCCAGAAGCACCCAAGGGTGGAGAGTAAATGACTTTGGGGTTAGAGGGGCTGTCTGACTTCTGGATTCATACCCACTGAGTAGACTCCCAGCCGCTCCTCTTCTTTGGGAATAGTGGGAAGTGCCAGTGCGGTGAGCTAAGATGGATGAGGAGGTGAAGGAGGAATGGCAAAAGGGGTGCTAGAGCCCCAGAATCCTGGAGAATGGCCAGGAGACCAGAACAGCTAGGAAGCGGGAGCACCGGGCATTGGCCTCCCCGCAGCTGTGGAGGCCCATCTCCGCACGCTTACCAGGCTTGAGACTGGAACCCGATTTCCTAGGAACGCCTGCCAGGTGGCATGCTGGGCTTCTTCTGAGACGGCAGGTGTTGGTGGGCCTGGGGGTGCTGGGGTGTGGGTGTGGAATAAGAGAAGCATAGGATTTTAAGACTAGAAAGGACCTTAAAAAGAATCATCTTGCTTTTACTTTCGAGCAGCAGCTTTCAAAGTGGGGTCCCAGGCCAACAGCACCGACACCATGTGGGACTGGTTAGAAATGTGCACAGACTTAGTGAATCAGGGGGACAAGGCAGTCTGATTTGAACAAGCCATCCCGGACTCCCTGAAGTTTGAGAACTACTAGCCCTTAGTGGATGGCCCCATAGATGGGCTTGGAGCCCTGAGGGAAGTGAGCCTTTGCCCTGTGCACTCCTGGAGCTCTGACGGTTCCCAGAAAGTCACCAAACACATCAGAGGGTTTTTAGGCCCAGAAAACAGTGAGAAATCATGCCCACATTTTTTGACAAAGAAGAATCCCTGTTAACATCTTCCCAGAATGTTCTCTGGAGTCTTAAGAACCTCCTTGGAACGGACTTGCTTCACATGAGGTGAGTTCTGGAATGGTCCCCTGGCCTTTGAGGGACTGAAGGACTCATCCCATGAGGAGGGAGAGGCTGTAGGCTCAAAGGTAGAAACCTGAGGCTGGGCAGTGGGATAGGGGGGTGGGCGGGGGGTTTACATAGAACTACTGGGAAAGGCTCATTCATTATTACCAAGTGCCAGAGGAAGAACCTTTAGAAATGAGCAGGGCTTGGTTCTGTCCCTACCTTTCAGGTGTTTCTTCTATCATGCCCCCTCCAGAAACTAAGTCCCCTAGAGAAACAGCCCTGGAGGAGCTGAGTGGTTCCATATTTTCTAAAAGATTTATGAGTTCAAAGGGGGTTCCCTTTCTCTTCCTGGTGCCCTCCTATCCCCATGCACTCTGAAGTCCACAAGCCAGGAGATCAAGAGGTGAAGCCACTTTCCTGCTGACTGCCCTGGCCATTCTCGATTCTCAACCCTGGATGGCTGTAGACTCCATGAGTTTTTTTCAAGAATTTGGCCCAGCTTCCATCCCCTGTCCCCTTGCAGAATCCAGCCCACAGCAGACTTCCTCCCCTACTCTTGTTTCCCCTCCTCCACCCCCATTTCTAGGCGTCACCTCCTACTTTCTCACAAGTACACCAACTAACTCACGAAGCAGCATTGAGGCATCAAGCGAAATGAGAAAGAAGAAAGAAAGTGCCACTTATTAATCACCCCCTCTTATTGCACTGAATCCTCACACAATTCTGTGAGGTATACACAACATTATCCTCAATTTATAGATTAGGTAGCTGAGGCTTAAAGAGGTGAAGTAACTTGCCCAGGATGACACAGCTACCAAGTGTCAGCTGGCTTTTGGATCCAGTGGTATCTAATACTAAAGGGTAGTATCCTGCCCCCTCCAGAAACTAGTTCACCTAGAGAAACAGCCCTTGAGAAGCTGAGTGGTTCCATATTTTCTAAAAGATTTATGAGTTCAAAGGGGGTTCCCTTTGTCTCAAGGTATTCTGAGTAGTCTCAGATAGTTTTTGTAGCAAGAGTTGGACTGGAGAGCCTCGGGAGCCTTATATTTCATTGCTAGCATTTGTCTCTAGTGTGCAATGAGACTATAGAGAGCATAGGTAGATGCCGTGCCCTTGCTCTGAGGAAGGCTTTGTAAGCCAGCCCTGAGGTCGCGGTTACTCTTGCTTGTGTTGCAGTGATAGCCCTCATGGAGAGACTACCTCGGCTGAAGACTCCACCCAGGACGTAGCCACAGAGCACCACACAAGCGATGACGGTACGAGGTCCTGCTTGGGGCTGGGAGGGCTCCCTTCTGTGCTCCCCGCCCAGCAGAGCCCTCCTTTCACTCTTCCGCTTTCTTGAAGAAGCAGCCCACCTTCGTAAACTGAATGGTCTCTGTATTAGACCAGAGGTGAAGAACTAGACCTTTCATAGCCCTTTAGCCTTCTTGCTCCAAAACCCTGCTCTTCACCTGCTGCCTCCCAGCGCCTTGTCTCATCAGCATGACGTCAGTCCCTGTTACAGGCCAGACTCCTGCCAGGTAGCTAGAGACCAAAATGAAGGAAAGCTCATTTGGAAATCAGTAAGCCTGGGGATAGGGAAGCTGGGCGCCAAGAACCCAACAGAAGCCAGCCAGAGGGGAGTGGAAATCAGGGCACAGAAACCACACGCTTTCATGCCTGCCGACTGGAAAAACCGACCCTTTCCAGAGTACAGACACGCAAGCGCTGCATGGCCTGATGGGTGTGTATCAAGAGGTGGAATGCACAGCTGTCATCCGCGGGCCCCTCGGCAGTACCCATGATTTATTAGGGTCTGTCCAGCCAGCAGCACATTTCCCCCTCCTTCTGACAGTTCCGCACCCCATTTTTGGATTACTTGGGCTCTGGAAGTCTGAGCAACTGACAAGAGACCTCAGAACTTTCTGGGCATGAGAACGAAATGGCATGGTCTGCAGAGCTTTTCCTGTTCTCTGCTTTGCTGTGAGTTCTACAGTCCCCAGCCAGCTTTTAGAAAAAATTAGGGCTGCTTGTTTGGATCCTGATGTCAGACGGATCAGTATGATAATTTGCCACATTACGGGAGGGGAATAGGTGAACTAGGGAAGTCCGTATTTGACTAGAGCCTACCATGTGCCCAGCACTGTAGAGGCTTTATATGTCTTATCTCCAAATCCCTGGTGAAATAGATAGAGCTGCTGTCTTATCATTGAGAAAGCTGAGGTCAGAGAGGCCATGTATCATACCTGAGGCTGTACAGAGCTGAGATTGGGATGCGTAGCTAGGCCTTCTCTGGTCTGCCTCCTGTGGTGAAATCTCAACCTCGCCTTTCAGGAGCAGAATCTAGCCAGGGCTGTCTAGGCATGGTCTTGTTTGTAAGTAGTCTTTCTCTTCACTACTCAGAATATCTGACCTAAACCTCAGGTTCCAGGTTTTTGGGGGCCTTCTTTTTGCTCTCTGACCTCTATCTGCAGCCCAGAACAGATAATGATAATGGTGACAATAAGAAAAATGACTAACACATACATAGCATTTAGTATGGGCCAGGCGCTGTTCTAAGCACTTTTACAAAATGTTATTAATCAGAACAAACAAACAAATAAACAAAAACCCAAACTCATAGATAGAGACAATAGAATGGTGGTTACCAGGAGGGGAGGGGAGTGGAGGAGGACAAAAACGTCAAGGGCTCATATTTGTGGTGATGGAAGGGGACTAGACTTCTGGTGGGGAGCACACAGTAGCATATACCGATGTCATATTAGTAAGTTGTACACCTGAAATTGGTATATTATTAACAATGTTACCCCATCAATTTAACTTTTAAAAATTGTTGTTAACTGACTCCTCGTAACTTCATGAAAAAAGCACAGGGATCTGTTCTATAGACGAGGTGGAAGGTCACAGAAAAGTAAAAATATAAATTGCGTTTGCAAACCCTTTTTAATTTTTCAAATCATTTTTATGCATATTTTCCCATATATTGTCCACAAAATACATTTCCATATTTTGCTCCTTGGAAAGTTGATTGAGCAAGTTATTTTCTCTTTATAGAAACTAAAAGCTCGTGTTCTACTAGGGGGAATGGATAACAAAGTATTTAAAATATAATAGGATAAGTGTGATATAGTTAATGGAGTTATATAATCAGAAAAAAAATAATGCTTACAAATACAGTATGGCAAGTTCAGTGGTAGGGATTGGCCTAAAGAGCTCCGGAAACACCAAAGAAGTCATTATCGGAAGCAGATGATGTTTGAGTTGTGACTTCCTGTGTTTTATCAGGTAGATGAGAGAGCCAGGGATCCCTGGTGGGGGGAACTGTCTGAGCCAAGGCGGGAAAGGATATACAGGTGCTGTCAGGATGATGGCAGTTCCCTGCTTTATACATTATCCTTGGCCGATTTTTCATGTAAGGTTAGCTTCCCACCGCTGTTAGTTCAGCTGACGGGGCTTTTCCTCTTCGTTTCCTGAGTGTGTGAGTCCCAACAACATGCGTTTCCTTCTCTCCCCCACCCCTCAGAGTCTGAGCCCATCGAGGCCATCGCCAAGTTTGACTACGTGGGCCGGACAGCCCGAGAGCTGTCCTTCAAGAAGGGGGCATCCCTGCTGCTTTACCAGCGGGCTTCCGACGACTGGTGGGAAGGCCGGCACAACGGCGTCGACGGGCTCATCCCCCATCAGTACATCGTGGTCCAAGACACGTACGTTGGGCTCCCTGCCCCTTTAGGGGTCCCTGGCTGCATTGTGGGAGAGACGCTTCGTTTCTGGAGCCAGAGGACGATGAGGGAGACCCACCCCCAAGGGGCACCAACACACTCATGAGTTCACCCAGTTCCTTGAAGAACCCCCAGACGCAGTGGAGAATTGTTTTTTAATCTCTCCACACTCTTTTTCCCTGCAAATCGGTCCTCCACTGCCCTCCCACACCCAGCCCCGACCCCACCATGTCCCCACCCCTGTCATTAGAAACTCGCCAGCCAGTGCTTATCCACACTTCTGCCTGATGAGTGATAATGATGGGTTATTATTTGACCGCTGACATTTCCTTTCTGGAAAGATCAGGTTGGGAAACCATTTTTACTTCTCTTCCTTTTTTTTAAACAGCTATGTCCACTCCCACCTGTTGGGCCACTGATGGCGTTTTCCCACTTAAATGAAAATGATGAGTTTGTTCCTTTTCTAAGAGAAATCTAACGTTAAGCAGCCTTGTAGAAATGACCCAGTTTATCTAACCCAGATGAGGCAGACTCAGGGAAACACAGGGGAGAGGCGGGGAAAGAATGTCGGGAGTAAAGAGAATGTCCACGGTCCTAGGGGACGTCATCAGATGGGCTCTCGGTTCCCTCTCTTAGAAGCATTGGCTCCCGGCATGCAGGCTTTCCCCATGGCCCCCGAGCCAGCCTCCCTGCCCCTTGCCCTGCTCTGGCCCTGACTCCCTCCCCATGGATACAATGCTGTCAGTGTTTAGTCCTTCCCTTAACATTATTTTTTAAAGGTTGATATCCTGAATGAGTCTGCACCCTCCCAGCCTCTCCCCAGCTCCTTCTGCGGGGCAATCCTCCCTCTGTTGATAACATCGCAAACCTGGTGGCCATCAGTGCGTGGACAGGACCCTCCCAAATTTAGCATTATGACTTCACTACAGGACCGAGAGAAGATGAATTGTGGGGGAGAAGGGGCTTCCTTTGTCATCAGTAGTCAGAGGGGCCAAGAGAGCAGTGCAGAGACCTGGGACCAGCCGGGACGCTCTAAGCGGGGCTGGATACACTACGACAGAGCGTGGTGGGGTCATGCCTCAACGCCAGCATCTGCAGAGCCAACGCAGAGCGGACTGTCCTTACCCAGCAGTGCTCAGGACCTCAGCAAATAAACCGCAACCTGGCCTGGCCTCCCCTCCCTCCAGGAGGTGGCCCCAGCACAGCTCTCCGGAGTTGCTGAGGATCCCGCAGAACTCAGCGGGACTATTTATTTTTATTTAAACAACTCTCCCAAGACCCTTAGGTTTCCTTGCTTCTGTTCACAGAGCTGGCCCAGCCAGACGCTGCTGCTGCCTCAGAGCCGTGGCGGGGTCGCGTGTGTGTTGGGGAGGCCATCTTGCCGATTTAACACTGCTTTTTGTGTTGTTTTCCCTGCCTGCCTGCCTCTTTTCCCCCAGCGAGGACGGTGCCGTGGAGAGGTCCAGCCCCAAGTCTGAGATTGAGGTCATTTCTGAGCCACCTGAAGAAAAGGTGACAGCCAGAACGGGGGCCAGCTGTCCCAGTGGGGGTCATGTAGCCGATATTTATCTTGCAAACATCAACAAGTAAGCTCTGCTTTTCATTTTCTGCTCCTCTGAATGACTTGCCTCACCCAGCCTCACCCTCTCTGGCCTGACGGCCTCTCCATTCCTGTGCTGCACAGAGGGCTCCCGGCTCCCCCGGGCCTAACAGTTTGCATGTGCTCCTTGCTGCTACCGGGCGGACGGGGCTGAGGAAGCTCCCCAGGCCTCCTCAGCCGCTGCCCTCGTGCCATGGAAGGGGCCTCCATTCTGTGTTCCCGCAGTGTCTCCGACCTTCCTGGCCGGCCATCTGCTAAAACTTTGGCCAAAGCTTTGGTTCACTGTAGGCAACTTGCTTTTGTCCTGTTTCTCAGAGATGCCTTTTCCAGTTCTTACTCAAATAATAGTCTGTGCTGTCTTCTTTGGCCCTTGTCTGCCTGAAGAGCCGACGTCTTGTGTGTCTTCTGCTAGGCTCGTGTTACCCAGATGGGTTTGTTTAGATGGCGTGTGTCTGTTTGTCCCCCGTCCCGCGTTCACTCCTGTGGAGGAAAGGAGACCACTGTGCCCCTGAGCTCTGCAGTCATTGTCTAATAACCCCTAGCTCCCTTTCATTCTGCTCTTTAACACAAGGAAAAGTCACTTTCCGTTTTCCCCCTGTTGCTTTAGCCCTGTGTATTATCCTTCCCTATTAGTCCCTTTGCAGATTCCCACTCGTGTCCAGCAGGCTCTTAACTCTGCCCCCTGCTTTCACTGTGGCTGTTAGCAACATCTTTGGGGTTTTTAACTCCACCCACACCCGATCTGGCTGCCTAGAGGGACCCCACGCCTGCGTGCTGCTGCCTCCCCGCGAGACATTCAGGTTATTGGAGAACTAATCTCATCTCAAGGGGCCAGACACCAAGTCCCAAAGCCTACAGACCTCTTTCCGCCAGACCCTGAAACTTGGCCCAGTGCCAGCAGGATGACAAGCCCCAGGGCGCTCCTGATGAATACGGATTGGAAATGATGTACAGTTTTTATTCCCCTCTGGCTTTTGGAGGAATGAAATGATTTGCACATTGAAAACCTGTTAACCATAGCCTCTGGACACTGAAACTGGAAGGAGAATAAAAGATGCTTGTTGTTTTTAAACTGCACCAGGTCGCCCAGATCTCTTGGCTTTTTTCCAACCAGACGGTAGCAGGGGGCGTGGTTGGGGCACGTGTCTCTTCTCCATCTCCTTCGCCCTCAAGTTAGTAAAGGAGCTTATTCAGCTCACTTAGTCAGTGTAGTTATAACTGAAGTCAGATCAGTAAAAATGATTGAGGATTTTATTTATTTCCCTCCAGTATAGTGCCTTGCTGGGAGGGCAAGCTAGTAAAAAGTGACTGTGGGCTAATCACTTTTTTTTCCCCCTTATTTACAAGTCTATGTTAATTATAAACCTGTAATCATAAGGCTGTAAGCCTGTAATTAGCCCAGTAGCCAAGGCGGGGTTGGTGGAGGGAGAGTTAAATCATTAGTTAGGTACATGTTTTTAAGCCATCGTGTATTTGCTGCCGTTTGCACACAGGAGTTATAGAGAGCCATAGCTGAAACAGTCAAAAGAATAAAAGAAGAACGAACATGTGGTATAGAGAGTCAAGGAGGTTCTCTTGAGCTCCTTGCTTGATGGTGTCAGGATGGGGTGTTTGAAGGACCTGGTCCCCCCGGACACCAGCTAGTCAACGGGGAGCAGCAGCCTCCGGGCACGTCACACCCTCAGGAGTGACTCTGCCTTCCAGCCTCAACTCCTGCCCCACACATCACTCCTCCCAAGGCCCCTCACTTTCCTGATGGCCCCGGGTTCTCTCCCATCCCTGGGCCTTCACACCTGCTGTTTCTCCCTAATTACCTGTTCCTCTCCCTTCAAGACTTAGTCTGAAGATTTATCTCTTTGGGGAAGCCTTTCTGACACCCTCGCGCTCCTCAGGGTTGAGCTAGGAGTCCTTATTCTGTCTCCCCAAAGCCTTTTGAGAATCTCTCAGGACTCAGACTGCACTCACATCCCCCACCAGGCGGAGCTCTGGAAAACCAGGAGCTCTGTCTTCCTCTCTTTGCGTCTCTGGGGCCCAGCCTAGGGCCTGGCACACACCCGGCCACTCCACAAACCTCAGCAGCTTTCACCTTGGGAGCCAGCCACCCTCAAGTGGAAAAAGGAAATCAGCAGAGTAATTGGAGTGTGGTATTTCAATTTAATTCCACATGTTTATTGAGCACCCACTGTTAGGCCAAGGACTGATGCTGGTTATTCAGAGAGGAATAAGATGGCCCATGGCCTCAGAGCTCTAACAGGGTAAGTGCTCTATTGACAGTTAACTAAGAAGCAATGCCTTAGATGCTCTGAAGGAACAGAAGAGGGAGTGATCAATTCTGCCTGCCATCGGAGTTGGGATGCAGAGGAAGTCATTTCAGCTGGACCCTCCCTGTAAGACACCAAGAAACATCATTTTTCCACTCAAGAATGGCTGGCACCCATGGCTAAACTGCTGAGGAGGCAGTTTCATGGAGTAGCTACTATTATACATTCCAGGTCCTAGACCAGGCCCTGGGGACATAAATGAGGAAGACCTAACCAGTGAAGAGGGCCTGGACTGAGAATGCGGGCCCTGCCGCATACGCTAGCTCCTCGTCTTCAGGTCCCACTCCTACCCTTCCGTGCTCAGCTCCCACCTCGGCCCAGTCGCCCTTCATAGATTCAAGATCAGAGCTGCTCAGCTGCCATCCCAGACCTCAAGTTTTATTGCTTCTTCGAGTAGATCCTTTAGGATCTGATTCCAAAAGAAAATGAAATTATTCAGCAGTAGGCAACACCCATACAACTAGGACTGCCAAACCATTTTGTATGAGAGCCTTAGTGGTCTGAAACTGACTGACTCAGAGCCAGGGTTCAACCCAGTGCTGGGTGACTTAGGGTCACGTAGATGTAGTTTCACCCTAAGAAAATGCACAAACTTGGCCCTAACTATGCAACATTGCAGCCTCTTGAAAAATATTCTGTTCCATGTCTGCAAAAAAAGCAACAAACAGCCTCTTGCCAAAGCCCAAAATGATTACAGCCTTGTAGTTGGACTAAGAAACAGGCTAAAATTGGGAAACGTCAACTCTCCTCTTACCAGCAATTCCTCAATCCTTGGTGATGGTGAGACTTTTTCTCCTCCCTGGGGCCTGGTTTCTGTTCAAAGCAGGTAATAGAGGGGCTTTTCCATGAATCTCTCTTTCATTAGAAACTTTCGCTTAATCAGACACTTTTCCTGACAGCACCTTACATCTTGAGAACTCAAAACCCACGACTGCCAAGTAAGTATCCATTTCTCTTCTACCCAGGTGGGGGTGGCAGGGGAACAGCGACATGAAGAAAGCAAGGGAGAGAGGCTGCTGTGTGTTCCTCTCCTTCCAGAAGACGCTGGGTGCCAGCGTCTGCCCCTCTTCCACTCATCCTAGCTTCCTTGCAGCTGGGGCGCCCTGGTCACACTGCCCTCTCTGTTTGTGATTGAAGGCAAAGGAAACGGCCAGAATCCGGGAGCATCCGGAAAACATTTCGGAGCGACAGCCATGGGCTGAGCAGTTCCCTGACTGACTCCACCTCCCCGGGGGTGGGGGCTAGCTGCCGCCCATCCTCCCAGCCCATCATGAGCCAGAGTCTCCCCAAGGAAGGGCCAGATAAGTGTTCCATCAGTGGGCATGGGAGCCTCAACTCCATCAGCCGCCACTCGTCCTTGAAGAATCGGCTGGACAGTCCACAGATCCGGAAGACAGTGACAGCCGGAAGGTCAAAAAGCTTCAATAACCATCGGCCCGTGGATCCCGAGGTCATTGCACAGGTAACTGAGGGCTCCTGGACAAACAGCTGGCATGAGTCTTCACTTGGACACTACTGCTTAGTGCAGCCCATGCTGATAAGGGCAGAACTTGAAACAGTATAGCATTGTATGTTGTATACTGAGTTCAGGGGGCTTTTGGACATCTGGACCTTATAAGATAGCTTTCCAAGACATTTGCCGACCCCTCTCTCCCCAAGAATAACTTGAAGACAGAGGAAAAGAATTCTGGCTTCTTGCTCCTATATGGGCTATTTGCAAGGCTGTTGAAATTTTTTTAAGCCAGTAGTAACAGATAGAGTACTTTGATAGAGTCCCTTCAGCCCAAGTTTTAAGTCTTGAGACCCTGCTTGACTTTGGGAAGCTGCCCGAGTATTGAGGCTCAGATGAAATTCTGGCCACATTTTTATATCGCTCTGTGCATCCCCGCCATCCCATTTCCTGAGGCTAGTGTCTGGTCCCCAGTGGTAGGTGGATGGTCAGTCAGCTATCTGCTCCTGGTCTTGAAGGTCCCAAAATACTCTGCCACCGGGGCCGCAGCTATAGAAGGTTCCGGCCCAAGTCTCCAGATGCACTGTAGATGAGCTCCCTGCTTACAAGGGTCTTCTTTCCGTGTATGCGCCACACTGACAAGTCTCTGTTTTCCATGAAATATTAGAGATCCAACCCCACCTCTAAAAATCCGACTACCAGGCTCACTCCAAGCAGCTCACTCAGACGTCTCTCCCAACTCTATAATTTTCGTTAGACCAGGTAGGAACTGAGGGCTCATTGTTACCCTCTTCTGTCTCAACTCAGTTGAGATTCTCCTCAGCGCATCTTCCAGGGGACAGCAGAGGCTGGGTGTGGTCTCTATTGGCTTAACTGTGGCGCTCTGCTTAGGGAAGGTGTACCTGGCAAGCTCAGTATTAAGCTCTGGGCCTGAGATGTCTTGCTTTGCTAGCCTTCTATTCCTCTGCCTCTACTTAAGCTCTGGGCTGCAGTCTGCGTTACACCAGGGGAATCCTCCCATCTCCCTCTTTGGCCGGGTGTTAATAGGAATGGCAGAATAGGCACACAGCTGGGACAGCCTCTAGCTGCAGAGCGGGACTGTGGAGGGAGATACAGTTCCTCCTGAACATTTTTAAAGTTTGAGAACATCATAGGGATGAGAGAAATTGAAGCACTGTCAACAGAACTCATGGATCACCCTGGAGGACCAAGATACCTTAAGCAAGGGCCTTGGCTTGAAACACGATCTTTCAATGTGAACCTGATATCAAGGGAGGAGCCCTGTGGAGGTTTGGGGGGGTGCCACACACATATGTGTGTGGAGGGCGGGAGGGAGCTAGGAGGTCTCCCTGGGAGGCAGCTGGCTTCATACTAAGGGTCTTTGGTTCTGCCTTGAGCCCCTGAGCTAGGGCTGTGATTTCCTAAGATCTGCTGTGTTCCATTGTGACTTTCAGGTGATCCACCTATGTGGGCTCTGGTGCCCCCTCCTGGTCACTCTTTGGTCCCCTCGCTTGGTGATGGGTAGAAGGAAATGGGTTTTTCAAGTTGGGTGGGGGACAGGGCCGGGAGGTGTCATGAATCTTCAGGGCCAGGGCTCCTGACCTTCTCCTCAGCCCTTGAAGAGGAAGGACTAACCCTCTTAACCTTCAGCCTTGAAGTCCAAGAGAACAAAGATCCTACTTCATCTCTACCACTTGAAAACAAATGTTTATTATGTACCATTTCAAGCACCTATAAAAGGAGAGAGAACTGGACCATGAATCCCACATGCTCATGACCAAACTCCTGGCCACTCTTAGTTCACCCACCTTTTCCCTCCCCACTGGATTATATAAATACTTCATCCATAGATGTTTCAGTGCATATCTCTAAAACCCAAGGACTCTAAAAAACATCTCAACACTCTTTCTAAAGGGAAAAAAAAAAAATCTCACGCTAATGAAAATCCCTTTGTCCCCCTCTCCTCACATTCTGAACATTCATATGTTCAAGGATTTTGGCCAAGTAAAACAATCTGGACATCTCATTGCAGTTGGTTTCTCCACGATTTGGCCTGTGGTGTTGAAATAGGATCCTTGGGGATTTCTCCCTACATTTGCCTCACCTCCTCCTTTTTCCTGTTTTGCAGGATATCGAGGCAACTATGAACTCTGCCCTGAACGAGCTGCGAGAGCTGGAACGGCAGAGCACCGTCAAGCACACCCCTGACGTGGTTCTGGACACCTTGGAGCCCCTCAAAACCTCCCCAGTGGTGGCCCCCACATCGGAGCCCTCCAGCCCCCTGCACACCCAGCTCCTCAAAGACCCCGAACCCACCTTCCAGCGCAGTGCCAGCACTGCTGGGGACATCGCCTGCGCCTTCCGGCCTGTGAAGTCCGTCAAGATGGCCGCCCCGGTCAAGCCGCCCGCTACACGGCCCAAGCCCACTGTCTTCCCCAAAACAAATGCCACTAGCCCTGGTGTCAACTCATCAGCATCCCCACAGTCCACTGACAAGTCTTGTACTGTCTGAGGCATCTAATTTAATTGTTCTAGACAAGGGGACTGGAAGGACCGATTTATAAAAATCTTCCTATTTAACTAGTTTGGGGACTTCAGTTGAAAATTAGATTCTAAGTTGTTCTTGCAGGAATTAGCCTTCCCATCACCCAAAACCTTGAGAATGAAGCCCTCGTTATCGCCCTCCCTGCCCTGCCCACTGCCCTCTGCTTCCCCCAGTCGTCGTAATCCAGCCAGCTGCAGTACATACTGTTCTTAGTTAGCCAGAGATAGATTTTTGTTTCATTATCAGGTCACTGTGAAATCTGGCCAGGCAAGTCCTGAGGACATGGGCAGAAGCCTCACTCCCCTCAGACACAGGGGATGCCTGACCAGATGATTGGCTACTGACATCTAGCTCTCAGTGGCATCTTGTTTTGGGTACTGATTATAGAGAATCATATATAGTCCGTTTAGTCCATTCTTCATTTTACACACACACGCACACACACACACACACTTTTCTAGTCTCTGGCATGTGTAGCCTCTCCTGGTCCTAGACAGTCTCTTCGTAAGTTATTGTGGCAGTTCACACAGGAGCCACCAGGGGTCCCTGTTTCCGTTACAAATCTTGTCCTGTCCTGGCCAGAGAACCTAGCCTTTGAAATCTTCTCCATCATATGGAATTGAGCAGGATAGGACTCAATCCTGTAACCAGTCTGGGGTTTGGGGGATTTCTCTCTGTCTTCTTTCTGTTGGTGTGGATTGGTCATTGGTGTTTGCTTTTGCTCTTCTCCATCCTCCGGAACTACTACAACCCAATCTTATTATGGAACTTCTCAAGTTTTTCTGAATGTATAGGCATTTCTTGGATTCCTGTCTTTGTCTCTGATGGACCGTTTTCCATTTAAGACTTTTTCCTGTATTAGACAGCTTTATAGCTGTTCCTTTTAGGGTAAAGAGTCTTAAGAGAGTTTTATTGTGTTTATGGCAGGTTTGGAAAAGGTAAGAAATGGGTCCTTCCAACTTGTTTGGCACTTAAGGCATAAAATACATTATCCTATTAAAAATTAAATTCAGCTTTGCTAACCCCAAAAGTATTACCAAATGAAAGCTTATCCTAAGTTCACCCCCTACTTTGGTTATTCTGTAAGATCTCTCATCAGGGACCAACAGGGGCTTGGGAGAGCCCTAGTTAGACTAAAGAGAGACGTTTCTCCTTAAAACCTGTTTTCTTTTATCCAAATAAGGACAACTAAGAGAACCTTGGCCTCATGGTCTTGAATGTCTTCCCAAAGGCCAGAATCTAGGGAAATTTAAAAATTGGATGCTGAATATTTAGGCCTATTTTTCTGGTTCCCCTCCAAAAAGCAAAAATGATGCCCTTGTCTGCTTTAACTCAGGCTCCCAACGCGCTGTCCATTGCTCAGCTCCTTCAGCATCATGTCCCAGCAGGACCAGAGCTGGGACAGTCACATCCCAGGCTCATGAGTCTCAGACACCTACTTGAGTTAAAGCTGAAACTCATTCCTCTTGTTCGTTTTCTGGTTTTAAAGCTGCACTTTTAGCATTATTTTCTGTAGTTCAAGAGAGATCCGTTGCCATTCAGATAAAAACTTGGAATTTTCTTATCTCTAGCCCCTGAAGATCCTCCCTGGACCAACATTTTGAAGTTGGTAGTTGATGGTGGAAGTGGTAGGACTTTCCTCATTCTGTGTTAAGGAAAAGAGGAGCTTTGTGGGAAATTACGAATTAGACGGATAACCTGCAACACTAGGAAAACCATTCCAAGAGATGAAAGGGAGAAATGAAGAGCTCCTTCAATGAAGTGAGTCAGCCTATGACGGGCAACCCACAGTCCTCTGGATTCTTGGCTTTTGTTGCCCTGTTTAGTGGCCTGTCCTTTGTCACCTGGACTTACACAGGTCTTGAGCCAACAGGATCTTTCATACCCAAGAATCTGTTTCCTTGCTGAAAATGGAATCCCTCCCTTCACTTTACATTCCTTTTGATCCAACTGATCCAAATTGGTACTCAACGCCTACCTTTTCTCCCCCCTCCAGCACACTCCTCTCTGAGAAAGTAAAAGCAAAGCTTTCTTAATGACAATGCTTTGGGCCTGTTCTGTTCCTGCCTTATTTCTCTTTTAGCCCTGTACATGACTGTGTTCACATCCCCTTGGGTCAGTGTCCACCTGCTGATTTGCATCATGAACTGGACAGTGTGTGAATGGTCACCTACTCCCCCAGCTCTGAGAGCGTAGCTGTCTTCCTCTCTCTGGTGCTCCTGACACTTGTGAGATGGTCCTGTCGAGAGGACTAGGATCCCAGAAGGAGAGTCCTCCTTTGCAGAGCTCATTGCAGTCAACTGGAATTGAGGTTGCACACTGTGATTTTTACACCGAAAAGCCAAAAGGAGCTGGCCACCCTGGGCCTAGGGAGACCAGTCTTCCTCAAACATGCTCGCCTAAACCAGCATGATGCTTCAAAGGGCCCCACCCTGGTCCCTGGGGCCTGGATCCTTTTCCTGGGATAGACTCTGATGGGTCAGTCTGGGGAATACAGGTGGGGTGGGGATACCAGCATCCCAATTTGAAAAAAGAGGAGTTTGCAGCCAGCAGCCTGGAAACTGGAAACACTGGTCTCAGCCAACCTCCTCAGGGCACCCTGGTTTCTCCCCAAGGAGATGAGGAGAGATGACGCCAGCAACAGGATGAACAGACCCCTGGAAGGGCTGGTGTGGATGTATTTCACGTTCAGAAGAGAAGTTAGATCTTCCAGGGAATTGCAATGTCGTGGCGTCTGACTTGTATGTCACGTTTGTGTACAATGGTATATTCTTTAAATAGTGTTGATAACTGGAATATTGTATGTATGCTTGGAGATGCTTTGTGTGAACCTAAGACTGTCGCTCAACAGATGTTGGATTGGGGAAAATCCAAAGCACAACTTCGAAATAAAATACGTTTTTAGGTTTCGATGCTGCAGTTTGTATCCCTTCTCCACTCCCTGAGATCTCTGCCCCGCGAGTCCTGGCTGCCTGGGACGGATTGTGATTTGTCCATGGTAACGGAGCCCTGCCTGGCAACAGCAGGAGGCGCCAGGTGACCTTGGGAGCCAGCGGCCTTCCCCCTCCCACAGCCAGACGCAGCACAGCTACATTTAGAATGTGGATTTTCCCCGCTAGCGTTCCTATTTAGCCCACGTGTGGGATCTAAAAGGATGTGCAGAAAGACTTCCAGCTCTCCACTGGGCAGTCCGTTGCCATGAGAACCATTTCCTCCTCAGAATCCACCTCCCATATTTTCAACGAGGACGGTTCCATTTCCATCTCTAGTCAGATTTCTCCATCTGGCGGAGTGGGGCCTGCGAAGTTGCTTGGAAGCTTTGCCAGCCACAACCAAAGATGAATGAAGGGCTTAGTTCTTCTGCAGCCAAAGCCCTGAGTCCTTCTGCCCTCAGCAGCCCCCTGCCTCTGGGAGAAGAGCTGACCCGTAGGCCTGTGCTGTTGGTTTTGAGTACAGGGTGGAGGAGAGGGGCATAGAGAAATGCTTTCTTTCCTTCAGATTCTGATTCTAGCAGATCATAAGTTCAAGGGTGAAGTTATTCAGAGATAAATGCATCCTCGGGTCCCTAGAGCCCGCACTGAGTGGGCTCGTTCTAATGCCAGAAGCCCCTGCCAATGGATGAAATCTCGTGTCCAAAGGTATGCCCAGAGTTCAATGATAATACGGAGTCCTACCCCAGGCCAGAAACTAGACACTTCAGGGATGTGAGCTTTGTCGTCTCCACCTGTTACTCGTCCCTCTGACGCAGCGCTCGTACCCTTGCAGCCTGTCATCTTTTCCCCTCCCTCACTAATGGGAGAACTGCACCTCGAGCTTTTCTTGCTGGGCCCTTGGTCTTGACTGTCCTGTCACCTTTTCATGAGCTCCCACTCCTGAGTGTTGGTGACGAGCTATGAGATGGAGTTATTTCTTAAGCTGTGAGTAAAGGACCAAAGAATCTGATTTTTAGAGAATCCTAAGGCAAAAGTGGGCTATTCTTTTGGGATCCTCTTCATTCATGTCACATATACTGATGGGAGCTTGAGGAAACAAGTGACAACACAATCGAAACACAGGCCCATTCCACCCAGATAGAAACCAAGAAAGGAGGCGGGGGTATGAATTAAGAAATGGTCTTTATGAGGAGCTAACCTAAATGTTTATATTTGTAGGTATATGAAGCTTCCCTTATACTCAGGAGTTAGCAACCCTGGCATATTACATATGCCCAAGACTCACTGGTCAATCAAACTTGAGGCCTCACTGTGTGCCAAGCACTGTCCTACAATACTGAACAGGAGAAACGGATAGTGGAGCACTCTAGTTTCAGGAAGAACAGATAAATAAGCAAAACAAGAGTTCCTCTGAAAATAAAATAGCTGTAGTAAGATAGTGCCTGGGTTGACAAGAACAGTCATTGGAGGCAATGGGTAGCACCGTTAATCAGGAGTTCTGACGCTTGGATACGTGCATGTGGAGTTTTAGGGACAGATCATACCTGAAAACAAATTTGGGCGCCATTACCTTATAGATGTGTTCAAACTAAGATTCTCAGGAAGAATATATAAATGACAGAAAAAAAGAGAAGGTATCAATAATTAGAAATCTGACAGAGAAGGAGCCAGCAAAGGACAGAGGAAGCGAGTGACAGGAGGCTGGAAGGGCAGCATCACAGAAACCAAGAGAAGGAAATGTTTCCACAGGACGGAGGAATTGGCTGTCCAGTGCTGGTGGGGTAAGATGAGGCCAGCAAGGAAAGGTAATCATCGGTGGCCTGGACAAGCATTTTCGGTAAAGAGGAAATGAGGCGCACTGGAGTGGGTTGGGTATCAAATGGAACAGGAAGGAGGAGTCAGGAACTCTTGGCAGCTCAGAGGTGTTGCTTTGAAGTGGGGGGGGGCATCGGAAGGGGTCAAGGGACCTGGCTTTGAAGTGGACAGCGTTGTGCCTCTTTGCTCAAGGGCAGGACCCCTTCAAGTGGCAGGAGTGAATATGCAGGGGAAGGTTGGCCAGGGCCAGAGAAGAGGCACTTCCTTCTCAGGAGAGGAGGCAGGTGTGATGCAAGGCAGGCAGTGAATGTGGGGGCCAGAAGATGAGGGAGTTCCCTTTTGATGGCTTCTTTTGTTTCAATGAAGTTTTAAGGCAAAGGCTTGAGCTGAGAGAGTGGGAGGGAATGGTGAGTAGGAGGTTTGAAGAGTTAAGAGAATGAGTGAAATGCACATTTTCCATGCCAAGAAAGCCCGCAGCACATGGTGCTGCCCCCACAGCATCTTTTCCCACTGCATGGGGGAGTGATGTCAGGTCTGGTTGCCGTGTTTGTCCCTCCTTCCCCACCCAAAGCTCCTAGCAGCGCCGACTGATGAAGGTGACTCTGAGACTTTTCGTAAATGACAGTGAGTACACACTGCTCGCTGTATTGGCTTACATCACCCCCATTTTCCACAGGCTCACCTGCCTTTGTCCTTTTCCCTTCTTGGAGGCAGCTGTGACAAACAGCCTCAAGACACATAGGGGCAGAAACGGCAACTAGTATTTATTCAGGGCCTACCAGGTAGCAGGCACTTCATCTCGTTTTGTTTCAGACCAACACTGAGAAATGTGCCCCGACTTCCTCAAGGTCATGCAAAGCAAGTGGCAGAGTCGGGACTCAAAGGTCTGTGATTGCAGATGCCTTCACGCATTCTCCGCCTCCTCTTGTAGAGGGCAGACCTGAGCTTTTCCTCTGAGAGCTGCCATCAAAGACCCCTTCTCCCCACCTCTGATCCTTTTCCTGCCTCTGAATTGCCACTTTTATTTCTATGGCTCCTCAGAGCCACTTGGGAACATGTGCTGAGGCCTCTCACAGATTCCCTCTTCCCTTCAGGAGCCCGCCAGGCTCCTGCACCGCCCCAGATGAAAAAACAATAGCCATGCTGCCCAGCTGGGACCAGCCGCTCCAAATCATAGGCAGGACATTCATTCATTTTGTCCATACACAGGGTGTGACCCCACAGAGGATGCCCAGCGAAATTGTCACCACACAGGCTCCAGCCCGCCGCCCACCCTAGCCCCTTTCTCTCCCCTGACCACGTGTGGTGCCCTGACCAAGTTGCCCGCTTTCATACCTCGGTACCTCTGCACGTGTTCCCACTGCCTGGAATTCCTTACTTTTGATTCCCACTTCTCTGCCTGACTCGCCTTTCTCCAAAGTCTGGTGGAGCACCCTTTCTCCTGGCATGCCCTTCTTGACCACCCAGCCCCCCAGGTTCACAGAATCACCACCTGCTGAAGTATACCCCTCAGAGTAGTCACCACACTGTCCTGAACCCCAGCTCCCGAGCGACACGTAGGTCTCGCCTTTGTGTCCTCTGCACACACTGCCTGTTTCCTAGTAGGTGCTAGACACATTCACTGCTTTTGAGGGCACTTAAGACACTGGGAAAGAGAGATGGGGCTTGCTGGACAGGGAACGGTAGGGGTGCTGGTGGGGACTGCGCGGGTTTATCAGGGAAAAATAGGTCGATTTGTAGGGATAGACTAGGTTATGTTGTAAACCTATGACTTAAAACAACATGTAGATTTCTCACCAAAGCTACGTGTCCTTTGTGGCCAGCAGGGGGCTCTGCTCATAACCATTGCTCAGGACCCAGATTGAGAGAGCAGTCACCTTGTCTAACAGTCACACTGTCAGGGGGCAAAGGGTGGGTGTTGCATCAGCAATCACATGGTTTGGTTGGGGAATCACGTGGCCCTACCCAATCACAGGGTGCCAAGGAGGTGCAATTATACCATTGCCCACGGCAGATGGAAAGCTGGGAATCCTGGGTGGAGAGTAAGAGGATCTCAGGGAACATTTCTCTTGGTCCTGCTGTCACAACCTGTGGGCAGCACCTCTGGATGCCCGCTTATCAGCAGGTGTGTCTATCTGAGCAGGAGGCACTTTGCAGCTAGGCTCCTGTTCTGGTGTCACTGTGCTAGGGGTGGGGCTGCCAGAGGAAACCACCAGGTGTGGCCATGGGAAAGTCCCTCCAACATGCTATAGAAACATGGAATTTCCTGGTTTTAACCATTTCTTATCCAACTGTCATCTTGGAGCTGGCCAGAGCAGACCAGACCTCTGCAGCCTTCTAGGAGTTTTCCTTTGGGACATGAAGTCCTGGCTGGGACGTGGGCGTACCTGGGTCCCGGCCCCGCAGTCTTTGAAGATCATGGGCAAATTACTGAAGGTGTTTGGGCCTTGATGGCTTCAATGCCTGTCTGTAAAGTGCCTTCCAGTCTCCCAAGCATTTCCAAATATACTGTTCCATGTCATCCACAAAACCAACAGAGTAAATGTTACTATCCTCATGCCTTGGATGAGAAAACTCGAGGAGGGGTTGTGTGGTGTGCTCAAGTCACACTGGAGAGCATTCCGTGGGCACCAGTGTCTGCTCTCGGGCCTCTGCAGGCTCCCTGGGAAGATGAGTCAGACCTTGCTTCTCCTAGGAGTGGCCGGGCCTGGGTTCTGGACCTCTGTGGGGCTCCTGGGTGTGAGAAATTGGTTTTTCCAGGTAGCTCTCTCCACTTGGTTAACTTGCCCAGCCTGCTCTGTTGACTGGGCCAAGCCCTAAACTTCCCTTGCTCCAGTGAACTGCAGGAGCTTCGAAAATAGCACTCCGCGGCCTGCCGCAGCTGCCCAGCCTCAGTTTCCAGCCTCTGTGTGGCTCAGATGCCTCTATCCTATAGTTTCCACTTGGGAACTCAGCATGCTCTTTCTCTTTACTGCCGGGGGGGTGGAGGCAGTGGCCCAGCTGCCTGTCTCTTTAAGAGAGAGAGAGAGAGAGAAAGAACAAAATCAGGAAGTGTGAGAGAGCTGCTAGCCTGCTGGGAGGGAGCTGAATTTTCCTAGGGAGGCAGCCCTCAGCTCCCAGCTCTCCAGGCAACTCCGGTGGCACTCAGCCACTTCCACTGGCCCAGTCTTTGGGTCCCCGGGACCCATGACCACCAGGATGCTGTGGGCACTGGCCATGGATGACAGCGAGCCCTGAAAGCTCTGGGAGTGCCACCCAGTCCTACAAGCCTGCATGCCTCACAGCTGAGATGGGGTGAGTGGGCAGGGTCCCTGCGGGAAGGCAGATGGGGGAGCCGGAGGCGGGTGGGGCAGCTGCCGGGAGGCACCCAATGGAAGATCTGGTGCTGGCGTGTGGGCAGTGGCTCTCCCAGCACCATGTCCTCTTTCTGTGTCTGTCTGCCGCTGCTGGGGGCCCCGGCAGTGCCCATCTCTGCATCTCCCGTGGTCACCCTTGCAAAGGACTGCTTGGCGGCCAGTGAGAGGCAGGGCGGACTGTGGCACAGAGGAGAGATGCCATCTGCCTCCCATGCTGCCTTCCTGGCTCTGCTTCCCAATCCCCCAGAGCCAGGTTCAGTTCTGTCTCCGCTTTTCTCCTGCCAGGCTTCTGGCACTTGCCCTCACCTCTCCCAAGTCCTGGGAGTGGAAGTGGTGAGGAAAGCCTCCTGGAGCAGCTGGGGAATAGGGCTGGAAACCCCCAGCCCTGTGGGGGAGGGCGACAAACAGGAAAGGGTTAAAGGGCTGGGGCCGGCTGCCTTTGATGGAGCTGAAAATCAAGCAGCACTCAGGGGTGCCTCTCATCCGCCCTCCTCTTTCCGGTGTAGCTCAGCTCCTGGACTTGCCACCGACAGACAGCACAACACACACTTGACAGGGAGACTCTTTGCCTGATCCAGGGCTGCTCAGAGCACAGGGTAAGTGCATTGGTCACATCAGAGACCCAAGAAGGAAGAGGAGGAAGGAGAGGTGGTGGATGGGGCTGCTGGCTCCCAGGCCCGCCCCGCCTCCTGCATCCAACCGCCACTGAAGGAGAGGGAGCCTTCCACGCACCAGGCACTGTGCTAGGGCCACAGGGCACACAGAGCTGAGCAGTCATGCCAATCAGCTCCTAGGCACAGCCTGGGCAAGGCCAGAAGCAGAACCCAGGGCTTGCTACCCACCAGGCTTCTGCTACCTTGGCCTTGATTTCAGTGTGCTCTGCCCACTTCATACCCGCAGGCCCCGAGCTGATTCCTCCTCAGCCTGGGGTGGTGGGGAGACCTGACAAGCTCATTCAAGCTAAGCTATTTATTACATTGTCTTCAGGGAGCCCTGGGTACCTCAGTTGCTTCTGTAAAATGCAAACACTAATACATTATCTGAAACTAGGAATTGACCACTGATCCCTTGAAGTGGCCTCTGGCTGAAGGAATTGACATTCTCAAAATTTGCATTTTTTAAAAAAAATTACAGAGAGAAGTCTCAAAGCCCATGAACTGTAGGATTCCAGGCAGGGTGCCCCGAGGGTTGAGAACTTGTAAGAGGTATGAAGAGGAAGAAGCCCTGTCTAGTCCAGCTTTATTTGAGTCTTTTAGGGGTAGTGGCTCTTCTCATGCCCCTTCTCCCAGGCTTCCCATAAAGACCAGCCGGGGCCCTATTTTTCAGAAGCATTGAGTTTAACTCCTAAGGCTACACTCTAGAGCCAATTGCATTAGAGGAACTGGCTTTTGGAGAGAAGAGGATGGAGGCAAAGATGGGGAACGAAGTTGCAGAGGGTTTCGGATCCTCTCTAAGACTCCTGAGCCCTTGGATTTAATGGTTTCCTGCATCCCCTACCCGCTGCATACACACATGCATACACAGGCACACACATGCACGCACACCCTCACACACACACGCGCACACACTCTGCAGCAGTGCTGTCCCTCTGCAGTTGACCTGGCCTTCCCTGCTGCCTGGCACAGCTGTTAGCTCACAGCAGCAGGAAGTGGTGGACCCAGGCGAGTGGGTGGGGAGGAGATCCAAGCTCATGTTGCAATCCTGGAGATTTGGAGTAGTGCGGTTCACGCTGCCTGACCTGGGGCCCTTCCTTCAAGCACATCTTTACTTCCTGGGACAATCCCAGGACTGGATGCCAAAACGCAGACTTCTCAGTGCCTGGGAGAGGTGACAGAGAAAGGGGATTGTCTCTGCAAAATTTCCTGTTTGGGGAGGTGTCGAAAGGGACCTGGAGAGTAGGGACAAGCAGAATGCCCTGTGCTGGGACAGATGCAGGCTGTGGGCTGAGGGCCTAGTGGCTGTGCTTCCTTTGGGAGAAGTTACCTAAACTTTCTGTGCTTCACACTTCCCCTACCCCCTTCCTCTAGAATGGCCACATGGAGCCCTTCTTGGGGTGGTCGGGCACAGCTACTGATCGGGTCACCAGTGTCCATCCCAGGCCAGTAATGGAATCCTGGACCCCAATATGTGCTTCATCTAGGCAGAAGGTGGCCAGCCAGCCAAGGGCAAGAGATGCAGAGCACCGTCAATTACCTGTGGCACACAGATGACCTACTGGGGCAGGGGGCCACCGCCAGTGTGTACAAGGCCCGAAACAAGGTAGGCCACCGGCCTGGCTGGGTCCCCCACAGCCCACCGTAGCCCCCCCCCCCCGCCATGTCTAGGAAGTTCTTGGCCAGTGGGCATCCCGGGGCTGCCTGGCTGGGCAGAGGCCTCTGGACTTTGCTGTGTACACTCTGTGGTGGGGAGACGCTGAGGGTTCAGGCAGAAGTGTGGGGAGCTGAACAGGACTCCTCAGGATGGGGCTTCTGTCAGGGACAGTTTGGGACTGGAGAGAAAGAGGTGAGGACACAAAGCCAACCTCTTGGGGAGATGGCAGCGAATCTAGGGACAGCAGAGGTGGGAAGTAGGGCTTGTTTGGATTTCTCCTGCCTTCATCGCAGGGCTGTACTGTATGTATGAGACCTACTGCGCTCTCTCGTCTAAGGAGCAGAAGCCAGACAGAGCAGACTCCAATGCCAGCTCTGCCAGTAACACCACGGAGTGTTGGCTGCCCTTGTCATTATTCTCAATAGCAATGGTGACAACAAACCGTCGCCTGCAGGTGTGTCAAGCCCTTGTCACTTCCTAGGGCTGGACTGAGCGTACACCCTCTGAGCAGGGGAAGGAGGGAGCTGAGGGTGGGAGCCCCCACCCCCACCCAGGCTGGCGGGAGAGCCTGAGGGGTGCGCTCCAGGGCAGGGTGGGACTTCTGTTCTCCCTCGCGGCAGAAATCCGGGGAGCTGGTCGCTGTGAAGGTCTTCAACACCGCCAGCTACCTGCGCCCCCGCGAGGTGCAGATGAGGGAGTTTGAGGTCCTGCGGAAGCTGAACCACCAGAACATCGTCAAGCTCTTTGCGGTGGAGGAGACGGTGGGTCCAGCGCTCGGTCAGAGGAAGATGGCCTTGTCCTAGACCCTCAGAGGCTCGGAAGAGTCGGGTCACATGCTAAGAGACGTGGTAACATGTGAATGAGCAGGGCAGCCAGAGCAGCAAGCTGTAGAATGGAGTAAAGACCGCTGGGGGTTGGGGCAGTTCATGGCAAAGCAAGGATGGGAAATAGGGCCTAAGCAGAGAGGGCTTCCTGGAAAAGGTGCCTTCAGTCTCAGATGTGTGGGATCAGTGCGAGGCCAAGGAGAGACAGCCAGCCAGGCCAGAAGCCGGGACCTAGAGAACGAGGGCTTTTGGCTCTAGGCTGAGCCACGTCCTCTTCAGTAGAGGAGACATGCCTTCCTCCCCATGCACAGGGGACCAGCCGACAGAAGGTCCTGGTGATGGAGTACTGCTCCAGCGGGAGCCTGCTGAGCGTGCTCGAGAGTCCCGAGAACGCCTTCGGGCTGCCGGAGGAGGAGTTCCTGGTGGTGCTGCGCTGTGTGGGTGAGCCCCTCCGTGACCCCCCCCCCCCGGGGCCCCCTGCCCACCTCTGATGAGCCAGCCTGGCCCTCAGCAGGAGGCAAAGCCCAGAGGGGTGCGGCGCTTTTGAAACAAGTATGCAAACACAGAAGAACATTCGGGACCTAAGAGGCTCTCCATGCAGACCTGGGACAGACAGAACCCAAAGTCTGAGCGCGCGCACACACACACACACACACACACACACACACACACACACACACTGGTCAGCAGTGTAAAACTCCAACTTAAAATTTAAAGCCAGTTGTCCACCAATATTCATGGCAGCATTATTCACAATAGCCCTAAGGTGTAAACAACCCAAACAGCACAGATAGATGAATGGATAGAAACCGTGCGGTGTACGAGTATATGCACGTAATGGAATACTGAACCTTGAAAAGGAATGGAATTCTGACACACACACTGCAGCATGAATGCACTTGGAAGATGTTGTGCTGCGTGAAATAAACCAGACACACAAATATCGTATGGTTCCACTTATGTGAGGTTCCTAGAAAAGTCAAGTCCATAGAAACAGGAAGTAGAATGAGGGTGGCGAGGGGCTGAGGGGGAGGGGAATGGAGAGTGATTGTTTAATAAGTAAAATTTCTGTTTGGGTGGTTGACGAAATTCTGGAGCTGGATGGTGGTGATGGCTGCACAACAATGTGAATGTACTTCATGCCACTGACCTGGACACTTAAAATAGTTAAAATGGTGCATTTTATGTTAGCTATACTTCTAAAATTTTTTTTAAATCAAATTTTTAAAAATACAGAGTAATCAAATGGACAGGGAGGGAGTGCGATCCTTGGGGAGCCTAAGCCACTCTCTCTTGGTTTCTTAGAGACTCCCCATGGACCCCCCACACTCCATGTCCTTGGGAACCCCTTCCCCCATTGCCCTGTGCCCACCTCTGTCCTGCTGCTTTTCCTGTCAGCCAGTGGGATCTCTGTCTAGACCCAAAACCAGCCTCCTCCCCACCCAAGATAAGCTCCAGACGCCGGTCTGTCCTCGGCCAAAGCCACTAGCAGCCCGCCCTCTGTCCCCAGTGGCCGGCATGAACCACCTGCGAGAGAACAGCATCGTACACCGTGACATCAAGCCCGGCAACATCATGCGCCTGGTGGGGGAGGAAGGGCAGAGCATCTACAAGCTGACGGACTTTGGAGCCGCCCGGGAGCTGGACGACGATGAGAAGTTCATCTCAGTCTATGGGACTGAGGAGTATCTGGTGAGTGGGATCCTGGGGACCCGCTGCCCCAAGCTCAGGGCCTCGCCTGCAGCTGTTTGCCCCTCACTTTCTGCAAGCCTCTGTCCCATCCCCCGGCACCTGGCAGGGTTCGATCTCACCCTCTACACCGACCAGAATTCATTCTGCTCTCTAAGATGGAGACGGCAATGCTGCAGCCTTCCCATACCTCCCTGCCCGGCTTCCCTTGTGCGGTTAACTCCTTGATTTGATTCTCATGAAGGATGGGACACCACTGGTCACCACGTCCCCCAGGGCAGAGGCCAGGCAAATGAAAATGCCCTGGATAGGCCAACTCCATGCCAACGTTTGGGCTGACAAGGGAAATGGATTCTGATGGTTGTGTTTCTGCCAGAAGGCAATGGAAGGGGGTCTGATGGATGGAAGCTCAGGCCCTTATGGAGGGAGGCTCGGGTCCTTATGTACCCTCTCCCTCCATGGCTGCTCTCTGGTTCTCTCTCTGACAGCACCCTGACATGTATGAACGGGCGGTGCTTCGTAAGCCCCAGCAGAAGGCATTCGGGGTGACCGTGGATCTCTGGAGCATTGGGGTGACCCTGTACCATGCAGCCACCGGCAGCCTGCCCTTCCTCCCCTTCGGTGGGCCACGGCGCAACAAGGAGATCATGTACGGTGGGCCATGGGCGGGGAATGAGGGTCCTGCGTGTCCGCCACTGGCCCTGCTCTTTCTCCTCTTCAGCCTCTAACTCTGGCCCCTCTCTGGCCCACCCCAACCAGGCTCCTCTTAGATTCGTGGTGGTCACCACCTGGCTGAGGGGAGACTGATTAGAATCCCTTATCTGGGGCCGGCCGAGTGGCTCAGTTGGTTAAGAGCTCGCTCAAGAGTGTGAGCTCAGCTATGGGCAACAGCAGTTCAACCCCCAGCCCTAGCTGAGCTGCCAACAGGTGGCAGGATGGCTCAGCTACAGGAAAAAAAAAAAAAAAAAAATGAAAAGAATCCCTTATCTGAGTTCAGTGCTTCCCTTTAGTCCTCCCCCCATCGGCTGCTCACCTCATCTCAACTGAGGGTTCAGTGGCACTGCCAGGGGCAGAGGTGGGATAAGACCCAGCATCCAGATCCCAGGTTGAAGGTCCTTCCAGGTTTCCTGCTTCCTGACAGTGTAGCTGGAGAAAGCAGCTGCTCCCACGGAGTGCACCGCCCAGAGCAGAGATTACAGGTGGATTCACAGGAAGGTGCATGCACCCCGCCCCCACCCCCAGCTCAGGGATCAGCTGAGTGGGAGTGCATGAGGTTAGGGACCTGCATGGACAGGCCTGTCAGTGTGGGCTGGACCTCAAAGGGAGGAGAGGACTAGACTAGTGACGTGGAGGCAAAGGGATGGAGGCAGGCCCTGCTGTGGGTGTGCGGTGAGGTCAGGGGGATGAGAAAATGGGCAGTGGGGAGGAGCTGAGTGTGATGGGGAACCCCAACACAAGGCGATCTTATTGGCTGAGAGCCAGGACTCTCAGATTTCTTTTTCAGGCCATGTCAGAGTGACTGGGTCACTGGAACCAGTGCTCTGAGCCCTCTGTGCTGAGTCTGTCGTCCTTTGAAGCGTGATGGTCTGGGGATCCCCCTGACCTGGTTCTGCCCCACGCATCGCAGGTACCGGATTACCACAGAGAAGCCAGCCGGGGCCATTGCAGGCACTCAGAGGCGGGAGAACGGGCCTCTGGAGTGGACCTACGCCCTCCCCCTCACCTGCCAGCTGTCGATGTGAGTGGGACCCTGCAGGAGGGGCAGACACAGATCCAAGTATGGGCTGGGTGTCCCTCTCTCAGCTGAGGCCTGTCCCTGCAGGGCTCCGCACTTGCTGTCTGCTTGGGTCCTCCATGTTCCCTCTCTGGCCAGTGTTTCCATCTGGCTGCTGGGAGACCCTTCCCGCTCTCCCTCCCCATCCCACTCCTCCCCACCGCCTTGGTCCCAGCTCTTCAGGACTTTTCATGAAATGCCCCTGGCCTTGACCGTCTCCATGTTCTGGCGGCAGGGGGCTGCAGAGCCAGCTGGTGCCCATCCTGGCCAACATCCTGGAGGTGGAGCAGGCCAAGTGCTGGGGCTTCGACCAGTTCTTTGCGGAGACCAGTGACATCCTGCAGCGAGTCGTCATCCATGTCTTCTCGCTGCCGCAGGCCGTCCTGCACCACGTCTATATCCACGCCCACAACACGTGAGTGGGTCTGAGGGACGGAGGCTCAGGACCTCCTCCACCCAAGCAGAGGGGTATATCCTGAGCAGTGTTCTGTGGGATGTTTAGAAATGGAAGCGTCAGGATCCAATCTCAGTGTCCTGGTTCTACAGTTAAACCTTGCTGCTAGATGCCAAACAAAGCTAGTGTGTGTTCTAAAGCCCCTGGGGAGTGTGTATGTGTGATAGCGATATGTTTCCCAAATTTACTGCTCGTAGAACCCTTTATTCCTGGGGTATTTTATGGGATGAGGGGAATTTTAATGGGTGTGTGGCAGGAAGAGGTTGGATGTTGGGGCTCCTGAGTTCCATTCCCACTCTCTCCCCCCACGGGAAAATATGATACATTTTGTCTCTCCACCCTTGATAAGAGAGAAGAAGCACCCAGTCCCTCCCTCTGAAAAGCTGAACCCTCTCCATGGAAGAAGTCTTAGTTGAGGTTTGAGTCACCCCAGCCCCATATCCTGCCTGCTGACACTTGTCCCATCCCCCATCCTCTTGGACCCCTGATGTGTCTAGGATAGCTATCTTCCTGGAGGCTGTGCACAAGCAGACCGACGTGGCCCCTCAGCAGCAAGAATACCTCTTTGAGGGTCACCTCCATGTCCTTGAACCCAACCTTTCCGCACAGCACATCGCCCACACGACAGCAAGCAGCCCCCTGACACTATTCACCGTGGCCAGCGACACCCCCAAGGGAGTGGCCTTCAGGGACCGTGAGTAGGGCCACACAGGCTGGATCTTGTCTCTTCCTCACATTCTTCTCCAAGAGGCAGGGGCTAACGATCCAGGGTATTGATTCACTTCTTTTGTGGGTGTTTCTTTGGGCCCACAGGGTGCCCAAAATTCTGGGTTCTATTTCTGCATATGCCTCTAAAATGTCATGTGACTCAGGCTGGCGGTTTGATGGCTTCAGTCTCCACAGAGCTGTGAAACGGCAATTGAAACAGGACTGTCTGGATTTCATGTGCTCTCCACCAGCTGCACGATTGGGGGCGGGGGATGGGGGGAGCCTTGCAGAGTTTGAGTTGGAGGAAGTAGGAGCCCAAGCTACTGGAGAGAAGGGAAGTGGCTAGGGGTCCAGAGCTTTGTACTCCAAGCTCTAGCAAATGTATCATTCCTTCTCATTTTAATAATGCCAATTTCATCCTCCTGCTCAGGTCTCCAAGTCTGGGAAGGGGAATTCATCTTGAAACTCCTGGGCCATTTTCTGTCTGTTGAGAAAGGGCCTTGGGCATAAGGCTGTAGTTCTCCAAAGTGGACACAAGGGGGCAGTGAGGGGCTACAATTGTAAAGCCCATCAAAGTGCATGGAGGGTAAGGGGCCCTAGGAGCTGGGAAGCTTGAGGTTGAAGCTAGGTGGTGAAGGGTGAGGGTGAGCCGGGAATAAGGAATGATGAGCTCAGAGTTCATCCAGGGCCATATAGGCAGCCCTTCAGACAGGGTCTTTGTTTGCAGCTGCTCTGGACATCCCCAAGTTCATGCCCAAAGTGGACCTGCAGGCAGATTACAACACAGCCAAGGTTAGGGGTGGTCCCCTGGTGGCAGGGAGGGGGATTTGCACAAGGACAGGCAGTATGGAAGCTGATCATGCCCACCTGTGTTTTCAGGCTGTGTTGGGTGCCGGCTACCAGGCCTTGCGGCTGGCCCAGGCCCTACTGGCCGGGCAGGAGCTGATGCTTCGGGGGCTGCACTGGTTCATGTGAGTACGCCCTGGGGCCATGGCTGTGGGCACAGGTCCCCTGGGAGAAGGCAGCATTGACTCGGATTCCCGTCGGCAGGGAGACGCTGCAGGCCACCTGCAGGCAGACGCTGGAGGTCACGCGGACGACTCTCCTCTTCCTCAGCAGCAGCCTGGGCACCGAAAGGTAGGTGTCCTACCCAGCGCAGGGGCAGTAGCAGGCATGTGGCCACTCAGACCCCTCAGCCCTTCTTTCTTTCTGTCTGTCCCTCACCCTCAATATTCCTAACAATGCCTCTCGACTCCCCCACCCAGAGCTCATCCCTGCCACCCTCCCTGCCACCTTCCCTGCCACCCTCTCTTCATCCCTCACCCTGCCAAATGACCACACCTACCTCCTCCACCACCCAGTGCCTCACCTCAGGGGGAAAGAGCCCATGTGGCATCGCCTCTCCCAGTATCAAGGCAGCCTCCCTGCCTGCGGAAGGGGCCTCTGTCCTCCCAGACCCCTTCTGAAGATTTAGACTGCTCCCCTGCACCAGGAGATGCTCTCATAGCCACACACGGGCCTCTGGACCTTGCAGGATGCGCATTCATGTGGTGTCACCTCCACGTTTCTTCTCCATCTTCCTCTGTATCTTAACCTGTCCTTGCCTTTTTAGGACTCCCTGCCCCGATCCTTGGAACTCCATGCCCTCCTCTGCTCTGACTGGCTATTTAGGGGAGATGGGTGGAGAAAGGGAGAGACTGGGGAGAATGAAACCAAGCTGTGGGGTCTAACGATGAGAAGCAGGGAGACTCCACGGGGCAGAGCGCTACTGAGAAGTGGGCACAGCCCCTGAATTTTGGAAGGCACGGAGCCGAGGTGCAGGTGAGAGATGGTGGCTCTGCAGGATAGGGAAGCTGATGGTGGCAGGAGCCTCTCCCATCGGGAGGAAGCACGTAGAGACTGCCAAGCATGCCTGATGTTCCCAGCCCCTCATGCCCTCCAGATTTTGTCCCCAGAAAGGTCCCGGGAGTTTCCCAGCAGTGGTTGACTCAACTGCAGCCTTGCCTTCCTCCTGGGGCTTGGCAGCAGCATCGCTGATGATAAAACAGATGGAGCGGAGGAGGAGCATGTCCAGATGACTGGGATGGAGTCCCCAGCATGGCTGACAGAGATGAGGGGCTGCAGAGTCAGCAACACTGCTCCTCTGAGCAGAGCTCTGGCCAGAGCACAGAAAGAGGTTCCTGGGACAAATGTGGTGCCATGCAGAGGAGCCCACACTGGCTTGGAGGAGATAGCCCTTCCCAGGCGTGTGAGGGGGTTATCGGAGAGTGGGCCTTTCTTGGCGCAGAGTCCAGGTCTTTGGCAACTCAAGCAAAGAATTGAACGAGATACCAGAGTAAAACAGTAAAATAAGTAGTTTATTAGAAAAGACAGTACATCCAGACTAGAGGATGGCCTAAGGGCCCATTACCAAAGAATGTGGAGGGGGCATATATGCAAAGGTGAGGCGTAAAGAGAAGAAGCAACAACAGAAGTAGCAGTAGCAGCCGCGCTTCCCTCCCAGGACTTGGGGTTTTTATCCTTTTTTCTCCAGGATGGGCTGTTCTTCCTGGGCGTAGGACCACTTGATTGGCCCCTGTGATTAACAAGAGGTCCTGTGTAGGTGTGAGTGACTGGTCTGATATGGTTGGATATTTTGTGCCCATTTGCTCTTCCCGCAGGGGTAGGTAATTACAATACAAAGGGGAGTTTTGGGTGGAGACGGGATGTCCCCCAGGCGGTCACACTGTGGGACGTGCAGGAATGCAGAGACCCAATGCCTGCCTAGGTTTCCTTGAGAGATGTGATCCCCATAAAATCTCTATGGGAAGCTGAGGGACAGGAGGTCTCTTCTTCTGTATCTGCTTCCTGCTGGGCAGGGCCGTAGAGCTGTCCTTGCCTATTGGGGTTCACGGAACTCTCACCCTAGCTGGTCTCAGATGAGAGGAAGGGGTCTCAAACTCCACCTGGAAGACCGTGTTGGCTTCTTTGCTTGTTGGGGTATCCCCTGTATCCTCAAGGCTCCTGAATGAGGACAAAAATATAAATCTGTTAGTTCTTATGAAACTTGTGGCTATTCAGTCCATCACTCAAGTGGTGTCAGTTGTCCGGACACAGAATGGGTTTGACATTTAGCTTCCTTGCCTGGGGGATATTAGGAAGTCTCAGGCTTTCCAAATAGTTATCTGAAGCAGGGGTAGGAGATTTCTATTGTTTCAGATTCAGGAACTAATTTACAAAGCAATTAAGAAGCAAGGGGGATCTTCTGTCAGAAAAGCAATCATGGCCCAAGAGCTAAGAAACTAAAGAACTAGGGAGGAGACTTAACATTTTTATACTTAACATTTCTATAGAAAAGAAAACATTAAAGTTTTTCAGTGGTGGGGGTTGGTGCTGCTCAGTTGGCCGGTAACAAGGGGGACGGACAGTTGGGGGTCAAGGGAGACCGGAGATTGGTAGAGGCAATCACAGAGGTCTTCCTGGAAGAGGTGGGGCTTTTTAAGGCCATAACAAGAGAGAATACCTCAGGTTGGAAGGTCCTGTGCAGAGACAGACAAGGGGTCAAATTGGGGGTGGTTTGTGGGGATTTGCATGGGGGTGTGCTGGTGAGGTTTACTGAGGCCACAGTTACAATGGAAAATATCCCCGAGTGAAGTTGAATAGGACATAGAGGTGCGGAGGGGAGGGGAGAATGCATGGGGGCCCTAGAGGTCCAGTTGGCAGACCTCCTAATAAAATGACTTATTGGCCTCTTGTAAATTCTTGAACAGGAAAGAAATGTGTAGAGAAAGCATCTGAAGTATTTGTCTGCCTGCTGGCCCTGGACGGAGGAGTGTGGGGGAGTGACAGGCTAGCCCCAGGCTGCAGTCCAGGCATCTGCTGGCTTGACTACTGTTTTTCCCATTCTGTCTCCAAGGCTCCCTTGCAGGCTTGGTGTGTCTAGAGCTCAGGGTCAGGGGTGTGCCTGCTTCCAAGCACATTACCCCCTTCCACCAAAGAGGAATCTAGGAATCTGGAGAGCTCAAAGAGCATTGAGCAGCCAGAGGGCCCATCCATGCTCTTGACTAACTCACAGGCCATTGTCCTCTTTCCTAACCTGCACCTCTATTTACTCTTTTTCAAAATGAAGATGGGATGATCTCCGAGGCCTTCCAGCTCCAACGCTTTGCAATTCTTTTCTGAACATCCTTAGACCTGTAGATTCTTCTAACTTCTGAAGCCAGACCTTCTTCCACAGTGGAATCTGAGATATTTTAATGAGCTGAATTTCATGTTGGGAAGAGCCCAAGCATCTGAATAAAGGGGTCACCATTGCTTAGCCTAGTTACTCACCTCTCCACAGAGCATTCCTCCTGCCTCAGGCTCCCCAAGACAGGCTTCCTTGGTAGGGTGTCCTTGCCTTTGTCTGGAAGCTCTCTGGTCCTCCGTGGCAGTTGCTGCCATCTGGAGGCACTTTTTTTTTTTTTTTTTTAGCTGAGCCATCCTGCCACCTGTTGGCAACTCAGTGGCAGCTCAGCTCGGGCTGGGCATTGAACTGCCGTTGCTCAGAGCTCAGCTCACACTCTTGAGTGAGCTCTTAACAAACTGAGCCACTCGGCCGGCCCTGGAGGCACTTTTTAGACACCCAGGACTGGCTTGGGGACTCCCAGGGCTGCCCCACCACCACCACCAAAAAAGCGTGTGTTCATGTCCTCTAGTCAAGCGCTTTGTCTCGGAGGTTCCCCACCTTATGAGGTGGCAGGAAGGAGATTTATTTCTCAGTTATGTAGATTGAATACCTGAGGCTTGGATAACTAAAGTGACTAACTCAGGATGATGCAGATGGCTAGTGTGACAGCTAGGTGTCAAACCCGTATGTCCTGACTCCCTGCCCCATCAGTTTGGGTCAGCCTCATCTTCTGCCTTCAAGTTTTTCACACCTCCAAACCAATGTGTACACTCAATAACTCATTCTTACAGTCATGTACTGAGTAACTAGTGTGTGTTACACATTTTGCCAGGCACCAGAGATAGAATGGAGAGCAACGCAGGCTGCGGCCCTGCCTTCATGGAGCCTCCACGTCATTCCTAATTCCCTCTCCTGCCCTCTTCCTCTCCCCCTCCATTCCCAAGCCAAACACAAGTGGTTCTTTGTTTCCTAGTCGTTATTGTTATAAAAATAGTACATGTTAATTGTAGAAAGTTGGAAAATACAGATAAGTGAAAATGAAATAAAAATGCCCTATCCTACCACCCAGAGATAGGTTGTCACACCTTAGTAGTATGTATTCCTCTAGATAGTTCTCTGGTACGTGTATATAAATATATATGTATAAATATTAACCAGCATGCAAGTTTCCAGTATTTACTTCTATGGAACCTGCTTTTCTCAGCTCTCCCCCTCCATGTCACCCATTTTCATCTCATCTAGTACTTACCCATATTCAAATTTCCCTAATTATGCCCCCAATTTTCTTTTCTGGCTGGTTTCATTCAAACCAGGATCCAATCTAAGAGCACAATTTGTGTTTGGTTATCATGTTCCTTAAGTCTGTTTTAATCTAGACAAATGGCTTCATGCCCCCCCACCCCACCCCCACCTCCGCTTCATGACACAGCGGCTTGTTAGAGGTACAGTACCCATTGTTACACCTTCTGGGTTTGTCTACGCTTCCTCTGGGTATCATTTGGCTTGTTCTTCTTTCCTGACACTTCCTATAAACTGAGAGCTCTGAGGGCTAGGTAGATTCAAGTTAAGCTTTGGTCTAAGTGCATCCTAAATGATGCTGGGTACACTTCATATCCACCCACCACTGGGTGGGAACAGCCTGATTCCTGTAGTGTGCAGTTACATTCTCCCTGTGAGTGAGGCAGCGTGGTATTACTTCGGCACCACGCAGATGTCCATGCCTTCGTCTTCATCCTGGGTTTTACACCATGCCCAAGAAAATAATTTCACTGGGGCAGTACAATACTAATATTCCAACTCCTGGCACATTATTGGCTAGTATTCTACCAAATATAGCTTTTCTCTAATCAAAAAGCTGTTGATTATCATGAACTATAGTTTCTACTAGAAAGGAACTTTATTCTTTTCCTTTAGTTACAAATTTTCCTTGTCAGGAGCTCAATAACAGCTGCTTTGCCTGGTGGGCTCATGAATATTCATAGATCTACATCAGTCTTTATCCATGGCTCAACAGTGTCACAGCTTGGAGCCTCTTCAAGCTGGTTCCTCTGTCCCAACCACAAAACTCCCTAGACACCCCCCAAGCCAGCAAAACTGTCCCAAAGATGCCATGCTCACTGTGCAGTCATGGAACTCTCTGCTTCCTAACGCCCCAAATGTGTCCTTTCTTCGAGGTTCAGCGACATGGCTAGGATGCCTGAGATCCAAGAACTGAAGAGGACCTCAGAGCTGAGGTCCAAGCTGCGGAATGTGAGTGAGACTGGGACAAGGGGCGCTGTCCGCTCCAGAGCAAGAGCCAGGGGCGCAGCGGTCCAGCCAGGCTCCCATCAGGGCCCAGAGCTCAGGACCCCACGGGGCTCTGCCTGTTGCCCTGTAGGTGGCTGAGGTCCTCTCCAGATTTCCCCACAATATCACAGAGATGCAGACGAGCCTGGGCAGCCTGAGCTCAGAGTTGATGAAGAACTGGGATCAGGTACATGAGGACAGAAGGTCTGTGGGATTTACCTTCTTGGTGGGTGAGGGCAGGGGCGGGGCACACAGCTCAAAAAGCGCAGAGGCCTTTTCAGGCATCAGCCTGCCTCCTTCCTTGTCTTGGCAACGATGCTGGGGCATGGGGTAGTGAAGGGGTGGTCCGGAGGGGGTGCAAGTCCCTCCCCTGAGACTGGCTCGAAGGAGAAGAGGACCTGGGGTCCTGCCCCCATCTGTGAGTTTAGAGAGTGAATTTGAAATCTTGCAGGTACAATGGTTCAAAGGAAAAAAACTTGGTTGCCTGTCTAATTTAGAGCCCTTGCTCTTTGTCAGGCCTTTGGATAGGTCCTCCTATTCATATCATCTCACTTAATCCTCAAGACAATAACAATCCTATTATTATGCCCCTTTTTTGATGAGGAAGCTCACTCAGGGAGGTGAATTTGTCCAGGGTCACAGCCAGTAAATGACAAACAACGGAGGTAGCACTTCGGGTAAGGTTCGCCCGCCTCCAAAGTCTATGTTCTTGGCCTACAACAGGGATTTACAGCCTTTACGACCCCATTCTCCCTGCTCACAAATGTAAAATGCCCACCTTCCCATGGCCTGACCAGGCCATTCTCCTCGGCACCTACCCCGACCTCATACATAACTTCAGGTCCTCAGTTCTGAATTCCAAGAGCTCTGAAAAGCACAGGGCTTTTTGCTTAACTGTTTTGGCATGAGGCTCTTTATAGTTTTATTTCTCCCACTTGGAGTGAATATTCTCTGAAGATTGAGTATTCAATGGGGTGCTGCCCCAGCCCCGTGGGCTGTTCCACAAGGTAGTATGTGTACACGGAATCACCTTTCTAAAATCAAAACAATTCTGACTTTGGAACACATCTGCCTGAGCCTTTTGGATGAAGACTGATCTGAGGTGTCCACCCCATGTTCCCAGGAAAGACAGGCCCGGCTTTGCCCAGAGTCAGCTCCACAAATGGCTGAGCCGAGGTCACTGGAGGAGCTGCAGGGGGGAAGTGGAGCTAAATGGGCCTGAGGGTGAGGAAGAACTCCCCCCACACACACACACACACTATTTCAAACAAAGTGTTTGTATCCAGCCTGAAAAGGGGAAGGAAGAGGCAATAATAATCTTCAACCCCAGGCTGACAAGGTCCTTGAGAGGTCACCTCCCTCATTCGCCTGGCTCCTGGCATCACTAAGGTCCTCTGATTCATTGTTGTCTTAAACAAGGGTTGTTGATTCATCAAGTTCCTTCTATGTGCCAGGAGATGTGTATACCAAGGAGCCACTTCTACCCTTTTTGGGTGACCAGAGAGCGGTTTCCGCTCCTCTCCCTTCCCAGGCTGTCACTGCCAGACTCTCATGTTTAGGGTCCAAGCATCCTTCCCAGAGTCTAGTCTCAAAGCTTCTTTAGCAAATGGCACTCTCCTGTTGCCTGTCCCGCTTGGCTTTTTGTCTGTCTCATCTTACTAAGCATCTCGTGTGTGTGTGTGTGTGTGTGTGTGTGTGTGTGTGTGTGTGAGAGAGAGAGAGAGAGAGAGAGAGAGAGAGAGAGAGAGAGAGAGAAGAATGAGAGATAGCTGGCCAGCCCCAAGGGATCTGAAAAAGCTGAGAGACAGGAGAGTCACCCCCACTCCCAGAATGGCCCCCAGAACTGTGCCAATGAGGCTTCGTCTATAGGGAGACAGGTCCTCTGCTCCTCTCACCGCCATCTCATCTCCTCCCGCACCCTGTACTCTGTGCTGCTCGATTCCTCCGTCACCTGGAGCCTGTCTCCTGCCCACAGCATCCAGCAGATTCAGTGTTGCCTGGACAAGATGTACCTCATCTACAAACAGTTCAAGAAATCCAGGATGAGGCCAGGTGAGCAAAATATTCCTCGTGCTCTCCCCTCCCCTCGCCTTCCCCCAGATATCCAGTTTTTTGTTTTCCCCGCTCCGGGGATGCTGCTGGAGGCTCACCCTGTGGAGGCGCCATGTGGAGCCAGGGGGCAGCTGGGCGAAGGCAGGGTTCCTGGCCACCAGCTGCCTACACACCAGTGAGGGACATGAAGCCTTTACACCTGTGCCTGTTGCCATGTGGGGGCCTCATATGATGTACACGGGGACGCAGCGGCTGGAGCCTGGGTGCTACAGGAGAGGTGGCCCTTGAGAGAGTCCCCTTACCTTTACGAGGCACTTTACAGTTTAAGGACTGTGCCCCTATCCATTGTGTCTTTGGCTCACTAAAATAGTCAGGTTTTCCAGAAAATGGAGGATCCAGAGAAATCCCTTTTAGAGTCACTGGGCCAGGCACTTTACCCTCATTATCTACTAAGCCTCACAAAGACCCTCTGGGCAGGGGCAGCTCACCGAGAGGCTCAGGGACTGGACGCTGCTTGTCCAGGGTGACTGCCACCTTGGGGCAAGGAGGGTCCAACCCAGGAGAGAGCTGGGGCTTGGTGCTTCAGGGAGCCTGGCGAGGCCCTAGGGTTGGGAAGGTAACACGCCAGGACCCAACCCACTCTCTCCCCACCCATGCCCCGCGTGTTTCTTAATGTGCTGACTAAAAGTCTTGGGCTTCATTGCCAAGTTCTCTTCTATCCCTAGGATTATCCAAAGAGCACTGTCCCATAGACATATAATGTCAGCGATGTATGTAATTTGAGGTTTTCCAGTAACCAGAATTTTAAAAGTAGAAAGAAACAGGTGCAATTAATTTTAATAATATATTTTATTCAACCCAATATATCCAAATTGTCATTTCAACATATAGTCAATATAAACACAATTATTAAAGAAACATTTGACATTCTTTTTTTTTTGATGCTAAGTCTTCACAATCCCCATGTATATTTTACACTTAGAGCTCATCTGTCCAGAAGCTAATTTTTTAACAAAGTGAAATGTAGTCTTACCGAAACAATAAAGCTGTGTTTAATGGGGGAAAAAATACTTTACACTGCTTCAGCCTTTAAATTTACGTCAATTAAGATAAAAATTCCGTGCCTCAGCCACAGTAGCCACCTCTCCAGTGCTCAGCAGCCACATGTGTCACGGGGACATCATATTGGGCATTCAGATCTAGAAGCCCTAACTCTGGGTCTGGCCTCTGAGGAGGTGGAAAGGGCAGCACAGGACAGGAAAGTTGAGACGGGAAAACTGGAAGCCAGCAGGGCCTTGGGCTCAGCAAGGCAGGCCCAGTTGGCCACCTTTGGTATGATTTTAGGAGAACCTGGGAAGCTTTTCTGCCTCCATCACTGAAATTCCATAATCCTATAATCACAACCCTTCTGAGCACTTCCCATGTGCTAGGCACCGTTTTACAGGCTGTGCGTGTTTCTTAATTGACTTAATGCTCATAAAAACTTCAGGTATCATTAGCCTCTCCATTTTATAGATGAAGACACTGAGATCCAGGCAGATTAAGTGGCCCAAGCAATCAAGATCCAGCTGCTTTTAACCACCCCACTTTATAGCCTCAAAAAGAGTTTCATTTCTATTGGCTTTCAAGAGTCCTTTACTAAAATTAAACATGAACCAACAAGAATAACCCTTGGGGTTTGAAAGATGCCATTTCAATAAATGCTCAGTAGTGAATAACAGGCACTCTCTCACGACCCTCACACCCATCCTGTGGGTTACGTATGACAGATGAGGAAGCTAACTCCGTGAGGTGAAATTGCTTGCTAGTAATTGGCAAGGCTGGGACGGGTGGTTTGGTCTTCCCAAGTCCAGTTGGCTGAGAGCAGGGTCCCACTGAAGAACCCAGGAAGAGGATTCTTCTACTCCAGGGTGGAGGGGAGCCCAGCAAGGTAATTTTTGCCTCGTTTCCTCTGGGGAAGCTGCTGACCTGGAGGTCCACTCCTCGAAGCCCAGGAGGGGGCAGCATCGCCCCAGGGCAGACAGTATCAGCAGGCACCCAGCAGTGAAAACTTCAGCCCTTCTGGCAAAAGTGGCTGGGCCTAGCAGGGGAGCTAGAGGGTGGTGGCCTGGCTTATCCAGCTCTTCGCTGCAGAGCCCAGTGGTTCTGCCGGCAGCTTGAATATTCAGGGCTGAGGGGCTGGGGCTAACCAAGCATCCTTCAAAGCCCATCTCATCCACCACTTCTCACCCGAAGTGTTCACCTGCCCCAGGTATGCCCCTCCCTTGTGATAATGCAATTTCTTTTTTTTTTTTTGAGGGCAGTGTTATTGGCCCTCACATGTGGGACCGAACCGGGGCCGCTGGCTTCCCAAGCCAGCGCTTAACCACCGTGCCACTCGGCCGGCCCTGCAATTTCTTGTGTGCTTGGTTCAGTCATTCTGTCCTTCCTGTCTCCACTGGGCTGTGCACTCCCATTGAGCAGGGTCCAAACCAGGCTCTTAATCTTTGTATTGGGTTTTCGGAAAAGTCATGACGTATTTTGTCTATGTTTTTCAAAGGTCATTTATTTATATAAAAACAAAGATCAATCAATGATATATTGCCCGTTTTGTTCGATAACCTTTTGCCATCTTTCAGTGAGCTTCTTAATTCCTTCTTCATAGAAGGACCTGTCTTTATTTGTAAAAAAACTGAACAAGGTGCTGATTTACCACCTTATCTGAATTGAGTGTTATACCTACCACACAAGGCGTTTTGAAGAGAGCAAAACAAGTGGAAGTCTGATGGCACAAGGCCAGGCGAGTATGGTGGGTGTGACAACACATCCCATCCAAGCTCCAATAATTTTTGACAGGTGATCAAACTTGTGTGTGGTCTCACGTCACGATGGAACACAACTCCTTTACAATTAATGAGCTCTGGACATTTCTGGATGATGGATTCATTCAAACTGTCCAATTGCTGACAGTACACATTTGAATTCGTTGTTTGGTTCCTTGGTAGGAGCTCGAAAAACACGACACCTTTAAAATCCTACCACACTGAGAGCAAAACCTTCCTCTGATGAATGTCTGCTTTCGATGTCATTTGAGGTGAATCATCATGTAGGGACCAGGACCATTTGTGCAGCACGTTGTTGTAAACAATCCACTTCTCATCACCAGTTATCAGTCGCTTCAAAAAAGGATCATTTTCCTCATGTTAATAAGCATATTGTAGATGTTTATATGCACCATCAAATGAACTTCTTTCAGTTCATGCGGAACCCAAATATTGAGCTTTCTTACATATCCCAGCTTCTTCAGGTGGTCGTGAATGCTTAAAAGATGGATGTTCAATGTTTCTGCAATCTCTATGTTGTGTAACGTGGGTTTGACTCGATCAATGCCTTTATTTTGTTGTCATCAGCCTCGGTGGGCCTCCCTGACCGAGGAGCATCATTGAGATCAAAATCACCAGCACGGAATTTCGTGAACCATTGTTGGCACTGACGTTCTTGTAGAGCATTGTCACCATAAACTTTATGCAACTTTTCACAAGCTTGACACGTATCTTTCCTTTTATGGAAGTAAAACAGTAAAATATGGCAAAAATGCACAGTTTGGTCTTCCATCTTCAACTTGTAAAATCTCCAAAACTCAACCAAATCGCTCAATTTTTTTTTTTTAGAATGAAACTAGAACTGTCAGCTGTCAAATGACATAGCAATAACATAGATGTGAATGACTCAAGTTCTTCCAAAAATGAGCTAGTGCCATCTGCTGCAAACATGCCTCATGATTTTTCCGACAACCCGATAGTTTGTCCCCCAATGCTCACGGCATTGTTTTGTTGACAGATTGAACAGGTGATATCATTTCTGTCTGTTTCCTTCAGGACTCGGCTACAATGAGGAGCAGATTCACAAACTGGATAAGTGAGTGGCCTGTACCCGGGCAGGAGGGTGAGCAGGAGGGTGGCTGTCACCAGGGCAGAGCGATTCTCTGCCGGACAAGAAGTGGTGAAAGGCCCTGATCACAAGCTGTCGCTGAGCAGGAGGAAAGTGGGTAACTATACCTGGGGCAGGTTGACGGAGCCAGGAGAGGAGATGGTGTGGCTGAGTCAGAGGGAGGTTCCTCGGAAGCAGTCTTGAAATTGGATTTACTTCTGAACAAGATTATTTGTAGGATTTCTCTCTCTGATTGTCCTCGCCAATGTACCCCTTACTGGTCCTGACTTCTGCCTGAACTTTCCTTTGGGCTTCCCTCTGCTCCTCTGCTTCCTGGATGCTCTCATCTCCCAGGAGGCCCTCTCTGATTTAATGCTTATTTAGGACTCACTCCCCAACCCAGTTCTACACCCACCCCTTTACACACACACACACACACACACAGGCTTTCCGTAACCATCTCGCCTGACCTTTGGGAACTGAGCTTGGAGTGTGTGTTCTCTGGGTCCCATTGTCTTCCCACATCACTCTGCTGACATGTGCTGTGTGCTGGCCCCTCTGACTGCCATGATCCCCATGTGTGAGCATCATTTCTTCCTTCATTGGAGAGATAGCCCTGCTGTGGCCCCAGGGGCTGGCCATTTAAGTGGTAGAGAACCAGGGATGCTAGGATTGTGCTCAACTGGCTCTGACTGCTTATCACTGTGCCTCTGTTTCCCTGTCTTTTCAGGGTGAATTTCAGTCATTTAGCCAAAAGGCTCCTGCAGGTGTTCCAGGAGGAGTGTGTGCAGAAGTATCAGACATCCCTAGTCACGCATGGCAATTGGATAAGGTAACAATCTGGCCCTCCCTCCTGAGCTCATGGACCCCAGGCCTTCCAGACCCAAGCAGCCCTAGGCTTTGCAGAGCCCTGACTGAGAGGGAGTGGCCAGGCAGTCTGCTGGGTGATGTCTGTGTCTTAGCCTATTAATCCCATAGTATCTACCCAATGCAGTAGATTCTATCACCCCATCTCACAGATGGGGAAACAGGCCCCGAGAACAGGTCTCTTCCTGTAACACCGCACAGCTAGAAAGTGGAAGACCCAGCACTAGTATATGGGTGTGACTGGCCCTAAAATCTGGATTCTTCCCACAGTCCCCGGTGCTCGTGTTGGGAGGCCCCCACCTGTCTGGGGAGAACACAAGGTCCCTCTGGGATGAGGACAAGTGGTCAGGGAAGCAGGGGCAGGCGGAGACCTTTCAGTATAATAGAACCCCCCTCACGCTGTCCCCTATAGGAAATTGGGTTTTCCCTTCCCAGACAGCAACAGACCCGCCCTCCTTCCCCTACCTGCGCGGAATACTGATTCCTCCTGAGAAGAGAAGGCAGTTTCCCAGGTGCTGCCTGTTCAAGGCGCATGGGACCTGTGGGCTCCTTATAGGGCCGAGAACCAGGCACCCACCCACTTTCACATTAGGAAACCAATGCCTGGTTCCCTCACCCCAAATTCTGATTTAATCGGTGTGAAGTTGGCTTGGCTATCAGCAGTCTAAAAGCGCCTCAGGTGATTCTGATGTATAGCCAGGGCTGAGAATCAATCACAGGTTTAACCCCTCTGGACTTGGTTTCCTTTTTGTGCAATGGGGGAGATGTTCTTGCTCATTCCCTCCGATTAGAGAGAGCAGAGAATTCATAACAGAGCCTCGACCTTGATTTGCTCTGGCAATGGGAGCATGACCAGACACTTAATAAAGTGTGGGCTGTCCTCGGCCTCTCTGGAGCGTGACGTGGCCTCACGCTCATCCTAACCCACCTAGGTGACCCAGTCCAGGTGTGTGTGTGTTTGCAGCTCCCATGTGGTTCTGATAGGACTCTCAGCAGCCTCAGTCCGAGCATGAGCATTTTTACAGGGGGACAAGTGAGCGGTGAGGGCACACCTAAAAAGACAGAGGCCGTACGGGAGGCAGATGCCTGGGACCCATGGGCTCTGGCCTCTGTTGTCTGAAAGCCTCTCCTCTGTGTCTCTGTGGTGGCCCAAATGACAGCTGGGTGGGCTCTGGTAGGCTCTGTAAGGAAGCCAGTAACCCGGGCACTGATTTTTTTATCTGCTCTCTTGAGGTTGGTACATGAGGCCAGGAATCGCCTGCGCCTGGTCGGCTGCTCCGTGTCTGCCCACAGCACAGAAGCCCAGGGCGTCCAGGAGAGCCTCAGCAAGGTGCGAGATCTTCAGGGGAATCTGGGGCTGCTAAGGGCAGCCATGGGAATCTGGTACTCGGGGGGCATTCCGGCCATTCCTCTGCCCCAGGGCAGGGTTGCCTTTGACCAAGTGCAAGGACTTTGGTGTGGGTTGGAGGTCTGACCCACAACAGACCCCTGAGGTAGGGATGGAGAAGGTGGAAGGAACTTTTCTGGTGATCGCAGGCTGAAGGTCACTGCAAGGACAGGGCCTCCAGAATGTTGGGACATCTTCCTCATGCCCCGTGTGGCCTGGGAGGCTCCAGGCCACTTCTGAGAGAGGCACTGTGAACTCTCCTTGACCTTTTGAGCTGCTTTCTGGGAAGAGACCAACACACAGGCGGCTGGAGAAGCTGCCGGTTTAGCCAACAGGAACACAGAAGGTCTGCTTCTTCTAGGACAGCCCAAACGTGGCTGCTTCTCCCCTTCCCCTGCACAGGCACACGCAGCGGCTGCGTTCTTTCAGAGATGGTACTGGGCGGCCCCTCCCCCTTCTTTGCAGCTCCTAGCTCATGTGTCATAAGAGGAGTAGGTCAGACAGAGGAGAACTTGCCAGTCGGAAGCATTAAATCCAAGCACAGATGAGTGAAGGTGATTGTGCTAGCTGTGCCAGGATGGGAAGGAGGCTTGTGAGAAAGGCTGCATAATTCTGGGTGCTCCAAGGAGGCAGGCGGGGTCTGCTTTGTTACCCTTTTCTTATTTTTTCCCAGCACCTCCCCTCCCCCACAGGTGAGCTGTGTCTCCCCCTTTTGACTACAGTATGGTTTCCTTTAGATCCTTGACCAGCTATCTCACCAACTCCTTCAGGACAGAACAAAGGGGGTTCAGGCCTCACCACCCCCGATAGCTCCTTATTCCAGTCCTGCACTAAAGGACCTGGGTCTCCAGTAAGTGCCGGAAAGAGGGGTGTGTGTGTGTGTGTGTGTGTGTGTGTGTGTGGTGTAAGGGGGTGGTGAGAGGGGGCAAGGCACTGAGGTTAGAGTCCGAGAGGTTTTGCCTAGAAGTCAGGAGTAAAGGGAGGCTTGGTGGTGGGCCTCCCGGGGAGGAGCTGGGCAGAGCCCCCTTGGCCTTAGGCACAGCTGCCTCTCTTGCCTCTGCCTTGGACAGCATGGAAGAGCTCTGTGCGGAGATGAAGCTGCTGGCCTTTGACCTCCAGGACAACAACCGCATGATTGAAGGGTAAGGAGTCCCCACTGTGTGCGGGCAGGGATGGGCTGGGTCCTCAAACTGCCCTTGCCTCAGATGTGCAGGATGCCCATACCTGGCCCCACAGGTTTAATGACAGGTGTCCATTTTCCAAATAGTCCTGTGGACGCTTCAGCCTGTTAAGTTACTCTCCTCTCAAGGTGTCGGCTTCCACTATGGTCTTGAGAATATAGTGCCGTCAGAGATGAAAATGTCATCTAATTTTAAGCAATTACTGGGCGAACCAAGAGAGAACCCACTTGGCCTTGAGGTGAGACCATTCTCAGTGCAGTCAGAGACAGGGACTCCGGACATATGGATTTGTGCCTGTGAATGTGGACTCTGCCGGATGCCTCACCGATACCAGCTCCTTTAATCTTTACACCCATCCTCAGAGTGGAGCTCTCCACGTCATACATCAGGAAACTGAGGCCCAGAACCCGGGCTAATTGCCTGAGGCCTGTGTTTCTCTGGCCTTGTTGAGCCCCTGTTCTGTGCAGATCCTCACAGCCTCCCACTCCCGGCTGCAAGCCCAGCGTTAGAGACTTTGGTTCGTCGCCTGAGTGGATTTCCCTTGTCGGGGGCTGAGGGGTACTGGAGAGGGTGCCGCAGGAGTGCAGCAGGCTCAGCCTTTTGGATTCTGTGCTCCAGTAAAACTCACAAAAGAAAATTGGAGTGACCGACTTCTCCTATAATCAAATAAACCCATTTGAAGGGAAAAAAAAACCCTGCCGTCTAGTAGTTCCATGTAATAAAGCACATTTTAACACCAAAGAGAAAGGAGGACATGACCTCGGAATCCAGGATGGTCCTTGCCCTGAAGGTCAGCGAGCTTACTTACATACATGGGTGCAGGCCAGGGCAAGGAAGCCCTCCTTATCATCCTTAGATCCGGCACTTTCCCGTTTGGGAACCGGCGGCATGTGGAAAAAACTGGCAGAGAATCCAACAGGATCTGACTCCTGACTCTGCTCCTTACCAACTGCATGACCCAGGAGGCTAGGTCAGCTCTGAACCTCAGCTCCCCCTCTGCTATGGAGGAATAATGGTGCCTACCTTGTGGTAGGGATTAAATAGGATGGGATCTGCAATGCGCTGGGGAGGGAGGAGAGGGCGCACGGAGGACAGGACTCACCAAGTGGAAAGTGATCCCTGGAGGCCACAGCAGTCTCAGATGCTGGAATTGGGGCAAGGTTTGATGACAGGTGTCCATCTTCCAAATAGTCATGTTGGCACTTAGTCACGAGATAGGGAGGAAGAAGCAAAGCTGGTGGTGTCCCCAGAGTTTCAGGTCCTTAGGTTGAGGAAGCGTCTTTTCATGTCCCATTCCAGCAACGGGAGAATCCATCGTCTTAAATACTCACAAAGAAGAGATTTGATAACTTCTCGGAAAGCCTTTCCAAAACAGCCCTCACGAGCAGGAAGTTCTAATTTTGGCACTGACATAAATTTTTCTTGCTGTGATATGTAGCCTATTTAGAGATAGCGCAAAACCTTATTTTAGTGAATTTTCACTTCCTTATTCAGAGTTCTGGCCAGAGAGTCTGAAGAAACCCTGTGAATTCCTTTCCCCTCCTAATACTCCTGCATTGGATTGCCAGGAGAGCTTTTAGAAGTGCAGATGCCTGGGTCTAGCCCAGAGGCTCTGGGTGTGGCCTGGGGTGGGGGATTTTTATAAGCTTCCCAGCAACTCTAATGTGTAGTCAGGGATGAGAACCGGAGTTCTGGTCCGGGAACACAGAGGCTGCCACAGGAGAGCTGAGGACTCAAATGGCTCAGAGCTCCTGTAAGCTGTGTTTGGCCCTGGGGTATGGTCTGCAGGCCCCTCACCTGGTTGAGAGAAGCTAACCTGCACCTTCTATTACAGATTAAGCAGGGTCCAAGCGGCTCCTGATGTCTGAGCTCCATGGGGTGCACGAGGCGTCCCGAAGCATTAGAGTCATTCAAACACTGTGCTCCTGCCTGTACTGTGGGACCCAACACAAGACGAACCATGGTCTCACCTCATCAGCCTACCTCCCTCCCGGCCGACAGCTGGGAGATGTCACCAGCATTACCTTTCTGCAGGAAGCAGGCAGCACCTGGCAGACCGGACATTCTCTCAGGACCCACTGCCTGTGCTGACCTTTGTATCTTATGCCGGCTCAGATACCGCTCCTCCATCGCCCTGGCGTGTACAGATGAACCTGGCCAGGCCCTGTGGAGAAGAGTCTGCAGTAGCCTCCCAGGCACCCCTCTGGTTTACAGAGCTTCTTTTCTCAGGGAACAAAAGAGAAGGCCCAGGGTGCTGGGTCAAACCTGCTAATCTCAGTCTTCCTTCCTCTTAAGATGTTTCTTGTGGAACATACAATCCTCTCCCCACTGTGATTTCTGAGGGTCACCTCACTCCTCACTTGGCCGCCGGCATCACAGAGCCTGGTTTCCCTTCTGCTCTTGGTCTGGCTGAGCCTAAGGTTGAGAGGATGGGTGGTAAAGGCCAGTTGCCACTGTCCAGAGAGACTCTTTTCTCTTCTCTCCCTCTGAGGCACCACCAGGTCCTGGCATACGCAGCCAGCTGCGGTCAGTAGTAGCCACACAATTAGCACAGGCCTGTAAGTCCAGAGCCCTGAGGAGATAAAAGGCCTGCACCTTGAAGAAGGGGAATAAACATGGGCTTCTTTTCTATTTCTGAGTGGCTGTGTGTGTCACAGGGGAAGGACCTCAGCTGGGCGTGCTTGGCATCCCCACAGGTCCGGGGTTGGGATCTGTGAGGAGAAGGATTGGGAAATGAAGCTGGAACTGGTCACTTCCTCACTCCTGCCTTTCCCCTAAATAGGCCCTAATTTCAGGGAAAAGCTCAAGGAAGGTGGCCTCCAGCTGGAAGGCTTGCCTTCCCATTCCTTCTCCTAACACCTGTCATTTGGGGAGCTATATAATGGGCCTGAAACTTGGGGAAAAAGAAGGTCTTTTTTTTTGTTTGTTTTAACCTCAAATCTACCATCGAAGTGCCTACTCCTTATTCCCCATTCTCCACCACTATTCAAAACATAGGCTGTGTCCTAATTATTGGGTTCGAGCCCTGCTGTGGGTTGTTTGGAGCATTCCCTCATTTTATCTAGAAGTTAGAATGATCCCTGGGTGAGGCACTCAAATTGGTGCAAATTTAGTCTTTCCCCTCTAGTGCCTCCGGGGTCCCTTAACCAGAGCTGGACTATCCATGTGGCCTAGAGGGATTAGGGGGAGGGGGCATGCAGTAAAGTCACCCCAATAGGGGAGGGAGGCCAGTGAGAAGGCCTACTTTGTGCTTTGAAGCATAAAGACAATATTACGCTTAACCCCAGGTAACTCCAGAAATCCTTCCTGCCCAAAGTTCTGTTGCATCTACAACTGCAGAGGCTCCTCTGCCTGACCTATGGGGACAGAAGTAAGGAAAGCTGGGCCCTGGTTCTCTGCGGAAAGGCCAGCACCCTCTAATGACGCAGCGGAGGGTTGCTGGGGGGTTGCTTACATCAGGCCTACATGGCTTTGTATGTGCCATTTGGGCTTCATGCTCATGGGTCACTTGAGCCCAGTGCATTCTGATTCTGGGACCCTAGGAGCCTTGTGGCTCTTACGCACTGGGCCACCTATGGTGGGTTCTGCCAGCATAAGTTCAGGCTCTTCTGGTTCTTTAATGGCCCTGCAGGGAAGTCCCACAGTGGGATTTCCCTGGCAGCTGCGGCTGCCTCTGGACCCCATGTGTTTGGTGGAGCTCAGCAGGAGAGCCCAGAGGATCCCTGAAAGTCAAGTGCAGATTGTTGGGGCTCTGTGATCGAGGCGCTGTGATCTCATGAGCAAAGCCTAGCAGGGGACATACTCAAAGGCTTTGTTCCTGTGCGGGGCAGAGCCACCGGCGTGGGTGCCTCCACCCTCCTAAAGTTCTGCAGAGCTTCTGACTGCATCCTAGCAGGGAATGAGGACCTGGACCAAGGCCCACGGCCAGAAGAACCTCGTAAGATCCTCAGGTCCCTGAAGATCTCTCAAACTTCGCTCCCCATTCTCTGTGGTGATTCCTAATTTAACACAATGAAGAGCCTGTCCCGTGCCTCAGATGTGAAGTAAGCGGCTGCAGTGAGCCAAGTGACTAAACTTCATTGCTGGCGCCTAAGGAGCTCACCTTGGGGGCGGCCGGCATTTCAGTATCATGAGGAGAGTGCTGGGGTGGGAATGCACAGCTCAGGTGCAGCATCATCACTGTCACCGGCATCACAGGGCAGGGTGCTTTGTTCAGCCCTGGAAGGTGTTGGGGACGGACGGACGTGGGGAGCAGGTGACTCCAGGGTGGAGGCTTGGCAGATAAACTGAGTTACCTAGCAAAGAAGGCATGGAAGGCATCCCTGGCAGTAGGAACAGCACCAGCCTCGGCATGGAAGGAATTACAAGTATTCGTGTCACTGGAGAGTAAGTAGAAGTAGGAAGTCCATGTTGAGGAAAGGGCGGAGCCAGACCCAGAAGGTCCTCACAGGCCACACTAAGGAACTTGGGCTTTTCCCCAGTTCCATAGAAACAGGTTTTAGGTCAAGTCCAACAGGCACTTTAAAGATACATCTCTTTGGTGCCTTGTATGAAGGGTGGATTGAAACAATGTGCCTCGGTTTACTCATTTATAAAATGGAGATGATATCTTTCAAATTATGGGTAAGAATAGATTAGATATTTCCGAGTGTGCCTGAAACGCAATTTGAGTTCTCCGCCCACCCTCCCCACCCCACCTCCCTTGGCTGGGAGGGCCCTGTGCAGGGCGGGTCAAGAAACACAAGCACTTGTCTCAGAGAGGCTGTCAGAGGCTCAGATCTGTCACAAATATCTGGAAAGTGTTGACACAGCAGTCAGATTCATAGCCTCTTAAAACAGGCTGGCTCAAGTTAAAAGAAGTCCTAACTAGAAGGACATGGGGGGCATGTCCCAGCTCCCCAGACAGGAAGTGCCGCCAGCTCTGGGGGGGTCTGGGGCGGCTTTCTGCACCCTGATACTGCAGGACTGTCATCTCTGTGTCTCTCTCAGAATCCACCTAGTTTCCTGTTTATAGGCTGGTGTATAGGTTCAAAACACAGATTCTGGGACCCCACCTACCTCCTGATTCCAGTCGGTAAGGGTGGGGCTCAGGATCCTACATTGTTGATGAGCTTTCCCCTCATCACGCTATGATTCTTACACAAGCTCAAGTTTGAGAGCACGGAGGCAATTTGCAGATGTCCCACAGAGGGCATGTGAAATTGGGCCCAGCATAGGCCAATCCACTGAACTAGGCACCACCCCCCACCTCTTACAGCTAAAGCAGGGAAGCCAATCTAAGGGACAGGCTAGATCTCCACAATGGCCTGCCCACTCTCCCACTGGACCCACCATGGGCCTGTCTCACTTCAGCAGGGGAAGCCTCAAAGGATTGCCAGCACTGGTCATTTGGGGTTCACTTCCAAACTGCTTCCATGATTTTGTGAAGGGTGGGATTCCTAGCTTCCATTTCACAAAGGATCCTGAGCCAGGCAACCCCAATGGGAGGTGGTAAGGAATGGGCCAGGATGACCCAAAGTAGCTTCAATTCTATTTTCCTTGGAAGCTCAGAATTACAGCAGGCACTGGAAACAGTTGGGTCCTTTCCCTGTACCCTTTTTCAGACAGAGAGGGAGGGAGGGAGGAAAAGAAAGAGAGTGGAAGGGAAGAGAAAGATGGAAGGAGAGATGGGGAGGGAAAGGGATTAGGAGGGAAGAAGAGGAAAAAGGAGAAAGAATGATGGGAGAAGGGGCAGAAAGGAGAGAAACAAGACAGAGACCCAGAGGGGAGAGAGGAGTGTGTGTGGTGGGCTGAGGTAGGAGCAGGGATAGCCTGTGAGGTCATCCAGGCCACTTTGCTCCTGCTGGCCTGTCACAATCCCGGTCCATGGCTTCCTGCCACAATCCCAGTCCATGGCTTCTTGCCACATCGATGAGTCCAGAGCTGGCTTAGTGCTGGAATGTAAGTGGCTGTGGCTTACAGGCTTCCCTCTGGCTGAGGAGAAAAAGCTGCTGACAAAAGTGCCTGGAATATCTGAGTTTTTCCAACACAGAAAGGAGAAACACACACATAAACAAGTCTTATCATAAGCCTGGCATAGTGGCCTTGGACGGAAAAATTCCATAACTGAGACAGAGGAGTCATCACTGAACTGCTTGTAAACAAGCCCTACCACCCTCACGCAACATGGAGCCCTCCTATGCCTGCTCACATTCCCACCCTGGTTTGCCCTTCTTGTCCCCCAGCACTGTCAAAGCCGTACATGATTCCCATGGGAGTACTTGAGTTTGGTGACACAAAGAAAGCCCAGTCCCCTAAAGCGGGGACGGTGACCTACCCCGGGCCAGTTACTACCACCTGGCCAGTTACTACCACCTAGAGGCAGGAAATCCACCCCAGCGACCAGCAACTTTGGTAAATGTACATGAGTCTTGGGCCGGCCGAGTGGCGCGGTGGTTAAGCGCTGGCCTGGGAAGCCAGCGGCCCCGGTTCGGTCCCACATATGAGGGCCAGTGATACTGCCCTCAAAAAAAAAAAAATGTACATGAGTCTTAACTGTAGTTTCTAATGCCAATGCCACCCCCACTTCCACCCAGCAGGTCTTTGGCACCTTCTACTCTCCCTAGACCAGACAATTCTTTCATCTCCTCCCACTCCCAGCCCGCACACAGACATCGTGGCTTAAAGGGATGTTAAGAGCTAAGGCCTTCAGTGCATGTGGGGAGCTATAGCTGAGTATATTTCATTAAACATTTAAGGAGCATGTCCTATTTGTCCTGGCACAGTGTGATCAGAAAGACCAACAAGACCCAAGTGAGGGAGGCAGACATGTAATATTTTAATTGTGATTCATGTTAGGATGATGTAATATTAGAGACACATGTGACAATGAGGGCCTAGAAGAAAGAGTGATGAATTAGTTCTCAGTGAGTTGGGGGAGCTCTGTGGAGGACCTGGCACTTGGACTAGACCTTGAAAGCGGAATAGGATTTGATAGGGAAAGAAAAATGGGACAAGATTTTGCTGATCTTTAAACCTCACCTACAAAACGAGATCAGAGATTTTTAAACACTGCCTCTTTTACCCCAGCAGCTGGGCAGTGCAAAGGCAAAATTATGGCTTTGAGTCCAGACTGTGACACTTTTTTGGGCCCGTCACATGACTTCTCTGAGTCTCAATTTTCTCATCTGTAAGATAGGAGTGCTAGCCATTTCACGAAGCAGCCATGAAGATGAAGTCATTCAAACCAAGAGTGCCTGCCACATAATAAGTGGTTGATGTATATTTCTTGAGTAAATATGCATAACTTGCAGGATTTTACAAGGGACTTTCACAAACATTTTAATTCCCTGACAACGTTTTGTCATGGTCCCAGCTCACAGTCTGGCAATGGAAGGCATTCCTGACCCTAATTATACATTGCAAACAACATCTACTTCCTTGGGAAGCTGAGCTCTGTGTGTAACAAGCTGCCCAAGAAGGGAAGGAAGTAGGAGCTCCGAGAGCTAGAATCCTGCAATTAACAAGGGTCAGAGTGTTTTCTCTCAAATGTCTATGGCGAGGTCACACGATCCCACAATCACACAACCCACTGCCTTGGTCGCATTTTCAAAGCATGGTCTGTGAGTCATGTTAATCAAACTCTCTTATAAAATACAGGCCAATATCCAGACGTACTGAATCAATCCCTGGAGGTGGGGCCTGAGGACACACACTTGGAACAAACTCATGCTCATAAGGTTTGGGGAAGTTGCAGGGGCTGTCATACCTCCTGTTGCCTCAGCCTGGACCACCCTTGCTCAGAGAGACACAGGGCTTGCTCCAGTCAGGACTATATTAAATGTCTGCTCCTCAGAGATCTCCCAATCTAATATCGGCTCCTGTCACTTTCTATTCCCTTAATGTGTGTCATTTTTCATCATATTACTTATGACATGATATTATATCGCACTTACATTTGTATGTTTATTATCTGACCTTCCCACTAAAATGTAAGCTTCAGGAACATGCCTATTTCACTGCTGTACCTTTAGTGTCCAGAACAGCACCTGATATATTGTGGATATTTAATAATTACTTGTTACATAAATAGCTGCTCTGTGCTGTTGGAGACTCTTTTCCCATTCTGAGCACACGGTAGGGTTGCACTTCTTGCTGCCTTGTGTAGGGCGGGCTGTGTAACTAGTTCTGGCCAATGAGTTGTGAGCAGAAGTGACTAGAGCTTTTAAAGGCTGATGTAGGACCCTCTCGGCTTCCCTCTGGCAAGGTGACTGGCAACATTAGATGAGGTGGCTGCTCCATCAGCCTGGGTCCCTGAATAGCTGCCAAACAGTAGAGGGTATGTAAGTGAGAAAAAGTCTCTTGTTTAAAGGCACAGCGATTTGGGGTTATTACTGCAGTGTAACCTAACCTGTCCTGACAGGTCCGGTGATCCTATACAGAGAGTAGTGTTAGAATCACTGAGAGGTCCCCAAATGCTTGGGAGATTTCAGGAGACTTCAAATGCCTCAAAGCCAAGCAAAACCAAAAACTTGCCCTTCAGAAAGTCAGGCCACGTGTGTCCTTCCCTTTTCCCTCCTACTAGGAAGCTCAATAGGAGGTTGTGGGACAGCCTTGAAACAACTCACCCAATGGGGGAACCCACACTCTCTGGGACCACCTGGGAAGTGACTTCATATACTGACCACACACTTAAACTCACTATCATAATCCTTCCCCTTTGTCAAAAGTAAAAGCAGCATACCCACTCTTCTGGGAGTGAGTCACAAGCAGAAAAAAGTCAATGGCTCTGGGCCAAGAGGATTTGCTAACACGGGGAAAACGCACAATGGAGGTGCCTCCACCGCTGACAGCGTGGTCTTACCCTCGTGGCCTGCATGACAAAGACTGAGCCAAACAGCGCTGAAGTTCAAGCATCAGACATTGCCCTGGCCCTACAATGAGAATAGTTTACTTAGTACTACTTCCCTTGGGAGTAGTAAGGAATGAGATGCATCCTTGTGTGCGTGAGGTGGGAGGGAGGGGGCGCTCCTTCAGGAAGTAGGGACAGAGCTGCACTGGGCTGGGAAAGTTGGCATCAGAGGAGCAAGTCACAGGCAGGGAGTTGGGTTCAGGGAAGGCAACTACCTCTCCAGACCTCAATTTCTTGACTTAGGGAGATGAACCTCAAGATAAACTTGATAAACTTTTGGATTGATTATTTGAAGTTATGTTATCTCCATTTTCATCTCTGTTCCCGTCCCCATATGCTAAATGTTTGGCTCTGGCCCTGCATAGTGGGGGTGTCCTCCCCTACTCAATGCTGAGAGCAGCCAGCACCCCTTCTCCTGCTGCAAAGCTGCCTCAGGAAAACAGAAACCAGGGCATTTTTCTGTACAGCTCAAGCAACAGGGAAGGGTTTTGTTTGTTTGTATGTATGTTTGTTTTTTATGCCTGATTATTCCAGATAGTTCTCAGTCTCCCAGGGCCAGAGAAGACTCTCATTCCATGAGCTTCTCTATCCAGGGAATCTGGTCTGGGCTGACCAAACTCATGCTTGGAAGGTGGGGCTGGGGGTAAAGGACAGAGATGTGATTGTTGGCAATTGTTTCCCAAATGGCATTTCCAAACTGGCCTTCCAGTAATGAACTCTTTGCTTGGTCCTCTCTTCTTGCCACACCAAGCTGGCACCCAGGGCTCCAGAATGAGTCTCAAGCTGGTGGAGATGGATGGATAACACAGGGTGAATACAAGCAAATATTTATGTGCAATGCTGTTTTCTGAACAACCCTGAGAGCCGGTTTGCAGAAAAAGTGGGAGAGATGGGAATAAGAGAGCACAAAGGCAAATTGTACTTCCTTTTTTAAACAATCAGCAGAAAGCATTCCAGAATAGCCCTTCCCATTGGGTTTTGCTCAGTCATGTCCCATCGCACTTCACCTGCCCTGAGTGGAAAAGGATGGAGAAACCCATTCTCTTGTCACCGCCTTAGATCTGGAGCAGTGGAGTCCCTGGACCAGCAGCATCAGCACCACCTGGGCACTTGTTAAAAATGCAAAATGTCAAACCTCTGCCCCAGATATACTGACTCAGAAATGCTGTGTGTGTATGTTTGGGGGGGGGGCACTAACCTGTGATTTCACAAGCCCTCCAGACGACTGCCATGCATGCCAAAGTTTGAACACCACTGATGTAGAGAAAGCAAATTTCAGACAGGAGAGAGGAAAGGTGGAGGATGGGAGAAGATGGGTGGCCGGTGGCTCACACTTCCACATCTCAACTCCTTTTTGCAGCACTGTGATGTTTGCTGCTACCCACCTACCCAGAAACCACCTCATGGGATGAGACGCTCCAGCCTCTGGTGAGACTCAGGGACTCTGCAACGTGTCCTCTGCTACAAATGTGGAGGACTCTATGATCATCCCTGTCCTGAGGGAGAAGCCATGGACTAACGCAGGCTGGGGATTCCCTGGCCACTAGACTTTAGAAATGTTAGGAATTACCTAAAAATTACTCCCAGAGGAAAACCAAAAGTGAAGGTGGAGATTCCCCCAACTAGACACTAGGGGGAGACCCATCTCTAGCCAGGGAAGAGGAGGAGGAGTCTGAGAGCTAGAAGAATTTAGACTATTCCTAAAGTTGATTTCTGGTGACTTCTGATAAACCAACCAACCAGAACCTGAGTTTTAAGAGGACAGGCGTGATCCCTGAGTCAGCGTGGTGGAGCTGGTAAGGACTGCAAAAGCATCTACCTGTCCCCTCACTCCCAGACAAATTTACAGTTAAGAAAACCATAGCGGTAAAGAGGGCCCAGGGTCATACAACTGATCTCTGTCAAGACACGGGTTCCAAGATCCAGGAGTCCCATTTCCTCACCCATGAGACATAATCAGGACCCGCTACACAATTTGTGGGCCCTTTTTTCAAAACATTATTAAGACTATCAAGGTGGTGACAGCAGAGCATTAGAGTAGGGAGTGATGGAGGTGGTGCTGGTAGCAAAGGGATCTGTCTTTGGGTCCCACAGGGGAGCTGTCAATATCAGATGCAAAGGTAGGGCTTTGGTGGTGGTGATTGGGGTTGGCGGGGGGATGCTGATATTTCCACAGTAATAATTACAGCGGGGTACAGGAGCGTTTGATTTTGGAAGAAAAGCTCTCCCAATCCACGGGCCGCTGGAGCGTTCTCACCATCCAGGGCCCACGATCAGCCGAACGTCTCTCTTCTTAGAAAGGACTATCCTACCGGGCAGGGCTGCCGACCGAGGGGAAATCCAAGGAGAATGCAAGTCTCACGCGGATAGCCTAGCCTGCCGCGAGGGCGGCTTCTCGTGGTCAGCATCTGCAGCGTCCCCTCCGCCCCCAGCGCGTCCCCCGCGTCACGGGACTCCGCGCGGCTGTGGGAGTGAGAGCTGGAGCCGAGCATTCGGGACTGGCGCGGGGCTGCGCTCGCCCGGGAGCGCGGGGGGCCCCCGGGGAGGCGTGGGGAGGAGGAGGGAGAGCGAAGGGGCACATCCCTCCAGCCCGCGGAGAACCGCGGAGGTGGCGGGCGGATACCTAGCCTCGGACTTCTTCTTAGACTCCATGCCCTGCTAGAGCCCTTCCTTCCGCCCGTCCGGCCACCTGGGCGTGTTGGGGTGCGCGTGGGGGTGACCAGTGCGGGGGTAAATGATGGCTGAGGGCAGACGGCCCCCCCCAGAAACGCTTCCTCTGAGTTGTACGGATAGAGCCTTTCCCATACGAAACCCTCCAGTTGCGCCAGCGGAGCAGCCCGCGTTCTGAAGACGGCCCGAAACCCACCCCCACTCGGGCACCCCCCGCCGCCAACCCTGCGGCGCGGTCGGTGGGCGCTTCCCTGGGGTCGCCCTTCCTGCCTCTGCGGAGTCTCCCCGCCCCTGCCCGGCCCCGCCCGCAGCCTGCGGTCCCTTTAAAGGCCGCTGGTCTGGGGCCGCCCTCCTCTCGAGGACTCGGGAGTCGAGCCGCCGCGGCGCGCCGGGCATGGCCATGGCGTCCCCGGCCATCGGGCAACGCCCGTACCGGCTGCTTTTGGACCCAGAACCGCCGCGCTATCTGCAGAGCCTGAGCGGCCCGGAGCCGCCGCCGCCGCCGCCCGGCCGGTCCTCACGCCGCTGTGCCCCGGCGCCCCTCTCCACTGCGCCCGGGGCGCACGAGGGGCGCAGCTCCCGCAGAGCTACCCGAGGGGACCCGGAGCCCCCACCCCGGGCCTCGCGCCCCGCTCGCGCCCTCCGGCCTGGTCTGCAGCAGAGACTGCGACGGCGGCCTGGGGCGCCCCGACCCCGCGATGTGCGGAGCATCTTCGAGCAGCCGCAGGATCCCCGCGTCCCGACGGAGCGAGGCGAGGGGCACTGCTTCGCGGAGCTAGCGCTGCGGAGGGGCCGAGGCTGGTGTGACCTGTGCGGACAAGAGGTGCTGCAGCGGGCGCTGCGCTGCGCGAGTGAGTAAGAGGGCCGGGCAGGGGAGGGGCGCGGGAAGACTGCAGTCAGGGGGCCAGGGGCTGCGAGCGGCTGGGACGGGGAGAGGGCATGGCCCTTCCTGGCTCCCGGGGAGGCCTCAACTTTAATTAAGGGAGATAAGCCCCGGGGACTGCTACCTAGTCCCCTGCCGGGTACCCCTCAGTGATCGCCTACCTCCCAGATATGGTTCTGTGGTCTTTAATAAATACCTCTTCTGACAGGTGCATGTCTCCTCCCCAGACACACACACACACACACACACACACACACACACACACACACACACACACAGGTTGGAGTTGATGGCGGAAGACGCAAGATCATTCCGCTGTCTCTCGTGCACCCTCTTGCTTTTGTTGCGGTTCTTGAGGGTGGGCTGTGAGACTGGTATTGAGATGACCATTTGACCTGTGCTTGTTAAGGGTTAATGGCAAAACGGCTTGTTTGTCCATCTATGGTACAGGCCCATGGTACATGTCCCCCTATGGTTCATCCCCCAGGGGGCCCTGTGGGGACAGGAAAGCTTTGGTGAGGCTTCGGATAGAAACAGCTGTGAAGCTGAAGAGAGCCTGAGGTCACCCTGGACCTGTGCCCCTCTTGCCTTCTACCTCTGGCCCCTCAAACCTTGGGACTCTGCTCTCATGTTTGACTCTGCCCTGCAACCCACTCCCCCTCCTCCTATGTGACTGCATCTGTCATCATGCTCTAAAATGACCGAACTCTGGCCTGGTCCCTTCCAACCTAGAGCTCTCAGGCTCCTCCAGCCCCTCCTAAGCCAGGCTCTTCTCAAACCTGACTATAAAGCACACATACACTTTCTGAGCCAATTTGCAATCTTCTTGGGAGTTTATTATTTTTCTCTTCCTACAGTTTTAGGTGTATGTATTTTTTACTGGGTGTCCTCTCCCCACCCCCATTTTTGCTATTGCCCATGTTTGGCAGAGAATATCCATTGTGTTTATGTGTTTATGTAGGTATTTAAAATATCTGAGGCACAAAGCACAGACAATGGTACAACTCTAGCAAGCATCTGTGGCAATGGGTTGCGGTTTGCATCTTTCAGCAAGGGCCCTTCCCCCATGATCTCCCACCAGCTGCACCATTGGACAGCACTAGCTACTTCCACATCAGGAAATCCCTACCTTGCCTCTCTGCAGCCAGACCACAGCCAAGGCTGTGCAGTATGCCTCTCATTGCAGCTGCCTGTAGGAAAAGAGGGCTCAGATTCTAAGCCAGGGTCAAGTAGAAGGGGAAGATTGGAGGGGAAGGGGTCACTTTTCCCTCCAACACCAGAACTCACAGTTCAGATGCAAATTAACAAGGAAAGAGCAAAAGTTATAGAGGTGTGTGTTGTGGGTGGAAGGCTCATGTCACTGGTAAATGCCCTTGACCTTCCCGTAGAATTGAATGCCTGTGGGTGCGTGCAGCTTTGGCCTTCTCAAGGGTCCTGCGGGACTTTACTATGACCACCAACCCTGTCAACACAGGTGCAGCATCCTCACTGTAACTGGGTTTTATTGTGTGGGATTCCTGGGAATCCGCCTTACTGGAATTTTAGTTTGTATTAAGACATTTGGGGACTATATCAATTGAACGTTTTGCATAGTTTTATTATTTGGGGATGGTGGTGACAACAGTGTATTTGTGTGTGTTTATATGTACATAGATACATGATACTCTTCGACTAAATGAATTTATGCTCACTGCACATTAGAATTTACTTCCTTTGATTAGTTCATAAATAGTTACTTGTGGCAGGAAGACCCAGTTGCATGGACATTTCCTCTGATTTTGTGTGACTTGGTGGCACCCGCATAGGTTTAATACCAAGTAGGGATGTCTGAACACCAGAAAGAGAGAGAGAGAGAGAGAGAGAGAGAGAGAGAGAGAGAGAGAGAGAGAGCAGAGCTGGAATCAAAGGCCTAGGGAGAGGAGTCTCTGTTTGTCATTATGAATATTTAACTAACTGTGGGCTTGTGGCTGGATGGGAACAGTTAAGACATATTCTGGTGTGCAAATGAGGACTGGCAGGGAGAGACACAGCAGGCTGAACTCACCCAGCGTCTTCCTTTAAACTGAAGGTCTAATTCCATGGCGGGGTTGGTTTAGTTTCTCTTTGCTCTAAAAAGCAAGGGTCTGAAGTATGACTTGTAAAAGGCGGCACTACGCAATGATTAAGAGCGCGGAACCAGACGGCCAGGGTGTGGATCCTGGCTCCGCCACTTCGTCTCGATGTGACCCTGGACATCTCTGTGTTCCGAGTCCTTGTTCTAAAAAATGGGGGAAGTGACATTAGGTACTTCATCATGTTAATGTCAGAAACAAATGAGTTAATATATGTAGAGCACTTAAAACAGTGCCTGAAAAATGCAATATGAAGGTTTAACGCAATGTGAATGTTACTGCCATTCCCTCCCACTCAACAGTTGTGACCATTTGTCTGGGCTTGGGCCACTTCTTAGGATCACCTTTCCAAGCAGTGCATACAGTTTTCAGATTCTGTGTGGTTGCTTCACTAAGTGGGGTAGCGAGTGCCATGATATCCCAAGAAGTGCAGGTACCAGTGCCCTCTAGAAATGCCACTGCTGCCTGCTGGCTGAGGAGCGTCCTCACAGAATGTCAGTGGCTTGGTGGTCACCAGGACACCGGCTGGCACCTTGTCTTTGTATCACAGAACACAGTCTCAGTAAGTAGCGGTTGTTGAAGGTGGCAGCTTGTGATTACTATTAAATCTCCCTGCTCTTGGAGACAAGCAGAAGGGCGGTGGGTATGTGAATGACATCTGTCTGAGCAGGAGGCTGACACTGGGTGGGAGTCCTGTTGGCAAAATGAGCTTTTAATAAGGAAAGCTTTTAGAAAACTGCCTGCCTTTGGAGTGAAAGTTCCTCTAACTTAAGCTTACCTGCTTAAAGGTGTGTAACTGAGCTCTGGTTAATGCTGGCTTTGCCAACAGGTAAGTTCAGGGTTAATATTAATTTCCAGGGTTGAAGGAATTGTGTTTGTTAGATAGAGAAGGAAATCCAGTGGGGATTGGTGAGGCGCGCGTGCGAGAGAGAGAGAGAGAGAGAGAGAGAGAGAGAGAGAGAGAGAGAGAGAATTGTGTGAGTGTGTGTGTGTGAGTGCATCTGTGTGTGTATGTGTGTGTGCGTGCATTTTGGGGTGGGGGCGGTGGTAGTGTTGAGAAGATCCATTTCTAGCACACCGGGAGGGAATGGTGAACATGAGAAACTCACTGTCTTTTAGCTTTGTTCTCAGGGAAATGTCCCTTACAGATCACAGACCCTTTTCTCTGTAGAAGGCACGTTGGGTTGACCTTTGACCTCTCACCTCATTTTGGTGGATATGTAAGCCATCCTGGACCAGGGACTGGTCTGGAAAACGGGGAAACCTAAGTCTAACTCAACATTCCAAGAGGATTGCTTGGATATACCTTGCATATTGCCAGTGGGTGCCGTGCATCTACCTCTGGAGCCAGCCTCTCTCTGGAAGGGGCATTGTTCAGATCTCTGAAGTGTTAAGTGATTGGAATTATAGGGTTGAAAGGGGGGCTCTGGGGCTTATCATCCTAACCTCCCCTTCCTGTGATAGATGTTAATTATGGTGTGAGTATGAGGCATTGGCCATGGTCTTCAGGATTGGGGAGGGGGGACTTTCTTGGTGAATGAGGCTGGTATCTCACAGGGCCTGTTGTCTAGCCTTTCCAGCCCTGTCTTGTCACTGCATTAATGACTGGGCTTAACCTGCCTCTCTTCGCAGACTGGAACCACCCACGTGAAGGCCATCAGACCCTGTAGGCCCACGCCTTGTCGTGGGTTCTTTGTAGAAGAGGTTACTGGAACATTGACATTCCTGTAGCAGGAACCCTGGGCACTTGGATGGTGTTTTGTTTGTCCAGTGGCTTGAAGTATTTTCATTGATTCTGACCCATGTTTGGCTTTGGATGTTAGGAAAATTAAGCACCGAGATGGGTGCTGTGTTGTTTTACAGATAGTAGAATCTGCCACTTCCAGTCCCTCCTCTGCCCCTGACTCTAATTGGTGTCTTCTTCTTGAGAAAGATCCTGGTAGATTGTGGAGGGGCAGAGAGAAGGCCTGTAATGCTTTGAGAGAGGCTTTCTGAGGTCCCTAAGCTGTGCCTGTGCCCTCTCCTCCCTGCTTCCTGTCTTCTCAAAAGATAAAAGTGAAAGGATTAAATGTAGGCTGAATTTCCCCCTTATTCATCAGAGCATGAAATTTTCTGATTATGGAGTGAGAGGGGCTTGAATCCCAGGTACAGTCAAAAATGATTAATGCCACTTGTCTGCCAGCCTAATTAGACTTGGTAATGAACGTGTGTGTTCCCCTGCTGATCCTGCCAGTTATTAGTGGAAGTGAATTGACATCTCCCCTCTACGCTGAGGATTTGGTCTGGGATCCTCCCTCTCCTCCCCAAGTTGACCAGTGAATCAGCCTATGCCATGACTGGCAGCTAGGCCCTCAGTGACAGGAGAAGGACAGCCCCCAACTCAGCCCCAAGGACCCTGACTGGCTGGCGAAGTGACTCAACTCACCTGTTCTGGGCAGGGACCAGAGGCTCTGGAGGGGTGGCTGAGGCCCAGAGCAGGCCCAGCCCCACGGGGAGAATGACACCGGAAGAACTCTTTGCAGGTCAATTGTGCCTTTTCTCTGAAGAGCCCAAAGTGTTTTCATGCTTCCTGCCACATATCCTCGGAATAGCTTCCTGAGCTCAGAACTTGGGGCGGCCTCTACCGAGGTCTCATGTGGGCAGAGTCCTCCAGTCCACCTGGCTAGGGGCAGGGTAGGATTAGGGCGACCCAGACCGAGCCTGAGGGCCTTGGGGACACCTCCGGCTATCAAGGCATTTCCCTCCTTTGGTTTGTGCCCAGCACCTCTGTATCACAGACAGTCCCCGACTGCTGTCCCATGGGGCCCTCTCTGGCTCCCCACACCCACCCCTCACTCCTCAGTTTCCTCATGGAAGGAGCTGCTGGCCACTTTTGCCCTGCCCAGGATACCATTAAGGCTGGCGAGGGAGCTGTAAACACATCTCTGGCCTCATGGGAGGCCCTTCCTGTTCGCATTCCTCGGGTGACAAGGTGAGTATTCTTTGGCGGGTGAGTATTTGTGGGTGTGCAAAGCATGTAAACAGATCATCCCCCCTGGCTCCCCACCCATGCCTCAATCAGCACCCCCTGGTGTGGTCTCCTCCTCACCTCACTGGCAGGTCCGGCCTATGCGGGTGGCAGGATGCTTTCTGCTGCCTCTGCTGACCTTGGCCACCCACCCCTCCTGCAGGGCTCCGTCCGGCCTTCCCCTGGCTGGGTTGGGAAGTGCTGGCAGCAGCTAACGCTGGCAAGGCCAGCCCTGACTGCAGAGATGGTTGTACATTTAGTCACTTTCGGTTTTTTCCAAGAGTTTTGGCAAACTTCTCTCCATGTGTTTGGGGCCAGATCTTGGGGTTGGGAGGGGAGCTGAGCCAGCTTAGGCCTGGGGAAAGAGCGAGGAGGCCGAAGTGATGATGTCAGACGGGGCAGCAGGCTTGGTTCCCTGGAGGCACTGGTTTAAGTAGAATAAAATTGGTGCTAGAGAGTTGTCATGGGGAGCCCTGCCCCCAAAGTCAACACCATCTTGACTCAGACCTGGGGAGGTGATCTTTGGGTGTTTTCTGAAACACCCCACACTGCATGCTGAGGAGACATAGGCAGAGCGTGGTGCGCCCTGAAAGCGCTCATGGTTTGGTCTCTAGCCATAGTAGCTGGCAAGTTCAGGTCGGGTCTGTTCTAACCTGCCTGTGGTTCCTGGCATACAGACAGTTCTTGAGACATGCACCCATGGGGGAAATGTGATGTTTGGGGTTTTTATTGCCCTTTTTGGAGAGGAAGGAGCCTCTCCTGGCCGGGTAGCCATGTGCCCAATCTCCCTTTGTCTTGGCTGAGGGATCTGGTGACCCCAGGTTGTTATAACAGATCCCAGATTTTCTTCAGGATTGGCCTCCCCACACCTATTGCCCTGACCCCACTGAGGACATCAGGGGGACAAGTGTGATCTGACATTGTGCTGAGGGCTTGTAAGAAGGGTGGTGTGGGGAGGTGCGGTCTGTTCATTCCCATGTGTCCAGGGTGGGTAGGCAGGTGGCCAGGTATGTCACTCACCTGTGACCATAGTGGACTAGGTCATATTTACTCTCCAGTGGAGGACCTGCATGCCACCTTCTGCTCCCCGTCCCTGTTTCTTGAACAAACATTTCCAAGGTGGGGCAGATCTTACCCAGACCTTTGCAGTGGTTATTGGCTAGAGCTGCGAGAAAATGAAAACTTGGCGTCCACGGACCTTCAAGGAATCAGACCACAAGTTCACTAAAGTCAGGCCTAAAAGAAGGATGATGTTCTTTGACTCCCTGGGTTTTTAAAATCCTTTTATGTTTTGTTTCTACTGGAGGCTGGATCTGGGAAAGAATTATCATTCTGTTCACTGGAGATATTATACAAATTAGTGTTCTACGAGCCAGTTAGGATATCCCATAGATATAGAGCTGAGAATGGCAGAGAAATTGTGGGAGCAGAGATAACTTTTGCCTTAGAGACGAGTTGGCATCCTCTAGGGCACTGGTTTGTGAGGCAGGTGGAGCTGGTTGAATCCTGGCCGTCGCACAGATGAGCGGACACAGCATTCAGTGAGTTAAAGGATTTCTCCAAGACGGCCCACATTGTTATAGCAAAGCCAGCACCGGAACCCAACAGAGCACTTTGCCTTATGCACTAATGTCACTGAACATGCAAGTTAGTTGACTTTCCTCATTCATCTGCCTCCCTTCTTCCAATGAATTCTGAAATGTCCATCGACACAGGTACAGAAAAAACAAGAGGGTGAGCCCAGCGATGGGTCAGCCATGTGCAAGCTAGAAAATCAGTCAGAGCCTGGATAATTGAGAGTTGGCTGCACTGCAGCCTGTTTTCAGCATTTAGTTTCTAGATAGATTTTTCAGCGTGTGTAAAGCATGAGACCTTACAACAAAGGGTGAAATTTTTCTAAATCTCAAGGTAAAAGAAACAAGTGTATCTCCCCCCCGCCACCACCCAATGGTGTTGGGTGCCTTTAGTGGGTGGGCGTGGAAATGCAAGTAGAAGATCTTTTCCTGTTTCATGCCCCCTCCTTACCGTGACCAAGGGTCAGAGTTTCTGACACAGGACTAACCATGAACCAAAGTGAAATTAGATTGAGTCTCAGGGGACAGCTAGGGTGAAGAAGAGTTGGATAGGGGATTGGAAAATCAATGAGGTTGGCATAACGAACACCTGCTCTGTCCCAGGCAGTGGCATGGCCACGTGGGGAAGAGCAAATCTGGGGAAAGCCCCGCACCCCACCTCTGACTGGGTGATTCTCTGGGTCAGGCCCTCTCTGGGGTGTCATCACCGACTTTCCTTGCTGACTTGGAGGAAGCTGTTTTTTTCCATCCAAGTTGAATGGAAGCTAGAAGTTTTATGGTTTCTATTGAAATAATTATGTCTTTTCTGCAACTGAGGAAAGTATTAAAATTCAAAAAAAAAATCTCAGAGGTGCCTCACTATTCAGATTTGAGCTGCAGCTTGAGAGTTTTCAGAGAAAGCACTGAGCTTACAGCACATAAATGTCTATTCTGGTGCTAAATGCTTTTAAGAGCAACCTGGAGGTGACTTTATATGAATAGGGAATTTCAAGGTGAGAATATATTTTAAACCCAGCACTTAAGATGGTGAAGCCTGTTTCTTCAAATTTTGTTGGGCCTTGGCTGGCCTCTCTCTTCAGCATCGAGGTCATCCGGTCAACACTTAGATGCCAGGGGCAGCAAGAGGCTATCTCAAGCATCCCCCTGCCTCTCGGTAGCTCCTCCTGAGCCATCCCTGCAGTAGAGATCTATCCAGTTTTCAAAGAGTCAGCAGTGAAGATTCCAGAGCCTCCTGTCTCTTGTCTCTGCCAGTTCTTTCCTGCTGGATTCCTCAATTGCTTAACTCGTCATGGAACAGCTCTGTGATGAGGAGAAAGGAGAAGTGAGGTCAGTTTAGCCTCGAGCCCAAATGGGGCATTCGGGAGGGATTTCCTCCCATTGCATGTGACTCATATTTGAAAATCCCCCCAGCACGCACGTGTTCTCTCCTCTGAGGATGGCAGCCTGGTCTGTGCTCAGCCAGGCGGGTGTCCTGAGGCCTCTTGGAGATCTCATGTACAAGGATCAGTCACAGTGGGGTCAGGGAACCTTGGCTCCCAACCCTTGCTTGATGGCCCCAACTGTCATTTCAGGACCTGTCTTGGTGCAGAGGTTGCTGGGTAAACGGTGCAGCCCAGTCCCCCTGAGGAAGTATTAGGGAGAAGGAACCAGTGTCCTGGCCTAAGGAGGGGCAGCATTTAGGGTCATATCTATATTAAATAAATGACTTGTAACAATGTGTGTTTACTGTCGAGTTTACAAATGAGTTTTTGTTGTTGTTGCACCTGAGGCGCTCCACAGTGAGGGGTGACCTAAAATGGGGACCTCCTGGCCAGATGTCTGATGAGAAGGACAGGTGATGGGGGAGCCTATTTGGAGGACCAGAGTGCAGCTCAGGTTTATTCTACCAACATCTTCTCTAAGTGGGCCCACGGACATGGCCTTGGGGATAGGATGCCATTCAGCATTCTCTGTGACCTGGGGAAAAACTACAACACAAAGGAGTGGAGCCAGGTTGGCAGTTACAGGAGAAATAGCAGAGCTCACCTCCAAATTCATGAGCGTTGGCTTCCTGGACCTAACGCTAGGTGACCAGAGCACAGATGTGTAAATGCCGCTTCACTGCTGCCCATGTCCTCTGTGGTACATTTCTCCTGGTTACCAAACAGTGACCCGCTTCATCTGAAATGTGTCCCGACTGGCGGTTGGCAGGTGAGTCCTGGCATCTCTGGGCAGCCCGGGAGCAGGCACCCGTGGAAGGCTTTGCTGCCCATCTAGTGCCAGTCACCCTTCTTTGCCCAGGTGACAAGGCTTCTGGGAACTTCCCCACCAGCACTTGGTTGTGTCTGGGAGTTAGCATTGAGGGGACATCCTCTGAGCATCATTTTAAGGAAAGGCGACAACATTTCCACCCTTTGAAATCTTTTCTCTTTCTCTTTTTGTCTTACACCTCTTCTCTGCTCAGGTGTCTGGTCCCAGATAAATGGTTTGACCCTCTTAAAGCAACACTGCCTTTTTCGGGGCCCAGCGACTGGAAGCTGCGGCTCTCCCCCGCCGTGAGCTTAGCATGGGAGGATGTGAATCAGCCCGGTTGTCCCTTAGGAGCCTATGCAGCTGGTAAAGCATTATTAATCGCGATCCCCAAAGAAATCCATTAACGAGCTACTGGGCCGGGCACACAGTATGAGGTAACCGATCACTCCTGTCATCTGTTGGAACTTTGGAGACATTGATTTTCAGACTCACAGGCGCTACAGAGGAGTGAAGCGCAGCCAGCCTCTTTCCTGCAGCCTCTTTGGTGCGGGACTTTTTATCTTATCAAGCTAAAAGCCCCAGGAATAGAAAGTTTTCCACTGGGGGCGGTGGAGGGGAAGGACCTCAGCTAGAATTGAGAAGGCATCGCTTAGGCTGTGCTGGGTCCACCGAGGCCTGAGGGGCCTGCGGCTTCCTTGGGAAGAGCAGCAAAGCTGGACTGATTGAACAGAACCTCAGTCACAGGAGGCCTGGAGCCCTTCCAGGGGCCAGCGACTCCCCACTCATCCCTCTATCCCCGACGCCAGGCCTAGAGAGAAGCTATTGATCTCTTGTGGCTGGGATGACAGAGGGCCGAGATGAGGAGGCAGCCACTGCCTGCTTCGGAACAGTCACCTCAAGGCTCCAGCGGCTCTTCAGCAGGCTCCCTAAGAGCCACTTGGGATCGGAAAAGCTCCAGGCCCTGCAGAATTTCCGCCACAAGGCCCGGCTGGCTCGTGGTAGGTCCAAGCCGCCCCAGCTGGGGGCGTTCAGGGGCTACTTAGGTTCTGAGGCCTTTCCCATGGAGAAGGGAGGGCAGGAGCCTTCTGGCAGCCTTTTAGTGGATGCTGAGCTCAGCAGCACTCCTTGCCACCCCCACCCCCACCCCTACCCCCCAGCCACTTAGGGGCCGCCACCCTGCCAGGTTTAGGTGGAACCGCTAGACCCGAAGGACATGATCAGACCATGTCTAAAGCCCTTGTTGGCCATGGATTTTAACAGCCTTTCCTTGGCTGAGAATTAGGGCCAAGAAGTCATCTTCACCTGGCTGCGTTCCTGAGATGGTGGAATGTGGGCCTCTTGGATGGCCACCATTTTCCATCTGCTCATCCTGTGGCTCTGGGGGGGGGGGGGCGGCAGATCTTGCCAAGCTGCCGAGTCAGCCTTCTAAGGGCCTGGGAGCTGTGAAGTTTCCTAGGCTAAGGCTTCTTACCTGCATGGTTAGTGGAAGTGCCTGTGGGGCAGACTGTGCGGAGCTGGAGTCCGCTGGGCGGGACACAGCTGGACAGGAGCCCCAGCCTCAGGCAGCGACTGGGCCAAGTTTCCTTCCCTGAGCACTAATTAGGGTGAGGGCAGTCCTCGCCTGGAAAAGGATAACGGGACAGTGTGGGCCAAGTGAAAGATGAGAAGGAGAGACAGTAGTAATTCAAATTTTTATGGAATCTTAGGTCATCCTAGTCCCCCTTTTCAAAGAAAGAAGACTGGGGCCAACAAAAGGCCCTGTTGGTGGTTCCTCCAGGTTCGGGATCCCAAGCACCTGCCTTCTAGCCTAGGGAGAGAGGATGAGCCGTCTTAGGCGACCTCCAGCATCTTATATTTCTGCAGCACCCTTCTGCTAAAGATTCAAAGCATTTATGTGGGTTTTTTTGTTTGCTTTTTTAAAAAATATCATGTATTCCTTCCAGATTGCTGTATGGTGGGAGTGGGGAAAGCATTTGCTATTTCACAGATGAGGTGACTTAGACAAGGCAGGTCCCTCACTAAAGGTCAGAGCAGCACAACCAGGCCTGAAACCAGTCGCCGCTGACTCTGCTCCACTCACTGACCTCCGCTGCTTCTCTCTGATGGCTGGATCTTCGGAGAACATCGCCTTTCCTTGGGGCTCCTGCCCCGTCTTCTCCACGCTGTTCTCATATACTTTAGGAGTAGGTGGGCCTCTAGGTGGCCACAACACAGCGTTAGGGATGGAATTAAACTGCAGAGCCATCTCTGGGCTAAGCTTTGGAAAGTAGTGTTCAGAAAACAATATAATCCTGACTATGAAAAATGTATTGTTTCTGATTAAGGTTTTACCTCTTGAGAAGTGGGGGTTTTAATTCAATTACCATATGAAGGCAAGTACTCTTTCGCCAGCCTGAATAATTTATCCTCATCAGTAGCCTAATACATGCTGTGACCCTCACTGAGAAGCCGGCTGGGTACTGAGTTCCTCAATTTAAATGCTCACTGCTGTCTTCATGCTCATTCTCTCTCCCTCCTCCCTGTGAAAGCTTCTTCAATAGATCATTTCCTTGTGCCTTTTTTTTTTTTTTTTTTTTTTTTTGGGGAATTGGCGGAGGGGAACAGCGTTGGGGAATCGGGGAAGGGGAACAGACAAGTTGCTGTCTTTTTGTTCTTCAGTTTAGTTGCGGAGGATGTTGCTTCACTGTTGGTATCGTCATTGCGCTCTTCCCGGATGAGGCAGATCGGTCGCTGGCCTCTGGATGTCGCTCACCGCGGCTATTGGCAGCTCACGCTTGGCTGCCAGCCGCTCACGCTGGCTGCGGGCCACTCACTGTAGCCTATGGCAGCCCACACCATCACCGGGGCTCGCACAGCCCAGCTCCAGGTGGAGCTGTTGTTAGCTGTAGAGGGCAGTGTCACTGGCCCTCATGTGGGATCCGAACCGGGGCCGCTGGCATCCCAAAACCAGCGCTTAACCAATGCGCCACTCGGCCGGCCCTCCTTGTGCCTTTGCTATTCAGCCCAAGGAGTTATAGATTTAATCAAATCAATCCAGCCTGCAGTGGCAGCATTAAGGTTAGGGTGAATACTGCACTGCGGCGAAGATGTGCTCCTTTAACTCGTGTTAGCGTTTGGACTTAATTGATTGGGAGAGGAGGGGGAAGATGGTCCTCAAGGGGATGGCAGCGGAAGGCTGCAGGCTGTGGGCTTTTAGACTAGCTCATCCTGCTTGCAGAACTCCATGAGCAACCTGCAATATGGCATTTATGGAAACGGGCTTGGAGCCAGGCCGACCTGACTTTGGATTTTGGATTCTTGGCTGGAGGACCTTCCGTGTACAGATTAACCTCTCTGAACCCCGGGTTTCCCTGTGTAAATGGGGAAAGAATGCCAACCTCAAGCTAGTGTTATATGGGCTAAATGTGACTTTGGACGTAAACCAGTTGACATGATATTTGTCACATGGAGGCTTCTCATTGTCAGCTGCTATGATTTCGTGCTTCCAGTGGGTCACCTGTGCAAGCCCCCAACACGGCTGTCTGCTTTTCCATTGCACCTGGGCCAAGGTGTACTGCCTGCATCTCAGTGAAAGAGATTGGGTTTGAAGTTTGCCCAGGCGGAAGTGGAGGATGGGCATGAAACGCTTAAACACATTCTCTGGGAAAATTCCTATCATTGACTTTACCACACCACTTAATTAACAGGCAAGGCTAGATTAGCCCACTGGGCATCATTAGGAGCTAAGAAAGCATGTTGCCGAGGAGCAAGTCATATATCATTTTAAAAGACTTCTTGGGGGTCACTGGGAAATGGGCCTGGGTCTCTCCAGAAGTCTCTGGTGGCCCTGGCTACAGGGAGACAGCTGTAAAGAAGCCTTTGTGTGTCTCTGCAGGGAGAGCCTCAGACGTAATCTGTTTACTTTTCTTCTCACTGCAAAAAGTCTCCTTTCACCCAGTGGGTTGGTGTTCGGTTGTTGATCTGCACTTTGAATGCAAGTGACATCAAAGCAGGTGTGGAAAAACCAGTTAACTGTGGAGCCTGGTTTTCCCATAAAGAACTGAATGTGGCCTGAACCAGTATGCTGCGGGCCTCCTGTGACCTCCTGGCACTCTGATTAGGTATACCCGTGTGCATGCACCTGTGTGTGCATTCATATCTGCATTTGTCTAAGGTCCTTCTGCTGTCCTGTGGTCTGTAGATTCCCCAGGCAGGACTTCCTGCAAACCTATTTGACTGTTCTTATCTTGGGGGTCTGTGGCACGCTACCAAAAATATACTCAAGGTTAGCAGGAGGGTAGGCCACCCTTTGCCCCCTCTCAGAGATGGTGTTTGCTAAAAACGAAACAATAACAACAACAAAAACCCCCTCCAGTTTGTCATTCTATGCCCCGCACCATTAGGCTAATGTCCTTTTCTCTGTCAGATACCCAGGCTGCTCCTTGTGTCTTCTCAGAGGCCCCAGGGACAGGGAAGAGGGCCCCAAGCCCAGGGGTAGGGGACCCCACCTGTTTTTTCTCTCTTACACCCAGAGCAGAGTGTCTGTCGCATGCCTAGAGGAGGCGGAGGGCCATCCTGAGCAGACCTGAGCTGAGAGGGCATCTGGCAGTTCTGTCTGGCTTTGGACACTATAGGCTGTTGCTGTCTGTTAAATCCCCTTAAGCCCAACTGTCCATAACATTTTAAAACATTTTTTGTTTTCTTAAGGTGCTCTGGCAGTAGAATTTTTTTTTTTCCTGTGGTGAGGTAGGTGTGGAAGCGTAAGAGACATAACTATAGAAAAAGTCTAACACTCTCTCTTTGCTTCCCTCAGTTTGTTTGTTTTCATGGGCACATGTACTTTAATTACTCCTATTCAAAAATTGTGCCATATTTTTGTGCTTCTGTCTGTATTGCTACACCCTAAATATGACTTGGACCTTTTCAGATATGAGGTCAGAGGGTCCAGGTGACAAATCTCCTACAGACATTTGCATGTGATGAACAAGGTCCATATGCCTTTCCCATTCTGGGACTCCACCTCAAATCATTTATTTTTACATTTTTTCAAAATCTATTGCATCCATCCATTGTTGGCTGAGATGGGATTCTCCGAGATGCTCTGTGATATGGTACTGAGGGCTATATTCTCCCACCTCGGCCTTCTCCATCCACCTCTCCTCCACTGCCTGAGGCCACAGGGCGCGGTATGTATAAAAAGGCCAATAAAGCAGGGGCACATCTCTTACAGGTGCTTTAAATATCATTGGGAAACATAAAAATATAAGCCCCCCCAAATCAAACAAAAGAGTAATAAAATAAAAAATGAAAAATAATTTTGCTGTTGTAAAAAGACCTGGTCGATTTAAAAGTAGGGTTCATGTTGGACCACAGTAGGAATTGTAGTTACAGCAGAAAATAAATGTTATAAACATGGAAAGTGTAAATAATACAGAAAAAAATCAGAGGGTGGGTGCAGAAGAGATGGGAGGGAGAGTTCGAGTAAGGTCCTAGAGGGAGTCAGTGAATGCTATCTGAAGTTGAAGCATGAATTGTTAAAAATGACTCAACCCTATTCTATTTGTTTATAATTTTAAACAAATACACGCATCTGCACAGGGCAGGGTGGAGGGCATGCTTAAGGGCTATAGCAGCCCCAAGGAGCGAAGTGGCATGAAACAGGCCGTGTGGGAAAGGTGCCCTGGGGTCAGGCCCTGTGACCTGCCTCACTGGGCACAGGGCAGGCATTGCCTGGCATTCCCCTCATGTCCTACATCATCCATCTGAACTTGCTGTGAACTGTTCTGCCCTCCCCCCCACCTGCCCCTCCCCAAACAGCCCCACCCAACATACCCGCCTGGCCTGGCTACAGTGCCTTCCTTTTGTTGGTGCTTTCAGCCCAGGGATCTGTGGTTGTGTTGGAGAAAGATGATTAATGGGCCTGCCCGAGAGGCACACCCGTCCACACCCACCCACTCGGAGCAGGATTATACCTCTAAAGGCCAGCCAAGTATGTTTGGGAAGAGGGTGCAAGGGCACATCCATCCTACCTGGAAGGTGACAAGAAGCCAGGCTCAGGAATAATAGATAAGTGATACATTAGATCCAGGGACCACGGTCCCAGTGAGAATTTTTATATCTACTTTGCCCCATTGGCAACAACTGAGCAGGATCTTTCCTCTCAGTACAAAAGTGTCACTCAAAAGTGCATGTCAACCCCATCCAGCTCTGTCATGTCCCAAACCAAGATGGTCATTTTGGGAGAGGGTGGGGACCAGGATCTTGGGGTGGCCTTGTGTCCTCAGCTGCAGTCCACCCCCTCCAGCAGTGTGCTTGACCCGGGGAAGCCAGCTTTCCAGAGAGGCGGCCCACCCAGCCCTCTATTGTAGGCAGGAGCTAAACATCCGATCCTGACCTGGGTATGTTTACTCCTGGCCCCTCTTGGCTCTTCGCACAGAGATAACAGCCCCCATGTGTCCAGCTGCCCCACTGGCCCGTCCATGGGAGGGCTGGCAGTCTCTGACCTGAGACATGGCCTGGCTTCTAGCTTGCTCTGCTACCACCTGTGCATCAACCCTTCCTGTTGGCTTCTTGGCTTCCTTTCTGGCACATTCTGTGTGTGTGTGTGTGTGTGTGTGTGTGTGTGTGTGTGTGTGTGTGTGTGTCTGCGCGTGTGTGTGCGTGTGCATGTTGGAGTTAGGGTTTTGTGGTGGGAGGGTGCAGTTGTATGCCTCCAGGCCCCTACAGGCTGGGGTGAGGGTGCTGAGTGCCCTCACTGGCAGCCCGTCCTCTGAAACAAGGAATCACAGTGTATGTTCTCAAGAGGACTGGGTCCAGGTCCTTCCTGGAAACATCGAGATGCAGGTGTCCCGAGCTGGCTGCCTGACCCAGGAGTGGGGAGTTTCCACTCCCTGCTGCCAGCCTTACTAGGTGTTTAACCAGGAGTATGAAAAATGTATAGATTATGTTGATTTTGGCAACTGCAGACCTCCATGCTTGACAAACCAGTCTCTACCTTCCCAATTCTCCAATACCACGCATCCCCTCATGTCCCTGCCCTACTCTTCTGGGCCCATCAAAGGCAGGGCTAGAGGGAGGTAGGAACGGGGAGAAGGAACTTTGGTGAGTAGGAGAATTGCATGAATCTTCCTACCTTAATACATTGGAATGAGAGGGTTTTTTGGCTGGCATCACACGCTGAGTCAACAGGAAGTACTCAGACCTAGGAGTCTCATAGTTGAAAATGACAACTACCGTTTACTGAGCACATGCTATGTGCAGGCACTATTCAATACTTCACATACGTACTCTCTGATTTTGCCAACAAATCTGCCAAGGAAGATATCATTTCCATTTTGCAGATGGGGAAATTGAGGCTAAATAAATTCCATGTTTTACCACTAGATCAGTTGTCCAGTCCCATCTCATACCCAATTAGTAGCAGGGCTTAGGTTCAATCCCTGACCTGTGTGACTCTGGAGGCCAGATTCTGACCATTCCTCAGCTCCCGATTAATGGCTTCATCCCTTGCACCCATTCTCAAAGATCTCTGTCATACACATTAAGCAGTGTGCTTCAAGGCACCACACGGTTTATTTGAGGATTTCTGATTTTACAGCTGCTGAGTGGATGCACTTTGGTGCCTCTGTGACACAGCTGGTGCTGGGAGCCTGGCGTCCATCTTGGTGGCTGTCCCACCATCCTCATCTCTCCACGTGATGAGGCAGTGGCTCTGTTGTCGTGTCCTAGGGAGCAGAGTTGCACAGGCTGGGCCTCTTGAATGGGGGAGGCTGAGAGCCCACTGCCTGTGGACTTGACCTTGGCTGAAGAGTTGGCCTTTCTGGCAAAGCTGTGCTGAGAGCTCAGTGTAGGAACCTCTTGGCTGCTGCCCGCGTTGTTCAGTCTTCCTGGTGTGGCGTCCCAGACATGAAGGGGCCATGTCTGGAGAACTGATCCAGAGCAGGCAGGCAGTAATGGTGGTTTCTGAAGCTCCCAGGCTGAGAGGCTTGTCTGGGCTTGGACCTGAGCTGTGAACTGGCTCTTCCAGGATGAGGCAGAAGCTTCTGGGAGGGACACTCTTGTTAGGGCAGAGGAAAAAGCAAACTCCTTACCTAGGTCCCTCCAATTCATGCTCTTTTCTGGCCTTGAACCACCCTAACCCTCATCCCTGATGAAGCCCCTCCCTGGCCTCAAGCAGCGCAGGATGTGTGTGTATATGTGTGTGTATTTTGTGTGTGTGTGTATTGTGTGTGTGTGTGTGCACGCGCGCGCGTGCACACGTGCAACATAGCAATAGGTTGGAACAGGAACTAACTTTGGCAGCCCTGAGGATGAAGGGGAATTCTATATTTTGGAAAAATAGTCTCTTTGCACAGGGAGTTCTGTAGCTGCATCCACCATCTCTGGGTTGAAGTGAGAGAAGGAATGCCATCTCTGGGCATAGCTTGTCGTGGCCTCTGGGCCTGACCCCTTTTTCGAGATCTTGACTTTGATGGTGACCTTTGGAGACTAAGAAGGCCAGAAGCAGGGCTGGTGAAGATAGGCAAGTAGTCCTGGCTTCAGCTGCATACTCCCTGGCCCCCTCCACTGCTCGTCTACACTGCTCTCTGGAAATGGCTCCATGAGAAACCCCATCTGTTTGTGCCTAAGGGCTCTGGGTTCCCAATATGGCCAAGGGTCTGTGTTGTGGGTTGAATTGTGCCTCCACCCAAAATATGTTGAAGTCGTAAGTCTCAGTACATCAGAATGTGACCTTATGTGGAAACAGGGTAGTTGCAGATGTAATTACTTATACAGGTGGTCCCCTAATCCAGTATGACTGGTGTTCTTATAAGATGACCATGTGAAGACAGAGGCACACAGGTAGAAGGCCATGTAAAGATGGAGGCAGAGATTTGAGTCTTGCTGCAAGCAGGAGAAAACCAAAGACTGTCAGCAAACCGTCAGGAGCTAGGAAGAAGCAAGGAAGGAGTCTCCCTTGCAGGTTTCAGAGGGAGCGTGACCCTGCCGACAACCTGATTTCAGACTTTGAGCCTCCAGAACGGAGACAGTAAATTTCAGTTTTAAGCCACCTAGTTCATGGTGCTTTGTTATATTAATAGCGCTAGGAAACTAATGAAGTCTGCGAGCTGAGGGTGGACCGAGCAGCCCTCTCTCCATCATGGCACCTGGATCCTTCCTTAGAGAAGAGCCCTCTTGTGGTTTGTTTCCATCATTCCTCATCCCAGTTTACCCCTTCTATTTCCAGAGTCTCCTCTTCCCAAACCTGGAAGCACATTTATTTTCTTCAAAACATCCCTGGGCAGGGGAGAGAGCCTCTAGCTGGACGGGAGGAATGGAGAAGGGAAGGGGTAGTCCCATTTTATAGATGACAACAATAAGGTCAAGATGTGCCAGTTATCCCTAAGACACAATCAGAACCTAGGAGTCTTGCTCCCTAACCTTTTGCTGCCTCTTGTTGGGGAGATCCTCGTCCTATCTATTCTGTGATGTCACAGCTCCCTGCCTCCTCCTGCCCCTGTGAGGAGGGCCTATGAGTCACCTGGAGCCTGATTCATTCTTTAGGCCCCCCAGAGCCTCCCCTGCCCGCTGTGTGTCTGTGTCCTCTGAAAAGGCTTCCTAGGTCTGTGCCTGTGCTTCGTGCTGTCTCACTCACTGGTTATTTTTGCACATGCGCATACTGTCTGCCCAGCTAGACTGAGTCCCCCGGTGGTCTGTCTTATTCATCTTCACTCTCAGGTAAGCACAGAACATGGGAAAGTCCATGTTCAAGACATTGAAGCCGCTGCCAAAGATGATGGTGATACTGACCAGGGAAGGCTAAGCACTTCCCGAGACCTGTATGGCCCTGCACCACCCAAAGTCCCTCTCTCTTTCCTCATCCAGATTATAGGCTGTGGAGGACAATGGAGGCCAAGGGCAGGGGTTGGCTTAGCAGCACCTTCTGATGAGCTGCCCTGAGGGTAGGATGGCCTATGGGGTACCAGTGGAGTGTGGTCCTGCCTTTGGAATCTCATATGGGTGTCCCCTCAAAGCACGTCAGGTCTGCAACTATTGGCTGTGGGCTGTGGGGCTTTCTACTGTGTTTGGAGAATGGCACAGTGGCTTTTACCTCACCTAAAAGCCCCAGGCTTGGCATTTCCAGGGGCCAAGAGCTATCAAGATGTGCTCCAGTCTGTGATTACACAGGGTCTGATGGAACAAAGCCATTGGTGCTTGAAGGTGCTTTTTAAAAAAATCCCGGAACATTCCTCGTGGAATCTCTTGTTCCCTAGCTCTGTCTAGCTCAGCATCAGGCCTGTGAAAAAATCTTTCTGAGGTTTTGCTGCTGTTTTTCAGGGTGCGTGTGTGTGTCAGAGAGAAACAGAGTGGAGACAGGGAGGGAAGGAGAGGGAGAGGGTAACAGAATACCAGATGCACCTATGGACATTGAGTGGCTGTGTCAACAGTACATCTTGCTGAAAGAGAAGGCTGGAGAACCTTCGCCTCTGCCAAGGCGATTTCTCATTTGTGAGGTGGTGGCAGCATTTGCTCTCCCTAGAGCTGGAAGAGCTTCCAATTTGTCCTCCCCGTTTCCACTTTTTGGCATCCCCGGAGCATTCTTCATGCTCAGAGCGCGGCCGAGCTGTGCAGGTGTATCCCGGGAGCAGAGCCCGAACAATGCTTCTCTGTGGGCCCTGGCCTTGGTGTTACCTTATCAAAGCCCTGGTGATTCTGGGCATTGCAATCATAGGAGACTTGGCCTGCACGTCCCCCTGTGCCCTTCACCCCACTAAAGGTGAGGCTGTCCTCATGCCAGGCAGAGATCGCCCTCTTGGGAACCCAGAAATGCATGTGGGCACTTGCAGGCGCATGGTACATACCTCAGAGAACCAGCTCCACCCATTCCATCTCCAGGTGAGAGGAACGCTTCTAGGAGGAGAGTCAGGCAAGGGTGGGTTGAAGGTGGGAACATCAGGTGAGGCTCACCTTCAGGCAGTAGGAATACGAGCAGCAGAGCTCCTAAATGCCAGTCCAGATGTGGTTGGAACTTCAGACCATTGAGTCAAAAGGTTGCAGGGCTGTGGAATCTCTGTGTGTCCCTGTGTTTGTCAGGGTGCTCCCCTGCAAACATAAGTGGTGAAGTCTGTGCTAGGAACGTAGCCCAGGTGCTCATCTTTGGGGATGCAGGGGAAGGGGCAGCTGGGAAGGGTAGGGGTATCATTCCAAGAATCCCCAAAAGACAGGAGAAGAGACCTATCCCCACTCTAAGAGAGCATGTGCTGTGACAGCTTTAGAAAAAGTCTAGGGCCGGCCGAGTGGCACGGTGGTTAAGTGCTGGCTTGGGAAGCCAGTGGCCCCGGTTCAGGTCCCACATATCAGGGCCAGTGACACTGTCCTCAAAAAAAAGAAAAAGTCTAAATGTGCTGATATGGGAGCTTGTTGAAAGGAAAGAAAAGAATGTTGGGAGCCTGAGCCCTCATCAGCCCAAAGTTGTCCCCTAATGCTCAGATTTTCCAAACAAGTCCATGCTGCTGTGTCTCCTTGCCACAAACCTGGCCCACCCCAGCCCATCCCTCTGCCCCCTTCAACTTGACCTCCCTTCTACCAAGGATGCTCGAAAGAGACTTGAGGAACTGAAAGTTACTAGCAGACTTGGCTTTGCCACTGAGCTGTGTGTCACTGGGCAGCTCACTTTACCTCTCTGGACCTCAGTTCCCCATCTGTAACATAGTCCCTAAAGCTCTTCTTTATGTCATTAGGTCCTGCTTCCATGGAAATGAACATTGTCTATGAAACTGGTGCTTTACCCGTGAAACACTTGATTTGGGATGTTGTCTGTAGGATATTTTAGCTGGGTTAGAGGAACCACTCCCACATTCCTAGATGGGGCAGGTCGGAAACAGGTAACAGCATTTCCTGCTGATCCTGATGCCTTTGTCTGTGCACGAAGTTTTAATTTGTAAAGACCTGTTTTCCCCTATAACTATAAACAAACAACCTTGTGCACGAGGCAGGGCTGCTGTCACCTATATTTTGCAGACTGGCAAAATGAGGCCCAGAAAAGTTAAGTCCTTCCCTAGGATCTGTGGTCCCTGGTGATTAAATTAATGTAAATTAGTAGAAAAACCTAGAGTCTGAAGCCAGATGATCTGACCTTGAGAAAGTCATTAAAGTCCCTAGGCTCCAATTTCCTGCCTGTAAAGTGGCAATAATAATCATTGCAGGGTCACAGAAAATAATGGAGGGTAAAACAGTTTGCAACTGTGTACAAGCATGCCTCATTTTATTGTGCTTCGCAGATATTGTGTTTTTTACAAATAGAAGGTTTGTCGCAACCCTGCCTCGAGCAAGTCTATTGGCGCCATTTTTCCAACAGCATTTGCTCACTTCATGTTTCTGTGTCACATTTTGGTAATTTTTGAAATATTTCAAACTTTTTCATTATTATTTTTGTTATGGTGATCTGTGATCAGCGATCTTTGATGTTACTATTGTAATTGTTTTGGGGTTGTCACAAACCACGCCCATATAACGTGGCAAACTTAATCGATAAAAAACAGCGCCACTGACTGACCGTTCCTCATCTCTCTCCCTCTCCTCGGGGCCTCTCTATTCCCTGAGACACAACAATAGTGAAATTAGGCCAATGAATAACTGTATGTGGCCTCTAAATGTTCAAGTGAAAGGAACAGTTGCAAGTCTCACTTTAAATCAAAAGCTAGAAATGATCAAGGTTAGTGAGAAAAGCCCACTGAAAGGCAAGATAGGCTGAAAGCTAAGCCACTTTTGCCAAATAGTTAGCCAAGTTGTGAATGCAAAGGAAAAGTTCTTGAAGGATATTAAACTTTCTTATCACTCGTGTGTTCACTGATGATAAGAAAGCGAAACAGCCTCATTGCTGATAAGGAGAAAGTTTTAGTGGTCTGGATAGAAGATCAGACCTGTCTAAACATTGCCTTATGCCAAAGCCAAAGCCAGAACAAGGCCTAATTTTCTTCAGTTCTGTGAAGGCTGAGAGGTGAGGAAGCTGTGGAAGAAAAGTCTGAACCCAGCAGAGGTTGGCTCATGAGGTTAAGGAAAGAAGTCGTCTCTGTAATATAAAAGTGCAGCAAATGCTGATATAGACGCTGCAGCAAGTTATCCAGAAGATCCCACTAAGGTAATTAATTCCAGAAGGTGGCTGCACTACACAACAGATTTTCAGTATAGATGAAACAGCCTTATATTGGAAGAAGATGCCATTTAGGACTTTTATAGCTAGAGGGGAGTAGTCAATGGCTGGCTTCAAAGCCTTAAACGATAGGCTGACTTTCTTGTTAGGGGGTAATGCAGTGGGTGACTTTAAGTTGAAGCCCGTGCTCATTTACCATTCCAAAAATCCTAGGGCCCTTAAGAATTATGCTAAATCTACTCTGCCTGTGCTCTATACACGGAACAAAGCCCAGATGACAGCACATCTGTTTATAACATGGTTTACTGAATATTTTAAGCCCACTGTTGAGACCTACTGCTCAGGAAAAAAGATTCCTTTTAAAATATTACTGCTCAGTGACAATGCACCTGGTCATCCAAGAACTCTGATGGAGATGTACAACAAAATTAGTGTTGTTTTCATGCCTCTAACACCACATCCATTCTTTAGCCCATAGACCAAGGAGTAATTTTAGCTTTCAAGTCTTATTATTTAAGAAATAGATTTTGTAAGGTGATAGCTGCCATAGTGATTCCTCTGATGGATCTGGGCAAAGTAAATTGAAAACCTCCTGGAAAGGATTCACCATTCTACATGCCATTAAGAACATTTGTGATTCATGGGAAGAGGTCAACATATCAATGTTAAGAAGAGTTTGGAAGAAGTTGATTCCAACCCTCATGGATAATTTTGAGGGGTTCAAGACTTCAGTGGAGGAAGTAACTGCAGATGTGGAAACAGCAAGAGAAATCGAATTAGAAATGGAGCCTGAAGATGTGACTGAATTGCTGTAATCTTATGATAAAATTTTAATGGATGAGGAGTTGGTTTCTATGGATGAGCAAAGGAAGTGGTTTCTTGAGATAGATTCTACTCCTGGTGAAGATGCTTTGAAGATTGTTCAAATGCAACAAAAGATTTAGAATATTACATAAAATCAGTTAATAAAGCAGCAGCAAAATTTGAGAGGATTGACTCCTCCAATTTTGGAAAAAGTTCTGTGGGTAAAATACTATCAAACAGCATCACATGCTACAGAGAAATCGTTGGTGAAAGGAAGAGTCAATTGATGTGGCAAAGTTAATTTTTGTCCTATTTTAAGAAATTGCCACAACCACCTCCCAATCTTCAGCAACCACCACCCTGATCAGTCAGCAGCCATCAACATCGAGGCAACACCCTCCACCAGCAAAAAGATGACAACTCACCAAAGGCTCAGATGATGGTTAGCATTTTTTTTTTTTGCAATTTTTTTTTTTGAGGGCAGCGTCACTGGCCCTCATATGTGGGACCTGAACCGGGGCTGCTGGCTTCCGAAGCCAGCGCTTAACCACTGCGCCATTCGGCCGGACCTTTTTGGCAATATTTTAAAATTAGGTACGTACATTGTTTTTTAGACACAATGCTCTTGCACAGTTAATTAATTATAGTATAGTATAGTGTAAACGTAACTTTCATATGCACTAGGAAACCAAAAAATTTGTATTCTCTTTATTGTGATACTCACTTTATTGTGGTGATGTGGAATCAAGACAGCAGTATCTCTGAGGTATGCCTGCAAAGCACTTGGTAACTTTCACCAGTTGTGGTGATGTGGAGAGCAAGTATTGTTCACCGGGTGTTCTCCCATCCTCCACTTCTCTCTTGCCTGCTCTTCCCTCCAGGAGCTAAATGCAGTATCCCATTGTGTTTCCCTGGAAAGCCTGGCCCCTAATCCCCTGCGGTTCTTTCCCTCCAGACTGTAAATTCACCTGCCATCCAGAGTGCCGCAATCTGATCCAGTTGGACTGCAGTCAGCAGGAAGGCCCATCCTGCGACAGACCTTCTCCAGAAAGCACCCTCACGCCAGCCTTCATCCAGGTAGGCAGCAAAGCTTGAGGACCAGGCTGGGACTAGGTTTTGCAGGTGCCTTGGGCCCCGCTGTCTCTCCCAGGAGCTCTGGTGAGCAGGAGGAGGCATGAGTATTCCACATGTGCTGGATGTTGGGGTCCCTTTCTGTTCCGATGGAGTTCACAGACACATATTTAAATTCTGCACCCAATTCTGATGCGTGTGTGCGTGCGTGTGTGTGTGTGTGTGTGTGTGTGTGTGTGTGTGTGGTGGGGAGGGGTTTCCAACACTATCAAACAATTCTCTAATCCTAGCTAGGTGTCTTACAATTCAACTCAATTCTGACACTCTGCACGTGCCCCTCCACTTTCTGATGCCAACTGCAAGTCTAGGTTGTCACCTGGGCTTCTGACTAGCTAACTATAGATTGGAAGTTACCACAACTCTCTCCTTGGGTTCGATTAATTGCTAGAGCAGCTCACAGAACTCAGAGAAGCATGTTACCAGATTACTGGTGTATTATTAAAATATATATATATATATATATATATATATATATATATATATATACCTCAGAAGCAGCCAGACGGAAGAGATGCATTAGGGCCGGTATTGGAAAGGGGCGCAGAGCATCCATGCCCTGGCTTCCATGCCCTTTCCAGGTGTGCCACTCTCCCCGAATCTCCTTGTGTCCACCAACCTGGAAGCTCCCCGAACCCTATTCTTTCATGTTTTCTTATGGAGACTTCATTAGATAGGCATGATTGATTAAATCCATGGCCATTAGCGATTAATTGATTCAACCTCCAGCCCCTCTCCCCTCCTTGGAATTCAGGGGGGTGGGGCTGAAAGTTCCAACTCTTTAATCACTTGGTAGGTTCTCCTAGCAACCAGCCCCCATCATTAGGTGAGGTCCAAAAGTCACCTCATTAAAATAACAAGAGACACCTTGGTTGCTCCCCTCAGGAAATTCCAAGGGTTTTAGGAGCTTTGTGCTTGAAACAGGGACCAGGCCAAATATATATTTCTTATTGTAAATCACAATATCACACACCTCTTTTCAAGAGACTGGGGATGGAACAGAGAGTGATGCGGGGAAGCCTGGAGCTACTGGGAAGCCCCTGTACAGAGCCTGCTTTGGCTAGGGCTGTGAGCCAGAGGTGTGAGAATGGTGGGGGTGGGAGGGGACCCAGAGCAGGCTCCTGGAGACCCTATGAGGCCTCATAGCCCTGGAGCAGTGGGGGTCAGTGGGGCTGCCAGCCAGACCAGATCAACTTCAGAGGAACTGGGCAAATGTTCTATCCCTATGGTAAAAGACCAGGAAATCCATGCCCAAAGCAGCTCTTGTTTCTGGGCTTTGCCAAGGCACTTGAACCAGGATGTGTTTGAACTTTAATGTCTAAGATTTGAAAGTGACAGGAGAGCATTTTTTTTTTTGACTCTTACATTGAACAAGCATTTATTGAGTATCTGCTGTGTGCCAAACACTGGTGACTGCAGGGATAGGAAATGATACATCACAGTGTTTGTCCTCAGAGAGCTTACCTTCTGGTAGGGAAGGCAGAATATAACCAAATAGTATATGCTGTGATGCATGTTGCCGTAAAAATACGAACCAAGCGTTTTCAGTACACAGTGCAATTGTTTCTGTTGGGAAAAACCAGGGAGGACTTCCCAGAGGAGGTGACACTTGATCTGCACCTTAATGTATGAGTTGAAGGTAAGGACTGTACCAGGACATCATCTATTTATTCATTCAACAAATATGTTTTGACTATTGACCATGTGCCAGGCCCAGGAATGCCAGAGGCTTCGTGATGAAGTAAACAGATACAACCCCTGTCCTCCCAGTGCTTACAGTAGGGTAGGGGGCAAGACTATAAACCCCATGTTTATGAGGGAAAAGTCTAAGGTACTGTCAGAGATGATACAGGTGCTGGATGACTGGAGGAATCTGGGGTTCAGCTTCAAGTCCCCAGAATAGGGGGACTTTTCTGACCATGATGCACACGATCAATGATGTTCAACCACCTGACCCACCAATGGGTGTTACCAGCCTCTCAGCTGTTCCCCCATGCCTTCATCTCCCACTGGGAAAGCATTACTAGAAAGCAAATATGATATGTTTTTATAAAAATTATATTGAATCAGTTCTAAACTGTATATCTTAAAAATCTGCATATCCTCCACACACTTTGGAATAGTAACTGCTTATGGTTTAGCCTGAATGTAACCCAGCTTCATGGGAGCGCCTTGTCCCTAGCCGGAACCTGTCCATCCAGGTTGGGGGAAGGGGGGCAGGAAAGGAAGGGACACAGCTCTGGTGAATGAAGCAGATTTTTGCTGAAGGTTTTTCTTAGAAGATGGAAACATGAGATTGCACACCATATAACAACATTATCTATCTAAAATCGTATTTAAACAGCTCTTTGTTTTCCCAATTTTCTGTCCCATTTGGGAGCTCCCAAGTCTCTCTTTTTTTCTGCTCCCCTTGACCCTACCCAACCCTCAACCTGGAGTCTGTGCCCCCATCTGTTTCCTGGGTCTCATTTTGGGTCTCTCTGGATTCCTTCTTCTAGAGTGGCAGGTCTGAAAATGGTGTGATTTTGCCCCACACCCCCACACTCCCCAGGGACATTTAACAGTTTGTGGAGACATTTTTGGTTGTCACAACTGGGGTGCTGCTAAACATCCTACAGCGCACAGGAAAGGCCCCCACAACAAGGAGTCATCTGACCCGAAATGTCAACAGTGCCGAGGTTGAGAAAGGCTGCCCTGGAGCCAGCTCCCAAGTGTGGTGGGCAGAAGGCCCCAGAACAGGACTGGGGTTTGCTCTGTACATCATCTCATCCTCAGACTGTCAGCAGTGCTTCCGAGTCTGAGGATTTGGAAGCAGAGTGTCCCCCTTTCCCTCTGTTGGGGACCCTCCAGCAAGTTAAATCAGGGCTGTGTCTAGAGCAGAGCCACACTGACATCTAGAAGGAGCCAAGGGTCCCGTGTGGGTGTGGAACAGCCCCCAGCCAGCAAACAGCCTGGAGGGGGTTTGCTCCTGGCCGGCCAGCTGGGGAGGGCTGCTGTGTTTGCCTTGGACAGGCCTGACTGCGTGCTTCAGCACAAGTGGGGCAGAACCTAGCCTTCTATCAATAAAACCTGGGCCCTGCTCCAGGCTCGCTCACCTTTTCTAAAAAGCTTGTTTGTGCTGATTTCCGCCTTGGCTTGAATTTCTGTTAAATACCAGGATGGACTTTCTTTTACCTTGACATTGTCACCCGGGCTAGCTAAACTAATGTGTGAGTGCCATTTTCCTGGAGGACTTATTGTGGCCAGGGCCTTGGTTGGTCTGTGCTCAGCCCCTTTGGGGACATATGCTTGTCAGGAGGTCTCAGCTTGGTGGCATTTAATGAAAATAAAATCATTGATTTTCCTCCATCCAGAGAGAAGCACTGTTAGTTAACATTTAAAATTTTTTCTTCCTGTGCATTCATACACAGGAAGAAATATTTTTTAAAACATGGTTGAGATTGTCCTATAGATAAGTATTTGGCCTCAACCTTTGAAAAGCAGTAATCTCAAAGTGTGGCTGTCTTCTGTCTGCCATGCCAGAGGTGGGCAGAGAGAGAGGAAGAAGGGGCTGGTGTGGGAGAGGGCAGGGAGGCTCAGAGCCCCCAGCTGCACTCACAAGGCTGTGTGGGGTTGGGTGGGTCTGTCTCAGGCAGAGAAGCTGAGGAGGGGTGCCAGGAGCTGCCTGTGCTTTTGTCAATCACAGAATCAGCGGTTTCGGAGCCTCTCCTTGGAGATTTCCAAGGTCTGTGATATCTGACTTCTCCCTTGGGCACCCATTGTTGACCAACCAAATTTCCTTCAAGTCTACCCCAGGTCCCTTCTTCAGTTTAAGCCTGTTTCCTAGAGAACATGGTTGTCATTGGTTGAAGACCACAATAAATTGCCCAAACGGCTGTAGTCGCTTTATTTGGAGGCATGCCCCCAAAGACTTTATACTTCAGGTGGTCTTAAGGGTGCTCTTACCATGTCACTTCTGTGATGAAAAACACCCTCAAGGGGCTCCCCAGTGCCCTTACGATGAAGTGAAACCTCTGTTGGTTTGGCACAGTCCTTTCGTTGCCTTTGGAAAAGGAGATCCCAAGGGAGACCCCTTGCCCCCAAACTGTTGATTCTCATTATAACCTTCTCTAGCCCACGGGACCCTGGCAGCTCTGTCCCTTTGGCCTTTGTTGCCACTTTTTTTAGTACCTGAAATGCACAAAGACACAATAAAAACATAAGCACCCTTTCTTCCACCCAAATCACTTACAGCCAGGGATTGAGTCTTCCTATGTCCAACAGGCCGGGATTCCTTCCCCGTCCTCCTGGCCCTCCAGGATCCAGAAGTAGCATTCAAAAAGCAGGCTCCCAGGTTCCTGACTGCAAAGCCCAGCCCCTCCCACAGCCACGCCCAAACCTCACTCAGGCACTTTCCACTTAGGATTCTGGCCACATCCATGTTCCACCTGTGCTATTATTTACTTACTATTTCTCTTTAAATAGATTCATTTTTTTAAACTTTTGTTAAAGAAATATTTTAAAGTCTTCAAATCACTGTTGAATGCACTTAGGGTTTTTTCCTGACACACATTAAATTAATTTCTAAAATTAAAAGAAAATGTGTCTAAGGACTGCCTCAAATTCTTATGCATATATTTATTGAGCCAGGTTCTAAAATCCTCAGTGTCATTAGTGGGAAATGTTGCCTAAAGAAGCTACTCTCTTTGGTGATCTGGTGCCTGGACTACCAGGGCAATTGGATCCAATTAGTGCCTAAGGAGCAGCATTGTGAGTAGCAGAGAGAGCTTCAAGGGAGCCAGGAAGGAAATCCCAGCCATCCACCCTAGTACCAAGGCATCCTTCCAAAGGAGAGATGGATGGATCTATATGTACTGGTAGGGAATAATGTGAAGTGAAAATAAGTCAGTCAACAGAATATATATGTATTTTGTACCTCTATGTGTATGTGTGTGTATGTATGTAAATGCAGAACAAGGGTCTGGATGATGCCCAGCCAACCATTGGAAGAGATTTCACCTTGGGAAGGGTGGGTTTTGAAAGGGGTAGATTGCAACTCTTTCAACTTTTGCTGTTTGCTTTGGTGCTGTTTGAATAACCAGATGTGCTGATTGAATAACCAGATGCTATCACATGTTTCTAGTATAATATTTTTTAAAGGCAATAAATATTTTCTTTTTTATGTAATATTTTTATGTATTGATTTTTTAAATTTTCATTACATTTATTGGGGTGACATTGATTAATAAGATTATACAAGTCTCAAGTGTACAATATCATAATAATACATCATCTGTACATTGCATTGTGTGCTCATCAATAAATATTTTCTTAAGCAAAAGAAAGACCCCTGACCTGGGTGACAGAAGATGACATAGTTGGTATATGACCCAGGACAAGCCTCCTAGTTTCTCTGAGTCTCAGGTTTCCCCTCTGAGAAATGGGACAGTAGATAGAGTGGTTGTGAGGCTTCAATGAGAAGAAGTATGTGACAGCATGTGCACAGGAGGAGCTAAGTATCACTCGGTAACATTCCAGGGCTGACCAAGTTATTGCTCCACTCTGTAGATAAAAAGGCCAAGACCCTGTCCCCATTCACCAAAGGGACAGATGGCTTTCAAAGCTTCAGGGTGGATCAGCCTGGTCTGCAGGTGTTTCAGCTCCATAGGCTGCTGCTGCCTTTCTGCCTAACCCCGCCGTCCCCACCATCCCACCGCCGTCATTCCTTAGCAAGGGCACTGTGGAACCATCTCCCTTAGCCCCTGCAGCCTCTGAGCGGTGACTCAACTGATGTGGAGAGCTGAGTTTCCTGGCTTCCGGCCTGTGCTCCCTTCCAAAGTCGCGCCACTACCTCCTCACCCGAGACTGCCTTTCCAGAACCCTTCAGAGGTGGAAGGAAGCACCTGGGGCCAATCCTACCCCAGCCTCATGAGGTCCAGTGGCCACATGCTGAACCCAGAACTACCACACGGGGGAGCTAGGGAGCAAGAAGATTGAGCAAGAAAGGGAGAGTCTGGGGGCGAGGCCTGTCGCCTCCGGAGGTCGCCCCTACTTTCCTAACAAATGCTCTGCACACCTTTCAAGGGTTTTGGGGGCCTGAGTCCCTTCCAAAATGCTCCATAGGTGTTTATCAAATTGAGTTGTGATTGATAAAAACAGTAGCTAACATTTGTTGAGGCTTACCATGCCATGTGCTCTTACTTGTTTTGTTAATTATTGAGAGGAGTGTTGAAATCTCCAAGTATAATTGTGGATTTGCCTATTTCTCAATGCAGTTCTATCTTCCTGTATTTTGAAGCGCCATTATTCAGTGCATAAACATTTAGGATAATTATGTCCTCTTGATTAATTGACTCCTTTACATGATGAAATAACCTTCTTATCCCTGGTAATGCCCTTTGCTCTGAAATCTACTTTGTCTGATATTAATATAGCCATCTCAGCTTTCTTTTGATTATCATCCATCCATTATTTTTAGGCTATTTCTGTCTTTATATCTGGTCATTTCTTGTAGACAGCAAATAGTTGGATCTTGTTTTTCCAATCCAAGTCTAATCATCTCTGTCCTTTAATTGGGTTATTTAGATCATTTGCACTTAATGTGATTATTGATATAAAATAGACTTAAGTCTGTCACTTGCTGTTTGTTTTCTATTTGTCCTATCTGTTCTGTGTTCCCTTTTTCTTTTTCTTATTTTTCTCTGCCTTCTTTTGGATTAATTGACTATATTTTATTATTCCATTTTATCTTATTTACTGCCAGCCCACCTACATGTGCCAAAGGATGGAGCTGGTATCCAGCCTCTTTCTCTCCACTCTGGCTATATCTGGGACAGCTGTTCCTCCCTCCACAGATTTCCCTCCACACTCTAGAAGCCAGAAATGCTGGCCAAAGCTGTCAGCAATTAGACATCACTAGACAGCTACCTCTCATAGGAGCCGCCCCAAGGCCTATCTGACCAGCTCAGGCCACCCCATGGGAGCTCACTTCTGATCAGGCAGAGCAAAGGCTTCCCAACCAGGAGGCACCTGAGATCCTGGCTCCGAGGAGGGACTGAGCTCTAGTACTTATTTTTCTAGAAATCTGTAAGCATTGGAGATATTTCTCTGTGCTCCTCACAGCCCCAGCCCCGACGTCTACCCTGGAAACAGTGGGCTGCCTGAGATGACCTTTGGCTGGGCCCAGTCAGGCCTGAGGCTCTTTTTCTGCGTGTTGCAGTGCAAGAGTTGTTCACATCTAATAGCGCTGACTGCACTGCCCTGGCCATTGGAGAACTGGCCTTGCCTGGAGAAGGGCACGTGAGGGATGGCGTTGTTGATCAGACACACCTTTTGTGTTTCCCTAGTCTCCCTGAAGGAGAAGAATTAGATTGCAGGCTCCCTGGGCCTGGCTCGCACCCAGCATGAGCTCTTCAGGATCTCTGCCGCTCAGTATGCCTAATTTAACTGCTTTCAGTTTCTTTAGGTGCCAGGGTCCTGTGGAAGCTGTTAGCCTGGCAGCCAAGCAAAAGAAGTACAGTGTGGGATAGAACCCCCGAGAAAGTGAATCTCCTGTGAGTCTAACCTTAATGGTGTGCATCCGCTTACCTCTTACAACAGGAAATCGTCTGGGGAGAAATTGAGCTTTCTGTGCACAGTTGGTTTCATGCTATTAAATACTAATGCTCTCAGGGTGGAGGATGACTAGATACTCAATGAGAAAGGTGTTGCTTCTGAGAGGCAGGGGAAGTCTGTGGGAGGTGTGGTCATTATTGACGAATATGTGTCAGGAAGCTGGTAGAACATACAAGGAGGATATTGACAGGCAAAAGCAAAACCACAAGAGGGCAGGGTGGCTGCTGGGAAAGTGAACCAAATTATGTGCAGCTATAACGAGGGATGCTTGATTGTGGCTGGAATGAGTGTGAACTGTTGGCTGGGCACGTGTTGTGAAAGGACCCACTGAGGAGCCTGGAATATCGCTGTAGGCACTGGGGAGTCATTGGAGGAAGCACAATTTTAATGGAAACTTGTCAGAGCCAGAGGCTCTGGGTTTAAAATCTGATTTTACCATTTACTTGCTCTGTGACCACTGTGAACCTCAAATTACTCATCTGTAAAATACCTTCTTGCAGGGTTGTGAGGATTAAGTGAGATAATGAAATGTATAAGAGCTCGGTAACTCTTAACAGAACTTTTTTTTTTAAGGTTTTATTGGGGAATTGGGTAAGGGGAACAGCGTTGGGGAATCGGGGAAGGGGAACAGACAAGTTGCTGTCCCTTTGTTTTTCAGTCTAGTTGTGGAGGACGTTGCTTCACTGGCCCATGTTAGTATTGTGATCATTGCGCTCTTCTCGGGTGAGGCAGACTGGTCGTTGGGCTCTGGACATCCGCTCACGGCAGCTCTTTGCAGCTCCCTCTGGCTGCCAGCCACTCACTGTAGCCTATGGCAGCCCACTGTGGCAGGCGCTGCAGCCTACACTGTCACTGGGACTCACAGCAGTCCAGCTCCAGGTGGAGCTGTTGTTCACCATCTTAGCTGTAGAGAGCAGTGTCACTGGCCCTCATATGTGGGATCCAAACCGGGGCCCTGCTGCTCAGAGCCGACATCCCAAGTCAGCTCTTAACCAACGTGCCACTCGGCTGGCCCCAGAACTTCTTATTTCATGTCGTTCTACTAGACTGCATGCTATGAAAAGGCAGGGACTATGTCTTATTCAGGCCTGAGGTGGAACACCCAGGCTAAGGCTTGCCATGTGGAAGGTGCTCAGTAAAGATTTGTTAAATGACTGAATGAGAGAGTAAGCAACTAGAGCATGATACATAGTAACCATTTAATATTCATTAGTTGAAATCTGAATAGAAGGTTCTATGTTAGAACAACTCTGATCAGTTCTCGGTCTAGAACGGTAACTTAGGCAATAAGGAGGCAAGGAGTTTGGAGGAGGCCCACATGGGAACTGGAAGGCTTTGCAATAATCTATACTATGGCATTCAAGGAGATAGGAAATACCAAAAGAGGAGGACCAGTGAGCTCAGTTTTGGACCTGCAGAGAGTGAGGCTGCAGGGGAAGAGTTGGGTACAGTGAGCAGGTATCCATCAGGAGCTATCCGGCAGAGAGAGAATTCTGAGACAGAGTCTGTGAGGTGTAGTGAATACCATTGGCACAGATGAGACTTAGCACCCGGGGAGACACAGACGCATTGCAGGGGAACACAGTCAGCGGCTGAACTCTGGAAAACCCTAATAAGCTAAAGGGAAGACAGAGGCACAGGCGAACTGAGAAAGTAATCCCTGACTTGTGAAGGGCTGCGATTTCAGGCACTCTGGTTGTTATGATGGGAGCAGTCACAGGCTACACACTCCGTACTGGGTGTTCTGGGACCTGGGTCCTGGAGTCAGACCAGCTGGGTTGGTTCGGCCCTATTAACTAGCATGTATGACTACGCACAAGTTACTTCCCCTGCCTGAACTTCCTTTCCTCTCTGTAAAATAGAAATAATAACTGTAGCTTCACCATCCGTTTGTTGTAGGGATTACATGAAATGATGTTCATAAAGTTATTAGTACAGTGTCTGCACATACTGGCTAATAATGATTTCAAAATACATTTCAGGGCCGGCCGAGTGGCGCGGTGGTTAAGCGCTGGCTTGGGACGCCAGCGACCCCGGTTCAGTCCCACATATGAGGGCCAGTGACACTGCCCTCAAAAAAAAAAAAATACAATTTCAGGGGTGAGGTGGCACCTCAGCCCAGTTTTCAGCCTCCGGATATGCTGGTAGGTCATAATCCCCCAAATCTGATCTTCACCCCTGAGTCCCTTCATTTGGACAAATGAGGAAGCCTGAGGTTCAAAGTTGCCCCAGATACCGCATCAAGCTGCAGTTGGAGCCAGGACTAGAATACCAGCTCCAGACCACCCGTCGTGTAGCACAGCTTTTCTGGAACATGCAGAACCACCTGGTGGATCTAACAGTGGAATCTGGCCACATGGCAGGTTTGCATTAGAGAGAAAAAGAAAGCTTAAAATAATGCCTTTCATCATTTGACACTTTGAGACAGGAAAGTCACCGATTCTCCATTTCAGTGGGGCTTTCTGAGCCCCAGCACGATACCATGTATTTATGGCTCCAGATGTGAAACTTAAGGTGCAGACTTCTCTTCCTGGGCCCAGGGACAAGAACGGCCAGTTCCCATCCTTTGCGCGTTCACCCCCAGTGACATAAAAAGCTATTGCGCAGGCTCCTCTGTGTGGCCTCCCGAGCCCTCCCCCGCCAGGCTATCACTACTGTTGGTTATTCATAGGGAGGAGGTACAGACAGGGTCATTAGAAATAGACACTGAAAGGAATCCAGTCTTCCTTCCTTTGGGACCCTGGAGCTTCAGTCTGGATTTTTCCTCCTGGAGGCTGACCAGTTTATTGTGTTGTATATGATCTTTGCAGATTTCTAGTCCCAGGGTCCTTGCCAGCACAGTCTGTCTTGCTGACTTCTTACACGGGGCTCCCTTCCAAACCTAGTTCATTGACAGGTGGAGTGGGGCAGGGAAAAAGACACTAGGAGTTACGAGACTTTGATGAAACGGGTTGCTTTCCTAAGTTTCCTCATCTGTAAAATGGGATTAATACCTGCTTTCAAGGTTATAGAGGAACCTAAATGAAGTAATGGATGTTAAAAGGGCTTTGAAAAGCCTTCTTCAGACATCACTTTTCATAACACTTGGAACAGCATGGAGCAGGTCTCTAAAGGAACACAATGTCTCTTAGAACTTTTCCTAATCAGGTCTGGCATCTTGTGTGTTGCTCACAAGGAGAGACTCATGCTGATTCCTGGGGTATTTTGGCTTGGTGTTTCAAAAAGGTTGGTATTAGCTGTTTTTTGTTTTTTTGTGTTTTTTTTTTTTGAGGGCAGTGTCACCGGCCCCCACATGTGGGACACGAATCGGAGCCGCTGGCTCCCAAGCCAGCACCCAACCACCGCGCCACTCGGTGGGCCCGGTATTAGCTGTTTTTTTAAGACTGCATATTTTGAATGTGTAGCACTGCAGTTTGCAGAGGTCCCTGTGTGACTCCAAGGACACAAAGAATCAGGAGCCTGTTTTTTTCTTAAGTGTTAGATTCCCACTGAGCAAGAAGTTCCTTTTATAAAGAAAAGTGTGTCTCTTCGCTGGCTGGACAAAGCAGGCAGGCTGTTGTTGATGGCTCAAGGATCATGCAGAGCCCCTCTCTTTGGAGCATTCATTATTCTGGCATTAGACTTGGAGGTACTGGTGAGGCCAATACTAGCCTCCTTTGCCTGAACCACTGTCTCTGGGGGAAATCCCCCAAAACAGCCTCTAAAATACTAATTTGAAGATAAGATTGCTCCAGCTGAAGCCAGAACCTACCCTCAACCTCATTAATGTGAGCTCTTGGCCACAAACAACTTGTAGCTCACCCCAGCCCCGACCCTGGCTGCTTACCTCCACTTATTATCTCCCTGCCCTGGAAGGCAGCTACTGGTATTGAGGGTCTCCTGAGCCCAGGGTGACCAGCCACTGGGGTACTGGCTCTCAGCTATCTCAGTCTGAGCCTGCCAGGTCCTCACAGGCTTCTGGAAAAAGATTGTGTGGGAGGATAGAGCCAAATTGGGCTGCAGTTTGAAACCTTCTCTAGCACTGACAGTTTTGGCTAAGGTGGGAGAAGGAGTGTGTTCCTCATAAAAGTAACCAGAGATTAAACTGGAGCTGGCAGCTTGGTGTCTGGGGCTGTCTAGCCCTCTGCCCAACTTGTGCCCAGCACTGCATTGCTTCAGAACTGCAGGAAAAGCCACGCAGACTTGGAGAGAATCCTGATAACCTCGCTCAGCCACTGTTCAGGGCTCTACGGGTCCGCAGGCCATCAGACCCCATAAGCACGGTGCCCCTAGGATTGCTGGCCTCTGAAGATTTTGTCTTCTTTGTTGGAAACTCCAGGCCTCACTGTATTGGAAGATGGCAGAATGCACATCCTGAGCCTCAGTTTCCTCATCCATAAAATGGGAATACTAATCTCTATCTCCAGGCTATTGGAAAAGTTCAATGACAGGCTGCATGTAAATCATCTGGCACACTCGGCTGTTGTTCAAGCTCTGATAGCTATAATTACTATTGTTCAAATGAGATCTGGGAAGTGGGGTGGAGAGGTTTGCCCTAATTGCTGTGAAGGATTCACCCTGGTCAAGAAAGGTGTTCCTTCACTCAGTCTGATGAGGAAAGATAAATGAGCTGTCCTGGATAGTGATGGCAAGATCTGCCAAAAGACCCCTCTTGGCTAGGCTGTCAAGAAAACGCACAAAAAACCTGGGTGCTGTCTGCATGCCACCTCAGCATTCTGAGGCTCCCTGAGGCCAAGTTCCCGCATGGGTGGCTGGGAGGGCCCGCTTGCTCTCCAGGTTGCCATAACTTTGCATATGATTTGCATATGCTTGTGGGGCCCCTGCAGTTTCTTCTGGCATTTCCAAGTTAAAATATTGCTTTTTTCCAGGCTGGCCCGACATTGATTTCCTTCTTCTCTAGTTACGTCTCTAACCGCTCTGATTGACCTGGCTCCTTCACCCAGCGAATGGGGGATGAGAGGGTGGGGTGAGGAGGTGGATGAGGGGAAGGGAGGAGGGACAGGATCGACTTTATAGCACATGAAACTCCTTGAACATGAGCTAGGATGGGCGATGAGAGTGAGCTGTCTGCAGCAGGATGAAGAGAGGACAGAGGCTACCTGCTCAGGCCCATCCCGGCCTATTCCTTAACGGCATCCCTAATTGGACCTGAGGGGCCCTAGGTCCACTGGTCACCGGGGTGCAGTGGCACCCAGCCGGGTCAGGAGGCTCAGGGTGGGGGTGGGAGGAGAGAGAGGGGCGCCGTGACAGCCGAGCACGGCTTTCAGGAACCTTGCGAGAGGAAGTGGCTTCTGCATGCTCTGCGCAGTACCAGGAGGCAGGAAAGGCGCGCGGAGGCGGGGGAGGTGTCGAGATGGCGCTCCGTGGGCTCGGGGCGGAGGCAGGGAGCCGGCGCCGAGGCCCTGAAACCGCAGAGGCCGAGTGAGCTGGGGAGCGGCGCAGGTCGACCCCGTGTTCGCAGCCGCTAGCGGCGCGCCTTGGAGGAAAGCAAGTTACCCCGCCGCCGGGGTCACGCGGGGCCCAGGGTGAGACACCAAGGCGGCGCCTGCTGCCCCTGGTCCGGTAACTGGCGAGTCCCCGGCGGGCTCGGAGCTCAAGCGCGGAGCCCGGGGGAAGGTCCCCACCTCCCCGCGCCGCATCCCGAGCCGGCCCAGCAGATGCGCTGGCTGCCTCTGCCGGGCCCCCGGCTAGATGACGGTGGACAGCAGCATGAGCAGTGGGTACTGCAGCCTGGAGGAGGAGCTGGAGGACTGCTTCTTCACCGCTAAGACCACCTTCTTCAGGAATGTGCAGAGCAAACACCCTTCGAAGGTAACCTTAATTGAATACAAGAGACTTTGGTGGGCGCTGGGGGAATAACCTCCCTGACCTAGAAGGGAAACCTTGCTCCTGGCAAACAGGCAGAGCCATGTGTGCAGTTGCCATAGGGACCCTCTTGAACTTGGCTGAGCAGACCACCAGGAAACAAAATTTTCCTTTGAATGCTCTGTTCAGCATTTCCTGGACCTTTTTAAAATGGCTCTCTAGGATTTGGGGACAGGGCTTGGCTCTTGGTTTGGCCACATGCTCACCTGTGCCTGGGAGAGTGATGGGGCTCTGCTCTGTTTCATTCCCCCCCCCCAAATCCATGCTTTGAAGCTCTAGATGGGAGGTGGATGGCACCCAGTTCCTCCATAGGATAAACATTCATAGGTTGAGACTTCCGTATTGTGACACCGTCTTAAAACACAGTCCAGCAACTTTGCAGAAGTCCGGGGAGTTTTTAGAAGCAAATTAAAACTGCTCTCCTAGGTTGTTCTCCTACTACCATTTTAACTTCCTGGGTTGATTGTGGGTAACCTAGAGGAGTTTGCATGTGTTCCCTAATGTGGTTATATGTGCTTCCTAAAGGTGTCAGCTTCTCTACACCCAGCACCCCTGAGTCCCCTAGCTGCACCCTGCTAGGTGCTCAGAGGCAGCAAACTGCCACAGACTTGGTGGAAGTGGTGATAGAGTCTGCTTATTTGTTTATTTGTTTTCCTATTTGTATGAGAGGGCTCTAAGCCAGGTCCTTGGAGAGGTTACCTACAAGGAGCTGTTTGTAGACCTAAGTGAGCTGTTAAATTTCACAGGTGCATGCAGGCTCATCATTAATTTAGCAGCCCTATACCATGTTGAATTAACCAAAAACTTCCCTAGGCCTGACTCTGGGGCCTCCTTTGTTAATAGTTCATCTTGCCTGTAGGCCCTGCTTTTGCTGGGTCCTGATGTCAAACAAATGGACCTTTCAATTGTGAGAGGATGCCCAAAAACCACAGGAAAGGTTTTGATCTTAGTGTTTGAAGGAATCCGCTAAAACCTGCCCTTCGAACCCGCGCTTGTTGTCTGGGGCACCCCCTCATGAGACTGGAGTGCTGGGGGCAGAGGCAGGAAGGGATATAGGCAGGGCTCGTGCAGAGCAGCACAGCTGCAGGGGAAAGGTGTCCCACTCTTTCTTGGGGTTCTTGCCTGACTGTGTGGAGCACCCCTACACACACACACACACACACACACACACGCATTGCAGCTGTCTGGGGTCTTCAGACCAGTGGTTCTCAACTTTAGGTGCACCCTGGAATTGCTGGGGAGCTTTAGAAAATTCGGGTATTGGGTCCCACTCCTGGGAGTCTGAACTGGCTGGGGTGCAGTCTGGCTTCAGGATCTTGAAAAACTCCCCAGGTAACCCTGATACCCTGCTGAGGGTGAGAACCATTGCTCTAGAGAATTTTGCCGCTGCCTGAGAAGGAAATGGTTCCTGTTTTTAAGACAAAGTTTAGCTGCCGTGCTGACTACCAGCCAGACTGTAAGCCCTTGGTCCCAGAAAGTGGGCTTTTGCATGACTGGCTGGTGGAAGGCGCACCACAGAACTGGGGTTTCTTTCACTTGGCAAATGAAAACGTAGCTGCTTCTGGTATTTCTTGGGAGAGATGGAACTATCTTACAAGAAAATGTGCTGTGGTGGAGTTGGGGGAGGGGGAAAGACTTGTTCCTTGGCCCAAGCAGGCTTCTCTTTTCATTCCCCTCAAACTCTCCTTCCTAGCCTCGCTCCTGAAAATGTGTCTTTGGTTTGGCACCCACACCAACTCCTTCTTTACTTTACCTGGTTCGTGAATCCCTTGCATACCAGGAGGCCTCTGCCTATCTCCCTGCCTCAAGCCTGTAACCCCAAACAAGGTGATAAGGATAAATGCTTTCAAAAAGGAAGGGTGGTGGGCATGGCCCCTCTTATCCCTGACTTCTGCCTAGCTACATACACTGTGAGAAGAATCTTGACTGCAGATTCAGAACTGCCGGCGGGACAGTTTTCCTCAGCACCAGACTAGCTTTCAATCAGCACAAAACAGGGCTGGAGGGAGGGAGGGATGGGGCCCCCTCTGCTGGGTGGACCAGCACTGGGGTGGCCCCGCTGGCTGACGGGGAGCAGCTTGTGAAGGGTGCGTGTGGCTGACTGAGGGGTTGGGTGAGCTTCATCCAGATGTTTCAGCCTTTCATCCTGCTAAGTGTGTTTCCACCTTCAACAACATTTGCAGCTCTCTTGCCCCTGGGAGCACTTCTGGAAAGGCTTTCAGAGAGACTCGCCAGATCCCAGCCCCATTCTGACCCCTAAAGGTGCCTTTTTCCTACCCAAAGAGAGAATGCATCTGAGCTCCTGAAGGGATTTCCCTCTCCTGTCTCCAAGGAAAGGCGATTATGTGATTTCCCAGTTGCTGAGAGACTGAGGCCCCATCCAGCGGGGGAGAGGGAGAGGCCGAGCTGGCTTCTATAAATAGCCTTGTCAGAACAACCTGCTGCTGGGCCCGGGCCTGGCTGGAGCCTCCCTGCTGTTCTGGGTGTCACCACCTGGGAGTCGTGAGGCGTTCGGAGGCCTCTCCCCAGCCCCTTTGGTGGGAGGTGGGAAGATGGAGAGACAGCAAGAGAGAACATGGGAAAAAGCCCTGCCGCCTAGCTTCTTTCAGAAAATGGCATCTTTTTTTGGGATGCTGTGCCTCATCTGAAAGGGGCAGGGAGGTTTTGAGTTACGTCATGTACAATTTCAGGAGGCTGAGGCAGTGCTCTTCAGTACTTTCCCCCTTAGTTGGGCAGAATTAGGTCACGTTTCCCTGGGTTTTGCGTGTCAAAATGGGGCTCTGGTGGCTTGGCGGGAAACTCGCCTGTGCGCTGAGCAGTGCAGCCTGAGCTACTCTCAGTAAGGCACACACACTCACCTTAGTCCAAGATAGCAGAGTCTCGAGGGGTGGGGGGTTAGCACAAGTACATCGCAGGTTTATGGTGGGCCCAGAGAGACAGCTTACATCGCTTGCCTTCCAGCCCAGACAAATTGCTAGGATTTGGCAATTTATAGAACTGGGGACTGTGAAGCCAGTTGCTTCTTTATTCCTCTCTGGGGTCTGACCCTGGAAGTGGGGCCAACTTCCACTCCTGTCAGCTCCTTGAGTGCCAGTTTAGGGTTTTCACCTCTGAGCAGGGAGGCAGGCACTCTGAGCTCTCTCTGCATAGTCAGGAGGCTCCAGGGTCCTAGGACTTGAAGCCATGCAGAGCATTGGGCGAGCGCTCTGAGGACACATGAAGCCTGCCTCTTGCAGAATGTCAGAGCTGAAAGGGACCTGGTCTAGCGCCTCATCTCACAGATGGAGAAACTGAGGCTCAGAGAGTGGGGAGGACCTTGCCAGGCTACATATCTGGTTGGGCAGAGCCAGGACTGACACCCCTCTTAGACTCCTTGTCAAGTGCTCTCCTTGGCCCTCTTTATTCAGTGAGTGACCAGGAAAAGCTATAGTCCTCTCAGAGCCTTCTATAGAATGGGAAGACCCAAATAATCTCAGGCTTGGAAAGGGGTTGAAGGGTCCTTCCCATCCCTCTGAGATTCCATAAGCGTTTTCCCATCCCTCCATTCCATAAGGCTTTTCCCATCCCCCATTCCATAAGGCATACTGGTCAAAGGAACACTGGCCCAACATTTAACACTTAGCAGGGTGTCCCTATCATCAGTTTCAGAGTCTTACGACTTTAATCATTTAAAAGTCCTTTTTGGTTCCTATCCTAAATTACTGCTTGTTGGAGATCCTTCCCTGTGTGTGTTTTGTTTGAGGATATGGAGAATAGAAGGTTGTCTTTATCTATGGTTAAATATTATATTTAAGCACATGTAGAACACACTCCCATTCACCCTCCTTCCTACCCCCAGGCTTTCTCTGCTCTATATTGACACCATTGATTGTTGAAAAATTCAAGGAAGATGAGAAGAGGAAGGGGTCTCAGAGGTCAGAGTACAAAGCCACTCTAGTTCCATTCCTGCACTTGTCCCATCTCCTTTTGCCTGGCCAGTTGGCTTGACGGCCCTGGGACCAGCCAGGGAAATCCCTGTCTCGGTGCCAGCAGCAAGCATGCCAGGCCTCAGGCACAGCACCTGACTCTGGCCTTCTTGGCATAAGAGAAAAGAATACTGAAAATAAGTTAGTTCCCAACTGGAGCAATAAAAATCTTCAGAACCCCTGAACCATTTAACTTTTTTTATGTGCTATCTCAGAAGCCTACACAGCCCAAGACTAACCTCAAAAGACTTTTTGTGGCTCCGCCATACAATGCCTTCCTTTTAGGCTGTAATCTGTACTACACTCCTATGGAGTTCACTGCCTGTTGCTTTCTCTGGCCCTTCCCAGTATTGCTTTTCTCTGTGAAGACGGTTAGCCCTGTAAGATCAGAATTCTCGTCCCCTTCCCGTCCAAGGCAGCAACAAATACTGGTTACAAACGCAGGCACTAACTAAATGTTGGTTGATTTTCTCTCTTATATAATCAGCATGGACTGACTAACTGTTATAAAAAACAGCCCCTGTTTTTCAGTCATTGAATGTATAGAAGTTTATTTCCCTTTTAAGTAAAGTTACTTTGTAGGTGGGGGTGCCCACAATAGTACATGGGAGATTTTTTTGTGGGCCAGGCCAGGAAATGGTGTATGTTTTTTTCATCCCCACATGCCATTGGCCAGAACTCAGTCACATGGCCACACCTAACCACAGAGGAGGTTGGGAAATGAAGTATAGCTGTGAGCCCCGGTGGAACAGAAGCCAGTTGTGGTGAATGTGGAGCTGTCTCTGCCACACATCCTCTTACCGTCTTCTCTGCCAACCATCTTTGGAAGCTCTGCTCATACTTGCTTGGTGGTCTTATACCTCTCCTTCATTTGTCACTGAGGATGTGCCCTTCCCTGGATGGCATCCTGTCCCCCCAGCTACACTGGGAACTCCTTAAGAACAGATGCTTTTCCTTACTCAGCACATCTCTGGTTCCTCTGTAGCATCTAAAGCCTTCAGCATTGCTCAAAGGGTGGTCCCGGCCGCCTGCATCAGAATCACTCTTTAAACACCTCTTTAAAAATGGAGATTCAAGGGTCCTGCACCAGACTTACTGGCTCCTGAACCTTTGAAGGTAGGACCCTCAAATCTGCTTTTTTAAATACCTCCCCAGGTGAGTCTCGTGTATACTGAGGTCTAGGAACCAGCTGTGCAGGAAGTATTTGGTAATGGACTGATTATTTCAATTGGAATGGAAGATGAGCATTTATCACAGATTCCAGAGAGGTTCCTAGGCTGGAAATTGAAGCCCAGAAGGTAAAAGGATTTGTTCCTGGTCATGTAGCTAAATGGGGGTAGAAATGAGGACTTGGGGTTCCTGCTCCGAGCTGTCCCCATTACTCTCACCACAACATGCTGAACAAGGCTGTTGGAGTGACAGCCTTTCGCGATTGTGACTGGCATGTGATGTAATGGAAGCAGCACAGAACTGTAGACCCAGTCCTGGTTTCTCATCAAGCTCCAGCTAATAACCAAGGGGCTGTGATCACTTCTACTTTTTAAACTCGGGAACTTCCTCTGGTCCTTTCAGCAGGAGCACGTGTGATATGAGCCTGTCTTTATTCTCTCCCCTGAGAGTCCCTTGCTACTTTGCACGGGAGCAGATCCTTCTTACCAGCTTCTCATGGGACTGGTAGGGATTTTAGGGACTGACCACCAAGTTCTATAAAGTGTGAGGACTTCCCAAGGGTGGGGTCAGGAAGAGGACCTGAATGGCTAACGTGAATCCCCTCTTCAGGACCCCCTAGGTCTTACCTGAGACACCCTCACAGCTGTGTTCCAGATCCCTCCCCTCCCATCCACCCTCTTTTTTCACAAGTTTAAACCATTTATCCTGATTCAGCTGGCTTTTCCGTACAAATAAATTCCAGATAACAGCTTGGGGCACATACAACATCCCTCCACCTGACTAGTTCAGGGAGAAAGGAAGAAAGATTATTCAGGTCTCAACCCTGAATTCCAGCTCTGAGTTCACGCCCGTCAGGTGAGACTAAGGATTCAGCTTCCAGCTCATGAGTTTGAAAGGGAGACCCCACTGAGCCCTGCCTGGGTACCCAGAAGCCCGCATTCCCTTTTCTCTCGTGCCCTCAACTTGCCAGGTAACTCACACCTGTGCACTTTGCTGGTTTTGGGATCCCTCTGTGTGGAGGAGCCAGACTTATCTTCATCCAGAGCCTCGGTGTCCTCTTCCAGATGGCTCAATCTACCCGTAAAAGAACATGGGCACCCAGGCCTGGCCTGGCATATTGCCTGGGGACAAGATGACCAGATGGATTTGTCAAGAATCAGGAGCATTTAGGGCCGGCCAAGAAGCGGTGGTTATGTGCTGGCTTGGGAAGCCTAGCGGCCCCAGTTCCGTCCCATATATGAGGGCCAGTGACACTGCCCTCAAAAAAAAAAAAAAAAAATCAGGAGCATTTAGTTTCAGGGCCAGAAGGAAGAAGGGGGCTGCAGTGGCTAAAACTTCAGGTTGGAACCACAGAGCCTGTGGCTTCTGTCCGTGGTGCTGTCCTGCCCCACCTGTCATCTTTTTTCTCACCCTACCCAGCTTATTAACAACCCCCACCGCCCAGCCTACATCTCCTGCCCCCCCCCACACACACCCAGCTCTAGAACCTTTTCTACTGGAGGTCTCACGTGCCCCTCAGATGCCTAACACTTGATATATCCCAAACCAACTCATAGCTTTGCCCATAACTGATTTCTCTCCCTGTCTCTGCCCCACCCTCCTCGTCATCCACCTTTGAAACTTCACAGGTCTCCCCTCCTCCCTTTCATCCAGACTGCTGCTGTGGGCTGTGCCACCAGTGTTGTAAATGTCAGGTTTCTCCTTTCTGTCCCCGCCCTGTCCTATCTTGGGTGCTTGCCACTTCTCACCAAATACTCCCGGAGGTCACCCAGCTGGTTTCCGCCCTGTTTCTTCCCCCTTGGTGTGCCAAAGCTTTCAGAGCCTCCTCTTCGCTTCCAGAGAGAAGCCCACACATGGTTTCTGCTCTTTATACAGCATCCAGACCCTGCAATACCCAGCCCATCAAAACACGATGTTTTTCACTTTCTAATAGCACTGAGGCCAGAGCTGGGGGACACAGACATGGGTAAAATGTGGTCTCTGCACTTAAAGACCAGAGGGCCCCAGCCCTTTGTGCCACCACCCTAGCTGCCCCTCTCTCCCATCCATGAAGTAAGGACCTGAGGTGCAGTACACTCTGCATCTGCCCTGAAGCTACATGCTTTCATCAGGATACTGTGACAGCTCCCAAGAAAGGGAGGATGGAGGGGCTGGCTTCCAGATTCAAAGACTTTGGGCATGAATAGCCTCCGAGGGGCCGGTAGCAGACTGACAATGACAGAGCTGCAGTAGCCACGGGGAGGGATGCAGGAGATTAATTTAACCTCCGAAAAGTGGAGAGTCCTGGAGCTGGAGGAGGCTATTAGGGGTCATCACAGCCATCCCCCCGTTTCCCAGCAGGCCTGCATGTAACCATAACAGCCAGGGCGAGGTTAAGCTGTGCTTATGACCCCTGCCCGCCTCCATCCCATTTGTCCAGGGTGCTAGATAGTGTGATTCCGGCTGGTTGGATCCCTGCTACGTGTGGGGCTGCATTCCTAGGCAAAAAGAGACGGGAGGGTAGCGGCAGACTGCTTGTGCCTGACAGATCACACTGGCAGAATTCCATTGCTATCAAGCCAAAGGGTTGGCACATTCAGTGAGGTAACAATACGTATATGAAAGGATCTTAGCCAGAGGCCAGGGCCCCACCCCACGTTTGTCCAGCTGCAAAACACATGCTCTTTCCACATGGCATCCTGGGTGAGATCAAGTTTTGAAAGGCTCCAAATAAGCTGAAATCACCGATCTCAAATCCTGGTGACCTGTCATAGGAAGTGGCTTTTCTCATTCAGCCAATATCCTGATGCTGAAATCCAGGCCTTTTTTTCTTTTTTTCTTAAATTCCTGTTCTAGTCTTGGGAGATCGGGGTCCCCATCCTCTATTATTTCCATTTCATCCACCTCCAGTTCATGAGCCCCTCAGTATCCTTCTCATCTCCTGCTCAGTGTGAAGCATGGCATTGGATGGAGCCCACACCATGATGTGGATGGCGAAAGGGAGCTGGGTGTGCAGGGTGTGCAGGATGCGAGCTTTGCAGCGGAGAGCGTGAGGCAGGGCCCCTCCCCTCGTTGGCCAGAACACGGGGAGAGGCAGTAGATGTGTTTACTCTCCACAGTCACGTGTGGCTGGGAAAGTGTGAGGAGACTGTGGGAGCTGGTGAATCCAGGGTGTTTCCAGAACATTTCCGGTTCTAACATGGATGCTCCCTTCTTTGTGCTTCCCAAACACAGAATATCTTTCTCTCCTCTCTCTCATTTTGATGGCCTATAATTTTCTGGGTGACGGACCCTACCTGGTTCATCACTGTGTCCCCAGCACATAGTAGGTTCATAGGCACTTAATGCACATTTGATATGGGAGGAGTGGGCCTGGGCTTCCTTCTCAAAAACAAGAGCCCTACAAGGGCAGCGGGACCTGGAGGACACATGCGCAAGCGCTTTAGGACAAGGTATGTGAAAGCTGATCTCAGGACTGTTTTAAAGGGAAGCTTGCTAAGATCCTGGATGTGAAATCAATGGGTTTTTCCAGTAACTCCAAAAAAGAAAAACCTCACTGAGTAAGCAGAAAATGCAAAGATAACTTTCCAAACATAGAGCGGCCCCCTCCACCCCATCTGTGATTGCTCAGCTGTTTGCCCTGGAGGATGAGAGCAGGCAGGGCTGGGTCACTAAGCAACCGGGCCCTGGCACCTGCTGGCAGGAGTTGGCTTGGTTCTTTCTCCAGTAGGGCCTCCCGCAGGTTGGGGCCGAGGGGCCCATGTGAAGAGGTAGGAAAGCCTCCTATCACAGGTTTCTTCTGTCCGGGAGTGGCAGTTTGAGGGGGAAGGAGCCAACACACCTCTCATTTGTCTTACTTTCCCAATTTTAATCCGAGCAAGTCAAGATACCTGTTTGGTTATCCCAGTAGCATGAGCATTCGCCGTGGGCCCAGGTGGAGCAGGCAGTGGGTGTGCTGTTCAGGGCCCCTGGGCCCTCAGCGAGCACAACATGGCCCCGAGCTTTCACTCCGTGTGACCTCAGGAATCATGCTCCCTGCTCTAGACCTCACTTTCTCCTTCCACAAAATGGGAAGATTTGTCCCTCGGGTGGAAAAGGAGGGCCCAGCATTTGGCTGTGAGAACTCCCAGGCCTGGGATAATAAAAGCCATTTGGGGAAATGCTTGAGTTTCGAGGAGGTAAGGTTCATGATTGGAGTGCATGGAGGTATAAGACCCTTTAACCCTTCCAATAGGAAGGGTTAAAATGTATAATAATAACTGTCAATTATTGGTTCTTGATATGTGTCACACCCTGTTCTAAGTGCTCTACAAGTATAGACTCATTTAATCCTCACAACAACTACGGGTGTATATGGTTTCCATTTAACAGTGGGGAAACTGAGGCACAGCAGAGGGTCAAGTAATGTGCCCAGGGTCACACGGTAGTAAGGGCCAGATCCAGGATTTGGGCCGCAGTAATCTAATCCTTGAGCTCCTATCTTCTAAGCTATGCTACCTCCCCTATAGCACTTTCTAGAATTATCCAGTAGTTGAAGCCCCAACAGTGAGGCCAAAAGGTACCCTGAAGTCCAGGCCCATTCCTCCTGGAGTCACTGAGGGTAGTGTAGAGGGTAGTGTACTTTGCCAGGTCATTTAGGAGAGAGAGGAAATCAAATGTCCCTGCCCCTGAGCCTGTATGACATGGTGAGAAAACACACACGTGAAAACTCAGAGCTATTTAACAACCAACTAAGACACGTTTCAGTATCACAAAGTAATCCCCAAGCACCAGTGTGGGGTGGGGTTAGTGGGCAGACAGCACAGTGACAGGAGGACATGTGTGGGCTGGTGAAGAGGCTCCAGCAGCACCTAGCATCACCCCAGCCCTCAGAGCTGCAGGCACATGTAGGGCTTCCAGGCAGAAGGAGCCAAGGAGGACTGTACTCCCTCCGACAGGCTGGTGTCCTGGCTGCTGGCACCAGTCCTGAGCCACCCCTCCCTTCCTGGCAAGTGTGGCCAGTGCGGGCATGCTGGGATCTAGGCACCGGCTCCACATGCAACTCACCACCTCCAAATCTGAATCATTTATGGCACTGCATGCGGTGTCGCCGGAGCTGGATCCAGCACGAGGTGGGAGAGGGCGGTCCTGTAGTCACAGCACCTACGTCCTGTCCAGCCCTGGAAACGGCTTACAATGAAAGCACGTGACCTGGACTCCTAAAGTCACGCCTCTCACACTGCCTAGTGATTCTGCTGGCTTTGACTCCACGGCTCTCAGGGCATGTGGGATTCTACATGAAGCTGAGGAACACATGTTCAGAGCGTTCTCACGTGGGAAGTCCACCTTGTGAGGTCGAGGAAGCCATTTGGAGGGTAGGTCACGGGGAGGAAAGCTCTGAAGGTGATCCAATCCCAGCTCCCGGCTCGCTGACTTCAAGAGCGTACCATGGCTGTATGGCCTGAAGAAAAGGGAAGAGATGGGGTCCGGTGTTCCCCCAAATCTTCCTTTTGCTGTCACATCCACTTCTTTAAAGTGTGTGAGGTTGGAATGCTGGACATAGCTCCTTGGCTGTGGCCAGCTGTGACAGAGTGGAGAGAGAGCCTCTGGAGCAGTTGGGGAGTCCCCACTGTTTGAGTCACCTAATGACTCGGGTTGTTTCAGAATGTGGGTGATTGGACCAGTTCATCTCGAGGCTCCTTCCAGACCCCTTCTTTGCCCCGAGCTTCCCCTTGGAGGATCATCTGTGCGGCACCGAGCTGCAGCAGCTCCCTGAGCTGGGCTGGGCTGTCCGGATCATCCCTAGTGTTCAGACATTTCTCAGAGCACCTAGCAAGAAGGTGACCTGTGCCTAAGAAAAGAGCCTTTTCCTGGAGGTCTTGGGGTGAAGGGGGCTGCCTTGCTTACAAATGAGATTGACCCCTCACTTGCTTGGAATATAAAGTAAGGGAAGCTTCCAACTTTATGGGAACCAGATAAAACCAGCTGGTTACATGGCCTCCAGATTCCCCTTGGAATCCTCTCTTTAAAAAAAAAAAAAATCGGGGAATTGGGGGAGGGGAACAGTGTTGGAGAATTGGGGAGAGGGACCAGCCAAGTTGTTGTCCTTCAGTCTTCATTGTGGAGGGCGCCAGTCGCCATCTGGCTGCCCGTCAGCAGCTCGTGGCCTCTAAGCTCAAGGTGCTGTGTTATAATCTTAGTTGTGGGTGGGCGTAACCACTATCCCATGTGGGAGTCGAACCAGCAGCCTTGTTGTTAAGAGCGCATGCTCTATCCACTGAGCAATCCAGGCGGCAGCTCAGCTCAAGGTGCCGAGTTCGGTTTTAGTTGGCGCTCAGGCTTAGCTCACCATTTAACAGGCAGTCTTGTTGTTAGAAACACATGTTCTCACCAGCTGAGCCATCCTGCCACCTATTGGCAGCTCAGCAGCAGCTCAGCTCGGGTGCAGCATCACTGGCCCATGTGGGAATCGAACCAGTGGCCCAGTTGCTCAGAGCTCATGCTCTTAAGCTAACTCTTAACCCACTGAGCCACTCGGCCGGCCCGGAATCTTCTCTTTTATTGCAATAAAACATACATAAAAATTTACTATTTTAACCATTTTATTTTCATCTAGAGCCTCTCATGAGATCAGAGCTATTAGAGCCGTTTCATTAGTTATGATCTCTCATTGTCTTTTTTTTTTTTTAATTGGGGAATTGGGGAGAATAGTATTGGGGAATTGGGGAAGGGGAACATTGTGTTTTTCCAGGACCCATCAGCTCCAAATCAAGTTGTTGTCCTTCAATCTTAGTTGCGGAGGGCACAAGCTCAGCTCTACGTCCAGTTGCCGCTTTCAATTGGGGCCGTAGTCCACTATCCTATGTGGAAGTCGAACCGGCAGCCTTGCTGCTAAGAGCACATATGCTCTCACCAGCTCAGCGGCAGCTCAGCTCCGGTGCAGCTCCCTGGCCCAAGTGGGAATTGAACCGGCAACCCTGTGGCTCGGAGCTCTTAACCAACTGAGCCACTCAGCCGGCCCTATTTTAACAATTTTTAAGCATATAGTTCTATAGCATTCAGTACATTCACACTGTTGTGCAACCATCACCACCAGCCATCTGTAGAACTTTTTCATCTTCCCCAACTGAAGCTCTGTGTCTATTAGACAATAATTCTCCATTACCCACCTCCCCACAGGCCTTGACAACCACTAGTCTACTTTCTGTCTCTATGAATTGGATTATTCTAGGTGCCTCATATAAGTGGAATCATAAAGAATTTGTGTGTGTGTGTGTGTGTATGTGTGTGTGTGTGTGTGACTGGTTAATTTCACTCAGCGTAACTAACGTCTTCAAGGTTCATGTTGTAGCATGTGTCAGAATTTCCTTCTCTTTCTGGATGAATAATATCCCATTGTGTGTATGTGCCACATTTTATTTATTCATCGTCCATCAGTGGGTTTCTTCACCTTTTGGCTACTGTGAATAATGCTGCTATGAACATGAGTGTACAAGTATTTGAATCTTTGCTTTCACTCCTTTTGGGTAGATACCCAGAAGTAGAATTGCTGGATCATATGGTAATTCTAGTTTTATGTTTGGAGGAATCTCCATACATTTTCCACAGCAGCTGCACCATTTCACATTCTCACCAGCAGTGCATAGGGTTCCATTTTCTCCACATCCTCACCAACACTTACTTTCTGTGTTTTTGATACCAGCCATCCCAATAGATGTGAGATTATATTTCACTGTGGTTTTGATTTATATTTTCGTATTGACTAGTGATGTTGAACATCTTTTCTTGTGCTTATTGGCTATTTGTAGATTTTTGGAGAAATGTCTTTTCAAGTCCTTTCTCCATTTTCTAATTGGGTTGTTTGTTTTGTTGTTGTTGAGTTGTAGAGGTTCTTTGTATACTCTGGATATCGACCCCTTATCAGACATACGATTTGCAATGGAATCCTCTTTAAATTGGTTCTGAAAGAGCTGAGTCCCGCCTCAGGAGAGACGCACTCACTCCGTCTGCCCACCACCTTCCCCCATTCACTCCATAGTGCTCTGGTTCTGGGCCCTTGGGAATGCAGAGATGGAAAAGGTACAATCTCTGGCTGCAGGGTCTGATGGTCTAATGGGGGAGACAGGCTTGTACACAACTGATACTACTGTGCAGAGGATGAAACCAGTGCTGATGAGCTGATGCTGTTGGAAAGTCCATTAATTCTAGATCGCAGTGGGGGATTGACAGTTCCAGGGGTGGGGGCATAGGGAACATTTCTCTCAGATGTGGAGGACGTCTCAGGCTGAGTGGTCAGACTTGGGAGTCAGGGGGACTGAAAGGAGGCTGACCTAGGTGAGGCTGGGTGAGGGCACACGGGCTGAGATGGAAATTCAGTGAGGACAGCTAACCTGAAGAAAGACTTCAGGCCCTGGGAACTCTGGAGGGCATGAGAAAATGCCTCAAGGGAAAACCCCAGTGGCCATTGCAATAGAATGGGTGTCACCCTATTCTGCCTAGATTCACACTTGATTCCTCTGAGCTAAAAGGAGGCTTCGTGAAGGCACTGGGAAGGAGAGAAAAGAAATAGAAGGGATTTGCATTATTTACTCACAGAAATAGTAAGAAGACAGGAATCTCCTCTGATTTCCAGTTATTGTCTCAGAAGTAGGCCTGCGAGGGGCTCTCTGAGGCTAGGGTAACCAATTGTGCTGGTTCACCCAGGACTGTCCTGATTTTAACACTGAAAGTCCTACATCCTGAGCAAACTCTTGGTCCCAGACAAACTGGGACAGTTTCACCCTACCTGTAACTCAAGAGCTGAAAGCACTGCTGATGTATCCATGAGACATAATGCCAGGGGCCCACAACGCTTTAGGGACCCACAAAAAAATGTTTTAATTTCTTTTAAAATCAGGAGAAAAAAATGAACTTTTAAGGTTGAAGAATATTTTAATACATGATATTAATATATTTGTCTTTATACCAATGCTATCACAAAATATAATTCCCAATAGCTTTTTGCGGAGGAAGGGGCCACAGGCCCTGAAGGCAAAAGTGCTGGGGCCGTCATGTGGCTCTGCTGAAATGCCTGTCAGGGGTCAAGGTTAACGCAAGGGGACTCCCATTTTGGGTCCATCCCCACCAACCAAACTTCCCTCTGCACTGCCGGACAGATCACTGTGGATGAAGATGGCACGCTAGCTACTGTTGACTGAGGGCTTACTGTGTACAGACATTGTGCTAAGTACTTCCAGATGTGTGATCTTAGTTCATCTCCACAACAGATGTATAAAGAAGGCCTTATTATCTGCATTTCACAAAGAAATCTGAGTCTCAGTGAGATTGACTTGCCCAAGTTCACAGAAGACCAAAGGCATGGCCGGATGTGCGGGGCGGTATGGTCTAGTGATGAAGAGCAGGGACTCGGGGTAATCACGTACCTCCCTCACTGAGTTACTTTGGGGATTCAATGAGATGGTGACTCTGAAGCCTTAAGAGCAGTGTCTGGCTGTTGGGTGATTTTTATTATTAAAATGAGGCATTCCAGGGCTTTAACCAAAGCTGCAGGGCTCCTGCAGCCTCCTCCCTGATCCTGACTCACCCCAGATGACCTGCTCCTGCTTGTAGGCTGAGATGGCCACCAGAAGAAGGAGGGACACCTGGAGAGTCCCGTGACATCACCCATGTACACGGAGCTGCTCTGGGCTGGCCAGAGAGCTGCTCTGTCTCAGACTGCACTGTGCTTGTTCTGGTGTTTCCCAGTATGTGTATCTGTCTTCCCTCCTCAGATAACCTGTGGGCTCCCAAGGACAGGGGCCACATCCCATTGGTTTCATGTCCCAACGTGCCTTTCACTGCCCTCAACCTACAGGCAATTCAATCAGTTACTGTTGACTGTCTACATTGACCATCTGTTTTACTTTTTTGTTTTTAATCTCTTTCCAGTTTCTCAAATCCCCCTCCACTTTATTTTCCCTGCTTCTCCCCTATATCCCCACAAAGCAGCTCCAGCGGTGTCTCCACGTTGAAGCCCTTTCCCTCCTTTCTCTGCTGGGAATAGCCTATCGGAGAACAGAGTTCAGGAGTTTCCAATCCCTTTTATTTCCGGGACATTGGACAGCTCCATGGAGGGACATGTGAGAATCAACCCTTCACTACCAGGGGTGTGGCTGGGGAAGCCATCCAGAGCACTGGCCCTTTGGGACCTGGGAGGGGGCCCTGTGTTGAGGCCCCATGGGACTTCCTTTTCCCCATCTGGTTGGGCCCATCACAAAGGGACCAATGAGCCATGAATATGGTCTAAGCATTGAGCAGGGCATTCTGAACCCAGCCCAATCAGCTGGGGGTCTGCCCTTTCCCTCAGAGGTTCCTATTTAGGACAGGCCTGCCAGAAACACCAAGTGTTTGGGCCCGCCCAGCTCTCGGGCTGCAGGACTGAGTGGAAGGTGCCTGCAGATGGTCATTCTCATGCCATAGAAGCTCTCCTCCCTGACACAGGTCTGGAGATGTTATCACTCAAGGGGCAGGAGAATTATTGCTGACAGATTTGCTAAGAGCTGAGAAAGAGGAAATGTGGCAAAGGCTCATGGTAAATGGCTTCCGGGGTAGTTTTTGTTTTGTTTTCTTGAATTGTATGAGGTACAGACCTACTTGATCTCAGTTCAGATGGGGTCTTGCTGATGAGCAGAGAAAGCAAGTGATGAGTCAAGAGACAAGTACAGTTGCAGAGATTAGAACTGATCTTAGTGCTATTTTAGACTCATTATCACTACAATTTGGACAAGCCTAGCTATCCTCCAAGAGCCTGCCCGCCCCCAGCCTCACACCCAATTCTCTGAAATAGAAGAGGAAGCAGTGACGAAAGAAACCACCATATCTTATATGTCAAATCTTAGAGCTGCAAAGGGACTGTAGGGTTTCTCTGGTCTCACTTCATGATTTCACAGATGAGGAAACTGAGGCCCTGAGAGGGGAAGTGACTCCCCAGAGGTCAAAGGTCATTTGATGGTCTTGCATTTGTTCTCAGCAGGAAATGGCAAGGAGCTAAGCCATGGGACTGGCTTCCAGCCGAAGTCCTCAGCCCCACGCAGCCCGTACCTTAGCATCAGCCCCTTTGGGTGTAGGTCGGCGGGAGGTATTCCTGGACCTGACTGGTGTCCATGGCTGGGTTCTGGCCTGGGAATACCCAGACTGCTCTGCCCTCTCCCTATTACCCTATGAACAGGTATTTATCTGACACCTCTTTGTAGGTTAGCCCAGCACTCAGTCAGGTCCCACAAGGGGCACAAAAGAAGCATAGTCATCAGACATCATGTCCTTCTCTCTCCAGGGAGCATCTAATTGGGGAGATGGGATTAACATGTGTTAATGATTATTAAATAATTACATAATAATAAAAGACAGCACATAATTACATGTAGCCATGCAGGCTATGAAGCCACTTTCATAGCTCTTGGCATTAGTAGATTTAACATTAGCAAACAGCTGCAAAGGTCCATGGCACTTTGTAATTTGTGGCTTTGCTATGACAGAAATCTGAGGCTTTGGGGCCATGGGACTGGTGTTTGGGGGTGAGTCCCTGAGCTAGCAAGTGCGTCTAGCTGCCCATCCACACCCCTTCCTCGGCCTATTGCCTCCTCATTTGGAGCAGGGAAGAAAGTAAACAGAACTCCCATGAAGTGGTAAAGCCTTTGTCTACTTGTGAACGCCCATTAAGTGGGAATGATGTTACAAAAGGCCCATCAACTGAAAATATGAGGAAAGACACAAGAAATAGGACCGTTGGCGGAAGTATGATTCAGAAGAAAGGCAGGGACTAGAACAAACCTGTACATACCTGTCTTCATTTGGGAATTAAAATGTCAGGGATCTAATGGATTAGGAGACCAGAGAAGGAGGAGATTGCTATGTAATTTCATCAGGAAACTACACAGAGAAGGTGGAACCAGCGGAGATGGGGGCTGTGTATACAGGTGAAACTGTACAGTGGTGTAGAGAGGTGGGCAAACTACTGCCCAGAGGCCAGATGCCATCAGTTAAGTTTTACTGAAACCAAGCCAAACTCATCCTATGACCGCTTTGTGCTCGATGGCAGAATTGAGTGGCTACAACAGAGATGTATGGCCTGCAAAGCCTAAAGTATTTATTATCTGGCCCCATCCAGAAAATGTTTGCCAACCACTGTTGTGGAGAAGGGAATGAACAAAACTCTGTGGCATGTGGACCAATCCAGAATAGGTGCTTAAGGAAAGGGGGAAATGAGAGTGGCTCACAGGGGTAGGATTTTGTATGCCTGGAATGATAGTAACAATACCTGCCCTTTGGATAGGTTTGATCATTTCCAAAACACATTTGTATCCATTATCTCATTTTGTTTTACCTTTGCATCAATCCTATGAGGCAATAAAAGATTTTTATCCTAGATTTATAGATGAAGAAACTGAGGCTCAAAGAAGTTATCTGACTTTCTAAAGATTACTTAGTAATGGGGGTCAGAGCCCAAACACGAGTTTATGTTCATCCTGTAGGCATTACCTGCGCCTCTACTAAATTGCCAAACTGGAACTAGGCTCCGGGATGTTATGGTGTACAACACAGGCATAGGTGCTTCTCCCCCAGAACTCAGTCCAAATTGAAATCGAAAGCTCACTGTACTGTAATTCCTAGGAAAGTAAGGTCTTTTCTTCCTCTATGGACAATGGGGCCATTGAAGATTCTTGAGTATTATCTGTTTCGTGCTCAGTGCCACCAGGCATAGAGAAGAAATAGAAGTATGGTGTAAGTCATTGAGGAGCTTCAGTCTAGTTGGGAAGAAAAACCAAGACGGATGGCCTGCTTGGAGGTTAATATAAGTAGATGCTTATGTAAGTGCCAGATAGTCTGGTGTTAGCTTTAGATGTAGGTTCGCTTTAATCTTGCTTGGGCTCAGTTTCCAGCATCATAATAGTACATTCCTCATAGACCTTTGGGGAGGATGGAATGAGCTAATACATGCAAAGTGAGTAGAACAGTGCCCGGCACATAGTTAGCCAGTAATAAGAATAGGGCTCATCGTCATGAGCTCAGCGTCAGGACTGGGGTGGTCAGAGGGCCTTGACAGATGAAGGGACTAGAGATGAGCAGACAGGAGTGATATGACAAAAATCAGTGTGCAGGAAGACGAGGCTGACAAGTTCAAATAGCAGGAGCGTGAAATTTTGGGCAGAAATTAGATTTGTGTGATTTAGGTCAAGAAGAAACGGGCGTGGGTGTATCTTATGGCTCCAGCACTGAGTGGACACGCAGTCTCCTTGGCCCATTCCTCACCCTGGGGTTGGGGGACCCTTCATTGCTGGAGCTTTCTTGGGCTGCCCTGTGCGTACCCAGGGATACTAAGAGCCACAGGATTCACTCAGTGCCTCTTCTTCTCAGATTATTGGGTCCCCAGTGACCAAAATTAAGACTTTACGTACGTCATTGATTAGAATACATAATTAGCAAGTGTTTTTTCTTTAAATAAAGTAAAATTCAACTTAGGGGACATCTGCTTGGAGATAGGCCCCCCACCACAAGGGCCTGGTGTTCTTTATTTGTTGTTAAGGGTATTTTAATAGAAAAGTTTGCAGATCACTCTCAGGGACACATCTGCCCTGACCCCTAGCACCCAACCTCTTCACTTGGCTGTACCCCAATAACCTCAAGAGCTAAGAGAGGACACAGCCCTTTCCATGGCTTAGGACATGTGAGCACAAACCTGTTTTTCTCCAGCGCCCTGGACATGCCAGGTGCATTGGGAACAGCTAAACCATCTGCCACCATTGCCAGGGCTTAATCAGAGCAAATGAATTCCATGCCAGATGCACCGAGATGTGTAAACCCCTGGGGAGTGATGTCACAAGCCAAAGCCTGTATTTGTTAAACCATAACAGGGTGAGTTGCCCATCCTGTCTCCATCTTGGCCCACCCCAGGCGACAAACCTCTGTCCGCCTGGTTCCTAGCTTTGTGCCCATGGACGGACACACATCTTTCACTTTGAAGGCTTGAGAACCTGGCAGGTGAATAGAAATTGGCCCCTGCCTTATCCCCTGAAGTTCACTATAGCATTGATCTTGTTCACACAGCAGGCACTGCCTTTTAGGTGAACCCTTGGGGACAATAGAGATCTGTGGGCCCATGAAGCTGGAGGGGGACCCTTAAGGTCTAAAGCTGCCTGTGAGGGGTCTATATCAATTCTTCTCAACCATTGATGCACATCACCTGGGAGATTTTTAAAATTCTATCTCCAGGCTGTATCCCAGACCAATTAAATCAGAATTACCAGGATGGAACCCAGGTGCTCTGTTTCTAGAGCTCTCGCAGGTGATTCCACACGCAGCCTCGTTTATGGATCACTCGTCTAGATTCTGTACCATCTGTTGGATGGGAAAGAACTAGTGGGCCCTCGTGGCTGTGGCTGGCTGGCTGCTTGGCTGGCCTACTTTGGGAGGTGATTCATTTAGTCCATGGGTCAGACCTTGTCTGCCAGATTTAGTGTGGGCAGCAGCCAGCCCAGCCCTGGGTGCTGACATCCCAGGGCATGACACTTGATGTGTTGGCCACACAGGGCTCCTGGCACTCCCAAATGGGGTGCTGAGGTCTGGACGGCTTCTGTGTCAGTCCTAGAAGGGGTGCCCATAGCCAGTTGTGTTACTTCCCCAGGTTTGTGTTGGGAACTGGGCAGAAGAGATGGGTTATCTGCTGAAGAAAAGGGGAACCAGAAGAAGACCAAACTGGGTTAAGGCAGCTCTGACTCTTGCTGGATTCAAAACCAGGCCTGGAACACTGGCCTTTGAAAGCTAGGACACAGCTGCCTTTTCTTACAGAGAAACGGCTGTAGCTCGGTTGGAAACTATGAGAGGAGATCTTCCAGGAGCTTCTCGAGTGTTCTTTCCATCCTTTAACTCTTTTATGTAAATGAGTATGAGAAAGCTATTTACTATGGATGAGTGACATCCTGCATGCTTCAGGGATGGACAGAATGGAGTGCATCATAATAACGGGACACTGGTCTTTTTGGCTGGAAGTTCCTAGAGGGCAGACAGGGTCAGGCTGAGTCCCATAGCGATGTGCCCAGCAGGGTAGGGGCTGGAGGCGGGGTCTCCAGGAGCTATTCAGAGGGAAGGGTCAAGCTATGAGAAGCTCCATTTCGAGGATCCCTGAATTGACAGTGAATAAAGACAGTGTGTGAGCCTCATACCACTTGCTACTCACCTCAAGCAAATGGGAGATGTCCTGGGGAGTGCTTCCCCTTGGGCAGTGTTCGACGGAATCAAGGTCCAGTTCCAGAGAACTAAGTGGCCACATAGGAAAAGGATGGGCCCTACATCCTGGCAACTGCGTCTCCCTCCAGAAGTTAGAAGTTCCTCCTTGCCATCTTTGCAGGTGACAGGGTGCCCCTGAGGCCTGAGGCCTCTGGGCCTGACTGATATATCTTGGATGAATAGTATAGGCCTTGGTTTAGCGGCTGCTGATCCCAGTCCCCCTGAGGCATGGAATTTCAGCCTTGCCATGCCAGCCCCGTCAGCAGAAGCACTGTCCTAGGATGGACACATGGTGAATTGAGAAGAACATGGGATCCAGACTTAGGTGGACTCGGTTCTAGGCCCTACTTAGCCATTTACTAGCAGTGGGGCCACAGGCATGTTTCTTAAACTCTCTGAGCCTCAGTTTTGTAATCTGTAAAATAGAAATAAGCCTATGTAGTATGTAAGACAAAGTATGTGAAAGTACCTAGCACAGTGCTGTTAGGATCCTGGAGGGAAAGTATAGAGGGGAGCAGACAGGCCAAGGGAAGATGCTGTGATGGAAATGGGAGGTCTACTCCCCGTGCCGAGGGGTGGGATGCCATACCAACACTCTTTGGCAGCCACAGAACTTGACATTTAATTGGCTCTGTGGGATTGGAAAGTAGGAGGAGGACTTGATGGCATGCTGCTGAGTGTGACATGTCTCCCACAGGCAGGCTTGCCGAAGGGAGGAAGGCCAGGGCAAGATCTCCTGTGGGTGCCCTTTGTGGTAGACTGGGTAGGTTTGTGATGGCAGGGTGGCTGTGAAATCCCCCACCCAAACCACACACCCACTGGACAGTGTCGGATGGTGTTAGAGAGGCAGCCTACAGAACACAGCCTCCCGCCCCTCTGCGCCTCAGTTTTCTCTTTTGCCAGAAGAGAATCCTGACCCGCCCTGAGTTGGGTATGCTTCTAAGTTCAGGCAAATTCTGTGTGGGTTTTGACGAACTAACCTGTTTATCCCCCCAAACTATGGCTCCTGCACTCCCAGCCACACACAGGCAGCATGAAGACAAAACTGGGACGGTGGGTAGCAATGAACTTGAGAGAAATCCAGGGGATTGACCAAGGGACAGAGTTACTGGGACCCCAGAATTCACCCTCCACAGTGTGAAGGACATGAATCTCCATCCCTCAGCTCTGTGCTTCCCTTCCCTTCCCTGGGAGGTGGGAGGCAGGAGGGCACCAGGGGAAGCAATGAAAAGAATGCATCATGATGTCATCGGAAGAACACAGCAGAACACACCTGGAATTTCCTTTTAGTTCTGCACACGCTGACTGTGGGCCTTAGGCAAGATACTAAACTTTTAGTCTCAGTTGTTTCACCTGTAAAATGGGGTCATAAACTCTATTTGACAGAGTTTTGGTTTGTGAGGATTAAATGAGATAATGTATGCCAAGTGCCTGCACAGAGGGGGTGCTAAGGAAACACTGATTGACCCTCTGCCCCAGTAAAGGAGGTTTATCACCTCAATTATCATACAGCGCTCCAGCCCTCTGCCCCCACCACTTCACTCATTCATTTGACAAATATTTACTTCTTATTATGACATGGGCCTGAACTGATGCCCGTGTCCATTGTTCTCTGGGTCTGGGATAATTACTCTCATTCCCGTCAGCACATGCTGGCACTATGCGTACATTCCTGTGTCTCCAGCTCTCTGTTGTTACTTCCCTGAAAAGATGGACCGTGGCTTGCATTTCTTTGCATCTGCCATAAGCATCTAACAGCATCTTTTCCCATCTAACAGCATCTTTTCCCTAGCAACCCTCTGTCAGCAAATGCAGCTCTGCTGATTTGCTAGGTTCATAGTCAGTGTCTGTGTGCTGGGCGCTTTCACACTGACCTCACAACAAGCCTGAGGGTCAGGTATTGCTCCCATTTTACAGGTCAGGAGACTGAGGCTTAGAGAGATTGAAGTTACTTCCCCAGGCGTGGCCAGCCCTGAGTCCATGCAATTCATTTTGTTTAAAAGACCCACTGGTTTGCCTTTAATTAGTTGTAACTCTTAAGCTTTTAAAACTAGAATTAATCGGAGGGCAAGTGTGTAGGGGAGTAATTTTCCAACACTTCTCTTATAAACTCATATTTCAGATTCTTCTTTGGATAAACGGACTCTTCACTGCTTATAAGGTTATTTCTGAGTTGCAAAACATCTCTCCATGGTTTTTCCCTGTATTCCCCCATTCAGTCTTGGCTGCCACATCAGACACACAGAAAGCACGAGGACCCTTTTTTCTTACATCTGCAGTGGAAGCCTTAACAGCAGACAATAACTGCTCCAGGCCTGGCAAATAGATTCATCCCGCAATTCGTTGTCAGGTGTGGGGCTGCTGCTCACTTCCCGGTCAGAGGCGTCTGGGAGGGCATGCTCATTCCCCTTGGCAGCCTGGGAGCCATTGTCCACCCACCTGCCCTTCTGCCTCTGTTCCAGAATGTCTGTAAACCCACAGAGGAGACGAGGCGCCCGCCCACACTGCAGGAGATCAAGCAGAAGATTGCCAGCTACAACAGCCGGGAGAAAAACTGCCTGGGCATGAAGCTGGTGAGTGGGCCTGCCCACCCCGTCCTTCCCTCACCCCCCGCCCCGCCCTCCCATCCCCCCATCCCCACTCCACCCCCACTCTCAGCTCCACACCCTCTTCCTGTCTGGCTCCTCTGCTGTCCTGCTGGATTCTGGGACTACCCTCTTGTGGTCCCCCTTCTTTGGGTCTCTGGAGGCCCCAGGGGTTGTAGGACGATAGCCTGGGTTGTCAGGGCTTCTTGGGCTTTAGGGAAACAGAATGGGCTTTAGAATAACATCCAGATCCAATCTCTGGCTCTTCCCCCTTTTCCCTGGTGACTTTGGAAAACTTTCTTAACTTCTCTGAGCCTCAATGTAAAATAGTGCTGAAGTGCCCTTGGGGGAATTCAATGATGTACAATGGCAAAGAGTCCGGCTTTGCTTGCCTCCAGGAAACCCTGGATTGCATTCCCAGCTCCTCCTCCCCATCTCGGTGGTTGCACAGGTGCAGCCTACGTCTGGGGAAGCTTCCTTAGATTGTGCAGAGCTCAGAGGGGAGGGCACCCACTTCCTACCAAGTTCAGACTGGCCCTCTTCAGTGGGGAAGAGAGAAGGTAGGAGAACCCTGCCCCCTGCTGGTGGCTGGCAGCAACAGGCCCTATGGGGCTTCAGCCAGATGAGGCGCCAGAAAATCCAGTCACAGATGGGCTGCTGGTTTTTGGCAAGAGGCCACGCCAGACCTTGCCTCTTAGAGTGGGAACTTACCTAAGGCAATCAGCACCTGCATGGTGGCAGATTTGGGGCAGACAGCCTAAGTCTCTTGGGAAGGACAGCCACAACAGCTCCAAGTGTCCTCTCTGGTAGCTAGATCCTGGGGCCTTCTTCTATTCCACTGTGGGGAAGGGTGTCTCTACCCCTCAAGCCCCCTCAGGTCAGAAGAAGCAAGAAGCCTCTTGGGGAGCTAGGAGGGATGACACTGCTGTTAGATAAGGCCCAGCCTCAAGCCAGCGGCCCCGGTTCGGTCCCACATGTGAGGGCCAGTGACACTGCCCTCAAAAAAAAAAAAAAGGCCCAGCCTCTGGGGCAGGGGGAGGCACAATGGCCTGAGTGGCAGTAGGATGATGCAAGACAGACCCTCCCTGACCCCCATATGACATCCCCTCATTGGCAGAGTGAAGACGGCACCTACACAGGTTTCATCAAAGTGCATTTGAAACTTCTGCGGCCTGTGACGGTGCCGGCTGGGATCCGGCCCCAGTCCATCTATGACGCCATGAAGGAAGTCAATCTGGCGGCCACCACGGACAAGCGGACATCCTTCTACCTGCCGCTCGATGCCATTAAGCAGCTACACATCAGCAGCACCACCACAGTCAGTGAAGTCATCCAGGGGCTACTCAAGAAGTTCATGGTTGTGGACAATCCCCAGAAGTTTGCACTTTTTAAACAGATACACAAGGACGGGCAAGGTATGAAAATGCGAGCTTCCACCCAGAAACCACCTCCCCAACTTTGTGTCCCCCACTAACCCTCCAGGCCTGGGGGAAGGAATGGCTCCTTCCAGGTACCGCAGTGAGGCCATCTGTGTGGCATCAGCCCTGTGGACGGGCCCACATGCATTCGGTGTCAAGAGCTGGACGGGGAGTTCCTGCCACTCCCTGTGCCCCCACTCCATATGTGACTTCAGGAAAACCGCACCCTGGGCCCCCACCTTCCTAATCTGTGGAATGGGAGAGAATCCGCCCCACTGCCCCTAATCTTTTGGGAGGTGACGTGAATGGAAACGTGCTTCAAACTCTAAGCGATCACCAAAGATGAAAGGTTATTTCCCTCTTTATCCTCGTCAGGTTCATTCCCTTGAGAGGACAGCTACTTCTAGTTATAACCACCCCACCTCTGTGTGTCCAGTTCTGCCCCACCCACCCTGGGCCCCTGCCCTTCCTTCCCCGGACGAGCTCCCAGCCCCCTCTCTTGGTTTGCAGTGCTCTTCCAGAAACTCTCCGTTACTGACTGCCCCCTCTACCTGCGCTTACTCGCTGGGCCCGACACCGATGTCCTCAGCTTTGTGCTAAAGGAGAATGAGACTGGAGAGGTGGAGGTAGGCCTGGGCCCCTTTGCTGGCGCATAAACGCAGCCCTCACGGCACGGTGGGTGGGTGTGGGTGGTCATCATCCTCCCTGCCCAGCATAGGTGGGGACATGTGGCAGCAAGAAAACAACTTGGGAAAGTTGAGTTGGTTGAGTGCTGGGCCCCAGGATGTGTTTAATCCAGGATTGTCAGCACCCTGTGGTGACAAGTCAGGGCCTGTGTCTGGCCAGGCCTGTGGAAAGCGAGGTGAAGGGGGACTGAGAAACTCCTTGGGTTCAGCCCAGGTTGTTTTGCTGCAGGGTGGCCTGAGGCCCAGCAAGCGCCATCTCTGGGTTCCACTGGGCATAGATAATTTTGAGCCATTTGTCTCTCCTTGTTTCTTAAAAACTGACTGCACACCCCGCAAGGGGAGCTGTCCAGTCTGGTGGTGTAAACTGGGCTGATACTTGGAAGGTGGAGCCATGTGACCGAGAACAGCAGGATGTCTCAGTGTTTGTTACACTGCGATCAGTGGAGGCCTAGGGTTTGGAGGAGCCATCTTGGGGGTCACTGTGGAGATTTGGGGGATCTAGCAACAGCAGTTCGATGCCCAGCCTGAGCTGCCAACAGGGGGCAGGATGGCTCAGCTAAAAAAACAACAACAAACTATTCCACTGAAAATGAACACTGCTGGCCCAGTAGAAAGTTTTCAGGCCTGGCAGTTTAGAGAGCTGGGTTCTATTTCTATTTCTGCTGCCACAGCGCTGTGATCATGGTTACAGCACCTTCCCTCTGTGGACTTCAGTTTTCTCATTTATGCCATGTGGGGAGGACACCAGATAAACCTTACTACTCCTTTGTGCTCAAAGAACTTAGGAGTCGAAACCCCTGGCACCCAAGGACCTTAGCTCCTGGTTCAGCCTGAGAGGCCAGTTCCCATCTGAGCAGGCCTGCTTACATTTACAGCTTACATTATCTCATTATCTCCTCTGCCAGCCAAGGAAGGTAGATATCCTCATTCCATGGGTGATGAGAAGGGTGGAGTGATGAGTTCAAAGTCACATGGTGGAGTCAGGCCGAAACCCAGGCTCCTGCGTGCAAGTCCAGCTCTCCTTCAAATCCTGAGGGTCTGCCTGTTGGGAGCCTCTGACCACCCAGGCAGACAGATGGAGCAGGCCAGCCTGGATGGCCCTAGCATCACTGTTAAGATCTCAGCTGCAACAGAGAATATTTAAGATTATTGATCTCCCAATAAAAACATGGCTCATGAACTGGTACTGCTGGTCATGAAATACCAGGATTTGAAATTTCATTGCTTGTATGGCATGGAAAACCCAAGCTTTAGTCACTGCACCTGTCTATTCCGTAGCAGACGGGCAACTATGTGAAGATGGAGGCAGCAGGGCCCCTTGGATTGGGCCACTTCTAACCCGCCTCCTATTCTGTTTCTCCCCCCATCTTCCTCTCGCCTCGCAGTGGAACGCCTTCTCTATCCCTGAGCTCCAGAACTTCTTAACAATCCTGGAAAAAGAAGAGCAGGACAAAATCCAACAAGTGCAGAAGAAATATGACAAGTTTAGGCAGAAACTGGAGGAGGCCTTAAGAGCATCCCAGGGCAAACCCGGCTAACCGGTCCTGCTCCCTCTGCTCCCAGTGCCCGTGGATTTATTTTTATTATTAATTATTATTTTGCAACAGACACGTTTTCTCAGGACAGCTCTGGTGGGTGCATTCGAGCCCTCCCAGCCGTCCCAGATGTGGCACAGTCTCTGACGGACAGGTGTGTACGTACGCGGCTGGGCCCTGCCCACCCCCACGCAGTGCCCCTTCAGCACACGGCCAAGGAGCAGCACTCGTGTGAAAGAACAGCCATTGTCCTCTTGCAGTCTGCAAGCCTTTCAGAAACCAAATAGTTGCCTCTCTCATCACCAGACTGGAACTGTTCGCACCAGCCGGCAAAGAAAGAAAAGAAAGGGGTGGGGGAGGCTAGAGATGTATGTTCTTTCTCTGGCTTTGATTCTCCAATTTCCCTCTTATTTGCCACCCGCAGTACCTTTATTTTTTTATTTACGAGTCAAAAGTTATAGCATATTCCTTTAGCAGGGCTGAGCTAAGCCCCTGAGAGCTGGACAATGCTCATAAACGGGTTGTCCCCTCCTGTCCCAGGCCACAAGCACCGGAGCTGAGGTTGTGGTTCAGAGATTCCCAGAGAAGCTGCAGCCTGCCCTGACCCTGCTCAGATCTCCCGCGTGTGCACATATGAACCCAAAGGCGTACACATCTGCGTATGTGTGGTACTTAGTCACCAACTGTTTGTTTTTAAGTTACAACTTTGAATTTAATATTGCCATTTTCCTCATGTTTCCACTAAGGGGAAACCAGCTCTTTACCATTTTAGAAGTCTCCTGCTGAGTACGGAAATCAGACAGTCAGAGAAAGCCAAAAAGTATTGCAGAGAAATGTGTTCAAGTGGTCTTCAGCCTTCCCCGAGCTAGAGAGCAGGGCAGAACCTGGCTGCCTTGGTTTCCCTGGGCTTCCAGCACCGCCTCCTCCCACGGGGTGTATGGAATCTCCAGGTGCTGCCCGAGGAGCTGCCTTGATTACAGAGGGGGGAACATCCAACTCAGTCAACTTGGAGTCCTTGGTGTTCCGAAGCACAGGCCAGCCTGTGGCACTGCACTCCATGAGCGTGGGGCTGGCCTCCCCGCTGCCCTCAGTGCCTTTTTGTTTTCAGAGAGACAGGAGCAGGGCGCATTTGCTTAAAGATCTGCTGCTGGTTTGCTCCTGCCAGCAAGTGGACCATGGCAGTATGGAAGACAAGGCCAGGAGAGCCCTCCCTCCAAGTAGGGGCGAGGTCACAGCCCTTCTTCCCATGAAGGTCCTGGGCTTTGATTCCCAGAAATGATGTCAAACCACACTGACAGGGCGGGTCACATTCCCAACTCTACATTTGCCCTGGATCCTTAGGTTTAAGTCCAAACTTAAACGCAAACGAGCCAAACAACTCAAGCAAGTAGCCAGGATTGCAAAGACACTCCAGTGCAGAGGGGGGATTTGTAACCTTCAAAGCAGGACTGGTTTCCAACCGACCTCTGAGAGAACATTTCCTCCATGTCCTCTGCCTTCCCAAGTCCCCTTTGGGTTGGTTCGAGCCCAAGCTTCCTTGTGTAACCTCAGAAGTTCCTTCACTGGCCCTTGCTGAGTCCAGGCTGCCCCTGATTCCAGAAGGAATGCTGACCCCCCACCCCCTCCCCCACCCCCACCCCCCCCTGCTAGTCATAGAAACTGTGCTCGTCTTCAGAGCTGCAAAAGCAAGACAGGCTAGCAGCTTGGAAGGATTTTTGAACCACAAAAACCCTGGTGACCTGCCATCTCATGCTCAGCCTTATCACTTCCCTCCCTTAAAGACTCTTTTGCCCTGCTGTGTATTAAAGGGAGTGCGTAGAGAGTCCTGGTTCCTTCATGCTGCATGTCCTTTACATGAATAGAAGGCACGGCTCCTGCTGCGACCGCTGTGAATGCTGCTGAGAACCTCCCTCCAATGGGGGTGGCTATTTTATTTTTGAGAAGGAAAAAAAAAAAAGTCATGTACATATATACCATTAAGGCAAATAGCTATATATGAAGAGATAGGGGAGTTTATGAAATAAGAAAATTATGGGAAAATTCAGACTTTTATCTAAAGCACAGTTAGACCCAGGACCCAGGCTAAGGTCCATGCCTCCGACAACAGTGTGGATGGAGCTTCCTTCCAGAGGCGGGGATGACTGCTGGTAGTGCCTTCTATCGTCCTGCCATCCAGTGTGTAAGTGTTCACTTGAGGATATTTTTCTCTTTACATGTCTTTGTTATATGGGTTAAAAAAAAAAAAGTAATAAAAGCTTGTTGCAAAAATGATTCAGACTGGCAACCTCTTCCTTGAACCTCACCCTCTCATAGAAGTTGGGGGCTGGGAGACACGGAGGGGACCAGGAAGACGGGCACACCCGTCATGGCAGTCCGGTTTTCTTTTGCCAGCAAAGAGAGGCATGAAGGCTACTTACTGTTCAAATGATATTGAGAAAACTGTACAAACGCATGGGCTGGAGGGTGCTGCCTAGGTGACCGGCTACTCTACATCCGCACAGAGCAGGAGAGGAAAAAGGGCCTATTACAGAAAGAGACATTGAGTTAGAAAAGAGGAGGGCTTTTGGGGAGCTACACATGCTTTAACACCAGGACCGGCTACGGAGGTAAGCAAGGATTCTCCTATTTCTTTTTTTCCCCCTGCTTCCTGTTTATTCTTTTCCGTTATTATTATTCAAGTATAGTTAACACACATTAGATTAGTTTCAAGTGTACTAGATAGTTATTCAACATTTATACTCGTATAAATCAAACCTTGTGGAATGATAACCCCAAAAAGTTTAGTACTGTCACCGTACCAAGTTTTTATAATATTATTGACATGCTGTACATTACATCCCTGTGGCTGTTTTATTTGATAACTGGAAATTTGTACCTCTTATTCCCCTTCACATTTTCACCCATCTCCCCACCCCCTCCCATCTAGCAACCATCCATTTTTTTCCCTGTATCTATGAATCTTTCTGTTTTGTTTGTTCATTTAGTTTGTTCTTTAGATTTCATATATAAGTGAAATATTGTGGCATTTTCTCTTTGTCTGACTTATTTCACCTCTAGATCCTTCCATGTTGTTACAAATGGTAAGACTTTATTCTCTTTTTTATGGCCAAGTAATATTCAATTGTATATATGTACCGCATCTTCTTTATCCAGTCTTTCATTGATGGGCACTTAGATGGCTTCCATATCTTCACTATTGTAAATAACGCTGCATTGAACATAGGGGTGCATATATCATTTCAAATTAGTGTTTTGGGAGTCTTCAGATAAATACCCACAAGTGGAATTACTGGGCCGCAGGTAGTTCTATTTTTAATGTTTTGAGGAATCTCCATACTGTTTTCCATAGTGGCTGCACCAGTTTGCTGTCCTACCAGCAGTTAACAAGAGTTCCCTTTTCTCCGTATCCTCGCTAACACTTGTTTGTTGATTTATTGATGACAGCCACCCTGACAGGAATGAGGTGATATCTCATTGTGGTTTTAATTTGCATTTCTCTGATGATTAGTGATATTGAGCATCTTTTCATATATCTATTAGCCATCCATATGTCCTCTATGGAGAAATGTCTGTTCAGTTCTCTATCCATTTTTTAAAAGGTTTTTATTAAGATATAGCTAACATACAATATTATATTAGTTTTAGGTGTACACCATAGTTATTCAGCAGTACCCACCTAGCTGTATATAGTGTTATTATCACTTATTGATTTTATTCCCTATGCTAAAAAAGTGGTCACCATGATAAGTCCAGCAACCATCTGACACTGTACCACGCTATCACAATATTATTGATTCCCCCCCCCTTTTTTTAAATTTTCAATTAGAGTTGACATTCAATATTATTTTATATTATTGGGTCATTGAGAAAGTCATGACACATTTTTGCATTGAAAAACATAGAAAAATACATCATGACCTTCCTGACAACCCAATAGTTTTAAGTGTACAGCATAGTAGTGAGACATTTATATAATTTAGGAAGTGATCCCTCTAACCACTACCACCTGGCACTATACATAGTTTTTACCATATTACTAATTATATTCCCTATACTTTACATCCCCATAACTTTTTTGTAACTACCAATTTGTATTTCTTAATATCTTCACCTTTTTCATCCTGGTTCCAACCCCCTTCCCATCTATCACCCTGATAGATGTAGTACCCATCTGGCACCATACATAGTTATTACAATATTATTGACTATATTCCTTTTACTATACCCTACATCAGCATAACTACTGTATAATAACCAAACTGTACTCTTTAATCCCTTCCCCTTTTCACCCATCCCAACCAGCTCCCATCTTAAAGAAGTCCCTCTAAGATTCCTTGTAATACTGGTTTGGTGATGATGAACTCCTTTAGCTTTTTATTGTCTGGGAAGCTCCTTATCTGTCCTTTGATTCTAAATGATAGCTTTGCTGGGTAGAGTAATCTTGTTTGTAGGTCCTTGTTTTTCATCACTTGCAATATTTCCTGCCAATCCCTCTGGCCTGCAAAGTTTCTGTTGAGAAATCAGCTGACAGTCTTATGGGGGCCCTCTTGTAGGTAACTAGCTCTTTTCTCTTGCTCCTTTTAAGACTCTCTCTTTGTCTTTAACCTTTGGCATTTTAATTATGATGTATCTTGGTGTGGGCCTCTTTGGGTTAATCTTGTTTGGGACTCTGTGCTTCCTGAGCGTGTATGTCTATTTCCTTCACCAGGTTAGGGAAGTTTTCTGTCATTATTTCTTCAAATAGATTTTCAATTACTTGCTCACTTTCTTCTCCTTCTGGTACCCCGATAATGTGAATGTTGGTATGCTTGATGTTGTCCCAGAGGAACCTTAAACTCTCCTCAGTTTTTTCTTTCTTTTTGCTGTTCTGGTTAGGTGTTTTCTGCTACCTTATCTTCTACATTGCTGGTTGAATCCTCTGCTTTATCTAATCTACTGTTATTCCCTGTGATATATTCTTCATTTCCATTATTGTATTCTGTATTTCTTTTTTTTTTTTTTTTTTTTTTGAGGGCAGTGTCACTGGCCCTCACATGTGGGACCGAACCGGGGCCACTGGCTTCCGAGGCCAGCACTTAACCACCGCGCCACTCGGCCGGCCCTTGTATTCTGTATTTCTGACTGGTTCTTTTTCATATTTTCTATCTCCCGTTTTATATATACTATCTCTCTGTTAAAAGTTCTCCCTGAGATCAGTGAGAATCCTTATAACCAATGTTTGGAACTCTGTGTCTGATAGATTGCTTGTCTCCATTTTGTTTGTTTTTTATTTTGTTATTTTTCTGGAGCTTTGTTCTATTCCTTTATTTGAGACATGTTTCTTTGTCTCCCCATTTTGGCTGCCTCCCTGTGTTTGTTTCTATGTATTAGATAGGATTGCTATGTCTTCTGGTCTAAGTCGAGTGGCCTTATGTAGTAGGTGTGCTGTGGGGCCCAACGGAGTAGTCTTCCTGGTCACCTGAGCCACACACTTCAGGTGTGTTCCTTGTGTGGGTTGTGTGTGCCCTCCTCTTGTAGTTGAGCCTTGGTTGATAATTGCACATCAATGGGAGGGAGTGACCCCTGGGCTCACTGGTTGTGAGGACTGGCCTTGACCTGCAGTGGGAGAGTTGTTGTGCAGCAGCTGACTCTACAGGGCAGGATCTGCCTCAGCAGGACTCTGGTGCCTGCCCAATCTGCCCCTTGGGTGTGTTGTACTTGGAGGCGGCTGAGTAATGCTCCAGCTCATTTTGAAGCTGGCCACTGGGGGCACAGTCACAGCCAGTGCCCCACTCAGGGCCACCCAGCAGAGGCCACAGAGAAATCCGCAGATGGCTGCCACCTGTGCTCTGCTTGGATGCATCTTGAGAGGCCAAGCCAAGGACCAAGGCTGGCTGCTGCCAGTGCCGAGTGTAGGGCTGCTCAGCCAGAGGCACAGGACAGCCTCACGCCAAAGGCTGTTTGTCTGGGTTCTGCAAACCTTTGAGAGACCCTAGGAAATTCTGCAGCTAGAGCTAAGGTGGTTTATAGGAAAAAGCCACTGGGAGTGGCTTGGGTGTGAAAGAAAGTTGGGCAGGGTGGGGTCTCAACTTGGCAGGGCATGGCAAACGAATGGCGGAGACTCAGATATGGCAGCTGCCTGCATCCACACACAGGGAAGGGGGAGGGCTCAACAAAGAAACAATGGCATCCACCAGCTCCTCCTTCCAGGAGAAAGCTGCCTCTCCAGCCCGCCACCCCAAGCCAGACAATTCAGTCTCCCACCATATGTCCCTGCCACCTTTCCAGCTGCTGCCCCAGTGCTGGAGCTCAGGGAGGGTGATTCTGTTGGTGGGTAAGTCCATGCGCAGTCCCTTTAAGAGGAACGCCTGGGAGTGCAGCCACTCTCAGCCTCCACTGGTTTCACAACCAGAAATTAGGGGGACTTCTCTCTCTGGCACTGGAACCCTGGGCTCGGGGAGAGCTGGGATCTCTCTCTTCTCTAGGAAAGGTGAGTGACCCCCACAGCTGAAATAGCCCTCTCAATCTTTAATTGCACTTAATCTTTACGTGCACGTGGTCACACGTGGGTGGACCAGCCGGTTCCGTGTCTCTGCCCCTCCGACCAGTCTGGACGTGGGTTATTCTGCGAGTCCTCAGTTGAAAGGCTTCAGTTCACCTTGATTTTAGGCAATTCTTGATGTTTGTTTTGTAAATTAGTTGTAATTTTGATGTGGTTGTGAGAGAAGGTAAGCGTAGTATATACCTACTGCGCCATCTTGAGTCTCCTCTGAGATTTTTTAAAGGAAGACTGCAGCACCAACCAAGGTCAGCTACCTGCTGCCGAAAGAGCCTCTGACGTTGTACCAGTTAGGTGGGGCAGGGGTCCCAGGGTGTCATCTGGGTGGAGCAAGTGGAATTCAGCAGGTCAATGCAGGTTCAGATTTAGCTGTATGGAAGGAGGGCTCAACACAGGGACAATAGCCACTGTCCCTCCAGCCCTCATCCTGCAGCCCCAAAATTCAGTCTCTCTCTCTGTATCTCCGGCACCCCCCATGCCACTCTCCCTCCACTGGAGCCCAGGGTGAGTGCCTGGGAGGAGTGAGTCTGCGCACAGGCCCTTTAAAGGGACGCCTGGGTTTCTAGTAGCCTTCCATCTCACTCCGATGGACGAATCCCCACTTCTTTTCACAGCCAGATGTTGTGGGGGCCCCTTTGGCTAGCACTGGTGCTCGTCTGGGGGTGGGATCCCTCACTTGTCACAAGCAACATCTGCAGCTAAAATATCCCTCCCAATTCTCAACCACCACCTATGGATGTGAGGTCAGCCCTTTTTGCATCTCTGCCCCTCCTACCAATCTCAGCATCTTCTTTATACCCATAGTTATAAGAGTTCTGTTCAGGGGCCGGCCGAGTGGTGCGGTGGTTAAGTGCTGGATTGGGAACCCAGCAGCCCCGGTTCAGGTCCCACATATGAGGGTCAGTGACACTGCCCTAAAAAAAAAAAAAAATGAGTTCTGTTCAGCTAGTCTTCAGATGGTTTTCCAGGTTGATTGTTCTGTAATTTAGTTGTAATTTTGATGTGGTCATGGGAGGAGGTGAGCACAGCATTTACCTCTGTCATGTTGACTAGAACTCATATATATTTTTTCAAATTAGTGGTTTCATTCTCTTCAAAAAAATCAAAAACACCAAGAAGTGGAATTGCTATATCATATGGTAGCTTTATTTTTAGTTTTCTGAGGAATCTCCATACTGTTTTCCATAGTGGCTGCACCAATTTACATTTTCACCAACACTGCACAAGGGTTCCCTTTTCTCCACATCTGCTCCAACACATATTTGTTGACTTTTTCATAATGACCATTCAGACAGGTGCAAGATGATATCTCATTGTGGTTTTGATTTGCATTTTCCTGATGATTAGTGATGCTGAGCATCTTTTCATATGTCTGTTGGCCATCTGTATATCTTCTATTTCTTAGGATTACAGGAATACCTCACTTTATTGTGCTTCACAGATGTTGCCTATTTTTTTACAAATTGAAGGCAAGACCCTCCATCAATAAGATTATAACTCAGTTTATTGCGATACTTGCTTTATTATGGTGGTCTGGAACCAAACCCACAATATCTCCAAGGCATGCCTACATATCAAAATAAGATAGATAGGAATGTGGTTGAAAGTTTAAGATCATCTCACCTGAGGGAAGAGGGCTAGATTATATGACCAAAATGGTCCTTTCTCTTTAGCATTACCTAACTTTCATCAAAGGGACATTTCAGAAATCATGGAAACAATCACATAAAAGTTACTAAAGGCCGGCCAAGTGGTGCGGTGGTTAAGCGCCGGCTTGGGAAGCCAGAGGCCCCGGTTCAGGTCCCACATATGAGGGCCAGTGATACTGCCCTCAAAAAAAAAAAAAAATTACTAAAAAGAGTCTTGGGATAGCCAGTTGGCTCAGGTAGTTAGAGCACAGGGCACAGTGCTCATAAATACCAAGGTTGCCGGTTCGATTCCCACATGGGTCCCTGAGGTATGCCCTTCACAACTAGATTGAAACAACTTCTTGACTTGGAGCTGATGGATCCCAGAAAAACACTGTTCCCCAATAAAATATTTTTAAAAAAAGTCTTGCCTTCCTTCCTGTATTGATCACACATAATGCAATGAATGGAGACCTTTGGGCTTTAGGAGCTCCTCAGAGCTCATTCAGTTCACTCCCTAACTCTCTGTAGGACAGAATGTCCAATACACATTCTTCAAATTATCCCAAAATGGGGCATATCTGTAACATTTATTCACCACCAAGAAGTGTATCTTTCATAATTTTGCCAAAACAGAAGTGAACGGTTTCTGCTTTTTATTGAAACTCATTGAGATTAAGTTTAAAGTTCTGAGTTTGACCTTGCTATAGATAATTTGGCCTAGCACATGTGAAAAAGAACCCATTACACAACCTAAGTGCCCCATGCCTTTTACATATACCTGTGTGTTCACAAGGAGGAAAGGGAAGATGACGCAATGCAAATGTGTCACCATTACTGGAAAAACCATTGATTCAAAGCACAGGACTTGACAGCACTGAGTCACAGAATTCTGGGTCAAATCACAGTTACAAGTGGATGTTCATTTTAGACCCAGACCACCATTTACTGGCTGTGTCTTTAGCAGGGATTAACAAGGCAAGACACAACCTCTCTGGGCCTCCAATCCCTCCAAGATTGTGCAAAACAAATCATGTTTGTGAAATACTATTATAAAGTAGTACATGGTATTTGTATTCACAGAAGGACCATATTTCATTATTGCTATACATACTCCCTCAGATCAAACTCTGTCCAAAGATTTTGTTTTCATAGATTCTTGTTTGGGGTCAACTTCTAGAAATTCCTTTTTCCATTCCAAATGCTCATACCAGCAGAGAGAGGATTAATCAAGTTAAACTTACTTACAGTGAGTCACAAGCGGAAAGGCCTATTATTCTGGGGCTAATAAAAGGTTCAGAAGGTGTCACACAAGTATACCCAACCCTTTCTTTTCAAAGCCCAGATGGATAGTGTGTAAATGTTGTGGATATTTTCAAGCTTTCTTAGTTTGGTTTCTTTTAAAAAGTGAGATGAGAAAGAAAATAAGTAAATTGAAATGTAATTGTTTTTTGATGTTAAAACCAAAGAACTCTAAAGGAATTCAGCTCAGCCCTTACTCTTTCCTATGTAAGAGGACAGTTTTGGTCACAGAAATGACTTCCATGAACTAAGCAGGGAACACAGCAGTGGTTCTGAGCCTTTTTGGAATCAAGTGATCTCACTGGGAATTCAACAAAAGCCTGGTAGCCTCTCTTCGGAAAATGACAAAACACTCTTGCACACCATTTCAGGGAGTTCATGGACCCTCTGAAGACCAATTAAAGACCCTTCCATGAGCTCCAGGTTAAGAAGTTTGGGGCTAAAGAAAGCATTTATTGGATAAGGCTTCACTGTAACAAAGCCATCATCCTGTAGCCACGTCACAATTTACCACTGTTAGTGACAGTATGCCAACAATGGGAAGAATCACTACAGAAACCCATGTCCTACAGTACTTTTATTGCTTTGTATTTCCATCTAGTCTAAATTCAGGGCCAATCCTTGCTTCTTTTGCCTTGACTGATGACAGAGAATGCTGGGTTCTCACTTTCTATATGAATAACCCTTTAGAGATTGGAAGGATCTATTTTGGGGCTAGGAGGATAATTAGGTAGTAGGAACAGATGAGCAAGAGGCTGTGGAATATTTGGCAGAGGGACTTTAAAATAACAGGAAGGCCCCACCTGCCTGAACTTTGGATGGGGTGTCTGGCTTTGAAAGCAGGGGAGGAACTAAAACCACCGAAACCACATCAATGAAAAAGGCACTCCACGATGACCTCTTTTGTCTATTTAAAATGGCCTCTGACTTGAAAATTTAGTACATTTTAGCTACATGGAGGAAACAAGAGGGAAATCAGATTTAGATTAGAATAAAAATTTATTTTGGTAAAGAATTATATCTTTTTTACTTGCAAAAGCTGAAAATGCTTATATAAATGACCAGCCCAGAGCTTTGATTTCCTCCGTATGAAACAAGAATGTTACTTCTTCTTGCCAGGTTTGGGGGCCTTTTCTAGGCCTTGGATGTGTTTTCGAGGAAGCTGATATTCTTCTACAATCCAAAAAGCAGAAACTCATCAGTAGGGTATAAGCTTGCTCCCGCCTACCCCCGCCCCCCAACGGCTCCCTCCTTGGCCCCGACCTCCATGGACCCCAATCCACACAGCTACCTCCTGGCTCTCTCCCCTGTTCGCCCCTCCCCCCATGTGTTCATTCCTGTTGTCAACCTCTGTTCAAACAATTTCCACCATGTGATCTGCTCTTCTACACCCAGCTGTAACTCAGCTCCTATGGGAAGCCTTCTGAGACGGGCCATTTTCCCTTACACTTCAAGGCTGAAGGATGGATTTCAGTCATTTTCACACTGACAGCTACTTGCTGGGTGTACTTCAGGCATTTAATCTTTTCTCATGAGAGAGAATGTGTGTCTGTGTTCAGTCATGTGTTTGCCTATTTTCCTCTGTATTTCTTCTCAGCACCTCATAAGCGGTTCTTTGCTTTAAAAGGCTCAACTTTAGAAGTTAACTGCTGGGTGCCGCTTTAGGTCATAAAATAAATTTGCTTATTGAGCATTTACTATGTGCCAGGCCCTGAGCATGAAAAAAATGATGAAAAAGGCAAGGTGTTTGGCTCAAGCTGCTCAGTCTAAAAGAAGATTCAGACATTAGACAAAATTAGCCTAGTTGCAAACACCAGCCAGAAATAGAAACACAATTGGAAAGTGCTGTTGGCAATTCTTCAAATGCTAATTTAAGGAAACAGAAAAAAAAGGGCCATGATCTGAGACAGGCTTCGTGTGACCCCTAAGCTGGCCAATGGGTCTTTAGGGCTGGGCTGTGGAGGCAGCCCAGGTGAGCACCAGGTGTGAATGTGCACAGTGTGTCTGGGGGACAGCAGGACCCAGCACGGCTGCGGCCTGGGCTGGTCATGTGGCAGCGGCCAGAGAGCCTGACTGGAAGACTGGAGGCAGATTGGGAGGGTCTAGTTTCCCGAGCTTAGGAGTGCATTCTGAAGGTATTGAAGAGGCATCAAAAATGTTTTAGAGGGGAGTGATCACATCTGTTTTAGAAAGCTGACGCAGGCAGAGATGTGAAGGACTCTTGGAATTGAAGACAAATTGGTGGAAAGAACTTAGGCTCTGGAATCTGACCAAAGTTCAGAGCCCAGCTGCAGCACTTAATAGCTGACTATCTCAGGACAGTACCGAGCCTCTCAGAACCTCAGTTTCTTCATCTGCAAAACAGAAAGAGTTCTGTAGCATCGCTATACTTGAGAGAGACGGTGCCTGCAAAAAGCTCAGCAAAGTGCCTAGCACATTTCGGTGCTCAAGAAAATTTTTGTAAAAAGGGAACCAGGAAGAAAACTACTCTAATAGTTTGGTGTAGAGAACACTGAATTTGGGGGCAGAAGGATCTGGTTCAAACATTAGCTCTACCTCTTGCTGGCTGGAAAATACTAAATGGCTAATATATATATATATATATAGTGATAACCAGAGTGAGCTGAGTTGGTGGGAAGATTTTTGCAAGTGAGATCAATGTCAGAGGGGAAACTCACCAAGCAACAGCCGGCCGAGGTGGTGGACCTGGTTTCCCTGGATCTGGACCTGCAGGCCGTCCTTGGTCCCAGGGGCAGGCATGACAGTGGTGCTAGCCTGGCATCGCTGCTGCAGTACAGCAGCCACCGCACACGGGTCCAGACCATAGACCTCCAAGTTCCGGACCAGGGTCACCTGGGGGAGACAGAGACTGATGGTGGGTGCAGACCACATGCCCACCCTCCAGAGGGCCTGCTAGAGCCTCAGCACCCTCCTCTCCCGCTATGGTCACCATCCCCACAACCACAGTATCTTTTCATCCAAACAATTTATTTCTGTGCTTCTAAATTGATTCTTTCTGCCCATCTATGTGTTATATATGTAATGGAATAGATACTCTATCCTGCATTTAACATATACGAGGTAGGAAGAAAAACTACAGTGAGTGCTGCTGCCAAGTGCCATCCAATGGAAAGGCAGGGAGCTTCACTATGGGAAGCGGCACGTCAAACCTTAGTAACAGTGTGTGACAAGTTTCTATTTGTTCGGTGCAGTCAGTTGGGTGTGAGCTATGGTTGAGAGAAGGTGCATTTTAAAGTGTGCTGTAAATCATCCTCCATTATGACAACGCTCCGTGTCACACATCACTTCTGGTATATGGCAATTTCTGTCAAATAAAAACATTATGGTGTGTCCTCATCCACTTTATTCACCGGATCTGGCACTGTGAGACTTCTGGCTCTTCCCCAAAGTCAAAATGACCATGAAAGGTAAACGTTTTTTTTTTTTTTTTAAAGATTTTATTGGGGAATTGGTGGAGGAGAACAGCGTTGGGGAATCGGGGAAGGGGAACAGACAAGTTGCTGTCTTTTTGTTCTTCAGTTTAGTTGCGGAGGATGTTGCTTCACTGTTGGTATCGTCATTGCGCTCTTCCCGGATGAGGCAGATCGGTCGCTGGCCTCTGGATGTCGCTCATCGCGGCTATTGGCAGCTCACGCTTGGCTGCCAGCCGCTCACGCTGGCTGCGGGCCACTCACTGTAGCCTATGGCAGCCCACTGCAGCAGGGGCTGCAGCCCACACCATTACCGGGGCTCGCACAGCCCAGCTCCAGGTGGAGCTGTTGTTGTTAGCTGTAGAGGGCAGTGTCACTGGCCCTCATGTGGGATCCGAACCGGGGCCGCTGGCATCCCAAAACCAGCGCTTAACCAATGCGCCACTCGGCCGGCCCGAAAGGTAAACGTTTTGAATCGATTCAGGACATTCATTTATTTATTTATTTTTTTGAGGGCAGTGTCACTGGCCCTCATATGTGGGACCGAACCGGGGCCGCTGGCTTCCCAAGCCAGCGCTTAACTGCCGCGCCACTCAGCCGGCCCCGATTCAGGACATTGAGGCAGCCATGACAGCACAACTAAACACACTCATGATGACACTGCCCTCAAATAAATAAATAAATAAATAAATAAATAAATAAATAAATAAAGACAATCATGAAAGAGGACTTCCAGAACTGCTTCAGAAAGCGGCAAGAATGATGGGATAAGCGTGTTCAAAGTGAGGGGCAGTATTTTGAGGGGAATTAATGGCAATGTGTCTTTTACTATAATTAATTTTTTACTGAAATACTGTATTTTTTATCACACCTTGTACTTTTTAAAAAGTTTTTATTTTTTAAAAAGTTTTTATTATGGAGAATTTAAAACATAAATAAAAGTAGAATAGTAAAATGAGCTCCTCTGTACCCATCACCAGTTTTAACAATTATGAACTCATGACCAACCTTGATTCATCTTGATTCCCATCCACTCTCCACTCCTGTATTACTTTAAAGGAAACCCTACTAGACATCAGATCATTTCATCTACAAGTATTTCAGTATGTATCTTCAAAACATAATGGCTCTTTTTAACAGAAAGATGAAACCATCATCACACTTAAAAATAAATAAACAATAATTCCTTAATACCAAGTATCTCATCTGTAACACATGCATTTTTCTCTTTTTCATCAACTTCACAAATCACAAGTATGTGACTTTGAGATAAAAAAGAACAATATTAATACTTTTAAAAAGTCACAATTCTCCCCATTTCTTTAGAACAAGCTCTTTTTTATTTATTACTAGAGATTGGAAAGTGCATTATTATTATTAGGAGTGGATTGTGGAGGGCCGCTTTCAATAAAGCCTATAAAAATTCCAAAAAACCCACGCGAGTCATGGGTCTCTAGCCCCAGGGAATCTCAGAATCGGTAGCACATTAGAAGTCACATGTTATTCCAACCCCCGACCTGATGCACAAAGTCCTGACTACATCTTCCCCCAACAAGCGGTTGCCTAATCTTTGCTTGCAGACCTCCAGAAAATAACGTCCTATTTTAGAAAGCACCGATTCCAATTTTGGACAATTCTAATTGTTATTATTAATATAAAAAAGTGAGTGTTTAGATAAGCTAATATACATAGAAATTACTTAGTTCAGAGTCTGACTCATAATTACACACTCGACAAACAGTGGCTATTGCTAATTATTAAGCTCTCATTACTGGTTCTCATTTATTGAATGCTTATAGGCCAACTACTATTCTCAGTGCTTCACCTATGTATGTATATTCCTTCATTGATTCTCACAGTACCTTATAAGGTAGGTGTTATTCCCATTTTTTTACATATGAAAATGCAGGCAAAAAAGACATTACAATGTTTCCCGAAAAATAAGACCTACCTGGAAAATAAACTCTAGTATGATTTTTCAGGATGCTCGTAATATAAGCCCTACCACAAACATAAGCCCCAGTTAAGATCGTCAGCCAGACATGACTGTTTGAATAAATGTAGATTTTCGTACATGAATAAATGAATAAATGTAGATTGTTGGAGCAAAAATTAATATAAGACCCGATATGGTAGTAACTTGCTCAAGGTCAAGCAGTGAGGCACAGGCCACGTTTGAACCCAGGTCTCTAATCCCAAAGCCCACGCTTGTAACTGTGCATTACTAGAAAGTTCTTTATTTTGAACCCAAGTCTGTCTTCTTGGGATTTCTACCCCATCATCCTACTGCTGTCTTCTCAAGGCATACAGAATAGATGCACTCCTTTTCCTGAAGACAGCTTTTCACATATTTAAGGACAGATGTAATTTGTTTCCTACGATTTTGTGTGGCCAAGTTAAACATGGTGAGTTCCTTCAGCAATTCTTTACAAGTTATTTTCATTGACCAAAGCCCAAGAGGTAATAGAATGAATAACAGCTGAAAGCCCACAATATAGTTCTAACGAAAAAACTAAAATCTTGTTGAACTTTGGAACCAGGCGCTAGCAAGTTTCCTAGCACAAAATCTAGAGGGCAGTGAGTGAGGGATCAGCTTCACCTGTTTTCTACAGGATCAAGCCTAGTCACACAAATGTGGGTGTTTCGTGAACAGTCTTTGAGGTGTCTGAGGCCACGCTAACAGAGCTCCAGTCACATTAAGGGAGACTAGAATCCAGCAGGGACATTAAAGCACCATCTTCAAACATTGTGTCTTTTTTAAAATTACCTTTTTATTATAAGCTCTCCGTGCTAGGGTGATTTCAATTGGGCAGATTTTGCCTTTCTTCACAACCGGCTCTTGCCCGGGAAAGGTCACTTGATAGGCAGGCTGCAATTTTTCCAAACATCTGAAATGAGCATTAACGAGTTACAGTCTGATAAAGCCACCAGGAACCACTTCCTCACACCAGCAGGCAGTTGAGTGTAAGCTGATCTTGCAGGCAGTGGGTCACCCCTGGCTTAGAATCATTCTAATCACTAGGGAGCTGCACCCAAACCAATTAAACTAGAAACTCTGGCCAGGCATATATATTTTTTAAAGCTCCCCAAGTGTGACCAAAGTCAAGACTCACTGATTCAGAGATGGGAACATAGTGACTTGAACCCCTGGAAACTGTCCACTGGCCTGGCCTTCTGGGAATTTCCCCAGGCTTCTTGGTGGAGTTTACTGCCTGTCTCGAGACTCTGCCTTACCCAGCCTGGTAAAGTGCCACTTCACATTTCTGACAAGTTCCCATAGTGCATCTTTTATAGAACACAAAGAACTTCTGCCTTTTATCTAACCAGATTTTTTTTCTTGCTAATGTATTGATTGGGTTGTCGGAAAAGTCAGGATGCATTTTTGCAACAAAAAAACAAAAAATACGTCATGACTTTTCCAACAACTCAATATATTAGGATCAACAAACTTGGTCAAGAGGGTAAATATTTTAGGTTTTTTTGTTTGTTTGTTTTTGAGGGCAGTGTCACTGGCCCTCATATGTGGGACCCGAACTGGGGCAGCTGGCTTCCCAAGCCAGCGCTTAACCACTGCGCCACTCGGCGGGTCCCGTATTTTAGGTTTTAAGGGCCACGTCTGCTGCAACCACTCAGCTCTGCCATTGTGGCACAAAAGCAGCCCACAGACAATAAATAAATGGGTGTGGCTGCGTTCCGATAAAACCTTATTTACAAAAACAGGCAGATTTGGCGTGTAGCTGTAGTTTGTGAACTCCTGCTATAAATTATTTTCAGTTTTGGTTCTGTGGAAAGAAAAGAGTGTAAGAATCTTTCCTTTGAAGACTTTAAGACAATTCCCCCTCAGCCTTCTTTTGGCTTCTAAATCTTTTTGAAGTTCTTATTTTTAATTAGTGTTCATTTTCTTTCTCCCTTTCAAGTTCTATATTGTGTTGGCTCAAATTGTTCCTAAGACCCTCCACATCAGAATTCCCCAAGCTTGTGTTTATGTAGAGTGACATGGTATGACTTACGGAAAGAAAGTTCAGAGACTAAGACAGTGACGACTCTAACGCTCAGTGTGATGGATATTAAAGGGAGGGGCCTGAAATGTTGCAGGGGGTGGCAATCCCCACTACCTGGTCAAGAGACTGTCCCAAGGAAGCTTCATAACTGTGTGCTGTTCACTTTTCTCTAAGATGCTGTCACATAGGATGGGGTCCAATTTCACGAGACTAAAGGGAAAGAAGAGGCAATAAAGAAATCCCAGCTCCACCCTGTCTGACCCAAGGGCCAGCTCAGGATTCATCCCTTATAATGTCTGTTACAGTCATTCAGGATTATTAGATCCAATTATGGGACCACCATCCATGCAGCAATGCAACCTCTGGATGGGAGGTGCAGGTACGTTTTCCTAGAACAAGGGAGAAGCAGGGGGTGCAGGAGAAAATGGATGGGAAAAACTGCAGACGAGGATTCTTGGGTCAGTTCTCCTAACTACCCATCCTTAGGCCAGTACAACTTTTTCATCATATGGATGTCTTTTGAAAGTATAAAAAAAAAATATTACAGAACACTCTTCATTTAGTAGTTTACCGTCTGTACCTACTTACTAAGAAAATAGAGAAGACCAAAAAAGCTACAATGACTGCAGTACATTCTTTAAGTCTGCATTTTATCCCTCACAATAAGCATCTGCATTTGAAAATCAGCAGAGCATAGATATAACGCTTTTCAGTCTCCGGTCAATGTTGACAGCATACACAGAGCTGAACAGTAACTCTAGGTGCCCACAGCCCACGGTTTAGAAACCAGCGGTCGTGATTATTTCCACCAGGCTGTGCTCTCCTACGTGCCCCTCCATCCCGGACATCTTCCGCAAACTGTCTGCTAAACACGAATACTCACAACACAGAGTTCCTCCCCACCCACTCACTTTTTGTTGTCTGCATCAACCAGGTCGTTTTTCCTGGCGTAGTTAATGATGATCGTTCGGACCTCACTGCCCTCAAGAACGCTGCCCCTCCTAAGTGAGAAGTGACCGAGAGGTTAGTTCACGCTGTGACAGGAGACAATCCGCAAACACCAAGACTCACTCCCTGCTTTCCCCGGCTTTTCCTGACCAAGGTGAGCAGAACCATGGGAAGAATAATTAAAGGTAAAAAAAGGAGAGCCCTCCTCTCTTATTCATTTAGTCCAGAGACCCTTTCTGGGGGAAGGAGGCTTGAGCTGGATCTGGGAGAAAGGAAGAACAGGGCAGCTCAGGTTTTGCCAGTCACAGAACACTACTCAGGCGGAGAAGAACTACAGGCCAGAATACCAAACAGGCAGACAAGGGCTGCTCTCCAAAAACTCACTTGTGGCCAGACTCCTGGAAGAGCAGGGTCATGGTGGCTGGGACACAGTAGAGGGGTTTTATATCTGGAGGGTGATAGGGCTGTTCCCTGCTACCCTCCTGGATAGTCTGGGAGGTCGGGGAGGGCTCGGGTATGACGAAAGCTGTGATCCTAAAACCCAGCAGAAGGAAAGAAAAAACACATTTTATACTAGTGTCTTGGCAAGTCCCAGTCCATGGCCCAGGTGCCCCGGGGCCAGCTGAGCTGTGGCGACCAGGCCCCCTGCACTCACCTCGGGTGTTTCCAGTCCACAGCCACAATGCTCTCCACCCCTTTGCTCAGCTCCTTCACCTGTATAATCTGCTCCTGCTGCATTTGCTGCAGGAACTTAGAGAGCTAAGGGAGAGAGGGCCAGTGGTAGGGGACTTCATCGCTGCCATACACACACTGAGCATCTAGGACATGCCAGACACCGAGCTCAGCAGGTCCTGGGGAGGGACAAGGGACAGTCCCTGCCCTCATCAAACTAGGAACGGGGAGGCCCCACCCTGAGGATCAGAGAGTGAGAAGCTGCTAGAGACTAAGTGGTGAAGCCTTTTTAGGATTCTAATCAGATATAAAGGGTCAGGAGGAGTGATGGGAGTGGTGCCCAGCCTACTGCCTCAGCCCAGGGCATTTTCTTCTCCCCTCCACCCCACCATGCCTGGGGTCAAAAAAGCTTCATTCCAGCCTCAGCCCTGGAGGCAGGACTTCCCCAGTATCTATCCAGCTCATGTCATGTGCCCCTAAACACCTCTGTGGGTATGCAGAAAGGGTACCTGCTTACCTTTTTGTAACTTGACTTCTTTATGTCCAGTTGTCGTCCTTCAGGGCTGATGACAGATGGAAAAGGCAAGTTAAGCTAACAAAGCAGTAATGGTGGGACCCGCCTGACATTGAGAGGAGGGCACTTTCCCTCAGTCTTCTCCTCCAAGGTCAGAAAGAGGCCGCCGTTCCAGAACTCTCTGCCCAGTGGCGGCATCACCGAGGAATACAGGCTTTAGGACACTCTAGATCAGGGGTCAGCAAACTTTTGAGACAGAAGAGCCACCAGCTGTGGCTCACAAGTGTGTGGCTCTGAAGTTAAAATTGAAAATGAAAATAAAACCATCATAGTTTCATTTATAAAATTTTTAAAGGATATTATTCACATAATGG